>CM053166.1:25070240-26320240 GCA_028571685.1 Heterohyrax brucei | reverse complement strand
CCCAGCTCTGGTGTCCTAGATCTGCTCCTGAGCCTTCTCCCGGGCACCTTACTGTGCCTGTGTGCAGCAGCTTGATAGCAGCCACTGAAAGCAGCGGTAGAATAGGAACAAAGAGGTGTGTCCCATCAACTCAGGTATGCATTTGCTGTGTGGCCTGGGCAAGCTGGTTGGCCTTCATGGGCTTGCTTGTCCCTGAAATCAGATTTGATGGTCTCCACAGCCACCTTCCAGGTCTACCCTTCTCTGATTCTAAGTCCAGATTTGAAGATTACGGACTTGGTGGTATAGACCTGGGAGGTATAGCCTGAGACTGGGAGGAGGTATTGATAGGAGGTTGGTGGTGTAGACCTGGGGGTTACAGGCTACGTCAAGCCTGGGAGGGGCCCCTTGATAAGGACTTGGTGATGTAGGCCACAGGGTTGCAACCTAAATTAGGGGTTGCAAACTACTCAAGGCTGGAGGGGCTGTTGATAGAGCCTTGGTGGTTAGGCCTAGGGGTTCCAACCATGAATTTCTGCCTCAGTGGTGCACACAGGAGGAGGGTCACAGCTTGGGAGTCCCTGTCTCCAGGGCAGACATAAAACCAGAGGAGAGCTTTGGAGACAGAGAATAACATGATCCCAGACACCACTGGACAATGGAAGTGTCTCTTCAAATATAAAGATGCTGTTGTCCCTAGGTTTTAATGTAGATCTTTGGTTTAATTTGGAAACCCTGGTGGTGTAGTGGTTAAGTGCTACATCTGCTAATCAAAAGGTTGGGTGTTTGAATCTGCCAGGTTGTCCTTGGAAACTCTATGGAGCAGGTCTGCTCTGTCTTGTAGTGTCCCTATGAGTCGGAATTGACTAAATGGCAGTGGGTTTTTGTTTGGTTTGCTTTAATTATCTGTTTTTTCCTGTTATCTTTTGGAAAAGAGATGGAATGTAACTACCCTCACGGAGTCCTTTCTTCTGAACTGTGAAAATAGATTTTAAAAGCATATTTGGAGTAGAGATTTTCCTAACACATGTGTTTTAATGATAAAATCATAGCCTTATATCAGGTGGCAATCATTTTTTGATTCATAAGGTATAATGACTCATCTTTTAGGATGAGTAACATAAATTTGTTAATCACTAACCCTATTGAACACAAAGATACGTATAAATTCAATGTTTTTAAAACCTCACTGAACAGTTTATTACTGCATATCTACCCTTCCTCTTTTTACTTAAAAAACCAGACACCTGTGTGCACGTACATCCCTCAATCCATCTCTGCCCAAGAAGCAACAGTTTCAGTGACGGTTTCTTTGTTCCTCTTAGCGAATAAAGGCCTAAATGAAGGACTTAGCCCTGGTTCGCTGTTGCAGGCTACATTCTGATAGCTGTGGCTTCATCCATTCCTGGTTCAAATCCCAGCTATACCACTCAGCAGCTGCTAACCAAGGGTGATTCTCATAACCCTCTGACTGCCTCCTCACCCCAACCCAGAGAATGCCACCACCTGCCTCCCAGGTGGGAGGTATGGGAGGTAACGGGTGACTTCGGTGAAAGTGCCTAGCCAAGTGCCAGCACAGAGTCAGTACTCCAAAATGTTAGATTCCATTTGGCTCCTTTGGCTGACCTTGGTTGAAACAAGGTCAAGAGGGAACCCCCAAAAAGAGTATGGCCTCAGGTCTATAGATTGATAGAAATGCCAGCCTGTGAAAGGCTCTTGCAGTACCTCAGGACAAATTTCTCCTCTCTCAACCTGTGTGTGCGTATCCTAAGTCACCAGCCTTGCCTTCTTCCTGTCTTCCAGAACTTGATGACTTAGAGCTTGTCCTTTGCCTCTGTGACATCATGTAGGATTGCTAATTGAAGGGAAAGCTAGTCACTGCTGCTTCCAGGAAGGGAAACCATGAGGTCTTGTTTAGATATTTTCTAAGCCTCTGGCACATCCTACACGTTGCAGGGGTTGGCCTTTGAGACACTGTCTGTGATTCTTTTTTTCAGATAGCATTAGTTCCAGAGGCACCTTCTATTTCACAGTTAGACTCCTCTCCCCCTTCCTGAAGATGAGGAAATGTGATGACCCAAGACGAGTGATCTTCATACTGTTGAATCTCTAGTGTCATAGCTTCCAGAGATTCTTTGTTTGCTTATATGCTTCCCTTCCACTGTGAATGTGTGTGTGTGTGTGTGTGTGTGTGTATGCACGCACACGTGTGCTTGTGTGTGTGGTCATGTACACTGGGGGATGCTGTCTGACCATGGTGAGCAGACGTAAGCCAGGCTTGCTCTTTTTTCTCCTACCCCTGCTGCTAAGACTCAACTAGGGGTGGCAAACCAAGGAAGCAGTAGCCTCCCTCTGCCACCTGCTCCCACATTTGAGTCCCCAAGAGATCTAGGAGTAGCCTAGAAACTGTCCACGGCCCTGGCTGGGCTGTTAACCATGTCCGTGGCTGTACTCTCCTCACATGGAGTCCTGTATGGTATTCTTGCAAATGACCTTTCAGGAGGATTCATGGATAGGTGTGCACCTCAGGCTCACCTTTCCATGGACACCCTCTGTGGTTGCCCCTGCTTCACTGGTGAGGCCTGGGAGGGCTGTTCCTGCTTGATGGACAGCTGTGGAGCTTCTCTATCCTCTCAGTGCCAGATTGCTGGTCAGGGAGCACAGGTATTTACGGGGAGAATTCATCCTTGGCAGTCCATTTTGCTTCTCTAGCTTCTGAGAAATTGTTACATTGCCCACCAAGGTCTGCCTCTCTGGGTCTAGCGTTTAGGAATGCCTGGGAAACCAATGAATGGTCAGCCCCACAACATGCCCAGCTGTCCAGCCCGGCCTTGGCTCCATGTCCCTAACTGTTGCCAAGATGTTGCTCTTGGTGAGCCACACTTGTTTGGAGATGAGGCCAGGAAGCTCCTTCTCTGCAGAGGCAGATCTGGCCATCACAGACAGCCTGGCTCCCAGAACTCTGGAGAACTGGCTGGATGGAGGCCAGGCAGGCTAACACTGAACTTGAACTCGTTCTCATGCTGGAGGCTCCGTTTTCCCCAAGGTGGTTTCTTCCAACCTGCACATGCCACCATACTCCCCAAGAATCCAGACTTTAGAACAACCTTGTGTCACTTAGCCGGGGTAGGACAGACCATAGCATGTTCACATTCTCTGCTTGGAGGAGGAGAGTTTCCCAACTAGTGAGCCTGGGAAATGGGATTTTGGAAACAGAATGTTCCTCATACTAAGCAGATAACCAGGAAAGGCCTCTTCTTAAGAGTAGGGTAAACTACAGATTTTTTTTTTTTTATTGTGCTTTAGATAAAGGTTGACATGGCAAATTAGTTCCTCAGTAAACAACATACATATTGTTTTTGTGATATTGGCTGCCAATTCCACATACATTGACATTGTCCCCTTCTCGACCCTGGATTCCATGTTTCCATTCATTCAGCTTTCCTGGCCCCTCTAGCCTTATTGTCCTTGCCCCTAGGCTGGTTGCCCTTTAAGTCTCATGTACATGGTTGAGCCACATGTTTTTATTACTATTATTTTTTAGTTGTGATTAAGTGAAAGTATACAATTCAAATCAATTCTGCATGCCAGCCTGTCTGCCGCTCCATCAGCTCTCCTCACCCAGTGACAGCACATTCCTTTTCACTCTATACAGCACATTCTTCCTTTTCACTCTATACTTCTAGTATTCTCTTAATAAGCGCCTGTCCCCTCTTCTTTACCTTATTCTCTCCCATCTAGAAAGAAACCAGTAGGACAGCTTTCTATAAATACCTAAAACCATAAAGTACACACACCAGATGGTTATACTGTGTCCCCGAGTCCAGTCCATTCTTGTGTGAAGAGTTGACAGCAGTACTGGTTTCCCATCAGAGCCAGCAGCATGTTTAGGGACCATGTACCCAGGAGACCCTCTATGCTGTCAGACCATCAGTTCTGGTCTTTTGGTAGAATTCTTGAACTGTACACATCTTTTTATCAGGCTACCTCAGGGACTCTACATTGTGTCTTCCATCACAGCTACCTTTGGTGGTGGCCAGGCACCATCTGTTTCTTCTGCTCTCATGTTGATACAGTCTCCCATTCATATAGGTCCCTCTCTCTCTTGGGCTCTTTTTCCCTCGTGTCTTTGTTGTTCTTGGTCGTCATCTGTTCCAGATGGGTTGGGATCATTTGGTGTACCTCAGATGACAGCTTGCTAGCTTTTAAGACCCCAGATGCCACTCTCCAATATGGAGTGCAGAAGACTCTCTTAGCAGAAGACTAGTTATGCCAGTTCACTTTGATGTCCCCTGAAAAAAATGGCCCCCAGATCCCTGTCCCTGTTACTGTATCCTTTGACAGATTGGGTTGAGTTTAGAAAACCTTTCAGTTTATGGTGTAGTCCAGTTATGTTGATCTGCTCTCTACCATGTCCTGTTACTGCTCTCACCTAACCAAATTCCTATCAGCTATCTAATCTGTGACCAACCCTCTCCCTCCCTCCCAACCGTAGCTGTCAAAGTCTTTTCTTCTGTATGTAAGTCCATTTTCAAATCCTTATAGCAGAGGTCTCATACAGTACTTGTCCTTTTGCAGCTGACTGATTTCACTCACCAAAATGTTTTCTAATTGAAACCAGATTATGAGATGCTTCCTAAAATCATCATTGTTCTTCATCATTATGTAGTCTTCCATTGAGTATATATACCATAGTTTGTTTATCCATTCATCTGTTGATGGGCACCTAGATTGATTCCATCTTTTTGCTATTGTGGACAGTGTTGCAATAAACATTTGTGTACAAGTATCTGTTTGTGTGTCCATCTTTATTTCTGTAGGATATATTCCAAGCAGTGGGATTGCTGGATCATATGGTATTTCTAGTTTTAGCTTTTTAAGGAAGTGCCAAATTGCTTTCCAAAGAGGAAACCATTCTGCATTCCCACCAGCAGTGTAGGAGAGTTCCCATTTCTCCACAGCGTCTCTAGCATTTGTTGCTTTGTGGTTTTTGGATTTTTGCCAACCTTGTTGGAGTGAGGTGGTATCTCATTGTAGTTTTGATTTGGATTTCTCCAGTAGCTAATGATCACGAGGATTTCCTCATGGTCTTTTGGCTGCCTGGATGTGTTCTTTGGTGAAGTATCTGTCCATGTCCTTTGCCCATTGCTTAATTGAGTTATTTACCTTTTTCTTGTTGATATTTTGCAGTACCTTGTAGATTATGGAAATTAGACATCAGTCTGACGTGCATTTGCCGAGTATTTTTCCCATTTTGTATGTGGTCTTTTAACTCTCTTGATAGAATTTTGGATGTGCATAAGTGTTTGTTTTTTAGTAGTTTCCATTTCTCAGTTTTCTTTTTTGTTGTTCGTGTATTGTTGGTCAGCTTTTGTAGTCTGTTTAGTCATGTACTTTCATTGTGAACCCTATTTTTTCTTGCATGGTCTTTATCGTTTTAGGTTTGATATTTAGGCCTTTGATCCATTTTGGGTAATTTTTTGTGTAATGTGTGAGATACGGATCTTCTTTCAGTTTTTTGCAGCCGGATAACCAATTTTGCCAACACCATTTGATAAAGAGACTGTTTTCACCCCAGTTTATGACCTTTGGGCCTTTGTCAAGTGTCAACCATTAATAAGAGAAGGATGATATTTCTGAGGTCTCAGTTCTGTTCCACTGGTCTGTATGTCTCTTTTTGTACCAGTACCAGGCTGTTTTGACTACCATGGCAGTGTAGTAGGTTCTAAGGTCGGGTAGTGTGAGGCCTCCCACTATGTTCCTCCTCTTAAGTAGTGCCTTACTTATCCGGGATTTCTTCCCTTTCCAAACAAAGTTGGTTATTTGTTTCTCCATCTCATTAAAAAAGTCACTGGAATTTGTAATGGGATTGCATTCTCTATGTAGATTGCTTTGGGTAAAATAGATGTTTTCACAATATTCAGTCTTCCTATCCATGAGTAAGAAGTGTTTCTCCACTTATATAAGTCTCTTTTGGTTTCTTACAGTAAGGTCTTATAATTTTCTCTGTATAGGCCTCTTATTTCTCTGGTTAGATTTATTCCTAGGTATTTTATCTTCTTGGGGGCTATATAGTAAATGGTATTGATTTGATGATTTCTTCTTTGATGATCTCTTTGTTGGTGTAAAGGAATCCTACTGATTCACTTATGTTTATCTTACATCCCTATGCTTTGCTGAACTCTTCTATTAGTTTCAGTAGTTTATTTATGGATCCTGTAGCGTTCTCTGTGTATACAATCATATCATCTGCAAATAGGGAGATTTTTACTTCTTCTTTGCCAATGTGGATGCCCTTTATTTCTTTGTTTTGTCTATTTGCTCTGGCTAGTACCTCTTGCACAATGTTGAATAGAAGTGGTGACAGTGGGTATCCTTGTCTAGTTCCCACTCTCAGGGGGAATTGTTTCAGTCTCTCTCCATTCAGGATGATATAGGCGGTTGACTTTGCATAGATGCCCCTTATTGCACCAAGGAATTTGCCTTTTATTCCTGTTGTGCTGAGAGTTTTTAACATGAATGGGTGTTGGACTTTGTCAGATGCCTTTTCTGCATCTTAACAAAATCAGGTGATTCTTATTCTTTGTGTTATTTATGTGGTAGATCACATTATTTTTCTGAAGTTGAACCAGCCTTACATCCTTGGTATGAATCCAACTTGGTCATAATGAATTATTGTTTTGATGTTTTGTTATATTCTGTTGGCTAGCATTTTCTTGAGGATTTTTGCATCTAGGCTCATGAGTGATATTGATCTGTAATTTTCTTTTCTTGTGGGATCTTTCCCTAGCTTTGGTATCAGGGTTATGCTGGCTTCATAAAATGAATTTTGGGAATATTCCATCCTCGGCAGTATTGGAATTAACTCCTCTCTAAAGGTTTTGTAGAATTCTCCAGTGAAGCCATCTGGGCCAGCACTGTTTTTGGTTGGTAGTTTTTGATTACTTTTTCAATCTCTTCTTTTGTGATTGGTTTATTAAGTGTTTTTATTTCTCCTTTTGATAATTTTGGTAGGTAATATGAATCCAGAAATTTGTCTATTTCCTCTAGGTTTTCAAATCTGTTAGAGTACAGTTTTTCATAGTATTCTGTTATGATGTTTTGATTTTGGTCTTGGTCTGTTGTGACATTTCCCATCTCATTTCTCATTCATGTTATTTGTTTCCTCTCCTGTTTTCTTTTATAAGTTTAGCCTATGGTTTATCAATTTTGTTGATCTTTTTAAAAAAACCTACTTTTGGTTTTGTTAATTGTTTCAATTGTTTTTCTATTCTCTAATTCATTTAGTTCTGCTTTAATCTTTACTGTCTGTTTTCTTCTAGTGCCCAAGAGGTTGTTTTGTTGCTTTCTGTTGTTTAGGTTGTAGGGTTGATTGTTTGGGTTGGGCCCTTCATTCCAGATGTGTGCATTATTAGAGATAATTGACCTCTGAGCACTGCTTTTGCTGTGTCTCATAGGTTCTGGTAGGATGTTTTCATTTTCATTTGATTCCATAGATTATTGTATCTTTGATTTCTTCTATAACCCATGAATTTTTGAGCAAGATGTTGTCTAGTTTGCATGAGTTCAACTTTCTGCCTATGTTTTTTCTGCTATTGATGTCAATTTTTATGGCTTTATGGTCCAAGAAGATGCTTTGTGATAATTCAGTGGTTTGAATTTTGTTGAGACTTGCTTTATGACCTAATCCATGGTCTACTCTGGAGAATGATCCATGTGCCTTAGAAAAGAAGGCATGCTTATCTATCGTTGGGTGAAAAGTTTCATGTATGTTGATGAGGTCTAGTTGGTTGTCTCAATAAGATCTTCTGTATCAAAAAAGTTAAAAAATCATGCTGAATGAAAGAAGCTAGTTACAAAAGACAGCATATTATAAATGTTGTAAAATTGATTGTGATGGTAGCACATATTTGTGACTATACAAAAAACCATTAAATTGTATAGTTTAACATCCAAAGACTTTATTAATAGAATTAAAAGAACACCCACAGAATGGGAAAAAATATTTGGCAACTCTATGTCAGACCGACGCCTGATCTCCATAATCTATAACATACTACAAAATATCAAGAAAAAGAAGATAAACCATCCCATTAAGCGATGGGCAAAGGAGATGGACAGACACTTCACTAAAGAGGAGATCCAGGCAGCCAAAAAACACATGCAGACATGTTCACGATCTTTAGTTATTAAAGAAATTCAAATCAAGACAACAATGAGGTACCATCTCACCCCAACAAGATTGACCATGATCCAGAAAACACAAAACAACAAATGTTGGAGAGGTTATGGAGAAAGTGGAACCCTCCTGCACTGTTGGTGGGGTTGCAAAATGGTCCAGCCTCTTTGGAAGGCAATCTGGCGCTTCCTTAAAAAAATGGACATTGATATACCATTTGACCCAGTAATTCCACTACTTGGAATATATCCTACAGATTCAAGGCCTTTCACACCAATGGACACATGCACCAGAATGTTTATCGCAGCACAGTCCACAATAGCAAAAAGATGGAATCAACCCAGATGCCCAACAATAGAAGAATGGATAGGTAAACTGTGGTACATATACTCAATGGAGCACTATGCAATGATAAAGAATAACGATGATTCCAGGAAACATCTCCTAACTGGTTTCAACTGGAAGACATTATGTTGAATGAAAGTAGTCAGCGACAAAAGGACAAATACTGTATGAGACCTCTACGATAAGATCTCCAAAACAGACTTGGGTATAGAAGAAAAGACTCTTTGACAGCTGCAAGGGAGGGGAGGGAGGGAGGGCGAGGGGGGGAGGGTTTAGTTTAGATAGTTACTAGAAATCTAGTTGGGAGAAAGCGGTGACAGCACACATTAGAAACGAGAACAACATTAAGTGGACTTCAGCATAACTTGAGTACTCCTTCCATCTTAACTCAATACTGCAAGGAGAGAGTAGCTGGGGCGGGGGACGGGGCACATGCTCTCAGGCGAATTCCAGGCCAATTGGCACAACTAGCGTTTTGCTAAGAGAGCTCTCTGCACCCCACATTGGTGAGTGGCGTCTGGGGTCTTAAAAGCTGCCAAGCTGCCATCCGAGGACACAGCAAATGGTCCCAACTCAGCAGGAACGGATGCTCACTGAGGGCCAAAATGGCATGCGGTAAAGACAACTGAGAAGGCAGAGAGACCCACAAGAGTGGATGCCTACATCAACCTGGGACTGGAAGAACCGGATGGTGCCCGGCCACCACCAGTGATAGCCACGACGGAGCTCACAGAGAGGAGTCTCACTGGCAACACAAGAATAAAAGGAGGTGCATCCTGAGATCTCCACTAAAAGACCTCAATTGATGGTCCAGCAGTTTTGGGGTTCCTCTGAGAGCATGGCCCCCGGCCCTGATGCTGCCTTTTCCCATAAATTATAACAAAGGTCCACTCTTTGAACAGGAATGGATTGGACTTGGCAAGGCAGAGTGACCACATATTGGAAGCACTTTATGGTTCTATACATCTATAGGATATCATCTTGCTGACCTCTGGCTGGAGGAAGGGGAGTGGACGGAGAAGAGGGGAAAGGAGACTGTTGGGAGGATGAGACATGTATGGAGCAGAGAGGAATAGTGTGCAGTCACTGGACAGGGAGAACAGTGGAAGCTGCATATAGGGGGGCATGTAAATTTATATGTGAATGTACATTTTCATTCAGTTATGTTAAATTAAAATAAAAATTAAAAAAAATTGTATACTTCAAAAAAATAGATTGTATCTTTACTGAGCTTTTTTCTGGATGATCTGTTCATTACTGAAAGTGGAGTGTTGAAATTTCCTAGTATTATTGTGGAGTGATCTATGTCATTTTTCAATGTTGTTAGCATTTGTTCGATGTATTTAGATTCTCTGGTATTGAGTGCATAGTATTTAATATTGTTATATCCTGTTTATGTATTGAGCCTTTCAGCAATAAAGAGTGACCGGCCTTGTCCATGGTGGTGGATTTTACGTTAAAATCTATTTTATCTGAGATTAGTATTGCCACTCCTGCTCTTCTTTGCATGTTGTTAGCTTGCTATATATTTTTCCATCCTTTGTTTTTCAGTTTGTATCTTTCAGTCTAAGGTGTATTTCTTGTAGACAACGTATGGACAGATCGTGTTTTTTTGATCTAAGCTGTTTCTCTCTGCCTCTTTATTGGAGCATTCAATCTGTTTACATTCAGTGTAATTATTGATAGGTATGTGTTAGTGCTGTCATTTTGGTGCCTCTGTTTTTGTGTTGTTGATGGTCTCTGTTCCTGTTAATATTCTGTTCTGGGTCATTTTTGTTTATGGGTTTACTTTTCATTGTTGGTTTTGTGTTTGTTGAGACTCCTGTATTGTGTTTCTTGTTTTGATGTGTAGCATTCTTCGTTTGCTTTGCAGCTAACCCTTTGATCCCCCGTAATGTTCTAAGTTTAAATGAATCTTTAACTTATGTATATCTCCTTAATTTCCTGTCCATCTGAAAGGGTTGTAACTACTGTAATATATCCCTCTTTATAGTGTCATGACGTCATAGCTTTCTTGTTGAGATCTCAGGTTTCTTACTTTTACTATTTCAGTTTTGATTGAGCTCTGTGTCTTTCCTAACTGAGTAAGGACTCTGGATGCTGTGTCCTGCATTGCATCCTTAAGTATACATTTGAGGTTATTGCTACTCTAAACAAAGACCTTCTTTCAGTATTTCTTGTAGCTTTGGTTTGGTTTTTCCAACGTTTCTAAGCTTCTTGGTTTCTGAGAAATTCTTTGTTTCACCATCATATTTGAGAGACAGTTATGTGGATATATAATTCTTGGTTGGAAGTTCTTTTCCTTCAGGGCTTTTTATGTATCATCCCGCTACCTTCTAGCCAACATGGTTTCTGCCTAGAAGTCAGAGGAAAGCCTACAGGGCTTCCCTTTGTATGTTAGTTTAGCTTTAAGCCTAGCTGCCTTTAAGAGCCTCTTTTTATGTTTTCATTTTATTAAGCTTGATTATATTATGTCCTGGTGTCTTTCAGGATCTAGTTTTTGTGGTGTTCGATAAGCATCATGAATATCTATGTTCTCTTCTTTCATGATGTCAAGGAAGTTTTCTGTCAGCAACTCTTCAACAGTACTCTCTGTATTTTCTGCTATCTGTCTCTGTTCAGGAACTGCAATTATTCATGGATTATTCCTCTTGACACAGTCCCACATGCTTCTTAATGTTTCTTCATTTTTTTTCTTTTCTTTTTTTTTTAATTTAATATGACTGAGTGAAAATGTACATTCCCGTGTAAATTTACATGCCCATCTATATGCAGCTTCCACTGCTCTCCCTGTCCAGTGACAGCACACTATTCCTCTCTGCTCCATACATGTCTCATTCTCCCAACAGTCTCCTTTCCCCTCCTCTCTATTCACTCTCCTTCCTCCAGCCAGAGGTCAGCAGGATGACATCCTATAGATGTATAGAACCATAAAGTGCATCCAATATATGTTAACTCTGCATTGCCAAGTCCAATCCATTCGTGTCCGAAGAGTGAACCTTCATTATGATTTATGGGCAAGAGCAGCATCAGGGCCAGGGGCCATGCTCCAAGGGGAACCCCGAAACCACTGGACCATCAGTTGAGGTCTTTTAGTGGAGATCTCAGGATGCACCCTTTTTTATTCTTGTGTTTGCCAGTGAGACTCAACTTAGTGAGCTCCATTGCAGCTATCACTGGTGGTGGCCGGGCACCATCTGATTCTTCCAGTCCCAAGTCTATGTAGACACCCACTCATGTGGGTCTGTTTATCTTCTGGGTTGTCTTTACCCCATGTCATTTTGGTCCTCAGTGAACATCTGTTCCAGCTGAGTTGGGACCATTTGCTGTGCCCTCGGATGACAGCTTGGCAGCTTTTAAGACACCAGACACCACTCACCAATGAGGGGTGCAGAGAGCTCTCTTAGCAAAATGCTAGTTGTGCCAATTGGCCTCGATTTCGCCTAAGAGCATGGTCCTGTGCCCCATGCCTCAGCTACTCTATCTTTGCAATATTGAGTTCAGATGGAAGGAGTACTCAAGTTATGCTGAAGTCCATTTAATGTTGTTCTTGTTTCTAATGTGTGCTATCACCGATTTCTCCCAACCAGATTTCTAGGAACTATCTAATCTAAACCCTCCCCCCCTCGCCCTCCCTCCCTCTCCTCCCTTGCAGCTGTCAAAGAGTCTTTTCTTCTATACACAAGTCTGTTTTTGAGATCTTATCATAGAGGTCTCATACAATATTTGTCCTTTTGTCACTGACTACTTTGACTTAACGTAATGTCTTCCAGCTGAAACCAGGTTATGAGGTGTTTCCTGGAATCATCGTTATTCTTTATCATTGCATAGTGCTCCATTGAGTATATGTACCATAGTTTACCTATCCATTCTTCTGTTGTTGGGTATCTGAGTTGATTCCATCTTTTTGCTATCGTGGGCTGTGAATATCCATTTTTTTAAGGAAGCGCTAGATTGCTTTCCAAAGAGGCTGGACCATTTTGCAACCCCACCAACAGTCTAGGAGGGTTCCACTTTCTCCACAGCCTCTCCAGCATTTGTTGTTTTTTGGATTATGGCCAACATTTTTGGGCTGAGATGGTATCTCATTGTCATCTTGATTTGAATTTCTTTAATAGCTAAAGATCATGAACATGTCCGCATGTGTTTTTTGGCTGCCTGGATCTCCTCTTTAGAGAAATGTCTGTCCATCTCCTTTGCCCATCTCTTAATTGGATGATTTATCTTCTTCTTACTGATATTTTGTAGTATCTTATAGATTATGGAGATCAGGCATCAGTCTGACATAGAGTTGCCAAATATTTTTTCCCATGCTGTAGGGGTTCTTTTAATTCTGTTAATAAAGCCTTTGGATGAGCAAAAGCGTTTGACTTTAATAGTTCCCTTTTATCTATTTTCTCTTCTGATAATTGTGATTTGTTTGACAGATTTTGGAGTCTGTCCACATTGTGTATTAAAACTTCCATTGTTGTTCCTACCTTTTCTTGAATCAGCTTTATCGTTTTAGGTTTGATATTTAGATCTTTTATCCAGTTGGAGTTGGTTTTTGTATAAGGTGTACGATATGGATCTTGTTTCAGTTTCTTGCAGATGGATATCCAATTTTGTCAGCACCATTTGTTTAGGATGCTGTTTTTACACCAGTTTAATGTCTTAGGGCCTTTGTCGAATATCAACTGTTCCTAGGCAGATGGTGTTATCTCTGGGGTCTTAATTTTGTTCCATTGATCGACCTGTCTATTCTTATACCAGTACCAGGCTGTTTTGACCACTGTGGCAGTGTAATATGTTCTAAGGTCGGGTAATGGGAGGCCTCCCAGTGTGTTCTTCTTCTTTAGTAGTACCTTACTTACCCGGGGCTTTTTCCCTTTCCAAACAAATTGGTGATTTGTTTCTCCATCTCATTAAAAAAAGGCGCTGGAACTTGTATTGAGATTACATTATATAAGTAGATTTCTTTGGGTAAAATAGACATTTTCACAATGTTAAGTCTTCCTATCCATGAGCAGGGTAGGTTTTTCCGTTTATCTAAGTCTCTCTTAGTTGCTTGTAGTTCTCTTTGTAAAGATCTGTTATTTCTCTGGTTAGATTAATCCCTAGGTACTTTATCTTCTTAGGGGCTATCATAAATGGTATTGATTTGATGATTTCTTCATTGACAGTCTTGTTGTTGGTATTAAGGAACCCTACTGATTTACTTATGTTTATCTTGTATCCTGAGTCTTTGCTGAACTATCAGTTTGAGTAGTTTCCTTATAGATTCTTTGGGATTCTCTGCATATACAGTCATATCGTCTGCGAACAGGGAGATTTTAACTTCTTCTTTGCTGATGCAGATGCCCTTTATTTCTTGGTCTTGTCTAATTGCTCTGGCTAGAACTTCTAGCACAATGTTGAATAGGAGAGGTGAGAGTGAGCATCCTTGTCTAGTTCCTGTTCTCAAGGGGAAGTCTTTCAGTCTCTCTCCATTCAGGATGACGTGGGCAATTGGCTTTGTATAAATGGCCCTTATTGCATTGAGGAATTTGCCATCTATGCCTATTTTGCAAAGAGTTTTTACCAAGAATGGGTGTTGGACTTTATCAAATGCCTTTTGTGTGTCAATGGACAAAATCAGGTGATCCTTGTCTTTTGTGTTATTTATGTGGTTAATCACATTGATTGTTTTTCTGATGTTGAACCAGCCTTGCATCCCTGGTATGAATCCCACTTGGTCATGATAGACTATTTTCTTGATATGTTGTTGTATTCTGTTGCCAAGAATTTTGTTGAAGATTTTTGCATCTAGATTCATGAGTGATATCAGTCTGTAGTTCTCCTACTTTGTTGGGTCTTTTCCTGGCTTTGGTATGAGGGTTATGTTGGCTTCATAGAATGAGCTTGAGAGTACTCCATCCCTTTCTATACTGTGAAATAGTCTCAGTAGTGTTGGAGATAACTGTTGTCTAAATGCTTGGTAGCATTCTGCAGTGAAGCCATCTGGGCCCATGCTTTTTTTCATTGGCAGTGTTTTTATGACCTTTTCAATCTCTTCCTTTGTGATGGGTTCATTAAGTTGTTCTGTTAACAGTGCTTCATTTTTCTTGTTTCTTTTGTCTGATGTTTCCTCGTAAATGCTGGTGTCATTTCCTTTGTCTTCAATCTTGTTGATTCTGCATTCCAGTCCCTCAGTCCTGCTCTTTTGACTTTGCATTGAATTGTCTAATTCTGTAATTTTGTTATTGATCTGCTGGATTTCAGATTGTCAATGTTCTAGCAGTTCATATAGCTTACTTAATTTTTCATTTTGTTCTACTGCACTCTTTGTAATATGTAGAAGGGCTCTATACATGGTTCTTTTGTATTCTACCTCTGATAATTTCAGAAAGTCTTCTTCATCTGAGAAGGTTTTTGGTTCTCTATTTGGAGAGTTTTCCAGAGTCGAGGTGGTCTGCTTCTTTAAGTGGTTAGATATTGATTGTTGTCTTCACACCATCAAGAAGCTTTTCACTGCCAAGCTGCCATCCGAGGACACAGCAAATGGTCCCAACTCAGCAGGAACGGATGCTCACTGAGGGCCAAAATGGCATGCGGTAAAGACAACCGAGAAGACAGAGAGACCCACAAGAGTGGGTGCCTACATCGACCTGGGACCGGAAGAACCAGATGGTGCCCGGCCACCACCAGTGATAGCCATGACGGAGCTCACAGAGAGGAGCCACACTCGCAACACAAGAATAAAAAGAGGTGCATCATGAGATTTCCACTAAAAGACCTCAATTGATGGTCCAGCGGTTTTGGGGTTCCTCTGAGAGCATGGCCCCCGGCCCTGATGCTGCCCGTTCCCACAAATTATAACAAAGGTCCACTCTTTGGACAGGAATGGAATGGACTTGGCAATGCAGAGTAACCATATGTTGGAAGCACTTTATGGTTCTATACATCTATAGGATATCATCTTGCTGACCTCTGGCTGGAGGAAGGGGAGTGGACGGAGAGGAGGGGAAAGGAGACTGTTGGGAGGATGAGACATGTATGGAGCAGAGAGGAATAGTGTGCAGTCACCGGACAGGGAGAGCAGTGGAGGCTGCATATAGGGGGGCATGTAAATTTACATGTGAATGTACATTTTCACTCAGTTACGTTAAATAAAATAAAAAAATAAAATAAAATAAAAAGTGAAAAAAACAAAAAAAAGAAACTTTTCAGTTTCTTCAGTGTTACATCAGTGGGATCTATGGCGTAGTTCTAAGAAGGGAGTAAGGGCACTGCTCGATTTGGTTACCAGCCACTGCTCCATTCTCTCAGTGCAGCTTACTTATGTTTAGTTTTCTGGCAATATAGACTCTGTCAAGGCCCATGATGCTGCTCAGCTTGGTGCCTGTCCCCAGCTATGCCCTCAGGGGTGGCAGGCCCCACCTCCTGGCTGAGAGTGATGGCGACTCGTGGGTCATCTACAGACACTATGGTGTGGCTCAAGGAAGGGAGAGATTAGAGCACCACCACAGTCAGCTGCTAGCCGCTACTGTGTTCTATAGGTACGATTGTCATAAAAACAGCTTTTCTGCTGGGAGAAGCACTGTCCCTACAGGCACTGTTGCTCAGCTTGGGAATTAGCACCAGCTGAGCCCTCAGGTGTGACTGACTCTGCCTCTCAGTTGGCCAAGATGGAGTCCCGCCTGAGCTGCCTTTGCTGCAGTGAGTCCTCAGTATCTATTGCCAAGCTCAGAGAAGAGAAGGGGTAGTGGCACTAATACCCTCAGTCACCAGCCGCTGTTGGGTTCTCTAGATGTGGCTGTTCCAAGCACAGTCTCTGTGCTGTGGGATACGCTGTTTACTTAGGCACTGTAGTTCAGCAAAGTAGCCGGCCTTTGCCAGGCTCACAGGCTCAGCAGACCCAGTTCCAGCCTCCTGTAATCCACGCAGCTGATGCACCAGCATAAGTGGGACTCAGTGCTCTGCTGCCTCACCTCCAACAGAAGTAGTATCCCCTTTCCTGTCACCTAACCCAATCTCACAACCGTACGCCTGGTCTTGGGGCTCCCAGAATGTCTACCCTGCTCAATTCAATTATTATTCTAGGTGTTTGTTCTCAGAGGGAATTGAGGAGACATGTGTCTAGTCTGTCATCGTGGCCCTGCCTCTTATTATTTGTTTTATGGGCCTGTGTAATCTTTGTCTGAAAGGTGAACCTAAGAAGTCCCTTCAGTATTGAGTTAAAAAGGTGCCTTGAGTCAGTTCTCTCTGGGTTTCTCCAGTCTCTATCAGATCCCCAAGTCTGGTCTGTGTTTTTGTGTTAGAATTTTGTTCCACATTTTTCTCCACTGTCTGTTGTAATCCCTGTCAGAACAGTTAGTGGTGATAGCCAGGCACCATCTAGTTATCCTGGACTCAGTCTAGTGGAGGCTGTGGTGGTTGTGGTCCATTAGTCTTTTTGGCTAATCTTTCCCTTGTATCTTTGGTTTTCTTCATTCTCCCTTGCTCCAGACAGGGTGGGACCAGTGAAGTGTCTTAGGTGGCTAGTCATAAGAGTTTTAGCCCCTACGTTCTACTTCATCAAAGTAGAATATGGAACATTTTCTTTATAAATAAACTGTTTCATATCTCCTGATGTAGATATCCCCCAACACCCTGGTCTCCAGCCCTCAGCCCAGTAATTCAGACCCTCAGGGAGTTGGGATGTGTCTTTGAAGCTTCCATGACCTTGCCTTGGTCATGTTTTTTTGACTTCCTCAGTATTGTTGTGCAAATTTATTTTTGATACATCAGAACTTCTCATACTCTCCTTGTTCAGTACCTAACAAAACCCACCAGGCTCGGAGTAAGTGAGAAATTTGTGAACTCACTTATCTAAAGAACTTCACTCATCTGAGGGCTGGCCACTCTCACTCGGCAATGGCTGGCCACATGACCTCCTGGCACAATGTAGACATCTCACTATGGAGAGAAAGACCTCCATGAAGCCCTATTGAGGGCCATCGTGGGGCTTATGCCTGCACTGTCATCACCAGAATGCACCCAGCAACGTTGGAATCCTTTCAGCAACGTTGGGGAGAAAGCATAGCCACCCCTGTACTCCTGCCAGAGATGACCATCTGGATGAGAATGCCTGCCCTGTATCCTGCAGGAGACTTTTTAGACTCCTTGGCCTAGGCTGGTTCTCCTCTGAGTTAATTACAGTAATCTAGAGCTAGAGCTCAAGGGATTCCAGGTTGAGCCAAAGTCAGCCTGACTGTGAGACCTCCTCTTTCTCTCCACTGTTGTTAGGTGCTGTCAAGTCAATTCCAACTCATAGGGACCCTATGCACAACAGAACAAAACACTGCCCAGTCTTACTCCATGTCCACAATCATTTTTATGCTTAGGCCCATTGTTGCAGCCACTGTGTCAATCCATCTGGTTGAAGGTCTTCCTGTTTTTTGCTGACCCTCTACTCTACTAAGCAGGATGTCCTTCTCCAGGGAATGATCTTTCCCAACAACATTTTCAAAGTATGTAAGACACAGTATCTCCATATTTGCTTCCAAGGAGCACTCTAGATGTACTTCTGCTAGAACAGATCTGTTTGTTCTTTTGGCATTCCATGGTATATTTTCCAGTACCACAATTCAAAGGTGTCTATTCTTCTTCTGTCTTCCTTATTCATTGTCCAGCTTTCACCTGCACATGATGCAATTGAAAATACCATGGCTTGAGTTAGGTGCATGTTGGTCTTCAAGGTGACATCTTTACTTTTCAATACTTTAAAGAGATTTTTTGCTAAAGATATTCCTGATGCAATGTCTCTTTTGACTTCTTGACTGCCGCTTCCATGGGCACTGACTGTGAAACCAAGTAAAATGAAATCCTTGACAACCTCAATCCTTTCTCCATTTATCATGCCATTGTTTACTGGTCCAGTTGTGAGGATTTTTGTTTTCTTGATGTTGAGGTGCAATCCACACTGACAGCTGTGGTCTGTGATCTTCATCAGTAAATGTTTCGAATCCTCTTCACTTCCAGCAAGCAGGGTTGTATCATCTGCATAATGCAGGTTGTTAATGAGTCTTCCTCCAATCCTGATGCCTTGTTCTTCTTCATTAATTCCAGTTTCTCAGTTTATGTGCTTGGCATACAGAATGAAAAGGTGTGGTGAAAGGATACAGCTCTCATGCACACCTTTCCTGATTTTAAACCGTGTAGTGTCCTCTTGTTCTGTTCACAAAACTGCCTCTTGATCTGTGTGCAGATTTCTTAAGAACATAATTAAGTGTTCTGGAATTCCTATTCTCTGCAAGTTAGCCATAATTTGTTATGATACATGCAGTTGAATCCCTTTGCATAGTCAATGAAACACAAGTAAACATCTTTCTGGCATTCTCTGCTTTCAGCCAAGATCCATCTGACATCAGCAGTGATACCCTGGTTACACATCGTCTTCTGAATCCAGCTTGAATTTCTGGCAGTTCCCTGTAAATATACTGTTGCAGTTGCTTGTGAATGATCTGTGGTAAAATTTTACTTGAGTGTGATATTAATGATATTATTCGATAATTTCTGCATTCGACTGGATCACCTTTCTTGGGTATAGGCGTAAATATGGATCTCTTCCAGTCAGTTGACCAGGAAGCTGTCCTCCAAATTTCTTGGCATAGATGAGTGAGTACTCTACCCGTTTGTTGAATTATCTCAGGTGATAGTCCATAGATTCCTGGAGCCTTGTTTTTTGCCAATGCCTTCAATGCAGTTTCAGCTTCTTCCTTCAATAACATCCATTCCTGATCATATGTTACCCCTTGAAATGGCTGAACACTGACCAATTCTTTCTGGTATAATGACTCTGCATATTCTTTCCATCTACTTTTGATGCTCCTTGAGTCATTTAATATTTTTCCTATTGAATCCTTCACTATTGCAACTCGAGACTTGAACTTTTTCTTCAGTTCTTTCACCTTAAGAAATGCAGAACTTTTCTTCCCTTTTGGTGGTCTGTTTCCAGCTCTTTGCACATGTCATTATACTACTTTGACTTCTTCAGCTACTCTTTGAAATTTTCAGTTCTTTTACTTTGTCATTCCTTCCTTTTGCTTTAGCTGCTCGACATTCAAGAATAAGTTTCAGAGTCTCTTCTGATGTCCAATGTAGTCTTGTCTTTATTTCCTGTCTTTTTAATGACCTCTTGCTTTCTTCGTGAATGATGTCTTTGATGTCATTCAACAGTTTACCTGGTCTTTAGTCGTTAGTATTCAACACATCAAATCTGTTCTTGAGATTGTCTGTAAACTCAGCTGAAATATACCCAAGGTCATACTTTGGCTCTTGTGGACTTGCTCCAATTTTCTTCAGTTTCAATTTGAAGTTGCACATGAATAATTGACGGTCTGTACCACAGTTAGCACCTGGTCTTGTTCTGATTGCTGATACTGAGCTTTTCCATAGTCTGTGTGCACAAATGTAGTCGATTTGATTCCTGTGTATTCCATCTGGTGAGGTTCATGTGTAAAGTCACTGTTTGTGTCAGTTTAAAAAGGTGTTTGCAACGAAGAAGTCATTGGTCTTACAGAATTCTATCATGCAATGTCTTGCATCCTTTCTATCACCATGGCTGTATTTTCTAACTATTGATCCTTCTTTGTTTCTAACTTTTGCATTCCAATCACTAGTAATTATCAATGCATCCTGATTGCATGTTTGGTCGATTTCAGACTGCAGAAGCTGGTAAAAATCTTCAGTTTCTTCATCTTTTGCCTTAGTGGTTGGTGCATATATTTGAATAATAGTTGTATTAATGGGCCTTCCTTGTAGACATATGGATATTATCCTGTCACCAACCACATTGTACTTCAGGACAGATCTTGAAATATTCTTTTTGATGATGAATGCAATGCCATTCGTCTTCCAAGTTTTTGTTCCTGGAGTAGTAGACTATAGGACTGTCAGATTCAGTATGGCCAATACTGGTCCATTTCAACTCAGTCATGCCTAAGATGTCAGTGTTTATGCATTCTATTTCATTTTTTATGATTTCCAATTTTCCTGTATTCATACTTTGTACATTCTATCTTCCGATTATTAATGAGTGTTTGCAGCTGTTTCTTCTCATTTTGAGTCATGCCACATCAGCAAATGAAGGTCCCGAAGTCTTTTGTCCATCCATGCCATTAAAGTCAAACTCTACTTTGAGGAGGCAGGTCTTCCCCAGTCATCTTTTGAGTGCCTTCCAACCTGAGGGGCTCGTTTTTGGGCACTATGTCTCACAGTGTTCTACTGCTCTTCATAAGGTTTTCCTTGGCTAATTCTTTTCAGAAGTAGAATGCCAGGTCCTTCTTCCTAGTCTGTCTTAGTCTGGAAGCTCAGATGAAACTTGTCCACCATGGGTGACCCTGCTGGTATCTGAATACCTCTGTGGCATAGCTTCCAGCATCACAGCAACACGCAAACCCCCACAGTACCACTGACTGACAGAGAAGTGGGGATTTCCCTCCACTAAGCCTCAGCAAATAGAGGATGTTCTAGGGAGAAAAATTCACCTTTTCTTTTCACCTTCATCTACTGATCATCAGATAATACTCATGACACCCAAAGCTTGGCAAGATTTTCAGTCTACAGCATGCAATTTGAATATTTATTAATACTGTTGTGATGTGATTAAACTTTCTGTATTTCTGTCTCTCTAGTGTTCAGTGTTTCCCTTCACCAGTAGTTTTCAGTATATGGTCTCAGGAGCAGCAATATAAGTTGTTAGCATATCCCTGAAGTTGTAATAACTTCAAAATTAGTGTAACTTGAGCCTTATTACCAAAACTACCTTGTTGAACAAAAGAACACTATTGCCCTGCATAGTAGAACTATTAGGGGAGAAGGTGGAGGATTTTTCTCATTATGAGACTTTGATTGATTAAGGTTTGAGTTGTAGGAATCCTCTTTTATAATTGAACATTTGATCTCAGACTGATTTTCAGTGGACAATTATTCATTTTAATACTATCCTGATTATATTATGAGTATATTTGTTGTTGTGTCTTTAGCTAAAATCAATGAAATGAATACATTTGGTCCTGGAGATGGTGATGAAATCCAGTTTGATGACAGTGGAGATGATGATGACGGCATTGATGATGTAAGTAAGCAAGTCTTGAGTTTTTAATTTTGTTCAATTTATCCACAATAAAATCAGCTCTTCCTCCCTCTCCCTTTAATCTGAGAATACTGAACACTTGTTAAAGGGTGCATTTTGAAGCTTGTCATTAATTTAAATACTCTGGTCATTTAGAAGCCGGCTGACCAAATTGTTTATGCTCTGAGAATTCTTATAATCCTTTCACTTATTTCCTGATAGGATTAATATTTGTTTTCACAGTGTGAATGCTAGACACTCTGTCATCATAACATGTTTAATTAAGAGTATCTTAAGAGGTAGCTATGAAGAAATTTAGCAGACAATTGTGAGAAATATAAAATCTTCAAGGAACCTGCCTTCCCTTAATTGAACCATTAGTACATTTAAAAAAACCTTGTTTGAACCATCTTGATAAGCACTGAAATTACAACATTAAAAACCTGAATAAAATTGAGGCCTCTTGCCAAGAGAATGGTGTTGTTTTGTTTGATGGGTACTCTTGGCTAACTCTTGATTTGGCATTGGTGTGTTTATTTTGAGGAAAATTTATTGGCTTTTGTTATAATAAAACAGTGATTTCCCACAAGAGTAAATGAGTCATTGCCCTTTTCCTGTTACTGTATCTGAGTTAGATTTTATATGTATATATTTGACAGTGTATATTTCTTGAATTACTGGGGATAGTATGGTAAGTTGCTTTTAAATCTGATGTATGCTTTTAAGCCCCCTTTAATAAAAACATAGTTCATAAATCCTCTGTGTATACAAATCGAGAAATAATAAATTGATGAATGTTTTGATTACAAAATGCACTGTTAAAATACCCACAGCAGTTGTTTCTGACCCAAGACTTCGGCAGAATACCAGACATTTTCAGAAATACCAAGGCTGGGGTTGGCATAGTCTGAGTTGTCCATCACAAGTGATAACCACACCAAGATCCTGTAATTAACATTTTTTGTTCTTTTGTTGTTGTTGTTCTTGATTTATCAGATTTCTATTCATCCATCAATCCATCTTATGCTTTAATGTATCTCCAAACCATTGAGGATATTTATGCCATGAGTTAAAGAGAAATTGAGTGCATACCATCACTGTGTATATTCATTTATATATTTTTAAACATAAAATGCCACTCAAGTATTGTTATGTACATTTAAAAACGTACACAGCAGTAGAAAATGAAAAGAAATAAGAAATGTATTTATCATTCTAATATTTTCTTAGAGTACCTCCCTTTGTTGACCCTCAGTTACCAGTTATGTTCTGTGGCAAGAGCCTGGCGTGCAGCAAAATGTTTGGATCAGGGCAGAACCAAACATTCTGACAACTGAACTGAGGAGAAAGTCCTTTAGAAGATGAACGAAGCTGGCCTTTTCATGGGCATGAACACAAAGCCACATAGGCAGAGGGGACAGGCTGAAGATCTAGACCCACACTCAAAGCTTGTTGGGAGCCATGGCCCACATACCTCCTGAAAGCCTTAGATCTTGCTGCCTGCAAATGGCGCCATGCTGCAGGGCCGCACCCTTGTTTACCCCGCTGGATGGCCTGCCCAGTGTAAGGCTTTGCCTGGAAATTAGGCAAGCCCCCCCTGTGATTGGATATTGTTTGTCCTATCAGAATACAGTAGGCGACACTATTTAAGCCGTGTGACCAGGAGCGCTTTTTTATAAAGAAAAAAGGAGGAGATGTCAGGGGCGAAAAGAAACTGCGCCATAAAGATGGCGTTTGTTATCAGGAGCTCCTCCCCGAGACACTCCCGGTCTGATGATTAGCCTGCTGACGCAGTTCCTTGCTGGCGCGTGAACAGCTCGTGATCAGCTTTCTGATTGCTTGCCTCTAGAGCCCGTAGCCACTCAGCTTCTCTTTGCAATGCTATGTTGTGCTCATGCACTACACATGAATTAGCTGTGCCTTATGATTGGTGGGATTGGACTATATAATGGGTGAGGGACATTGTAGTAGTGGTACAAAGAAGAACGTAGGAAGTAGAATAGAAAGTAGAATAAGAAGAAGAATAAAGCAAGTAACTTGCAAGGTGGCTCATATCTGTGTGTCCTGTCTTCTTTCCGCCGGCGGATAGTTAGGCAGCGACAAAAGCCCATTACTGTTGAGTCATTTCAGAGTCATAGTGACCCTATAGGACTGGCGGGGTTAAGGTTTTCCTCATCTGCTGACCTGGGTCCAGCAGGCTGGCAGGGGAAGAGATGATACAGACAATGAAAGCAATTTGATTACCTTCAACATTTCCTGGTGTCAGCCACCTGAGAACCCTCCTTCTTCTCTGAGACATTGCTCCAGGGGGTTACAGTGGTTGTGGCCTTAACACCTGTAACCAATAACCAAATTGACTTGGAGGAGAATTTGGCCACACCATACTTGTCCCATAGTTCTCCTACTTCTGTTCCCAGCCTCAGAATAGCAAAATCTAATTACCAGCACAAAAGGAAGGCAGGGAGGCAGGAAGGAAGGAAGTGTTGGACTTCTGTTAGGAATGTTCTATATAACAAAAAACTTTCAGGAGATCATAAAGACTGCAGCAGTCTGGAATTGAGAAAAATGTGATGTCCAGAATTGCCTCTTTGAACAGATTTGGTTCCTAGATTGACTAAAGGGGCGAAAATCTCCTTTATATGTAGTAGATTGTTGTAATATAAGAATTTTTTTGGTTTGACCTGATGTTCTTTTCACTTTCAGATCTATATTGAACCCAACATTTTACATTCCATTTCTTCTGAGGATTGTCCTACAATTTGGATTTTGGCTCTGACTCATTTGTAGAAGAGTAAAACTTTAGTAGCATGGCTACAGTTTGTTAAAATGGACTGATTTGTTAGTTGTGTTCCTTTAAAAACTGATGACGCTGAATTAATGTTGAGTGAAATGTTAAACTCAATTCTTTTGATGTAATGGAGCTTATAGATAAGAACACAGCATCTACTGTTTAAAAAAAATAAAAGTGAAAAAAATACAGAACTGTCTTTCCTACTTTGACCACTTTACTTCCAGGTAATGGATATTTGCAATGAATGCTTTGCCCTCTGTTCATTATGGATTCGGATGAAGCCCTAGTTTTGAGTAGTCTGTGGACTGTACAGTGTTCTTCTATGTATCCCGAGAGCCTAGATACTCCCATGAGATTTTGATATAATTTGCAGGATGCAAACATCTACATTGGAAGTCAAACTGAGTAGGTCTTATTTTCAATTTAGGTAGCATGTGGCTATTTTTATACCAATTTTCATACTATGTAATTATTTTCATGATCTTGTGATGTCACACCATAGATATCAACAAAAAAGCATTTCTAGAATACAGATTTTAATAGTAATTTTGAATTGGTAAAGCTGGTAGTTGCAGAAATTTAACGCTAGGTGGCACCCAATCATCTTACCATTGGAAATAGTAATGAAATTGTGAGAGGTTTTTTTTTTTTTCCTATACAGTATGCATAGGAAAGAAATTTCCCAAACAGATTATGTCTTGATGGTATGCATTTATGTAGAATATTTTTTCTGAAAAAGTTTAAGAGTTATTTTGTTTACAAAAATCATGCATCTTAAGCTATTTGAGTGCTTTATAAACATGAATAAATGAAAATCCAATTTCATAACCCACCACTACTGTGAGTTAATTCTGGCACATAGAAATACTGTAAGACAAATTAGAACTGTCCTATAGGGCCTCCAAGCTGTAATCTTTATGAGAATAAACTGTTGCATGTTTGTCCCATGGAGCCACCGGTGACTTGGAGCTCGCAGCCTTTCACTTAGCAGCATAATGCATAACCACTGCAGCAGTGGGTTCCTTGTACATATTAAGTCTTTTTCAAACTATCCCTAAACTGGGGAAAGGAGGGGATGACAGCTTATTACAAATACAAGTTGTCGATTTCTGAACAGAAAAGCTATAGTTAATAAAGAAAACGTGATATTGCACAGTGTATTATATAACCTTACTTTTCCTTAAGGATATATTTTACTGTTTGTTCTTTTTTAATTTGTATTTTATAGAGAACATAGGTCTACCTTTTTTAAGTTTTTAAGGTTATCAACTGTAAGATGAAACTAAGGGCTTGACTAGTTAGACCCCACGGGCCGCATTTAAATCTTATGCAACTTTCAAAGAAGAGATCTGTAATGTAGCTTATGATTTGGTCTCCAAAGAACTTTTCGGTGATGAAAAGTCATATAAAGGGGAATAAGCCTTTACTGGCTTCACAAAACTAAGGAGTTTTCCTTATTCTTCTCCCATAAAATTTCCTCTCCTAAATGTGAAAATTCTGAGGCTGGAATATGTACTAATAAACTATTAAATTGAAGAAGATGAATTAAGAGTGCACAGAAATGTAGTTAATGTCTCTTATTCTGCACTTACTAGGTAGAATGTATGTGAGACCAGGACTGGTTTATAACATTTGTGAGAAACCACCCTTGGAGAAGTGACTGAAGGATGGTCTTCATCAGAATCAGAACTTCCTGAGATATTTATACTTTGTACATAAGTGTTGTGTTGAATTTGTAGTACATGTCCTTCCGTATGATTTTCCAAAAAATGTGTGAACTACATGTGTGACAGAGGTCATGGAAGGGATAGTGCAAATGACCCCAATTTGTGCATTCACTGGTGGTTTTGTCTTTTGTTTTCCTTGCTAGGCAGTTACAGCCCAGTCTAGTGCTATTGTATCCTGGAAAATCATATAATCATGATGATTAATCATAGCTAGGACAAAGTTGTCACTTATATATGACACTACTTGCAGGAGTTATTTGAGTAGCTTATATTTCATGTGGAAAATGTACAGTTTCATTGACTGGATATTTCAAATACAGAATGGAAATGATCTTTGAGAAAAGATTTGTGTGTGTGAGATATTCTTTGATTCTTTTAATACAGTGGCAGTAGCTGTGCCTAGGAAGAAAATAAAATGAAAGACATCCAAGATAATGATTCCTAATCTTAAGAGTGTGTCCTAGTTACTGATGAATTTGATAGGGTTGCATTTTTCATGCAGTGTTCATTCTACTTCCAGTTAAGAGTATAAAGATGCTGTATGACTGAGGTGGCCACATAACCAAACTAATCAAGCTTTTGTGTAAAACAGCCTTCCAACATTTAGCTGTTTGTTGGATTTTAAACTTTCAGCTTCTCAAGAGACCATCCTTTGAGCCCGTAAGCTATGTGTGATGGAAAGTTGGGCATTTTATTAAAGAATGGCCATTGGTTTTCCTCACCACTTCTGTGCAATCATGGCTGTAAGTTTAGACGCTTACCAACTCCTAGTGATCGGTATTTTAATCTCTTGTTATGTAAGTATTATGTGATGTTTGGTGACATCTCGAATAGGTGTAAACTGTCAGTATTGACTTCAGAACACCTCTAATGTATAGGTAAAAGCATGTTTTCAGTAAAATACCTAGCTAGACTTACAATTGATATTTGTATTGCAAACAGATTTAATGATATCCACTGTAAACTGGCTTGTCAGTATTCTAGTAAAAGTGAGGGTGTTTATGTTACCTGTCATAAAGATTAAAAGATTTGTATTGGTCTGAGATGTTTCTGTATATCTTCCCTAGTAAGTGTGTTGTTTACGCTGTTTGGGGTCCCAAGAACTTTTGCACACCACTTTGTATTTTGGGTCGTCTTTTTCTGTCATTTCCACCATTTTTAGGTGTACAGTTCAGTGGCATTTTATTCGTCACATACAACCATGACCACTCTTCCAGAAGTGTTTCTTTACCCTCCACGGAAACTCGGTACCCCTTCAGCAATCGCTGCCACTGCTTTGTCTTTGATTTACTTGTAAACGTCATTTATTTTATCCATGCTTTGTGCTTCCTACTCAGAAAAGAACAGAATCTGAATTAAGTCTTACTACAAATTCGATACGACACCTGACTCAGATGTTGCATGAAATGAGGAATTTGGGAAGTCTCTTGGGTTTTTGCCTTCTCTTCCCTGCCAGGTAATGTGGAAACTGTGTGACTGAGAGACACGTGGCCAGAACCTTGACCTGCACTCTGCCGTTTCTTAGCAGGGGATGACAAGATCTGCTCTCTCTTGTTTCAGCTTCAGGCTCTGTCAGCTGTAAGATGAGGAAGAGGAGAGGAGAGTCAGCCTAAAGGAATTTGGGATGGGGATTGAGTAAGCCCCCGTGCAACACACCAGGGCAGCGCTAGCTGCTTCTCACTTGATGCCCAGGACTGTGTCAGAGAATATGCACATCTTGGCTTTTACTCAATCTTTGATTCCTATAAGAGAAAGAACGAGGAGAATATGTATTGGTATATGTATGTCAACAGTATTTAAAATAATTGATGCCAACTTCATTTCACTGAATGTAAGATTAAGTTAGAGATAGAAGATCTCTAAGTTGCTTGAGGATACTTTGCAAAATACCAACTGCCCTTAGAGGAAATGTAAATATTGATAGCTCTGGTCACATTCTGTTCTCAAGTCTTTGATAAGTCCTTTGACACCCTTTTATTATAGTCATGACAGCTAACTAGGGAGTGGTGGGAATGATGTAAAGAAAATCCGATGCAAACAATTGCAAATTGAAAATAAAGTATGAAGTAAACTCCAACAATGTACATAATCTATTCTTTTCACACTTTATATAGCATTTTTTAAAGTATTTAAGATTTGTTTGTGGTAATTCTCTGCTGAAATATTTTTTAACCCCTTTTTTTATTGTGACTGAGTGAAAGTGTACAATCCAAAATAAATTTGTGTGCCCACTTAACCACCTTCTTCTGCTGTCCTTGTCCAGTGACAGCACACTTCTCTTTTCCATTCTATACATGTCGTATCCTCTTAACAGTCTCCTGTCCCCTCCTCTGTACCCTCTCCACTCCCTTCTAGTGAGAGGCCAGTAGGACAACATGCTGTAGATTCTGCTGAAAATTTTTTAAGCTTAATTTTGATACATAAGGAAAGCCAATGCCGTTGAGGGCAAGCTTTATCTGTGTTTTATTTTTGTCTTTGGTTGTTTGAACCCATTCAGTCAAACTGCAGATACAGGGTTGCATTTTCTTGGTGAGTGAACTTGCCACAGACCTATGCTAGAGAAGACCTTTTCCTAGTGGTGGATCAGTTGTCAAAAATGACCTCGCGTTGCCAAAAACACACTGAAGATACCTGTACAGTGCAACCTGTGAGAGGCGGAACGTGGCAGGACTGCCTTGTTTTTCCCCCATCTCATATGATTTCTACCTTTGACAGAGGGCAATCACTTTTCTATTGCTTGTCTTCGTGGAAAATATATTGAGTTTTCCTTCTCAGACTTCTGCCTTATTCAGGTTTCAGCTTTCACAAGTTTCATTGCGTTATGCAAAGATGTATAAATGAAGTAGATATATTTATACTTTTGTAAATTGTGGTTTAGATGAAGGTTTACAGAACAACCCAGTTTCTCATTCAAAGAGTACACATACTGTTTTATGAAATAGATTAACCCTACAATGTGTCAATACTCACCCTTCTAAACCTTGGGTTCCCTATTACTAGCTTTTCTGCCCCGCTAGGCTGGCGTGCCTTTTTGGTCTTGTTGATATATTTACACTTCTGGCCAACTTGGCAACTTGAAGAGGCTGGTCTTCTCTGTTTCACTCCATATTATTACTCCATTCACAGCTGGATAATGGTAGATGAAGAGGAGAAACATCATCTGAGGGAAGTCCTGTTGCTGCTTTAACCCACTGGGCTGTCAGGTAAAGGATGACTTGAATTTTGTAGATTTTGTTTTAAAAATCTTAGAAATTTAGAAACAGAAAGAATTTTCTTAGCTTGATAAAGGCTATCTGTTGAAAGCAAACAGAAACAATTCAAAACCGTTCACTTAAGAATGTCCCTGATGAAGCAGTTAAGTATTTGTTCAACCCTTGACTATACATCTTTTTAAATATTTTGTGTGAGAAGACAGAAAGTGCTACCTAGAACGGTACTGCAGACCAGAGTCCTGGGTGTCTCAAGGAAAAGCACTTGTGTGGTTAGTTGAGTTGGGAGGTGTGTTGGCTGCTTTTTTTTCATGGAACATCATTTTACTTCCAAAAACAACTGAGAAAGTGGTCATATGGCCACCATTTTTTCAAAAATGAAGAAAATGAGCCTGTCATTTTCATGGGAAACAGTATTTGTTGGCTGAGAAAAAAATGTGAGGATTTTGAAAAACTAGTATCCACTGCCATTCACTTGACAGCATCACAACAGAATGATTTTCCTGCAGAGCTCAGTGAGGATGCTTCTGAATATGACTTTTTACTATGGAATAAACTGTGTCAGCATTGGTAAGATCTTCACAGGTTTGTCAACTGGTATTATACGGATGAGCAATGCCTGACATTACAAAATCTATTCAGAGTTGAGCATAGACCAATGGGTTGTAATGTAATAATACAAAAAGTTCATTGATTTGGTTTTGGATTCCACACTGTAGCTAATTTTTAAGGAATTAACACTTGACAAGATTGGAGATGGTATCAAAAATGCAATTATGAAAGACTGTCAAAATACTCCTCCCTGTTTGAATTACGTGTCTCTCTGAGGGTGGATTTTCTTCCTGTGCTTCAACCAAATCAGTGTACTCTGCTGAATACAACGGCACATATGAGACTCTTCTGTCATGGCAGAAAGCACAGAGATTTGCAGAAATCGAATAGTGCCACTCTTCTCAGTAAATGTTTTAGAAAAAAGTTTTTTTTTTTAATCAAAAGTACGTATACACATTGGGTCTATTGAATTAATAAATGTTTTAAAAATATATCTCAGTTTTAATTTTAATATGATCACCCCTGCTAGATGTAAACTACAAGTGCACTTGTCATTCCAAGGGAAACAACTGATGCTATTTGTTGCCAGTGAAAAATTAGCTTTCAGCTAAAAATAAGAGTTCTGGAAAACTCTCATCCACCACCATTACTTCAAAAATGCACCCTTTGCCTTGCATCCATTCCTATTTACAACTGCCCTATAGGAGATTCCCAGGAATGCCTGGTGGATTTGAACTGCTGACCTTCTGGCTAGCAGCCTTAGCACTTAACCACCACACCACCAGGGTTTTCATCTTGGTGATAGACAGGTATAAAACAAGACCCATAAAGCATAACCTATAAAATAGATGAATTTTATTTGGTAACTATTGTGGACAGAATTAGGACAGAATTAGGCAAGAATCATCAATGAGCAGGATATTTGCAGGGCATTAATGTGCCTGCCCGAAGACTCCCTGTCAGTTGTAAGAGAAAAATCAGTAACTACAACAGACAAGCTGGACAATAGCCTTCACTGGGTTGTCCAAAAAAATTACCAGTGAGGGGCAGGTAGACATAGGCCTCCAGATGTGATACTGTGAGAAGGATACAACGTCACCTGTGCCTTTTTCTCGCTGAGAATGCATAAGCAGACTCTAATCCTGAGGGAACTTCCAGACAAAAGTCTTCAAAAGTATTAACTCCCCAAAAGACCAAAGGCTACGGAGACTGAAGAGACATGGCCGCTAAATATAACACCTGATCCTAGGCTGTATCCTGGTCTGGAGGTGGAAAGGGTGCTAGAGAGGAAATTGTTGGGTCATTTGATAGTATTGGAATAGTAAGAGTCGATTACATAAAATCTATCCATGGTGAGTTGACCGAAGTTGATAACCTGGTGTGGTTTTGTAAGAGAATACCATTATTCTTTGAAAATACACGCTGAAGTATTGAGGAGTAGAGGGATGTGGGTATGTATGCAACTTTCAAATGCTTGAGGATGAAATAGAGAGATAACTGAGTATAAATGACAAAAGCAAATGGAGTAAAATACTAACAGGTGAATGTGGGTAAATGTTCCGGCTTTAACGTTCTTTGTAAACCTTTATTGCAACTTTTCTATAAGTTTGCAATTATTCTCATAGAGAAAGTGTTTTTAATTGCTGGATTTTGACATTAAGAAAAATGAGTTTTGCTCATCTCAGGAAAGGGCAGAAGGCTAAAGTGAAATATTTGCTATATTTCATCCCACAAGGAATCATCTAGAATACAAGAAACTCCTGGAAATCAAGAAAATGACAAGCAGCGCAATAGAAACAAGGATTGAATAGCCAATTTATAGAAGGGTAATCCAGGTTGAATGGCTGGTTCATTTCTGATACTTGGATACAGCTGCAAGGGATAGATCTTGAAAACAGTGTCTAGGAAGGAAGACCAAGAGTGTATACACTTAAAATGCATGCATAGCTTCCTAACAGTATGCTACAAGAACAGATGCAGAGGTACAAAAATATATTAAAAACCCTTTTGTGACTGAATTAACTTTTGCTTTTATTTTATTTTATTATCTAAGGGAATGCATGCTGAATCGTTGAGTGTATCCCTGTGGATTCAGAAGATAGGACTGCTGGGAGACATGTCTCTCTGGGCTTGTGAGAGTAGGGTGGGTGGGATGCATATATCCTGTCAGACTCGGGAACACATATGTTCCCACGGAGTCTGGTGCAGGTTGTTGGGACATGGAAGGCCCTACAGGATGCACTACCTTACAGAATACCCTGTAAAAACTAATTCGTGGCACATGCCCATTTCTTCCACTTCAAACAGTTGTACAGGTCCCTTCCTGATATCTGCACATACTGTAAGTAGGAAAACAGTTTCCCAATAAACCCAAAAGGTGGAAAATGCAGGTGTGTGCTATAGATCCCACGGGTCAAGGAAGAGTTTTAAACATAAGAGGGTGCCCTGACTAGGGAGAGGAATGTGAGTGGGAATAGAAGGTAAAGCGAAGAAAAAAATAAACAAGAGAGGGGTGCTACACTGGTATCAGTCAACTGTGAACTCAAGTTGGATGCTCTCTAAGAAAAAGGTGAAAACAGAAATAAAAGGAAAATATCTCTCATGTCCTTATTCACTTGGCTCAATCTTACTGGGTTTGAAATAGCTTTCAGTAGCCCTGACTCACCTGCCTTTCTGCTTGTAGGGGGTCTGTCTGAACTTTCCTGCTGGCTTTCTCATCACACTCGTGCGGGACTCCAGGCACACTTTTGTGCCGTATCACGAACAGATTCATCACCTTAGATTTTTGTATGCAAAGAGACTGTTTCCAAACTTTTCGCCAACAATCTGGATACACACTCTTGAGGGTTTCAGCCGCTGCTGCCCTTTTTTTGTCGTTGTTTTGAGATGTACATACTACAGAGTTCACCTATTTAAATTGTACCGTGGATTTTGGTATATTTACAGCGGTGCAACCATCACCATAAGCTAATTTTAGGACATTTACATCATTCTCCCCAAAAAACTTGAACCCATTGTTCAGCTTCTTTTTTAATCATGCATTACTTTCCCCCCCCTCGCCGCCCCCCAGGGGTGGGAATAAAAACTTCAAAGGCGTCTGGTCACCACCCAGAAGAGACACGTACAGACTAGGGTTACCCAAGGAGGAAGGAGCGTGGACACGGAAAGGTTATCACTTGCTAGGCTATGCCTACTTAAACACCTGAAGGCTTAAGCAGGCCATGTAAAGATGCTTTTTTTCAATATATGTTAATTGTTTAAAAGATAATAACCTCACATGGCAGGCATAAAACGATTTCCAGGGGAAAGAAAGTCACCTCCCTTTCCTACAGCCAAGGCAATACTTTTAGCAGGGTTTTGGGGGGGCGTGTGTGTGTGTGTGTGTGTGTGTGTGTGTGTGTGTGTGTGTGTGTGTGTGTGTGTGTGTGTCCCCCCCTAGGATAGCTCTCCTTTCAGACATTTCTTCAGGGCTCATTGTTTGTGCCTGGATGAAGTGGACCCGTCGAGGCGCTTTCAGGCAGAATCCGTGGGTCAGGGCAGGGAGGTGAGGTCCGCCTGCAGACTTGCTCTTGCCCTTCCTTGAAGACCGGCCCCTGTGGCTGCTGGATTCCTGCCCTTCTAGGTCGCGGGAGGAGGAGCCCAAGCGCGAGCCATTTGGGCGCCTGCAGAATTCAACCCTAACTGGGCCCGAGAGGTGGAACCGCCAGTTCTGCTGGGCGATCCTCCAGGCGCCTGCACACTTAGCACGGGCCTTGATGAGCGCCTGTGTTCCCAGCCGTGGGAATTTCCAGAGCTGCAGCGTAACGGCCTCGTGCGGACCCCCAGTGTGTTTGTACGGGGACATGTGCACACGGTTTGAGAGAACATAGATGTGCTGAGTGAGCATGCGTGTGCTCGCGGTGTGTGAGAAAAGGCACCCTATGCAGGGAGGGATTACCCAATAAGCATGGTACACACAAATTTAGTTGTGCTTACTTACTAATCTGTACTGCACAATTTTACCTTATTTTCTTTGATATAGGGAACCTATATAAAATTGTGCAGTATAGATTGGTAAGTAAACACCATTAAGGCTGTCAGTACTTTGCTTACTGCAAGCCGGTGCATATCGTTCTTACAGGCTAACTCGTCTTTGATCCTATGTATATAAATTTGTCATGGGAGGTGTGATGAAGCTGTGTGTGCACGTTGTGTGTGCGTGCTGCAGGTAAGCACTGCATGCATCAGTTGTGTGCACGCCGTGTGTGTACACGCTGTGTGTGCTCGCTACGTATGTACAGCAGCGTGTAAAGTGGCGCTTGCGAGAGCGGTGTTAGTGCGCGCGCTGCTGCAAGAGTCCCAGAGTGCGCATCGTCCGTCCCCGAGGTGTGCTCGCGCCGAGTCAGAACGCGTGCGCGGGCGGGCGTGAAATACGGTGCGGCGCGGTGGGCGGGGACTGCGCCTGTGCGGCCCGCGCGACCCGAAAAAGCGCCGCGGCTGCGACGAGGGGGTTGTGAGGCGCGTGCTGCTCTATTGGAAGATGGCTGACCCGGGAGCGTCGCGGAACTCGCCGCCCCACAGGCGTCCTTTAGGTAGGGCCCCAGGGTGCAGAGGGTGCGTGGGAGGCTCGTGGGAGACGCCGTCTGCTCGAGGCGAGGGGCCAGGGCGGCTTCACAGGTAGTTTCTGTGGGGACCGGGGCGGGAGGTGGAACGGCTGTGGAGAAACGGCCTTCCCTTGGCCCCGGAGATGAGGGGCGCGAGAGCTAGGTCTCGTGCCCTCGCGCTGCCGGCGGCGTGATTGCCCCCCCGTTGCCCTGTCGCGGCGTGATTCCCTCCAAAGGTGGCCTGGATGAACGGCTTCCGACTCGTGATGAGTATGTTCAGAGCAGGGGTGCTCGGGCCCACGCTTGACGCCAGAGACGGTCTCGAGGTTCGGCCCGTGCCCTTGTGAAGCAGCCCGCGGGGGGAGGGGCACTCGGCGGACCGAGCGGCCCTTGGGGGTCACCGGGCCTGCTTGTCCGACCGCCGGACGTCCTGGTATTCGCACGTGAGGGGAAAGGTGGCAAGCGTCGCGCTTCGCGGCTGTCCCTTGGGGGGGGGTAGGACCAGCATGTCCACTACCGTCTGTGGGCGGAGGGAGCGCCCGCGAGCGCCCGGGTCCCGAATGGACGGCCGCGTGCCCTGGGCCGGGTGGGCTGTTAGGAGGTGCACCTCGGGGAGCCGCGGGGCTGGCTGGGCGGGGCGTGGATCCCGGCCGCGCCCCCCGTCACGTGGCGGCTCTGGAGTCTCCCGGTTCCCCGGGGCAGCAGCTGCCTTCTGAAGCGTTGGTGGTCTCGCTGCCCGGGACCGAGAGAGGAGGGGCGAATTTTTGAAGAAAGGGAAGAATTTTAGAGAAGGAGGTCTGGTGTCGTGTTGTGTGAATGTTATGTAAAGTGGTTGCAAAAAAAATTTAAATAATAATGAGGTGATTGCAGGTAGTTGGGGGAAGGGGAGGATTAACAGCGTGGAAACCTATTTCATGCTGGCTTTTTTCCTGATGACTCCTTTTCAGGTAGATAGCGTGAACTATTTTTTAAAACATTCTTTATTGCAGTTTAACATGCGTATCAAAAAAGCACAAAGATCTTAAGTATCCCATTGGATAAATTTTCGTATAGTGATGATACATGTATTTTTTACCAGTTGGATCAAGAAAAAGGGAAAAAAAGCTCAATAAAAATGTTCTTTTAGTCACTTAAAACCTGGTTGTATTGGCAGAGGATGAGCTTTTTCTGATTGGACTCCCAGTGGTCTCATTTATAGAAGAAAACACACATCAAGTGGATTCCTACTCGGAACGACCGTGTAGGACAGAGTAGAACTGCCCTCACAGAGTTTCTAGGGAGCCCGGTGTGGAATCTAATTGCTGACCTTTTGGTTAGCAGCATTGGCACTTATCCACTGCACCACCAGGGTTTGAGCGACATGGTTAATTTCAAATTTGTGTTTTTCATCATTTTTTTTCCTTTTTCTATTTTTTTATCTTTGTTTCTTAAAGGCAGAATTTAAAAGCTGTTACCCAGTAGTGAAATAAACATATTTAATACATGTGCTTATGTTTTATTCTCTTTGCTTGAAAAACTTTGCTGCATCTGCTAGGGAAGAGCCCAGAACTCATCCACCCATTGGAGCAGGCCCTCCTTGGTGGGTGACCTAGTAGAAGACGAATGCACTGGAAAGAGGAGATTCTTGAAGTTTATATTTTTATTTGGTTGGGAGTTTAATAGTGGGTTATTTCAGTGTTTTGTGGTATTAAGGATAAGAGGTGAGGGGCTGTGTGGTTGGTATATTACCTGGTATTTTAATTGACTTGAAGGAATTTAATGGGGGGATTCCATTGTTCTTGTTGGAAACTTCATTGTGGAATGATGTAGGGTGCTTTGTGCAGACAGTAAGATTAATTTAAAGTGTCTTTCGTTCATTTGAAGTTAGAAATATGGAAAGACATGCTGAGTGGAGGTTTAAAGTAGTAAATAAACATTTGTGTACACTGCTGTTGGTATGGAAAAATCACTGTTCAACTTAGGTGCCAAGTCATACTATGGTTTGTTCTTTTAGGAGCTAGCGAGGCTGTCCTCAGAAAAGTTTTAATTCTGGAGGATTTATTATAATCTGCCCTGGATACTGATTGTTCTTGGTTGCTTACAGCCTTATGGGATCCTAGTGAGAACCGCCCATTGGTCCAGAGAAGCTTATGCTGAGTGTGATGAGGACCACAGGGGACAGAAAGACCTGAGGTGTTTCAGGTGTGAGGTTGGTTCGTCTGATTTCCTGTGGCACGTTGCAGGATATGAATTGCTGAGTGGTTTTCTTGGGAGCTGTTGTAGCAAGCCAATAATTCTGTGTTTCTTCCAGCAGAGGATTCTACTGATAGTAAAATGCCGGCATATTTCCATTATCTACCAGTGATGCTGTCTTTTCTTTCTGTTTAGTTATCCCTGGGATGAAAATTACGATCTGTACTGTTCTTTATAGTGTTTGTGTTACACACACGGTAAAGAAATGAGGAGCACGAGCCTGTTACTTCCATGTCATTAAATACTTTAGTGGGCAGCTAGTAGAATCTCCAAGTCTCAACTGATCCTGTGCCCCCCTCAGCCAAAAATACCCCTTATTCCCTGGCTGTGACCAACAGAGGTCCCTCCTCCTCTAGGGTTTCCCTGGTTCTAGGCTCTTGTCAATCAGAATTAAAGAACTTTCTCTTGTGATCATAGTGCCTTCAGAGAAGCTTTTATCTCTTGCAGAGTTCCATTAACCTTCTGGAAACCCTGGTTGAATAGTGGTTCTGCTTACCAGAAGGTCAGCAGTTCAGATCTGCCAGAGGCTCCTTGGAAACTCTGTGGGCCAATTCCACTCTAACCTATAGGTTTGCTGTGAGTCAGGATTGACTTGATGACAGTGGATTTGGTTTTCGGTATTAACCTAGTCTAATCCAGTTGACATTCATTAGTCTGTGTCTCAGTTTATCTAGTGCTGCAATACGAGAAATACTACAAGTAGATGGCTTTAACAGACAGAAGTTTGTTGTCACAGCTCAGAAGGATAGAACTCTGAGTTTAAGACGTCATCACCACTGTTGGCTGTACTTTCTTGGTAGTAGCAGATCCCTCCCTCTTTGCTTGCCTCTCTCTTTATGCCTCTTGTATGTTAAAAGGTGATTCCGGCCATAACCCCAGGGCAACTTCCTTGTATTGGATCAGGGCTATGACCTGAGTCAGGGTGTTGTATCCCATCCGAAACCTCTTTCACCTAATTTCATTTTACCTTATTAAACACCAGCTGAGATTAGGATTAAAAACATAGGACAGTTACATCAGAACACAAGTTGAAGGATATCCACACAGTCCTAGGAATCATGGCCTACCAATTTGACATATAGTTTGGGGGGACACAGATCAATCCATGACAGATGCCTACATTGAGCCAGACCCTGGACTGGTGGCTGCTGCTGTTGGGACAGAGCTAGTAGCTTGATGTCCAGACTGTGTGTATCTGCATCTGAAGGTAAATTCTCCCCTTCTTGCTCTGCCACCTTGGGGAAGTTATTGGGCATCTTTGACCTTTGGTTTTCTTATCTCTAAAATGGGCTTAGGAACAGCCCTGGGAAAGAGGCTTTTTTTTTTTTTTTTTTTGCAACATTGTTCTCAGGCTCAGGATGAATGAATGAACATCTGACACACAATGAGCCACTTCTAGTTTGTGTGATCAACATTATTAGATCATGGCCTCAAGGGCAAGGCCTGAATCCAGGTTATATACTTAGGGCCACCTGGTGATGAATGTTGGATGATACCAGCTGATCTCTTTAGGTGTAAAGGATGACTGGTTCTTTATCAGACCCTCTCTCTCCAGGGCTCTTGGACACAGTAGGTTCCTAACCAATGTTTGCAATTGTATTATACTGGCTGTAGGTACACTGGGTTGAGTGTTCAGTAAATATGTACAGATTGCAGCATTAACTAAGTGTCAGTGGAGGTGTTTGAGATAATGGAACTGCAAAGCCTCTCACACAAGGCCTGTGGAGTTTTCAGTGCATTCTTCAGGTAAATCTTGTTTTATTGAGTCCAAGGCGTTTCCCCGTTGTTCCCTAATAAAGAAGGAATTAGCAGTTGTGGTGGTACAAAGGGCAAGCATTGGGCTGCTGACCTAAAGGTCAGTGGTCCCAACCTACCAGCGGCTCCGGGGGCGAAGAGACCTGGTGATCTGCGCTTGTCTGGATCATAGCTTAGGAAACCCTGTGGGGCAGCTCTTCTGTCAATCTGTGGTCTAGTCAGTATTCTTTGCCGGCCCCATAATTAACACTTTTGAATATTAGATTAAATATTAGATTCAAGAATATCAGTTGCTGTCACTCTGTCATATGGTTGTGTACATTTCTAAAGGCTTACTTTCCTTGTTGCAGATTGATACTGGACAAGTAGAGGACATCGTACTGGTCCATGGACCACACTTGGATAGCTCTGCTGTGGGCCAGCATTTCCCGAAGGGTGATGGCACCCAAGAGGGTTTTCAGTTGCACGTGGGAATGCTTATTTTTAATTTTACACTAATAGCTCTATAGACTCTTTAATTGTATTATAAAAATATAGATAGTACAAACTGATTTGAAGAATATCATCAGAAGACAGAGTGAAAACAAAGGCAATTTAAAGAAAATAGCTAAGTTATAGTTAACGTCATTGCTAGCAAAAACAAATATAATACTAGCCATATAATGTAATTTTAAATCTAGTATCTGCATTAAATAAAAGATGAGATTAATAATATGATTTTTTGAATTTAATATATCAAAAATAAACCCTGGTGGTATAGTGGATTAAGTGCTACGTCTGCTAACCAAAAGGTTGGAAGTTCAAATTCACCAGGCACTCCTTGGAAACTATGGGGCAGTTCTACTCTGACCTATAGGGTCACTGTGAGTGGGACCCAAATCGATGGCAGTGGGTTTTTTATGTCAAGAATCTCAACATGTAGTTAATATAAAACATTATGAATGAGACCTTTACATTGTTATCTTTGCACTAAGCCTTTGAAATCCGGTGTGTATTTTACATTTATGGTACTTTTCAATTGGACTATTCACTTTTCAGGTGCTCAGTAGTCACCTGTGGCTAGTGACTCCTGTAGTGAACTGTGTTGTTCTAGAACATACCCATGTTGGGACCAAGTTATGTTGGTCTAGAATGAGCCTCGTGATCTGTTTGTATACTGTATTATTATGTGGAGTTAATATGCTTTCAAGTATGGTATTAAGTAAGGGCAGTAAGGGTCGCTGTGAGTCAGAACTGACTCCATGGCACTGAGGTTATGTTGTGTGCTTCAGAGCCCTGGTGGTGCAAGAGTTAAGAGCTGAGCTGCTAACCAAAAGGTAGGCAGTTTGAATCCACAGGTGCTCCCTAGAAACCCTGTGGGGCAGTCCTGCTGTGTCGTCCTTAGGATCAGAATCCACTTGGCGGCAGTGAGGTTGGTTTTTGGCTTCTGTGTGCAGTGGTATCGAGTCCATCTTGGATCTCTTTTACGGGGATGTGGTTAGTGGAATTGGGAAGACATTCAAATAAAATGATCTCCCCTGCAATAAGATGAAGCAGTCCTGGATCCCAAGTTAAGTAATTCTTAAGCTGTAATTGAGGAAAAACATGGTATAAAAAAAGATGGACCAGTGGGAAGGGAGGGTGGCATTGGCTAGCTCAGAATCTAAGAGGTTTGGTTTTAATCTGGTAGGGAGGGGCCTTGCTCTTCTGGGAGAGGTCAGCTAAGCAATTGTAATGGGTCTGTGAGGTCAGGTCTGGTGGTTTCCTCCAGGGCTGGTGTCTTCCTAGCCCCCTTTCACGGAAGTATCAGCAAGTATTGGTAGACAGATAGGACAGATGCCTTAACTCTGGGGATCATGTTATTTATTGGGCAGTTCCTGTGTATTCACAGGCTGGTGTCACCTCCTTCATCCTGTGTTTAATTGTATGAGAGAGTTGGCACTGGGCATAGGGGGCCTTAAGTTGTGGGTGGTCCAAATGGTGTGTGCTTGATTCCTAACCCAGAGTTGGCCGTTCCAACCCACCTAGCAGTACCATGGAGGAAAAGCCCAGCAATCTGCTTCCATAAAAGATTATAGCCAGGAAAAACCCTGTGGTGTAGTTCTCCTCCATTCCATATGAGGTTACCATGAGTTGCAATTGACTTGATGCCAAAGGCATTGTTTTCTTTTTTGATTTGGTTTTTTGTGTGTGTGACTAGAGGGGCTTATTAGGACCAGGTCCGTTGCCCAACACTCACTTCCAGGGCCTGCAGGGCAAGTCCCTGCCTGGACCAGGTTGTCCCTTTCCTGAGCAATTTGTCTCATTTTACTTTTCCACGCTGAGTCCTTAAAGAGTTTACTGTTGGTTTAGCCTGTTGGCATAGTGGTTAAGAGCTATGGCTGCGAACCAAAATGTTAGCAGTTTGAACCTGGTAGGCACTCCTGGAAACCCTATGGGGGAATTCTGTCTGTCCTGTAGGGTCCCTATAAGTAGAAATCAGCTCGATGGCAAAGGGCTGTTTTGTTGTTTTGGTATTGCTTTAGTGTGGAAACCCTGGTGGCGTAGTGGTTAAGTGCTTACAGCTGCTAACCAAAAGGTTGGCAGTTCAAATCCACCAGGCGCTCCTTGGAACCTCTATGGGGGCAGTTCTTCTCTGTCTGTAGGGTCACTATGGGTCAGAATCAAATCAATGGCAGTGGATTTGGTTTTTGATTTTATTGGTTTGGTGAGTCAACCAGTACGACACCCCGGTTACTGTGCTAATTACACTGGATTAACTTCTTTCTCAGTAGCATTTTTCTGTCCTGGCCTTTTCATCTCTGTCTTTCTCACCCACATTTTGTATGTGCTTCTGCTGTATTTTATACAAACAGAGTTATGTAAACCCTCCTGGAAGGAGGGAGAGGAGAGAATGAGCATACATGAATACACGAAATGAATCAGCTCCAATCAGGAAATGCTGTTGTAGCTCAAGTCTGTCACGAAGTGCCCGAAGCCGTTTATTAAGCAGTGCTCTGTGTCCCCATTTGAAAACAACACTGGAAGATGTGTCACTACCTTGAAATAATCATCTGGATTGTAAAGTGGACAAAACAAGTTCTGCATTTGGTGCTGCGCTTATTTTTTAAAGCATTTCATCCCATGGGATTGTTCTGTGTTCTGTTTATGCAGTTTTAGTTCTCCACTTATTAGAAAAAACAAAATACAGAAAATCCAACCCACTGCTGTCTAGTCAATTCCAACTCATAGTTACCCTACAGGACAGAGTAGGGCTGCCCCATGGGGTGTCTGGTGGATTCGAACTGTTGACGTGTTGGTTAGTAGCTGCGTTCTTAACTACTGCACCACTAGGGCTCTGTGCCTGGTGGGTAGTGTCGCCTCTTAGGACTTTTTGCTCTTTTCCACCTTACTGTGTTTAATTCACTTGAGTTCCATTCAGGGGTGACAGTTTGTGGTCAAATACTATGACAGCCTTTGGTGGAAGCTTTCCTTGCACTTGGGTAATTTTTTTCCTCCATAGACACATGGGTTACGAACAGAATTGAACAGTGATCGTTTCCACTTGCTAGAGAAGCATTATTTAAGCAGTTTTAGTACATTTACTGGCAAAAAGTTGTCTTTAAAACATTACTGATTTTAACTGCAGTTTTTTTAGCTGCACAGTGTGTTCACGCTCTCCCTTGTTCCCCTCCTCACCTTCCCAGTTTTCCACTTCACTTGATTTTGTTTTCATCAGCCGTAAGTTATTTCTAAAGAATAATTGCTTCTTATTAATGGTCCATTAATTTCCACATATCCCTAATCTTCTGGGATACAACTAACCCTTTCTGTAGAAGATGAAATAAGTGAGAGAAATCCCGTTTCACTATATCTGTTCAGCTTTAATCTCTCTTCGTTTCCATCAATTTCTACTGCAGGGATTCAGTGCCATTGCACTGAGGAGTGTTGGAGGTTCTGTGTGGTACCTAATTTTGTCTTTACTGTTGTAAACATCGAAAAGATTCTTGCCACTTGTGACTATTGAGTCCTCAGTCTAGTATGACTAAGAGACTAATATTTTAATTTTATTTAATTTTAAATATTTGAAATTATTTACCTAAGTGAATTTAAACGTGTGGTTTTTGTTAGATGCCCTGAAGTCGATTTCAAGTCATAGTGACCTCATGTGATGGAGGAGAAGTTCTCCATAGGGTTTTCTAGTCTGTAATCTTTACTGGAACAGATCACGAGGTCTTTCTCCCTTTCAACTGCTAGGTGGGTTCAAACCACCACCTTTTTAGTTGGCAACTGTGTGCTTAAGTATTGTGCCACCAAGGCTTCTTTAAATGTGGTAAACCCCCTCACCCCCAAATCCTGAACCCGTTGCTGTTGAGTTGATTCTGACTCGTCCAAGAAGCCCTTGATGGGTTTGAACTGCCCACCTCTTGGTTAGCAGCTGTAACTCTTAATCAGTATGCCACCAGGGTTCCAGACATCGGGTAATGGCTTCCATTATTGGCCAGTACAATTAACTAGATGTTGATTAACCTTGCAAGATTAAAATTAGTTAGGATTAAAAATGAGAAGTGAGTTTCAGACCTGAAACAAGTCACTTTAAACCTGTTCATTCTTGATTTCTACTGTACAGCCTCTGGTATTTGACAGTTGTTGTTCAGCTGCTCTCAGATATGTTCAGCTTACTAAGAGTAGAAGCAGCAGTTAGCTTCTTGGCTGTCAGGTCCTGTGCTTCACATCAGGCCTACAGGACATTGACACAACCAAGTAGTCAAGGCTTATTTCTAGTTCGTAGCATCCCTGCGTTGCCTGTTGTCAGCCAACCCCTCTCCCTTCCTCAGCCTGTCAGATTGGCGCAGCTGAAGGGTAAAGACTGAAGCCACGATCTTTGGTTATACAACTAGTTTGGTGAATCCAGATTGCCTGAGGAAACATTACCAACATATTACAAAAAAACTATTAGATATCCAAGATTTAGATGAATGGTGGGAACTTTTCCAGTGAGAGGCGGAGATAGCTGTTGTAGTCAGCTAGGGCTGCTCTAACAGAAATACCACAGAGTGGATGGCTTCAACAAGGGAAGGTTTATTCTTACACAGTCTGGTAGGTTGCAAGTCCATATTCAGGGTGTCCGCTCCAGGGGAAGGCTTTCCCCTTGTTGGCTCTGGAGGGAAGTCCAGTATTGCATCAGTCTTTGTCCAGGGAGCGTCCCAGCGCAGGAACCTCAGGTCTCAAGGACCGGCTCTTCTCCCGGTGAACATTTCTTGATGGTGTGAGGCTCCCAATTGTCCTTTGTTTCTCTTTCCCTTTTATCTCTTGCTAGCTGAAAGCAGCAAGGGTGGGTCAAGCCATACTCTGGGGAAACTCCCCCTACAGCGGGGCAGGGAAGTAATTCTATGCGGGAATCTACATCCCCACCCTAATCCTTTAACATACAGTTTAGCGAAACCACACAATGGAGGAGAGTCCCAAGATACTGGGAATCATATCCCAGCCACGTGGCTACACATATTTTTGGGGGGACACAATTCAAACCATGACAATAGCAATGACACAGACCACCAGTTCAGGCGAGAGAACGTCATGGTGGTGAGTGGAGTTGATGAGGGCACTTGGAAGCATGTGTCCTGAGCACCGCCACTGAATTAGTCATGTTCCCTGTTCTTTAGAATGTGTTCTTTAAAGGAGATAAGTTTGAGCTTTCTCTTCCCAAATTGCTCCTTACAAACCGTGGCTTCCGGGGTTGTCTCATCAGAACTCAGTTCCTTGTCTGTTAAGCGAGATGGTGCATTAGGTAATCTTACTGGTGCCTCCCACTGCTGAGATACTGATACTGCATAGCCAGTCCAGGGAGCCAAGGGAAGGGTGTGTCTGGTCCTTACCTTGCTCATTAGTGGTGGACTTACCGGCCTCCTCCTCACCTTTCCCAATTGGCCACCAAGTCCTGAGTTCTGCCTCCTTCACCTTTTGATCCCATCTCACTGCCAGTGCCTTGTGTTCTCCGGTGTTTTAGTCAGCTAGGGCTGCTCTAACAGAAATACCACAGAGTGGATGGCTTTAACAAAGGGAGGTTTATTCTTACACAGTCTGGTAGGCTACAAGTCCATATTGAGGGTGTCTGCTCCAGGGAAAGGCTTTCCCCTTGTCAGCTCTGGAGGAAAGTCCGGTATTGCATCAGTCTTTGTCCAGGGAGCATCTTGGCGCAGAAACGTCAGGTCTGAAGGACACGCTGTTCTCCTGGTGCTGCTTTCTTGATGGTAACAAGGTTCCCAATTCTCCTTGTTTCTCTCTCCTTTTATCCCTTGCAGGCTGAAGAGATTAAGGGTGGGGCAAGCCATACTCCAGGGAATCTCCCCCTACAGCAGAGCAGGGAAGTAATCCTATGCAGGAATTTATAGCCCCACCCTAATCCTTTAACATACAGTTTAGGGAAACCACAAAATGGGGACAGTCACAAGATACTGGGAATCATATCCCAGCCACATGGCTACACATATTTTTGGGGGGACACAGTTCAACCCATGACATCTGGCTTGACCATAATCCCAAGAACCTTGCTGGTCTCTGTCCCTCTATCCAGGTCACCTTCCATGTCTCAGCGTATGATGAATCCATCATGTCACTCTCTTAGCACTTCTGGAGAGTAGGGTCTATGAACTTCTGATGGAGTTCCCTAGGTGGGTTGGAAGCAGCCTGCCTCTTAGCCCCAGCCCCTTCTCTCTGGCTGATGGCCTCCCCTAGCTTGTTGACACTGCAAATGTGTGTCTGGTTCCTTTTCCCAGAATGCCCTTCTTCTCTGTGCTGCTCTGTTCATTCTTGTCTGCCTTCATCATCCTTCAGCCCTGGACTCATACTTCATTCACCTCCTTGAAGCTTTCCCTGATCCCATATGCTTTTTGGTGGTTTCCTTTTTTCCCTTTCTTTTCCTTTTTCCATTATAATGTTATGTTAATAAAAGCAAATTATATGTAAATAAACTTGGCATTGGCATGTTGGAAACTAAAGTCACAAATCTTAAGTGTATAGCCTGGTGAATTTTTACATATAACCCTGTGTAACCATCATTTGGAAACCCTGGTGGTGTCATGGTTAAGTCTGCTCACCACTTGTGGTATTTTCTATTATAGCAGCACTAGATAACGAAGATACTTGCTATTACAGTTTTATTAGAGCAAAAAGAATATAAAGAGACACAAAGTGCAAGGTTTGTGAGGCTTTCCAGTATGAAGCTTTCATGACCAAAAGGTACAAGCTGCCTTCCCACATGCTTCTTCAATGTCTTTCACCTAACAGGAAGCCCAGGGAGCTTCCTTGTCTAGAGCTGTTTTGGGAGGAGTCTCATTACATGGTCATGATTGATTGAATGATGCCCTCCTCCCCTGAGGTCTGCTGATGTTTTGCGTTCCCACCAGCAGTGTAGGCGAGTTCTCATTTCCCCACATCTTTGTCAGCACTTGGTATTTTCAGTCTTTAGTTTTAGTCATTCTGGTGGAGTAGTATATCCATGGGCTGCCACCTCTGTGCAGGGCAGTGTGTCTTCCTTTGCTCCAGTGAGACTTTTTGGTACAGTTTAATCAGTATTATATTATAAATACTTGTTTACATGCCTCTGTCTTAGCAAATTGCATACTCCTTCATGAGGGGGATTAGCATTGAATAGATGATTCAGTTAGTACTATTTGGGTGATGGTAAAGGTATGAAGGCAGTTTTCAGCAGAGTAGGGAAGCAGAGCTAAAGATGTAAGTGAAAGCCCGGGAGTACAGTCTCATCTCTGGATCTGAGGTATCGTTTCTCCCAGAGAAAAATAGGAACAGAGTGAAGGAGCTGGTTTCTATCTTCTGCACAGTGTTGTCTTTCTCTGGGTGGTTAATCTATGAGCGATGCCATAGAAGGAGACTCCGGCCTCGACTCTGGAGGGCTGTTGATTGAAAATGACCTCACCTATGTAGATGACTGAGGAAAAGGCAGTTCCCACAGGCTTCTGGGGAATCTGATGTTGGATCTTTTTCAGGGGCCCAAATTTTCCTTTTCCCTGGGCTCTGCTCCTGTAGCAGATTGTCGATTGTAGAAGGGAAGGCTCTAAGGTAAGTAGTGCTTTCTCTGTCTGAGGAAAGGTAGCATGTACTTAGGCCCTTGGAAACTGGAAGAGAGGATTCCTGTGGAAGGCAAAGCCAAGGTTGAATGAATCTCCCATGCCCCTGGACTCAGGGTGGTGGACACAGATAAATTGGCAGTGGTGAAATAAAACTGGAGAGGGGGATTAGTATTTGACCAAAGGCAGGCAGAATGGTGCCTTTCTTTGGGAATATCCTGCTGTGAGTGACCGTGGTCGGTGCTCTGTTCCCTGAGTTTGTTTTGCTGGGCACACTCCTGCTTTCATGAGGGCAGTAACGTTTTGGAGCCTCAGTCTTTCCACTCCAGGCCACTGAGGTGTTGGCACCATTCCTGCGGCTTGGCATTACTTTGATCCTTTTGGGTGTGGTTTGCATGTGTGTCCCACAGCCCTCATGGGAAAACCTGTGTGTCCTCAGCCAAGCCCTGGCTGGTCAGTATTTGGATCCAGAAAGAGTTGGCCTTTTGAGGAGAATGCTGTCTCAGGGTAGGAGTTTCTATGACAGACCTATACAGGATTATTGATCCCTGTTGAAAAACCTGTTGAGAATGTGACAGCTTTAGTTATTTGAGTAATTGCAGGTATCATTCATGCACTGGTCTGAGAACAAGCCGGCCACGCCAGAATGAAGGCCAGGAGTGTGCTTCAGCAGCATGGCCGTACACACACCAGGAGGGTTGCAGATCTTAACAAGGCTGTGATCACATGTGTGTAGAGTCCTGGGTGAGGTTCTGAGACTTCTGGTGAGCTTCTGATGTCCTCTCTGCCTGGCATATTTGTGTTGCAGTACAGTCAGATGGCTGTATGCACACTGAGAGAGCTATCCCTCCAAGATTTGGACCCTGGCTACCTCTTTGTTTCCTATCATCATGAACCAAGGAGGTCGAGGGACTGGCCTTTTGGGGTTCCCCAATGTGGGCTCTAGTTGTGGAGCAAAGGGAGGTCTTGAGAGATAAGGTGGGGTGGGCTGCCCCGTGTAAGAAGGTGGGTGTTTACTTCTTCCACAGACAGATTTTGGACCTCGTGATGTTTCTGAGGCTGGAGGTGTACCCTTCACTTCCTAGGTCAGCTGTGTTCATGCGGACATCTCTTGCTACGCCCTGTGTCAACATGGAGAACAACTACTCAGCATCCCTTTCACAAAATCCCCCAGTCTCCTTAAATGTTGTGACCTTCTGTAGGCTACACGTCTCTGTTCTTTAAGCCTTCCAAATGTGACCTTTTGTCTGGCATTTACTCCCAGGAAAGTGGTGTCTACCTTCTCTGACATTTTGTACAAATTTCCCAGAACATAGAGGTTTCACCTTTTTCTTTGGTTAATTTCAGTTCAACAAGAATTTACCACTTAAGACCTTTGGCTGATCAGATGCTGGCCTGGCCACTAGCTACCTCCAGGACATGGGTCAGTTTCTTGGTCTCTTCTAGTCTCAGATTCTTTGCCTGTAAAGTGGGGATAATAACACAAACTATGTTAGGGGATTGACATGGGGATGACATGAGGTAACATGTGAAAAGTGCTTAGTAGATTGACTTTACATGAGTAGTACTGCATGACGTAGCAGGAGCGGTTATTATCATCTACATATCAAGCACAGAGTTTCCAGCTGAATGTCAAAACCCACTGCCGTCGAGTCGTGTCCAACTCATAGCACCCCTAGAGCTCAGAGTAGAACTGCCACGTCAAGTTTCCAAGGAGCTCCTGGCCGATTTGAAATGCCTACCTTTTGGTTAGCAGACGTAGCACTTAACCACTACGCCACCAGGGTTTTCAGCTGAATGTTTAGGGGGCGTAAAATAGGTATTTGTATATACTATGTATTTATGTTAATATGTTTGTGTATTCACATACAGCCATTGCCTCCTGAAGAGACAGTGACCTGGTGAGATAGCTGTTGCTAACTTATTATAACATACCAAGTAGAACAATAAATGTACCCCAAACGAAAGTATAAAAATGGACCACAAGGCCATAGACAGGCTAATACTTAATTCTTACCAGAGGACTGGGGGCAGTTTTGTGCATGTGTGAGCCCCCACCACAGGCAAGTCCTTTGGGAGGGACAGGTGCTTACAATTGCTTGTCCTGCAGTTAGCTGGACCGTGCTACAGTGCACATAGTTACTAGCTGGCTGATGTCTTTGGCCGCACTCACTAGTTTCTCAGCAGTTTCTTTTCCTCCCACTCAGAGCTTAATGTATGCATTGGAATTCTTTTTTTTTTTTAATTTGTATTTGTTATACACTTCAGATGAAAGTTTATGGGGCAAGTAATTTCTCATTAAATAGTGCACATACTGTTTTATTGTTAACAACTGTACAGCATGTCAGCACTCTTTCTTCTAAACCTTGGGTTTCCTGTTACCAGCTTTCCCATCCCCTCCTGCCTTCTACTCCTTGCTACTAGCACCGACATACTCTTTTAGTCTCATTTTATTTTATGGGCCTGGCCAGTCTTTGGCTGAAGGGTGAACCTCAGGAGTGACTTCATTACTATGCTAAACGGCTCTCGGGGGTTGTATTCTCAGAGTTTCCATACTCTGTCAGGCCACTAAATCTAGTCTTTTTTTTTTATGAGTTAGAATTCTGTTGTACATTTTTTTTTCTAGCTGTGTCCCTGTTGGAGCAGTCAGTGGTAGTAGCTGGGCACTGTCTAGTTGTACAGGACTCAGTATCGTGGAGTCTATTGTAGATTTGGCCCTTTAATCCTTTGGACTAATCTTTCCCTTGTATCTTTCATTTTCTTCATTCTTCCTTGTTCCCAAAGAGGTGAGACCAGTGGAGTATCCTAGGTGGCCACTCACAGACTTATAAGACCCCATGCATTTCTCACCAAAGTAGATACACATCGAAATTCTTAACATACGCAGTTATGCTCCACTCAGCACTCAGGAGCCTGTATAGCCAGGGGATTTCCTGTTTCTCTTCCTATAAATATGTCAGCTTCTCCTGGGTACTTCTCATTGTCTTGGGTGATCTTTGTACTTTGTGTACCTTTCCACACAGGATCCAGGGGAGTAGAAGGATAGCCTTATTTTTTCCCCTCTACCACCCTTCAGAGAAATCCTGGTGACATAGTAGTTAAGTGCTACAGCTGCTAACGTAAAGGTCAGCAGTTCTGATCCACTGGACACTCCTTGGAAAATCTGAGGCAATTCTACTCTGTCCTGTAGGGTCACTGTCAGTTGGAGTCAACTCAGTGGCAGTGAGTTTTTTGTGGTTTATGCCTCTTCAGCATGTACCAGTAGATGCTTTGTCCCGTAAATTAGTCTAGAGCTCAAGAAAAGATCTTCTAACTTTCTTAAACTACGGAAACTGTACATGGCTTTTGGTAAGAGCCAAAAGGTAAGCAGTTCAAATCCATCAGCTGCTCTTGGGAAACCGTATGGAGGAGTTTTGCTCTGTCCAATAGGGTCACTCTGAGTCAAAATTTACTTGATGGTAATAGGTTTAGTTTGGGTTAATATGGTAGCTTCTAGCCACATATGACTACTTAAATTTATGAAAATGAAAGAAAATAAGAAATTCCGTTCCTCAGCCTTACTAGCCACATTTCAAGAAAGTGCTTAATAGCCAGCTGTAGCCAGTAGGTGCCATATTGCCATATTGGACAGCACCAATACAGAACATGACTTTCATCACAGAAAGTTCTCTTGGGCCGCAGTGGTCTAGAGGATTGTCCTATAGTTGCAGGCTACTTAATAGAGAGAGGGATATACAGATGTTCATTCATGACTGTGATGATTTTGATCCTTCTTTGGAATGAATAAGTTGAATGTATAAGCATTAAATGCCTAATTAGTCAAAACTTGACTAAAGCAATTAAAACTATTTGACCCCCATAAATGTATGATACAAAAAGGGTGTTCATTTTCTAAAGTTTATCTTGCTGCCTTGTTACCCTGAAATCAAAAAGCCCATTGCTGTCTAGATGATTCCAACTCATAGCAGCCTTCTAAGACAGAGCTAATTTGCCTCATAGGGTTTCCAAGGCTGTAAATCTTTAAGGAGGCAGACGGACTCATCTTTGTCCTGTGAAGCCAGCCTCTGGTGGGTTTGAACCACTGACTTTTTGGTTAGCTGCTGAGCATTAACCACTGTGTCACCAGGGCTCTTTTATTACGTTGGAGCAGATACCAAGTGTGGATTCTTAGAGATGAGGCTAGTGATTTTTTTTTTGGTAACATTTTAAAATTTATCATTGAGATACACTTTACATGACATAAACTTCACCCTGGTAAAGTGTATAATCTAGTGGTTTTTAATATATTCACAAGATTGTGGAACCATCTCCACTCACCACTGATTTTGATAACCTCAAGTGCTTCACGTGCTAACCAAAAGGTCAGCAATTTGAATCTACTAGGCGCTTCCTTGGAAACGCTTTGGAGCAATTCTGCTCTACCCTATAGGGTCGCTGTGAGTCCGAGAATCAACTTGATGGTGCTAGCTTTGGTTTTAGTTTTGGTAGGAATTGAAGGGAGAGAGGGTGTATGTATTTAAATCTTTTTTTTTTTTTTTGGATTGTTTTTTATTATGACTGAGTGAAAATGTACATTCTCATGTAAATTTACATGCCCAGCTATATGCAGTTTCCACTGCTGTCCCTGCCCAGTGACAGCACATTGTTCCTCTCTGCTCCATACATGTCTCATCCTCCCAACAGTCTCCTTTCCCCTCCTCTCTACCCACTTTCCTTCCTCCAGCCAGAGGTCAGCAGGATGACATCCTATAAATACACAGAACCATAAAGTGCATCCAATATATGGTCACTCTGCATCGCCAGTTCCAATCCATTCGTGTCCAAAGAGTGGACCTTCATTATGATTTATGGGCAAGGGCAGCATCGGGGCCAGAGGCCATGCTCCCAGGGGAACCCCGAAGCCACTGGACCATCAATTGAGGTCTTTTAGTGGAGATCTCAGGGTGTACCCCTTTTTATTCTTGTGTTGCCAGTGAGACTCAACTTAGTAAGCTCCATCGCGCTATCACTGGTGGTGGCTGGGCACGATCCGGTTCTTCCAGTCTCAGGTCTATGTAGGCACCCACTCATGTGGGTCTCTCTATCTTCTGGGTTGTCTTTCCCCCATGTCATTTTGGTCCTTGGTGATTATCCGTTCCTGCTGAGTTGGGACCATTTGCTGTGCCCTCAGATGGCAGCTTGGCAGCTTTTAAGACCCTGGATGCCACTCACCAATGTGGAGTGTAGAGTGTGTTTAAATCTTGAAGATGGCTGGGTATAAGAAAGGGAGCTTCCAGAATTAGTTTGAGACTTTTACAGGGGAGGAAGACAAAGTCCTTGAAGTGGTGCTCAATCTTTAGCAAGAATTCTCTGCCCACTGTTAGGCTTTGTGACCTGCAATGCGAGAAGGCTCCCCTGCTACCTGACATATTTTCAGCTAGTTGTGAGGCTTTGTTTTATGGAACAGAATGTCAGCTAACCTACATATGGGGCAGAACTCATGGGTGATTCTCAGGAAGCCTAGCTCAGTGGGAGCAAAGAAGCCTTTGAGTGGCCTGCTTCTTCCTGGTCTTTCCTTTATCCCTCTTTTGTTCTCCTCCCCCTCGTTCACTTTGTCAGTCATATTCAGCCTTTGTCTTTCGCTGACAGTTGCAGAGGTGCTTCTGTGGCTGAGCACTGCTTCTCTGCCCTGATCCCAAAGTGGGCTTCTGTATTTACTTTTGCTTGCAAACATACAACAGGTTTCATTTTCAGAGTTGCAGTTGCTCCACTTTGGAGCAAACGTGCAATTCACTCATATTAGGATGCTACAGTTTTTGCTTGTTCCATTAGACAGTTGTGGTTTTAATATTTTGTGCTTAGAGGATGGCTTTATTGTGATTTTTCTCATACTTAGCTAGCTTTCTTTATTTTAATATAGCAGCGTAATTGAGATAAAATTCACAAAATATACATTTCATCTATTTAAAATAGTGCATTTCAGTGGTTTTTAGCATATTCACAATTGTGCAACCATCACCACAATCCATTTTCTTCACCCCAAAAAGAAACCTTGTGCCTGTTAGCAGTCATTCCCCATTTCTTCCCAATTCCCTAGCCCTAGGCATCCAGTAATCTGCTGTCTCTGTGGATATTTGACCAACATTCTTGCATCCTTGTTTAAAAATAAGTCACCTCCCCTTTTTTCTTCTGCTCTTATCTTTGCCCCTTTGTTTCTGTATTGTACAGGCATACCTCAGAGATCATTGCAGTTTGATTTCCAGATCAGCACAGTAAAGCAAATATCACAGTAAAGCCAGTCACACAAATTTTTTTATTTCCAGTGGTTAAGTACTACAGTGGCTAACCGAAAGGTTGCCAGTTCAGATCCACCAGGCACTCCTTGGAAACTTTATGCGGCAGTTCTACTCTGCCCTTTAGGGTGGCTATGAGTCAGAATCGGCTCAATGGCACTGGGTTTGTGGGGAATGCATATAGAAGCTATTCTTTACACTATAGTGCAGGGAAACCTTCATGTCATAGTGGTTAGGCTCTGTGACTGCTAACCAAAAGATTGGCACTTTAAACCCACTGGGCGCTGCTTGGAACTACTCTGTTCTACGGGGTTGCTATGAGTTGAAATTGACTTGCTGGCTGTGGGTTTCGGTGGGTGGTCTGTTAAGTGTGCGATAGATAGCATTATGTCTAAAAAAATAATGTATATGCCTTAATTTAAAATACTGCTAAAAAATGGTAACCATCGGCTGAGCCTTCAGTGAGTCACAATCTTTTTGCTGGTGGAGGGTCTTGCCTCAGTGTTGATGGCTGCTGAGTGATCAGGATGATGGTTATTGAAGCTTAGTGTTGGCTGTGGCAATTTTCTTATAAGACAGCAGTGAAGTTTGTCATGTTGACTGACTCTTCCTTTCATGAGAAGTTTCTCTGTAGCGTGCAGTGCTGCTTGACAGCATTTTACTCGCAGTGGGACATATTTCAAAATTGGAGTCAGTGCTTTCAAATCTTACTGCTGCTTTATCAACACAGTTGATGTAATATTCTGAATCCTTTTTTGTTATGTCAGCAGTGATCACAGCATCTTCACCAGGAGCAGATTCCATCTCAATACCACTTTCTTTGCTCATCCATGAGAGGCAACTTATCATCCATTACAATTTTATCATAAAATTGCAGCAATGCAGTCCTGTCTTCAGGCTCTACTTCTGGTTCTTTTGCTATTTCTACCACATCTGCAATTACTTCCTCCACTGAAGTCTTGAATTCCTCACAGTCATCCATGAGTATGGGAATCAGCTCCTTCTAAATTGCTGCTAATGTTGATGTTTTGACCTTCTTTGAATCATGAATGTTATTAATGGCATCTAGGATGATGAATCCTTTCTAGAAGTATTTCAGTTTATTTCTCCCAGATCCATCAGAGAAATAGTCACTGTCTATGACAGCTATAGCCTTACAAAATGTGTTTCTTAATTAGACTTGAAAATTGAAATTACTCCTTGATCTGTGGGCTGGAGAGCGGTTGTTGTGTTAGCAAGCATGAAAACAATATTAATTTCCTTCTTCATCTCTGTCCGAGCTCTTGGGTAACTGGCTGTATTGTCAGTGAGCCGTAATGTTTAGAATCTTTGTTTCTGAGCAGTAGGTCTTAACAGTGGGCTTAAAATATCAGTAAACCATGTTGTAAATAGACACTCTGTCATCCAGGCTTTGTTATACAGTACAGGCAGAGTAGATTTAGTATAATTCTTAAGGGCCCTAGGAGTTTTGGAATGGTAAGTGAACACTGGTTTCAGCTTAAAGCCACCAGGAGCATTAATCTTAACAGGAAGCCGACTGTCCTTTGAAGCCAGGCTTTTTTTAAAAAATTTTTTTTTATTTAACATGACTGAGTGAAAATGTACATTCCCGTATAAATTTACATGCCCACCTATATACAGCTTCCACTGCTCTCCCTGTCTGATGACAGCATACTGTTCCTCTCTGCTCCATACATGTCTCATCCTCCCAACAGCCTCCTTTCCCCTCCTCTCCACCCACTCTCCTTCCTCCAGTCAGAGGTCAGCAGGATGATATCCTATAGATGTATAGAACCATAAAGTGCATCCAATATATGGTCACTCTGCATTGCCAAGTCCAATCCATTCCTGTCCAAAGAGTGGACCTTCGTTATAATTCATCGGTAAGGGCAGCATCAGGGCCGGGGGCCATGCTCTCGGGAACCCCGAAACCGCTGGACCATCAATTGAGGTCTTTTAGTGGAGCTCTCAGGATTCACCCCTTTTTATTCTTGTGTTGCCAATGAGACTCCTCTGTGAGCTCCATCGTGGCTATCACTGGTGGTGGCCGGGCACCATCCGGTTCTTCTGGTCCCAAGTCGATGTAGGCACCCACTCTTGTGGGTCTCTCTGTTGAAGCCAGGCTTTGACTTCTCTTTAGGTCTGAAAGTCCTAGATATCTTCTTCCAGTATGAGGCTGTTTTGTGTACATTGCAGGTCTTTTGTGTAGTGTGGCCACCTTCATCAGTGATCTTTAGCTAGATCTTCAGAGAACTTGCTGCAGCTTCTACATCAGCACTTATCACCTTGCACTTCTATGTTATGGAAATGGCTTCTTTCCTTAAACCTCATGAACCTACCTCTGCTTGCTTCTAACTTTTCTTCTGCAGCTTTCTCACCTCTCAGCCTTCACAGAATTGAAAGGCGTTAAGTCTTTGCTCTGGATTAAGGGAACGGTTTGGTTTAAGGGAATGTTGTGGCTGGTTTGATTATGACTTTCTCCATGTCAGCCCTAAGGCTGTTTTCCTTTCTTAATGTCTGTTTGTGTGTTCACTGCAGTATCCCCTTTAATTTCCTTGACAACCTTTCCTTTGCGCTCACAACTTGGCTAATGTTTTGCTCAAGAGACCTAGCTTTTGGCCTTTCCCAGCTTTTAATATACCTTCTTCACTAAGCTTAATCATTTCTAGCTTTTGATTTAAATGAGGACTTGAAACGCTTCCTTTCACTTGACCATTTAAAGGTCATTGTAGGGTTATTAATTGGCCTAATTTCAATATTATCATATCTTAGGGAATACAGAGGCCCAAGAAGAGGGAGAGAGATGGGGAAAAGGCTGGTCAATGGAGCAGTTTGTACACAGGCAGCATTTATCACTGAAGTTCTCCGTCTTATATGGGTGCAGTTCTCAGCACCCCAGAACAATCACAACAGTAACATCAGAGATCACTGATCACAGATCACTGTAACAGATATAATAATAATGAAAAAGTTTGAAATACAGTGAGCATTACCAAGATGTGGCAGTCTTTTCACCTACTGGGCTAGGCCATTTGAGGGGTGGGGCTGGAAGCTGCTTTGGGATTGGCCAGTGACTGGGTCTAGAAAATGCAGAAGTGAGTGAGAGTTCAATGCAGGGCCCATGTGAGTAAGTGCAGGACATCTATCAAATGGTAGCTGTATAAGTGGACATTGTCTGGATATGTAAATTCTGTCACTTTTCTAACAGAAAAGGATTTAAAATTCAGTAATGGTGCAGCAAGAGCCCTGGTGGTACAGTGATTAAGCACTTGGCTGCTAACCAAAAGGTGAGTGGTTCAAACTTATTAGCTGCTATGTGGGAGAAAGCTGTAGCAGCCTGCTGCTTTCTGCAAAGATTTACAGCCTTGGAAACCCTGTGAGGCAGTTCTCTTCTGCTCTATATGGTCACTACTGTGAGCTGAAGTTAACTTGATGGTGATAGATTTGGTTTTGGTAATGGCAGAGCTGTTTCAAAATCCACACATACCAGTATTTAGCATTGAGTCATTGTTACTATCAGTGAGACAATATTGATGTCCTCAGATAAAAGTTTGTTCATTCAGGATAACCTTTTGCTTGCTTACATAGCCAGATGAACTTGGTTTGAGTCCTGGTTCTGCTACTTTTATTATCAGTGTGACTTTGAATAAAGTAGTTCATCTTCCTAGAAGTGCCCCCCTCCAAGAGTCACGGTACCTGTGTCATGAGGTTGCGGTGAGATTTAAATAAGACAGTACATGGAAAGCACTAATGTGATGCCTGGCATAGGGTAAGAACACTGTACATGTCAGCTGTTATTAAGAGACTGTATTTCTTTATGCATTGCTGTACACAGGGAACTCTGTGTGGTGCATTCGTTAAGCACTCAGCTACTAATTGAAAGGCTGGCACTTCAAACCCACCAGCTATTGTTTGGAAGAAAGATGTGGCTGTTGGCTTCTGTAAAGATTACAGCCTTGGAAAAAAACCCTATGGACAGTTCTACTCCATCCTCTAGGCTCACTGTGTATCTGAGTTGTCTTGACGGCAACAGGTTTGGGTTTTTTGTTGTTGTTATTCTGTTGTATACATGGCCCAAGGTTAGGTTCTGCCAGGAATAAGCCAAAGCCTTCTGAATGTTGGTGTTATGTAACTGTGCCTGGGGTGCTGGGGAGTTAATGCTGGGGAAGCAGATTGGGTGGCATCCATGTTTTACTTGTCTCTTTAGAACCATACATTTTATTAAATAAAGCACTATGTATTGATTGTAGACATCAACACAGGACATATTTGGCTAAGCTTCCTAAGTTCTTTCCAGAAGTCATAGATGCTGTCATTTCCTGTGGGCAGATTAAAACATTTTCTTGTTTCTGTTGGCCACTGGCAGTTTTAATGAGAGCAAACCATCTTGCTCACAACAAATAACCTTGATGAAAAAGTCTAGTCAGGTTTATACTTAATGAATCTACTAATTATTTTTAGTGTTGTTAAACCATCTGCATGTGATTCTGTCCTGCTATATAGATTTTTCCAATTTGATTATGTCTGCAGATTGGGAGGCAGTGCGTACCAGCGGGCCATTTGTGTAGAATTTTCTGAGCCACATGAGAGAGAAGCATAGTGTACTCTTTGAATAAGATCTGGCTTGCCCTTCCTTGTATTCCATAGGGTACTTTGATTGAGATAGACAAGTTTGGGAAGGAAATTTTTTGTTTTATTTCTTAAAAACAGCGAGTATTCTGATGGTATAACTGCTTTCTCCATTTTAGTCTGGGAGTACCACATTTAACCTGACTCTACATAATCACAGAGCCCGCCTGAGTTGGCATGGATTTGGCCTTCAGACCCTGAGGTGGATGGGGCAGTGGCTGGGCGTTAGAGCTTCTCCTAGAGGCATCTCTAGGTGGAGCCTCAGCTCCTTCAGTTCTCCATCAGCAAAATGGGATTAACAACACCTCCTTCTTGGAGTTGTATTAAGGAATAGAAAAAGTACATTGAAAGCACCCAGTACATTGCCTTTCATAGGTCAGAGCTGTGGAGTAGTCATTCTAGGCCTGGAAAAGACTGGTGAGTTTGCTTTGTGCCATCATAAGATAAGCACAAAGACCAAAAACAAAACTGAAACCCAGTGCTATCAAGTCAGTTCCAACTCATAGCAACCCTGTAGGTCAGGGTAGAACTGCTTCATACAGTTTCCAAGAATGGCCTAACAGATTGACACTGCCAGCCTTCTGGTTAGCAGACGTAGCATTTAACCACTGTACCACCAGGATTTCCAGCACAAAGACCAGGCCAGTGAATTTCTTTTGGTCAGAGTGAACATCCCTCGAGTCTTTAGTCTAGGGAGGGAAATGGTGGGACTTATTTGCTGACATTTCCTATCCTGTCTGTCCCATGTGAGACTCATGTCTTTACCATCTCCTTTTTCATCCAGCCTGTACGTGGTGTTAGTAGCCTCCATCACCATGCTCCAGGCAGCTGCTCCCGCTGGTCAAAGTAGATACTAGAGATGAGCCTGGTTTCCATCTCTGCAGTGTGCTTTGCAGGTGCAGGCACAGTGGTTAGATGTATGCTACCCTACACCTGCCAGTCTTCCATGACAATTTCTCTGGAACATTCTGCCTAAACATGAGCCTGACTGAATCACAATCTCTTCTTGCCCCCAGTAACAGTCCTTACTGTTTTTCCAGGAGCGAATCTTTTCTGCTTATAATCTACATTAATCATTGTTGTTTTACAGCTTCTATTTTGGCAGCATCCCTTTTAGTGTGAAAATCCCCAGGAGGTATTTCTAGTAACAGCCTTGACAGAGTCTAAGGACAGCTGCTTAAAAGATGCTCTTGGTCCATTCAGCAAGCCTTTCTTGTGTGCCAAGCCTGTGATGGGGATTTGTCACTGTCCCAAGCTTTCAGAAAGCTCCGCCTGGAAAAAGTGAGCAAACTCATTCTTTCATTTAGTTTTCACCTCCACCCTGTGGCAAAGGCATAAAAACCCACTCACTACTGTCGATAATAACCTCATTTTACAGAGGTGTAAAGGAGGCCAAGAAAGCTATTTATGCTTATGTTACCTTGCTAGTGTGTGGACCCAGATTAATTTATAGCAACATAATGGTACAGGTTTTGTTTAGGAGTACACTCTTATTGCCTGGCAATTGGGCACTCAACATGGTGACAACTGGTAGCAGTAGGCAGTGGGATAGGCTGTTGGCTTCTTGCAAAACTCAGATATGGGATTAGACAACAATGGGACCAGACTGTGAGTCACTGCAATTCTCAATCCTTCTGAGTTCCATTCTCTTTGCTGTGTAGTCACTCTCCTGGTCTTCCTTGTAGCCACGTGGCCCAGCAGCAACCAAGGAGACCTAAGGGAAACTGCTAAGGGTATTTCTGAGATCAAAGAGAAATGAGAATGAGGAGAGAGTCCCATCCTCTCTGATTTAGCTCTTACCCTCTGTATTTTGATTGGCCTGTTCCCGTGTGAGAATGTGATGCTTGGTGCTGTGGTAGCCATTTTGTAATCATGAGAGGAGACACAGTGATGATGGCTGAGTGGAAAAGATCTTGAGTTAATCATCTTCCAACCACTGAAAAAGCCTGAGACTCCAAAAGATCTCTTGATAAATGAGATCTTGATAAATGTGGTTTAAGCTATTTAAGTCTGGTCTATGGAAGTGTGATCCATGGGCCACAGTAACATCATCATCATCACCTGAGAACTTACCAAATTGCAAAATCTTGGTCCCATCCCAGCTCTACTGAATCAGGATCTCTTTGGGTGTGGGTCCCATGCATCTGTTTTTACAAGCCCTCAAGGTGATTTTGATGCCAGCTAATGTGTTAGAATCACTAGTTTGGGGGTATGCTGTTGTTACTGTCCTGTAAGAGCTTTCCTGAAACTGATCCCATTGGTCAACAAGAAAAGAGCTGCCATTTACCAGTCAATTCTCTATGTCAAAGAAGCCCTGATGGTACAGTGATTAAGTGCTCCGCTGAGAATCGAAAGGTCCTTGTGGGAACGCACAGGTGCTCCATGAGAGAAAGGTGTGAGTGTGCTTCCATAAACATTTAGAGCCTTGGAATCCCTGTGGGGCAGTTCAGCTGTGTTCTGTAGCGTCTCTGTCAGTCAAGATCAACTCAGTAGTAATGGGCTTGGTTTATATCTGTAGTTGTAATCCCATTTGGGAATGAATTTTCTCCCCTGTGTTAAAGAGACAGATTAGTGTAGGGTGTGTCTTAAATCACTGTCTTGAGCTATAAAAGAACAGATTAAGCCAGCAAGCAAGCAGAAATGGGGGAAGATAGGTGCCAGGCTACGTGAAGATCCCAAGAAACAGAAGCTGAAGAGAGATAAGGACCTTCCCCGAGATGTGATAGAGCTGGCACCCTGAATATTTGGATTTCTACCTTCTGAAAGTGTAAGAAAATAAATTTCTGTTTATTAAAGCAACCCCCCTGTGGTATTTCTGTTACAGCAGTACTAGATAACTAAGGCAGAATTTGTAGTTTCCCCTAGAATGCGTATATCCTCTAAGTTGAGGTTGATGGAGAAGATGCCAGGCTTAGGGTCTCGCAGATATGCCAGTGGAATGATGTCTGAGGTCCTTCTTACAGCAGATAGTTCCTGAGAGCCTCTCTGGGCTAGGATTTCTGCTGGGAGCTGGGAACACAGTGGGGAAACAAGGTAAAAGGAGTGGTGGAGCCAGACCTGGGAATAAGGACTGTAGCAGTGTCATAACTGCAGTGACAGGGAGGTCCGGGGGCTGTGGAGACACATGGGAAGACCTCTCTTGGGATAGAGCAGGCAAAGCTTTCTAGAGGAAGGGGCCTAACATCCTTCAGTGCTCAAGGTGTTTGTGTGTACGAAGGGTGTAGAGCACTCCAGGAGAGAGTGCATCCCTTGTCAGGGGCACAGCTTGCGTGCAGGCCTGGAGACAGGGAAACTGGCTCCTGGTAATAGCAGAAAGTAGCTTGGTGTGGCAGGAGGGCAAGGTACCCTGGAAAGTGATTCTGTTTGAGCTGTCAGACCCAGGGAAGCCTTTGAGATGGAGGCTGAGATGTAGACAGGAGATTTAAGTGATTTAATCATAGAAACTAGACTCTTACTGTCTTAAATGGAAATAATTTATTGACTGCGTTTTATTATAGTCCTCTAAATGCTGTTGTGGCCTGAGCAGGCCTTGTCACAGGCCCTTCCAATCCTCTGTCCATTCCTGTGAGCAGGGATGCATTCTGAACTCTTTCTTGACACCTTCATCAAGCCACTTTACATGCTGAGACCTTGTCCAGCCATTGCAGAGGGGGCTCAAGCAGTATTGTCTTCACTTGTCTGATCTTACAGAAACCCTGGTTGCATAGTGGTTAAGTGCTGTAACTGCTAACCAAAAGGTCAGCAGTTTGAATTCACCAGGCACTACCTGGGAACTCTTTTTGGGGCAGTTTTATTCAGTTCTGTATGGTTACTATGGATCGAAATTGACTTGAGGGCATTGAGTTTGGTTTTATCAGATCTTAATGAGCATCAGGAAAACAAAAATCCCTCAACTGGACCAGTAAGCAGCATTGTCATAAATGGAGAAAGGATTGAAGTTGTCGAAGATTTCATTTTATTTGGTCCACAAGCAACACCCTTGGAAGCAGCAGTCAGGAAATCAAAAGATGCGTTGCATTGGGAAAATCTGCCTCAAAGGACCTCTTCAAAGTATTCAGAAATAAGGATGTCATCTTGAAGACTAAAATGCACCTGAACCAAGCCATGGTATTTTCAATGGCATCATATGGGTGCAAAAGCTAGACCCTGAACAAAGAAGACAGAAGAAGAATTGATGCCTTTGAATTGTGGTGTTGGAGAAGAATGTTGAAGGTACCATGGACTGCCACAAGAAGAAACACATCTGTTCTGGAAGAAGTACAACCAGAGTGCTCCTTGGAAGCACAGATGACAAGACTGCTTCTTACATACTTTGGACAATGTTGTCAGGAAAGATTAGTCCCTGGAGAAGGACATCATGCTTGGTAGAGTGGAGGGTCAGTGAAAAGAGGAAGACCCTTGAGAAGATGGATTGACACAGTGGCTGCAGCAATGGGCTTAAGCATAAAAACGGTTGTGGCCATGGTGCAAGACCAGGCAGTGTTTCATTCTGTTGTTCATAGGGTAGCTGCAAGTCGGAACTGACTCAGTGGCACCTAACAGCAACAACAATGACCATCTGAGCTACCGGTGGCAAATTGAGATTCTCAGCATTTTCTCGGGAGATGCTGGTTCACCAGGTCTGAAGAGAAGTCTAGAAATGTATATGTATTTTTTTTAAAGTCATGTGATTGCCCTTAGGCGAAATCGAGGCCAATTGGCATAACTAGTGTTTTGCTAAGAGAGCTCTCTGCACCCCACATTGGTGAGTGGCATCTGAGGTCTTAAAAGCTGCCAGGCTGCCATCCGAGGACACAGCAAATAGTCCCAACTCAGCAGGAACAGATGCTGACCGAGGACCAAAATGACATGCGGTAAAGACAACCTAGAAGACAGAGAGACCCACAAGAGTGGGTGCTTACATCAACTTGGGACCAGAAGAACCGGATGGTGCCCGGCCACCACCAGTGATAGCCACGATGGAACTCACAGAGAGGAGTTTCACTGGCAACACAAGAATAAAAAGGGGTGCATCCTGAGATCTCCACTAAAAGACCTCAATTGATGGTCCAGCGGTTTTGGGGTTCCCCTGAGAGCATGGCCCCCGGCCCTGATGCTGCCCTTACCCATAAATTATAACGAAGGTCCACTCTTTGGACAGGAATGGATTGGACTTGGCGATGCAGAGTGACCATATATTGGATGCACTTTATGGTTCTGTACATCTATAGGATATCATCCTGCTGACCTCTGGTTGGAGGAAGGAGAGTGGATGGAGAGGAGGGGAAAGGAGACTGTTGGGAGGATGAGACATGTATGGAGCAGAGAGGAATAGTGTGCTGTCACCGGACAGGGAGAGCAGTGGAAGCTGCATATAGGTGGGCATGTAAATTTATACAGGAATGTACATTTTCACTCAGTCGTGTTAAATAAAAAAAAAAAAAAGTCATGTGATGAAATAAATAATGGAAAGATTGCTTTTTTGATCATTTTCAAGTATACAGTTCGATTACATTTACCATGCTGTGCAACCATCACCACAATCCATTTTCAGATTTTTCCATCACCTGAAATGGAAACTCAGTGCCCCCTAAGTAGTGATTTTCTCCTTTCCCCTTCCCTTCCACCTCTGGTAACCACTAAGAAACTTTAGTCTCTATGCACTTGCCGGTTCTAGACATTACTTGTAAGTGGGATCATACAGTATTAGCTGTTTTCAACTGATTTCACTCAGTATAATGCCTTCCAGGTACCTCCATGTTATGAGATGTTTCACAGGTTCATTGTTCTTAATTGTTGTGTAGTATTCCATTGTGTGAATATACCATAGTTTCTTTATCCATTCATCTTCTGATGGCAGCAAGGTTGATTCCATCTTTTTGCTATCATGGACAGTGCTCCAGTGAACATGGCTGTGCATGTGTCTATTCATGTGGCAGTTCTTACATCTATAGGAAATAGTCCAAAGAGTGGGATTACTAGATAATATGGTATTTCTATTTCTAGCATTTTAAGGAAGCACCAAATCAATTTCCAGAGAGGTGGTATTTTACATTCCAACCAGCAGTGTGTCAGTGTTCCCAACTCTCTACAGCCTCTCCAACATTTATTATTTTGTGTTTTGGGGATTAATGCCAGCCTTGTTGGAGTGGGATAGTATCTCATTGTATTTTTGATTAGCATTTCCCTAATTGCTAATGATCGTGAGTAAGCATTTTCTCATGGATCTATTAGCAGCCTGAATGTCTTCTTTGGCGAAGTGCCTGTTTGTATGCTTTGCCCATTTTCAATTGCGTTGTCTTTTTGTTGTTGAGTTTTGCAGTATCTTGTAGATTACGGAGGTTAGACCCTGCTTGGATTTGTCACATCTAAGAATTTTTTCTCAGTCTGTATGTTATCTTTTGACTCTTTTGGTGAAGTCTTTGGATTAGCATAAGTGATTGCTTTTTAGGAGTTCCCAATTATCTATTTTCTCTTGTGCTGTTTCTGCATTGTTAGTAATGTTTTATATTCTGTTTATGCCATGTATTAGAGCATCTAGTGTTATCACTGTTTTTTCTTCTATGATCTTTATTCTTTTAGAATTTATATTTAGGTCTTTGATTCAGTTTGAATTTTTTTTGTGTGTGTGGTGTGAGGTATGGTCTTGTTTCATTTTTTTGTACATGGATATTCAGTTATACCAACACCATCTGTTAAAGTGACTGTCTTTTACCCCATTAACAGACCTGTGGCATTTGTCACCTATCAGTTGCTTGAAGATGGATGAATTTACATCTGCATTTTCAGTTCTGTTTCATTGGTCTATGTGTCTGTTGTACTAGTACCAGGCTGTTTTGACTACTGTGGTGATATAATAGGTTCTAAGGTCAGGTACTGTGAGGCTTCTAACTTTGTTCTTTGGTAATGCTTTACTTATCCAGGGCCTCTTCTGTTTCCATTTGAAATTTGTGACTTGTTTCCTCCATCTCATTAAAACAATGCCATTGGAATTTGAATCAGAATTGTATTGTATCTACAGATTGCTTTTGGTGGAATAGGCATTTTCATTATATTGAGTCTTCTTATCCATGAGCAAGGTATGTTTCTCCAGTTGTGTAGGTCTCTTGGTTTCTTGTACTAGTGTCTTGTGATCTTCTTCATATAGGTGCACATATACTTTGAAGAGCTCTAACATGTAGAAATTCGTTACTAAATTCATAAGATAAAGAACTTTTAAGTTCCTTAAACTCTTTAATTGGCTTTTCTAAAATTTTTTTTGTGTTTGAGATTGCTGCTGGTTGTGATTTAGACCATGACAGTTTGCAGAAAGAGAAATGATTTTATGTGTTTTACTCAGCAGTAGTCTTGTATGTGTGAAATATTGTAGGTTCTAAAAATCAGAAGGAAAAAAAAATACACACACACAAATTCCAAATCCATTGCCGTAATGTAGATTCTGAGTCAGCAACCCTATAGGATAGAATAGAACTGCCCCACAGGGTTTCCAGGGAGTGGCTGGTAGATCCTGACTGCCCATCCTTAGATTGTGAGCAAGCTGTTAACCACTCTGCAACGAGGGCTACAGATGGGCTAAGTTTCTGAAGTTTTCTTGTCTGAGGAAGCTTCTGAACATTGTTTCCTTGAATGAGTTAGAAGCCCAGAGCAAACTCTATGTTGCTGGACGCTTCTCTTGTGAATATAGAGTATATTTTCCTCTGAGATCAGCACTTGTAAGGGAAAAGCTTGCCTTCACTTCTAGGCAACTACCATTCGCCACCCTCACCTGTAGTTCTGGAGTCAGACTTGAGTTTGAATCTGCCGTTTACCACTTGTGTGACCTCGGAGCAATGTCTTGACCCTTCAGTTTCCCCATCTGTGAAATGGGGACAGTACCAGTACTTTTCTCATGGATTTGTTGGGTGAATTACATGAACTTATATACAGTAGAGTAGAGGGTCAGCAAAAAAGAGGCAGATGCTTAGCAAGGTAGATTGGCACAGTAGCCACAGCAGTGGGCTTCAACACAGTAATGATTGTGAGGATACTGCAGGACCAGGCACCATTTCATTCTGTTGTACATAGAGTTGCTGTGAGTCAGGAGTGACTCATTGGCACCTAACAAGAGTAACAGCATACGGTAAGACACTCAGAACTGTGTTACTACCATTACTGAACTGGCTTCTACATCCGTTTTCCATTTTGCTATTTTCCAAGTCCCTTAACTTTTTTTTTTTTTAAGGTTTGATATGTTTATTTTTTTTAATTTGATATGACTGAGTGAAAATGTACATTCCCGTATAAATTTACATGCCCACTCTATGGAGCTTCCACTGCTCTCCCTGTCCAGTGACAGCACTCTATTCCTCTCTGCTCCATACATGTCTCATCCTCCCAACAGTCTCCTTTAGCCTCCTCTCCGTCCACTCTCTTTCCTCCAGCGAGAGATCAGCAGGATGATATCCTATAGATACGTAGAACCATAAAGTGCATCCAATATATGGTCACTCTGCATCACCAAGTCCAATCCATTCGTGTGCGAAGAGTGGACCTTTGTTATGATTTATGGGAAAGGGCAGCATCAGGGCCAGGGGTCATGCTCCGAGGAGAACCCCAAAAATGCTGGACCATCAGTTGAGGTCTTTTAGTGGCGATCTTAGGATGCACCCCTTTTTGTTCTGTGTTGCCAGTGAGACTCAACATAGTGAGCTCCATTGTGGCCATCACTGGTGATGGCCGGGCACCATCCGGTTCTTCCGGGCCCCAGTCGATGTAGGCACCCACTCTTGTGGGTCTCTCTGTCTTCTGGGTTGTCTTCACCCCATGTCATTATGGTCTGTGGTCATCATCCTTTCCAGCTGAGTTGGGACCATTTGCTGTGCCCTCGGATGGCAGCTTGGCAGCTTTTAAGACCCCAGACGCCACTCACCAATGCGGGGTGCAGAGAGCTCTCTTAGCAAAACGCTAGTTGTGCCAATTGGCCTGGAATTCGCCTAAGAGCATGGTCCCCCGCCCCCCGCCCCAGCTACTATATCCTTGCAGTATTGAGTTAAGATGGAAGGAGTACTCAAGTTATGCTGAAGTCCACTTAATGTTGTTCTTGTTCCTAATGTGTGCTGTCACCGCTTTCTCCCAACTAGATTTCTAGTAACTACCTAAACTAAACCCTCGCCCCCTTGCCCTCCCTCCGTCCCTCCCCTCCCTCCGTCTCTCCCCTCCCTTGCAGCTGTCAAAGAGTCTTTTCTTCTATACACAAGTCTGTTTTTGAGATCTTATCATAGAGGTCTCATACAGTATTTGTCCTTTTGTCGCTGACTACTCTCACTCAACATAATGTCTTCCAGTTGAAACCAGGTTAGGAGATGTTTCCTGGAATCATCGTTATTCTTTATCATTGCGTAGTGCTCCATTGAGTATATGTACCACAGTTTACCTATCCATTCTTCTATTGTTGGGCATCTGGGTTGATTCCACCTTTTTGCTATTGTGGACTGTGCCGCGATAAACATTCTGGTGCATGTGTCCGTTGGTGTGAAAGGCCTTGAATCTGTAGGATATATTCCAAGTAGTGGAATTACTGGGTCAAATGGTCTATCAATATCCATCTTTTTAAGGAAGTGCCAGATTGCCTTCCAAAGAGGCTGGACCATTTTGCAACCCCACCAACAGTGTAGGAGGGTTCCACTTTCTCCACAGCCTCTCCAGCATTTGTTGTTTTGTGTTTTCTGGATCATGGCCAATCTTGTTGGGGTGAGATGGTATCTCATTGTCATCTTGATTTGAATTTCTTTAATAACTAAAGATCGTCAACATGTCCGCATGTGTTTTTTGGCTGCCTAGATCTCCTCTTTAGTGAAGTATCTGTCCATCTCCTTTGCCCATCGCTTAATTGGATGGTTTATCTTCTTCTTCTTGATATTTTGTAGTATGTTATAGATTATGGAGATCAGGCGTCGGTCTGACATAGAGTTGCCAAATATTTTTTCCCATTCTGTGGGTGTTCTTTTAATTCTATTAATAAAGTCTTTGGATGAGCAAAAGTGTTTGATTCTTAATAGTTCCCATTTATCTATTTTCTGTTGATTGAGGTTTCTTTGACAGATTTTGGAGTCTGTCCTCATTGTGTATTAAAACTTCCATTGTTGTTCCCACCTTTTCTTGGATGAGCTTTATCGTTTTAGGTTTGATATTTAGGTCTTTTATCCAGTTGGAGTTGGTTTTTGTATAAGGTGTAAGATATGGATCTTGATTCAGTTTATTGCAGATGGATAACCAATTTTGCCAGCACCATTTGTTGAAGAGACTAAAAGTGTTTGATTCTTAATAGTTTCCATTTATCTATTTTCTCTTTTATTTATTGTGGTTTCTTTGACAGATATGGGAGTCTCTCCTCATTGTGTATTAAAACTTCCATTGTTGTTCCTACCTTTTCTTGGATGAGCTTTATCGTTTTAGGTTTGGTATTTAGGCACTTGGCTGGCTTGACATCCAGTTGGAGTTGGTTTTTGTATAAAGTGTAAGATATGGATCTTGTTTCAGTTTATTGCAGATGGATAACCAATTTTGCCAGCACCATTTGTTGAAGATACTGTTTTTAACCCAGTTTAATGTCTAAGGGCCTTTGTCGAATATCAACTGTTCCTAGGCAGATGTTGTCATCTCTGGGGTCTCAATTCTGTTCCATTGATCCATCTGTGTGTTGTCGTACCAGTACCACACTGTTTTGTCCACTGTGGCAGTGTAGTTTGTTCCAAGGTCGGGTAATGTGTGGCCTCCCAGTGTGTTCTTCTTCTTTAGTAGTACCTTACTTATCTGGGCCTTCTTCCCTTTCCAAACAAAATTGGTGATTTGTTTCTCCATCTCATTAAAAAGGACGCTGGAACTTGTATTGAGATTGCATTATATAAGTAGATTTCTTTGGGTAAAATAGACATTTTAACAATGTTAAGTCTTACTATCCATGAGAAGGGTATGTTTTTCCATTTATGTAAGTCTCTCTTAGTTTCTTGTAGTAAGGGCTTGTAGTTCTCTTTGTAAAGGTCTGTTATTTCTCTCATTAGATTAATTCCTTGGTGCTTTGTCTTCTTAGGGGCTATAGTAAATGGTATTGATTTGATGATTTCTTCCTTAACAGTCTTGTTGGTATAAAGGAATCCTAGTGATTTACTTATGTTTATCTTGTATCCTGAGACTTTGCTGAACTCTTCTATCAGTTTGAGTAGTTTCCTTATAGATTCTTTGGGATTCTCTGCATATACAATCATACCATGTGGAAACGGGGAGATTTTAACTTCTTTGCCGATGCAGAGGCCCTTTCTTTCTTGGTCTTGTCTAATTGCTCTGGCGAGAACTTCTAATACAGTGTTGAATAGGAGAGGTGAGAATGGGCATCCTTGTGTAGTTCCTGTTCTAAAGGGAAAGTCTTTCAGTCTCTCTCCATTCAGGATGACATGGGCAATTGGCTTTGTATAAATGGCCCTTATTCATTTAGAGAAGAGTTATCTCCAATACTACTGAGACTATTTCACAGTATTAAAAGGGATAGAGTACTCCGAAACTCATTCTATGAAGCCAGCATGACTCTGATAACTGAGCCAGGGAAAGATCCAACAAAGAAAGAGAACTACAGAACGATATCACTGATGAATCTAGATGCAAAAATCTTCAACAAAATTCTTGCAAATAGAATACAATAACATATCAAGAAAATAATCCGTCATGACCAAGTGGGATTCATACCAGGGATGCAAGGCTGGTTCAACATCAGAAAAACAATCAATGTGATTAAGCACATAAATAACACAAAAGACAAGAATCACTTGATTTTCTCCATTGATGCAGAAAAGGCATTTGATAAAGTCCAACACCCATTCATGCTAAAAACTCTTAGCAAAATGGGCATAGAAGGTGAATTCCTCAACACAATAATAGTGTGCTGTCACTGGACAGGGAGAGCAATGGAAGCTGCATATAGGTGGGCATGTAAATTCATAGGAGAATGTACATTTTTACACAATCATGTTAAAAAAAATGACAGTATTTTGTATATGTTAAGTTTAATATGGTATATGTAAATATTTAAAACATATTAAACTTAATTCCATCAAAAAAAATAAAAGTAAATGACCCTTATTGGGTTCAGCAATTTTCCGTCTATGCCTATTTTGCTAAGAGTTTTTAGCATGAATGGCTGTTGGATTTTATCAAATGCCTTTTCTGTTATCAATGGACAGAATCAATGGTTAATCACATTGATTGTTTTTCTGATGTTGAACCAGCCTTGCTTCCCTGTTAGAATTCTCACTTCGTCATGATGGATTATTTTCTTGATATGTTGTATTCTATTTGCAAGAATTTTGTTGAAGATTTTTGCATCTAGATTCATAAGTGATATCGGTCTGTAGTTCTCCTTCTTTGTTAGGTGTTTCCCTGGCTTTGGTATCAGGGTTATGCTGGCTTCATAGAATGAGTTAGGGAGTACTCCATCCCTTTGTATGCTGTGAAATAGTCTCAGTAGTACTCGAGATAAGTCTTCTTTAAATGCTTGGTAGAATTCTGCAGTGAAGCTATCTGGGCCTGGGCTTTTTTAGTTGGCAGTGTTTTGATAACATTTTCAATCTCTTCCTCTGTGATGGGTTTATTAAGTTGTTCTGCTTCACATTGTGATAATTTGGGTAGGTGGTGTGAGTCAAGGAATTTGTCCATTTCCAATAGGTTTTCAAATTTGTTGGAGTACAGTCTTTCATAGTATTCTGTTATGATATTTTTGATTTCTGTTGCATCTGTGGTGACAACTCCCCTCTCATTTCTAATTTCGGTTATTTGTTTCCTTTCCTGCTTTTTTTTAGTAAGTTTAGCCATTGTTTTGTCAATTTTATTGCTCTTTTAAGAAAACCAGCTTTTGGTGTTTTCAATTGTTTTTCTATTCTCTAATTCATTTAGCTCTGCTCTAATCTTTATGATCTGGTTTGTTCTGGTGCCTGAGGGTTCCTCTGTTCTCTCTCTGCTTGTTCAAGCTGTAGGGTTAGTTCCTGGATTTGGTTTCTTTCTTCCTTCCAGATGTGTGCATTTATGGAGATAAACAGACCTCTGAGCACTGCTTCGGCTGTATCCCATAGGTTCTGGTAGGAAATGTTTTCGTTCTCATGGGAATCCGTGAATTTCTTTGTTTAATCCTTGATTTCTTCCATAACCCATGTTTTTTTGAGCAAGATGTTGTTCAGTTTCCAAGCGTTCCACTTTCTATCTACATATTTTCTGCTATTGATTTCAACTTTTAAGGCTTTATGATCTGAGAAGATACTTTTCAGTAATTCAGTGGTATTGATTTTGTTGAGCATTGCATTATGTCCTAACACATGGTCAATTCTGGAGAATGTTCCATGTGCACTGGAGAAGAAGGTGTAGTTGTCTGCTGATAGATGGAAAATTCTGTATATATCAATGAGGTTTAGTTGGTTAATTGTGGCAATGAGGTCTTCTGTATCTTTACTGAGCTTTTTTCTAGATGATCTGTCCAGTATTGAGAGTGGAGTGTTGAAGTCTCTCACTATTGTTGTGGAGTCATCTAACTCTTTTTTGAGTGTAGTCAGTGTTTCTTTGATGTACTTAGGTATTCTGATATTAGGTGCATGAATATTTTTATATAGTTAAGTCTTGCCTGTGTACTGAACCTTTCAGCAATAAATAGTGTCCGTCTTTGTCCACGATGGTGGATTTGACATTAAAATTGATTTTGTCTGACTGTTGGGAGGATGAGACAGGTATGGAGCAGAGAGGAATAGTGTGCTGTCACCAGACAGGGAGAGCAGTGGAAGCTGCATATAGGGGGGCATGTAAATTTACATGTGAATGTACATTTTCACTCAGTTATGTTAAATAAAAATAAAAAAAAAATTGATTTTGTCTGAGATTAGAATTGCCCCCCCTGCTCTTCTTTGTTCATTGTTAGCTTGATCTATATTCTATCCTTTAACTTTCAGTTTGTTCCTATCTTTAGGTCTCAGGTGAGTTTCTTGTAGACAACATATGGATGTGTTATATCTTTTGATCCAAGATGTCACTTGATGTCTCTTTACTGGAACATTCAATCCATTCACTTTCAGTGTAATTATTGATAGGTATGTGTTCACTGCTGCCATTGTGATAGGTTTATTTTTGTGTTGATGTTTTCTCTGTTGTTCATATTAGTCTGTTCTGGGACATTCTTTTTTGTCAGTTGGTTTTTCACCTTTTTCAGAGCTGGTTTTATAGTTGTTGAGACTCCTGTGTTACATTTCTTGAAATGGTATGATACGTCTTTGTTGTGCTTTACAGCTGCCCCTATGATCCCCCTTAATAAACTATGTATAAACCGAATTTTAATTACTACCAGTCTTGTTATCTTCCTCTCCATCTGGAAGGAGTATAACAACTGTAGTACATCCCTCTTTTTAATATGATGGCACCATAGTTTTCATGATGATCACTGGATTGCTTCTTTCCGTATTAAAGCTGTGATTGGAGCCTTCCCTAACTGAGTAGAGTTTTGAGTAGTGTGTCGTTCGGAAATACAGAGTTAGTGGTTTTGTTCTTCTAGGCCAGAGCCAAGAACTTCTTTCAGTATTTCTTGTAGTTTAGGTTTGGCTTTTACAAAGTCTCTGAGTTTCTGTTTATATGGGAATGTCTAAATTTTATTTTCTTATTTGAAAGATAGTTTTGCAGGATATATAATTCTTGGTTGGAAGTTCTTCTCCTTCAAGGCTTTGAATGTGTCATGCCAATGTCTCTGTTCCCACATGGTTTCTGCTGAGAAATCTGACGAGAGCCTACAGGGTTTCCCTCTGAATGTTAGCTTTGCTTTGAGTCTTGCTGCCTTTAAGAGTTACTACTTATGTTTCCTTTTGTTAAGCTTCATTATAATATGTCTTGGAGTCTTTTTTTTGAGATCTGTATTGGGTGGTGTACGATATGCATCTGAAATGTCTGTATTCTCTTCCTTCATGATTTCTGGGAAATTTTCTGCCAACAGCTCAGCAGCGATACTCTCTGTATTTTCAGACGTCTAACCCTGTTTAGGGACTCCAGTTAATTGAAAGCTGTTCCTCTTAATAGAGTCCCCCATGCTTCTTAATGTTTCTTCATTTTTCTTGTTTCTTTTTTCTGATTTCTCCTCATAGACACTGGCATCAGTAGCTCTGTTTTCCAAGTCAGAAATTCTGTTTTCTATTTGTTCCATTTTGTTTTCTTGGCTTTGAATGGAAGCTTCTATGTCTTTGATTTTGTTCTTGATCTGTTTGATTTCAGAGTACCGGTGTTCCATCAGATTGAACAGCTTGATTACTGTCTCCTTTTGTTCTGCTGCATTTTGCATAAGGTCTAGAAGGGCTCTGTATATAATCATTTTGTATTCACTTTCTGATGCTTGCATAAAAGTTTCTTCATTTGGAAAACTCCTTGGTTGCTTTGTTTGGGAGCCTTCTAAAGCCATGGTGATTTCTTGTATGCCACAATTGTCTGTTGCTTTTTGGGTTTCATGTGAGTCAGTAGAGGCTGGAAGAGATACTGTGAGGATGGACTGTAGATATTTCTCTAGGCTGTCTTAAACTAAACCAAAAAGTATCTGACCACTTCCCAAGTCAGTCAGGTTTTCCGGTGTAGAGGTCTGTCTTCCCAACTGGCAAAGTGAGCACCTCTATGTCCAACCCCAGATGATACAAACTAGTTCAGAATACAGCAATGCTACTGCCCGGTAGCCTTGGATGACACTGTGTAAAGTACTGCTTTTGTGGTAGAAAAGCACTCTCCTGTGGGCAGGCCCTGGCTCCCAAGCTAAGAATTAGGTCTAGCTGCAGCTGCTGTATCCAAGATGGCACCCTCCACGCAGTCAGCAGATACAGGGGCTAAAAGTGCCTGAGGTAGTGAATCCTCTGCTTCTGTTCCAGGGCCCCCACCGCAGCTGGCACTATGAAAATTACTGCTTTTCTGTCGGAGAAGAGCTGTCCTATTTGCAGGTGCTGGCTCCCAGGCTAAGAATTAGGTCCTGCTAAAATCTCCATACCCAACATGGCGTCCCGCACACTGACAGTAGATTACGTACAGACCCCAGTGTGGCAGAGATAAAAAGACAGGCCCAAAGTGACTACATTAACAGAGTCCTAAGCCTGGCTCTCAAAATATGGGAATTTCGCCTGCCTATTCCCCCAGCAGCACGTCTGAGTCTAGCCGCTAGGCAAGACCCAGCTCTGCCCGCCATCCAAGACAGAGGGGGAAAAAAGTCAAAATGGTGCGTTTACCTTCAGTCCAAGAGAGCCAGGGCTAGCCAGGAGCAGGAGTCAGTGAAGGAGAGGAGGTATTTCGCTCAGTGGTGGGAAGTCCAAATTAACAGCCCTTGCCATGTCCTGGGGCTGATAGGTGATTGGAAGTCTCCCTTTGATTATCAGTTCTGGTCTTGGTTTCCAGAGGGATATAGGGAGATGTGTGCTTAGTCTGCCATCTTGACTCTGCCCCCTACAGCACAATTTTATATCCTTAACTTCTAAAATTAACTGTTTAACTTTCCACTATGTCTCCCAAGGCTACTTCCTTGTTTTGGCAAATGGTACACCGCTGTTTGCTCAGCTACCCAGGCTCCTGAAGCTCAGGTCTCTTTTGGCTCCCTCCCACTTGGTTGGCTGTTTGCCTAGCAGCTACTCCGAGGTGGAACTCTTCTTTGCCTTTACCATTCTACTCCAGGTTAAATCCTGATTGATTTTCTTGTGGATTAGTTGTTCACCATGTAGCTGGAGGGGGAGGAGGGAGAGGTGGGCTTCAGCAGGGAGAGGAAAGGCTAGTGGGAAGAATGCTCTTTGACAGGACAGGGCCCTTCTGTTAAAATGCCTTCAGCTTTTAGATGTCTCCATGGATACCTCTCTGCGAAGAGTGAAAGTCTTCCCCAAAACCTCAGTTATCAGCTTGAATGATCACAGGAGAAAGATATCAGCAAGTATTTTGCCCCCATGCCTGTTCTTTCTGTTGATTTCTTTCTTTTGGCGGACATCTCGGCTCTGTGTGATGTGCTTCGAACCCTCAGGCCTTGTGCTTAGCAGAGACATCCAGTTTTTAAACCTCAGAGGACTAATCGTGCTTGATGAAAGCTCTTGGTGCACACTGATGATGGAAATCTCAGGTTACCCCGGGAACACAACGTCCTTCCTGTTACTGTAAAAAGGGAAGCACAGCAACCTGCACTGCACCAGTTCTGTATAGGGAACAGTGCCCCAAGGGAAATAAGAGTTGATTTTTTTCCCTTAAGAACTTTGATCAAATGTGTAAGACATCATCTTAGTGCTGCTCAAGTAAAGTAGACCCAGGTTTCAAATGCTGAGGTGTTTGTACGGGAGTCAAAGCCGCTTCCATCCATCTCTCCTCTCCCGCTCTGCCCCAGTGCCCCAGTGCCCCAGTAAATGGCCAGGATATTTGTTGTAAAACACAATATGACTTGTTTTCTTCAACAGGGATTATGATTAAGGGGATGTTTGGTGTTTGTCCTTTTAGGATGCCTCCTTGCCCAGGAGGGCTTGTGAAGCCATGGAAACACAGATGGCATGTGTTTGAGCTCTTAGGTGGCTGAATGTTTATAGGGTGGCATGTGGACAGGGGCAGTCTGGTTGTGTGAGCCATGTCACTCCACATCCAAGGGCTGCCTGTTGTCTTTGCCTTCGTGACACAGTTCCACTGTGACTTTATTGCATTACACCCATAGAAGGAGGGCTGGAGGGGTTTATTCTGTTAAGATTGCTGTGAAACCTAACTTATGGTGGTAATACATTACCTGGGTAACACAACAGTAGGCACTCTTGTAGAAATTAACCAAAAGGTTGGTGGTCCAAGTACACCCAGAGATGCCATGGAAGAAAGGCCTGGCGATCTGCTTCTGATACGTCATATCCTTGAAAACCCTATGGAGCACAGTTCTACTCTGACGTATGTGGGATTGCCACGAGACAGCATCAACTTGATGGCAGCTGGTTTCATGATAGTGACGTATTTAGCCATTGTCCTACCTAAGGGAATAAATAATGCCTATCCATGCTGTGAAGCACTTCTAAGGAGTTTATTGATTCTCCATTTTTGAAGAAGAGTTTTAAAGTGCTACAGGTTTTAAATAAGGCTGCCCATGTGGGAACCAGGTTTATTCTGTATCTGTCGTTTTATAACTTTTTTTTGTTTACTGCTGTATGTTGGTGTGACATGACTCAAAGTGTTTACAGTGTCCCTTAGGAGGTTCTTGTTTAAAAAAAAAAATTGTAACTTTATTTTTTTTAAACATAGTGAAAGCAGAGATAACAAGAAAAAATGTTCTGGCAATCCAGTAAAAGACAGTGGATACAGATTTATTTCTAGTTCATATGTTGCCAACCATTTCAATCTTGTGTTATTGCTGTATTTTTGCAATTAAGACTTTCACTTAAATTGGCTCTTTTTTATTTGTCCCAGTAATATTGTTCTGTGAAACACAGTTAATGATGGCAATGGCTGAAACAGTGCAGACAGAATATTAGCCAACAGAGGCACACAGTTCTCCATGAAAGCAAGTAAAAAAGCAATTGGAAAAAATTACACGAAAAGACAATGTTGTTATTACATATAATCAGAAAAGACACGATTGTACAGTATTTGCCATTTTCTTAAAAGAGTACTCAACAGCTAATATTAATAAACATGAAATGTATAATGCTTTATACATTTAAAACTCTTAGATTTTGTTTCCCACTTTTGGGTAGCTTATTAGAGCAGCTTTCTTAACTTTGGCGATGTGTCCAAATATGTGGCCGGATTGTTGTTGTGAGAAGCTGTGTGGGCGTTGTTGGACATTGAGCAGCATCCTTGGCCTCTACCCACTAGATGCCAGTAGCTCCTTTCCTCTCCTTCAGTTGTGACAACTCAGAATGCCCCCAGGTATTTCCAAACATCCCAGGAGGGACAGAATTGCTTTGTTAGAACATAGGAACCAGTGTGTTCGAGTATAAAGATTATGTAGCATGCTGGTTTTCAAAGCAGAAGTCCTATAAAGAATGACCTTTCAGTAATAGAAATGTGTTTAGTGACCTTCAAGTGTCACCGTTTGGCTCATTTAAAATAATCTGGTGAATCAGAAACCCAGTAGCTGCCGTGGGCTAGCATGCTTCGATAACGACAGCATGTTACTCTTGGGTGACAGCTTTGCTGGTGAAAGGCAGCGACATGTAGGTCTTGAAAATTCCTATATCATCAGTGTTTATCCTCCTACAGTAAGCGAAAAACAAGGACAGAAACCACAACAGCCACGATAGTCTAAGTGCCTGTGCTCAGACCTAACTGTAGCATGAGAAAGGACTTTTCTCACTTGTTGCTTTTGAATGGCACGGGTCTCTTCTGAGGAACAACCGAGAGAGAAGCCTGCATGTATCCATGAACCTTGACACCTCACCTTCTAAAAGTCTGTGGTTTTTCTTTTCAGAAGTCTTTCCCAGAAGCAAATATTGATGTCTACTTTTGCCCTTTCTGTTGTTAGGGTCACAGTCTGTGATCCTTCTTTGAAAATAAGCTTTTGACCACCGCAGGAATAAGTGAAACTGTAGTGTACATTTGCCCTCTGTTCCTCCGAAGAGCATTTTAGTTGGGAGAGGATGTGAGGTTGGAGGGGGCGAGGTGGGAGATTTGAAGTGAATCAATAAGCTGGCGCTGTCTGCAAGGTAGTTAGAAAGACAGGCCAGGGTGCCCCAAACATTGTGGAATGAGGACACATGTTTTGCTCTGGTCTTGGGGTTTGAAGAAGAATCTCTTGGTCGCCAAGAGTCTGTTTCTGCCTCTGGGCCTGAGAATGCCCTTGACTCTCTTTAAGAGCTGTCATGGCTGTGCTGAGGGTGCAGATGCCCAGGCTGGGGTGCAGGAATCCTGCTGAAGGTGCTTTCCAGGGAGGAAAGGAACAGGCAGGTGCAGCCTTTAAAATCATTCCTACCATGTATGTCTCAAAATCGCTTGCAGTGCAAAAAACGATTTCTGTGTCTGGCCTCTCTAGTCCTGCTCTGTTTTCTTTTAGTGGATCTCTGCGTAGTACTCATCATATGAATTTGTGTCTGTAACATTGTCAGGGGCTCTTAACTAGATGGGGTCACATGGGGCCATCTCTGATGTGGGGCTCAAGCTGCCATGAGCTGAGACTGGGAACAGAGGGGTCTGGAGCGGGGAGGCCAAGGTAGGAAGGAGGTGCCTTCAGTCTGGGTGGGGTCCATTGCTCCTTGCAGTTCAAGTCTGGTGCCCAGTGAGATGATAGAGGGTGAGCATCAGTCCTGTAACAAGGGACAGGGGTCTGAAGGCTCCTGTCAACCCTGTGACAATGAGGATGGAAGGCCCCCAAGTGACTGTGAGTGTGTCAGTGTGTGGAACACTCAGGAAACAAGGACAACCTATTTTGTCCTTGTTTTCTCAAACTCAGGGGAGCAGGGACTGAGACCTTATGGAAAAGGAAGCTGGGAGTGGCCTGGAGATGGTCCAGAAGGGTCTCTAGTGACCCTCTGGGACTCTTTATACATCTTTTATGATCCTTAAGCATACTCACCACCTTGAAGAGAGCATCAGCTGACATTGCTAATAGTGCAAACTCCCTGATTGATTTCTCGTAACCAGCTGTTTGTGTTTGATTCTGTCCACTCTTTTAGCCAGATGTTCCTAAATGTCTTATACTTTGATGCTGAAAAAAGAAAAAGAAAGAACGAGAGACCCCCTTCCCACCGTGTCTGTCCCTCTTTCTAGATTCCTGAGGCTTTCCCTATTCTTCTCTGGGGGGTGGTTGACCCCCACCTCCACCGCTGTGGTCTGAGAGCAGAAGTGACAGTGCTGACTGAGATGCTTCACAACTTTTCAGTTAACCTACTCGGTTTACAGACAGTGGAATGGTGTCTGCTCCTGCGTGTACCTTTGTTATGCAAATAAACTACCTCTGCTGCTGAAAAGGGAGAAACCCCAGTTGAAGTAGGGCTGCAGCTCTCTAGATTTCTGAGGCGGTTTGCCTACAAGTGGACAGGAGATGGGTAATCCCAGTGTTTTCTAAATCTGTGAGTCTCTGTTCTTTCTGCCTCTTGCAGCATGAACACCTCCCAAACTGAGAATGAGTTGGGGGCTTCCAGTTCATTTTTCATACAAGTCGATGCTGGTTGCCAATGACCACACCCCCTGGTATGCAACTTTAGAACCAGCCTTCTGCTGCACTCTTGAAAGAAAAATGCTCACTTGGTCCCAGGCTTCGAACTCTGGTGGATTAGCTGTTAAGGGCTACGACTGCTAACGAAAGGGTCGGCAGTTCTAATCCACCAAGCGCTCCTTGGAAACTCAGTGGTCAGTTGTCCTCTGTCCTGTAGGATCTCTATAAGTCTGAATCAACTCCAAGGCAATGAGTTTTGGCGCTTCATTGATCTAAGTCTGATCCCTCTTCCCCTCCCCTAGGAGAGCTGCAAAGTCTAGGGGAAATGACACTGGATTAAGGTTCAGAGAGATCATTAGAATCCTCCCATTTAGTTTGACCTTTGTGGGCCACTTGACTTTTTGGAGTATCCATTTGTTTAATCTGAAAAATCTAACACCTCCTCCCCCAAGAAAACAGTGGCCAGTCATTTAATGACCATTTATTTTATGAAAATTCTTCACACGTGTCATTTAATCATCTTGACAGCTGTGTGTCAGAACCCATTGATTGGCAAATTGTTTTCATCCCCTTCCTTGCTTTTAAACCAGGGGTAGCAGACTTATTTTTCTATTAACCAACACTTAGTTTTGCTCCCCAATTTTACAGAATAGAATAGCAAAACATTCGGGATTGTATGGCAAAACACTCTACAGAAATACGTGTTATTTGGAACACACAAATGAACTGTGTACATGTATATTCTATTAAAAATGGTTTATTGGACCAGATACATCACCTCGATGTTTATTTGGGTAGAAAGAGAAAAATAAGAAAGCAAATTAGGAAACTGAGAAGAAGACCACAGGCGAGGGAGTTGAACCTTTGTTTTGGAGCTCTCCCTAAGGCTGTATTTTCTTCTTTTACCAATTTTTAAAATTAAGACATGATTCACATAGTGTAACACCATTTTAAAGTATAACATTCAGTGAGTTTTAGTACAGTCACGGTGCTGTGCAACCATCACCAATATCTAATTCAAGAATATTTCTACCACCCCCAGAAGCAGCTCCATGCAGACTAGCAGTCCTTTTCACTTTCTCCTTTCTCCCTCCCATAGTCATTCCTGTTAGGGCTGAATGGAGTTCTGGTCCATAGTGGGGCACATTTTACTTACCCACCCAACTTGCTTGTATGAATAATGCTACTGATTTGTGTACAAGGTCCCTTCCATTTCTATACACAGCACCATTTATTGAGGGACACAGTCCCAGGGAACTGAGAGCGAGGTGAAAAGGGGACAAGCCCTGGTCGTTTCCACTTGTTGGCTTTTATAAATAATGCTGCTGTGAGCCTTTGTGTACAACCTTCCCTCCATTTCTCCTATAGTAACAATTCAGTGAGCAGCAGAGTCCCAAGGAACTGAGAGTTAGGGGTGAAGGGGCATGAGCCTCAAATAAAGTAGAGGAAATAAAAGCAGACCACAGGTTTGTAGCCAAACACAGCTGGTCGGCACTGCCCTACATAAACTTGCATAATGATAGTTGAATTGGAAAGGGGGGTGCTGTGGGGAGCAGCACTGTGGAGTAGATCTTCCTGTCGTTCATACATGCACCTGAGGGCGGAGAAAAGAGAGGAAAGGACTGGAGTGCTGCTTTTTCGAGTGAAAGGGCTGTAAGGGGCAGTGTGTTAGGATTGAGTGGAAAGATCCACTTCCGCTTCAGTGTGCATGCATGCATGTGTGAGTGGGATGTGAGGAGAGGTAGGGGTGTTGCTTTCTGTCATGGATCAAATTGTGTCCCCCCCAAAATATGTGTAGCCATGTGGCTGGGCCATGATTCCCAGTATCTTGTGACTGTCCTCCATTTTGTGGCTTTCCTAAACAGTATATTAAAGGCTTAGGGTGGGGCTGTAAATCCCTTCAGAGGATCACCTCCCTGCTCCACTGTAAAAGGAGTTTCCCTGGAGGGTGGCTTGCCCCACCCTTAATCCTTTCGTCCTACAAGAGATAAGGGACAGAGAAGCAGGCAGAGAATTGGGAACCTCCTACCATCAAGAAACCAGCAGCAGGAGAAGAGCTTGTCCTACAGACCTGAGGTTCCTGCGCCAAGATGCTCCCTGGACAAGGACTGATGCAATATTGGACTTTCCTCCTGAGCTGACAAGGGGGAAAGTCTTCCCCTGGAGCAGACACCCTTAATATGGACTTGCAGCTTACCGGACTGTGTAAGAATAAACCTTCCTTTGTTAAAGCCATCCACTCTGGTATTTCTGTTAGAGCAGCCCTAGCTGACTAAAACACCTTCCTTTCTTTGTATTTCCTCCACAACTTGAGTAGATTAAACAGTGCAGAGGAGCTCAAAAATGTTAGTTGTCTTAATAGGCAATTCTGATACAAGGTGAAAACGCTGTAGAAATGAGCAGCTCTCTTTCCATGGGACCTAACCCTAGGTGTTCATTCAGCACATAATTATTGAGTAGCTTCCACATGGAAGGTGCTGGGGAGTCAGACATCAGTGAGATGAGAGCTTAGAGGGAAAGGGTCAAGTGGACAGGCTCAGACGGTAGCATGTCAGGAGGTTCCAACCACGGCAACAGGGCATGAGGAAAGGGTTGTGGCAAGCATGTGATGCCATACTCCTTCTACAGGTCTGCCCTGCGCTAGGCTGCCCTGCGTGAGGAGCCACAGGGAGGCCCTTGTCCTTTGAAGCCGCCTAGCCCAGAACAGCTTTCTCCAGCAGCAACAGCCCCAGCCCCTGGGAGCTTGTTAGACAGGCACAGTCTGTCGCCCTCCCTAGGCCCACAGAGACAGAAACTCTGCAAGTCAACCCCTCTAGGTGACTGATGGCTCCAGAGTGAGAAGCACTGGCCCAGGGCAGTTTCCATTTCCAACTGAAAATAGAATCATCCGGGCAGCTTTTACACTTGGAGTCCCAGGCCATATCTTACATGGGCTAAGTGAGAGTAGCTGAGGGAGACAAAAGAAAAACAAACCGACTGCTGTCGAATGATTCCAACTCAAAGTGACCCTTTAGGGCAGAGTATAAACTGCTGCATAGAGTTTCCAAGGAGTCCCCCGCAGATTCGAACTGCTGACCTTTTCTTTAGCAGCCATAGCACTTAACCCACTGTGACACCACAGTTTCCAGGGAGAACCAGACATCCTGTATTTTCTTCCTAAACTCTCCAGGTGATTCTATTGTTTTGCAAAGGACAGAGGAAGTAGTCTTAGAGAGATCTGCATATAAACAGGTTTTCATAGTACTCTGCGTAAAGAGTTAAGCTTGAGGTGGGAACGAATTCCTGTCCCAGAGCTCACTGAAGCCTTGTGGCTGCTTTCTGCTGAAGGAATTAGGAAGGGCTTGGCTGTCTGTGGTGAGTAGCTGTCACTGAACTCCGTAGTTGAAGTTTCTTTATTCTAGGTTCCCTTCCTTTTCTCTGGACCTTACAGTAATGGGATGTAAGTGTGATGGGGAGATTATTTTAAAATTAATTTAATGTAAGTGATTTTTTTTTTTTTAAGAGTCAAATACAGCTGGCTTTCCCTGAAAACTTTGTATTTCAGTGGTGATTCTTACCAGCTACTGTTATCAGGTCTCAGCACTATGGACTTCTTAAGGTTCCTTCTTATGTCTTTGAGAATAAAGAGGCAAGGTGCAGAAAATCCTTCTTCACCAACATGGTTTATTAGGAAAAGAAAAAGAGGCTCGTAAGGGAGATGAGAGGGCCTGATCCTGGACACTTCCCTCCGGCTGTCTGAACCACGGCTCCTCTGAAATATTCACAGGTTTTGAGGCTTTAAGGCACCTGGTGGGAGGAGAAGTGCATGCTCAGGGGGATTTCAGGATGCCCCCCTCCTGCAGTGAAGACTTAGGACTTTAGCAAGACGGATTCCCCTGTCCTGGTGGTAGTCCTCTGGCCAAATTTAGACTTTCTGTGTATAACCTCTAAATCAGTTTTAGTTGATTTCTTCCGAAAAAAGATGCGGGGCACTTAATGTCTCAGGATATGGTTAAAACCTTTGGATTCCTTTACTCCTTGACCATACCTTTGTAGTTTTCCCCCCCCCCATTGTTTAGTGAAAGATATTTGCATCAGAAAGACTTGATGAGAGCTATTGAAAGGAATTCAAAGACAGTTTCCTGTCTCAGTACCATGAATAGTTGACTGATGGCAGCTCCTCAGTATTCTATTAGTATACTGCTTCGGGCTAATAAAACTCATTTCAAAATAAGTTTTAAGAAATACATTGCTGCAGCCCCAAGGATAACTGGAAGTTACTCAGTAACAGCAAATCCAGGAAGTACAAGATTTTATGCTGTTCTGTAAACACAAGAGTTGTTCGACTGCTAAATATTCCTGTAGTCTCCTCATTTCTGTTAGGGGTGGGTTGCCCAGGCAGAGACTTGAATCTCTAAATGTACCCTTCCCTGAATGCTGGTGCCCTGGGAATCATTACTGAATCAAGGAAGGATCAGGAGTGGCTGTGACATAGGCACCCCTTGCCACATCCTCCAGGGGGGGTACCTCTTGGAGACTGACTCCTGACTTTCTCCGTCTTTGGAGCCTTTTCAGGGCTTCACAGTTGGGCCAGATATTTTTATTTAAATCAAGCTTTCTGTTTTGAGGTAATTGGAGCTTTCCATGCAGAGAGACCTGTGTACCCTTTCACGTATTTCCTCCAGTAGTGACATCTTGAAAAATTCTAGTGCAATCTCAGTCAAGATAATGGCATTGACGCAGTCACTCACTCATCTGCCACCCTCTTCTCTAATGCCTGGCATCCACTCATCTGTTTTCTATCTGTTTTGATGGGCCCCAAAGACAAAATTGTGTCCCTGGTTCCAAAAAAGAGATGACAGAACATATATTATACCAGGAGCTTGGGACAAAGGACTACCCTAGGATTTCAGGCCATACAAAAAGAAAGCTTCTTCAGTCAGAAAATGACAAGTACTGTATGAGACTGCAAAAGTCAAGAAAGGGCTTTCACACAGACAGAAACATTCTTTGATGGTTACCAGGGATGGAAGGGAAAATCCGTTAACTAGATAGTAAACATGAACTGCTGTGGACTGAATTGAGTTCCCCAAAAAGTCTGTAACAATTTGGCTGCGCCAGGTTCCTGGTATTCAAATTCCTGCATCTATGATAGGGTGTTTGGGTGCTGCCGTGTTGGTGGGATAGGATTTAATATGTGGGATTTTTTGTGCCTTGAGGCAGTCTCCAGATAGAAAAGAATCTGGCAGAGAGATTTGGGAACCTCGTACCACCATGAAAGAAAGCAGTACCAAGGACCAAGATTCCTGGGCCTCGGGAGCTGACACCCTGACTTTGGACTTTTAGCTTACTGGACTGTGACAAATAAAATTTCTTTTTTTAAAGCCGTCTGCTTGTGGTATGTCTGTTAGAGTTGTACCAGTTGACCAGGACAGTATCACATGAAAATAAAATTGTGGCTAAAGATCATTCAAAAGTAACTGTAACAATAGAATTGACCGAGAAATAACAGAAATTCAAGCTGGATTCAGCTGTTTTTAAAGCCACCCAATTGTGTATTGGTATTTCAGTTAAAGCAGCACTAGCTGTCTAAAACACATGCTAACTTTGGTAAAGGGAGAGAGAATACACAGTGTGGGAAAGTCAGTACAATGTAATGAAGGAATACAGGAAGACAGTGAAAAGCATACATGAGTAAAAGATGACAACGGTAAATACTAATACATACCCCCAATCCTGGGAAACAGTAATAACAGTAACATGTGAGTAGAAACATAAGTAGATATGTTAGCTGATCAGGGGTAGGAGGGTGTATGGAAGTACACCCACATACATGTGTGCATGCAACAAATGTACTGATGTATCCTGTAGTGTCCACAAGGGACACAGTCATGAAAATGTCTTAGCCATAACTCCACTCTTTACTGTGACTGAGATGCTCACTGTTTTAGTCAGCTAGGGCTGCTCTAACAGAAATAAGACAGAGTGGATGGCCTTAACAAAGGAAGGTTTATTCTTACATAGTGTGGTAGGCTGCAAGTCCACATTCAGGGTGTCCACTCCAGGGGAAGGCTTTCCCCTTGTCAACTGAGGAGAAAAGTCTGGTATTGCATCAGTCTGTCCAGGGAGCATCTTGGCGCAGGAACCTGAGGTCTGAAGGACGCACTCCTTTCTTGATGGTACGAGGTTCCAAATTGTCTGCCTGCTTCTCTGTCCTTTTGTCTGTCATAGGATGAAAGGATTAAGGGTGGGGCAAGCCATCCTCCAGGGAAACTCCCTTTACAGTGGAGCAGCAGGAAGGTAATCCTATGAAGGGATTTACAGCCCCACCCTAATCCTTTAACATGCAGTTTAGGAAAACCACAAAATGGAGGACAGTGACAAGATACTGGGAATCATGGCCCAGCCACATGGCTACACATATTTTGGGGGGGACAGAATTTGATCCATGACACTCACCTTCAGGGTTAGGGACCATAATCTCAGGGAACATCTAGATTAATTGGCATGTCATAATGCATAAAGACAGTGTTGTACATCCTACCTGGATGAGTAGTGACTGGGGTCTTAAAAGCTTGCAACTGGCTATATAAGATATAAAAATTGGTCTCTTCCCTTCTGGAGTGAAGAAGAGCGAAGAAAACCAAAGACTGAAGTAAACAGTCCAGAGGAATAATAGAAGACAGGAACCATGGCCTTCAGTAGCCTGAGACCTTAAGAACTAGTGGTACTCTGCTGCTGCTACCAAATGCTCTGATACGCAGTATACAGCATGGGAGAGAAATGAAGAAAAAAATTCAGACTCATAAATAATACCAGATAGAGACTGGTCTCAGAGTGGAACCCCTGAGACAGTGGTCCCTGGACTGCCTTCAAACTTGAAACAGAAAACACTCCCTGCCAGAACACGTTACAGCCATAAAATATCCAAAAAACCCATTGCTTTCAAGTCAGTTGCAGCTTATAGTGACCCTATAAGAGAGTAGTAGAACTGCCCCATACTGTTTCCGAGGAGCACCTGGTAGAGTCAGAATGGCTGACCTTTTGGTTAGGTGCTGTAGCAGTTAACTACAATATCACCAGAGTTTCTAGCTGTACAATATGAGGACTGCCAAATAAGTTTGCTTACTCATCCTAGCAAAAGTGCTACATAGTTCATTGCTATTCTCCTTGGGAAGCTATGCACCAACTCCAGCACCTAGTCCACCCTACAAAGTAACTTTGGAACTCTTTTTCTGGAATGGCCATCAGAGCCGGCCTTGTATTATCCTACATGTCCTGAATATCATCAAAATGTCTTCCTTTCAGTATTTTTTTAAATTGTTAATTTTTTTTTATTCTTATGACTGAGTGAAAATGTACATTCCCATATAAATTTACATGCCCATCTATATGCAGCTTCCACTGCTCTCCCTGCCCAGTGACAGCACACTATTCCTCTCTGCTCCATACATGTCTCATCCTCCCAGCAGTCTCCTTTCCCCTCCTCTCTACCCACTCCCCTTCCTCCAGCCAGAGGTCAGCAGAATGACATCCTATAGATGCATAGAAACATAAAGTGCACCCAATATATGGTCACTCTGTGTCACCAAGTCCAATCCCTTCCTGTCCGAAGAGTGGACCTTCGTTATGATTTATGGGAAAGGGCAGCATCAGGGCCAGGGGACATGCTCCCAGGGGAACTCCGAAGCTGCTGGACCACCAACTGTAGTGTTTTAGTGGAGATCTCAGGGTGCACCCCTTTTTATTCTTGTGTTGCCAGTGAGACTCAACTTAGTGAGCTCCATCACGGCTGTCACTGGTGGTGGCCAGGCACCATCCGATTCTTCCAGTCCCAGGTTGATATAGGCATCCACTCGTGGGTCTCTCTGTCTTCTGGGTTGTCTTTCCCCCATGTCATTTTGGTCCTTGGTGATCATCCCGTTCCTGCTGAGTTGGGACCATTTGCTGTGCCCTCGGATGGCAGCTTGGCAGCTTTTAAGACCCTGGACACCACTCACCAATGTGGGGTGCAGAGAGCCCTCTTAGCAAAATGCTGATTGTGCTCAGTATTTTTCTTTACCTCTTGGTAAAGAAAAAAAGTCATTGGGGGCCAGATCACATGAGTAGGGAGGGTGTTCTAATACAGTTACTTGTTTACTGGCCAAAAACTCCCTCAGAAACAGCTATACAGTTAAGTTTGGGAACTTGCCACCATGCCATCACATGCAAATGGCTATTCTGGAAGGAGTTTCAAAATTGCTTTGAAGAGTGGATTAGGCACTGGCATGGGTGTATAGCTTCCCAAGGGAAGTACTTAGAAGGTGACCATAGTGATATTCAGCAATCAGGTATATATAGCACGTAGTACAGTTAAGTTGACCTCTTTGACAGGCATATAAAAGAAAGAAGGCTTAACAGCAGTGAGGAATGAGTACCTTAGAAGGATTAACTAGCTGTAGGAGATCTAAAGGGTAATATTTTCTCAAAAGCCCAGTTCAGAAGGCAGAAAGTAGCAGGAAAGCTGGACAAATGGACAAGGAGAGCCCATGGAGGAAGGGGAGAGCATGTTGACACATTCGTGGGCTTGTAACCAGTGTCCTCAAACAAGTGGTTTATAAGTTGTTGAATGAGAAACCAGCTTGTTTTCTCAGTTTTTATCTAAACTGTAGTAAAATGTTCATAACAAAGGAAGAAAATGAAGGCCTATTTTTGGAAGACATTTCAACATTAACTCTGAGTATAGTGTATCTTTGGGGAAGGTTCCCTGGGGTCGGTGTTCAGGTATTGAGAGTACTTGTTTGGGGTCTGCTAATCCACCTCCACTTGATTGGTCCGGTTGAGGTCTGGCTGGGATGCAGCAGTGGTGATACGTGATCACATCCATGGCCCCACCAGTCGGAGGGAGAAGGTGGAAACTGGAGACTGGCTAGTTAATTATTTGGCTTCTCTTTGAATGGATGTTCTGGAACTGTTTCCATGACGGTTTTGTTTATGTATTTAGTTTTGAAGCAGAGGCCGAGGCTGTGTGGAGGAAGGGAGGCCCTGTGCCAGCCTTAGTTACAACTCAGAGACATTCTTTACCCATGTCTGCCCCAGAGCACTAAAGGTGAAGACAAGGACAAGAGGGAGCTGTCTGGCTTCACTGGCAGTGCTCTCCAGTACACTAGCACCTGAAATATGCCTAGTGTGACTGTGGAACTGAATTTGTCATTGTATTTAATTTTCAGTCTCTTAAGTGTAACTAGCCACCTATGTCTTGTGGCTTCTTTAGAGATAGCACAGCTGGTTCTAGGTTACTCACATTGGGCTCTCCAGTCACCCCACTCCCTACAGTGGGTCAGAGCTGAATTGCTTGGCAGGAGTGGTTGAGGAGAAGCCTGGGATTTGTCCCCCTTTCCACTCAGGATCTGTCTCTCCATAAAAAAGGAAAAAGTCATTTCCCAAACACCAGTGTGAAGAGAAACCAAGTAATTAGCTTCCCTAAGCAAACACCACATCTGTGCCCAGCGGGACTAGTAGGTGGCTCACAGTAGGGCTTAATTAACCAGCCAGCTGCTGCTGAGTCAATTCCAAATTATGGTGGCCCTGAGTTTTTGGAAGCAGATTGCCAGGACTTTCTTCTAAGAGCCTCTGCATGGATTTGAATCATAAACCTTTCAGTTAGTAGCTGAGTATTTAATCATTTGTGCCACCGAGGAATTCCAGTGCCTAATAAGAACTTCTTTAATGACTTTGATTTCTCACTGCTGCTTTTCAGGAGTGTGGGCTCATTCCTGGGACCAAGGTGGGATTTCTATCTTATTAGCATCTGTAGGTTACAGCTTTTATTACTGGGCACTAGAGAAGGTGTTAAATTTCCTCATTTGGCCAGCAAGCTACACGGAAAAGCAGTAATTCAGAGTGTGGGTTGAGCAGTCACATTCTGAAGCTGGAATCAGGCTTCTCTCTTGAAGGACGTGACCTAGGACAAGTTACTGATCGTCTGTGTGCCTCATTCTGCACCTGTAAGATGAGAGTCATAATATTACCTCTGTCATTGTGAGGTCACTGGGTAGGGTAAGTGCCTGATCGCCACCTCGTATTATGGTGGTGTAGTGGATACATGCAATGGCTGCTAAGCAAAAAGTTGGCAGTTCAGATTCGACAGGCACTTCTTGGAAACTCTGTAGAGCCGTTTCACTCTGTCTGCTCTGTGGGGTCACTATGAGTCGGAGTCGACTCAATGGCAGTGAGTTTGGTTTTTTAGTTTATTATAATGATACTGATGATGATGATGATGCCATCTGTGATTAAGATGATAATGAAAATTTCCAAGAAACCGTTCGAAGGTGTGACTATTAAACCTCTTCCCACAAAGGCCCAGCTGCAAATCCTATGTGTGCATCGAATAAATAGCCTTCAGGTTGTACAGCTTGGTTTAAAACATCCTTGACCTTGTTTTCTTTTAATTTTTCTTTCTTGTGTTTAAAGAAAATTTTGAAAACTTCCCGGTCTTAACTTTAGATATGTGGCAGACCCATTAACTTCTAGACAGTAGCATGGACAGAAAATACACAGCTCAGTGTGGATCTTGGCAGAGAAGGTGATGTGGGTGCCAGTGACTGTCATAACCTTTGCTTTGTAGCTATTCACACAGAACTTATTAATCAGTTTGTTGAAGTGAAGAGTAGAACCTGAAAGTATTTAGAGAGCAAGATGATCTTACTGGCATGCTCCCCTTCCACTGACCCTGTGGCTCCTGTTGAGCATTGTGTGCGTGCGCTTGGGCATCACTGTGTATGAGGAGCCATGGTCACGGGTGGGCGAGGCCTAGCTGAGCAAGACCACTAAATGCTACACAGCCTCTGTCCAGATGGAGAAGTCTAAGGTAAAGCAGAAGGAAATATGTATGTGTCAGCCTTTGGAGGAACTGCTGTGGGAGTGCAGGGTATTGTGTGGTTGGGGTCTTGAAGGCAGAAGTTGAAACAGGAAAAGGGAAGGTAGGATAAGACATTTCCGGTAAAGGGGCAGGGATGAGCAGGAAGCTGCATGGGAGAAAGCAGGTAGTGCTGAGGTTTGGTTGAGAAGAGAGTTTGGGATCAGATTGTGGAGGGCTGCAATGTGATGGTGAGCCAAGTTGGGCCTTTACATTCTTGAGGATGTTCATGTTGTTGGTAACAGAATGACCAAGACTTGAGTTTAAAAAAAAAAAGGCTATCGAAGATGTCATTTTTTGATTTTTTTGCTGATTTTCTAGTATTTCTTTCCTGAGCTTTAGCATCCTTGATGGCTAACCTAGGCTGTGGAATCACATGCCTATGGAGAATCCCTGAGATCCAGTACTGGCTTGCCCCCCCAGGCAGGATTCCCTTGACCTAAATTCATGCACAGGAGACAGGGGCAGCTGCCCATAGAGTCACCCACCTGGAAAAGAGTGGTTGCTATAGCAGCAAGCCTGTCTGTGATGTCAGCATGTGCAGCCCGCCCAAGGACAGAGCGTGTGCCCTGGGAAAGCACATCTAGGGGTAGTTGTGCTGAAGGCAATTTCTTTAGAAATCTGTGCTGAATCATGATACAGATAATACTCATGAACAACTAATTTTAAGGTAGTTCTATAAATTGTTTCTCTTTTAATATGATCATGCAGAGTACTTAATTTTTAATTTCAGGACATTTTAGGGAAGAGCTGTCCTTTGTTTAGTTACAGAAGTACATTATATTCCTTCTTCATGGTTATGAAATAGTAAAATAGACTTGGGAGAAGACTTAGTGGAGCCAAAATTGAACCTGAGTGTTGTATTAGAGCTCATACATGTCCCTCAGCATTGGTCTCCTTTCAGAAATTAAAATGGCCAAGTGCATGTAATGATCACATTGAAACTCTTGTCACTCTTGCGCCTCTTGCTTCCCCCAACGGATTCTACCTCAGGAACAGGAGCTGGTGCCAGGGAGACAAGGTGGGCGTCTCTGCACACTGCCACTGTTTCCCATCACTTAACCCACTGTGGGACCTCTCCAGGGTCAGGCCTAGGGACAGGGAATTAGGATTAGGAGTTAAGCATCCATGGTTGATGTTGGGGGCCACTACGGCAGTTTGGTGGGTAAAGGGACCTGGCTGTGGGTAGCAGGGAATGATGGACGGGGCCTTCTGTGGTTGAAGCCATGGTGATGGATGACATGTGCGTGTGGCAGACAAAGCATGAGCCCAGCTGCCTCTGGCACTCAGCAGATGGGGGAAGAGAATAGTGTGCTCAGCGTCAGCTTTTCTCTAATAAACTGTCTTCTTGTGTTGTCTGTCTTGTAGGCATGGAAGGATTTTTAAAATCGGATGAGAGACAAAGGCTTGCTAAAGAAAGACGAGAAGAAAGAGAGAAATGTCTTGGTAAGTTGTGCATTTTGGATGTTTAAGTCCATGGAAGTAGAGATTTGATGGTGTCTTTTCTGAAGACTTCTAAGCAGAAATTTCTGTATGGATGGGAAGTGAGCTAGGACAATCACTAGGTGGGCATGAGGAATTGGGGATAGGCCTCCACTGACTGGCATGTTCTCAAATGTGACCTCATTCGCTCTCCAAACAGTTAACACAGATGGAACCTTTGGAGTGTTCTGTGCTTCGCCTCAAAATCTAGGCTGGGGAAGAAGTAGAAACAGTCCCTGCCCACCCCCTGGGGAAGACTGAGTGCCTTCCCTCACTCTCATCCCCTCAGGCCATCTGCCCTTAGGAGAACTGAGGTAATGGCACTTGGGTAACTTTCCCTATTAGGGTCCGGAACCCATGTTAACAAAGACTGTCATACATTTTCCAAATGGACAGAAAAATAAGTACAGTGTGTTCTCCAGAGGGAGCCTGGTGGCACAGTGGTTAAGAATTTAGGCTGTTTACTAAAAGGTCAGCAGTTTGAAACCACCTCTTCCGACACTGCATGGGACAGTTCTCTGTAATGTAGGGTTGCTGTGAGTGGAATCAACTCCACAGCAGCAACTTTTGGTTTGGTGTTCTCCAGAGGGTGCACTGAGGCAGATGGTGGGTTCCCCATTGAATTGAGACAAATGGACGTGAAATAATCCATGTTCAAGTGCTTCTGGTGACCTAAACTTCAGATATTTCTTACAGCTCCAAGTTTAGGTCCTGGAAAGAGAGAGCCCCTGTTACTTTCCGTGTGCTCTGTGCCCTCTCAGTGCCTGGATGCAGCAGGATTCTTGGGCATCCCTGTCTACTTCCTTTCCCTTTTCCTTCTCCCGTTTCCCCTCCCCTCTCTTCCCCTCCCTTTTCATTTTCCTCTCCCTGGAGACCTTTTTCCCACCCCCTGTATAATTGCCCTGAAGATAAACTCCTGAAAGGGAAAGAAGTAGATATGAACATTCTCAGGGCTTTTTTTTTTTAATTTATTTTTTTTATTTGATATGACTGAGTGAAAATGTACATCCCCGTATAAATTTACATGCCCACCTATATGCAGCTTCCACTGGTCTCCCTGTCCAGTGACAGCACACTATTCCTCTCTGCTCCATACATGTCTCAACCTCCCAACAGTCTCCTTTCCCCTCCTCTCCACCCACTCTCCTTCCTCCAGCCAGAGGTCAGCAGGTTGATATCCTATAGATGTATAGAATCATAAAGTGCATCCAGTATATGGTCACTCTGCATTGCCAAGTCCAATCCATTCCTGTCCAAAGAGTGGATCTTCATTATGATTTATGGGCAAGGCAGCATCAGGGCCAGGAGCCATGCTCTCAGGGGAACCCTGAAACCGTTGGACCATCAAGTGAGGTCTTTTAGTGGAGATCTCAGGATGCACTCCTTTTTATTCTTGTGTTGCCAGTGAGACTCAATTTAGTGAGCTCCATCGTGGCTATCACTGGTGATGGCCGGGCACCATCCGGTTCTTCCAGTCCCAAGTCGATGTAGGCACCCACTCATGTGGGTCTTTCTCTCTTCTGAGTTGTCTTTACCCCATGTCATTTTGGTCCTCAGTGAGCATCCGTTCCTGCTGAGTTGGGACCATTTGCTGTGTCCTCGGATGGCAGCATGGCAGCTTTTAAGACCCCAGACACCACTCACCAATGTGGGGTGCAGAGAGCTCTCTTAGCAAAACGCTAATTGTGCCAATTGGCCTTGATTTCGCCTAAGAGCATGGTCTCAGGGCTTTTGATATACATCTGTAATATGTTCCACAGAAACTTTCCAGTTCCTAGTAGGGGTAGTCTCACCCCTGTAAACTCTTTCAGTGACACTACTGACCTGCAGGTCAAATTCAACCTCACATGTTGACTGACAGGCAGTGGTATAATGGTAAATGTTGAATAGATAGCTCTCCTCGAGGAAGAAAACCCTGTTTTACAGCTTTTGCTGGCCTGTTGGTTAGTGCTGTCAGCTAACCAAAAGGTCAGCAGTTCAAATCCGCAAGGCCCTCCTTGGAAACTCTGTGGGGCAGTTCTTATCTGTCCTATGGTGTCACTAAGAGCTGGAATCAACTCGACGGCAAGGGTTTGGTTTTACAGTATAAATAAGGACCCTTGGTAGTAAAGTGGTTAAGCACTTGGCTGCTAACTGAAGTTTGGGAGTTCAAACCCATGCACTTACTTTCTGACATATGTGAGGTGAGCATGAGTCAGAATCACTTCCACAGCAACTGACTTTTTTTTTTTAATAGTTTAAATATTCCCACTCAAGCCAGTTTCAAGTGACCCACAGTTTTACAGCCAGCTCACAGAAGTCTTGAAAATTTAAAAACCGGCTCTGACAAGCTAGTACAAGCTGCCTCAAGCCCAACACTGCCTCCGAGGTCTTTGGAATACACCCTATTTACCTCTCAACGGCCTTGCCTCTTACCCATTCACCCTCTCCACACTTTGCTCCCGCCCTTAGGTAAATAGTAATAATGTCAGATTTCTGGAGCCCTGGCGGCTCAGTAGTTAAGAGATTGGCTGCTAACCATAAGGTAAGCAGTTGGAACCCACCAAACACTCCTGGGAAACCTATGGGGTAGTTCTACTCTGTCCTGCAGGGTCCTTGTGAGTCAGAATCCACTCATCAGTATCTAGTTTAGTTTTTTAATGCCAACTTTATAGCATCTTCAAGCTTTTGTATGACCTGTGCCTTTCTTGTAGAAGATTGTCCTTCCTTGACTGTCTTCCTGCTGATTGGTTCAGGCATTGTCTCTTCCAGGGATCCCTCCTCTGATATGGCCAGATCGGGTAAATGTCTTGAAGGGAAGACTGGTCCAATTCATGTTTTACCCCTTTGCCTAGCTGTATTTGGTGCGTGTACAAAAAAATGTGTTTTTGAATAAATACACAGTTGTGTCACTTTTCAACCTGGTATCTGGCTCAGCCCTTATGCCCCCCAAAACAAAACAAAACAGAAAAACCTGTTGCCTTCCAGTTGATTCTGACTCATAGTGACCCTCTAGGACTGAGTAGAACTGCCCGATAGAGTTTCCAGGGAGCAACTGGTGGATTCAAACTGTGACCTCTTTCGGTAGCAGATGAGCTCTGAACCATTGTACCACCAGGCAGGGCTGCATTATGATAATATCCTTTGTTACAGTGGTGCCCACATGTGTAGCTCTCACTGTGTACTTCCCAGGCATTGTCTCATCCATTCTCCACAAAACTGTGGCATAGCAAACACCACCGTCCTCCCTTCACAGCAGAGGAAACTGAGGCACAGAGATGAGGTCACCCAGAGACAGCCAGTATGCCTGTCTCCAAAGGCCTTCATCTTAATCCCTCCTTCCTAGGCTCCCACCAGGCTCTCTTGTGGTCTCCATCTTGCTTCTGCATTCGGGGCTGTAATCCAGAGGGTGCGGGGTGCTTTGGGCTTGACACCTGTCTTTTTGGATTTCCTGACCCCAGCTGCCCGCGAGCAGCGGATCATAGAGAAGCAGAAAAGAGCCAAGCTGCAGTATGAAAAGCAAATGGAGGAGCGATGGCGAAAACTGGAGGAGCAGCGGCAGCGGGAGGAGCAGAGGAGGGCTGCCGTGGAGGAGAAGAGGAAGCAGAAGCTCCGAGAGGAAGAGGTGAGGCCCCAAGTGCACCCCAGCTTTCGAGCCATTGCCGTGGCCCACACAGGCTTTGTGCTCAGAGCCCCAGGTGGATGCCCAGCTCTGGTGTCCTAGATCTGCTCCTGAGCCTTCTCCCGGGCACCTTACTGTGCCTGTGTGCAGCAGCTTGATAGCAGCCACTGAAAGCAGCGGTAGAAGGAACAAAGAGGTGTGTCCCATCAACTCAGGTATGCATTTGCTGTGTGGCCTGGGCAAGCTGGTTGGCCTTCATGGGCTTGCTTGTCCCTGAAGTCAGATTTGATGGTCTCCACAGCCACCTTCCAGGTCTACCCTTCTCTGATTCTAAGTCCAGATTTGAAGATGGTGGTTAATAGAGACTTGGTGATGTCAGCATGGGAGTTACAGCCTAAGTCAAGACTGCAAGGTGTTATCGATAGGGACTTGGTGGTATAGACCTGGGAGGTATAGCCTGAGACTGGGAGGAGGTATTGATAGGAGGTTGGTGGTGTAGACCTGGGGGTTACAGGCTACGTCAAGCCTGGGAGGGGCCCCTTGATAAGGACTTGGTGATGTAGGCCACAGGGTTGCAACCTAAATTAGGGGTTGCAAACTACTCAAGGCTGGAGGGGCTGTTGATAGAGCCTTGGTGGTTAGGCCTATGGGTTCCCAACCATGAATTTCTGCCTCAGTGGTGCACACAGGAGGAGGGTCACAGCTTGGGAGTCCCTGTCTCCAGGGAAGACATAAGACCAGAGGAAAGCTTTGGAGATAGAGAATAATGTGATCCCATACACCGCTGAAAAATGGAAGTGTCTCTTCAAATATAAAGATGCTGATGTCTTTAGGTTTGAATATAGGTCTTTGGTTTTATTGTCTTTTTTCTCTAGTTATCTTTTAAAGACTAAATGGAATGTAACTACCCTTACAGAAAGACCTTTATTACTAAACTTTGAAAATACATTTGCAATGCATTTTTGGAATGCAGATTTTCTTAACACTTGTATTTTCAGGATGCATTCATAACCTTGTATCAGGTGGTGATCATTTTTTATTAATAGGTTAAATACCCTTTTTGGGGATGAGTAGCAGAAATTTGTTGATCACCAACAGTCATCAGATACCAAGACTTAATGTATAAATTTACTGTATTTAATAACTCTGAACAAGGATATGACATGTATGGAATGGAAAGGAGGAGTGTGCTGTCACAGGGCAAGGAGAGCAGAGGGAGCTGCAGATAGGCAGAGATGCACATTTGAATTGTAACTTTCAGTCCCCTGGAAAAAGAAAAAAACTGAACAGTTTATCACTACACCTCTACCTTTCTTTCTACTGAAGAAACAGACATCTGTGTACAGACTCATGCTTCAGCTCATCTTTGCCCAAGAAGCAACAGTTTCAGTGGTAATTTCTTTGTTCCTGTTAATGAATAAAGGCCTGAATGAGAGGCTTACCCTCCTTCACTGTTGCAGGCTGCAGTGTGGTAGCTGTGGCTTCATCTGTTCGTGGTTCAAATCCCAGCTCTACCACTTAGCAGCTGCTAACCAAGGGTGATTCCCATTACCCTCTAACTGCCTCTTCATCCCAACACAGAGAATGCCAACACCTGCCTCACAGGTTGGTATGGGAGGTAACAGGGGTGATTTTGGTGAAAGTCCCCAGCCAAGTGCTGACACAGACTCATCACTCAGAAATGTTAGGTTCCCTTCAGCTTCTTCAGCTGAGCTTGGTTTAAGCAAGGTCAAGAGGGAACCCCTGAGAAGAGTATGACCTGGAGTCTATAGACTAAGATACCCACTGGCGTGTGAGAGCCTCTTGTAGTACCTCAGGACAAATTTTTCCTTTCGCAGCCTCCGTGTGCATGTCCTGAGTCACCAGCCTTGCCTTCTTTCCGTCTTCGAGAACTTGATGACTTAGAGCTTGTCCCATGCCTCTGTGACATTATGTAGGATTGCTGATTCAGGGGAAAGCTAGTCATTGCTGCTTCCAGGAAGGGAAACAACCATGAGGTCTTATTTAGATACTTTCTGAGCCTCTCGCACATCCTTCAGTGTCATACGGGTTGGCCTTTGAGACACTGTGATTCTTTTTAGATAACATTAGTGCTGGAGACACATTCTGTTACACGGAGGCCAGCACTAATGGTATGTAAACAAAAGAATGGTTTATCTTCATGTTGTTGCATCTCTGTTGGCTTAACTTCTAGAGACTTCTTTGTTTGCTTTATGTACTTCCCTTCCTCCCGTGTGTGTGTGTGCGCACACGCACATGTGAGCGCGTGCATGTGTGCACAAGTGTAGGCATATTTGGGGGCTTGCAGTCTGGCCATTATGAAGAGATACAAGTCAGGGTTGCTCTTTTTCCTCCCTCTGCTACTCAGGCCCTACAGAGCACAGCTTAGAGTGCGGCCTCTTCTGGTTGTGAGGCGACTCATGGAAGCACCACCCTGCTTCAGCCACCTGTTCCCTACCCTTGGATCCCCAGGAGACCTGGGAATAGCTTAGGGACTTTGTATAGCCTTGGCTGGCCCATTAACCATGTTGGCAGCTGCACTCTGCTCACATGGAGTCCTGTGTGTTATCCTCCTAAGTGACCTTTCAGGAGGGTGGATGGATAGCTGATGTGCACTTCAGGTACCCCTTTCCATGGGCACCCTTTTTGGTTGCTCCCAGTTCACTGGTGAGCCCTGGGATGTATTGACATTCTCCCCTTATTGACCATGGGTTTCGTGTTTCTATTCATCCTGCTTTGCTGTCCCCTCTAGCCTTCTGGTCCTTGCCCCTTGGCTGGTTAAATCTCATGTATATGGTTGAGGTACATGTTTTATTGTTCATTTTATGGGCCTGACTAATCTTTGGTTGAAGGGTGAACCCCAAGAGTCCCTTCAGTATTGGATTAAAAAGGTGCCTGGGGTTCATTCTGTCTAGATTTCTCCAGTCTGTCAGATCCCCAAGTCTGGTCTTTCTTTTTGAGTTAGAATTTTGTTCTGTGTTTTTCTCCACTGTCTGTTGTGATCCCTGTCAAAACAGTTGGTGGTGATAGCCTGGCACCATCTAGTTGTGCTGGACTCAATGTGGTGGAGGCTGTGGTTGTCGTGGTCCATTAGTCCTTTGGGCTAATCTTTCCCTTGTGTCTCTCTTTTTTTTCCTTCTCCCTCACTCCTTACAGGGTGGGACCAGTGGAGTATCTTAGGTGGCTACCAGCTCCCAGATGCTACTCACCCAAGTAGAATGTGGAACATTTTCCTTATAAACTTTTTCATACCAGTTGAGGTAGCTGTCCCCCAAGAGCATGGTCTCCAGCCCTCAGCCCAGTAATTCAGACCCTCAGGGAGTTTAGATGTGACTTTGACACTTCCATTGCCTTGCCTTGGTCACATTTCTCTGACTTCCTCTGTATTGTTCTGCAAATTTATTTTTGACACATCAGAGCTTGTAATACTCTTCTTGTTTGGTACCTAACAAGACCCACCACCAAGCTGGGTTAAGTGGCTGAGGGCTGTCCACTCTTACTGGGCACTGGCTGGCCACATGCTCTCCTGGCCAGATGTGGACATCTCATTGTGGAGAAAAGACCTCCATGGAGCCCTGCTGAGGGTCATCTTGGGGCTTATCCCTGCACTGTCGTCACCTGAATGCATGCAGTAAGGTCAGGGGAGAAAGTCCAGCCACCTCTGTATCCCTGCCAGAGTTGACTGACTGGGTAACAGTGCCTGTCCCATACCCTGCAGGAGGCCTTCTAGACTGCTTGACCTGTCCTGTAGACCATCTCGTCTGGTTCTCATCTGAAGTTAATTACAGTGATCTAGAGCCAGAGTTCAAGGGATCCCAAGTTGAGCCAAAGTCAGCCTGATTGTGAGGCTTCCTCTTTCACTTTGTGGAGCCCCAGTGAATGGAGAATATTCTAGAGAGAAGAATTCACCTTGTCCTTTCCCCTTCATCTATTGATCATCGGATAATATACATGAGACCTAGAACTTGGCAGGACTTCCAGTCTGCAGCATGCAGTTTAAATATTTATTAATACTGCTGTCGTAATGTGATTGAACTGTTTCTGTCTCTATCATGCTCAACGCTTCTTCTCACCAGTAGTTTTCAGAGTGTGGTCTCGGGACCAGCACCATTGACAGCACCTAGGAACTTGTAAGAAATAGAGATTCTCAGGCTCCATTCGCTGTCTGCTCTGGTGATAAACCTCAGAAATAATGTTTTCAGAAGCCATACCGCTGATTCTGAAGGCACAAGTTGGAGAATTTGTGCTTTAATGTACTCTGTCCATGATCTCCTTTAAATTGAGACTCAAACTCAGTTAGTGTTGGACTTACTGAGGACTTACTCAGCCAGCTAATATGATCAGCAGTCTCCTGCAGACTTAGGGTGTTCTGGTGATGGAGGTACAGCTCCATTTTGTAGATGAAGAAACTGATGCCCAGGCAGCTTAAATGGCTAGTGCAAGGTAAGGGTGACTCAACATTGTAGGCTGAGAATGTCTTTGTGGTTTGAGCCTCATAGATGGTTGTCCAATGATAAGCCTGGTCCTGTGAGTCTCAGTATAGTTTGTTCTCTTTGATCCCTTAGTTCTTGGGAAACTGTTGTGCCTGGTCTTTCTGGCATGTGGGAAACCCACCAGAGAACCCCAATACTGAGCCTACTCTAGGCTGAAAATTTTCAACATTGAAAGTAGGTCATTGGTTAAATACTTTTATGTTGAATCCGTGTAGCTATGGAGTAGTCAGCTCCAGTCTCAGGTGACAGTAATTCAGGCACCAAATGGCAGGGCATTTCTCTTCTCTCCAAGCCCCACTTTCCTGGGGTGGACTGTCCTGGGGTTGGCATTTACCTATTTAAGGATACAGACAACACTGGGTTCTGAGGCCAGGGCTCTGCCGGGAAATGCACACTCTGATCGTAGAGTCTCAGGCCCCAAACCAGCAAATACAAATCTGTGATTCACGGAGGGAAAGAAAATCCTCCCTTTTGCTCACAGGTCCCTCAAGGATGTCTCTGAGCAAACTGCTACTCAGGAAAAGATTATGAGAGGATAGAGACTGAGATGTGGAGACACAAAAGGCTCTCCTTTTCCCTCGGGATGTAGATCAAGGGATTGCATAGGTACATCTCCTAAGTGACCTCTGTTTGTTGCTACTAAGCAAAATGAAGGAGCTTTAGTCCAGATGCTAAAGTGGTGGCTCCTCAGTGGCAGCTCCAGAGTAGTTTCCTGTGCTCTTTTTGAAAAAAAAAAAACAAAAAAAAGTAAAAGAATTCTGATAAAATAGCCTCTTTTTTTTCTTTGGAGGTAGGCTAAGATTAGCCCAGTATCCCAGAGCACCTCAGGGTTTGGTTTGATGAGGGTTAAGGGTGTTGGGGTCAAGTTGACCTTACTGTTGTCCTTCAGTGGAGCTGTCTGAGGATTTGGTGTTTGCAGTGTCATGCGGACAGGAGGGGCTCATGTCATTCTCATGTTAAGAAAATATTTGCCAGCTTTCAGATCCAGGTGTTTGAAAGTAACAGTTTGCTTAAGACAAGAGAGTGCCTTTGATAAATAGCTGTATTAAGAGAAACCTGGGTGGTGTTTGTTTCTTTTGGTTAAAATTCTATAATTTGCTTTTGCTGAATCATCCACGGATACTTTATTTTAGGGCAAGAAGGTTCTGTACTCTCTTTTATATTTTGAAATACACAGTAATATCTGCAGAATACTCTGTAGCAGAGAGATATTAAAATACAGATAGCAATGGATTTCCCTTTAAGTCCAAGATGGATGACTGAACAAAGTGATAAACAGTTGATGTCCCCGAGTTGTACATGTGAAGAATGTTGAAGTGGCAGATGTTTTGCTATGTGTGTATTTACCACCCAGGTGCTCCTCAGAAACTATGGGGCAGTTCTACCCTGACTTTCTGGGGTTGCTGTGAGTGGGACTGACTAGGCAATGGGTTTTCTTTTTTTGTTTTAAATTTACCACAATGTAACATTTTAAAAAGAAGTTTTAAGATGAAGATGGAACTTTGCAAAATCTGTGTTCTGTGTCACACCCTATAAAGTCATACTTAAGACTGCAGAAACTCAAAGTATATTGCAGCTGAATTTTTGTCAAATGAGTGTGTTGTGTACCTTTAATTAGAGTGGCTACCAATGGCTCTGGAACAAACTTCCATTTCTCCCACGTAGTGGTTGCAGAGCATCCTCCAGGAGGTAATGCTTGTCTGGCTATATTCTTAAACAAATTAAGGCTGGTTCAGTGCCTGCTTCTCAGGCTGGGGGTGGGGACGCCCCAGTCTGCTGTTCTTGACACTCTGCCCACTCAGTACGGCTGGTGGAGGAGTCACACGTGGGCTGGGTTTTGCATGCAGTGGGCCTTGGTGCTACCCCAGAAAGGCCGTTCTATGGCTTTGGCAGCACTGAGGTGCAGCAGGCAGTGGCTTGGTGGCCCATTTTGTTCTCCATCATCACAGTATTCTGTGTCCTGGGCAGGAGCGGCTGGAGGCGATGATGCGCAAGTCCTTGGAGCGCAGGCAGCAGCTGGAGCAGAGGAAGAAGTTCTCCTGGGCAGGAGTGCTGGCTGGGGGGTCTGGAAGCCGTGATGGTGAGTGTAGAGGCTGGTCCACATTGTGGGTGGGGAGATGTGGGCATTGCCCACATGAGAGCTTTGTACAGACGTCAGGATACCTTTGTCAGATGTGAGGTGTAAGCCTGCTCAGCTTCCTGCTTATGCATTTCTGGGGAAGGGAATCTCTGCATTTCTCTTGCTGTAACTGGGCTTTAAGGGAGAGCAGATTTCCCAGGAGGCTCGTGTGAAAAGCAAAGAAAGGGACCTGGCTGGCCTGGGGACACTGTCCTGTCAAGGATGGTAGGTGGCAGAGGCTCTGTCACTACTACACAGGACCTGAGAGCAAAGCAGTTTCTATTTTTTCCCTCTTCGCTAATTTTTGTTCTTTCAGTTTTGTTTTAAGGTGACTTACTTCATTATCCATCTTGAAAGTTTAAGCTGTTCAATTTAATGTGTGGATTGATACTACTCTCTGGGGTGCCTTTCTTTTTCTTTAGTGTCTGACTGTGTTTCAGGAATGTCAGCCATCCGTTTTGCAGGGATTAGACACGAGCTCTATTTGAGAGCAAACGGGTTTAAGCTCACGGTGTAGTTTCCTGACTTGGTGGTGTTGTGCTTTTAACTGTGCATTGTCTTATTGTGACAGTGCATATACTTTTTTTCTGTTTTGAGTTGTCAACAAGCCATTTTAGGTACTTTTACAGTTTTCTTAATTAAAAACTGCAAAACAATAAAAAACGAGATCTTGTTCCTTTACCTCTCTTTGCTCTGATTTCCTGGTGTTTAGGTGAATTGGAAAATACTCCATCTCCTCCTGTAGGTTTAGTGGCCAGCAGCCTCCCTCCGGACCCAGGGACCACTGCCACCCCTGCTGAGACCACCAATGGTATATCTGAACATTGCCAGGCCATAACATTTTGCCATACCTATTCAAATCAGCCTCCATCTCCAACGTGTCAGTCTCAAGCACTTGTACAATTTATTTCTTAGTCTAAATTGTTAAGATGTTTTTTAGAGATGTGACTGACATACCCACATGTCTTTGTTCGTTTGTCATCTCAGAGCCATGCATGGCTTGCATCCTCATGCGATAGAGACATTTCATCCTTATCTCACTCGTTTCTGCCTTGAAAATCTGGTCAGTGTTTGGCTTTTGTGTGTTTACCCTTTAACACTCATTAAGCATCTTTTTTTAGACAGAAAGTTGTAGAGGGGGTCAGATCACTTCTGGTTACTGAAAACTTTGTTCTTCCAGTCCAGTCAAACACCTGGACTTGGTGTTAATACCATGGGTTTCTAGAGAGGAGTTTGAGAGGGTGTGGTAGAGAAGCAAATCTTTGTCAGTCCTAACACTGGGAATTCAAAGAGTCAATAATTTATACCTTTGTTCTGGATTCATCTTTCTGTATCATAGGCTTTTTGTTTTGGATACAGACCTGGAAAGTGAGGTCAAGAACCGAAGCAGCAAAACTTTGTTCACTTTTAATACTCACTTGACAAATCCAACCCACCTTCCTCTAGTGAAGAAAAAATAAGATTTAAAATGAAGACAGTGCTTCTCAGCAATGCTGATGGTTAAAGTAGAGCAGTAGGCATGAATATCCTTGGTTTCTGGCATGTCTTTCACAAAGAATGATCATTATTGGTGTTGCTTAGCAACTGAGAGTTTGTTGCCCAGTTAACTACAGTATTCGCATCAGCTTCCCCTCACACAGAAGTGTAGGTAGAGTTGAATTCTCACCCACTGATAAATCAGCACCTAGGGCCAGGGCCACCATGAGATGCATATGATACTCACCTTGGCTTCAGTACTCATTGTGGGCAGTGCCAGAAATATCAATACTCAAGATAATATATTTTAAAGCAATAGATTTTCAAATGAAATTACTGAAAAACAGTCCATCGTAAAATACTACATTTCTGAATGCCAGTGCCACAGTGAACCATATTTAGAGCCTGAGGCAAAAGGAAGACATGTACCCATATGTAGAAAACAAAAATCGAAATCTAAACTCATTTCCATTGAGTTGTTTCTGACTCATAGCTTCCCTACAAAACAGATAAAACTTCCCAATAGGGTTTCCAAGGCTGTTGGATTCAAACTGCTGGTCTTTTGGTTAGTAGCTAGACTCTAACTACTGCTTCACCAGGACTCTGTATACATGTTTTGTATCTTTTTAAATGGTTAGTTTAATTAAAAAGTATCTGAGATTTTCACTTGACCAAGAGATAATGGCAAACATGCCAGTTCTCTTGATTGAGAATTAGAGCAAAAGAGTAGTGAATGTGTTATTGATGCATTTCCTTCCATTATAGCCAGGTGCATGTAATTTTTCTCTTAGGCTTCAAGATGGTTCCCTCAGCACTATCAGTACCTCTGAGTTTGCTGTGTTCTTTAGGCTAGAAACTAGTCCAGAATAGTGCCTGGAAAATGGGAACACCAAAACCTAGGCTCAAGTCTTGCAATCTAGAGCCATGTTGACCCAGTATCTTGGTGAGAAGAAGAAGCCAAATGCTGACAGTTATCCTACTTTAGGTATAGCTACCTACATTATAAATCCCATCTCTCTAATCTGAGCTACAGGTAACCTTCAGATAAAGGCCCGTTTCAGTGCATAACCTCAGTTAGATCATAAACTGGTTTCCAGTGGCAATTTGTCTTTGGATCCACAATGTTGTTTTTTTTTTTCTGTGACTGCAATATATTTCACAATTGCTAGACATACAGAGATGATTTGCTGGTGGGATTACCCTGACTTTAGTTGAACAGTTTAGTGAGGTTGAACATGTGTCACTAAAGAGAAACTTTTGCTTCAGACCAGTGGCTGCTGTAGCCCGGGCACTTCCAAATGAGGATGGTTAGCTCTCGTGGGCAGGGGAAGCACAATGTGCTGTGCCCAAGGGGCTCAGGGTGTAGGCGGGACTGGAAGAGCACTTGGGAGTATCTGGTTCTATTCCATTGTCTTTATTGGTGTCAACCCAAATGTCTTTATTGCATTTCTCCGCAGCTGGTGACATACTTTCAATATCAGCCATGAGCTTGTCAAGGGATGCAGAGTGTCCCATGAATAAACACCTGTCTTCATCCACCTCAGCAGTACCCTTTGCTGCAGACCAAGGCAAGTTAACTTGGAATACCTGGTCTCTCTGGTTTCTTCTTTCTTGCATGAACCCCTTAATGCTGGCCTTTGTGAGAGCCTCCTCTTGCCCCTTCTGGAAATAGCACTCTGTCATAAGGCTGTGCTCTGAATGTGGGAGCCCCAAGGCCATGTTAGTAACACCTAGAAAGAGCAAGTTTGTGGTCAAATAGGGGTAGGAATGAACAGCATTCTTCCATTCTGCTCAGAAGGTAATTCACCAGTGGGCATATGTGACCGTTAAACTGTAAGTGCCCACTAAGTGATGCCATAGGGTTTATTAGCCCAAAAGAACAGAAACAGTGGCCCAGAGGCGCGTCGAAGACTTTGTTGTGTGAAGAAATGAGGCTTTGCAATTGCCTGTAGTTTGTAGGCCTGTCCATTTTTTAGGGGAAAGCAGAGGCTCAGAGTGAATAGGAGGCCTCTAATAGGGAAAAGGAATGGACAGTGTTTTTAGGCACTCTGTTTTGAGGTATGGAGTGCTATGTATAGGACACGTGCCATTTTGAGAAATGAATAGATAACAGCTCCTTCCGTGTTGTAATACACCTCTCGTAGAGGTTCAGACAAGACACTGCTGTGTACTTTCAGAGTGTATAGTTTAAGGGAGGGAGAAGGAAACTCCCCATCTGTTCAATGCGTATTGAAGGCACTGTAAGGCACTGCAGGTACTGGTTTGTCCTGTCATGTCATCACCAAGGAACAAGAAGGAGGATGCTTATGACTTTGAAGAGGTCAGTGTGCCTTCCTGGTTGTGTTTTGATGGCAGTGACCTTGCAGTTGCATCACAGAGGCATATACTGTGTGGTGAGACCCTGTAAGTGTCCCAAAGCTGCTATCTCAGCAGTTCATGTGGAAGGCCAGGAAACATTGAATTAACCAAGAACTAGTCCATTAGCGAGTGTAATCCATATGTTTTCATGTCTTCATGTAGCTACAAATTGATGTTAAATCTATTTTTTGCAATAATTAAAATGTAAAGAAGACAGTATGCTATTGTGTGTTGTTGAGACATGAATTATCTGCTTGTAAAGTATAAACTGTTTACTAGTTAGTGGTCCCGCCCAATCTATAAAGTAATTTCTTGGAAAAGTTAATCTGTTGCAGTATAGTGCATTCCGAAACCATAGAAATGACATTTCAGTCACTGAATTTTGGATTATGAATTCTGCTGTCTCCTTCAAAGCTGATACTCAGGTGGCTGTTTTTTGTTTTGTTCTTCTCATTTAATTATTGTCCTTACTACATGTAAAACTATGAAAAGACACCTTTTTATGCTGTTATTTGTCTGCATATTTCACTAACCAAATCACTGTGTTATGAAATATTTCTTAACAGAGAACCTAAAAGAAGTGTTTTGTAGAAGTAATGGTTTTTCAATGCTAGACCTACTTGATGGGTAAATGATTTATTTAACTCACATGTCATCTTGGGAGGTAGGTTAATTAGAGTGAATGTATGGCCGCATTCTGTAATAGCACATTTAAGAAATTCTGGCATCTCAAGAGAATTAAGACCCATCCCCAAATTCCATAAATGGCACAGTGTTTGTTTATTTTATTTCACTGTAATCAGCTCCACAACCACCCTTTATTTTCCACATTCTTTCTGCTACATAAGAGTTAATATCCCCCCAGCCACTGTGCTCTTTTTAAATGTTTTATTTTGTTTTGATTTCATTTTGCTTTATCTTTTCATTTGATTCTGCCCCTTGGCTCATCACATGCACCTTAGTCTCATGGAATCCTTTCTTGTTATGCAACTGTTGACATCCACACAGGCTTTTTTAGCCAGGAACAGAAGTTCACTCATGCTCTCTGAGCAGCCTGGTGACTCAGGTAAAAGAGGCCAGTTTGGTGCCACCAAGGAGAATGCCCAAAGCGATCTTGGTCAGCCTTTTGAGTGATTCCTGAGTTTTATATTTCACTTTCCATTTCCTGGCCTAGTGGAGTGTCTTTGACAGTTAATAACATTTTTTTCTCCACTTTACTTTTACTGTTACTTTGCTTCTTTTAAGTATCACAGAGGTAAGTAAATATATGACTGAGGGTGTATGAATGGGGAAAAAAAAAACAGATCTACTCGATGAGCTCTGGAGGTTAGTAGATGCTTTTTAGAGATGGTTTGGCCAGAGTAGCCTGGACACCACAGTCTCTGGAATCTGAAAACCAGCTCTACCACTAACTAGCTCTGTGACTTTGGGTAAGTTAATGAAGTAAGTAAAACTTTGCTAAGATAATTCAAAACATTTGCAGCAGTGCATCAACAGGGAACTGCCAGAAGTTCAAGCCAGGTTCAGAATAGGACATGGAACGAGGGCTATCACTGCTGATGTCAGCTGGATCTTGGCTGAAAGCAGAGAACACCAGAAAGGTGCTTCTCTGTGTTTAATTGACTGTACAGAGGCATTCGACTTTGTGTATCAGAACAAATTATGGATAGCATTGCAAAGAATGGGAATTCTAGAACAATTATGTTCATGAGGAACCTGTACAGAGACAGAGGCATTTGTTCAAACAGAACAAGATAAAATCATGCTAGCAACTAAAAACTGCTTTTTAAAACCTCAAAATTTTATCTCCACCTGGAACTTATGTCTTTTTTCTTCTATTCTCAGAGGCTCCAACAGGCAAAAATCATATTAAAAATCATTGCTTACAGAGACTTATTCTGTCTGCATTACTCAGTTTCAATTCCAACCCACCCACTGGTGGCAGAAAGCAGGGATTTGGGTCTGCACTCCCGTGTCCCAGCCCTCAAAACCCCATTGGCCAGAAGTAGTCAGGGGCTCTAGCAAGCCAACTTTTCTGGAGATGGAGCTATTATTTTCTAATGTCATCAGTTAACATTTAACTCTCACTGCTGTCTCATACCTTGGATGACTCCATAACCACCCAGGCATTGTTCATCATCCCCTGCCCCAGCAAAGGGTGCTTTTACCATATTTCAGAGAGTCAAGGTCCTTCTAGTGATCCCAGTTCGGACACCACCTGTGTTGGAGCTCTTGAATACTACTAGCAGGTTCAGTCCTCAGTATGTAGTCACACTCACAGCTGTGATTTATTATACTGAAACAGTACAGAGCAAGCAAAATCAGCAAAGGGAAAAGGCACATGGGGCAAAGTCTAGAGGATACGAGGCACAAGTTCTCACGATTCCTCTCTCAGTAGGGTTACACGGAATGTACTTAATTCTCCCAGCAAAGAATTCTGACAACATAACAACACGTGTGAAACATATACCAGGAAAACTCATCAGAGGCTGCCCAGGTTTTTACTGGAGGCTGATTAAGTAGACACCCTTGCCTAGAATGTACCCAAACTCCAGACCCCCTGGGAGGAAAGCAGGTGTTGGCCATAAATAACATTGTTTACACTTTAGACACAAAGAACTACTCCTTGATAGTTTGTGGTGGGAACCCGCCCACAATCAAAGTTCTCAGACACCAGCAAAGAACCAACCTTGTAAGAAAGCCTTCCAGAAGAGAGCAGCCAGCCTTGCGCTGTTAACTTCGGTACAAGCAAATAGATGTTTAGAGAGGTGAAGTCACCTGCCCAAGGTGATCCAGCTGTTAGATGGCAATGCTAGGTATAAACCAAAAACCAAACCAAACCTAGTGCCGTCAAGTCAATTCCGACTCATAGTGACCCTGTAGAACAGAGTAGAACTGCCCCATAGAGTTTCCAAGGAACACCTCGCAGACTTGAATTGCTGACCTTTTGGTCAGCAGATGTAGCACTGGGTCCAACACCTGGACTTTTTATCTATGAAATGAACCTGACTCTTGAGCATTGAGCATTTGAGCCTTTTTAGGATAGAATCCATTTCATGTACAATAGAAAAAATACGGTGTGATTTTGGAAATACAGATTGTCCATACGTTTTAATAGAAATGTGGTGTTCTTCCCAATTTCCTGTGCTCTCTGTCTCTCTGGCTACTGTACTGTAACTGTAGTATCCTGTGTCTATCCTCATATAGCTCCTGTTGGCCCTGTCAGACAATACAGGCCTTCTCCCACTCGACATGTTGAGAGAAGGAAGACCACGTCTACGTCTGGTATGGGAGATACAGGAGGAGGAACCATTGCAGCAGCTGAGACCCCTCTGGTACGTTTCAGATCCACTTACTGCCACCCCTTCTGACTCCAGTTTATCTGTCACTGTGACTTCCCCCTGCCTTTGACTTGGGGTGTGTGTTTTCATCAGACTTCAAGGACTGCTCAAAGGGCACATATAGTTTAAAATTTTACCTGCCCTTTGAAAATCATTTATATTTTTGCACTCTTCTAAATTTTAGTGCCCTGGAGCATATTCCTAAAGACCTTATGTTTGTTCTAGCCTGCCCTCCAGAGGACAGAAAACAGGAAGACTGGTCCAAGTGTCCTCTCTGCTTCTTTAAGAATGTCTGATCCTACACCAGTCTTGCATACCTGGGTAGCTACAGCTAAGGTTCTAGGTCAACTTTCATCCACAACATTGGCGTTTGAGCTTTTTTGATGGTATAATGACACTATCAATAAGACAAATGTTGGCCAACCAAAACAAAACCTGTTGCTGTCAAATTAATTCTGAATTATAGTGATTGTCTAGGACAGAGTAGAACTGTCCCATAGCTTCCAAGGAGCACCTGGCAGATTTGAACTGCTGGCTTTTTGATTAGCAGCTATAGCATTAAACCACTATACCGTCAGGGTTTCCAAACGTTGACTAGATATGCCCAATTGATGTGTATTTACATAGAAATTATAAATACCGTGCTGTAATTAACAAATCATAGCACCTTAAAACAATGAGGGTTTATTATCTCACAGGTTCTTTGAGTCAGAAATTGAAATTGGCTTAGCTAGGTAGTTCTGGTACAGGGTCTCTTGTGAGGATGTGGGCCAAGTGCCATCGGGCTGCTGTCATCTGAAAGCTTGACTGGGGCACTTCCAAGGTAGCTGACTAACATAGCTGTTAGTAGGAGGTCTTGGTTCATTGCCACATGGGACTCTCCATAGACCCTCTTGGATGTCCAAATGACATAGCAGCTGGCTTCTCCTGGAGTGAGCAGTCCCTGTACAGAGAGAGGAAGGAGGAAGCTGTAGTGCCTTTTATGACTTGATCAGAAAAATTAGACACTGTCACTTCCAGTGTGTAAATGGTTGAAAGTGAGTCCTAAAGAACAAGCCACACTCTAGCGGAGGGGAATTATGCTACATCTGTTGAAGGGAAATATGTCAAAGAATTCAGGACCTGTTTAAAAACCACCACATAATGTACTATTGGGCATTTTGTAACACTATGTTTTCAGTCCAGGGTGGCCGTGGGGTTCTCCAAAGAGAAGTGATAGTTTCAGACTCTTGTGAAAGGGTCTGATGTGTAGGGGTATGGGGGCCATATGAGAATTGGCTACAGAAAAGTTGGATAAGGAGAGGAGGGTACTGATTTCTGCAGCACCTACTATGTTTTGGAAACCCTCATAGCATAATGGTTAAGTGCTCATGGCTGCTAACCAGAAGGTTGCAATTCAAATCCGTGAGGTGCTCCTTGCAAACTGTATGGGACAGTTCTGCTCTGTCTGTAGGGTTGCTAAGAGTTGGAAATGACTCAACGGCAATGGGTTTGGGTTTTACTGTGTAGTAAGCATTCCCTGCCCTTGTGAGTTTTGAGCAAGGGTGTGATAAGACTTAGAGGAATGGGTAGGGTTAGAAGAAGTAACTGGAGTGCCCATTATACCATATATACTCTTCAGGATTCACAGCTCACTCACTGTCTTAGATGTTCTAACCACAGCATTTTCATCCTCTTAAAATATTTTTACACTGCTTACATGTTTGTGCTCTTCCTAGTTTTCATATGTCCAGAACCATAATACAGTTCTTTGCAAGATGACAAGAAGGAGAAAATCTTTATACTTTGAGACCAAAATGATTATTTTTACTGGATGACCTAAATGTCATCCCATCATAGTGCAAAGGTTCTCTCACTGCGTGAAAGCACTATAGCTTTGTGCTGAACCTCTGCAAGAAAGACATACATCTGTTCCACTTGGGATCTTCTTAGGAATTCCAGAAGTGGTGTCAGTTGAGAACCTTGGCTACCCTTGCTGTATCCCCTTACAGATGCAGAGGTCAGACAGGGAGTCTCGAACACTAGCTGCTGTGACTGGCATTGGCCTGGCATCCCCTCGGAGAAGATGTGACTTTCCATTAGGACTTCCTAAGAGATCATCTTCTCCTGTAACACCTAGGTAAGCATCTTTCCCTTGTCTAGATGGTCTGATTTAGAGTCCTTTTGGTGGGGATGTGTGTGGTTCAGCTTTGTGGTTTTCCCTTATGAGCCATGGCCACCAATAAAAGGACGATGTGGAAAAATGGTGGCATTAGAGTTGGCTGACTTGTTTGTCTCTGTGTCTGTGTATCTCTTGTAGAAATGATAGGCTGGCCAGATGTTTGTTGTCTGGTAATGTGGAATGCTTGTGTACCGAGCTGGTCCTTGTAACGTTGTCGTTTTAGGTCCTGGAATTCTGTTGTGCTTTCTGGTGTTTTTCTGTCTCCTGTGACTGTGTCCCAAATGAACCTGTCTCATCATGATCATACCCTTCTGTCACTTGCTTGCTCTCAGATGTCTCACTCATTGTCTCAGACAGGCAAACCCATTGCCATGGAGTCGATTCTGAATCATAGCCCCCTTATAGCACGGGTAGTACTGTCCTGTAGACTTTCCAAGGAGCAGCTTAATTCGAACTACTGATCTTTTCGTTGGCAACCACGCTGTTAACCACTGTTCCACCAGGGCTATCTCAGACAGATAGGGAGGGAGTAAAAGCATCACCCAAGATCAGCAGTATGTGTTTTTGGAAATCAGTATACTTTTGGGTTAAGAATTGGGTGAACTCACCAGTGAGTTCATGTAACTGAAAAATAAATTTGTGCTACCAACGGGACTATTGGAAACCTGGTGGTGTAATGGTAATGATTCATGGCTGCTAACCAAAAGGTCAGCAGTTCAAAGCCACCAGGCTCTCCTTGGAAACACTCTGGGCAGTTCTACTGTGTCCTGTAGAGCTGCTTTGAGTTGAAATCAACTCAGTAGCAATGGGTTTTGCTATTTTGTGTATGAGACTACTGTTTTAAGTTTATAAAAATATTTTACTGATAATAACTGACAAAATGACTCAGTAAATAGCACAATCCAGCAATACGATGAACACATCTCCTGTAGTACTAACTGAAAGAGAGAGGTGATTTAATGTGGGAAAATAAGTCAAATTTTCAAAAAAAAATTACTGTACTTGAGGTGAAAGGTTATAGCTCAAATTAGTTTCTCATACAAAAATGTATTACATACCCTAATTGCTGTCCCTGTAATGTGACAGGACACTCCCCCTTTCCACCCCAGATTTCTCAGGTCTGTGCAACAAGCTCCTGTTTCTTTCTTCCTTTTCATCTGACTTCCAGAGAGGAGCTACATTTATAGTGTCAGGTATGTACTGGAACTAAGAAGCTCATTCTTCTATCTCTTATAGTCCAGTCTGTATCTGAAGGGTTTGGGTTAACAGAGAATCTGAGGGCTGTGTTTTCTAGGATTGGTCTAGTTTCAGTCACACTATTAAGTCTGGACATTTTACACAAATTTGAGTTCTGCACCCCGCTTTTCTCCTGCTCCATCAGGTATTCTCTCTTGTGTTCCCTGTCAGGGTAATTGGTGGTGGTAGGTGAGTACTGTCTAGTTCTTCTGGTCTCTGGGTGGGGGAATCTCTGGTTTATGTGTCTCTTTTTGTCTTTTGAGCTAACATTTTCCTTGTGTCTTTGATATTCTTTCTCTTTTGTCAAGGAAGGTTGGTATTAACTGATGCATCTTAGATAACTGCTCACTAGCTTTTCAGACCTGAGGTACCACTCACCAAAGTGGTATGCAGGACATTTTTTTAATAAACTTTGTTATGGCAGTTGACCGAGATGTCCCCTGAAACCATGGTCCTCAGACCCCACCCCTGCTACTCTGTCCCTTGAAGTGTTTGGTTGTGTTCAGTGAAGTTCTTAGCTTTTATTTAGGCTAGTTGTGCTGACTTCTTCTGTATATGTGTGGTGTTCTTTCCTCCACCTAAGAAAATTCTTGTCTTCTGCCTAATTAGTGCATACCCCCCTCCTTTCCTCCCCACCCTCATAAACCATCAAAAGATGTTTTCTTTTGTGTTTAAACCTCTTCTTGAGTTCTATAATAGTGGTCTGATACAATATTTGTCCATTTGCCACTGATGAATTTGGCTCAGTGTAATGTCTTCCAGATTCATCCATGTTGTTAGATGTTTCACAGATTCATAATTGTTCTTTGTCATTACATAGTATTTTGTTGTCTAGATAGACGATTATTTGTTTATCCATTTACCCATTGTTGGGTACCTGGATTGTTTCCATTTTTTTGCTATTGTGAGCAGTCCTGCAGTGAACACGGTTAGGCATGACTCTTGTTTCTCTAGGATATTTTTCAAGGAATGGGATGCTGAATCACAGGGTATTTCTATTTGTGCCGTTTTAAGGAAGTGCCAAATCAATTTTTCAAGCATTTTCTATTCCCGCCAACAGTGTAGAAATGTTCCAATCTCTCCACAACCTCTTCAGTGTTTATTATTTTCTGTTTTTTCTTTTTTAACATTAAGTCTCTCCTTGTTGGGGTAAGAAGGTATCTCCTTGTAATTGTTTTTTTCTTTTTAATAAAACCAAGCCAAGAGTGAAAATGTACATTCCTGTATAAATTTGCGTGCTCACCTGTATGCAGCTTCCACTGCTCTCCCTGCCCGGTGACAGCACACTCTCTCTGCTCCATGCATGTCTCATCCTCCCAACAGTTCCTTTCCCCTCCTCTCCACCCACTCCCCTTCCTCCAGCCAGAGGTCAGCAGAATGATATCCTATAGATATATAGAAACATAAAGTGCACCCAATATATGGTCACTCTGTGTCGCCAAATCCAACCCTTTCCTGTCCGAAGAGTGAACCTTCGTTATGATTTATGGGAAAGGGCAGCATCAGGGCCAGGGGCCATGCTCCCAGGAGAACCCTGAAGACACTGGACCATCAATTGTGGTCTTTTAGTGGAGATCTCAGGGTTCACCCCTTTTTATTCTTGTGTTGCCAGTGAGACTCAACTTAGTGAGCTCCATCACGGCTGTCACTGGTGGTGGCCGGGCACCATCTGGTTCTTGCGGTCCCAAGTCGATGTAGGCACCCACTCATGTGGGTCTCTCTGTCTTCTGGGTTGTCTTTCCCCCATGTTGTTTTGGTCCTCGGTGATCATCCATTCCTGCTGAGTTGGGACCATTTGCTGTGCCCTCGGATGGCAGCTTGGCAGCTTTTAAGACCCCAGACGCCACTTACCAATGTGGGGTGCTGGGAGCCCTCTTAGCAAAACGCTAGTTGTGCCAATTGGCCTCGATTTCACCTAAGAGCATGGTCCCCTGCCCCCTGTCCCAGCTACTCTGTCCTTGCAATCCTGGGTTAAGATGGAAGGAGTACTCAAGTTATGCTGAAGTCCACTTAATGTTGTTCTTGTTTCTAATGTGCTATCACCGATTTCACCCAACCAGATTTCTAGCAACTATCTAATCTAAACCCTCCCCGCCTCTCCCTCCTTCCCTCCCCTCCCTTGCAGCCATCAAAGAGTCTTTTCTTCTATTCGTTTGAGTTCTTATCGTAGGGGTCTCATACAATATTTGTCCTTTTGTCTCTGACTACTTTCACTCAACATAATGTCTTCCAGTTGAAACCAGGTTATAAGATGTTTCCTGGAATCATCATTGTTCTTTCTCATTGCATAGTGCTCCATTGAGTATATGTACCATAGTTTACCTATCCATTCTTCTGTTGTTGGGCATCTGGGTTGATTCCATCTTTCTGCTGTCGTGGACTGGGCTGCGATAAACATTCTGGTGCATGTGTCCATTGGTGTGAGTGGCCTTGATCCTGTAGGATATATTCCAAGTAGTGGAATTACTGGGTCAAATGGTTTATCTGTATCCATTTTTTTAAGGAAGTGCCAGATTGCTTTCCAAAGAAGCTGGACCATTTTGCAACCCTACCAACGGTGTAGGAGAATTCCACTTTCTCCACAGCCTCTCCAACATTTGTTGTTTTGTGTCTCTTTGTAGTTTTGATTGGCATTTCTCTAATGGCTAATGAGCATGAACATTTTCTCATGCATCTGTTAGCTGTCTGGGGTCTTTCTTGGTCAAATGTGTGTTTATATCCTCATTTTTTAATTAGGTCATTTGTGGCAGTGGCCTTGGAGTGGGGAGAAAAGGGCATGGGTGCATGTGGGTGATTCCGGCACATGATCATTTCTCTCTTCTGCATCAGGTGGTGGGTCTGTGGGCATTTGTGGTCTCATCTTAAATACTTTATAAATATTCTTTTGCATTTTCATTATTGAAGAGAAACTTTTTTAAATTTTTAAAATGTCATGCACAGGAAACCCCCATCCAAGTGGCATTTTTGACATTCTCTCTGTGCAAACCAATCATCTCAGTTTTTAAATTTATTTTTTATTGTGATTAAGTGAAAGTTTACAGCCCAAGTTAATTTTCCATACTCACCTCTGTGCAGCTCTGTCTGTTCTCTTCCTGTGACAGCACACTCTTCTTTTTCAGTCTTTACTGCCAGGATCCACCAACACTTTTCCCCTGCTCTCCACCGTCTCTTCTGCCCTATAGAAAGAAACCAGTAGGACAGCGTCGTGTGTGTGTGTGTGTGTGTACACACAAAACCATAAAATATACACACCACCTGCATTCATTTTGTGTCCTTAAGTCCAGTCCATTCTTTGTCTGAAGTGTTGGCTTCAGTACTGGTTTCTATTCTGGGCTAGAAGCAAGTCTAGGGGCCATGTTCTCAGGGGACCCTGCAGACTGTTGGACCATGAATTTAGGTCTTTTAATAGAGTTCTTGGCCTGAACACCTCTTTTTCTCATGTTATGCCAGGGACTCTACATTGTGTCCCCTATCAGGGCTGTCTGTAGTGGTGGCTGGGTGCTATCTGGTTCTTCTGGTCTCCTGCTGACGTACTCTCCCAATCATATGGGTCCCTCTGTCTCCTGGGCTCCGTCATTTCTTTGATGTTCTTCGTTGTCATCTGTTCCAGGTGGGTTGGGACCAATTGATGTTCCTCAGATGGCAGATTGTTGGCTTTTCAGACCCCAAATGTCACTGACTAATATGGGGTGCAGAAGACTCTCTTAGAAAAAAACTAGTTATACCAGTTGACTGTGATGTCCCCTGAAAACATGATCCCCAGGCCCCTCTACTACTCTGTCCTTTGAGATGTTGGGTTGAATGGAAGAATCCTTTTAGTTTATGGTGTAGTCTAGTTATGGTGACCTACCTTCTGTTGCATACTGTCACTCCCTTGACCTAACGGAATTCCTGCCAATTATCTAATGTATGAATAACCCACTATCTCCTTCCCAACCCCTGTAGCCATCAAAGAGTGTTTTCTTCTGTGCATAAGTCCTTTCTTAAGTCCGTATAATAGTGGTCTCATACAATATTTGTGCTTTTTCTGCTGACTGATTTCACTCACCATAATATCTTCCAGTTGATTCCAGGTTAGAAGATGTTTTCATAAAATCATTATTGTTCTTTATCATTGCATAGTGTCCCGTTGTGTGTGTATACCAGTTTGTTTCTCAATTCAACTGTTGATGGGCACCTAGGTTGATTCCATCTTTTTGCTATTGTGGATAGAGCTGCAATAAACATTCATGTGCATGTATCTGTTCGTGTCTCTGCCTTTATCTCAGTAGGATGTATTCTGAGCAGTGGCATTGCTGGATCATATGGTATTTCTATTTCTAGCTTTCTAAGAAAGCACCAATTTTTTTCCAAAGAGATTCTACCATCTTACATTCCCACCAGCAGTATAGATGAGTTCCAGTCTCTCCACAGCCTCTCCACAACTTGTTGTTTTGTGTTCTTTGGATCATTGCCAGGCTTGTTGAGGTGAGATGTTAGCTCATTGATTACGATTTCTCTAAAAGCTAGTGATCGTGAGCATTTCCTCTTGTATCTTTTGGCTGCCTGGATGTCTTCCTTCATGAAATGTGTGCCTATCTCCTTTGCCCATTGCTTAATTGGGTTATTTACCACTTTCTTGCTGATATTTTTTAGATTGTAAATTATGGAAATCAGAAGTCAGTCTGACAAATAGTTGTCAAATATCTTTTCCCATTTCATACAAAGTCTTTAACTGTCTTCATAAAGTCTTTGGATAAGCAGAAGTATTTGATTTTTAGTTCCCATTTATCTGTTTTCTCTTTTGTTGTTCATGCTTTGTTCATCAGATTTTGAAGTCTGTCTAAGCCGTGGATTAGAACTTCCATTGTTGACCCTCTTTTTTCTTGCATGATCTTTATCATTTTAGGTTTGATATTTAGGTCTTTGATCGATTTTGAGTTAGTTTTTATGTGAGGTATGAGATACAGGTCCTTTTTCAGATTTTTCCAGCTGGTTATCCAATTTTGCCAACACCATTTGTTACAGAGACTGTTTTTACCCAGTTGACGACCTTTGGGCCTTTGTCGGATATCAGCTGTTCTTAAGAGGATAGTGATATTTCTGGGGTCTCAGTTCTGTTGCAGTGGTCTGTATGTCTGTTTTTGTACCAGTCCCAGGCTGTTTTGACTACCTTGGCAGTGTAATAGGTTCTCAGGTCAGGTAATGTGAGGCCTTCCACTGTGTTCCTCTTCTTCAGTAGTGCTTTACTTTTCCAGAGTTTCTTCCTTTTCCAAACAGAGTGGTGATTTGTTTCTCCATCTCATTAAAAAATGACACTGGGATTTGTATTGGGATTACATTGTCTGTGTTGGTCACTTTGGGTAAAATAGACATTTTCACAATGTTCAGTCTTCCTTTCCATGAGCAGGATTGGTTTCTGTACTTATGTAAGTCTCTTTTGGTTTCTTGCAGTAAAGTCTTGTAATTGTCTCTGTGTAGATCTCTTGTTTCTCTGGTTAGATTTATTCCTAGATATTTTATCTTCTTGGAGGCTATGGTAAATGGTTTTCTTTCATGTTCTCTTTGTTGGTCCATTTCTGAAATAGGCTGTTTTTATCCCCTGTTCATGGCCTTTGGGGCTCTGTCAAGTATCTACTGTTCATAGTTGTGTGGTGTTACTTCTGGATTCTGTATTCTGTTCCATCGGTCTGTATATCTGCTTTTGTACCAGTATCAGGCTGTTTTGACTATTGTGAAAGTGTAATAGTTTCTAAGGTCAGATTGTGTGAGGCCTCCCGCTGTGTTCCTTTTCTTCAGTGGCACTTTACTTGTCTGGAGAGTCTTCCCTTTCCGGACAAAGTTGGTGATTTATTTCTCCATCTCATTAAAGAATGACATTGGAATTTGTATTGGGATTGCACTGTGTATATAGATCGCCTTAGGTAGAAGAGACTTTTTCACAATGTTGTCTTCCTATCCATGAGCAAGGTAGGTTTCTCAACTTAATGTAAGTCTCTCTTGGTTTCTTACAGTAAGGTCTTGTAATTTTCTGTGTATAAGTCTCTTACGTCTCTGGTTAGATGTACTCCTAGGTATTTTATCTTCTTGGGGCCCATCGTAAATGGTATTGATTCGGTGATTTCCTCTTTGATGATCTCTTTGTTGGTGTAAAGAAATCTTACTGATTTATTTATGTTTATCTTATATCCTGATACTTTGCTGAACTCTTTTATTAGTTCCAGTAGTTTATTTATGGAGTCTTTAGGGTTTTCTGTGTATAAGATCATATCATCTGCAAATAGGGATACTTTTTCTTCTTCTTTACTCATGCAGAAGATAAATGTTACTGTGTTGTTAGTACAAGTAAGCAATCCAATTCCCCTTATTTCTTTGTCTCATCGGATTGCTCTGGCTAGAACCTGCAGCTCAATGTTGAATAGGAGGAGTGACAATGAGCATCCTCGTCAGGTTGGCTGTTGGCTTTGTGTAGATGCCTGTTACTATGTTGAGGAATTTCCCTTCTGGTCCTATTTTGCTGAGACTTTTAACATGAATGGGTGTAGGACTTTGTCAGATGCCTTTTCTGCGTCAATTGATAAAATCAAGTGAGTCTTTTATTTATGTAGTTGATCACGTTAAATATTTTTCTTATGCTGAACCAAAGCTGCATCCTGATATGAACCCTACTTGGTCGTGGCATTTTTTTTTTTTTTTTTTTTTTGCTATGTTGTTGAATTCTATTGACTAGGATTTTGTTGAAGATTTTTCCATCTAGGTTCATGACAGATAATGGTGTGTAATTTCATTTTTTTTTTCTGTCTTTACCCAGCTTTGGTGTGAGGGTTATGCTTGTTTCATAGAATGAATTTGAAAGTGTTCTGTCATTTTCTATGTTGTGAAATAGCTTCAGTAATATTGGAATTAACTCCTCTCTAAAAGTCTGATAGGCTTCTCTGGTGAAGCTGTCTGGGCCAGGATTTTTTTTGGTTGGTAGTTTTTTGATTACTTTTCAGTCTCTTCTTCTGTGATGGGTTTATTAAGTTGTTCAACTTTTGTTTGTGATAATTTTGGTAGGTAATGTGATTGTAGAAATTTGTCCACTTCCTCTAGGTTGTTAGATCTATTTGAGTACAATTTTTTGTAGTATTCTGTTAGGACAATTTTAATTTTGTTTGAGTCTGTTGTACCATCTCCTGTCTCATTTGTTATTTGGGTTATTTGTTTCCTTGTTTTTCTTTTGTGAGTTTTAGCCAATAGTTTATCAATTTTGTTGATCTTTTAAAAAAAACAGCTTTTGATTTTGTTAATTCTTTCAGTTGTTTTTCTATTCTCTAATTTGTTTAGTTCTGATCTAATTTTTATTATCTGTTTTCTTCTGGTGCCCAAGGGGTTCTTTTGTTGTTTTCTTTATTACTAGTTCATGTTGTAGGGTTCTTTGTTTGGGGCCCTTTCTTCATTTTGGATGTGTGCATTTATTGAGATAAATTGATCTCTGAGCACTGCTTTTGCTGTATCCCATAGAATGTGGTAAGATGTATTTTCATTCTCATTTGATTCCATGAATTTCTTTATTGCATCCTTGATTTCTTCTGTAACTGATGAATTACTGAACAAAGTGTTGTTTGATTTCCATGAGTTCAGATTTCTACCCATTTTTTTTCTGCTGTTCATTTCAACCATATTAATGACTTTATGGTCTGAGAAGATGCTGTGCAATATTTCTGGTTTGGATTTTCATGAGACTTGGTTTATGGCCTAATACATGGTATGTTCTGGAGAATGTTCCATGTGCATTGGGAAAGAAGGTGTACTTGTCTGTTGTTGGGTAGAAAGTTCTGTATGTGTGTATGAAGTTGAGTTGGTTGACTGTAGCAGTAAGATATGTATCTTTATTGAGCTTTTTTGTGGATAGTCTGCATTTCTGGAAGTGGAGTGTGGAAGTCTACTATTACTGTGGAGCAATCTATCTCAGTTTTCAGTGTTGTCAGCATTTGTTGGATGTACTTAGGTGCTCTGATATGTAATATTATTTCCTCCTTTGTATTGAACTTTTAAGCAATAAACAGTGACCATTCTTGTTCGTGATCAGGATTTTACTTAAAATCTGTTTTATCTGAGATTAATGTTGCCACTCCTGCTCTTCTTTGCATGTTGTTTAGTATGCATTCTTCCATCCTTTGATTTTCACTTTGTATTTAAGATGTGTTTATTGAAAGCAGTGTATGGATGGATTATGTTTTTTGATCCAACGTATTCTGTTTCAGAACATTCAATCTATTTACATTCAGTGTAATTATTCATAGGTATGAATTTAATACTGTCCTTTTGATGCCTTTATTTCTGTGTTAACAATTTCTTTGTTCCACTTAATATTCTATTCTGAGTCTCTTTATTGGTTTTCTTTTCTTTTCATCTTTTTCAGTGTTGGTTTTTTATCTGTTTAGACTTTTATATTATATTTCTTGTTTTGATGTGTAGTATTGTTCATTTGCTTTGTGACTGCCCCACTATTCCCTCCTCATATTCTACATTTAAACCAGTCTTTAACTTTTTTTATCTCCTTTATTTCCTCTGCATCTGAAAGTTCTATAATACATTAATATGTCCCTCTTTATAGTGTAATGTTGTCATAATTTACACGATGAGGTCTCTGTTTCCCTAATTGTAATATTTTAGCTTTTATTGAGCTTTGTGACTTCTGAGTAGGACTCTGGATGCTGTGTCTACATTGCGTCCTTGAATATATATCTGGTGTTACTGATTTTCTAATTGACAAACTTCCTTCAGTATTTCTTGTAATTTTGGTTTGGTTTTTGTGAAATCTATTAAGCATCTGTTTATCTGAGAATATCTGAATTTCACCGCGTATTCGAGAGGGAATTTTGCAGGATATATAATTCTTGGTTGGAAGATTTTTTTCCTTCAAGGCTTTTTGTTTGTTTTCCCATTGCCTTCTTGCCAACACGGCTTTGGCTGAATAATCAGAGCTCAGTCTAATGGACTCTCCTTTCTAATGTAGTTTTGGTTTAAGCCTAGCTGCCTTTAAGAACCTCTCCTTATGTTTTATTAAGCTTGATTGTAATGTATCTTGATGTCTTTCTTTTGGGATCTACCTTTTGTGGAATTTGATGAGCATCTTGAATGGATATCTTCTCTTTCGTGATGTCAGAGAGGTTTTCTGTCAGCAACTCTTCAACAGTTCTGTCTGTATTTTCTGCTCTCCCTCTTTTGGTACTCCGGTTCTTCATTTTTCTTTATTATTTCATCAGATTTCTAGGCAGAAATGCTGGTGAAGGTTTTTTTCAGTGTCGCTAATTCTGCATTCCATTTCCTCAGTCCTGGTCCTTGAGTTTTCAGTTGAATTGTCTAACTCTGTAATTTTATTGCTCTAAATTTCAGATCATTGTTGTTCTGGCAGTTCATGTGGCTTGTTTACTTTTTCATTTTGTTCTGCTGTACTTTGTTCAATCTCCATCGTACGATCTAGAAGGCCTCTATATGTAATTCTTCTGTATTCTACCTGTGATAATTTCAGAAAGGCTTCTTCGTCTGGGACATTTTTTGATTCTTTATTCTGGGAGTTTTTTGGAGTCATGGAGGTCCGCTTCTTTAAACTATTAGAAATTGATTGTTGTCTTTGAGCTGTCAGAAAGCTGTGCAGCTTCTCCATTGTCATGCCAGCAGAAGCTGTGAGATAGCCCAGAGAAGGGAGAGGGAAGAGTGGTGCTACAGTCTACTGTCAGCTGCTGCTGCTCAGCATGGCAGCCAGCCCCAGCCAGGCTCTCAGCTACAGCAGCCCCAGTCCCTGTATCTCAGCTGACACAGATGGAGTGTGTACCTGTGCAGCCTCTCTATTGTCATGTCAACAGAAGCAGGACCCTTTGCACTGCCGTCTTACTTCTGACAAAGGTAGTTGTTCAGCTTCCTATTGGCCAGGCCAGTCTCACAACTTCCTGCCTGATCTTGGAGCTCCTAAAATGACCATTTTGTTCCATTCAAGTGGTTTTCTAAGCTTTAAGTTCTTAGAAGGAATCAAAGAGATGTGTGACTAGTTTGCCATCTTGGCCCCGTCCCCTCATCTGTTTTTTAAAGTATAGTGGAAATGCCTTGAAACAGGGCTTAGATAGCCCTTTTAAACTCGTATCCAAGAGCCCGATTGGGCCATGTAGCTAATGATCCCTTTTCCTGTGACCTTCAAATTGTCAACCACACATTGTTCTTTCCCAATCTCAAAGAATTTCAGCCACTGTTTAATGGCTGTGCACACATGTTAATGGCATTGATCTTTTAAGATTTTGAATTTGATAGAGTAGCTGGGGCAGGGAGCAGGGGACCATGCTCTTAGGCGAAATCAAGGCCAATTGGGTCAACTAGCATTTTGCTGAGAGGGGTCTCTGCACCCCACATTGGTGAGTGGCATCTGGGGTCTTAAAAGCTGCCAAGCTGCCATCCGAGGGCACAGCAAATGGTCCCAACTCAGCAGGAACGGATGCTCACCGAGAACCAAAATGACATGGGGTAAAGACAACCCAGAAGATAGAGAGACCCACGTGAGTGGGTGCTTACATCAACTTGTGACTGGAAGAACCAGATGGTGCCCGGCCACCACCAGTGATAGCCGTAATGGAGCTCACAGAGTTGAGTCTCACTGGCAACACAAGAATAAAAAGGGGTGAATCCTGATCTCCACTAAAAGACCTCAGTTGATGGTCCAGCGGTTTCGGGGTTCCCCTGAGAGCATGGCCCCCGGCCCTGATGCTGCCCTTTCCCATAAATCATAACGAAGGTCCACTCTTTGGACACGAATGAATTGGACTTGGTGACACAGAGTGACCATATACTGGATGCACTTTATGGTTCTACACATCTCGTGTTGACCTCTGGCTGGAGGAAGGAGAGTGGGTGGAAATGAGGGGAAAGGAGACTGTTGGGAGGATGAGACATGTATGGAGCAGAGAGGAATAGTGTGCTGTCACTGGACAGGGAGAGCAGTGGAAGCTGCATAGAGGTGGGCATGTAAATTTATACGGGAATGTACATTTTCACTCAGTCATATTAAATAAAAAAATAAAAAGGAAAGATTTTGAATTTATTTTCATTATTTTCATTGTTGGGTACTTGTGTTGGTTTTAGAAAGCTAGTTTCTGCAACACTTTGGAAGATATGGATGGAGCATAGCTTTCTTCTGGTAACCTAGAGAGAAGAAATCAAATGTGGCCAAGTGGATTTATCAGGCCTGTGTCTGCCTCTGAGTGTTGGTGCCACCTGTGTTCTGGTTATTCCATGTGAAATACTCTCTCATGGTTTTATATTCTTAGAAATACAGTGTAGGTCTGCGTCCATTCCCTTGGTGGCTGATAGTTGTCATCTCAACTCCAATTCATGATAACCCTATGTGTGCAGAATAAAACTGCTCCATAGCATTTTCAAGACTGATCTTTTTGAAGCAGATATCCAGGCCTATCTTGCAAGACATCTCTGGGTGGGCTCAAACCACCAATTTTTTGTCTAGTAATGAAGCACTTAAGTCTTTGTACCACCCAGGGACTCCCTAGCTAATCATTACTGGACACCATCCTGCTGAGCTTCTCTGGGAGATGGGTGGTATTGTGTCTTCGTCCACAAGTGAGTGTCTGCAGTGGATCAGTGCTGCCTGCACAGGCAAGTTAACTGTTCTTTTTACCACCATGAATTTTCTTGAATAGACTTTTGTATTCGTTCTCTGAACATTTTCTTGAAAAGGATCGTTGCAAATGTTATACCCCTTCCTTGTAGCCCTACTTAATATGCTCACCCAGTTCATCAAGAAATGAACAAACAGAAACAAAATAATTTTAACTCTCCAGAAGAATTTTGAGACTAGAACTCTTGTATGTATACCTTACTAACAGTGTTAATATCTAGCTACATTTACTTTTATCATTCCAGTCCTTCCTCACTCACTCATACTCCAGAATTTACTCTCTCCACACACACTAACGGCGCACACACGTGCGTGCACGTGCACACACGTGCACACAGTTTTTCCCAGATTTCAAGTCCCTTTCCCTCTAAGAACAAAGACATTCTTTTACATAACCACAGTTAAAAGAATCAGAAAGGTTAGCTTTGATATAATATTATCTAATTTACAGTCTGTGTTCAATTTTTTGCCAGTTGTTCCCCTCCTGAAAAAAGTTGTCATCAAGTTGATTCCAACTCATGGCATCCCTGCAGGACAGAGTAGAACTGCTAATGAAGTTTTCCATGTAGTAGCTGGCAAATTTGAACTGCTGACCTTTTGGTTAGCAGCCAGCCTCTTAACCAGTGTTCCCAAGGGCTCCAAGTTATCCCAATATCACCTTTTATATCTTATTTTCCTGGTCCAGGATATCACATGGCATCCAGTTGTCTTGTCTCTTTGGCCTCCTTTAATTAGCAACTGTCCCTTAGCTAATCTTTGTCTTTCATGACCTTGACATTTCTGAGGAGCACAGGCCAGTTGCTTTGAGGACCATCCTTAAAATGGAGTTGGTCTGATGTTTCTCCTGTATTAGATTCAGGTTGTGCCTTCTGGGCAGAAATCCCACAGAAGAAGATACGTCCTTTCCAGTGCATCAGAGCAGGGTGCCACCATGAAAGTTCATTTCATTACTGGTGATGTTCATTCAGCTGGGTGAAGGTGATACCCACCAGGTTTCTCTGGGGTAAAATTTCCTTCTCTTTGGCAGCAACAAACTTCATCTGTAAACAGAGCCATTTCAGACCATCCTCTGAGTTATACTCAGGAGACCACAGATCCTTCCCATCTGGCAAATGGTCTTTGTTCACTGTGACTGGAGTCAAGTGACTTGGGAGAACATAGAACTTGATTCCAGAATGTGGAGGAAAGAAGTCCTTTTGGGCTTCTGATTGTCAGTACGCTTATGTTTAGAAGTGTGACAAGCCTCTCCTGAGTTGTTCTTGCCATTCTCTATATGGCGGTGTTTATTCATAATTTCACCAGTCATAGAACCTCAGAAGGTATATAATCCTGCCTTGTTCTGCAAAAAGGCTTATTTCTACCACTCCAGACAAGCCTTGTGAATACCCTTTGTTAACACTTGTAGTTAATCATGGAGGTACTCACCCTTAAAAAAATTAAATGAGAATAGCTAAGAGGGCCAGAGGAAGAATTAAATGGCTTGACTTCCAGTCCTGGCTCTTCTCTCTATTTGCGTCTCTTTGAAGAAGGTCTTTTAAGCTCTTAGGACTTTAAATTTCTTTTTTAAAAATATAGTGAATACTAATTCCCCACCTATCTCACCTGGTTGTAATGGGGATCAAATAAACCAGAAAAACCAAACCTTTTGCCGTCAAATCCATTCCGACTCATAGCAACCCTACAGGATGAAGTAGAACTGCCCCCGTAGGGTTTCCAGGGAGCACCTGGTGGATTCAGCTTGCCCACCTTTTGGTTAACAGCTGTAGCCACTCTGCTGCCAGAGTTTCCATAGATCAAATAAACCAAAAACCAAACCTACTGCTGAGTCAATTCTGACTCATAGAGACCTTATAGAACAGAGTAGAACTGCTCCTTAGAGTTCCAAGGAGTGCCTGGTGGATTTGAACTGCTGACTTTTTGGTTCGCTGCTGTCCCACTTGGCCACTACCCCACCAGGGTAGATCACATAGGCCCTTATAAAATATAGGTACTTCAAAATCAAATTGTGTCAGGGTATAGTGATTTTTTTATTATTTTTATACTCTACACTTCAGATTAGTTCCCTTGATTACTTAATGCTTCATTTATTTCATCAGCCAAGATCCCTAGCTCCAGGAAATTGGGGGAGGACAATGCTGCCAGGCTTCGTTTGGCATGTGGTAGCCTGCTGGGCTGGCCAGAGAGCCGGACATCCTGCATACAAGTAGCACCTTGTATAGAAATGCCTGTTCTGAGCATCTCTGGTTGCATGGCCAGCAGGGTGCTGAGTGTATGAAAGGAAGTGGCAGGTAGGATAAGCAGAAAACTACAAATTGGTCAATCAGATTGCGGACATCTACGATTATATCCTCCTTTTGGTCACTGTGAAGAAAAAAATCTATGGCTTGTCTAAACTTCTTTAATTTGAAGGTCATGTTTATCTGCACATGTGTATGGTTTTTCCAATTTCTTCTGTTTGGGGGGCAGGAGGTCAGATAGGCCAGTGTGAACAGACTTTTCTTAATATACTGAGTTGTACCCCCAATAACCTACCCTTCTCAGAAAGAAATTATTTTTAAGTGTGTGCTTACTGGTAATTTGCATAGCTTTATTTAGAATAGAACCCTACAGTGGAGTGTGAAGAGAACTTACCTGTACCATGACCACTGTAGTGAAGCAACTTGCAGCAAGGCTGCCTGGGGCCATGTTCACTGAGACTATCAGAGCACCTCTACCCCCACCCCAGGAAAACATGTTTGTGTCTGTTTCATCTATTATAACATAACAGTCTCTTCTGTTGCCCCTCTTTCTAAATCCTGAGGTAATTCCTTGCCTCCCCCTACTCTGTGCACTGTTTTTGGAATGATGCTTCACCTAGCACCTACATGATATTCTAGGGAGTAGTCAGTGTGTTTTGATCTTAGCAAAGCATTAGAACCTCTCAAGATCTCGTGATGGTGGTTCTAGCAAAATGAATGGTCGATTTACAACTGTGTGTGCCATTCATCACAGTGGGTCATTGTGAGCTTGAGAGGGCACTGGAGTGGGAGCAAGGTCTCTGCCTGCTTAACGTTGTTATGTGACACTAGATGAAAGCATGAAAGGGAGGCATGGCCAAACAGAAGTACTCTCACCGTGTTATAGTTTATTTGAACCTGTGAGCAGATTTTTCAGAGTGAAGCAATGTTGGCAGGAGAGGGTAGGACCTGTAATTATCACTGGCTACAGTTCATCTTCCTGGTTTGAGTACATTCTTGTCTGAGAGGATCTCTCAGATTTTCATTTGGTCATTTATTAACTGTCCCCCCTAACAGTAACACCACTCTCTGACAGCTGTTGAGTGCTTGCTCTGTGCCAGGTCAAAGAAAAACATCTTGGGCTCCTGGTGACCCCAGTTTCAGGTTTAGCTGTCCTTGTAGCACAGAAGTAGAACAGAGGGTAAGGTGGGCATTGGTTGGATTGCCAGGGTCTTGTGGACTCAACCACGGTAAAGCCTGGCTTCCTCATCAGTTGTAATGTCACTGCTGTAATAGTACTGGTGTCATACTGTTTTCTTGACACCTGAAAGACACTCATGCACATGCATACAAATCTGTGTATGCACATACTTGGCACAATTTTGGAGTATATTAATGGAAGTCTGAGCGCCAGCCCATCAGGGGAGAGGGATCCAACTCTTGACCTCTGCCTATCAGAACACATAAAGACAATGTGTTGACTCAGAGGTGCTGATGAATTTATCTGGCAGGATAAGGCTCTCAGAAGCCAGGAGATGTGCCTCAGGATCATTGTGGACATTTGGATCCTGCCCCATCCAGCCAAAGCAGCTCTGTTTTCATCATTTATACACATAGAATATATATGTGGATTCATTTATGGGATGTGTATATACATGTCATCTCAGTAGTTCTTAGCTAGGAGGAGATATTTGTCACTGTTGGGCAATATTTCTGATTGTCACGGCCAGAAAGTTGCTACTGGCATCTAGTGAGTGGAGGCCAGAAGAAAAAAAAAACACCCCATTGCTGTCAAGTTGATTCCAACTCACGGTGATCCTGTAGTATGGAGTAAAACTGCCCCATGAAGTTGCCAAGGCCCCAGTAATATTTACAGAAGCAGACTACATCTTTGTCCCAGGAAGCAGTTGGTAGGTTCAAACAGCCAACCTTTCACTTGACAGTTGATTGCTTCATGAACAGGGCTCCTTATAGAGGCCAAGAGTGCTGCTGAACATCCCGCAATGCACAGGGCAGCTGCCACAACAAAAAAGGATCTGATTCAAAATGTCAGTGGTGCTGGGCTTGAGAAGGTACATATATGCCTGTCTGTGGAGTAGGTGGTAAAATTCTTTATAAGATTCTTTTCCCCTGGTTTAATTATTTTTATTATACATTTTTTCATTATATTTTAAGTGAAAGTTTACAACTACACTCATTTTCTCATATAAAAACTTACACACACTTTTCCATGTGTCCCTAGCTACTCTCCTCACGCTGTGACAGCACACTTCTACCCTCCATCCTGTATTTCCCGTGTCCATTTAACCAGCCTGTATACCTCTCTGTTGTCTCTTCTCACTCTGAACATGAGCTGCCCATGTAGTCCCCCAGTATCTGCCCAAGCCAAGAAGCTCACTCTTCATTTGTATCATTTTATGTCCTATGTGCAACAATTCAGCCTTTGTCTGAGGAGTTTGCCTCCAGAATGGTTTCAGCCTGGGTTAACAGAGAGTCTGGGGGCCATGTCTTCCGGGGACCCTCCAGTCTATCAGACTATAAAGTCTGGTCATTAGTAGAGTTTAGGTTCTGTATACCCCATTTCTGCCACTGTATTATGGACTCTTTGTTGAGTCTCTTCTGGTGTTTGTGTATTGTTACTAATGTTTTGTAATGTATAACATGTCTTGCATTGGGGCTTTCAGCATTGTCTGTATTTTTCCTTCCATAATCTTAATCATTTTAGATTCTATATTTAGATGTTTGATCCATTTTGAGTTAGTTTTTGTGTATGGTGTGAGATATGGATCTTGTTTGATTTTTTTTCAGATGAATACCCAGTTATGCCAGAAACATTTGTTAAAGAGACTGTCTTTCCCGCATTTTACAGACATTGGATTGTTTTATGAGCTGCTCAAAGGTGGATGGTCTTATGTCCAGATTCTCAATTCTTTTCCATTGGTCCATGTGTCTGTTGTACCGGTACCAGGCTGTTTTGACTACCACAGCAGTGTAATGGTATATTTTAAAGTTAGGCAGTATGAGGCCTCCCACTTTGTTCTTCTTCTTCAGTAATGCTTTACTTGTCCGGGGCATCTTCCTTTTCCATATAAAGTAGGTGGTTTATTTCTCCATATCATTAAAAAATGCCGTTGGAATTAGAGTTGAAATCGCATTGTATCTATAGGTTGCTTTGGGTGGAATAGACATTTTTATAATGTTACGTCTTCCTATCCATAAGCAAAGTGATTTTATCCACTTACTGTGGGTCTCTAGTAGTGTTCTTTGTAGAGGTGTTTTACATCTCTGGTTAGACTTATTCCTAAGTATTTTATCTTCTTGGAGGCGATTGTAAATGGTGCTGATTTGGTGACATCCCTTTTCACATTCTCTTTGTTGATGTCAGGGAATCCAGCTGATTTTTGTATGTTAATCTTGTATCCTACTACTTTGCAGAACTCTTCTATTAGTTCCAGCACTTTTTTTTGGTGGATTCTTTAAGGTTTTCTGTGTATATGATCATATCATCTGCAAATAGAGATACTTTGACTACTTTCTTATCAATTCGGATGTGCTTTGTTTCTTTATCTTCCCTGATTGCTCTGGGTAGAATCTCCAGCATAATGTTAAATAGAAGTTGTGACACAGTGCATCCTTGTCTGGTTCCTGTTCTCAAGGAGTGGGCTTTCAGACTGTCTCCATTTGGGATGATGTTGGCTGTTGGCTTTGCATAGATGCTTTTACTGTGTTGAGGAATTTCTGTTCTATGCCTATTTTACTGAGAGTTTTTAGGACGAATGGGTGTTGCACTTTTTTCAGATTCCTTTTCTTCATCAATTGATCAAATCAAGTGGTTCTTGTCTTTTGTTGATGTAGTTGATTACACTGTTTTTCTGATGTCGAACCATCCTTGCATCCCTGATATTAATCCCACTTGGTCATGTTGAATTATTATTAATTTTTTTTATATTGTTAAATCCTATGGGCTAGAATTTTGTTGAGGATTTTAGCATCTAAGTTCATGGGAGATACTGGTCTGTAAATTTCCTTTTCTGTGTTGTTTTTACCTGGTTATGATATCAGGGTTATCCTGGATCCATAAAATGAGTTTGGGAGTATTCCATCCTTTTCTGTGCTCTGAAATACCTTTAATAATAGTGGTGTTAACTCTTCTCTAAAAGTTTGGTAGAATTCTCCAGTGAAGCCATCAGGGCCAGGGCTTTTGTTGTTGTCTAGAGTTTTTTTAATTACTTTTTCAGTCTTTTCTTTTGTTACGAGTTCATTTCATTGTTCTGTCTCTGTTTGTTTTAGTTTAGGTAGCTAGTATGTTTCTAGAAATTTGTCCATTTCCTCTAGGTTTTCAAATTTGTTAGAAGTATAGTTTTTCATAGTACTCTTGTGATCTTTTTGTAAATTTCAGTTGGATCTGTTGTAATTCACTCATCTTATTTCTTATTTATTTGCTTCCTCTCCTATTTTTCTTTTGTCAGTTTGGCCAGTGATTTGTAAATTTTGTTGATCTTTTCAAAGAACCTGCTTTTGGTCTTGTTAAGTCTTTCAGTCGTTTTTCTGTTCTCTAATTCATTTAGTTCTGCTCTAATTTTTATTTTATTTTATTTTTTATTTAACATGACTGAGTGAAAATGTACATTCCCATATAAATTTACATGTCCTCCTATATGCAGCTTCCACTGCTTTCCCTGTCCGGTGACAGCACACTATTCCTCTCTGCTCCATACATGTCTCATCCTCCCAACAGCCTCCTTTCCCCTCCTCTCCACCCACTCTCCTTCCTCCAGCCAGAGGTCAGCAGGATGATATCCTATAGATGTATAGAACCATAAAGTGCATCCAATATATGGTCACTCTGCATTGCCAAGTCCAGTCCATTCCTGTCCAAAGAGTGGACCTTTGTTATAATTTATGGGTAAGGGCAGCATCAGGGCCGGGGGCCATGCTGTCAGGAACCCCGACACTGCTGAACCATCAATTGAGGTCTTTTAGTGGAGATCTCAGGATTCACCCCTTTTTATTCTTGTGTTGCCAGTGAGACTCCTCTCTGTGAGCTCCGTCGTGGCTATCACTGGTGGTGGCCGGGCACGATCCAGTTCTTCGGTCCCAAGTTGATGTAGGCACCCACTCTTGTGGGTCTCTCTGTCTTCTAGGTTGTCTTTACCACATGTCATTTTGGTCCTCGGTGAACATCCGTTCCCACTGAGTTGGGACCATTTGCTGTGTCCTGGGATGGCAGCTTGGCAGCTTTTAAGACCCCAGATGCCACTCACCAATGTAGGGTACAGAGAGCTCTCTTAGCAAAACGCTAGTTGAGCCAATTGGCCTCGATTTCGCCGAAGAGCATGGTCCCCTGCCTCCTGCCCCAGCTACTCTATCCTTGCAATATTGGGTTAAGATGGAAGGAGTACTCAAGTTATGCTGAAGTCCACTTAATGTTGTTCTTGTTTCTAATGTGTGCTATCACCGCTTTCTCCCAACCAGATTTCTAGCAACTATCTAAACTAAACCCTCTCCCCTCCCTCTCCTTCCCTCCCCTCCCCTCCTTTGCAGCTGTCAAAGAGTCTTTTCTATACACAAGTCTGTTTTAGAGATCTTATCATAGAGATCTCATATAATATTTGTCCTTTTGTCGCTGACTACTTTCACTCAACATAATGTCTTCCAGTTGAACCCAGGTTAGGAGATGTTTCCTGGAATCATCGTTACTCTTTATCATTGCGTAGTGCTCCATTGAGTATATGTACCACAGTTTACCTATCCATTCTTCTGTTGTTGGGCATCTGGGTTGATTCCATCTTTTTGCTGTCGTGGACTGTGCTGCGATAAACATTCCGGTGCATGTGTCCATTGGTGTGAAAGGCCCTGATTCTGTAGGATATATTCCAAGTAGTGGAATTACTGGGTCAAATGGTATATCAATATCCATTTTTTTAAGGAAGCACCAGATTGCTTTCCAAAGAGGCTAGACCATTTTGCAACCCCACCAACAGTGTAGGAGGATTCCACTTTCTCCACAGCCTCTCCAGCATTTGTTCTTTTGTGTTTTCTGGATCATGGCCAATCTTATTGGGGTGAGATGGTATCTCATTGTCATCTTGATTTGAATTTCTTTAATAACTAAAGATCGTGAACATGTCCGCATGTGTTTTTTGGCTGCCTGGATCTCCTCTTTAGTGAAGTGTCTATCCATCTCCTTTGCCCATCGCTTAATTGGATGGTTTATCTTCTTCTTATTGATATTTTGTAGTATCTTACAGATTATGGAGATCAGGCGTCAGTCTGACATAGAGTTGCCAAATATTTTTTCCCATTCTGTGGGTGTTCTTTTAATTCTGTTAATAAAGTCTTTGGATGAGCAAAAGTGTTTGATTCTTAATAGTTCCCATTTATCTATTTTCTCTTCTGTTGATTGTGGTTTCTTTGACAGATCTTGGAGTCTGTCTTCATTGTGTATTAAAACTTCCATTGTTGTTCCTACCTTTTCTTGGATGAGCTTTATCGTTTTAGGTTTGATATTTAGGTCTTTTATCCAGTTGGAGTGGGTTTTTGTATAAGGTGTAAGATACGGATCTTCATTCAGTTTATTGCAGGTGGAGAACCAATTTTGCCAGCACCATTTGTTGAAGAGACTGTTTTTACCCCAGTTTAATGTCTTAGGGCCTTTGTCAAATACCAACTGTTCATAGGCAGATGGTGTCATCTCTGGAGTCTCAGTTCTGTTCCATTGATCCATCTGTGTGTTCTTGTACCAGTACCAGGCTGTTTTGACCACCGTGGCAGTGTAGTATATTCTAAGGTTGGGTAATGAAAGGCCTCCCAGTGTGTTCTTCTTCTTTAGTAGTACCTTACTTATCCGGGGCTTCTTCCCTTTCCAAACAAAATTGGTGATTTGTTTCTCCATCTCATTAAAAAATGACACTGGAACTTGTATTGGGATTGCATTATATAAGTAAATTGCTTTGGAAGTCTCTCTTAGTTTCTTGTACTAAGGGCTTGTAGTTCTCTTTGTAAAGGTCTGTTATTTCTCTGGTTAGATTAATTCCTAGGTACTTTATCTTCTTAGGGGCTATGGTAAATGGTATTGATTTGATAATTTCTTCCTTAACAGTCTCGTTGTTGGTGTAAAGGAATCCTACTGATTTACTTATGTTTATCTTGTATCCTGAGACTTTGCTGAACTCTTCTATCAGTTTGAGTAGCTTACTTATAGATTCCTTGGGGTTCTCTGCATATACAATCATATCATCTGCAAACAGGGAGATTTTAACTTCCTCTTTGCTGATGCAGATGCCCTTTATTTCTTGGTCTTGTCTGGTTCTGCTCTAATTTTTATTATTTGCTTTCTTCTGGTGCCCGAAGGGTTCTTTTGCTGATCTCTTTCTATTTGTTGGAATTGTAGTGTTAATGTTTTGATTTAGGCTCTTCCTTTTTGGATGTGTGCATTTGTTCAAATAAATTGACCTTTCAGCATTGCTTTTGCTGTGCCTCAGAGCTTCTGGTAAGATGTGCTTTCATTCTTATTTGTTTCTGTAAATGTCTTTCTTCCATTTTTTCATTTCTTGTATAACCTAGTAGTTTTTAACCAAGCTGTTGTTGAGTTTCCTTGTATCTGATTTTTTTTTCCCCTTTCCTTTTTCTGTTGTTGATTTCTACTTTTATGGCTTTGTGGTCTGAAAGGATGCTTTGCAGTACTTCAGTGCTTTGGAATCTGTTAAAACTGGCTTTATGACCTAATATTTGGTCTGTTCTGGAGAATGTTTCATGTGCATTGGAAAATAAAGTATATTTGATGTTGGATTGAGTGTTCTGTATATGTCTGTGAGGTCATGTTGGCTTTTATCTACATGTTCTGTCTGTTGCTAGTAGTGATGTTTTGAAGACTCCTACTATTATTGTGGAGCTGGCTATTTAATTTTTCCATGCTGTTAGATTTCTTTTGATGCACGTAGGGGCCATATTATTTGATGTGTAAATATTTGATATGGTTATGTCCTCTTGATGTATTAAACCTTTAATTTTTACATAGTGACCTTCCTTGTCCCCTGTGGTGGATTTTACCTTAAAGGCTGCTGTTATCGGAACTTAATATTGGCACTTTTACTCTTTTTTGAGTGTTATTTACATAGTATATATTTTTCCATCCTTTGTGTTTTTTTTAGTTTGTGTCTTTAAGTCTAAGGTGTGTCTCTTGTAAGTATATAGATGGATAGTGGTTTTTGTTTGTTTGTTTTTTGTTTTCTCACTCTGTCTCTTTATTGGTGTATTTAATCCACTTATACTCAGTGTACTTATTTTTATTTATTTACTTATATTGTGATTAAGTGAAAGTTTACCATCCACATTAATTTGCCATAGAGAACCAGAACACACACCTCTAGGCAACTCTGTCTGCTGTCCTCACCCTGTGACAGTGCACTCCTCCTTTCCACCCTGTACTTCTGGTATGCACTCAATCAACACTTGTCCCTCCTTTTCCACAGTCCCCTTTACCCTCTTAAGGAGGAACCAGTTAGACAGCGTGGTATACAAGGTGCAAAAACTAAGACCACAAAGTTAATTGCTCTAAGTGCTACATACTTCATTGCTGAATATCACTACAATTATCTTTAAAATACTCTCCTTGGGAAGCTATACATCAATGCCAGCACCTAGTCCACCCTTCAGAGCCGTTTTGGAACTCTTTCTGGAATATCCATTGCACACAGTGGCTTGGTGACAAGTTCATGAACTTAATTGTATAGTTGTCTGGGAGGGAGTTTTTAGCCAGTAAACAACTTTGTTGGAACACTCCCCTCCCCCTACTCACCTGATCTGGCCCCCAGTGACTTTTTTCTTTACCCAGAGAGAAAGAAAATACTGAAAGGAAGACCATTTTGATGACATTCAGGACATCAAGGGTAATACGACAACAACTCTGGTGGCCATTCCAGAAAAAGAGTTCCAAAATTGCTTTGAAGAGTGGACTAGGCACTGGTGTCAGTGCATAGCTTCTCAAAGGGAGTACTTCAAAGGTGACTGTAGCGATATTCAGCAGTGAGGTATGTAACACTTTTTCTAGGATGAGCTTGTGACTTAATTGTCAGACCTTATATATATTAAGCCTAGAAGTACACATACCATCTGCATCACTCTGTGTCCCATTGTCCAATCCAATCTTTGTCCAAAGAGTTGGCTTAAGCACTGGTTTCAGCTCTGGGCTAGCAGCATATCCAGGGGCCATGTTCTCAGGGGACCCTCCAAGATATCTGACCAGCAAGTCTGGTCTTTTAATAGAGTTCTAGATCTGCACTCCCATTTTTGTTGGGACTCAACACTGTTTTCCCTATCTAGGCAGTCTTTGTTGGTGGCTGAGCACTATCTACTTCTTCTGGACTCATGCTGATGTACTCTCCCAATTATCTGTCTCCTGGGCTTATATTTTCCTCATGTCTTCGATGTTCTTGCTTTTCATCTGTTCCAGGTGGATTGGGACTGGTTGATGTTCCCTAGATGTCAGCTTACTGGCTTTTAAGACCCCGAACGCCACTTACCAATATGGGATGCTGAACAGTTTTTTTTGTTATTATTATTATAACTGAGTGAAAATGTACATTCCTGTATAAATTTACATGCCCACCCATGTACAACTTCCACTGCTCTCCCTGTCCAGTGACATGAACAGTTTCTTAAGAATAAAAAAGTTATGCCAGTTGACCTCGACGTCCCCTGAAACCATGGTCCTCAGACTCCTGTCTCTGCCTTTCTTTCCATTAAAATTTTGGGTTGTTTAGAAAACCTTTTAGCTTATGGTACAGTCCAGTTGTGCTGATTTCCCTTCGACTGTGTTCAGTTTACTTACTGATAAGTATGAATTTAGTGCTGTCATTTTGATGTCTTTTTTTGTGTGTTGTTGACAGTTCGTTTATTCTGTATAATTTTCTGTGCTGAGTCATTATTCTTCATGGGTTTTCTTTTCATCTTTTTTGTTGCTGGTTTTGTATTTGCTGAGACTTCATAGTTTTATTTCTTATTTTGATGTGTAGGTTTGTTGATTTCTTTTGTGGTTACCTAATTAATATTTACTTCTGTTATTCTAAATTTAAACCAGTGTTTAATTTCTTTGTATATCTTGACATCCTATCCATCTGAAAGATCTGTGACTATATCATTTAGTCCCTCTTTTTGATAAAGTGTCATCATTTACATACTGACATCCATTTTTCCCTATTTTCAGTGTTGTAGCTTTGATTTATTTTTGTGCTTTCTGTATCTGGGTTGGTATCTGGTTGCTCTATCCTGCATTGTAGCCTTGAGTTTTTCCTTTAGTATTTCTTACAATTTCAGTTTTGTTTTTTATAAATTTTCTAAACTTTTTTTGTTGTTGGAAATGGCCTATCTTGTTGTCATATTTAAGAGACAATTTTGCAGGCTGGCAGTTTTGTTTGTTTGTTTGTTTGTTTGTTTTTCTTCAAGTCTTTGTGTATGTCATCCCATTATCTTATTCCCTGCATGGTTTCTGTTGTATAGTCCAAGCTTAGTCTATGGACTCTTCTTTTTAGATTATTTTATGTTTAATGCTAGCTGCCTTTGAAAGCATCTCCTTAACTTTAGTTTTAATAAGTCTGATTGCAGTGTGTGTTGGTGTCTTTCTTTTGTGATCTACCTTGTATGGAATTCAATGAGCATTTTGGATGGATATGTCTTTTATAATATCATCAAAGTTTTCTACCAACAAATCTTCAACAGTTCTCTTTGTATTTTCTATAATCCCCTCCTGTTCTGGTACTTTGGTTACTCATAGATTATGTCTGTTGATAGAGCCCCACATAACTCAGTGTTTATTTTTTTTTAATTCTTTTATCTAATTTTTCCTCAAATATGTTGATGTCACTTGCTTTATTTTCCTCTCACTAATTTTGCATTGCATTGCCCTAGTTCTGCTCTTTTCACTTTCTTTTGAGTTTTTCTAACTCTGGAATTTTACTGTTAACCTGCTGAATTTCAGATCATTGTTGCTCAAGTATTTGCTGCAGCCTGTTCAGTTCGTCACACTTCGCTGCCCTTTGCCTATTCTCTCCAAGAGTCCTAAATAATTTATCTTTTATATTCTACCTCCAATAATTACAGGAACTTTTCTCTGGAACTGTTTCTCTGGAACTTTTTTTTTTAATTCTTTATTTTGGGGGGTTTCTGAAGCCATCATGGTGTGCCTCTTGTAAGTGGTTTGATATGGATGTCTCTGAGCTATCAGAAAGTTGTAATTTATTTATGTTTGCTTGCTGTGTTCTAACTTTTTTTTTAAATGTCCACATAGCCTGGTCATGTGCATTAGTTTGATCATTGGTACCTTAGAAATTCTAAGGCCCTCTCAACAAGTTGCTACAGCTTTTGTTAGGTATGTGGGCCCAGATATATGTTTACTTTTCTTGTTTGTATTCAGCGTAGGTGGTTTGTAGCCAAGTAGGTGGTGTCAGTTCCTCTTGCTGTCATCTAGGCAAGGGTGATTGTTGTAGGCACCAGCAGTGGCTGCTTGCAGTGAGAAAGATAGGGGGTTAACAGCCATCTGTGCCTAGGCAAAAGATTTGTTTCTGGTCCTGAGTTCCCAGCTTCAGGAAACCAGCAGATTTCTTTTCTTTTTTTAACATTTGTTAAATTGTTTCCTCCCCAAGTCTGGGAGAATGGCTCAGGGCACTCTTAAAGAATCCTTTTTCCAGTGCAGGTAAAGTGTCAGAATTTGGAGCCCAGTGCAGTACTGACAAAGGAAGGAGAAAAGCTGGGGAAAAGGAGAGAGGTTTAGCCCAAAGGAGAGTTTTAAATCCACACGCTGGAGGTAGATGCAAGCTACTTAAACTTTTGATGAAAAAATACCACTCACTTCTGATTCTGGAGGCTTGGGTGGCCACAGCTGAGCTTCATCTCTGAGGAAAACATTCTCCAGATGCTGCCTCTTGACTCACCATTTTGGAAATTGAGAATCTTCCTGCAGGGTGTGGATTCCTGCCTGGTCACATCTGGGCAGTTCTAAGTACTTCTGGACCTACTCTCCCTTCCCTGTTGCTTACTCTGATTTCTCAGCTTTCTCTTTGATGTCTAGGGTTCCTAGTATACCATATGTAATCCATTCAGTTGTTTTTTTAAAAATCTTTCCTGATAGAGGGGTCACAGGAAGCATCTTACTAATCTGCCATTTTAGCCCTACCCACCAGTTGAATTTTTCAAAAGTTTGATTGTGGTAAATGTAAAAGAAATTTGCTATTTAACCATTTTTAAGAGTATGCTTCACTGACATTAAATACATTCACCATGTTGTGCAACTATCCCACTACCCATTTCCAGAAGTTGCTCATCATCCCACACAGGAACTCAGTGCACATTTAGCTATAACACTTTCTTTACCCATCCTTCAAAATCTGTGTAACATTTTTATTTGGAAAAATTCTAAGAAAGAAATGGAAACCAGGATTCTGTAGCGTGTCTGGAAAGAATCACCTAGTTGCTGAGAGATTGCATCCCTTAAGAATGTGGAAGAACCCATTGTGGAGCCTGAGGCAGATAGGCTAGATAAGACAGAGTCAGTTCTTCGTGGTTCTGGGCCAGCCTGGCCAGTACCAAGGGAGTTTTTTAGGGTTAGAGTTGTCCACCTGGGAAGACTACTGTGTGAGGGTCAGTGTGATCTGGACTGATTCTCCATAAATCACATGGTTGTTGCTGAGACTGTTGTATTTTCAAAATTCAGATCATATTAAAGGTGGGTCATTGAGTAGAGTGATCACTTTTTCACATCCATTATGTGGCCTTCATCCTTGTCTTGACTGATGGACCGTAATCCAGTGATAAGCTGGTTTGCTGGGCACCAAGAACCAGTATCTTGATGTGACAGCATCAGTGGAAAAACTAACCTATGTCTTACGCAGTTGGCATACCATTATTGTATAGCTCTAGGTCAAGTTTAATACTAAAACGATCTTTACCACTAAGATCTAGTTAGGTAACTGTCTTAGGCTGGGTTTTCTAGGGAAGCAAAACCAGTAACACGTGTAGGTACAAGGAAAGATTTATAAGATAGACACAGAGAGAGAGATAGGAAACAGCTCACGTAATCACAGAAGCTGAATGTCCCAAGTTCTGGCACAAGCCTCATGTGGCCACAGAAGCTTAGGAACCCAAAAGTCAGCAGGTGAGAGACCAGAGTTCTAGATCACCGGTTGTGTAGGTCGGCGGATCCCAAGCTGGTGGCAAGACGAAGCGACAGAGGCTGGCAAACCCAGGATCAGCAGGTCAGGGAACAGGAGCGGCAGAGACTGGCGAACCCAGGATCGGCAGATCAGGGAGCAGGACTCTCAAGTGCCAACTGTAAGAACTGATGAGTCCAACAGCTGCTACTTCAAGTCCCAGAACTAGACACCGGAATAAGAGAGCAGGAGCTCCTGGCTACGTGAGCAGACCAGCAGCCGTAGTGAAGGTCAGGAGATGAGAGCCGGGGGGCGGGGAGCCACCACAAACCCCACCCTGCCACTTAATACAGCAGCCAAATATGGAGTAGCCAAGTTTACGTAATCCTGACCACCACAGTAACTAAGCTGATGATAAAAAATGGGTCCTACTAGGGGTCTGGGAACCATGGTTTCAGGGAACAGCTAGGTCAGTGGGCATAGCAAATTTTATTAAGAAAATATTCTGGATGCTGACGGAGGGCCAAAATGGCATGCGGTAAAGACAACCAAGAAGACAGAGAGACCCACAAGAGTGGGTGCCTACATCGACCTGGGACCGGAAGAACTGGATGGTGCCCAGCCACCACCAGTGATAGCCATGACGGAGCTCACAGAGAGGAGCCTTACTGGCAACACAAGAATAAAAAGAGGTGCATCATGAGATCTCCACTAAAAGACCTCAATTGATGGTCCAGCGGTTTTGGGGTTCCTCTGAGAGCATGGCCCCCGGCCCTGATGCTGCCCGTTCCCATAAATTATAACAAAGGTCCACTCTTTGGACAGGAATGGAATGCACTTGGCAATGCAGAGTAACCATATATTGGCAGCACTTTATGGTTCTATACATCTGTAGGATATCATCTTGCTGACCTCTGGCTGGAGGAAGGGGAGTGGACGGAGAGGAGGGGAAAGGAGACTGTTGGGAGGGTGAGACATGTATGGAGCAGAGAGGAATAGTGTGCTGTTACCAGACAGGGAGAGCAGTGGAAGCTGCATATAGGGGGGCATGTAAATTTACATGTGAATGTACATTTTCACTCAGTTATGTTAAACAAAAATAAAAAAAATAAAAAATAAATGAAATATTCTGAAACAAGAACAACATCAAGTGGACTTCAGCATAACTTGAGTACTCCTTCCATCTTAACCCAATATTGCAAGGACAGAGTAGCTGGGGCAGGGGGCAGGGGCCCATGCTCTTAGGCGAAATCGAGGCCAATTGGCACAACTAGCGTTTTGCTCAGAGGCCTGTCTGCACCCCACATCAGTGAGTGGCTTAAAAGCTGCCAAGCTGCCATCCGAGGACACAGCAAATGGTCCAAACTCCGCCGGAACGGATGCTCACTGAGGACCAAAACGACATGGGGTAAAGACAACCTAGAAGATAGAGAGACCCACATGAGTGGGTGCCTACATCGACTTGGGACCGGAAGAACCGGATGGTGCCTGGCCACCACCAGTGATAGCCACGATGGAGCTCACTAGGTTGAGCCTCACTGGCAACACAAGAATAAAAAGGGTTGAATCCTGAGATCTCCACTAAAAGACCTCAATTGATTGTCCAACAGTTTCGGGGTTCCCCTGAGAGAATGGCCCTTGGCCCTGACGCTGCCCTTACCCTTAAATTATAACAAAGGTCCACTCTTTGGATAGGAATGGATTGGACTTGGCAATGCAGAGTGACCATATATTGGATGCACTTTATGGTTCTGTACATCTATAGGATATCATCTTGCTGACCTCTGGCTGGAGGAAGGAGAGTGGGTGGAGAGGTGGGGAAAGGAGGCTGTTGGGAGGACGAGACATGTATGGAGCAGAGAGGAATAGTGTGCTGTCACCGGACAGGTAGAGCAGTAGAAGCTGCATAGAAGTGGGCATGTAAATTTATATGGGAATGTACATTTTCACCCAGTCATGTTAAATAAAAGAATAAAATTTAAAAAAGAAAATATTCTGCATCCCACTTTAGTGATTGGTGTCCGGGTTCTTAAAAACTAGCAAGTGGCCATCTAAGAAGCCTCAATTGGTCCTAACCTACCTGGAGCAAAGGAGAATGAAGAACATTAAAGACATGAGAAAAAAATACAAGCCCAAAAGATAGAAAGGGTCACATAAACTGGAGATGACATCAGCTTGAGAAGAGAAGAATGAGATAGTTCTCAGCCACCACCAATGACTTCCCTGACTGGAAACACAATAAAGTCCTTCATTGTAGTAGGGAGAACATGAAGTATAGAACTTGAACTGCATTAAAAATGCCAGACTTGATCATCTGACAGAATGGGAGTGCCTCCAGACTCTTCGTTAGCCTAGAACTGAAGTCATTGCCAAAGCCAACTAACTTTTCAGACAAAGATTGGACAGGACTGTAAAACATAAAGTGATACTGGTAAACAGTGTGCTTCTTGGCTTAAGTTCACAAAAGGAAAACTTAAGTGGGTAGCTCCTGTCCAGAGACAAGATGAGAGGCACAGGGGGACAGGAGCTAGCTGAATGGACATGAGAAATACAAGGTGGATAGCAGGGGTGTACTGTCAGAGTGTATGGAGAGGAGTTAGTTACATAGCAATGTGTGTGTAAGTTTTTGTGTGACAAATTGACTTGGATTATAAACTTTCACTTAAATCATAATGAAATATTTTAAAAGAGAAATTCACCTTAAATATTAGGTTAAACTATATGAATTACCATTGTTTAGTGTTGTTCTTATAGGTCAAAAATAGCCAGATATTAGAAATTACATACAATTCAACCTGTCAAAGAATTGTATCCAAGAGAAATTATGCTGGACCGTGTTAAAACAGGCAAGGATGACCTGATACAAGAAGGATTGTTGCAAGAAGCAGGAGGGAGGACTTATACAAGGAGGCAAAGGAATGCTCGAATCTGAGTTCAACTCTAGTGAAACAGAAAACTGAGCTTTTTAAAATCTGGGGTGGGTTAGTAGAGAAGCACCAAAGAAAGTAAGAGGGTTGATCACCATGATGGGTGAGTGATTTGCTGAGCTTTCCTTTGGGGCCATTTGGCTCAGAATAGTCTTTTCTTGCAATAAGGTGGCCTGGGTTCTGGGAGACCTCAGGTAAGGGATAAAAGGAGTAAAGGACTCCTCCCTGGTTAAACAAAAAAAACCAAACCTGTTGCTGTCAGGTCGTTTCCAACTCATAGGGACTCTTTGCCTAGAAATGTAAGGCCTGAGAGGGGAAGGTTAGGTTAATGTTTAACCAGGAGATCATTAAGATCTGGATCAGTTCTTTGCAGTAAGCTGGTTTCTGGAACACAAAAGGGTGGGGAGATTTTTTTAATCATTGTTGTCCTAGAGCTCAGATAAAAGCCAACTGTGTCAATTGAAAGTGACAGTTTATTATTTATGCCCAGGCCTGGCCAGGGCACGTTATTATAGTGGACCTTTTTCCAGCAGATAAAAAACAAATTCCTGCGTATTAACAAGGCCATGTTTCCCTGAGTGGGAATAGGCTTGTCCTCCTCTTTTTATCTACCCACGAGGAAGGAGAGAGATGGCTCTTAAACCTCAGGAACCTCCAAGAAGACATCCTCGTTCTTATCCCCGCCTCCTGGCTGACTTTGTTCCTTTACATTTAAAAAAGAGTGGGTGATGGAAAAATTCTAGTTGACAGTGATGATTGAACATGTCCTGCTGAAGCCAGTCCAACCCTGGTATTCATCTAAATAGAGGGTATAGGGAGAATGCCTAGCATTCCATCTTTACACTGTCATTAAATTTAAATGGAATTAGGACATGGCATCACATCTGGGCTTCTTAAAAGTATTTCCCTCCACCAGGGATGTTTTCTAGGTCCTGTATATTCCTCTCAGGAAGGTAGTACTTTAAGGACTTTGGAGTATATGGTAAGCCTTACATTTGTTTCTCTTGAAGGATAAAATTGCTAACTTCTTTGGAATTGGGCATCTGAGAAGCAGAAGGTTCTGTTGGAAGGACCAGTGGTGATCTCATGGTATGTATTTGTTTCTCAGATTAACTTCCCAACCACATCCACTGTCTCCAAAGAGTGTGAAGCCGCCATATCTTGGGTCACCGTTGAGATACCGCCTTCCTGCTTTCTCCAGCCAAGAGATTCCCAAGAAGAAGGCAGAGAAGGAGAAGGCCAACAAAAACAGGGAACGTGCTGCTGGCAAGCAGGCCTTTGGTGCATCTGGCGAGCAGGCTTTTGGTGCATCTGGCCAGCAGGCCTTTGGTGCATCTGGCCAGCAGGCCTTTGGTGCATCTGGCCAGCAGGCCTTTGGTGCATCTGGAGAGGAGACCCCTGAGAAGCACATTATGGACAAGCACATCACTGAGAAGCATGCTGCTTTTGGAGGGAAGGCTGAGATCAACGAAGGTGGGCCTCCCTCGTGAATGCTGTAATGTGGGACCTTGGGTCTGTAGAGATAGTCGTCTTTCTGACCCAGTTCAAGCACGATTCTTGCCCTCTTCCTGCTTTCCTCCCCTCGGTGACCTAAGGCTCCCCTAGAGGGGTCAGCTCTGCTCTGGCTGCAGAAGTGCTCACAGGTGTGTTGAATAAAGCACCCAGCCCACATATGTGGGCTTCATGGCAAGAGAAAGACCACTCTAATCCTTTCAGTTTTTGTGCTACAGTGAGTTCGTCCCATAGGTACAGCCAGTGATGCCCTTAGAACTTGCTGCTCTCTCTTTCCCCTGCATTAGTCTACTCCCCTGCGTTGTGAAATACATCCAGGGTGGCAGCTGGCCCCATCATCGTCTGCTTGATGGCTAATCATGCTAGTTCTGGCAGCATTACCCCTTATCCTGTTGGGGTTAATTTTTTTTTCCTAAGTGGCAGCTGCTGCATGAGTAGAGTCATTGTGCTCATTCCCCTTTGTCTTTTCTTTTTGGTTCCTCTTCCCCAATGTAAACTCAGGGAAGCCCACAGCAGGCACCTCTGATGCTGGAGAGGCCTCAAAGATTCTGGCTGAGAGGAGACGACAGGCCCGGCTGCAGAAGGAACAAGAAAAGCAAGAACAACTGGAGAAGGAAGAACAAGACAGGTTATTGGCTCAGATTTTGTGGATGATCTCATGGGGAATGCTTTCTTTTACAGTTTTGGTATTGATGGAAACGCAACAGTAGCCTAGGGGCCTAGAATGTGTGGTTTGCACAGAAGCAGCTTGGGAGGCTGCAGCTACTGTTAGATATAATTCCAGTGAAACTTTGCCCTTTTCAGAGGACCTGGAAAGCCATACATAGCTCCTGGATCTAGATGGTACAGGCAGCCTCCCTTCCTCCTCTTGGACATCTAGACCAACCAGTTGTGTCTATCAAGAACTGTATCTCTAAGCTTTGCTTATAGGTTGCAGTTCTGAGAAAACAGAAGATTCCAGGTGTAGAGCTCTTGATTCTACTTCCCAAAGTTGTGTTTTCTCACCTTGATTATCCTGCTTTTCACCATAGAGACAGAAAAGAGGGTTGAGCAGATTTCCGTAGAGAGGAGTTGAAGCCAGCCTCATGGTCTATGAGCAGTGAGGTGTGGAGAAACCTACTGTGAAGCGAGGCCAGAAGACATCCTTGCAGTGGCTCCTAAACCTAGGAGGATATCAGAACCATCTGGGCACGTGGTATGAATACACAGGCTGAGGTCTTGTCTTTCTTCAATGACCTTGGGCCTTTGTAGCATTATAGCTACCAGGTGATTCTGATGTAACACCAACATTTAAGACCCTCTGCAATGATAGTGCAAAGGCACTGTATCCAAATAAAGACAGTCCTGCCTTTTCTGTCTTTATATTCATAGAGGAATGTATGCTAGGGGTAAGGTAGATTTGATCATTAAATTGATAAAGGGAGCTTCTGGAATAATCAGAGTGCAGTCCAAGCCACTTAAAGAATTAACATGACAGGAAACAAATGATGCTGTAGCACTTCAAGACTGGCACAGAATTTAGAATAAAAAACATAATATTCTTGATCTTTACATGACCTTGGCAGGTCTGGTCTCTTGATTGCGTATTTGCTGATCTGTTTGAAAAGAGAAAGGGGAGGAGGGTCAAACTGGTCCCTTCTTGCTTGAAATTCTGGACCATTCTGATATTTTCTCCCACCTCTAGCTTTTTGGTTAATATCGGAAGATTTATTATTAACTGGGGTATTTGGACTGGTTTATGTGGGTCTCAACTCAGATTCAGTCTTCAAAGTGCCCCTGCCCTTCCTGCTGATTGCTAGACTCCTAGTCAGTCTCTTTGTTGACTTAAACCTTGTGATGCTTTCTCTTGCTTCTCTGGCCTCTCTTTTGCAGCATCTTCTGTCTGCTCCCCAATCGCAGCCCTCAGTCCTCGGTGGTTTCTCTGACCAGCCTCCCTGAACTGGTCGGGGAAGTGTGGCTCCCTCCTACTCTGCCATTGCCCTCGTCATATCACAGAGGGTGTTATTCTGAGCATTGGTGTGCTGACCAACCATGCTCTCAGCTCTATTTCTGTCCTCATTTTCCCTTTGCCATATTTTATTGTATATTTGTTAACTTCCTGTTGCTTCACAAACATTAAACATTTTCAGGAACAAGGAAGGCTCTGAATACCACACATGTTCTAATGACTCCTGACTGCAGGTGGCCAGATCCCTCTTTAGAGCTGCCTTGGCCAATAGGAGTGCCTGTAACTGCACCTGGCTGTGGAAATTGAAACTAATTAAGTACAGTTCAGCTCCTCCATCACACAAGTGCTCAGTGGCCACGTGTACCCAGTTTTTATCTTATGGCCAGCATAGAAAGTTTTGTTGGGCAGTCTACTTCTGACTGCTCTGTTTACATTTGAATGCATTCACTCTGCATCTCTGTCTCCCCAGGTACTCAAGTCACAAATCTGAGCACCAGTGCTCAACTCTTCTTTCCTTCCTCTTTCATAAGCACCTGACAGTTGTCAAGTCCAGGTTAGGCTGCCTCATTAGTGTCTTTGTTCTTCCCCTTCTCCCCTCCTGTCCTACCTGAGCTACTGCCCGTTATCTTACTTGGACTGTATCTCTACCATCCCAACTCATCTCCCTGCTGTGGGGCTCCCAAGTTGTCCACTGTACACCCTGTGTCCACAGGGACTTTTCTAGGGCAAGTGTAATTGTCCTGCTCCTGTCCTTAAAACAAGCCAGTGGCTCCCCTGCCTATAGGGTCCATCAAAGGACAGCAACAGGCCTTTAAAGCCTGCCATGAGCAGGACGTCTTCCCCATCTCCCTCCCATCTTGGGTACCAGTGTGCAGACCTCCCTGATACTCCTTCACCATCTCACCCATACCCCCAAATGTTTGCTTCTGCTGTGCCCATACCTGGACTCATGTGCCTGGGGCGCAGACACCTCTTCATTTCTCAAGATTCATATCAAACCTTGCTCCCTTTCACTAGCCACTTGCAACCCTGTGCCCAGGATAGAATGGACCCCTTCCTGCTTTGTACCCTTCCTGAGCCCAACTGTGTAACACTAACTGCCTCGTTTATTCCCAGGCCTGTTTCCCTGAGTAGACACACAGACTGGAATACAATCTTGGCATTCCTAGTTCTTGCACTCAGTACATGTACTAGGAAGGATGAGGAGGAGGGAGAGGCCCCGCGAGAAAAGTGGGGCACCAGGAGGTGACGAGAATACAAAAGCTGAGGTAGTAACACTCAAGTGGAACTGGAAAAGCCAGATGAATTCAAGCGAGGCTTTCTGGCTCACATCTAGCGACTCTCACAACAAACCGCTGCTCAGGTTTGACCGTAAGGACACAGTAGAACACTACACTCAGGAACAAATGTAGATAGGAAAAGGAAATTGGTTTCAGAGGATAAAATTTTATCAATCTGACTAGATAAACTAAACTACAAAATACCCAGGTAATTCGAAACACTGGGGCCTTGGTATATTAGAGCAATATATTTAACCCAAAGTAAAAATCACAGTAATACACTTGACCCCAAAACAGTTTTCCTCTCTCTTGCCAGAATGTGAAGCTTTGCATAGCGCTACGTGAGAGGTGAGAAAGGAAGGTACCAGACAGCCTGAGGCTGGAACACAGCGGACATCTCTTGGAATAAGATCATCCTCCTGTCTGTTTTTTTCTTAGACTTAATAGTTCAAGTTACAGAAATGTTGTTGCCAAATTAGAGAAAATAGAGAATTATAATAAAGCCACTTGAGCCAAACTGTGGAAAGCCCAGTTATTGTTGCAAGCTAACAAGGAGAAGTCCATCCAGGTCAGGGATGGTGGGTCTACCCAGAGCAGAAGGGCTGACAGGAACTCAGCAACCAGGCCCTAGGAAGAAGAACAAAAGCTCACCCAGTCCCCGCCAGCAGTGACGCTGGTTCTCTGTTGGAAGCACAGAGAACAGGGCATAACTGCTGGGCCACTGAATGGTTCCAGGTATAAATTGGGATTTTTAGAGTCAGAGCAAGAAATCCGAGATCTGGGCTTAACTCTGGAAGGCCCTGGTGACAGCTGGCAAGCATGAGATCTTGCTGGTATTCAGAAATGAATCACATGAAGCCATGTTAAGAGCTAAAACAGATGCAGAGGCATGCATGGAAAAACATTCAAGTCAGGCGGCCCTTCATGAGCATTGCATGCAGCCAGGCTGAAGCTTGGTGTCTAACCAAGAGTGAATGTATTTGTACTGGGCCCAGAGCCTCAGGAGACCTCTTAAGGCAGAGCCCCTTCGACCTGGCTGAGCCTCCAGGTGGCAGGTTGTTTGGTGATACCATAGCAGGCAGGGGGCAGTTCCAGAGAAAGGACCCAGGCAACACAGCAGTGACATTTAATGCCAACAAATGCGGAGCGCTCAGGACAAGCCATAGCCTTGGTGATCAGGAGATGATGAGGGATTTTGGAAGAATATGTTTGAGAAGAGTGATGGAGACAGAAACCAGACTGCAGGAGGTTAGAGGGAGGAGCACTACATGTCAGCTGGACTGGAAGAGATTCATAGATGAGAGGCAGGACAGAGAGGGCCTAGGAAAGTTGTTTGGGACGCCGGAGCCATGTGTATTTCTGCAGGCAATTGAGAGGGATGTGTAGAAGGAAGCGACTGGGACTGGAAGGAAGGGAGAGGATAATGGAAGGGACTCAAAGCTTGGTAGGGCACAGTTAATAGCACAAGTGGAGGAGTTTGCAGTCCTTTGCATCTAAGTGGTAATGGTATACAGAAGAGAAGGCCCGTGCTAGTGGCCCAGTCTTCTCTGTAACCTGATTGGAGAGGAATGACAAAGATCGTGAGAGGGAGGGGGGATTAGACTCCCCATAGGGACCTCAGGGATGATGATAAAATGAGGGAGTGTGACAGTCAAGACTTGTATACACCTCCGTGTAAGCAATGCTGGGCCCTGGGGGTTACTTACACGTGGAGTTGGGAAGCAGAGTCATTGCTATGCCATCCCAGAAACACTTGAGAGGGGACCAAAGGGCCAGGAGACAAAGAGAAGAGAGAAACAGACACAAGTTGGCTGGACAGTGCTAACCAGGGCCAGGTCAGGAGACCAGGCAGCAGAAGGATGGCATGAGATCAAAGGGAAAATTTGGAGTTTAAGATGTTGAAGCCAACTTTTGTCTCACTGAAAACTTGTAAGCATACAGGAAGAGTACAGTGAAACCCATATCTACTTGTCCACCTGTTTGGGCCTGGAAAGGCTCAACATTAAGCAGTGAAGTAGGGTGAGGGGCTGGGGATAGAGACAACTATAGTCCCCAGTGGCCAGGTACAGGGGTGAAGTGCTGAATGATGACAGTGATACTTGGTTTTCTGGTATTTCGCACTAAGTCTGTGAGGAATGGGAATGGACTGGGTGTGTGTATAGGGGTGTGGGGTGGGGTGTGTGTGTGTATGTGTGACAGAACTGTACACAGCTATGGAGAACTTGGGAGGTGTCTTAGTCATCTCATGCTGCTGTAACAGAAATACCACAAGTGTATGGCTTTAACAGAGAAATTTTATTTTGTCACAGTTTTCTAAGCTAAAAGTCCAAATTCAGGGTATCAGCCCCAGGGGAAGGCTTTCTCTGTTGGCTCTGGAGGAAAGACCTTGTCATCAATCTTCCCCTGAACTGGGAGCTTCTGATGCACAGAGACCCCAGGTCCTTTCCAGAGGATGTGCTCAGCTCCCAGCACTGCTGCTTTCTTGGTGGTGTGAGGTCCCCAAGTCTCTGCTTGCTTCCCTCTCCTTTATACCCCAAGAGATTGCCTCAAGGCACAGTACAGTCTTGCATATTAGAGTCCTGCCCTGCCAACACAACTGCTGCCCATCTTCCCTCATTAACATCATAGAAGCAGGATTTACAACACATGGAGGACATCACCACAATACCAGGAATCATGTCCTAGCCAAATTGCTACAGCCATTTTTAAAGGCAATTGAATGCTTGACCGGAGGGTATCAGTTAATGATGCCGATGCCAGGGCAATGGAGAGATGACATCTGTGTTCCCTCTGGTGCCTGGAGTGGGCAAAGAAAGAATCTTCATCCTTGGATTTTGAGATACCTGGGGTTTCGTGGGGGGGGAAATCAGCTTTTACCCTCTCCAGGGTGAGCAAAGCATGGTTAATGGAGAGAATTTTGCTTATGAGAGGATGAGATTTCCATGGAGGTACCACAAAAGGGGTTAAAGAACCTATGGAGAGGAATTTTGTGTTTCTGGTGATAATTGAGGATCATGGATATTTGAGGCCTACAAGGTGTTATTACATCTGTACATGTGGGAATTTGTGAACTCTTAATGGAAGAAGTAGAAAGAAAATGCAGATAATGTGTTCTTTTTGAATTAGTTTGTGCATTCATTAATACACAATGTATCCATTTTATATTAATAAAACGTTCCCTAAAATGGGGGTAAGAAATGAAACAGTATTCTAATTTTGGATAAATGTTGTTACCACCCTGTCCATTTTTTATAATCCTGCCTGGGACCTACTTAGTCTTTTATGGAGGAATGTAAGAGAACTGGAGGTTTTTTTCCAATTAGGACCTATGTTTCTGTCCTCCAGAGTTCTTGATAATATTCTTCAACAGTTTCAGTTGTACCAGCAATGTTTTTTCAGCACTATACCTTCTGCTAATACAGAATTCATTATCAGCATACATAATCATAGTCAGCTAGTGCTGCTTTAAGAGAAATACCACAAGTGGATGGCTTTAAAAAGAATTTTATTTTGTCACAGTTCAGTAGGTTGAAAGTCCAAATTCAGGGTGTCAGCTCCAGGGAGAAGACTTTCTTTGTTAGCTCTGGAGGCAGGTCCTTGACATCAATCTTCCCCAGAACTGGAAGCTTCTGAGGCACAGGGACCCCAGTCCTTTCCAAAGAATGAGCTCAGCTCCTGGCACTTGCTTTCTTTATTGATGGTATGAGATGGTATGAGATCCCCAAACTTCTCTGTAGCTTCTTTCTTTTGTATGTCAAGAGACTGCCTCAAGGCACAAAACAGTCTTATGCATTGAATTCTGCCCCACCAACACAAGTGCTGCCCGTGCACCCTCATTGACAACACAAAGCCGGGATTCAGAACATGGAGGAACCTCACACAATACCAAGAATTATGGCCTAGCTAAATTGCTACACACGATTCTTGGGGAAACACATTTCAATCCATAACATTCTACCCTTTGTTCCCTAAAACATCACATCCTTGGAACATATAAAACATACCGCATCATAGGAAAAGTCTTAAAAAGTCCAAGTCCAAAATCCAGAAATTCCTCTTTAGCTGTGAAATCTAGAACACAAGTTAGCTGCTTACAAAATGCAGTAACAGAACAGGCAGAAACAAGTTAGGTATTTCCATTACAAATGGAAGAAAGAAGGCAAAACAGGCAGCAAACAAGTCATCAAAACATATTAGTCCTCAGAGCTTTGAAAATAATCTTCCATTTTGTGAGATATTTGACACAGTGGTCCTGCCCTCCAGACTCTAGGTATTAGCCACACTCCAGATTCTGTGTGGAAGCCCCCCTCTGCCTTCCAGGCCCACTGGGACAGCAACTCTGGTCCTTGCCCTTTAAGGCAATCTAAGTCCAACTGAGTGTCATTTCTACTCTTACGAACACAGGAAGGTGTGGCTCCACCCTTTCAAACCCGTGAGGTCATGGCCATATCTTTTGAGATGATGCAGTTCATGCTCCTTGTCTCTTCAGCTTCTGCTTTCTATGGCCTCATGGCCTAGGTCTCAGCTCATATGTGTCCTGCTGGGGCAAGTGTTCCAAAACTCTAGCTCCACCAGTTTAAGTTTCCGGGAGTACCCCACTCTACCAAGAAGCCTCTTGTACACAGGTACTCAGCTCTCCTGGGTCAGCAAGCCTAGCTCTACCGATTTAAGTGCCTGGGGGCACCCGATTGCCAAGAAGCCGCCTTCATACAGGCACTCAGCTCTCTTGTCTCCATAGGTTGGCTCCTAAATCTGTGTTGCCCTTTTGCTACTGCTGCTTACCATCTGCAGCTTCTCCAATGTTAACAGTTTTCAGTTTCTTCTGAGTCTTCTATCCATTCACAGTTGCAAAACTACGTCCTCATTTTAGGTATCTTGTCAGAGCAACACTCACTTTCTTGGTACCAAATTCTATCTTAGTTAGTGTTGCTTTAAGAGAAATACCACAAATGGATGGCTTAAAAAAGAAATTTTATTTTATCATCCTGGTAGGTTAAATGTCCAAATTCAGGGTGTCAACTCTAGGGTGAAGGCTTTCTCTGCTAACTCTGGAGGAAGGTCCTTGTCATCAGTCTTACCCCAGGATTGGAAGCTTCTGAGGTGCAGTGACCCTGATCCTTTCCAAGGGATGTGTGCAGCTCCCAGCACTGCTTCTTGGTGCTATGAGTTCCCCAATTTCTTTTTGCTAGCTTCGTTATATCTCAAGAGAATGCCTCAAGGCACAAAACAATCTTACTCATTGAGTCCTGCCCCACGTACACAACTGTGGCCCATCCACCCTTATTAACAACACAGAGCCTGGAGTTATAACATGGAGGAACCTCACACAATACCAGGAATCATGGCCCAGCTAAATTGCTACACAGATTTTTGGGGGAACACAATTCAATCCGTAACTGAAGTGTACTGTCCTAGGCTAATTTTTTTTTAAATGTATTTGTTTACTTTTCAAAATATTTTATAGGCTGTCAAACCTTCACAGTTCCTGAAGCTATTAGGCTGGAGGAATGTCTTTTTAAACCTTGACCTTTTTTATAACAATATAACAGTATCCTAGCAAATCAGTGACACATGTTTACCTAGAAAAAGATATTTTCTGAAAAACACAGATTTCTAGATGCACTTAAAGGGCCGTCAGGGTTGGGGCTAGGAGTTATCTTTAGTTATGCAGCAAACATTTGAAGGCCTTTGAGGACCAGGCATTGGGTTAAGTACTTCCACACATTGTTTCATTTAATTCTCGTAGTAAACCTGTGGAGTAGTAGTACAGCTATTCCCAGTTTTCAAATGAACATTGAAACTTGAGTGTTTCCAAAGATCGCATACCAGATGGCACAACCAGAATAGAATCTAGGTCCTACCCATGTGTCACATTGGCGATAACGTTCTTCAGGTAAGTGTGACTCCACATCTTTTATGGATGAGGGAAGTGACATACCTGTGAGAAGGAAGAAGTTTAGAAATGTAAAAATAAGCTTTCAGACTTAACATTTCCCCCTCTCCTTTAGAGCTCTTTATCATGAACTATTCAGCTGTGGATGAAAGGTGCTACATGCCATTGAATTTTCATACTGCAAAGAATAAAAACTAAAATAGATTTTTATTGATTGCCAAGATAAATGGGAAAGTGGGTGTTTTTGATTTAATTTCTGTATTAAATGTCATGTTTCTTTTGAGCATTTTCTTCCCTTTTCTGCTTGAGAATTCATATACCAGTTAGAACCCAAAGTGAATTTGTTGAGCTCATAATCACTTTTAAATTGCTGACTAGACTTTGAAAATCTAAATTTTTTTTTAGCTTAAGTCAGTTTTAAGTATTCTGCTTTTGTATGTACTTTTTTTTTATTGTGCTTAAATAAGAATGATGGAATTGGCTTCCTATCTAATTGTTAGCGTTTGTAGCTTGACAGGGGAACATTTGAGTCTTAGAAAATTTAAAACCAACTGCAATTAACTTTTATTTTTTGGTTAAGTATGCAAACTCTAGATTGAGTGGATTTCCAAGAAGAATGAGTCATTTTAATTAGTGGATACTAATTGCACTGCTTGGACTTCTTCCTGTGTTGAGCATTGCTCTGCTATCAGCAGATAGCAGTTTTTTGGCAGCTTTTTTAGCATGGCTTCTTGTTGAGATGCTGTAACTGATTAGCGTGCGCCCCCCCCCCCCCCCCCCCGGTTCTGGAGATCAGGGTAGCAAGTCCGGGACCTGGTGAACAGCTAACTGGGTTCCCCCGCCCCAGGGCATGCAGCTTCCATGGCAGCAAAATTTTATTAAGCAAAAGTACATTCTCTCAAAGAGGGAACAGGTCAGTCTTTGCTACTGGAGAAAGACCTGTATAGATTCTGGGGGGTCCTTTTATTTTCTTAATGGAGGAGGGTGGTGGCTTGCTCCTGGTTCCATGTTTTGGACTACAATGAGTAACTGCATGATGGGTCATCTCCTGAAGAGTATGGTAATGATAGGTGGAAATGGGGACTAGGCCACCTCCAGATCATTCCCCACCTGGTGGTGTGCACACATGGCCACATTGCAACTGCCAGGAAGGATTGTCATATTTGCATCACATTTGCCAGGAAGAACTGTTTCACCTGCAGTTGTCTTCTCACGGGTTGACATTAAGAGGTGGTATGTGGCTGAGATGAGGTTCCCTAGCTAACCTTGTCATTTCACCCCTAAGGAGACATGGACCTGACATCCTGAAGGGAAGATGGAAATTTGACTCACTCTGGCTACTTCCTGCCATTTGGGGTCCTAGTCCTGCCTACCCATCAGACCCATTTTCGTCAAGTGCCCTGTCTTGGAAACATTAAGCTGCCTGATCTGCTGCCTGGGTGGTGGGTATAGGCTGGTGACCTTGTAGGACCATGAGTTTAACTTGAAATTGTTGTATCCTGGGAGAGAGAAAGAGAGTTAAAGCATTAAGAATTAGGGGCTCAAAAATAAAGGATAACCAAAAAAATAAGGAAACTACCAGTGGCAGTAATAGTGACATTAGCCAGCTCGGTTTTTATAGCCCATCTATGACCAGGGTATAAGCTGGGGATATATTATGGATAGGGATCTGAAGTATTTTTTTCCTTTGGATGGCAAATGCTTATCCTGTGGTTATGTGTACATGCAGACTTGAAGATGGTCCTGCCACAGGGACTGGTGGGAGGACTCAGGAGGTGTTGCATGTGCAGTTTTTTGGACCCTTGGTTCAGTTACCCAGTACTTGATTGTAGCTCTCTGTAGCACCTGTTGGAAGAACGCATAGTGGTCAGAGTGGGAATTTCTGTGCTTGTCCCTGGAGTTGGTTCCACCTGGTTCCTTCTGAAAAACAGCCTGGAGAAAGTTTACACAATTGTTTGGGGAATTATCTCAGTGTCCCAGCAGCACAACTGGGCATTTGGAGATAAGTAGAAGTGTCCTACCAATTGTGACCCCATCAGACATAAGAGTAAATTTTACACAGTCCTGCTTGGAGAATGGGCCCATTGGGTAATTAAAAGTTACGAAGGTGGCTCTTGTGTCTAAGACAAATTTAAATTCCTTACCCTCCATGTCGTGTGTATCCCTTAGGTTCACCATGGAGATGTCGATGGTTTACCCAGGAGCCAGGTGGGTCTCAGGGCCCCATAAGTGGTCAGTGTGTTGACACCCCTCTTCTGAGAGTCCAGAAGGGCCTATCCATCTAGGCCTTTAGGGAAGTCAACTGAGCATCCTATTTTAGGGTGCTCAGGACACTTTGCCTTCCAGTGGCCTCATTTTCAACAGTACCTACATTGCTTAGGGTCAGTACTTACTGGCCAGTGAGGTAATCCAAGTCTGGATCTCTGGGGGCCAACTGGGTCACCTTGAGGTGGCCTCAGAGAGCTACAGCTAACAACTAGGCCTTCTTTTTCACCTTTTTTCCTCTGCTGCCAAATCTCTGTTAAACATCTTAAAGGTCTCTACCAATTGGCAGAGTAGGGTCTGAGGTTCTGCCTTGAGCTTTTGTAATTTTTGTCTTAATGTCTGGTGTGGACTGGTATATAAAATGTATGGCCATAATGGCTTTCCCTTTTCTCTTTTCAGGATTGGTACTGATAACATACTTTTTAAAGGATTTAGTGAGTTTAGTGAGAAAGACAGCTGGGTTCTCCTCAGGTCCCTAGTTAAAAAGGGGATTTGAGAGTGAACCTTGACTCTTCTGGTTTTAATAAGACACTTCACTTTTAGGTCTGGGTCCTGACAGAGAGCCATAGAAGTCTCTACAGAGGGTGTTTTCTCCATTTGCTCTTAAGTTTATAAAACAGAAGACCCAGAGTGAAACAGCCAGAGTCGATCTAAAGGCAGTAGTAGCCTGTGTGGGTTACCTCAGTCTCCATGAATGTCAAAAATTTATATCTTAGAAGAATCACATGTACCTTTCATGGTTCCCTCTTTTGGAGCATGATCTTACTGTAGTATCGTCAATCAAAAATGCTCAATAAATGGTAATTGAACACCATCAGGTTTTTAGGATTCCAGGCACCATATAAGTGAACTAGAAAATGGAACAGAAATACTAACAATTTTAATTCAATTATCTAAAATAACCAATGAATCTACAACCCTAAGGCCTTCAAACAAGAAAATAAAATTCATGAGGTGTCTTAAGTAGCATCAGTAACTGTCTTTCCTGTGCCACAGCACCAACTGTACTTTGTAAAACCTCAATTTGTGTATTTATATAAATATAGGAACATTTATCTATTAAGGTACAGTTTTCCTATACAATAGGACATCTAATGTTATTCTAACTTGCAAAATCATAGCTAAAATTTTACACATTTCTTTGGTTATGATATTTACAACTTTGCTAAGTTTACCAATAGGAATTTCTAATTGGAGAATTATAATATCTAAACCCATTAGTTAATAATTTAGGAGAAAGGTAAATGATTTTTTAATATCTAGAAAGTAGAACCTTAAAACATCAGCAATATTTCCACATAAAACCTATAGTATATTTTCATTTACTAAGTCTTATGTATGTTCCATCTGATTGTGGATCAGCTGCAGTCTGTGAGGCCATCAGTTTCTGCATAAGAGTTTTGGGTGTCTTCAGTTATCTTTTTTCACAAGTCTAATATCTTTGTTGAGATATTCTGGTCAAATGTCTTTTTAAAAATCAGCAAAAAACTACATGAGTCAGGAAAGCCTGGACAAGATATACAAGACTTAGAAAATGAGAAACACTTAATAGGCAGATATTACTTTACAAAAACAAATAATGAATAAGAACACTGGGGGTTTGAAAAATTTCAAGGTTGACTTTGTCAAGAGTGTGGCTCAAGGCCAAACTTGCAAAGTTTTACACACACAGCAAACACCCTATGGAGATAACACAATCTCTCAAACACTTTCCACAGAAAATTACAAACTTGGGGTCTACACAACTAAACACAAACTTCACGAGAATAATGAGACGTTGAAAAACAGGTGCCAGGCTGGAGGCCAGTGTGAAAAGTAAAGACAAAGATGGAAATGGGGCTGCAATCCCCTTTAAGAGTGGTACTGGTGCCACTGTCCCTAAATAGCAAAAAAGAGATGTAGAGAAATAAGAATGGTCCAAGAAGACAGAGCTCCAGCAGATACTGTTCTCCAGATTGAGGTAACAGTTGTGAAGAACAGAGTGGAGTGAGGGAATCCCATGCTATCCACCAGGCTTTCTGGATATTTCCTGCCCGTTACCAAATGGCCAGGCATTACAGAACTTTTCTCCAGACTTACTACAAAATGACTGTTTGTCTGAGCCTGGCCTCCAAAATACAAACCAAAAGACAAAGCAGGCCGACACAACCAAGAGTAATCATTCCCTGGCCCCTCATTCAAAAAGTAGAGGTCCCAAATCCAATGCCAATGTTCAGGACTTTCTAAAGGGGAGACAAAACACTTGGAAAAAGAAAAAGGGGTGGGTAGGTATGCTGTGGTGGAATGAGAGGCAAGTTGAAGAAGCAAAGAATAAAGATTTCCAGATTCCCTTACCCATCCAGGCACCAGAGTAACCGCTCACCTCAGGAGAAGGCTCGGAGTCAAAATGCTGCACTAGCCATTTGCCCGGTCCTGTTGGTGAGGTGGCTCATCCGTCTTTGTTGGGGTTCAGGGATCCCTTCATGGTCACCAAACTGTTACCAGGGGTCTCCGAAGACCCTCAAGGGTCATTGTCAGACGTGCGAGATACAATTACTTGGGGAAGCCTGGCTGGCTGTGAGGTCTGAGATTGGGGTAGTATTGTTCCAGTTTTTGTTACAAGACGTTGGAATGTGTTGGGACTTACTGGGGCCCATTCCATGAGGAGGACTGACAAGGGATGTTGGGCTTGTCAGGCCAGCGTTCCTGCTGTCACTAAGCTGAAAATAAGAGGAGTAGGGAGAGACATCCCTCTGCCCTTCTCTCGAGCTTTCCTGGAGAGGAGTCTCACACCCTTTCCTCCCAGTCAGACCCTGTGAGGACCTGCACTCTGAAACCGTCCATGAGACGGGACTAGCTAGGGCTTTCCTCTGCTGTAAGTTGCTCCCAAGACTCGGGGGTGTTTTTTCCATCCAAGGTGTACTCCCCTGTTTTTGGCATCCCAAGGTGACTGGTATCTTAGGAGCATCCATCTGGCCAGCTTAAAGATTTTCTAAAGAAGGGCAGTAGAACCAGAACTTTGAGGGCAATTACACTACCCAAGAGGGCCCTTTGGCCCTCCTTAGAAAGCTCCCCAGGAGAGTAAAGTTTTGGAGGGCATGGTTAAAAGGGAGAAATGGGCCCAGGGGTGTGAGCAGACGTGTTTGATGAGAAGGCCCAATCGGTCAGGGACCTGGTCTGGGATTTAGTCTGATTACTGGAGGTGAAACAGGTAGGTGGCTGTTGGAGGGGCTCTATAAAAGGGGCAATGCCATAACTCACTGTCAGCCTGAACAGGGACCAAAGGAGTCATCCACAGGAGGGCAGTGTGGAGGGTATCTGAATTGAGGGTGGTCTGGAGAAGGGTCCCCACATGTACTAAGGGGGGCTCTTCCCCTGAGGCCCCCATCACTCACCAGCAGAAAGAAGCAGAAAGTCAGGATGGTGACAAGCCATTTCCCAGGTTTGGGCACCAAAATATCAAGATCCTGTAACTGATTATACCCCAAGTGACCAGGTCTAGGAGATTGGGCTAGCAAATCTGGTCTCCTGAGGGACTGCTAACCAGACTCCCCCCTCCCAAGGCACCCACCTTTCTTGGCCAAAGACAAGTGCCAGCCAAGTGCCATTGAGTCGGATCCGACTCTTGGGAGCAGCTCTTTATTAAGCTTAAGTACGTTCCAGAGGAACAAGTTAGTCTCCACCAGTGGAGAAAGACCCTGTATAGATTCGGGGGGAGGGGGGTCCTTTTGTTAATGGAAAAGGGTGGTGACCTCACTCCTGGTTCTGAATTTTGGACTACAGACAGCACTAGTATGATGGGTCTCCTCCTGGAGAGTATGGTAATGATAGGGAGATAGATAGGAAATAGAAGCTAGGCCACCTCCAGGTCATTCCCCCACCCCGGCATGGTGCAAAAGTGTGGCCATATTACAATTGCCAGGAAGTATTGTTGTATCTGTATCACAATGCCAGAAAGAACTGTTTTATCTGCAATTACCCTTCTCAAGTGTTGATACGAAGACATGGTATGTGGCTGCCATCGAGTTCCATAGCTAACCTTGTCACTTTTAACAACAATTGTGTCCTCAAAAGGCTAGAGAAAGAGGAAGTGAAAAGAAAGGCAGAAGAGGAAAGGCTTCGTCTAGAAGAAGAAGCACGTAAACAGGAAGAGGAAAGGAAGCAGCAGGAAGAGGAAAAGAAACGAAAGGCGGAAGAGGAGGCCAAGCAGAAGGCTGAGGAGGAGCTAATGTTGAAAGAAAAGCAAGAAAAAGCCATGATTGAGAAGCAGGTACAGTATGAGTCCTCAAACAGACTTCTGTTTCAAGGGCTTTAGTTGATACCAGGTAGAATTCATTACATTTGAATGACTCATTAGTTGAAATTTTTAAACTGTTTGGACTGATTAGACTAAAACCAAAACCCAGTGCCACTGAGTTGACTCTGACTCACAGAGACCCTTTAGGGCAGAGCAGAACTGCTCCATAGAGTTTCCAAGGAGTGCCTGGCAGATTCAAACTGCTGACTTTTTGATTAGCAGTCTCAGCACTTAACCACTACTCAACCAGGGTTTCCATCTGGATTGGTTAGGAAATACAAATTACTTTGGAGAGACAAAAGTGAAGTTGGTAATGTTTGTTGTATGTCATCTTCAGTTCCCCCAAAGATAGACTCTAGGTGTCTTAGTACCTAGTGCTGCTATAACAGAAACACCACAAGTAGGTGGCTTTAACAAAGAGAGTTTTTATTTTGTCACAGTCTAGTAGGCTAAAAGTCCAAATTCAGGGGAAAGCTTTCTCTGCTGGCTCTGGAGGAAGGTCTTGGTTGTCAGTCTCCTGGCCTGGGAGTTTCTGATGCACTGGGACCCCAAGTCCTTTCCAAAGAACACACTCAACTCCTGGTACTGCTTTTTTGTGGGATGAGGCCCCCAGTTCTCTGGTTCCCTCCCTTTCCTTTAGATTCCAAGAGGTTGCTCCAAGGCCCAATATAATCCCACACACTGAGTCCTGACCCACCAATGCAACTACCACTCATCCTCTCTCATTACCATCAGAAAAGCAGGATTTACAACCTAAAGGAACATCACACAATAGTGGGAATCAGGGCCTAGCCAAACTAACACAGTTTGAGGGGAACACAATTGGATCCATGACACTTAGAACTTGGGTACATGTAGCTTATTTGTTAGGGAATACCAGGAAGCTGGTTGCAGAGTGGAAACCCTGGTGGCGTAGTGGGCTAAATGCTACATCTGCTAACCAAAAGGTGGACAGTTCAAACCCACCAGGCACTCCTTGGAAACCGTATGGTGCAATTCTACTGTGACCTCTAGGGTCGCTATGAATTGGACCCAACTTGCGAGCATTGGGTTTGGTTTGGTTGCAGAGTGAGTGGAAGGCCAATAAAGAATACATTGATGAATGGTTAAGGTGGGCCACTGGGATCCTTTGAGACAAGAACATGCTGTACATTTGCCTCTGAGGGATGTAGAAGCTGAGGTATTTATCAATTCCTGTCCTTTCTTTTTGAGGATCACTCATGGAAGAGTTAACTTCCTGAAACCATCCTCAGATACAGGAAGACCTTGTTTACATGTGAGAACTGTCTATAGGTAATTTGTACAGTGAACCAAAAATATATGAGTGTTGCACCAACCACGTCTACTGCATTGTAGAGCCACCATCTACACGGACTGTGTGCCAGCCCTCACTTTGGGAAAGGTGATTAGTTAAATCCTAGGGAAGTATTACTGTGTTTTCTGAGCTGAATAAAGCCTGTGCCTTGGTTTACCTGTTTCTGTTAGAAAGAAGCAGCAGAAGCGAAGGCCCAAGAAACAGCTAAGCAGATGCGTCTAGAAAGAGAACAGATAATGCTGCAGATAGAGCAGGAGCGACTGGAGAGGAAGAAGGTAAGGGGCTAGGGACTGGGAGGACTTAGGGTGAGGTAAGAAGAGGAAATGAGTCCAGTTCTGTTTTGCAGATGGTGGAGTGGTCTTACTATTGGCAGTTAGGTAAAGCTTATTAATAATACTCTTCAATACTTGTATATCTTTATTGTTGTGTCATTTTGTTCTTTTACTGAGAAAGGAGTGTCAAAAGCTACATCTGTGATTTACCTTTCTCTTTTTAGTTCTTCCATTTTGGCTTTATATATTTAGAAGCCCTATTGTTAGGCAAATATATATTTCAGATTATTAAATTTTCCTGTTGAATTGACCTCTTTACCAATATGAAATAGCCTTCTTTATCTCTAGTAATACTTCTCACCTTAAAGTCTCCTTTGCTACCTTTATTAGTATTTGCATGGTGAATCTTTTCCTATCCATTTACTTTTGACCTGTATGTGTTCTTATTAGATGTATCTCTTGTAAATTGCATATACTTAGTTTTTTAAATCCAGTTTGCTTGTCTTTGTCTTTTAATTGAAATATCTACATCCATTTATATTTAATGTAATTATGGATAGAGTAAAATTATGAAGGCTGATTATAAGTCATCCTAATGTGCTCTAGGTCTAGCCTCAGCTGAGTTCTGCTGTAGGCCTAAGAGCTCGAAGACCAATCTGTGCCCTTCATGTTGACTTAAACCTCCCCCTCGCTTTCTGTAAGGTGGTCCGTTTGAGGGACAGGTGGTGGTCTGTTGCATTAAAGGTAACCTAAGGAGAGGAAAGAGACGGATGGGATATAAATTGAATGTTCATTCTAGATTGCACCAACCATGTTGGTGCATACTGGTCAACTTCTCAAGCATCTGATCTTGTACATTTGCAAAACCAGTCTGTACTCATGATCCCCTGCTAACATTTTTCCTTTGCTAGTGTTATGAAAAGTGTAAAACTGTGTGTATACCCAGCTACTTTTATATGTTTGGGGTCTTGTTGATTCCTACTTGATTCTTTTTGGTTTTCAGAGAATAGATGAAATCATGAAGAGAACACGGAAGAGTGATGTGTCTCCAGAAGTGAAGGTACAAAATTCAGGGTACCCTGTTAATGTGTCATGTGCTAAGTAGGAAAGAAGGGCAGAATACATTCTAGGAAACTGTAGGTGTTGAAGAGATTAGCCAGGAAAAAAAAAAATCTCCTTGCTGTGTTCCTGGCTAGATTGAGGAGGGTATAAGTGCCTCAGGGAGTCCTGGTGGTGCAGAGGGTTAACATACTCAGCTGCTGATCAAAAGTTTGGAGGACCAGGTCCACCTAAGTTAGCCTCAGAAGAAAGGCCTGGTAATCTACTTCCCCAAAAAACAGCCATTGAAACAATACAAACCACCATTCTACTCTGATACACATGGGGCAGCTGAATCAGAGTCAATGCAATGGCAGATGGTTTTTTAGTTGCCTTGAAGGAGAGAGGAGTCTGACAGAAGTGTTTCAGAGACAGAATGGTGGTGGCTTTTTAATGGATAAAAGATTTCTTCAGAGAAATAGGGGTGAAGAAGGTGAGGGAAAAGGCATGATGTTGTTTCTGTTATTGTTAGGTGCCACTCAATTGATTTCAATGCATGGTGACTCCATGTGAAGCAGTAGAACTCCTCCATAAGGTTTGCTAGGCTATAATCTTTACAGCCAACCACTAAGGCCAAAGATGAAGTAACTGTAGATTTTTACCAGCTTCTGTGGTCTGAAGTTGATTAAAAATGCAATCAGGATGTATTGATAATGACTGGTGATTGGAATGCAGACGTTGATAACAAAGAAGAAGGACTGGTAGTTGGAAACTACAGCCTCGGTGATAAAAATGATGCCAGAGATCACATGATGAAAGTTTGCAAGAGCAATAATTTCTTCATTGCAGATACCTTTTTTCACCAGCGTGAAATGATGACTATACACATGGATCTCGCCAGATAGAATACACAGCAGTCACATCAACTACATCTGTGGAAGAGATGATGTAAAAGTTCACTATCGTCAGTCAGAACAAGGCCAGGTGCTGACTGCAGTGCAGACCATCAGCTGCTCACATGCAAGTTCAAATTGAAACTGAGGAAAATTAGAACAACTCCATGAGAGCCGAAGTACGACCTTGAGTATATCCCACCTGAATTCAGAGACCATCTCAAGAACAGATTTGATGCGTTGAACAGTAATGACCAGAGACCAAATAAATTGTGGAATGACATCAAAGACATCATACATGAATAGAGCAAGTCATTAAAGAGACAGGAAAGAAAATTCCAAGTTAGGTGTCAGAAGAGACTCTTGAAACTTGCTCTGGGACATCCAGTAGCTACAGCAAGGGAAAAGAATGACAAAGTAAAAGAACTGAACAGAAGATTTCAAAGGGCAGCTCAAGAAGACTAAGTAAAGTATTATAATGACATATGCAAAGAGCTGGAGATAGAAAACCAAAAGGAAAGAACACACTCCACATTTCTCAAGCTGAAAGAACTGAAGAAAAATTTCAAGCCTCGAACTGCAATAGTAAAAGATTCTACAGGGAAAATACTGAACAACTCAGGAAGCTTCAAAAGAAGATGGAAGGAATACACAGTCATTATACCAGAAAGAACTGGTAGACATTCAGCCAATTCAAGAGGTAGCATATAATCAGGAACCAGTGGTACTGAAGAAAGAAGCTGAAGCTACATTGAAGGCTTTGGTGAAAAACAAGGCTCGAGGAATTGATGGAGTATCAATTGAGATATTCCAATAAACAGATGCAGTGCTGGAAGTGCTCACCCAATATTGCAAGGATAGAATAGCTGGGGCAGGGGGCAGGAGACCATGCTCTTAGGTGAAATCGAGGCCAATTGGTACAACTAGCATTTTGCTAAAAGGGCTCTCTGCACCCCACATTGGTGAGTGGCGTCTGGGGATGCCAAGCTGCCATCCAAGGGCACAGCAAATGGCCCCAACTCAGCAGGAACGGATGCTCACCGAGGACCAAAATGACATGCGGTAAACACAACCAAGAAGACAGAGAGACCCACAAGAGTGGGTGCCTTCATCGACTTGGGACTGGAAGAACCGGATGGTGCCCGGCCACCACCAGTGATAGCCATGATGGAGCTCACTAGATTGAGTCTCACTGGCAACACAAGAATAAAAAGGGATGCATCCTGAGATCTCCACTAAAAGACCTCAATTGATCGTCCAGCGGTTTCGGGGTTCCTCTGAGAGCATGGCCCCCGGCCCTGATGCTGCCCTTACCCATAAATCATAACAAAGGTCCACTCTTTGGATAGGAATGGATTGGACTTGGCAATGCAGAGTGACCATATATTGGATGCACTTTATGGTTCCATACATCTATAGGATATCATCCTGCTGACCTCTGGCTGGAGGAATGAGAGTGGGTGGAGAGGAGGGGAAAGGAGGCTGTTGGGAGGATGAGACATGTATGAAGCAGAGAGGAGTAGTGTGCAGTCACCGGACAGGGAGAGCAGTGGAAGCTGCATATAGGTGGCCATGTAAATTTATACGGGAATGTACATTTTCACTCAGTCATATTAAATTAAAAAAAATAAAAATAAAAGAAATCAAAAGATGTATACTATTTGATCCAGTAATTCCACTGCTTGGAATTTATCCTGTAGAAACAAAGGCTGTCACACGAACAGACACATGCACACAAATGTTTATTACAGCACAGTCCACAATATCAAAAAGGTAGACTCAACCTAGATGTCCAAAAACAGATGAGTAGATAAACTATGGGACATATACTCAATGGAACACTATGCAATGATAAAGAACAATGATGATTTTAGGAAACATCTCATAACCTGCTTTCAATTGGAAGACATTATGCTAAGTGAAATCAGTCAGTGGCCAAAGGACAAATATTGTATGAGACCCCTGCCATGAGGACTGAAAAATACTTATGTACAGAAGAAAAGACTGTTTGACAGCTACAAGGATGAGGAGGGGCGTGGGGGTTGACCATAGATTAGATAGTTTTGTCAGGTGAAAGTAGGGACGGCACACAGCAGAAAGTAGATCAACTTAACTGGACTTCGCCATAAACTGAAAGCTCTTCTAACCTCAACCCAATATTGCAAGGATAGAGTAGCAGGGGAAGGGTCTGGGGACCATGCTCTCCGGGGACATCAAGGTCAATTGGCATAGTTAACATATTGCTAAGAGAGTCTTCTGCACCCCATATTGGTGAGTGGCGTCTGGGGTCTTAAAAGCTAGCAAGCTGCCATTTGAGGTACACCAGATGGTCCCAACTCAGCTGGAACAGGCGATCACCAAGAACACCAAAGACACAAGGTAAAAAGAGAGCAGGAGACAGAAGGATCCGTGTGAATGGGAGACTGTATCAACATGTGACCAGAAGAACCAGATGATGCCTGGCCACCACCAAAGACAGCCATGATGAGGCACATAATGTTCAGTCCCTGTGGCAACTTGAGAAAAGAAGGGTGCAGCTCAAGAACTCTACTGAAAAACCACAATTCATGGTCTGACAGCATGGTGGTATCCCTAGACCTGCTACTGCCCCTGTCTAGAAATCACTACTGAGGTCAACTCTTCAGACAAAAATGGACTGGACTCGGGGACACAAAGTCACTGTATGGTGGATGTATTTATGGTTCTTTGCATTTATGGGAACCTGTCATACTGATCTCTTTCTAGATTGGAAAGAAGAGGGTGGAGAGGAGGCAGCAGGAGCTTATTAAGAGGATAAGACAAGGATAAAATGAAAAGGAGGAAGGTGCTGTCACGGGACAAGGAGAGCAAAAGAGCTGTAGATAGGCGGGCATGCTGATTTGGATTGTATGCTTTCACTTAGTCACAATAATTTTTTTTTCATTTTTTTTTATTTTTATTTAACATAACTGAATGAAAATGGACATTCACATGTAAATTTACATGCCCCCCTATATGCAGCTTCCACTGCTCTCCCTGTCCGGTGACTGCACACTACTCCTCTCTGCTCCATACATGTCTCATCCTCCCAACAGTCTCCTTTCCCCTCCTCTCTGTCCACTCCCCTTCCTCCAGCCAGAGGTCAGCAAGATGATATCCTATAGATGTATAGAACCATAAAGTGCTTCCAATATATGGTTACTCTGCATTGCCAAGTGCATTCCATTCCTGTCCAAAGAGTGGACCTTTGTTATAATTTATGGGAACGGGCAGCATCAGGGCCGGGGGCCATGCTCTCAGGGGAACCCCAAAACCGCTGGACCATCAATAGAGGTCTTTTAGTGGAGATCTCATGATGCACCTCTTTTTATTCTTGTGTTGCCAGTGAGGCTCCTCTTTGTGAGCTCCGTCATGGCTATCACTTGTGGTGGCTGGGCACCATCCGGTTCTTCCGGTCCCAGGTCGATGTAGGCACCCACTCTTGTGGGTCTCTCTGTCTTCTCGGTTGTCTTTACCACATGCCATTTTGGCCCTCGGTGAGCATCCGTTCCTGCTGAGTTGGGACCATTTGCTGTGTCCTGGGATGGCAGCTTGACAGCTTTTAAGACCCCAGACGCCACTCACCAATGAGTCACAATAATTTTAAAAAAAAGAAAAGAAATCAAAAGATGCATTGCACTGGGAAAATCTTAAAGATGTCACCTTGAGGACTAAGGTGCACCTGACCCAAGCCATGGTATTTTTAGTTGCATCATATGCACGCAAAAGCTGGATGGTGAATAAGGAAGATAGAAGAAGAATTTATGCCTCTGTATTGTGGTGTTGGAGAATACTGAACATGCCACAGGCTGCTGAAAGAACAAACATCTGGAAGAAGTACAATCAGAGTACTCAAAAGCAAGGGTGGCGAGACTGTGTCTTAATGTATTTTGGACATATTGTCAGGTGGGATCAATCCCTAGAGAAGGACATCATGCTTGGTACAGTAGAGGGTGAGCGAAAAAGAGGAAGCCTTTCAAGGAGATGGACTGACACAGTGGCTGCAACAGTGGGTTTAAGCATAAAAATGATTGTGGGCATGGCGCAGGACTGGGCAGGGTTTCATTCTGTTGTTCACAGGGTCTCTATGAGTTGGAATCAACTCAACACCACCTAACATGCACAATAATCTTTACAAGAACCCCTAAGGGTGTAGTAGTTAAGTGCTATGGCTGTTCTACAAAAGGTCAGCAGTTCAAATCCACCTCAGAAACTCTACTTCATCCTGTAGGAGCTGTATGAGTCAGAATCAACTTGATGGCAATGGGTGTGGTTTGGATTTCTTTTTGATCTGTACAGGAACAGATTGCTAGGTCTTTCTTCCATGGAGCTGCTTGGTGGGTTTCAGCCACTAACCTTTCAGTTAGTAGCTGTGAGTGCTCCTTAAAGGCACGATGGTGCGTGAATAAAAAGGAGAAGGGTGATAATAAGAGAAGCATAGCTGATTTTCAGTTAGCGTAGAATGAACGTGGAGCAGGTATATGACCCAGCAAACCTCTCTTATCTTTCTGTGCAAAGTCAACCATCTCCATTCTCATCCACGCTGTATTTATTTTCAGAAGGAAGACCCTAAATTGGGGATTCCACCTGTTGTGTGTGTGGAAAACAAGACAAAACCAGTTGTTCCCAACAAATTCGGTGAGTTTGAGGTCTGGCTCTGGGGTGCTGCCTTTTGGTAGGAGAGGGTTCATTTAAAGCTTCCTGCAGTGAGAACCACCTATGGAGTTAACAGTGCTGTTGCTAGAAGGGGTCTGGACAGTCTACCTCCCCTGAAGAAATATCAGCAACACAGAGTCTGTCTGGTTCCAGTTTGAAAACCATCAGCTTTGAGCATGTCCCAGTAAGGCCAGTATAGGATATGGGCTGTTTGTTTGCCTTCTCATGATGCTTTCTAAGCATTTTACCACAAGGGCAGTTTTTACGAAGGCTTGACTCACTTTTCAATAGAGGTTTGTCCTGTCTTCCAGGCTTCTGAGCTCTGGTATATTCTAAGGCATTTTTTTAAACTCCTAAAAAAATTGCCATTATCCAGCAGTTTCGGGGTTCCCCTGGGAGCATGACCCCTGGCCCTGATGCTGCCCTTTCCCATAAATCATAACGAAGGTCCACTCTTCGGACACAAATGGATTGGACTTGGCAATGCAGAGTGACCATATATTGGATACACTTTATGGTTCTATACGTCTACAGGATATCATCCTGCTGACCTCTGGCTGGAGGAAGGAGAGTGGGTGGAGAGGAGGGGAAAGGAGACTGTTGGGAGGATGAGACATGTATGGAGCAGAGAGGAATAGTGTGCTGTCACTGGACAGGGAGAGCAGTGGAAGCTGCATATAGGTGGCCATGTAAATTTATACGGGAATGTACATTTTCACTCAGCTATATTAATTAAAAAAAAAATTGCCATCAAGTCGATTCTGACTCATAGCGACCCTATAGGACACAGCAGAATTGCCCCATCGAGTTTCCAAGGAGTGCCTTGTGGATTTGAACGGCCACCCTTATGGTTAGCAGCCATAGCTCTTAACCACTATGCCACCACGGTTTTTCCTTAAACTCCTTAAGTTTGAATAATAGCAGCCACAGGCAGGAGAAGCATCTCCACTTCAGAGTTGCTCTTCACATTTCTCCTTTGCTTTGTGGCTCAAGTAAATGTTATCCAAAGGCTGGGAAGCTGTGCCGTGTATGACATAAAACGTCCTGTATGTGTCATTAGCCCTACACGGATTGATAACATAATGTGTCTTCTCTGTTGTGTGTATAGGGGATTACATGGGATTGTTTTGGGGCTTTTTGACAAAAGATGTAAAGCAAAGGATTAAATTTTCTCAGGAAGGGTGTGTATGTGGTGGGGGGTGTGTGTATGTATTTCTGCTGTTACTTCTCTGTTTGGAGCATTTTATAATTAACATAACGACTTTGTATTCTCAATTAGAGATCAATGGACTGAACACCTGCCAGGAAGTGAATGGTGTTGGGCGCACTCCCCCAGAAACCTTCCCTCGAGATGTTTTTGCTAATGGGCTTAAACCGGTTGCAGGACTTACTCATCTGGATGCCCTTGATGGGAAATCCAATAGTCTGGACGATTCCACTGAAGAAGTTCAGTCTATGGATGTGAGGTATGCCCATTTCTTTTGCATTTAACTCACATTTCTTTCTCCAGCTCCTCTGCCATCTTAGTTCACTTCTTTGTCTTTTTCATAATCAAGTCATATAAGGTAGGTTTGTTTGATGTCACAAGAAAGCTATTGGTGATGCAATACTAGTGTCGCAGGTGAAGTTCCCTAGAAGCAGAGCCTGGGACAGGGATTCTAAGACACCTGGTTTACTAGGGGAGAGCTCTCAGGAGAAATGTGAGGTGGGAAGGAGGCCGGGGCAGGGATGTGGCCTTGACTGCTCTTGTGGGCTCTGGCAGTTGAGTTTCTGTTGCTGGGCAGCCTGGCAGACTTGTTAAGGTTTGTGCCTACACCTTTGGGAATAGAGTCAAGGCACAGAAAATCTTTCATCACAAACAAGGTTTATTAGGAAAATAAGGAAAGTCTCCAGACAGAGATGGAGATGGAGGGGGCCTGATCACTGAAGAGAGGCTCTGTCCCAAATTTTGAGGTGGGAAGAGAACCATGACCTATGTGGTTTGGTGGGAAGGGAAGTGCCAGTGTTTAATTTCAAGATAGTGTCGGCAGTGCTTAAGCAGGTGAATGTCACAGTGAAGACTTCTGGGATTTGTACAGCCCATCCTGGTTGTAGTCCTCTGATGAAATTTGGACTTCCTATAGAAACGTGGATGGTGTGGTCAAGTGCTATGTCTGCTAACCGAAAGTTTGGCAGTTTGAATCCACCGTGTGCTCCTTGGAAACTCTGTGGTGCAGTTCTACTCTGTCCTATAGGGTCCCTGTGAGTTGTAATCGACTCAAAGGCAGTGGGATGGGTAGGTGCCACCATAACTGTGTTTTCTCCATTTTTTTTTTCTGAAAAGCTACTCTGAGGAATTTTATGCAGTCATGTGAAGGCTTATCTCAGTGTCCCAGGATATGATTAAAACCTTGGCCTTTATCACTTTACCAGTGTCTGCAGACAGGTTTCTGCATAAAAGAATATTGGTGAGGTCTGGGTCTAGCACTGTTTTACTTGCAAAGAACTAGAAAGAAATTCAAATTGGTGTTTCAGACGCTCTGGCTCCTGTCTCATTTCAACCAGAGAGTTATCCCCTGGAGATAAGGAGGGGTGACCTTTGTCCAGCATATATGTGAGTTGTTGACTGTAAGCTACCCACAGTGGGCTTGGTATCACTTCCTAGGCACAGGGGCTCCCAACTGTCAGAGGCACTTGTCCAGAGAAAGGGTGGCATCTGTGATCCATTAGCATCATCCTCTTTCAGCAGCTGGAGGATGGTGCGGCCCTGGACAAAGGAGATCTCGGCAGACATCATGGCCTCCATTCTGTTCAGGGTCTAACAATTAAGTGAACTTATAATTGGAGACCTAAGACAGGAGCTAACTTGCTTCTTAAACTAGTAGCATCTTTATGTTTGATTTCAACTGGCAAATTAATCCTAGATGAAAGGACAACATGGCATGGGATTGGGCCAGAGGCCTGGATATCAACTGCCTAGGGCAGAACCATCGAGTGAGAATGGGTCTGGCAGTCAGGAGGAAACTGCCGTGTTCTGTACATGCTCAACCAGTGGTCCAGCCTGCCATAGCTTCCCTTTCTGTCCTTGACAGAAGTGCTCCACTTGGTTTGGGAATGCTAGCCTATGGGATACTGACTGTAAATATCCTGCCTTGTCCTGCCCTGTGCCTGAGCCAGGCACGTGAAGACCAGCATCCAGGGGGATGCTCAAACCTGTAGAACAAGTTCTGTGTGGACTCATGGGATCTTCAACCCATGCTTTCCCACACCACCCATCAGGACAGGCTTCCTCTAACTGGTGCTACCTTCCCCAGAAGAAGACAACTGAGGTATCTGAAGGGTTAACAGAACATTACTCCCGCTTCTCCCCACCCCTCATGTTGAGCCTACTGTGTTGATTCTTTTGTCTTTGGTGTCATGGCACACGACATGACACCAGCCTGAATTCAAGAAAGGGAAGTCTTTGCATGTGCACTAAGTTCTCCCTGTTGTCACTTTGCATTTAGAGAAGTTACTCTAGGGGCTGGCACCAAAGCTTGTGGTGGCCTGTGGTTCCCATGTTCTGGCCAGTTGTTGAACCCTGAGGAATAGAGGTGAGGAAAGATGGAGATGGGTGACATGTGTCTTCTCCTGAGGCAGGGTACCCGAGCTCCAGGTGTGGCAAGTGCTGGTGGGTCACAACTGTTGCCCCTTAACTGCGTTAAGGTTTGCATGGGAAACAGCCTCTGAACTTCTGTAGTTCAACTGGTTTTGCTAGATTCTTCTCTGAGATAAATAATTCTGGAAGGAAGAGAACCAAAGAATATGGCCTCAGGCTACCCACTCATCCGAGCCCGGGCTTCCTCTAGGTGGGTTGTAGCTGACACAGTGATGAGATTCCTTCTTCTGTCTTTAGGGAATGGAGAGAGAAAGCCAGACTCAGCTGGGCAGGAGCTGGACTTGAGAGAGGAAGCAGTAGAAAAGAAAGTGCCATCTCCAACTCTTCAAGACAAAGATTGAACTGGATTATAAGACAAAATGATACTGGTGAAGAGTGTCCTTCTTGGCTTAAGTAGATACATGAGACTGTCTGGGCAGCTCCTGTCCAGAGGTGAGATGAGAAGGAGAGAGAGGCTAGGGAGACAGGAGCTGGTTGAATGAACATGGAAAATACAGGGTGAAAAGGAGAAGTCTGTTGTTGCAGTATGGGGAGAGCAACTAGGGTCACATAACAATGTGTGTATAAATTCTTGTATGAGTAAGTAACTTGAGCTGTAAACTGTCACCTAAAACACATTTTTTTATTGTGATTAAGTGAAAGCTGAAAATCCAAGTCAATCTTCCATACAAAAGCCTGAGTACCCGCCTCGCTGCAGTTCTCTCTGCTCTCTTCTCGTTGTGACAGCACACTCTTCTTTTTCACTCCTTACCTCCAGTATCCACTCAAACAACACTTGTCCCCTCCTCTCCACCCTCTCCTCTCCCGTCTGAAAAGAAACCAGTAGGACAGCCTCATGTATATGTTAAACCATGAAGTACACACACCACCTGTATCACTCTGTGTTATACTACTCTGTGTCCCCAAGTCAGGCCCATTCTTTGTCTGAAGTGTTGGCTTCAGTACTGGCTAAAATGCAATTTTAAAAGTTAAAAGTGGGCATCACTTCGCAGGTGACTGTTTGGTGGGGGCTGTTGTCAGCGAAGGCTCCTAGCCTGCACTGAGCACTCACTGGGTGCCCGCGTACTCTTCCCCAGAACAATTGCATTGACACTCACAGGAGCCCTCCTTAGGACAAAGGATGATTCTTCCCATTTCACAGGGGAAGAACCAAGGCTGAGCAGAAGTACTCTGCCTGAGCCACACTGCTGGAAGGCAGTGCCAAGAACAGCCTCTGCGTATGCACACTGGCAACACATGTGACCATGTTGCCCCTTTCTCTGCTCACTTTTTGCTTTCAGCTTCTATTTGCTGGTTGGTTTCCCATTTTGAAGGTTTTAGAAGTACTTCTAGAACAGTGCTAATATTGATACCTCTGATTTTTATCTTCTCTGACTCCGGGTATGGAAATGGAAACCTCTCTCTCTGCACATGGAAATACAAGTGTATGGAGAGCTTGGGGCGATGTTAGCTGGGCCTGCACAGTCCGTTTCATGTGTTCTCATTCACGGGGGCCTAGAGGCTACCAGCTACTTTGGTGTGAACTAATTTTGTATTATTATTGTTTTATTTTTTTTAATGGAAACCCTCCTGGCATAGTAGTTATGGCTGCAGAAGGTTGGCAGTTTAAATCCACCAGGTGCTCCTTGGAAACTCTACGGGGCACTTCTTGTCTGTATGGTTTGCTGTGAGTTGGAATCAACTCATTAGCTGTAGGTTTGGTTTTTGGTTTTGCATTTTTTACAATGTGTTACACATAAACTTTGACTGGAAATCCATTTTCCCCGATTAAAAAACAGTAGTATAACAAAAAAATTACAGGTAGTATGTTGTGCATAGCTTTTTTAATATTTATTTCTTTTTTTTTTATTGTGATTAAGTGCAAGTATACCATCCAAATTGGTTTTGCATACCCGCCTATCTGCAGCTCCTTCTGCTCTCCCCACCCAGTGACAGCCTGCTCCTCCTTTCCATTCCATACTTCTAGTGTCCCCTCAACAAGCATCTATCCCCTCCTCTCTACCTTCTTCTCTCCCATCTGGAAAGAGACCAGTAGGACCACCTCCTGTAAATGCATAGAACCATAAAGTACATCACACTGTGTCCCTGAGTCCAGATCATTTCTTGTCTGAAGAGTTGACCTCAGTACTGGTTCCGGTCAGGGACAGCAGTAGGTCTAGGGGCCATGTTCCCAAGGGAGCGTCCAAGCTGTCAGACCATCAATTCAGATCTTTTTGAAGGGTTCTTGGGCAGCACTCCTCTTTTTCTTGTGTTGGCTCAGGGACTCTACACTGTGTCCCTTGTCATGGCTGTCTTTCATAGTGGTTGGGCACCATCTGGCTCTTCCGGTCTCATGATACAGTCTCCCAGTCATATGGGTCCTTCTTCTGTCTCTTGGTGTTTTTTATTTTTTTGTTATGACTAAGCAAAAGTATACAATGCAGATCAATTCTGCATGCCCACCTATCTGCAGCTCTGTCTGCTCTCCTCACCCTGTGACAGCACACTCCTCCTTTTTGCTCTATACTTCTAGTATCGTCTTAATGAGCACCTGTTTCCCCCTCTCCACCCTATTCTCTCCCATCTAGAAAGAAACCAGTAGGACAGCCTCCTATAAATGTAAAGTACGGACATGACATGCTTACACTGTGTCCCTGACTCCAGTCCATTCTTGTCTGAAGAGTTGACCTCAGTACTGATTTGAGGACTGGGCCAGCAGCAAGTCTAGGGGCTGTGTTCCCAGGTGACCCCGCAGGCTTTCGGACCATCAGTTCTGGTCTTTTGGAAAGAAGGATTCATGAGCTGTTTTGTATGTAGCTCTTTTTTTGAAAAATTTTATTCTGTTGAGAATATACCCAGCAAAACATACACCATTCAGCAGCTTCTACATGTACAATTCAAGTGGCATTGATTACATTCTTGGTATTGTACAACTATCCTCATCTTTCCTTCTGAGTTGTTCCTCCCTCATTAACATGAACTCACTGCCCCCTAAGGTATGTATTTAATTTTTTGAGTTGTCCTCAATTTGACCTCATCATATACATAATTCTTTTTTTTTTTTAATTTTTATTTATATTTAACATAACTGAGTGAAAATGTACATTCACATATAAATTTACATGCCCCCCGATATGCAGCTTCCACTGCTCTCCCTGTCCGGTGACTGCACACTATTCCTCTCTGCTCCATACATGTCTCATCCTCCCAACAGTCTCCTTTCCCCTCCTCTCCGTCCACTCCCCTTCCTCCAGCCAGAGGTCAGCAAGATGATATCCTATAGATGTATAGAACCATAAAGTGCTTCCAATATATGGTTACTCTGCATTGCCAAGTCCAATCCATTCCTGTCCAAAGAGTGGACCTTTGTTATAATTTATGGGAAAGGGCAGCATCAGGGCAGGGGGCCATGCTCTCAGAGGAGCCCCAAAACCGCTGGACCATCAATTGAGGTCTTTTAGTGGAGATCTCATGATGCACCTCTTTTTATTCTTGTGTTGCCAGTGAGGCTCCTCTCTGTGAGCTCCGTCGTGGCTATCACTGGTGGTGGCCGGGCACCATCCGGTTCTTCCGGTCCCAGGTCGATGTAGGCACCCACTCTTGTGGGTCTCTCTGCCTTCTCGGTTGTCTTTACCACATGCCGTTTTGGCCCTCGGTGAGCATCCGTTCCTGCTGAGTTGGGACCATTTGCTGTGTCCTGGGATGGCAGCTTGACAGCTTTTAAGACCCCAGACGCCACTCACCAATGTGGGGTGCAGAGAGCTCTCTTAGCAAAATGCTAGTTGTGCCAATTGGCCTGGAATTCGCCTAAGAGCATGGTCCCCCGCCCCCCGCCCCCTGCCCCAGCTACTCTATCCTTGCAGTATTGAGTTAAGATGGAAGGAGTACTCAAGTTATGCTGAAGTCCACTTAATGCTGTTCTTGTTCCTAATGTGTGCTGTCACCGCTTTCTCCCAACTAGATTTCTAGTAACTATCTAAACTAAACCCTCCCCCCCTTGCCCTCCCTCCCTCTACATAATTCTTAAAAGAGTACAATGTCAAGGCAGACATTCTTTTTCTTTTTTTGAACATTTTATTGTGTTTTATGTGAACTTTTGCACAGTAAATTAGTTTCCAGTTCAACGGTTCATCCACAAATTGTTCTGTGACATTGGTTGCTGTCCCAGCAACATGTCAGCACTCTCCCCTTTTCCACCCTGCCTTCCAGTTTCCCTGTCCTTTCTTGCCTTCTCATCTTTGCTTTTGGGCAAATGTTGGTTTGGTTTTACAGAGCTGATTGTTCTAAGAATCACATTCGTCATGGATGTTATTGTTTATTTTATAGGCCAACCTATTATTTGGCTGAAAGAGGACCTCTAGGAGTGGCTTCAGTTCCAGGTTAAAAGGGTGTCTTAGGGTGATAGTCTCAGGGGTTCCTCCAGTCTCTTATCAGTCTAGTAAGTCTGGTATTTTATAAATTTGAGTTGTGGTCTACAGTTGTTTCCCATCCTAAGCAGGACCTTCCACTGTGTCCCTTATCATAGCAGTCGGATACCATCAACTAGTTCTTTGGGTCTCAGGCTAGAGGAGACTGTCGTTCATGTGGGTCTTTAGTCCTATGGACTGATTACTGCCTGAGTCTTTGGTTTCCTTCACTCTCCTTTGTTCCAGGTGGGAAGAGACCAGTAGATGTACCTTAGATGGCTGCTCATAACCTTTTAAGAGTCCACACGCTGCTGATCAAAACTCAGATGCAGAACATTATCTTTATCAACTTTGTTAATGGCAGTTGACCTAGATGTCTCCTGAGACTGTGCTCCTTAGCCTTCAAGCCCAATAACTCAGTCCCACCAGGTGTTTGAATATGTCTAAGAAGTTTCCATAACTATGCCCCCTTTGTGCTTTATTATATGTATAGACATATATGCAGCAAAAAATATGTATATACAGATGCCCACAGCTGTATCTATATATGCATGTGCATGTACTCCGGCACACCCTCCTACACCTATATAGCATCCAGATCTACGTATAAAATGACTCACACATTTTGTGTTTTTATTACTGTTGTTATAGAACTGTATACATTACAGCATTTTACTGTAGTCATGCTTTGTTCTTGCATACCTCTCAGTGTCTTCATTTACCTTGGTCACCTTGTGCTGACTTCCCCGATGTTGTGTATTGCCTTTCCCTTCACCAGTATTAACACGTGTTTACCATCCAGTCGGTCATTTTCCCTCCTTCTGCCCTCCATCACTGGTGATCATCCACGAATGTCACATCTATGTGTATACCTATTTTCTACTTTTTATAAAAGTGGCATCATACAATGTTTTTTCCTTTTGTGGCTGACTTATTTCACTCAGCATAATGTCTTCCACATTCATCCATGTTATATTTCATGGACTCGTCTTCGTTCTTTATCATTGAGTAATATTCCATTGTACCATATGTTGTGTATCCATTTGTCTGTTGATGCGCATTTAGGTTTCATCTTTTTGCCATTGTAAATAATACTGTAGTGAACATGGGTATACATATGTCAATTCTTGCCACTGCTGTCACTTCTCCAGGAAATGTATACTTACGAAGAAGATTACTGGATCATATGATATTTCTGTTTCTAGCTTTTTGAGGAAATACCATACTATTTTCCACAGTGGTTGCACCATCAAGGCAAACGTTCTTTGCTAGTTAAGCTAAACTATTGTTTGGTTTTAAGAATACTTCAGGAAATATTTTTAGTTTAAAGTTTAAAGAGTATTTTAGGGCAGTAGTTTCAAGGGTTCATCCAGCCTCAGTTGCTCCACAATGTTGTTCTTAGTTGTTGTTTTCTGTCTCTCTCCTAGTCCTGTTTCAAAAGAAGAGCTTATCTCCATCCCAGAATTTTCACCAGTGAGTGAAATGATACCTGGGGGGTCTGTGGACCAAAATGGAACTGGCAATGCCCGAGCACTTCAAGATATCTTAGATTTCACCGGCCCTCCAGCGTTCTCCAAGAGATCCAGTGAGAATCTCAGCCTGGATGACTGTAACAAAAACCTGATCGAAGGCTTTAATAGTCCTGGCCAAGAAAATACTCTGAACACCTTCTGTTGACCAATCCAACATCCCTTTAATGAAAGGTACAGTCTTTTTAAAAAAAAATTGTACTTAGGTAAAGGTTTCCGAACAAAAATAGCTTCTCATTAAACAAGTAACACACGTATTGTTTGATGACATTGGTTACTTAACCGACAGCACATCAGTACTCTCCCTTCTCAACCTTGGGTTCCCTGTTACCAGCTTTCATGCCCCCTCCTGCCCTCTAGTCCTTGTCCCTAGACTGCTGTGCCCCTTTAGACTCAGTTTGTTTTAAGGGCCTGCCTAATATTTGGCTGAAGGGTGAACCTCAGGAGTGACTTCATTACTGGGCCATATTCTCAGAGTTGAGATACAGTTTTTGATGATACGCTTACACCCATCACTCCTTACCTGGGGTTTGGAAAAATAGGATAGACACCACTCAGCCTTGTTCAAGGTCCATTTTGTTTGAAAAATGCAAGCAGAACTTTGTTATGGTACTATAGCACACATGAGATTTGAGATAGATTTCAAGTCAATCCTTTGGATAAGAGCCTTGAATGTCCTGCCCTGGTCTGCTGTTGGGGTTGTGTGGATGAAGCCAGGCTGAAGGTTTGGCCAGTGATCAATCTTGAGTGGCACCTTTCTTAGAGGGAACGCTAGAGTGCTTTTATAGTGTTGTATGCCCTGTTAATAAAAAGAATGTCACCCCTCGTTTTACTCGGTATCCTGTTTTGTATGTTGAATTATTCATATATGCTAAAGATGTTGGACCAACTGACTTAATATTCTGTGGAATGGTCCTGGATTCTTCCAAAGCAAGTATCTATCTATTCTTAGATCATACCTAAGAGAGGAAAGGAGGGAGAGAAGAAACGTTGTATATGCCCTGAAGTTGTTTTCTCCTACCTTTGGCCTCTTTTCTTGCTGAAGTGCTTCTAGAAGCTGTTCTCATTTGAGAAGTTATATCTATGGGCTATATATACTCTGCATCTGTGTGTACTTAATTATACACACTGCTTGTTTTATTTACTTTAGTGTGGGGACTTTTTAATGTAATATTTTGTGTTTTCGGTGAAAGTTTACATGGTAAATTAGGTTTCCATTTAACAATTTCTGTACATATTGTTCAGTGACATTGTTTACATTTTTCACAATGTTTTGATAGCCTTGTTTTCGTTCTGTTTGTCCTATTTCCCTTAATCTAGCTTCGCTGCCTCCCCCGATACTTTTTCACCTTTGCTTTGGGGTAAATGTTGACCGTTTGATCTCATGTAGGTGATTATTTAAAAGAGCTCAGTACTCACCAATGATAGTTTTTTTATGAGCCAATCTGTTATTTAGCTGAAAGGTGACCTCCAGGAGTGACATCAGTTCCAAGTTTAAAGGGTATCTCAAGACTCAAGGTGATCATGTAGAGGTTTCATAACTACTGGTCCAATAAATCTAGAATTTTTAAGGAATTTGAGTTTTGTTCTGCATTTTCTTCCCATTGTACCTGGGACCATCAGTTGCATCTCTGGTCAGATTGGTTGGCAGTGGTAACTGGACACCATCTAATTCTTCTGGTCTCAGGATAGCTGAGGCCATGGTTCATGTGGGCTCTTTGTCCTGTAGACTAGTTTCTTCTTTGAGTCTTTGGTTTCCTTCTCTGTCTTTTGTTCCAGAAGACTAGAGAGCAATAGTTATATCTTAGATGGCCACTTACATACTTTTAAGACCCCAAGCTAGGATATAGAACATGAAGTTTATGAACTATGTTATGCCAGTTGACTGAGTTGTCCCACGAGACAGACTGTGGGCCTAAACATTCAGACCCAGTAAACCAATCCCGTGAGGTGTATATCTGGGAACCAGATATGTCTAGGAAATATCTGTTAACTGTGGTATCTATGTGCTTTATTATCCATATGAGTATATATATGGAGCACATACAAACAGGTATATACATATGCCTACAGGTATACCTGTGGATACACGTACATATATGCATATGTATACACCTCTGTAATTACACACATTGTGATTTGGTTTTGAATAATGAAACCTTGTAACTCATTGATCATCACATCCTTTCAGAACTTAATAATTCCAGTTGCTTCTCCTATTTTAGAGTCTGAAAAATGCTTCTATATCCTCAGCATCTACCAGTCAGTATTTTTTAATGATGTAGCTGCTCTTTGGAACCCTTATAGGGCAATTCTACTCTGTCCTATAGGGTCACTATGAGTTGGAATAAACATGAAGGCAATGGGTTTGTTTTATTTTTGTCTTTGTTTGGTTTTATTTCTTAAGGAAACCCTGACGGCGTAGTGGTTAAGTGCTATGCCTGCTAACCAAAAGGTCAGCAGTTCAAATCTACCAGGTGCTCCTTGGAAACTGTATGGAACAGTTCTACTCTGTCCCATAGGGTCACTGTGAGTCAGAATCAGCTCGAGGGCAGTGGATTTGGTTTGGTTTGGTTTTTGGTTATTTCTCAAGTGAGGAAAAAGGTTGAGGAGGCCACCTGGCTGAGGTGAGGTTGCTGTGTTTCGAAGACATCTCTGTACCTCTCCTCAGCTGTCACCTGTAGACAATGAGTTTTAGAGTTCATTTGTCTCCGTTTGTGGGAAAGCAGTTGTAGTCATGTCATACATGAAAGGGACTGTATAACAGGTCATGTTAGGGAAAACTATCTGTGGTTTGAAAGAGCAGCTGCTTTCTCAGACACTTAAAAAACTCCTAATTCACTTGAACACTCTATATCCCTGACAGTTAGATGGCTTAATATTAATGCAGCGGTTTCTTTTGTAGTTGTCATATTTACACTGCGTCAGCCTCCCCTTTGGTTCACTTATGTCACTGTTACAGTGGGACCAGAAAATTCCACAAGACTTAAAGTATTCATGGTTCCTCATACTATTTCCCACATATAGAACTAAAAAAAGTGTAAAGTCTCTGTTCAAAAAGAGAGAAAGATCTTAACTAAATTTTCATTCACACTGCTTGTGTATTTTCATTTGTAACATAGTCTGGTGGTTCTCAAATTCTGCCAAGTTAGACGTGGTGCCACCCACACTAGGGGGTGTTTGGAAATGTGTGACCAGTTTTTGCTGTCACAGTGGCTGAGGGGCAGCACTGGCATTTACAAGGCAGTGCTTGTGGTATTAAAACATCCTGCAAGTTTTAGAGGAAACCCTGGTGGTGTAGTGGTTCAGTGCTATGTCTGCTAATTAAAAGGTCAGCAGTTTGAATTTGCCAGGCGCTCCTTGGAAACTCTGTGGAGCAGTTCTGCTCTGTCCTATTGGGTTGCTTTAAGTTGGTATTGACTGGATGGCGGTAGGTTTTTTTGGGGGGGGCAGGTTTTAGAACAGTCCTGCCCAGAGAAAATTTGGCCCACCTCAAAGAATGTTACTGTTGAGAAATATTGTATGAGCTAAGGAAAATAAAATTACTGAGAAGGTAGAAAGTACCATAAAAATGAGTTGCCATCCAGTCAGTCCCACCTCATGACAACCCAATGTGTGTCAGTGTAGAACCGAGCTCCATAGGGTTTTTAATAGCAGTAGTCTTTCAGAATAAGTTGCCAGACCTCTCTTCCGAGGTGCCTCTGGGCAGTCTTGAATGAGCAAACCTTTTGGTTAGTAGCTTAGTAATTAACTGTTGACACCATTGAGGGTACCTTAGAAAGTACCATCCAATCCCACACCCACTGCCATTGAGTCCATTCCAACTAATCAGGACAGAGGAGAACTACCCCATAGGGCTTCCAAGGTTGCATTAGGAAAACAGACTGCTGCATCTTTCTCCTAAGGAGCTGCTGATGAGTTTGAACCACTGACCTCTTGGTTGACAACTGAGTGCTTAACCACTGTACCACCAGGGTTTTTGTAGAAAGTATCATAAGCCGAACCAAACCCACTGCCATCGAGTGGAATCTGACTCATAACAACCCTTTGCACAACAGAAAGAAACACCACCGGGCCTGTGTCATGCTCACAATCATTTTTATGCTTAAGCCCTCTGTTGCAGCCACTGTGTTAGTCCATCTCATTGATGGTCATCGTCATCTTTTTCACTGACCCTCTGCTCTACCAAGCATGATGTCCTTCTCCAGGGACTGTTCCCTCGCTGTCAGGAGGGATCAGCAACCCTGTAGGGCAGAGTAAAAGTGCCCAAAGAGTTTCCAAGAAGCACATAGTGGATTTGAACTCCTGACCTTTTGATTAGCAGCTGTAGCACTTAGACCATTCTATGTGCTAATTTCATTGTGAGAGAATAGATTTCACAAGTTCATTGGTCTCACTTGACTTTGTTTTTGGATTGACACAGGTGGTGTTTGGAGCACCCATGAAGCTGCTGGTAGTCACTAAGCTGCTGCCCTGTCTGAAGAAGCTTTTGTTACCCTTAACCACTGGATTCCAAATTACTAGATCGAAATGTAACCGTATTCCTAAGTAGTATGTCAAACACTGGCCTCTCTTGGTAGAAACGTGGAGACTTTTTGCCTTGTTAGGCTTTAGCAAAGTTTGATTTTCCAGTTATATTTAGAAGCTTCAGCTGCTAATACATCACTTCCTGTACTTCTGTAGCATCCTAGCAATCCTCCTAGTAACCTAAGTGATTCTAGCTTGGAAATTGACTTTATAACCATCCTTATTCCCGAAGTTGGCACGCATAAACAATTAGATAACTTTTCCTGTAAGTATTCTATGCATTTACCTAAAGTCTACTTAAATGTATACTGAACTTGAGCTGCTTATCTCCTTGTCTTTAAAAGAAATTCAGGATTCCCTCCCCTGTCTTGTTGGAAGGTACCATCAAGAATCTCTTTTTTATTATTAAGCTTAGCCACCTGCAAAATGCATTGCCCCACAGTATGCTTTGTGGGCTAAAGTAGAGAGTCTGGTCAAGTAAGGAAGTAAAACTGATCAGTGTATAATGATTTCTGTTTTATTATGTTTATTTTTATATACATGGGCAGCTGAAGATAGCAAAGCCCTTTCATGTTGCATCTTAAACCTCCATACTGTAGTCACTGCAAACCACTGAGTAGCTCTTGGGTTGACTGAATGAATGAACAAAGGATAAGTCTGATGTATGGGTGGTTGGTTGGTTTTCACAGTGTTGCCATGGTTTTTCTTTTGGAGGTTTGGTTTTTCTTTGGGGGGTTTATTTGTAGATTTGCTCCTGTGTTTGCTCAACTCTTATCACACAGGGACCAAATGAAAACCATAGTGCTTTGAAATGAGTGGCACTGAATTGGATTTAAAATGTCACTTTCACAGACTGTAACACAAAACAAAATATCTGTATGGTGGGGGAATGACACTAGAATGTATGCTGCACACATTTTATGCCACACGTTGGTGTTTTAATTTTGTTTCTTGTCCTAAAAAATATGACTTTTGAGATTAAAATTATCTTTTATTTGAAACTTTGTTTTTACTTGTACAGTGAGGGGTTTGGAAAGATCCATAATTCTGAAAGAGATGTGTAACCAAGAGGTGTAAAGAAGTCTCAATAGTAATCTTGTTTATGTGCTTTTAAAAGCAGCTGCAATATAAGAATTTCTTAGTTATCGAAGCTGTGTATGTTTGTGTATGTGTGTGTGTGTATATATATTAAATAAAATACATGCCTCCAGTGATGAAGTGCCATTTATCTTGATAAATATCAGGGGAAAAAATCCCTCCTATGACAAGCGCACATAATAAGATAGCATGGTTCTGTCACTCAAAGAAAATGCCTCACTGTCTTCCAGCTTTATTTTGCTAAATGTTTGTTTTGTTGTGATCTGTTGTACCTCAAAGCCCATTGTGACTGTGGTGATGCCTCATTTGCATGACGTGCACATTGTGTTTAACATGAAATACATTTTCATGGAAGAGTATGACGGCTTACTAGTGTTTTCTTGGTTTATGTAAGCTCAGTGAAGAAATGTGCTGAAACCAAATCAGGGTTTTAAAAATCTATGTGGGTAAAAACAAAAGAAAACCCATGTGGCTGTCCTTTCCCTGTCAGACTCACTAAAAACATTCTTCTTTTGTTAGCTCCAAGTAAAGCCGATTGTAATAAGCTTATTAAGTGATCAACTCTTCCTAGAACATGATGAACATCTAGCTAAGTGCTGTCAAATTTCTTTTATACCACTGAAGCAGAGGTATTTCTAGATGAAATTAAGTGTATTCATAATTTATGAAAATGTATCACACAGCAATTTCATGTTTAAACAAAATTATAATGGAGTGTTTTAGCTAGGACTAGCCTAACAGAAATACCACAGAGTGGATGGCTTTAACAAAGGAAGGTTTATTCTCACACAGTCCGGTAGGCTGCAAGTCCATATTCAGGGTGTCCACTCCAGGGGAAGGCTTTCTCCCTTGTCGGCTCTGAAGGAAAGTCCGGTATTGCGTCAGTCTTCGTGTAGGAACCTCAGGTCTGAAGGACGTGCTCTTCTCCCGGTGCTGCTTTCTTGGGGTTCCCAATTCTCTGATGGCTTCTCTTTCCTTTTATCTCTTGCAGGCTGAAAGGATTAAGGGTGGGGCAAGCCATACCCCAGGGAAACTCCCTTGACAGTGGAGCAGGGAGGTGATCTTATAAAGGGACAGTCCCACCCTAATCCCTTAACATACAGCATAGGAAAACCACAAAATGGAGGACAGTCACAAGATACTGGGAATCATGGCCCAGCCACATGGCTACACATATTTTGGGGGGACACAATTCGATCCATGACATGGAGATAAAACCAAAAAAAACCCTGTTGCTGTCAAGTCAGTTTCAACTAATGGTGATCGTCTAGGACAGAGCAGAACTGCCTCATAGGGTTTCCAAGGAGTGCCTGGAGGATCTGCATGGCTGACCTTCTGGTTAATGACCTATCTCTCAACCACTACACCAGCAGGGCTCGATAATGGGAATAAACCGAACCAAACCCACTGCTGCTGAGTCAATTCCAACTCATTGTGACCCCAGAGGACAGAGTAGAATTGCTCCATAGTGTTTCCCAGGAGCACCTGGTGGCTTTGAACTGCTGACCTTTTGGTTGGCAACCACAGCACTTAAACATCATACCACCAGGGCAGTTACCTTTCCTTTCAAGTAAATTAAAACCCAGCCCATATTTTTTGTATCTATCTCAGGTCTTTCTCCACAGGCAGACAGCACCATCCAAGACCAAGAACCAGAACCAGAAAAGGGATGTCAGAACTGTTGTGAGGACCTCTGGCTAATATCTCCAAAGCCAAGGACTCAGTCAGTGCAGCCCACCACCCACCTCTACTGACAGAGCCTCTAGCCGGGACACAGGAGTGGACATCCTGCTGATTTCCACACTCAGGCCTCTGAGAGTACATTAGTAGTAGCTTCTGTCACCATGAGCTCTGGCTGTCCAATCTACTGTGGTGACCAGACATTCCAAAGAACACTTTCTATTTTGTGAACATTCTAATGCTTTTCTCAATATGTACAGATTTTGTAGTAGTCAAGCGCTTTTGTAAACTAAATTTAGCAAGCAAGCTTAATATAAAGAACTGGTATTTCTGGAAGTATATCCGTTACACTGGACACACACAGGGTGACCTCCAGCATTGAGCAGGCAGCACAGTTATGAGTGAACTCTCTGAAGCTATTATAGATAATCTTTTCTGGGGAAACTAAAGAGAAACAATTGAAAAACTATTAAATTTCATAAAGGAGCTAACTACTAAATAAAAACCAAAACACAATTTTCTTATACATTAACAGTAAACAGGAGGTAGAAGAGATTCCAACAAAAACCATAAAATTTCTAGAAATAAGCTATATCTGAAACTTTACTCAGGGACATTAGAATAGATGTGATGGAAAGGCACGCCACAGACATGAATAGAAAACCTGTTCATGTCAAGGTTACTACTAGGCACTCATATTTATGCAGTATTTTTAAATTAAGTTCCTATCAACGGGATTTCATTTTTGCAACTCAAAAACAGATTTGTGAAATTATGTAAGAAAACACAAAACTAAGGAACTATTTTTATATAGTTGATTTTTAAAAAAGGAGAGTCTTCTCTAATCCACTGTCATCAAGTCGTTCCCAACTCCTAGTGACCCTATCAGACACAGTAGAACTGCCTCGTAGAGTTTCCAAGGAATGCCTGGTGGATTTGAACTGCCGACCTTTTATTTAGAAGCCGTAACACATAACAACTAGGCCACCAGGGTTTCCAGAATCTCCCTAACCAATAGTAAAATACATGATAAAACATCTGTAACTAAAACAGTATACTCTGCTAGAGAAATACAATTTGCAATAGTAGAGATCAGTGATACACCCAAGGTACACAAGAACTTAGAAAGATAGCCTGTGGTTCAGTATCTTCTGAGGATCTACTGAGTTTAGCATGTCTGATGGGGCAGGGATAAGGGCCCAGAAACCGTAAGGAATTGATAAAGACAGGAATGAGATCTAAGATGTGGAGACCAATTAGTGGCTCAAGGTTGAAGTCAAGAACAAGAGATACAAGGCTTGGTAAACAGCCTCTGAGGAGCCTCAGCTGATAGCAGCCCTGGGGTATAGTGCAATCACAGGATGTGGAAAACAGTTGGCCTCTGCTTGCTGGTTTAAGCTTCTCCCGTGGGAGCAGGCCATCTAACAGTGAGCATTCATTGAGTTCTTGCTGCATGTGAAAAGCCTCTCAGACTTCTTCATGCCCTGAGGTAACTTTGCCTAGGGCATGCAGAAACTTGGCAAAGCCAGGTTTGATTCTAGAGCCCCTGCTTTGGTGCTCCCAGATAAGCTTGATAGCCTGTTCTGCCCAAGAGCAACAAGAAGTGTTTTGTCAAAGCAGGTGAAGAGCCAGGACTCCCATGGGTTATCCCAGCCTGAATGTGCTGATTTTAAAAAACTGAGACACATACCCTAAAATACCATACTACTCAGTGCTTTTTTTGCATATTCCCAAAGTTGTGCAGTCATCATCCTGTATAATTCCAGGACAGTTTCACCTGAGTGCGCTTTTGCACAGATTTTTTTTTCTTTTACTTTTTTATTTAACATGACTGAGTGAAAATGTACATTCCCGTATAAATATACATGCCCACCTATATACAGCTTCCACTACTCTCCCGTCTCCCTGTCCGGTGACAGCACACCATTCCTCTCTGCTCCATACATGTCTTGTCCTCCCAACAGCCTTCTTTCCCCTCCTCTCCACCCACTCTCCTTCCTCCAGCCAGAGGTCAGCAGGATGATATCCTATAGATGTATAGAACCATAAAGTGCAACCAATATATGGTCACTCTGCATTGCCAAGTCCAATCCATTCCTATCCAAAGAGTGGACCTTTGTTATAATTTATGGGTAAGGGCAGCATCAGGGCCGGGGGCCATGCTCTCAGGGGAACCCCGAAACCGCTGGACGATCAATTGAGGTCTTTTAGTGGAGATCTCAGGATGCATCCCTTTTTATTCTTGTGTTGCCAGTGAGACTCAACCTAGTGAGCTCCATCGTGGCTATCACTGGTGGTGGCCAGGCACCATCCAGTTCTTCCAGTCCCAAGTCGATGAAGGCACCCACTCTTGTGGGTCTCTCTGTCTTCTTGGTTGTGTTTACCGCATGTCATTTTGGTCCTCGGTGAGCATCTGTTCCTGCTGAGTTGGGACCGTTTGCTGTGTCCTTGGATGGCAGCTTGGCAGCTTTTAAGACCCCAGATGCCACTCACCAATGTGGGGTGCAGTGAGCTCTCTTAGCAAAACGCTAGTTGTGCCAATTGACCTCGATTTCGCCTAAGAGCATGGTCCCCCGCCCCCTGCCCCAGCTACTCTATCCTTGCAATATTGGGTTAAGATGGAAGGAGTACTCAAGTTATGCTGAAGTCCACTTAATGTTGTTCTTGTTCCTAATGTGTGCTATCACCAATTTCTCCCAACCAGATTTCTAGCAACTATCTAAACTAAACCCTCCCCCCCGTCACCCTCCCTCCCTCCCCTCCCTTGCAGCTGTCAAAGAGTCTTTTCTTCTATACACAAGTCTGTTTTTGAGAACTTATCATAGAGGTCTTATACAGTATTTGTCCCTTTGTCGCTGACTACTTTCACTCAACATAATGTCTTCCAGTTGAAACCAGGTTAGGAGATGTTTCCTGGAATCATCGTTATTCTTTATCATTGCCTAGTGCTCCATTGAGTATATGTTGCACAGATTTTTTAATCTATTCAGCTACTGAAAGGAGCAGACCTTGGTTGTATCAATTGTTAGTCCAAGTTTTCATGGTACTTGAGAGCAAGAAAATAGAATTTGAGAATAGTCTTTCCCTAAACCAGTCATTTCCCCTTTTCCCCTTCTAAATTGGCCACATCAGGGTGGTGTTTTTGTAACTTCATAAATTTGGGATGTTGCATATTGCACCACATTCTCTGTATACACCTGTTGGATCAGCTGCCAAATGTGAGCTGACCTGTCATGTGCCCAGTGTGGGCCTAATAGGTTGATGAGCGACATGAGTTGAGTGACACTAGGATTCAAAATGCTTCGAAAATCCTGCGCTTCAGAGATGTGCCTTTAACAGTGAATACTCAATAGTGCATGGACTGACTACACTGTGATCTTACTTGTCACTGTGTTTCTGTGACAGATAGCCTGCGTTAACCAGTGGGATGGGAGTATTTCTATGAACTTTCACCTCTTTTTTTGCCCCTTAGCTCCAGCTCAGGGTCCAAGACAATGGACACTGTAGGCCCAAGGATAGAAATGATCCCCTACTACAGCCTAGAGACCTAAGGGTAACGTGTAAAGGACAGGTGGAGCTGGGAGCAATCGGGTATTTCACCTGGAGAATCCACTGACCTTTCACACTCTGCCCTAAGTAGACAAGAACCTGTTGTGGATGCTTCTGGGATGCAGTTAGGACATTTAATCCTCTCAGTTGGCACTTAGGGGTTGTTGGTGTTAGAGGAAAGATCTGAAGGTGCCAACCCCCTGAATCTCCCAGAAATGGTTAAGGCAGGCTCTCCCCATCTCAGCCTGGAAATGCAATATGCAAGGAACAGAGGCCGCAGGAATGGTAGATTTAGGTACAGGAACATACTGTTTTAATTAGCACTAACAGCACTTTATTAGTTGTACTTACAATCACATTTTCCTAATTGTGTGTGTAGGCTCAATTTTAAAACAACAGGAAGGTAGTAAAAAAAAGGTGATAGGAAGAGGCGAGGTCACACACAGTAAACATTCAGTAGAGCTTGTTGGTTTGAATGAAGTCACCACAGTGACACAGGTTGTTTTAGAACAAACTGAATTGAAATCGTACCACTGGGAAGAAAGAATAACTTCCTTTTTCTAGGTAGTCCCTGGCCTTCTGAAGGGCTCTTAGGGGTCCACTCCTCTTTGGTGACAGCCTTGTGGTGAGTCATAAGGAATTCACTGTTTACTGATAGTAAGAAATTATCCAGAACTAGGAAATAAGGCAAAAAGATAACTGGGTACCTTATCAAGACCCTACTAGAGCAAGCTCTTAACAAGCCAACCTGAGGGTCAGCTGAATCTTAGACATGTCACTTTGAGTGACTGAACCTAGACGACTGATTAGGGTTCAGTCTCTGTAGTCACATGTAGACAGAAAGTTGAAGATGACTTTCATCCTGTAGAAATAACTCTAAAAGTTATGTTTTGTTTTGTACCTGTGGGACACAAAACAGTTTTGTATCCAATTTTGCAATCCTATGCCAGCATTCTTGTTTTCCACTAAACTTGTGTGTGTGTGTACATATGTATATTTGTGTGTGTGTCTAATAATCAGTTCTCATATCCTTCTTTGAACCAGCTTTGTTGTCCTGCCCCTTAAAGAGTTAAATACATTTTTTATACATGCTCAATGTATATTTATATCAAAATTATGTTTTCTAACCTTTTGAAAATCATTATTTGACAACGAGGAAGGGTTAAGTCCTCAGTAGGATTTAGGAAATTTTAAATAGTTGTAATGATAGCTTTAAAAGTTTGTATTAAGTGCTTGTGCAGCGGATGTCACAGTGTTTATCCGTATTCCCAAATGTTGGAGGTACAGGCACTGAGGCCTCTTGGTGGAGCTCCTCTCTGGGAATTGCACGTGGCTAAGGAGGGGCTGGAAACCCTGGTGGTGTAGTGCTTAAGTGCTTCATCTGCTAACCAGAAGGCTGGCTGTTTGAATCCACCAGGTGCTCCTGAGAAACTCTGTGGAGCAGTTCTACTCTGTGCTGTAGGGTCACCAAGAGTCAGAATGGAGTCAACAGCACTGGGTTTGGTTTTTTGGTTTGGAAGGGGGGGCTGCCTCACAGGAAAACCTGTCTCCAATGACTAGATAATTTGGAAATACAAAGACCCAAACCCCTTGCCTCAATAAGGGACATCTCAGAAGGGCTGTCTCAGCTTCAGAGCCACCTGTTGGAATGTATGAAGCCTTTGCGGAGACTGTGTTGCAGCCCAGTTTCTCCCTCCAGCTTCCTTCACTTCCCTAATTCACTTCCTGTGTACGGATTGGTCTCAGAGTCTGTTTCTTGGAGAACCTGACTTGAGTCAGCTAGACATTTTGGTAAGAGCTTTTCATGCATCATCTCTTTTAAGAACAACTTGCTAAGGTAGGCACTGTTGTTACTATGCTCACATAACCACGAGAGACCCAAGATTCAGGTGAAATTGCTTGTTCAAGGTCACAAACAGTAAGAATAGGGAAAGAAGATAGAGAAGACACAGTGCTTCCCACCCTCCTTGGCCCCAAAAGACACACATTGCTTCCATTCACATTCTATTGCTAAGACCTAGTCACATAGCCCCACTTAAGTGCAAGGGATGCTGGGCAATGTAGTACCTGGCTGGTTTGCTTCTCACCAGAGATATTGCATAGTATGGGAGAGAGGGCAGCCCTGGTGCTGTAGTGGTTAAGTACTACATCCGCTAACCCTGGGGTCACCAGTTCAAATCCACCAGGCAGTCCTTGGAAACTCTGTGAGGCAGTTATGCTCTGTCCTATAGGGTTGCTATGAGTTGGCATTGACTCAACTACACTGGGTTTGTTTTTTGTGGGTTTTGGGGGGGTTATGGGAAGAAGGGCACAAGTAATTTGGTGGCTAGTTCCTTGTCTCTGCCATGCCACCACTGAGTTGTCCAATAGAAATAAAATGCAAGCCACATATGTAATTTTCAGTTTTCTAGCAGGAGGGCTGAAAGGGAGTCATGGTAAATATTTTAACTATATTATTGTCAGTTCTACTGTACATATAGTCCAGTGTGTTCTCTTTCCCTGTGAATCAAAGGGAGAGTAGGAATTGGTATGAAAGGCTTAGAAGAAACTCTGAGGGATACCTAATAAATATGGATTTGACAAGGAAAATGTATCCAGCAAGTGAAGTTTTTGAAGGTTTAATGACTTTTAAATTGTTTTTCAGGTTGTACCAGGATGTAAAACCAGACTGCATATCGTAGGTTGTAATGTGTAAATGGAATCTAACAAGGATTTCGGAGAAGAGCTTCTGATGGGGGTGGGGAGGGCATTGAAGATCTAAGTAGGGGAGAGACATAAAACTTGAAGCATTTTATTTCGTAGTAAAATTAAGTTTTAAAGCCAGTTTTATTATTCTTTTTTTTCCTTGCATTCATGTAGGTAATTCATATCACTCAAAAAAAAATTTTTTCCCAAAATAATTGCTGGTTGTGACACCCTGTTTTTAAACAACAAATATTATATAATTTTTGGAACCAAACAGCTACACATAATATTACAAAAGGTTTCATCAGATACAATTTATAAGACCAGAGAATTGGTAAACCAACGAAGCCCAGTGCTGTCGAGTTGATGCAGGCTCACAGCAACCCTATTGGGACAGGGTAGAACTGCTCCCTAGAGTTTCCAAAGAGCACCTGGCAGATTTGAACTGCTGATTTTCTGGTTAGCAGCTGTAGCACTTAACCACTATGCAACCAGGGTTTCAGTAGCAACTACCAAGTTTTGTTCAGGAATTTGTCCTCCGTTTCAGTAGGGAAACGAAGGCAGTAGCTAGAATGAACAAAAAGGAATCTGCAGCATAAGCCTGTCTTGAAGCCTTCTCTTCCAAGCCATATAAGTCATTACTGTCTGAACTCCACTGTTGATGAAGCTATTAAAAAAGGTACAGTAAAGGAAGGTCACCATCCACAAAAAAAAAAAAAACAAATATGGGATGAAAGAATAGGAGGAGGAAACAGAGTCAGCCAAGCATTCTACATCAAATTTCCTTAGCCGTGCTCAGCAACACAACCAAGTCAAATAGGTAAAGAGAGAAAGCTCACCTGACTCTGTCAGTCTAGAGTTATAAGTAGTAATATAGATGCTAAAGACAACTAACACCGTACATACTATCTATATTATATGGAAAATCTGGGACAATGATATTTTCAAGTCATGAGAAAGCCCGCCGTCCTACTTCTTCATCGTTTCCTTACTCTCACAACTGTTTTTAAAGGCAAGATATACTGAAGGGTGACTGATAAGTTTCTCCAGAAGCAATTTCTCTCCAAATCAAATGACAACAGTGGGTACCTTGTCTAGTTCTGTATCAAAGCCTAAATCACACTTTTAAACTTCACTTTTTTTTTTTTTTCTGGTCCAAGGATTTAAAAACTAGCTTGGATTTCCTCAAGCCTCTGTGTCCATCTACCAGTTAATAGGGAATACAGTGATAGGGCTGTTGTTCTCAAACCTGAATGCACATCAGAAGCATCTGGAGGGCCTGTTAAAACATGGTTTGCTGGATCTCCTCTTAGAGCTTCTGATTCAGTAACTTTAAGTGGAAACTTTAAGATCAAACACATGATTTTGCCATTGGTCATTTTCGCTTTCAGACAGGGTCTGTTCTTTCATCCTGGGTACCAGACAAAAGGAGAACCAAAGCTTGTCCAGTGTCGTAGATCGAATTGTGTTCCTTAAAAAATCTGTAGCAATTTGGCTGGGCGATGACTCCTGGTATTGTCTGATGTCCTTTCTGTTGTAAATCCTGCCTCTGTGGTGTTAATGAGGGTGGGTGGGCTGCAGTTGAGTTCGTGGGGCAGAACTTATGTGTGGGATTGTATTGTGACTTGGGGTACCCTCTTGGGACCTAAAAGAAAGGGAGACAAGCTGATATTTGGGGACCTCATGCCACCAGGAGGCTTTGCTGGGAGCTGAGCACATCTTTTGGAGAAGACTGGACTCCCTGTGCCCAAGAAGCTTCCAGCCCAGGGGAATATTTACAAGGACCTTCCTCTAGTGGCAGCAGAGAAAGCCTTCCCCTGGAGCTGACACCCTGAATTTAGACTTTTACTGGACTGTGACAAATAAAATTTCTTTTTTTTAAAGCCATCCACTTGTTGTATTTCTGTTAAAGCAGCACTACATAACTAAAACAAAAGTCAGCACCGTGAGTGGCGTGCCTCTGAATAGGTGGAGCTATGGAGCTTTGGAACACTTGCAGGGCAGATGTGGGCCTGAGGCCTGAGTCATGAGGTCATAGGAAGCAGAAGTTGAAGAGACAAAAAGCATAAAAAGCTGAGCTGCCTCAGTCTCAAAAGGTATTACCATAACCTCAGGGGTTTAAAACGGTGGAGCCACAGCTTCCTGTATTTCTAAGGGTGAAATTACCAATGGATTGGTCTTAAGGTGCCCCTGAAGTCAAAGGGGCAGAGTTACTGTCCCAGTGAGCCCAGAAGGCAGATCTATGTAGCACAGGGTGGTGGGGGGAGGGTGCTCCCACTCAAAATCTGGAGGGGAGGGTCATTGTGTGAAAATGTCTGAGACAATGGAAGATTATTTTCAAAGCTTTGAGGGCTACTGTCATGTGTTTTCCTAACTTGCCTGTTGCCTGTTTTGCATTCTTTCTCCTATTTATAATGGAAATGTCCAACCTGTGCCTGCCTGTTCTGCCACTGTATTCTGGAAAGAGGTAACTTATATTTTAGATTTTACAGCTTGAAGAGGAATTTCTGGATTTTGGACTTGGACCTAAGATTTTGCTATGATGGAGTGAACACATTTTACATGTTACAAATATGTGATTTTTTAGGGAACAAAGAATGGAATGTCATGGATTAAACTGTGTTTCTCCCAAAATCTGTAGCAGTTTGGCTAGGCCATGATTCTTGGTATTGCATGATGTCTTTCCTGTTGTAAATCCTGCCTCTATGATGTTAATGAGGGTGGAGGACTGCAGTTGAGTTGGTGGGGGCAGGACTTAATGTGTGGGATTGTGTTGTTCCTTGGAGTGGCCTCTTGAGATATAAAAAGAAAAGGAGATAAGCTGAGATTTGGGGGACGTCATACCACCAAGAGGCAGTACTGGGAGCTGAGTAAGTCCTTTGGAAAGGACCAGGGTCCCTGTGCCCCAGAAGCTTCCAGTCCTGTGTAAGATTGATAATAAGCACCTTCCTTCATTGCCAGCAAAAAAAGCCTTCCCCTGGAGTGAGCACCCTAAATTTAAACTTTTAGTTTAGTGGACTGTAACAAATAAAATTTCTCTTTTTATGCCATCCACTTATGGCATTTCTGTTAAAGCAGCACTAGATGACTGAAACAGAATTTGATACCGAGAGTGGAATGCTGCTCTGACGGATACCTAAAATATGGAAGCAGTTTTGAAACTGTGAACTGACGGAAGACTCAGAAGAAACCAAGGAGAATTGTTAACACCAATGAATGCTCAGGTGGTGAGAAACAACAACAGAGGACCAATAGCAATGGCAACAGCAGTGCCAGACCAACACAAGACAACACTGGAGCTAATCCACGGAGTGAGAGAGCTAGGTGCCCATACACAAAGGTTTTCTGGCAGAATGGGGTGCCTCCAGGCACTGGAATTGGTGGAGCTAGGCTTGCTGACCCATGGAGCGAGAGAGCTGACTGCCTGTCTGCAGGAGTCTTCCTAGCAGAGTAGGGCATTTACATTGCTGGAGCTACAGAGCTTTGGCACACTTGCCTCAAGAGGGCAGACTTGGGCCTGAGGCCCTGACCAGGAGGCCATGGGAAGTAGAAGCTGAAGAGACAGTGAGCATGAGAAGCTGAGCTGCCTCAGTCTCAAAAGGTGTAGCCATGACCTCAGGGGTTTGAAAGGATGGAGCCGTGGCTTCCTGTGTTTTTAAGTGTGAAATTGCTACTCAGTTGGTCTTAGAGTGCCCCTAAAGCTGAGGGGGCAGAGTTGCTGTCCCAGTAGGCCTGGAAGGCAGAGCTATAGTACAGGGCCAGGAGGCTTCCACTCAAAATCTGGAGAGGGTTGCTGATGCCTAGAGTCTGGAAGGCAAAGCTGATTGTGTAAAATCTCTGAGACAATGGAAGATTATTTTCAAAGCTTTGAGGGCTACCATAATGTGTTTTCCTAACTTGCTTGTTGCCTGTTTTGCATTTTTTCCCCTGTTTGTAATGGAAATGTCTAACTTGTGCCTGTCCTGTCATTGTATTTTGGAAGTAGATAACTTGTGTTCTAGATTTCACAACTGAAGAGGAATTTCTGGACTTTGGACTTTTGCTATGATGGGGTGCATATGTTTTAGAGGTTACAAGGATGTGATTATTTTAAGGAACAAAGGGTGAAAATGTCATGGATTGAATTGTGTTCCCCACCAAATCTGTAGTAATTTGGCTGGGCCATGATTCCTAGTATTGTGTGATGTCCTTCCTGTTGTAAATCTTGCCTCTATGATCTTAATGTGGGTGGATGGGCTGCAGTTGAGTTGGTGGGACAGAACCTAATGTGTGGGATTGTATTGTGGCTTGGGGTGGCCTCTTGGAATCTAGAAGAAAGGAAACCAGCAGAGATTAAGGGACCTCATACCACCAAGAGGCTGTGCTGGGAGCTGAGTGCATCCTTTAGAAAGGATTGGGGTCCCTGCATCTCAGAATCTTCCAGTCCAGGGGAAGACTGATGACAAGGATCTCAAGGGTCTTCTAGTAGCAGAGAAAGCCTTCCTCTGAAGCTGGGACCCTAAATTTGGACTTTTAGCCTACTAGACTGTGACAAAATAAGATTTCTCTTTTTAAAGCCCTCCACTTGTGATATTTCTGTTAAAGCAGCACTAGATGACTAAAACACCTATGATGGACTTGAAATGTATGTGATAAATAAACATTTGTTATAAGCCACTGTTACAATCTGAGGAACTGAACTGTATGAAGAACATGGCATCAGGATTGGAGGAAGACTCATAAATAACCTGAGATATGCAGATGACACAACCTTGCTGGATGAAAGCTTAGAGGACATACTGATGAAGATGAAAGACTACAGCCTTCAGTATGGATTGCACCTCAATGTAAAGAAAACAAAAATCTTCACAACTGGACCAACAAGCAATATCATGATAAACAGAGAAAGTGTTGAAGTTGTCAAGCTTTTCGTTTTAGTGGGATCCACAGTGAACACCACAGAAACAGTGGTCAAGAAATCAAACAATGTACTGTATTGGGCAAATCTGCTGCAAAAGACCTGTTCAAAGTGTTCGAAAGCAAACATGTCAGTTTGAGGATGACGGTGCACCTGCCCCTAGCCATGGTATTTTCAGTCACCTCATATGCATGTGAAAACTGGATGATGAATAAGGAAGACCCAAGAAGAATTGATGCCTTTGAATTCTGGTGTTGGCAACGAATATTGAATATAACATGGACTGCTAGAAGAGCAAACAAATTTGTCTTGGGAAAAAGTACAGTCAAAATGCTCCTTAGAAGCAAGGATGGTGAGACTTGCCTTTACTTGCTTTGGACATCAGGAGGAACCAGTCCCTGGAGGACATTGAGCTTGGTAAAGTAGAAGGTCAGTGAAAAAGAGAAAGACCTCAATGAAATGGATTGACACAGTGGCTGCAACAGTGGCTCACAAAGAACCGTGATTGTGAGGATGATGCAGAACAGGGGAGTGTTTTGTTCTGTTGGGGAGCGTTTTGTTCCGTTGTACATAAGTAGGGTTGTTATGAGTAGGAACTGACTCAATGGCACCTAAGAACAAGTAAGCCATCGAGACATTGGAACCCTGGTGGTAGAGTGGTTAAGAGCTTGGCTGCTAACTGAAAGGTCTGCAATTCACTCCATTATGTGCTCCTCGGAAGCCCTAGGGGGCAATTTTACTCCATTCTATAGGGTTACTATGAGGTGGAATCAAATTGATGGCAACAGGTTTCAGTTTTGGGTATTGTAGCATTAACTGTTCGTTCAGAACCTGTACATGGATCAAGAAGCAGTCATTCAAACAGAAGGGGACTGTGTGGTTCAATACTGGAAAAAAGGTTTGTGGCAGGGTTGTACCCTTTCACCTCATTTATTCAATCTGTATGCTGAACAAATTATCCAAGAAGCTGGATGATATGAAGAAGAATGTGGCATCAGGATTGGAGGAAAACTCATTTAACAACCTTCGATATGCAAGTGTCACAATCTTGCTGAAAATGAAGATGACATGAAGCACTTACTGATGAAGGTCAGTATGGATTATACCTTAATGTGAAGAAAATGAAATGCACATGAAGAAAAATGGACTGATACATAACATCATGATAAATGGAAGAAAAATTAAGTTGTCAACAATTTCACTCTACCTGAATCAGCAATCAATGTCTTTTCACTTGACATGTATGCTTGTGAAAGTTGGATAGTGGAAAGTTAAGAAAAATGGATGCATTTGAACCGTGGTATTGGCAAAGAATATTGAGTATACTGCGGGCTACCAAGAGAACAAACAAATCAGAAGAAATACAGACAGAATATTCCTTAGAAGATTGTACAGTGAGACTTTGACTCCCTTACTCTGGTCACGTCAAATTGCTAGAAAAAGACATACTGTTTGCTAAAGTAGAGGTTCCTTGAAAACAAGGCTATTGTGTCAATGAGAAGGATTGACACAACAGTCATGTCAAGGAATCCAAATATACCAATGGTCATGAAGATGGTGCAGGACTGCGCAATATTTTGTTGTGTTATACATAATGTTATCATGAGTGAGAGCTGACTTAAAAGCAACTAAGGAGTAGACAGTAGTATATCTTAACTTATCCTAATACAGACTCTTTGTTTTAAGTAGACTGAGTATTCTCCTCCAGATTTGCCTTTGCATGAAAATCAAAGGAAAATAAATGGAAAGGCAGTTAATATTTCATTTATCTTAGGCTTGTTCTGTGTATACGTGCTTTTCATATGCCCACCAAGAACTCTGTGACTGTGTGCAAACTTAGCAAGCTCTCAGTCCATACACGTAGACACAGCAAATAGGGGCATAGGCCATCTACTTGTGCTGTTTATTGACCAATGAATCTGGACAAATATCACCTTGTTCAGAGATGAGTAAAAAGAAAAAGAAAAAAATGAAGCACACAAAACCTAACCATGGAAAAGAAAGAAGAACATACTTCAGAAAACAATTGACTGCAAAATCCAAAAGAAAATTTTCAAGACCAATTTAGCATCTTCCAAGAAGACAGGGCTTTTATAAAATGTGGCATGGACTCTGAAAGGGAGATTTTGCAAATGGTAAAAAGAACATCAGAAATGTCAGTGGGAAAGCTCTAAGAATGAAGACAACTACCTTTGGGGCCGTTGTTGAATGGGTGTAATGTTGTGGTTGGGTGCCATCAAATTGATTCCACTCATAGTGATCTCATGTGACAGAGTAGAACTGCCTCATAGGGCTTTCTAGGCTGTAATCCTTATGGGAACAGAAAACCAGGTCTTTTTCCCCCACAGATGCTTGGTGGGTTCAAACCAGCACCCTTTTTGTTGGCAGAGGAGAACTTAACTGTTGCGCCATCAGGGCTCCTTGAATAGGTGGTAGGAGAAGGGAATCAAGAGTAGGTAAAGATGAATCAGTATTTTGATTTGGAGTGTTGTTGGTACCATCAGCCTATTTGGGAAGCCCGGAGAAGGTTACCTTTTCGGGGAGGTAGAAGCTGAATTTGACGCTGTGGGCAATGGTTATAGGTTATGGGAATGGTTAGAGGTTGAGTAGGCAGAGAGAGAGGCCACAGAGGTCCAAGTTCAGTTGACTTGGCTTTGCAAGGGCTTCGAGGGCCAAGCCAGGAGAGTTGGACCATGAATTCCAGGCGGTTGGAGCCTCAGCGGAAACCTTGGTGGCTTGGTGGTTAAGTGCTACATTTTCTAACCAAAAGATTAGCAATTCGAATGGGCCAGGCACTCCTTGGAAACTCTATGGAGCAATTCTACCCTGTCCTGTAGGGCCAGTATGACAGAGTTAATAGCTGTAGAAAAATTCTTTGCTAGCTTCTTTCTTACTAGTAAAACTCCTTTCTCCCGCAGGAATGCTGACACATAAAGGAAATTGTAACACTCCCTTCTGACAGGTACTTTCAAAAATTTTGAGTTTGTTTTCCCAGCTTTTCTTGACTGATAACTGGGCAGTGTGATGACAGTTTGCAGCCCACTGTTCTGAGAAAAGTAACCAACCTGCAGACGTCAAGGATAACTTGCCCTAAAACAAAGGAACTGTATTTCTTCACCAGCCTCACCTCCTCTGAACACCTGCATGCCTGTACCCCTCGCCTACCCTCTTTCCTTCCCTAAACCCTTCTATAAAATTTGCTGGCCTGGACTGGGATGCTAAACTGATTTTCAGGGTGCTAATCTGCCATCTTGGGCTGCTAGCAACATTAATAAAGCACTTTTAAGAGATTCAATCCCTGTGAAAGGCAGCATGAGTCTGCAACTGCATTTTTTCTTTAACATTTACTAGTCGGAATCCACCCGGTAGCAGTGGGTGTCACTTGGTTTGGGGGCCTCAAGTGCTGCAAGGTCTACATCAAATGGCTTCTGCCGCACTTGCGCTCTTATCCGCACAAGACTGGACTGCCCACGGGACTCTCAGCAAGCTCTTGCTCCTGCCTAGGGCTTACGTCCAAACTCCGCATCCTCAACTCCTAGAACCCACGGGCGGACCACAAGATCGGTCTTGGGTCATCCTGTACTTTCTTCGGGGCCCGAGAACGTCAGGCCAAAGCGGCCGAGGTGGGAACTACCACCAGGGGGCGCAGGCTCTTCCCCCGAAGCTGAGCGGGCGGGGCACTCTCACGCGGTGGCAGTTGAGAGCGGGAATCCGCGGGAGAGTGAGCCGAGCGCAAGGTCGCAGTCGGTGGGCGGGGCCAAGGCGGGGGGAGGGGCGAGGAGGTTCCGGAAGGAAGTAGTTCCGGGTCCCGAGGCCCCGGTTGAGGGTATCGGTGGCGCGGCGTCTATGAGGACTGGTGCCGATCGGGTGAGGGGTGAAGTGCCACAGACTGCGTCGTCGGCGTAGTCCATGGTGGCTGTTGGCCTGGACTTCCCCGCCCGGTAAGCGGTGCAGGCGGCAGGCGGGAAGAAGCCCCGGCCCGCGGGGAGGGCGTGCCCGCCTATCTGAAGGCGCGGTTCGCCGTGTGTGGCGGGTGCGGTCGCTGGGAGGATGCGGCCGCGCCTCTCTGGTTCACTGGCGCCCTCTCCCCTGTTCCCCTGGGGCCCCTCGGCTGGTCGTTTCTGTCTGGCTCGACTACCTGGGCCCCTCCAGCTGCAACCTCGATCGTTCCTCGTCGTCGGGGAGGCTGAGGCCCCGGTGTCTCCGAGCGACCGCCATGGGGGGGAGGGGAGAAGGGGAGGGGGGAGGGACGGGGTGCGGCGCGGCGTTCGGGAATGGTGTCTTTAGCCCCGAAGCGGTCCCTGACGCGTCTTCTGTGGGACCTGAGCCGAGGAGCCCCCGCTTTGTCCTTCTCTCGAGGTTCTCCTGCCGCCCAGTGGCACGTTCTCCGGATAACGTCGAGAAGATTGGTGAAAGCTGTTCTTTATCCTGCATTGCCAAGTACAACTTGTCTTTTTCGAAACATCTACTGAAAATCGACGCATCTCGTGTGTTTTTTCTTCGGTGTTTGGGAAACTGGGCTAGTCACCGTTAGAACTGTCTTCTCGTTGGGTCGGAAGGGAAGCTTATTCCCTGAAATAGTTCCTGTTGAGGTGTTTTTAGAGCTGCCTCTTAGGTGGTCGCTTCTCTTTTCTGAAGCAAATTAAAAACAACAGGTAGACATCAGGAAGTTCCTTCAGGCTTCTGGCCAGGCAGCCTTCCATTCTTTTTCTCAGTGTGGATAGGTAGGAATTAAAAGGCTAAAATTTGAGTAAAAGTTTCGGTGTCAATTGATAATTTGTACTTCACTTTTCAGTGATATATTAATAATGGTAAAGTAATTTTTTAATATTTTGATAGCACAGTTACTAAAATTTTGCTTTGAAAGCCTCACTTTTGCACCTTTCCAAACCTTTACTGCTTCAACTTCAAAACGTACAAAAATTTTTAAAATACACGAAATACAGTGAAGAAAATGCTATTTCGCTGATCCAAATAATTGATAAGGTTATAGTTGGGCTATACATCTAATCTTTTTCTATGCAGAAATGAATACACGGAATTCCTTTTTTTGTAACCACTTTTCCTGACTTTCCAGTATGTGGAAGAATTTGTTTAATTATTTTTCTAATTATTTAATAATTTATTTAATATATGATAATTTACTTAATTGGATATTCCCAGATTTTCTCAGCTTAAACACACTGTTGGGTAAATGTAGACAAAGCCTGGGCATTTCCACATTACTTAGTATACAATTCCTAGATGATGGAGTTGCTGGGCAGAATATACACATACAACACACTTTCACTCTTTAAAGTTTCATTCTGCTGCCCTGGATTATATTCACAGTCTATCAGAGTTAAGAAATTGGATGAATGAATCTGCTTGAATGTTGAAGGAGTATATATTTAGGGCCACTGTTACGGCCTGAGGTGGGGATAAAACACAACTCTTGGTTTCATGATAAATAAAACCCAGTCCTTGTACCCTGCGTGCTACAGACTGCTCAGGCAACTAGAGAACATAAAATTGCTTTCCAAATTTAGATGTGATGCAGGATATGAACTATTCTCAGGTATTCTCAACTCAAGTTCGGCCAACTGAGCATCTGAACAAGGATCAGGCATTCTCCACAGGGTCATATTTCTGGAGGTAGAATTTAGAAGGTGGGGGATTTAGGATTGGGAGTCAGAGAGCCTGGATTCCAGTTTCAGGTCTGCTGCTTGGGGCAGATGGGTTAACCTTTCTGAGGCTTGGTTTCTTCACTTGTGAAGGGAAGGTAATTTCAGCAACCGTCAAGGCTTGTTATGAAGATTAAATGTGACAGTATTTGTGAGACAGTAAACCAGCAAGTGCTGGCATTCACGTGATGTGATCAGTCTTATAGACAGGTTCTCCAGAAAAGAAACTAGGTTTTTTACAACTTTGTATTTCTAGCCCCTCCCAATCACTGGCATATTGTAAACCAAAACCAAACCAAATCCATTGCCCATAAGGCGATTCCAACTCATAGTGAGCCTATAGGACAGGATAGAACTGCTCCTTAGAGTTCCCAAGGAGTGCCTGGTGGATTTGAACTGCAGACCTTTTGGTTAGCAGATGTAGCATTTAACCACTATGCCAGCAGGATTTCTTGCTAAATTAATGTCAAATGTGACTGGTAATCACAACGGAGAGCCCCTGAGCTAGCACGAGAAAAAAGGGGATTGTAGATCTAAAACTCTGTAAAGACCAGACTTGATCCAGCATCTTGGAGGGTCCCTTGAAAACGTGGCCCGGGACTTGCTGCTAGCCCAGAACTGAAATCAATACTGAAGCGGACTTGCCAGACAAAAATTAGATTAAACTCTTAAACATAGAGTGATGCAAGTGGTGTGTGTACTTCTTGGCTTAAATACTATGTATCTGCATGAAGCTGTTTGACCAGCACCTCTCCAGAGGTGAGAGGGAAAGGGGGAGGGGGGAGAGGAGGAAACAAAGTGTTGGTTAAATGAATACTGGAAGTAGAGTGGAGAGGAGTGTGCTGTGACAGGATGAGGAGAGGAGAGGAGAGCAAAGTTGCAGAGAGGCCTGTGTTTGGGGCCTTAAATGGTAAGTTGACTTGGATTGTAAACTTGCACTTAATCACAATTAAAAAAAAAAGTGACCGTTAATAAAAATTAAGTTTGGACCAATGAAGAAGGTAATATATATGAGTGGAATGTTGGAGAAAATTGACTACTTGGAGTTAATATTGAGGAATCAAAGGAAACGTTGAACTTTTTGGATCCAGACTCACCTCTGTTGTGACTTGCATTCTACTTTATCCCTCTTTATCAACAATAAACCTGCGCAAGTCATCCCATTTCAGTGTCCTCCCTAGACATCTTATTACCTTCCTCTAGCCAGTACCCTGTTCTCCCCCTTCTCAGCCGGACATTGAAGGAGTCCTCTATTCTGTAATTGGCTGTATTAGTTTCCTGACCTTCCCCTCAGTCCTTGAACCTTGCATTAACAATTTTGTTTCCTCTTATTTGACCTTTATACAGCATTTGCTGTTTCTCGAAGCACCCATCTTTGGCTTCTGAGATTCTTCTCTGCTGAGTTCCCTCCTTCACAGACTTGCTTTCAGTGTTTGTAATCTTCCAGGCTAGTTGGTGTTCCCTGTAGGCTGATCCTTCATGTGCTGTGCTCTGTGTCTGTAATAATTTATAGAGCATCGTGGCCATCTGGTGTTTGAAGGTTTAGTAGAATTCTCTTGTGAAATATCTGGGTCTGATGCTTTTTCATGAGATATTTCCTTACATATGTTGTGTTACTTGTAATATTTAAATGTTTATAATGTAAATGTGTAATATATTCTAATATTTCCTTAATATTCTATTTCTTCTATGGAAATGGGCCTGTTTAAGTTTTATAACAAATGGGATCAATATTGATCTTTTGTATTTTTCTGGGAAATTTTTTTATCATGGATTCTCAAATTGTTTTGCATACAACTTTACAGAGTAATCACTTAACAATTTTAATGTTTTATTTCTATTTCAGTAGTTATTTTCTTGTCATTTCTTATTTTGTATATTTGTTCTTTCAAATCATGTGATTTACCTATTAAGTTTTTCAAAAATAGCAATTTTACATTATTGCTTAGATCTATTTTTCTATTTCATTAGTTTCTACTTTTATCTTTATTGTTTCCTTTTGTCTGCTTTCCTTTGGTTTACTGTTCGTTTTTTGAATTTGGAATTTATTTTTATTTCACTTTTATTGATAACTATGTTTAGTGTAATGGATTTTCTTATCACTGCTTTAAAGGCGTGTCTCAGTATCTGATTTGCAGTATTTTCATTGTCACCATTTCTTTAAAATTCTGTAATTTCAGTTGTAGAATACCCAGGAGTTATTTAATAGAGGTGGTTTTTTTTTTTAATTTCTAGATGAAAAAAGGCTTTCTGCTCTTTATTTTTGTTAATAAATTCTAGTTTCTGGTGACATTCTGGTCAATGTTGTTTGTAATAATTCTACTTTGAGGAAATTACTGTGTTTTATTTGTGTCCCAGTATGTGATCATTTTTGGTAAATGTAGTGTGGGTAACTTGAGAAGAATGTGTATTCTCAAGTATCAAGGTGTAGACTTTGATAAATATACATAAGATCTACTTCTTGATTATGTTGTTTTGATCATCTGTCCCCTTATTTTTTGGTCCACTTTATCTGTTTTAGCCTAAGAGGTAGATTAAAATCTCCTATTATTAGTGTGTTTCTATGTACGTCTCCTTTCATCTCTTGTAGTTTTTGTTTCATAATGGTGGTTGCTGTGTTATAGTCACATAAATACGTAGGTTCGTATATGTTACATCTTGTCTTTATTGTGGACTGTGACTTTTAGCATTAAAAAGTATATTTTGTCACACATAATGTTTTGGAGCTTTGAATTCTACTGATACCGGCATTGCCACTCCTGTTCTCTTTTTTATTCCTTTTGCCTAGTTTACTTTTGTCCATCCTTTTAGGATCCGACTCGACGGCACTTGGCTGGCTTTATTTATAACATTCCTGTATCATTTTGTATGATTATGTGCATTTTGTTATTGCTATTTCTATAAGATAATGCATTTTTTTCTTTTTAAAAAAATGGACTTATTTAGGAAGGTTTGTATTTTTGTTCTAGTGGTTACCTTTATACTTAGACCTTTTTAAAGTGCCTTTTTACTCCTGTGTTTTCTTATTTAACTTGTGCTCGTGTGTGAAACACATTATATTTGTGTCATCAAAGTTGGGTAATGATAGTCAACATCAGGTTTCCGCTATTCGCCTTTAGCTCCTTAGTGAAGCACTGATTGTACCACCCATTTCCTATAGCCATCATCCATACTCTCTGGTCGACTCAGTTATGGCTTCCTCTCTGCTATCTCCTGCTCACTCTTTTATCCTGTGATCTCTAACCAGGTGTATCTGTGCTGGGAGTATGGTAGCTTTGTTGCAAAGGCTTTCATGGGGAATTCCTACTCTTTGTGTTTGTAAATGCTGAGTTCACATTTACTATGGAATCTGTCAGTTGATCTTTTTTTGTAATAGCTTTATTGATATATAATTCACCCATTTAAAGTGTACAAGTTAGTAGTTTTTAGTATATTCACAGTTGTACAACCATCATCACAGTCAATTTTAGTACATTTTCATCACCCCCCCAAAGAAACCCCATACACCTTAGCTGTCACTCCCCACTTTCCCCCCAACCTTTCTAGCCTGGGCAGCTACCAGTCTACTGCATGTTTCTGTGGCTTTGCCTATTCTGGCTTATTTTCACTCAGCGTAATACTTTCAAGGTTCATTGATGTTGCAGCATGTGTTAGTAACTTCATTTCTTTTTATGGATGCATGATAGTCCATTGTATAGTAAAGGATATGTAAAGGATCCCTGGCAGTGAAGTAGTTAAGCATTCAGCTGCTAACCAAGAGGTCAGCTATTCTAACCCAAGGGCCGGTTACTCTGAGGGAGAAAGATGTGGCATTCTGCTTCTGTAAAGTTTTTTTTTATTTAACATAACTGAGTGAAAATGTACATTCACGTATAAATTTACATGCCCACCTATATGCAGCTTCCACTGCTCTCCCTGTCCGGTGACTACACACTATTCCTCTCTGCTCCATACATGTCTCATCCTCCCAACAGCCTCCTTTCCCCTCCTCTCCGTCCACTCCCCTTCCTCCAGCCAGAGGTCAGCAAGATAATATCCTATAGATGTATAGAACCATAAAGTGCTTCCAATATATGGTCACTCTGCATTGCCAAGTCCAATCCATTCCTGTCCAAAGAGTGGACCTTTGTTATAATTTATGGGAAAGGGCAGCATCAGGGAAGGGGGCCATGCTCTCAGAGGAACCCCCAAACCGCTGGACCATCAATTGAGGTCTTTTAGTGGAGATCTCGGGATGCACCCCTTTTTATTCTTGTGTTGCCGGTGAGACTGCTCTCTGTGAGCTCCATCGTGACTATCACTGGTGGTGGCCGGGCACCATTGGTTCTTGCGGTCCCAAGTCGATGTAGGCACCCACTCTTGTGGGTCTCTCTGTCTTCTCGGTTGTGTTTACCGCATGTCATTTTGGTCCTCGGTGAGCATCCATTCCTGCTGAATTGGGACCATTTGCTGTGTCCTTGGATGGCAGCTTGACAGCTTTTAAGACCCCCAGACGCCACTCACCAATGTGGGGTGCAGAGAGCTCTCTTAGCAAAACGCTAGTTGTGCCAATTGGCCTGGAATTCGCCTAAGAGCATGGTCCCCTGCCCCCCGCCCCCCGCCCCAGCTACTCTATCCTTGCAGTATTGAGTTAAGATGGAAGGACTACTCAAGTTATGCTGAAGTCCACTTAATGTTGTTCTTGTTTCTAATGTGTGCTATCACTGCTTTCTCCCAACTAGATTTCTAGTAACTATCTAAACTAAACCCTCCCCCCTTCCCCTCCCTCCCTCCCCTCCCTTGCAGCTGTCAAAGAGTCTTTTCTTCTATATACAAGTCTGTTTTGGAGATCTTATGGTAGAGGTCTCATACAGTATTTGTCCCTTTGTCGCTGACTACTTTCACTCAACATAATGTCTTCCAGTTGAAACCAGGTTAGGAGATGTTTCCTGGAATCATCGTTATTCTTTATCATTGCGTAGTGCTCCATTGAGTATATGCACCATAGTATACCTATCCATTCTTCTATTGTTGGGCATCTGGGTTGATTCCATCTTTTTGCTGTCGTGGACTGTGCTGCGGTAAACATTCTGGTGCATGCTTCTGTAAAGTTTTACAGCCTTGGAAACTCAATAGGGTAGTTCTGCACTGTCCTGTAGGATTGCTGTGCATTGGAATCAATTCAGCACCAGCGGATTTGGTTTGTTTTTTTGGTATGAATATACCACATTTTGTTGATGGATTCTTTAGTTGATTTGGATTTGGGTTGTTTCTACTTTTTGGCCATCATGGATAGTGCTTCTATGAGCATTCATATATAAGTTTTTGTATAGACATACTGTTTTCATTTCTCTTGAGTGTATGCTTAGAAATGGACTGCCAGGACATATGATAACATTTGTGTTTAACCATTTGAAGAATTGCTAGACTGTTTTCCGGAGTGGCTGTACCGTTTTACATTTCTACCAGCAGTGTATGAAGGTTCTAATTTCACTAGATCCTCACCAGTACTTGTTATAGTCTTTTTATACTATTGTCATCCTAGTGGGTGTGAAGTAGTATCTGGTGGTTTTGATTTGCTATTCTCCTGATGGCTGTTGATATTTGAGCATATTTTATGTGCCTATAGGCCATTTGTATGTCTTAGGAGAGATATTCATGTCCTTTGCTGATTTTTTAAATTTTGAAACTGTTGAGTTGTAGCAGTTATGTATTTGGCTCCTACACTCTTTTCAGATAATATGATTTGCAAAGATCTGTCTTCCTTTCTGTGGGCTGTCTTTTCACCTTCTTTATGATGTCCTTTGTAGCACGTTTTTAATTTTGATAATGCCCAATGTATCCGTTTTTTCTATAGTTTCTTGTGGTTTTAGTGTCATATCTAAGAAGCCATTACCAAATCCAAAGTTACAGTGATTTATCTTTGTGTTTTCTTCTAAGACTTATAGTTTTAACTTTTACGTTTAGGTCTTTGATCTATTTTTTCAGTTAATTTTTATCTAATGCAAAGTTATAGTGATTTATCCTTGTGTTTTCTTCTAAGAGTTTTATAGTTTTAACTTTTACATTTAGGTCTTTGTTCTATTTTTTCAGTTAATTTTTATTTATGGTGTGAGGCGGAGTCCAAATTTATTATTTTGCATGTGGTATCCAGTTGTCTGAGCATCATTTGTTGACTTAGTTAACCTTTTAATACCTTTTTTTTCCCCTCCTCAACATCCTTTAAACCCACCTAGCCGCTTTCTGGGAGACATGTAACAGTCTTCTTCCCTGGATAACCCTATGGGACAGTGTCTTCTCTGTTCTTTACAGTCACTGTGAGCCTCAGGATTGACCTGACAGAAATAGGTTTATTGCCTGCATAAAAATGAGCTTTTTCAGTTATTCTATTTTATTCTGTTTTCTTCCATTTTTTAGTTGCAGTATTTCTACTTTGTCACAGGGTGCTTCTTGAACCCTCATCCCCAACTTTATTTAGTCTTGTATGTGTATTTGAATATTTTAAAATGTTCACTGTCAGTTGGTTCTTTTGCTAAGGATTTCCCAGTAATCATTTGGTTGAATGAAGTTCATCCTCTAGAACATTCCTCAGGCAGGGCTAGTAAGCACAGAAATCCTTGAATTCTTCTATCTTGAAAGCCTTTTGTTACCATCTTGATATTTGAGAGAAACAGTTTGGCTGATGGAAGTTCTTTTATTTGCACTTAATTTCTTCGAGTTTCTTTTTTCTCTTTTAAATGTTGGTCTAATTCTTGTGGATTTGTAAGTTATTCTTCTTGCCTGGTTATCTTGAAGATTTCATCTTCCTCCTCCTCCCCTCTACACCCTCTTCCCCCTCTTTCCCTCCCCTCCCCCCCCTCCTCCCTCTTCCTACTCCCTCACCTCCCTCCTTCTCCTCCTTTTAGTTTCATTCCCCTAACTAGCAGCCACGCAGCCATTCATTCCTAGTGCAGTGCAGTGCAGAGCAGCGCCTGCTATGGCTGCTTTTCTCATGCCAGGTGTGCTGTCTGGGCCTGGACACCATCCAGGTGGCAGCAGTGGCTGCATCAACAGGGTGGCAGCAATGCACCGTTCCCTGATGAGTCCTTGTGGCCACCTCTCCACACCCGTGCAAAGTCCCAGTCTAGCTACAGCACAGCCCCCAGTAAGCCCACAGCTGCACGCCTGGCAAGACCAGCCTTCTATGTCCAGTAGTTACAGCTTTGTCCAGTAAGGCAGGCTGCATGGGGACTGGTGGGCCCTGGGCTGCCTCCATTCCTCAAGTGGGCAACAGAATGGGTGGGGCTGGGCATACAGCTCCCAGAGTTCTTGTATGTAATATGGTGTTTGCACATTGTCCAAGTCGCATAATGTCAGTCCTGTTTGACAGAACTTATCATAGACATAAATAATACATGATAGTATTTTAAATTTGTTTAACCTTTTACTGCTTGTTGGGTATTTGGGTTATAACTGATTTGGATTTTTTTTTCTTTTCTATTATAAAGCTGATAACCAGTATATACAGTTTCTTTTAAAGTTTTTTTCTTAGAATTATAAGCACAATTACTAGATTGATTATAAGAGACATCATTAGTGTCATAATTTCTTAAACGTATTTTAAAATTACCCCCATTAGTTACCACGAGTTTGGGGCCAGTAAGTTGAGAACTGCTTAATTTATAGTATCAGAACTGAAGTGGACAACTGGGATGTAATAATAGCTACCATCGAAGATTATACCCTAATAATGTATTTAAAAATTTCAGGCCCTAAAGTTAATCGTTTTTTTTACAGACTAGAGAATATTTGAAAAATCAAGTTTAGAACTACTTTTTAAAATTTACTTGTTGTTTTAGCAAAATATCAGAAGTGAACTAAGTGTCTCATGATGGTTAATTAAGTTATGGTGTATTTTATCTTGTGAAACTTTAAGCAACAATTGACTATTACAATTAGGAATTCTGATTCTTATTATTTGATAGTGTTGAAAAGCAATATGCCATTTTGTATTCCTATATATATTTTGATGAAAGGCTTAGCATGCTTGGACAAAGCTGGAAAGGTCGTGTTCAGATGGAGAAATTATGGTTAATTTTTGTCTTTTTTGGGGGGACACTTATTTAGCAGTTGCTATGTGCCAGGCTAAGTCCTTGCATAATTTAACTCAGGGGTCCACAAACGACAGAATTTTTGGCCTGTGGAGCTTGTTTTATATGACTGTTGAGCTAAAAATGGTTTTTAAGATTTTATCTTCACAACATTCCAGTAAGGTGAGTCCGGTTATAATCCCCATTTTAAAGATTAGGAAACTGAGGCATGTGGGGATTAAATGTCTTTTCCTTGACGGCATTCACTGTATTTTAGAACAGATTGCAGACTCTTTCTACAAACTTGCTAATTCTGTGTTTCTTTGCAGTGTAAAGAGTGGAGAGTGACTTACAGTGTCATAAGATGACACGGTCCCGATCTAGATCCCCTAGGCGGAAACAAAGGTGAGTGCTTTTTAGCTTAGCAGAGTAAGCTTGGATTTGTAATGTGCTGCAGCTTTCAAATTTACCTGCACTGGTAACAACCTATTTTAATACGCTCATAGGACCTGTTATTCACAGTAGGTGCTTTTTAGTGATAGCAGTCATATTTCTAGATTCTAAGAGCTGACATCTTTATTTTATTACAGCTGATGGCTAGAATTAATTTATGATAAAAAGAAATGTTTTAGCTGTAGCAAGGGAGGGTAAAAATATCTTTGAGAATAATAAATTTGTTTTGTATTAGTGAGTGGTTTAGAATTCTTCAGTATGCATTTTATTTTACTTTTTTCAAAATCTAGTTGAAGAAGTTAGGAAATAAGGGGTTTCTTATTTATAGCAGAATAATAGAATTTTAAATAACTCAGTTGCAGTTCAACGCACCTTTCTCTTCTTGGTAGTATAAATAGTATGTGTAATTAGATTGGAATAATTCAAATAGTATTGATTGTATTACATGCTGAAGATCGGTCCTGAGGATGCAAAGGCAAATATATCATCTTATGTGACCACAGCAAGCACACAGGCTGGCTGGAGTGATTGACATCATAGCCAACTGTAGTACACTGTGAAAAATGTGCTGATGGTTGTCACAAAGTATTCTGCACCTGCAGGGAAGGTATAATTAATTCTGCTTTTGTGGAGGAAAAAGGAGGAAATTAAGAAAGTCAACAGAGAAGAGATGTGAGTTTAGCTGGGCATTTTAAGGATAGGTGGAATTTATTTTTTTAATTATACTTTAGATGAAGGTTTACAGAACAAACTAGCTTCTCATTAAACAGCATAGCCAAGCCAGCCAAGTGCTGTCGAGTAGGGTGCGACTCATGGCGACCATACTGTTTTATGGCATTGGTTAATAACCCTATACATGTTAACACTCCCTTCTCTACTTTGGTTTCCCTCTTACCAGCTTTCCTGTCACCTCCTGCCTTCTTGTCTTTATCCCTGGTTAGGTGTCCCCTTTTAGTCTTGTTTTGTTTCATGAGTCTGCCTAATCTTTGGCTGAACAGTGAACTTCAGGAGTGACTTCATTTTTGAGCTCAAAGGGTGTCTGGGGACCATAATCTCAAGGTTTTTCCAATCTCTGTCAGGCCAGTAAGTCTGGTCTTTTTTGTGAGTTAGAATTTTGTTCTGCATTATTCTCTAGCTCTTGTCTGGGACCCTCTATTGTGATCCCTGTCAGAGCAGTTAGTGGTGATAGTCGGGCACCATCTAGATCTACTATACTCAGTCTGGTGGAGGCTGAGGTGGACATGGACTAATCTTTGTGTCTTTGGTTTTTTTGATTCTGTCTTAGTTACCTAGTGCTGTTTTAACAGAAATACCACAAGTGGATGGCTTTAAAAAGAGAAATTTTATTTTGTCACAGTCTAGTAGGATAAAAACCCACCCAAATTCAGGGTATCAGCTCCTGGGGAAGGCTTTCTCTACTGGCTCTAGAAGAAGGTCCTTACCAGTCTTCACCGGGACTGGAAGCTTCTGAGATGCAGGGACCCCAGGTCCTTTCCAAAGGATATGCTCAGCTCAGGGTACTGCTTTTTTGGTGGTATGAGGTCCCCAACTCTCCTTGCTAGATTCCTTCTTTTCTATCTCAAGAGATTGTCTAAAGGTATAGTATAGTCTTACACATTCAGTGCTGCCCCCACCAACACAAACTGCCCCCCATCCTCCCTCACTAACATCACAGAGGGTGGATTTACAACATGGAGGAACTGCACATTGTACCAGAAATCATGACCTAGGCGAAGTGCTATACACAGTGCTACACACATTTTTGGGGGGAACACAATTCAATCCATGACACTCCAGATGACGTGAGACCAGTGGAGTGTCTTAGATGGCTGCTCACAGGCTTTTAAGACCTCAGGCACTACTAACCAAAGTAGAATGTAAAGCATTCTCATCATAAACTGTGTTAAGCCAGTTGAGCTAGATGTTCCCTGAGACCGTGGTCCCCACAGTCCTCAGCCCAGTAATTAGGATGGATAGAATTTCTAAAGGCAGAAAGACTAGAGACAAATAGAGCTGTTAAACTGACCAGTATGTTCTAAGAGTTGAAAAAGGGCCATAATTACCTACACAAAAGGCAGACAGGAGTTTTCATGTTAATGTGACTTGGCCATTGTGCCGGTTCATTTTGATTATTAAATGACCAAAATGATCATTTCTATAACAGTTTTCATTTTGTATAGTTCACAAGACCAAATTGTAATGAAGAATAGCTTCAGAAAGAAAAAAGAATGTAAGAAAGCAAATAGTTTTTACATGGAGGGGATCACAGCAGTCATTTTTTGTCACCTTTTTGTAGTATGCCTTGGTGAGGGGACACAAGAGACCATGCTAAGCTTAGTGCCTGATTTCTGAACTTCCTAGGATTCTGTCAAGAACTTGAAGGGGCAATTGTTTCACCCTGTTTGCAAGCGAACACACTAGTCTGCCACAGACACTCCAGGCTTAGAAGCAGAGACCTTTGTTACTTATGACACAGCAGGCAACATGAATTTCATGTTCATTTTAGCTTCCCTCACCTGAGTCCCTAAGGGTGCTGCAAAGCAGAGAGTTTAGGACACAGCTGAAAAACCTATGCTTAGGAAACCCTCAAGCCGGAATGAACAAACTAGCTCAGCCTTTGTTTCAGTGGGAGACATTATCTTATTATCCTGGACAGCAAACAAATTGTCCGTCTGCCTCTGACGGAGATATTGTCTTTATCTTCCATGGCTTTTTGCCTTTGAACAAAAGTTGTCAGTGCCTCAGGAGACTGACAAAAGTCTCCCAACATATTCCTTGGGTGTCGTTTGCCCTTTTAGGAGAGTTCAGAATGATAACAACCATTCCAGCAGCCTTCTTGAGAAAATAAGGATATTTAAAAATAAAATGCAATAAAACGTACGTGAATTATAGTATCAAAGCACTGTTTAATGTGAGGTAAGTATTAAAGTAAGATACTGGACATTTTAATCCATTTGGAAGCCCCTGCCTTTGACTGCCAGCTGGGTTGTTTCCATCATTTTGTTATTGTGAACAGTGTAGCTATGAACATGAGTATAGAAGCATACTCTTCATGAGTATTATTTTTATGTTTTATACTCTGGTCTGCTTTTTATCTGAAGAGTTGGCTTTGGGAATGGTTTTAGTTTTGGGTGAACAGAGTCTTCAGGCCATGTCCTCTCAGACAACTAAGTCTGTTCTTTTTATGTGAATTTGAGTTCTGCTCCCCACTTTTCTCCTGCTCCATCAGGGACCCTCTGTTGTGGTCCTTGTTAGAGTAGTCATTGGTGGTAACTGAGCACCATGTAGTTCTTCCAGTCTCAGACTTACAGAGTCTCAGGTTTATGTGGTTTTCTTGTGTCTTTTGTGTTCTTCAGTCTCCTTTGCTCCAGGTAGGTTGGGGCCAATTGATGCGTTTTAGATGGTTGCTCACTAACTTTTGAGACCCCAGAAGCCACTTAAACAAAGTGGGGTGCAGAACATTTTCTTAATAAACGTTATTATGCCAGTAGACCCAGGTGTTTGCCAAAACCGTGCCCGTAGGCCCCTGCCAGCACCACTCTTGAAAAAACTTTTATTATGATTAAGGGAAAGTTTGTGATCCGAGTCAGTTTTCTATCCCCACCTCTCTGCAACTATATCTGCTCTCCTCACCCTGTGACAGCACTCTTCTTTGTCACTCTTCTGATATCTACTCAGCCAACACTTGTCCCCTCCTCCCTACCCACTCCTTTCCCCTCTAGAAAGAAACCAGCAGGACAGCCTTATATATATATATGTATGTATATATATATATATATATATGTATATATATATATATAAAATCACAAAGTACACACGCCACATTCATTCCTTTGTGCCCCTGAGCCTAGTCCAGTGTTTGTGTGAAGTGTTGGCTTCAGTACTGGTTTCTGGTCTGGGCTAGTAGCAAGTCTAGGGGCCATGTTCTTGGGACCCTCCAGGTTGTTGGACTATCAATTCAGGTCTTTTAGTAGTGTTGTTGATCTTCACACCCCTTTTCTGGTACCATTTCAGGGACTCCATGTTGTGTTCTCTGTCAGGGCTGTCTTTGGTGGTAGCCAGGCACCATCTAGTTCTGGTGGTGTAGTGCTGATGAGTCTGTCAATCATGTGGGTCTTTCTGTCTCCTGGGCTCATTTTTCCTCATGTCATTGATGTCCTCGGATGTCATCTGTTCCAGGTGGGTTGGGAACAATTGATGTTCCCTCACGTGGCAGCTTCCTGGCTTTTAAGACCTCTGATGGGTCTTAAAAGCTGCCAGGCTGCCAAGCTGCCATCTGAGGTACACCATATGGTCCCAACTCAGCAGGAATGGATGATCACCAAGGACCAAAACAACATGGGGGAAAGAGAACCCAGAAGACAGACCAACGTGAGTGGGTGACTGTATCGACGTGTGACCAGAGAAACCAGATGGTGCCTGGCTACCACCAGTGATAGCTGTGATGGGGCTCACAAAGTTGAGTCTTACTGGCATCACAAGAATAAAAAGGGCTACACCCTGAGATCTCCACTAAAAGACCGTAATTGATGGTCCAGGGTCCTCAGGGTTCCCCTGGGAACATGGTCCGTGGCCCTGATCATAAATCATAGTGGAGGTTAACTCTTTGGACAGGAGTGGATTAGACTTGGTAACACAGTGACTGTATCGCGTGTGTACTTTATGGTTCCATGCATCTATACGACGTTATCCTGCTAAACTCTTACTGGATGTGGGGGAGAGGGTGGGGAGAAGGCGATAGGAGATTGTTGGGAAGATAAGACATGTATGGAGTAAAGAAGAAGAGTATGCTGTCACCGGACAGGGAGAGCAGTGGGAGCTGCACATAGGCGGGCATGTAAATTTATACGGGATTGTATGTTTTCACTCAATCATAATAAAAAAAAATTTAACAAAAGACCCCAGATGCCACTCACAAATATGGGGTACAGAAGACTCTCTTAGAAAAAGACTAGTTATGCCAACTGACTTCGATCTCCTCTGAAAAATTGTTCCCCAGACCCATTCCCTGCTATTCTGTCCTTTGAAATGTTGGGTTTACTTTAGAAAACCTTTTAGTGTATATTGTAGTCCAGTTATGCTGACCTGCTTTTTTCTGTGCAGCACCCCCCTTTTTTTTCTGTTTTTTTTTTTATTATGACTGAGTGAAAATATACATTCCCATATAAATTTACGTGCCCACCTATGTGCAGCTTCCACTGCTCTCCCTGCCCAGTAACAGCACACTATTTCTCTCTGCTCCATACATGTCTCATCCTCCCAACAGTCTCCTTTCCCCTCCTCTCCACCCACTCCCCTTCCTCCAGTCAGAGGTCAGCAGGATGACATCCTATGGATGCATAGAACCATAAAGTGCACCCAATATATAGTCACTCTGCATTGCCAAGTACAATCCCTTGCTGTCCGAAGAGTGGACCATCATTATGATCCATGGGCAAGGGCAGCATCAGGGCCAGGGGCCATGCTCCCAGGGGAACCCTGAAGCCGCTGGACCATCAATTGCGGTCTTTTAATGGAGATCTCAGGGTGCACCCCTTTTTATTCTTGTGTTGCCAGTGAGATTCCTCTCTGTGAGCTCCATCGTGGCTATCACTGGTGGTGGCCGGGCACCATCTGGTTCTTCTGGTCCCAAGTCAATGTAGGCACCCACTCATGTGGGTCTCTGTCTTCTGGGTTGTCATTTTGGTCCTCGGTGAGCATCCACTCCTGCTGAGTTGGGACCATTTGCTGTACCCTTGGATGGCAGCTTGGCAGCTTTTAAGACCCCAGATGCCACTTACCAACGCGGGGTGGAGAGAGACCTCTTAGCGAAACGCTAGTTGTGCCAATTGCCCTCGATTTCACCTAAGAGCATGGTCCCCTGCCCCCTACCCCAGCTACTCTGTCCTTGCATTATTGCCTTAAGGGGAGGAGTACTCAAGTTATGTTGAAGTTGCCTTAATATTGTTCTTTTTTCTAATGGCAGCACCACTTTTTAAAGAGTATTCTTCCCTTATTCAAGGGACTTAGTACTCTTGTTGAAAATCGAACTGTAGATGTATGGGTTCAGCTTACTTTGATATACGTATAGAAAGAATTAGTACAGATGGAAAGAGTACGTTTGTTCAATTGGGCAGTACCATAGTCAAACCTCCAATGTATAATTTAGAATGCAGATACAGCACATTGATTAATTTGAGTAAATGAATCAGCACAGTTCTAGGAAAAGTAAGTATTTTAGGTGGGCCATGTAAGGACTTACTTTGCTTTTAAATGGAGTAAACTTTTCTATGTTTCTTTACATAGGTCTTCAACACCAGTACCTAGAAATTCTGACTACTACAAGAAGAGGCAATTTTATGGGCCTTATGAGGGTGAATACAGAAAGGATCCCGAAAGACCTGTTGCTTGGAGAACCGAGAATGAGAAATACGGAGAGAGTAAACCTAGAATTCATTCTCATGAAAATACGTATTGTCAGTCTTATGACTATAGATCAGTTTCCCCAAACAAAAGAAGAAACTCGTCAGAAGAGTCTCACAAGCACCATCGAGTGTATTCACCAGGAAGAGGAGATGTTGACAAAAAATTTCGTTGTATTCCAACATACACAGGACGTATACCTTACAGTGAGCATGAGAGGAATTATTATTCCCAGAAAGAGCAAGAAAGATATTTTCTTGATGACCGAAGAGGGAGAGGAAGTCGAAAAAGAGGGAACCCCCCTCAGAGGTCTGTTGTGGACTATTTTAGATTTGAAGGAAAGTGGCATGAGGATGAATTTAGGCACCAGTGGATACAAAAGGAAAAATACCCTGAATTACCCAGAAGAGACTTTGAAGACTTTGAGATGAGGAGCTCTTTACAGAAGAGGTATGAGATAACATTTAACCTGGATAATTTGGTATAAAGGTCCATGTGAAAAAGTTAGCTTATTTTGTGGTTGAAGGTAGTCACCTTGAAGAGTTTTTGTCTAAAAAGACAGAAAGCACTGTAATTTAGTTATAGTGTACTGGTAGTAGTGAAATATTTATTTTTATAGGCAATCATAGTGATGGCTGGAGTTAAAAAAACAGCTGATATTTTTCTCTTTACCTTGTGCTTCTATGAATAGGCTTGAGGGAATATGGGTTAACTTGCTAGTGCATTCTGCCATGCTGTCCAACATTCTGCATACGTAAATTCTTGCTTTCTTCTCTCTAGTGCAAGTATAAACTTCTTTATGTCAACACAGGTATCCTGAGGATCGTGATTTCAGAAAATACCAATATGAGTCAGAAAGACCTGAAGATGTGCAGAGGTATGAAAAGAGAGAGCCTGCTAGGTACTCAAGGTGGAAGCCCGAGACTTTTATTCCAGCCTATCAAGCAAAGAAGGATCAGAGGAACTTTGGACCCCAAATTCTTCGACATTCTGAAGGGGAACACTCAGAGGCCAATTCAGTAACCAAGATATCCATTGACTATTTTCACAAATCTCATAAGTCCTCAGATGGGAACCAGGCCTTTTCTGATGGAAGAAGTCGGAGATATTCTAAGGAAGAAGACAGAAAATACAGTTTTCAAAAAAGTTCTGTAAACAGAGAGTTAGATTGCTTTACTGATGGAAGAGGGAGAGAGACTAAACCTAAAAAAGACTCTATTGCCTGTGCTCATGCAAAACAAAGTGATGTTGAGTCAAGGCCCTCTAATGACAAATGGAAAGAAAAGATAAAGGAAAAAGAGAATACCAAAAAAGAAAGCAACCCTTCTAGTAGCCACCTTAATAAAAGTGAACAGCCTTCAGTTGGGAAACGTTCATCTTTCAGTCGTAAGATGAGACAACTTAGCATTAAAGTGGATGTGAAGAAACCAGTAGCTCCATCCAGGTATTAGTTTTTTCCTTATGCTATTTAATGTTTCTATCACCTGTATTTGCAGCTTTGAAAATGGAATTAATGATCTGTTTAGATTCCATTGAGGAGGAGGGATTGCCTGAATTGTGTCAAAAGAACCCTGCAGTGAGGGTGAATTCTGTGATTTGTAATGCGGGGAAATCTCATGTCTGCTTATTTCCACATTGTGTCTCAAGATGATTCTTGGATACAGGGAAATTCATGGAGTTGTTCTTCTTTATTAATTCATATGTTTTTATGTTGCCAGATTTTCCTTATTCAGAGAGAGGCTGGGTGGAGTTCAAGGAGAGCAATTCCGTGCTCAAGTTCTCAGAAGTTTTAACTCCCTGTTGCCTGAAATTCAGGGAATTTTTGAGCTAGAAGGGACTTTTAGTAGGCCCTGGTTTTATGGAGAAAGAAAGTGAGGCCCTGAGAGATGAAGTGATGTGTCTTAAGTCAGAGGAGTTTGGACCCAAGCTGTGTGTCCCTCTCAAGAAGGGGTGAGGTTTAACATATTCTTGCTGTCATCTCAAAATGACATGATCAACTTACTAGATTCTTCTAGATATAGAAAATTAGACTGTGATCTAGGAAGATTCTTTTTTATAAGAAATGAGGTTTAACTCATAATGATTCTTTAAAAAATTTGACTACTATAATACTAAGTTATATTCTCTTAAAGCAGGCTCACGTGCCCTATTTCATTATGAGAAGTACCTGTTCATAGTTTCTGAAAATAATAAAACACTGCAGTTGGCTTTCTCAGGCTAAGTCAGTGAATTACCCTAACATCCTCAGTTTGGGTGCATTTATGTTCACAGTTGATTGATATCCGCATTTAATTTAGAAACAGAGGTGAAAACAAAATCCAAGGGAGTAGAATGGGAGGGGGAGATAGGTAAGTTCAGAGTTCTTTTTACTAACCATCTTAGGATAGTTTCTATTGTTATTTTTCCACATACATTTATACATAGTTAACGTAATATCATATTAATACTTTTGTGTAGTTTTTCATGTAATGTAGCTTGAATCATGTTTGTGCTGTTATATTTCTTCTTAATTTTAAGAGCACAAAGACTGATTTGAGGATATGAAAGCCTTTTTTCTTTCCAACATTATATTACGAAAATATTCAAGCATTGAAAAGAGTTGGAAGACTTATATGGTGTATACCTACATATACACTACCTAGTCCTAGCCAAGCCCATTGCTGGCAAGTCAATTCTGACTCATAGCGACCCTGCAGAACAGAGTAGGACTGCCTGGTAGAGTTTCCAAGGGTTGTCTGGTGCATTTGAACTGCTGACCTTTTGGCTAGCAGCTGTAGTACTCAACCACTCTGCCAGCAGTTTTTCTTCCCACTACCTAGAGTCTACAGTTAATGCTTTATTCTACTTTCATAGCCACGTATCTGTCCATCCATCTTAGTTTTTCAGTGCAATTCACGGGAAGTTGAGAACATCCATACACTCTCCTCTAAATACTTAAGTATTTCATTTTTGTTAATAGTTCTTTTTTCTTTCATGAAGTAAAATTTACATACAATGAAATGCCCAAAAACCTAAAACTTTTCAATCTTTAAAATTACGTAAAAGTAATGATACCTCATATTTATTAATGGTTTCATACTTGAAAGGTAATGAGTAAATTAGTTGTTGTAAAGAATGCTAGAAATATCAATTCTGAAGAGTTTATTTTAATAGACCTTATTCGTGATGCTAAACTCAGTTTTATATTGAGAACTGAAAGTTTTACTTTGATGAAGTGTCACAATAACAAAAGCTTCCCAAAATGGAAGCTGCTGCATCTTTTGTTTTGAATTTATAAGTTACAATTTTGTGAAATCTCATGACATGTCAGTGAAACTGGGCACAGAGTAGGTACTCAGCAATTGCAGGCTTCAAATTTGGGGCAAAGGCAGGACAACCATGTAGTTAAAGGGCTTCCACTGCAAATCCACTCTATTCAGACCAGAAGAATAAGTAACTGAACAAATATATGTACCTTTTCAGCATGCTAAAGTGTCATAGTCAGCAAAGTCTTTCTCTCTGTATGTATTTATTGATGAGTTATCTATAGGAGTTTTGTGCAGGGTTGAATTTAATTAGGCATGGACCATTCAAGTAGTGATAACACAAAGGCAGTTAATGCCTTAATAGAAATCTGTTCTTAACTGTTAACACAAATTAGCGTTTCTTCTGCTTGAAAAGATTCCAGCAATCATAATTAGAGTTTAGAAAGAGAGATTTGTTGGTTAAAATCTAGAGTTTACCCACTGTTTTTGAAAAACTGAGAGTTATACTTTCTTATCTTTGGTTGAGTATTGCTACCTGTTAGTCCAGTTATCAGTATGGTAAAAAAACGTTTTTTACCTAGTGATTTTACTAGATTCCAGTTTGTGTCCAAAGCAACAATAGCTAGATATTTGCTGGAATATTAATTGCATAGTTAGTACTGCCATTAACAAAGACTGTGTTCTAGTGACCCACATTGTCAGAAACTTCATTATTAGAGGTAGAAGTTGACATATAAATCATAATTACATGTTTCAGAATGTAAGTTACAGTATTCACAGTATGAAAATTTGTATTAAGGTAATTTTACATCCGAAACATAAACTGCTACATGTATCTGGAATCTTAGGTAAGTGTTGGTTCAGTGTTGGGCTGAGTAGGTGAAAGACTGGCCCTTAGGCTAAGAAGGAAGCGGAAGAGAGGAGGGGTGCCATTTTCTAGAGCAGATTAAACTGGCAGTGATGGATCCAAGGCTCCTTTGAGCTCCCCAGATGCTGGCACTAGGCTTCTTGAATGGGAGAAGATTGTCTTTAAAAGTTGATGACAGACTTATTGTTACATTTGCTTTTAATCCTTTTTATTTCCCACTGAAGAGATTCTGTCCCCACCCCATCAAGTCTTTCCTTATTGCTGAGCAAAGATGAAGGGTGTAATGGGGTCCCAGAGGACATTGGAACCCTAATGCTTTGAGGAGAACAGTGCCACATAGGTGGGGAAAACTATGAAACATCTTACCTAGGATTGAAGATAAATCAGTCTTACAAGTTTGCCTATGATGAGTACTATTCAGCTGGAGGCAAAATATGCTGTAGGTGGAGATGTTGTTGTGATACACACACACCTGCTACCTCGATGTTAAATCAGAGGGTAGATTAATTGAGAGAGGATTCCCTTTCATTCCTGTTGTTCATTCTAGCCACTCTGTTGTCTCTTAGGGGGCCTAGTAAAGGGAGATGAACATTATCTTGAATATGGGGGCAGTAACTTTCTGTCTTCCTGTGGACCACTGAATAAGCTCTATGACATTGGACATGTTGCCTGGCCATACCCTTTTGGGACAAATTACCCTGCATTTCCTCCTGGCTTTGTGAGTCTGCTTCATTTGGCCATGTGTTGATAACCATTCAAGCTGGGTTGATGAACACATCAAAGCTTATCGTAAGATTGTCTGAACTACTGTAAATGTTTGGGGTTTTATATTATAAAAAATTAAATATTTAAATTTAAATTGGTCTAAATTAAGTTAAAAAATTAAACTAAAAAGTAAGCCAAGGAAGTTGATAAACAAAATTAAATGCCTTAATTAAAATTTTAAAGTGTGTCATCTCTTTAGGTAAAGCAGTAATTTTATGTTGACCAAGCCATTTTCCATTTATTTGCTTATTAATTCATTGGATTCATTTTTGAAGACCTTCCCTATGTGAGACAATCTGTTAGGTACCCTGGGACTACAGAGCTCTCTCAGGTTAGATGGCTCCATCTCTGGTCTTCTAGTCAGTTACGTGAATGTTGGTAATACCATAGACGGGATACATGAGGAGGTGTGCAGCTCAGCAGCTGAGAGATCTAGGTACCTTTCCACATGACAGTTGGCAGGTGAGCTGGACTTCCAAGGTTGGTGTGTTTAGACACATAGAAATGGGATGAAAAGCGTTTTATATTTAACAGGTTCACAAAGCCAAAAAAAACATACGTAAGAACTTTGAGCCATGTGATTTATTAAGAGCAGTCAGTGAAAGAGAATAGGGGGAAAGCCTTTAAAGATAGGAATGCCACCAGGATACTAATTAGGACTGCCAGCCTGATTGCATTATTAGCTGATAGGGCATGTGGCTCTGATATGGCTGCTGGAGGATTACATTCAAGGAGGTAAATTGGAAGGGTGTTGGGGCTGGGGAGGCAGTTATGAGACTTTTGTGAAAAAAGCAGTGAGATACTGAAATAGGGCAGCAGCAGTCTTCATAAACCTTTTCCCTCAATTCAGTTTTTTTTTAAAGATAGGAACAACTAATGCAGTAATGAGAAAGTGCTTTGTAAACTACTACAGGATGTTACAGAAATAGTTATTTGTTGGAAACAAACTGTGAAAGGAAGACTTTATGTGTCATTTGGATTTTGTTAATAAGCTCTAAGAAGGCAGGGTTTTTGTTGTTCCTGCTGTTGGGTTTTTGTTATTGCCGGTTTTCCATGTGTTTTTTTAAATTTTTAAATCTTAAATGTGTATAAAAGGAAAGTAGTGTTTAGTGTAGCTTTTTAGTATTAATATTTGCCTAGTTGTGCACAGCACTCAGACAGAACATCTGAAAATATCCTAAAACAGAGGGGAAAAAAATGGAGGCAAGGGGACAGAGGAACTTGGAAGAGTTAACCAGACCAGTAACAGAAGCAGTATTAGAATATGTTTTTTGGTTATATTTTAATTTTTTTAATTGTCTAAAATGCATCTGAAATGGGAACATTTGGTCTTTTCTATATGCTGATTACATTAGAGATATTTCCTGAAGTTATTAACCTGTTAGTTAATATATAGCATACAAAACAGTGAAAAGGAAAAGAAGAACCAAAAGGTTAAATTTACAAATGTAAATACTTAGGATATTTTACATTCTCCCATCTCTGGGGTTTTCTTAATGGAAAAGCATCATAATTGTTTTTAAAAGACTAAAATTTTGGATTATACTATTTTAATGTTAAATATTTTCCAGGAAATTATAATGTTAACTTTTTAATTAAAAATTATGTGGTGATGGACTGCTAAGGTAAATTTTAATGCATGGCAAATTTAAACACTAAAATTTCTGGAATTAAATATAGCTTCAGAGTATACTACAACACTCCTGTGGGTTCAAGCATGGGAGTAGGGGCAATATTTACACCAGTAGCTAATTTGTAATAAATTACGAGTAATTTTAATGATTATACGGTGAAAAAAAAAAATAAAAAGATTGGAAGCCTACATCACCTGGTTTCTTCTTGGAAGAAACGGATTGTGATAAAAAAGTATTCTTGATTTCCCCCTTGTGGAGATAACCATTTTTATTGTTCTTTTTAAAAAATCTTGTTTTTTCCCCTGTAATACAGTTTTAAGAGCTGTTTTTAAAATACAGATTGGGCTTTTTGTAACATTAAATCCCTTTAAACAAAGAGCATTTGTAATTCATAGTTGGTAGAGATCGGGCTCTACCTCCGGCTTCACACTGGGAAACATGGTTGAAACTAGGAGGGAAGAAGGGAAGTTACCCTTCTAGATGAATTGAGGAAACCACAGCAGCATCAGCCTCATTCATAATCATTTTCTGGGCTTCTGCCTTGGCTGGGAGTTGTCTCCAACAGTGCTAGTCTGAGCACAGGTAGCATGAAAAGTCAGATGGAAGCTTTCCCTCTGATCTACAAATAGGTACTTACAGCCACTTTGTTGAAGAGATAACTTTTTTAGCCAAAGAATCTGTAAGCCCCTCATAGTTTTGGATATGTGGCTATTATATGACAAACAAATGAGTAATACACACCACTGATTTACATCCACCTGATGGATTTTTTTGTTATATGAAGATAAATCATTTATTCCAGTGGCCCTGCTATTAAATATTTAAGGCATACTTCAGGGTTTCCTTTTGAATGTGTCTTGTTTGAATCCTGTACCACACTCAAACATGCCCTGCAGTTGTAACTCGTGGTTCTTTGGATGGTAACCTTGAAGATCGGGGAAGAGCCAAAAACCATTTAGAGTTAAGTGCAGAGGAATAAAATGGGTGCAGCCCATTTTACTGGCACTGGTTAGTGCCAGTTTGGGGTTCAGAATGAGATACAAATATAAAATACTGAGACACTCTTCTGTATCCCATAAGCTGCCTCCAGAGGAAGAGTTTAAGAGTAGTTTTTAAGCAAGAGAAGCATTTTCTTGGCAGGAAGAGGTTTATTTGAATGTTCAACCTCTGGCATGTAAAATAATACAACCAGAACATCCATTGCCTCAATGTCATGGAACTTTACCATAGAATTACTGTAGAGAGAACATGCAATAATGTTTGTAAGCTCTAAGCTCCATGTTTGGCATGTGATAAGCCCTCAATAATTGTTATCTGCCTGTCATCTTCATCACTTAATAATAGTACCGAGAGGTTAGATGAGCTCTTAAGGAAAATTATAAAGATCTAGAAAGCATTAAAGTGGTGAGATAGATGGGATTATGTTATAAATGACAACATTTCTTAAGGTACATCTAGTGTAAATACTATAATTGGTGTTAATGATCACGACTTTGCTAATGACTAAATTCTCAAGAGTTAGTGAGGATTTATAAGTTACTAAGTTCACCTCTTAACACAGTTTATTCTAAAATATTACTCTAACACAGATGGTATAAGAGTTTTGTTTTATGAATTCAGAAGAGTTCTTGCTTATCAGCCCTTAATATGTGGTAGTTTTTCAAGGAAGTATAAGCGTGCTGGATTTAACAGTTTTTGGCCTTTTGGGACTAAAATATAATTAAACATTTTTTTGCATATTGAGTGTTTTTAATGCCTTGTATTTTTTAAGTGAAAGTTTAACTTAGTTTTTTTGAGGATTTTATTATGAAAATGGCAAATACTTAATGATCTCTGATGTGGAAAGGAGACCTCAAAACAAAGTCTTGTATCTATAGCTAATTTCTTCTGTTCAGTATTGTATGTATTTCATGGCATATAATTTAGTGCCTTAATTATAAGATAAACATCTCTTTAGTCATATAGCTGTCTTGGTTAATTTTTAATAAGTTCTTTTCTCAGTAAAAGAGATTCAAATTTAGTTAAACATTTGCAAATTATTCTAGGGTTGCTTTTAGTTATTCCACAGAGAGACACATGTCACATGATTTGGTTGCTGTTGGCAGGAAAAGTGAGAACTTTCATCCACTGTTTGAACATCTTGACTCAACTCAGGATATTGAAAACAAAACTACAGGAGAATTTACTCAGGAAATTATAACAATAATCCATCAAGCTAAAGGTTAGTATATTTTACACATACATTAGGAACAACACAAAAATACCTTACTGACGTTTCATAAAGATAGGTAAAGATCTGTGATATAATTTACTGGTGATTCATATTTCATTATAGGCTGCATCATTGACTAGAAAGTCAGTTGAGAGACTGTCAGGCATTCATTCAAAACTTAGTTGTTCTTTATATGTACTTCCAGTAACCTTATGCTTCTACTCATGGTAGATTGGCAGTAGCAAATTAGAAAGGGATTACTGCAAAAGACAGGCATACTGAGAGCAGAAGAAATAATAACTGGTAGCCCAGCAAGGAGGAAGGAGCAACCAAAAATAAATACAAAACTCAAGAAATTTGGAAGCTGAGGTCATTTTGTGATGTTCTCAGAGCCCGAGGGCATTAGTGTAACTCTTCATGCCGTAAGGACGATGCTAAGGGGTCAGTAAAAGATTCCAGTTTGATTTGGTATACTTCATGACATCAAGGAATTGGGTAATAAATTCTTTAAAGATTTACATTGAATTGCTAATGTTTTAACTTTTGCTTCTGGCTAATTTCCGTTAATGAGAAAATTCAGTCATGTAGAACAGCTTTCCCCATTTGTAGGTATTTAAACTGGAGGCCTTCAAGAATTTAAAAAATATTATATATATTTCTTACTAAGTAATTGCATTACTCCATTTTACCTTCACAAAACATTTTTCAAAAATGAATTGTCTTCTTTGCTTCCCTCAAGCTAAGCTGCGTGTTTACTTTAAAGCAGACCGTTTATCCTCAGCTACAGCCCCTCTCGCCCAGAAGAGTGTGATTCTTGGCAAAAAAGGGAGCTGGTATTTCAGAATAGTCCAGGAGGTTGTCCCAAAACAGGAACAGGAAAGTATGGAACAGGGTTGCTGATTTAGCATTCTGATAGTCAGCTATCTTGTCCTTTTAAAACTCTGGAGCATAGTTGACATTGGAGTGTTTTTTTGAAAGGGTATTAGGAGGCCTTCTGTGGTATATCAGTGTAACATTTAGCATTTGTTCAGAATTGTCTTGTTAATTCTTGGGGTGAAGTTTTAACTGCAGGTGAACTCTAGAGCTCTGTACCATCTTTACTCCTCAAATACATCAAGGTTTTACCTTGGAGAAGACAGCTCGTCACTTCAAGAGAGCCACTGTCTTTCCCCCCTGTCCCATCCCCCAGAGAAGTAAGCAGACATATCAAGTAGGCACAGAATACGTGGATTATTTGTTTAGGCTTGGGACTTGGGAAAGCACTTGAATTAGTCTGAAATAAGTTTAGGGCCCACATATTTTCAAGAGAAAACAGATTGGGTGTTTTTTAATAGTCCTTTTTTCCTGTGTTTTTATGTACTCTCTCAAGTGGAATCAGGTTTACATTGAGATAAAACCGTTTGTTTCCTTTTTTCAGAGCATTCTTTTTCATCACCTGGCATTACTCTAAATGAACGTTTTTCAAAATTGGAAGCTACACAAGATGCAGGTGTAGATGAAATTAAATTGAGTTCAGATCCTGAGATTCACAGGTAATGATTTAACTTACAGGAATAAACTTCAGAGCAGATTCAGGAGGGTCTTGCCCCTTGAGCTTGCTTGCCTGAGCTTCTGTAGAACCTAGAACTATGTTTTCTACTTACAGACAGGATCAACCCAAGCAGGCACTGGGTCAGTGTGTTTTGATGGATTAGTTGTTTTGAAACCATTGACTAGCATTGTGTAAGTGTGTAAGACTTTGAAAAACTTAACCTACCTAATTCTGATTGTGCTGTGTCTGTAGTAATTGCCTACTGAAGTTATCACTGGACGAGTGAACAGATAGTTGTCAAGCCACAGAAATCATGAGTTGCTTCATGTGTTTAGAAATGGCCAGTGTTCTGAGAGCAGCTGGATGAAAACGTATATGTTTTTCTATTGACCCTTGACCTAGCAGGTGATGCTACCTGTTTGTGAGCTGAGTTGAATTAATGGTAGAATACAGCGTATCACCAGAGCAGAGTTTAAGGTTATGCAGACTAGTGATTTGAGAACCACTTAGGAGCCCTAGTGGTGGAGTGGTTAAAGCTCTCAGCTGGTAACCAAAAGGTCAGTGCTTTGAAGCCACCAGCCACTCCACTGGAGTTAAGATGTGGCAGCCTGCTTCCGTTCAGGGTCTTGGAAACCCTATGAAGTAGTTGTATTCTGCCCCGTAGAGTTGCTATGAGGTGGAATCAACTTGATGGCGATAGGTTATGTTGTTTGTTTCTTGGTAAAGCATTACTGTAATGCTGTTCACAGGATATTTATGTTCTGGGAGACTGCCATATAGATGAAAAATCCCCGGATAGCCGATCTCTTTTGCTTCCTCGGAGACACACGAACTGTATTTCAAATTCTGTTCTATAGAGAAAACAATCAGGGTATCAGTGTAACATAATTATTTGATTTTAATATACTTTTATTATTTTAGGAGAATAGATATGCCTTTGGCTAAACTTCAGAGTAAACAAGCTATTGGCTATGAATCAAAGCAGGTAAGTAAATACAATTTTGGATGAGAGATTATCTTATTGTTGGTATACTAATGGGCAAGAGCATTGGTGTTAATTAACATAGATGATAAAAAAGATTGAGACCCAGAAATCTGAAATTTAACAAGCTCTCCAAGTGATTCTGATTATCAGCTAGATCGGAGAGAGAATACTGATAAACCAGGATAAAAAACCAGCTATATTCTCTAAGAGAGACAGTCTGTAAGGAAATTAGCTTTATGAAATTGACATAAAATCACAGCCTTTGATACTTACTCCAAAGAAGTTTACACTGTAAAGCTTGCAGAAAGTATCTGTGGTACCCATTTTTCCAGAGCAGTCATAGGGAATGTATTTTTAAATTGTGTGTAAACTGAATACAAAGGAAATAAATTTCATTCTTTACTGTAGGATGTAAGAAATGTCCTGTGGAATATGAACGAACAAAATAATGGAAATAATATGAAATATCTTGATTGATCTGTGGTGTATGGCTCTCACTTAACACCTCTCCTTTCCCCCATTTCTTTGCTAATTAGAAAAATTAAACTGGTTGTGGAAGCGGGAAGGAGACTAGCTGTTGTTTCAGAAGTGTAGCAACTTCTAGAAGATTTGTGAATTTATTCACTAGAGCTAAAGAATTTTTGTAGAAAAGAGATTTTAATACATTTCTGATAGTATACATATGTTTATTGTAAAGTGTTTTACAATTTTTCTTAAATGTCTAGAGATGTTGGTTTATTGAATAAATAATAGTCTCAAAAAACCTTTGATTAACAAATTAATATAATCACCTTACAGCTTATTTGAGGATTTAAAAAATGCTTATAATTCAAACATCCTCACAAAATAATGATTTACTGTTTTTCCTTATAGTCTTAAATCTTTCATTTTAGTGTAGTTGCTGTCATAGTATGTATAGTTTTGTATGCTGTTTTTCCATTAAGCCCACAGTAGCATTCCTTTTATATAAAATCTCTGAACTCACCATAACCTTTTATAAAGCTTTAACTTTTTAAAAGCTTTAACTTTTTTCAGTGACTATTTTCCCTTGTTGTTACATGATCTTTATTACTATAACTAAATTGGTTATACATTATTCCTTTTGAGTTAATTTATCATAATTTATTTACTTATTCTTTCTTGCCTCTTTTTTAAATTTTTTTGGGTTTAAGTTGCATCCATTTTTTTTTATTACTTTGAATGTATTTGGTATATGCCCTATTTCTTTGGCATAGAGTTCCAGAAGTAAGATTTCTGGTTCAATGTTATAAACTTTTCTGACTTTGTGTCATTAAGTGCATCTCAAAATTATGCATATCAGTTTATGCTGCTGTTAGCTGGATGAGTACTAGATAACTTATTTAGGACTTTTACTAAGGTTCTTATTAGATATGATCTTTGTGCAACTAACAGTAACGTGAATGGTTTGTCTTCTGTCAAAATTCCTCAGAGTCTGGTCAAAATAATAGATCCAAATGACCTACGACATGACATTGAAAGAAGGAGAAAAGAACGGTTACAGAATGAAGATGGGCACATTTTTCACATAGCTAGTGCTACAGAGAGGTAATCAGTAGACGAAAAACATTCTGCTATCAGGGAGCTTTTGGTTTCAGCATATTATTCAGTTTTTTGGTGTAATAATAAGTTTCATTTTAGTGTAGGGATCCTTCAAATTCATTTTATATGTATAAGTGAACTTTATGAAAACATTTCCGATTATTTCAGTGACCATCATACTCTGTTTGACTTAAATGAACCAAAAAAATCAGAGGGTTAGGTTGAGTATTTGAGCTCTTCATAATTCTGGAGAGGCACTGAACAGCTTTTTTTTAATATTACCATGAGCCATAACCAGTAAGTTTATGGACTTTTTGCTAAGTTAATTAAGACGCTACCCTTTAGATTCTGATATTCTTTGAATAGTGCAAAATTTCTTGAGGTTATTAGTTCTGTTTGAGACCCTGCTTGGATGCCTGTCAATGAAACCAGAGTGAAATGGAGTAGATAGTGCAGAGGAAACCTGAGTTTGAATGTCACTTTGCCAGCTTACAAGCACTTTGGTTATGGGCACACTTGCTTAGTTCGTGGGTCCTCTCTATAAAGTGAGAATAACCATATTTATGATATGGGGAGGTTGTAAATATAAAATGAGCTGGCATATGTGAAATACTCATGTATCAGTAGATCTTTGTTTTTTCTCTGCCTACCCTGTTCTTCTTAGGGACTGCTGAGTGTTCTAGATTGACCCCAGTTTATTGCTAGTTCTGGAAACTATATGGAATTCATAGCAATTCTGGGACTTCATATAATTATGAGGTGTAATTGGAGGGGACAAAATTTACAGTTTTACAGAGTCCTCAGACTATTTGTAGCTCCCAGAAAATAGGAATATATGTGAATATATGCATAGGAAGGGCCAGAGCTACTTGCTTTTCCATGTTGTTTGTGTGAAATGACTAAAATATTTGACTGGATTTTTTTGTCAAGTTCATGACTAACTGCGTTAGTTCTCAGTCAGAATACATGGATCTTGTTTAAAACTTAGACGGATTCTAAGAGTAAGTGGAGGCCAATTAAAAGACAGCAAAATTGTGGAGGAATATGAAACAGTTGAAAGTTAAATAGTTAACACATTGTCCCTTGGTAGTTGAAAATCTGCAGTTTTTAATGTAATATGGTTAATGCATGACATGACTGTGCCAGTTAATGGTATGACCTTTCATGTTTTTCTTGACTCAACAAGGATAACAAACTCTTGATCAAGAAATAGCTTAAAAACCAATGTAAACTAATCAACATATTGTAAAAATTGTGTAATGCTTCAGAATATGTCTTCACACCTTGAGGGTGGGGTAAGAGCTTGAGTACTGGCATCAGACCTCAATGCCTAGCTCTGTAACGTCCTAGTTATGTGACTGACCTTGGGCAAGTTATTAATTTCTCAGATTCCTCGGTTGTAAAATAGGAACGAGAAGTACACTCACCTCATGGTGGTGCTTAAGGTTAAATAAGGTGATATAATGTGAGGTCAGCATTAAGTATTACTGATGTTGGTTTTGAGGAGTGTTATAGGGTACAAAAGATGTCTTGCAAGATGTCTTTTGCTGGACCTGTGAGATTATTTGTGTTGCATAGTAGAGCCAGAAGCCTTTATTTATTGTTAAGATACTAATTACTGACCATAAAATTCACCCTTGGAAAGTGAGCAATTCCTTGGTTTTTAATATATTCACAAAACTGTATAGTCATCACGACTGTCAGATTCCAGAGAGTTTTTGTCTCCCCCAAAAGAAGCCCACAACCTTTAACAGTCACTCCTCATTCCACCTATACCAAGCATACTTCCCCAGCCCAGTCCTTGGCAACCACTAATCTGCTTTATGTGTATGAATTTTACTATTCTGAATATGTCATACAAATGGAATCATAAAACATGTGGCCTTTTATGTCTGACATCTTTTGCTTAACAGTGTTTATAAGATTCATCCATGCTATAGTGTGTATAAGGATTCCATTCTTTTTTATGAGTAAATAATATTCCATTGTATGGATATGGCTACATTTTGTTTATCCATTCATCAATTGGTGGGCATTGGGTTGTTTTCACTTTGGGCGGTTTTGTGTAAGGCTGGTGTTGAAAATTTGTGTACAAATTTTTGTGTGATTATATATATTTTTCTTGGGTATATACCTTGGAGTAGAATTGCTGGGTCATATGGTAACTTCTATATTTAACTTTCTGAGGAACTGCCAGAGTGTTTTCCAAAGCAGTTACACCTTTTTACATTCCCACCAGCAGTGTTTAAGGGCTTCCGTTTCTCTACATCCTCAGCAACACTTCTTACTGTCTTTTGGATTGTAGCCACACTAATGGATGTGAGGTGGTATTTCATTGTGGTTTTGATTTGCATTTTGCTGATGAGCTGTTGATGTCTAGCATCCTTTTTTATATGCTCATTGGCCATGTACATATCTTAAATGTATGTACATGTCCTTAGCCAGTTTTTTAATTGGATTGTCTTTCTACTGTTGAGTTGTCAGAGTTCTTTATGTATTTTGGATGCCACTTACTTATCAGATACGTGATTTGTAAAGAGGATTTTCTAAAGGGCCTTGGAGGTCATGATGAGGAGTGTAGCTTCTGTCCTAATGCCAGTGTGGGGGTCTGTGAGAGGGTATGAAGCAGGGTGAAAGTAGCAAGCAGTTCTCTCCGTGGAGCTAGGCCTCCAGAGAACACAGAAGTATTATGGAAAGATATGCTTCTGGAATTGGAGAAGTCTGAAGAGGGACTGGCCTCCCAATTGGGACTGCTCAGGAAGATTGAGGGGAAGCATGGTGTTGGGACTGTAGCAGGAGAGTTTCTGGGCTATTACAACAGGAGCCTTTGGTGGCTGCAGGACCTCATGACAGGGGGAGAGGGGAGCTTTTTGTTTGCTGCAGGGGCCCAGCAGTGTCAGAGGCCCCCTCTGCCAGTGAGAGGACCCTGAGCTAGTCACATACCTGCCTGTAGTGAATAGGCTGAGTCCTGAGCCATCTGTGCTTTCACTAATAGACTGTCAGAAAGAGTTCAGTGCTGTCAAAAGACTTACAGCAGTGATTCTCTGTCTTGCTTCAGAAAACAGGCACAGGTTCAAGGGACTTACAGTCTCCAAGTACCCTTGACCAAAGACTATTACTTTTCCACAATTACTAACGTCCAAATTAGCTAAATAGTATTTGTCAAAAAATGAGTGTTTCAGCCCTGATAGCTATTACTTACAATTTTAGTAGTGACAGAAAATTGAGATTTTATTGTTGAGCTATTTTAATTCTCTGAAGGGGGTATTTTTTATTTATTGGATAAAGGTGAACTAAAAAATTTGTATTTTCGTGCTTTCATTTTATTAGGAACGATCAGCATTCCAGTTTTTCAAAGTTTAAGAGGACTCATACTGACCAATTGAGAAACCCTGCGCATTTTTCAAAATCAAATTTTAAACAATACTTTCAGATACCTAACAGGGTAAGATTGTAGTTTCAAGTTTTTTCATTTTTGTCCATTCCATTCTCTTCACATATATGTTGTTAACTGTTCATTAAGTACATGTTACAAGAATCTTTTGAGTCTTCACGTTATTATGATAGAAGAAATGGTACTTTCATAAGTGATTTAACAGGATTTTATTGGATTTATTATAATTTTAGCTTTCATTGCTTAAGGTGTTTGAAAATTTTTTTATTGTGATTAAGTGAAGGTTTACAATCCAAGTCAGGTTTCCATGTAAAACCCCAAGTACCCACCTTTCCGCAACTCTATCAGCTGTCCTCACCCTGTGACAGCACACTCTTCGTTTTCACCCTTTACTTCCAGTATCCACTCAACCAACACTTGACCCCTCCTCTCTCCCTTCTCCTTTCCCCTCTGGAAAGAAACCAGTGGGACAGCCTCATACACTCACACACACTATATGCGTCACTGTGTGTTCTTGAGTCCAGTCCATTCCAGTCCAGTCCATTCTTTGCTTGAAGTGTTGACTTCCATACTGGTTTCATGTCTGGGCTAGCAGCAAGTCTAGGGGCCATGTTCTTAGGGGACCCTCAAGGTTGTTGGACCATCTTAATAGAGTTGCTTAAGATTTTTAAAAATAATTTTACATACTGTAAAATTCACCGATTTTAAGTATACAGTATAATGATTGTAGTAAATTTATTGGTGTACATTTTTCACCATAGTTCTGTTTTAGAGCATTTTAAGAACATTTTCATCATCCAGTTGTGAAAATTCTAGGAGTGACAATGGTCTGGTGTGAGACCAGGCAGCATTTCATCCTGTTGTACATTGGATGATCCATAGGGTTTTCACTGACTGATTTTAGATGTAGATCACCAGGCCTTTCTTCCTAGTCCATTGTGGTCTGGAAGCGCCTCTAACATCTGTTTAGTATCACAGCAACACAGAAACCTCCACTGACCGACAGGTAGTAGCTTCATATAAAACGCATTGATTGAGAATAAAACCCTGGTATCTTGCATGGAAGGTACAATTTCTACCACTGAACCATCACTGATTGCCCCCACGACTCCATGCTGTCCCTGAACTTTTATTTCCACCTAGCTCTTAAAACCCCTATAAGTCTGTAATAGTAACCAGTGAAAGCTGAGCCATTTGTTCCCACCCTGGTTCACTGCGTCTTGACGTTAACAGTCAGTATGATTTGGGACTTGAGGAGGAGCTTACCTCCTTTCACTTGTGCTTCACCATCAGAAGGATATGTGTGTCATGCAGAGTGCTACTACCTTACCCCTTCTTGAGTAAGAAACTGAGGTATAGACCGTTTCAACTCTTTCTTAGTGTACCTATGCCATCCTCCTTTACTTGCAAGTTTATAGGTCCCTGGCTTCAACTTTTCCCTCGGCCTCCGCTGTCAGATGGCAGCAGCTTTGCATGAAGTGCATTGTTTGGGAACTGAACAACTGATCTCCCACATGGATGAAGCCACTTCCATCACTGGACTACTGTTTTAGTCAGCTAGTGCTGCTTTAACAGAAATACCACAAGTGGATAGCTTTAACAAAGAAAAACTTAACTCTTACACAGTCCGGTAGGCTCCAAGTTTGAATTCAGAGTGTCTGCTCCAAGGGAAGGTTTTTACTCTATCAGCTCTGGAGAAAGGTCCTTGTGTTGCATCAGTCTTTGGTCAGGGAGCATTTGGCACAGAAACCTCAGGTCTGAAGGATACGCTGTCTGCTCCCAGTGCTGCTTTTATGGTGGTATGAGGTTCCCAATTCTGTGCTTGCTTCTTTTTTATCTTTTGTAGGATGAAAGGATAAAAGGTGATATAAGCCACACTCCAGACAAACTCTTCACACTGGAGCAGAGAGGTGACCTTAGGAAGAGTGTTGTAGTCCCACACTAATCTTCTTTAACGTAGTCTAGACTGTTAACCACAGCAGAGATTAGGATTTACAGCATCAGAAAAATCACAAAATGGAGGGCAGTCACACAGTACTGGGCATCACCGGCGCAGCCAAATTACTACGCACGTTTTTTGGGAGACCGAGTCAGTCCATGGCAACTACCCTGCCAATATCATGAGACATTAGGTTTTCAGGAATAGTTATTATGGCCATAGAATATATAAACATGGCCTTACACCATCTTCTAATACCTTGAGGATTGAGGCATGAAATTGTTTGAAAATTTTATGTCTGCATAACTTAGATATCATGTAGGTGAAGTTTCAGGCCTAAATGGTTCCTGTATGTTGCTATTCTCATCAAATAAATATAGTTGACTGTAGTATCCTTCTAGATTGTTATAAGGTTTATTTTCTGTTATCCTTCCCTTTTAAGGAAAGATTCTTTAACATTAATTCTTAGGAAATTTCTTTTCAGAATATATGCAATAATCTTTGCTCGTAATTAATTAAAATTGTGTAATCTGTTATATGATTGTTTAAAATTTCACAATTCTTTAGAGTAAAACAGTAGAAAGAAATAACCCTTCCTAAGAAAAGGAACTGTTAATATTTACTCTTTACTTGGTTTGGTTGAGTTCAGAGTCAGTTATCTTGTTACAGATGTAAAAATACAAAATATAAATCTCAAGACTGGCTCAGATGTATCAAGTCTATGAAGATAGTCTAATACAAGCATAGTATTCCATTAGAACTCTATTTAGAAGGCTAAATAGAGTTCGTAGCCTTAAGAAAGTAATTGGAAGGTAGAGTTGGCCTAAAAACTTTTTTGTAAACATAAGTGCTTTATTACGCATGACATAGCCATTTCTAAAATAACTGTGAAAAGAGGAATCAATTTAGTTTTTATAATTACTTCAGTTTAATATATCATTTTTATATTTGCTTCTGTAATATCATCCATGGTATGTTTAAAGTGCTCTGAGGATGAAATGTAAATAAACCAAATGCTAAATTTCAGAAAGATGGCCAGATCTTTGAAAATAATGTTTTCTATTTAGATGTTTAAACATTAACCAGACAATAATTTTAAAACCATAATTTAACATAACACATATTATGGCTTCCACTGAATTAGGAGCTTAGTATTTTTAATGTTGTGGATCATGCAGTCAGTCCCCTCCCCCCACCAACCTTGTATCTGTTTCTTTGTTAAAAAGAAACAGCGGTTTCAGCAACAGAGGCTCCTCAGTCTTGTCTTTTTTCTGGCATTGCCTTAGTTGCTGGGTTAATCTCATTTTTATTATCAGAGGGGAAACAAATACTGTTTGGTGATACCTGGTGGTGTATTGGGTTAAGTGCTATGTCTGCTAACCAAAGGGTCAGCAGTTCAAATCCACCAGGAGCTCCTTGGAAACTCCATGTGGCAGTTCTGCTCTGACCCCTAGGGTCGCTATGAGTTGGACCCAACTCAATGGCACTGTCTTGTTTTTTTTTTAATTTAGTGGAGTGATTGTAATGTTTGTGAACAATTTTATTGACTATTGTAGAGGCTAATAGTGTGTGTAATCATGATAGGGTTCCTTTAGGAGTTACTATTCTTGAGGTCTTCATGATGAGGGAACCTTGTCTGTCTGACATCTGTATAGGTGTATATTGATGTCCTTAGCCCTTAACTTTCTGTAAACAAAATATTTTTAGTTTTGACTTAAACGTTAGTTGTGACTTATGTTTTACATCTTGTTGCTGTGTGCTGTCAACCTAATTTCAGCTCACAGTGATGTTATACAACAGAGTAGAATTGTCCCATAGAGTGTCCTGGGCTGAAATCTTCATGGGGGCAGATCCCCAGGTGTTTTCTCTTGAGGGAGTAAGCTGGTACTGACCTTTTAAACAGCAGACAAGTACTTAACCACTGCACCACCAGGACTCCCTGTTTTAAGCCTTAATAGCTCACAAATAGATATTCTAAAAGGAGCTCCCACTAACTGCATCTCATTTAATTGGACCTTGGTCATCTAGTACAGGCAGTCCCCAAATTATAAATTGAGTTCTGTTCCTAAGTCTTATCTTTAAGTCAGATTTGTACATAAGTCTGAACAGTTAGGTACATTTCATATCTAACGTCACTCAAATGTCTGTCTTAGTTTATAGTATATAATGTACCTTTCTGTTGAATTTGTAGGTAAGTCTGAACAGTTAAGTACATTTCATATCTAACAGTAGTTAGTCAAATGTTTGTCATGGTATATAATGTACTTTTCCACACAAAACGGTATTAAACACAGATGCATTTAAAACATCTTTAATGTAATACAGTAGTAATAAAGAGTAAAGTTAATCTGCAGTGGTTACTATTTTGAAGATAAGAATTGGCAGCTATTATTCTGACTCTTATCCTTGCCCAATAAGTGAACACTGGTCAAGTTCTTAACCTGAGTGCTAAGGAGAGATGGGAGAATAAGACTTATTGCTTGCCCCGTTAAAGCTGAATGCTGTTTTATGCTCTTTAAACTTGGAGAACCCTTTTCTTGGATCTTGGGAGAGACTAGCTGCCTATCAGGTGCTCAGATTGGGGTCTTCACTAAATTATCAGCTCCTGAAGGAAAGGGATGGGTCAGTGTAGTCTTTGTACCCTCTACACAGTATTAGATAGGAATTTTGTTAATTGCATTCAGACCAGCATTGAGACAGCATGTTGTGTCACCCAAGTCTTTCTCCGCCATACCTTCTCCTGACTTCTTGGGATACTACATCCCAGTATTTCAGTTTATGCTGACCTTACCTTTGTTAATAAAAGTTTACTTTTGTATAGGATTTTTCTTCATATGGTCATATGGTTTCACATGCATTTTCTCTAAAGTTGAATTGAGTGATTTTTAGGAGAAATTCTTTTCTCAGTCAAAAGCTTAATAATGTAGCCTCTTGCAGTGAGTTAGCAGGTAGCCACAGTTTAAGACTCACCCTGTGAACCTTTGGGCCACTTTTTCCTTCTGCTTTTCCTCTTTCTCTTTTCCATCCCTAGAAGTGAATTAGCAAGGAATCGTTCCTCTTATCAGCCACGTGGGAAACACAGTTATTCACTGTTCTTGGATATCTATTGTAATACCTGGCACTCTGCAGGCCGGGAAATGGCCTTTTTAAGTCAACTTTTATCATGAAAATCTTAATAATGGAATTTTTGTGGTAAAGAAAGATTGATTTGAAAGTACAAACAGGAATAAAAATGAGAAGTTTTTATTCTAAAATAGATGTTGACAACTTTTGTCAACATTTTGACAACAAATATCAATTTTTTTTCCTTTTGAAATTTGATTTATTTCATTATGAAGCAGAGAATAATGTGAGATCATTAGAGTGTGTTTAAAAGTTGTAATTTTCCAGGCATGATAAATTTTAAGAAGTAATTCTAAAAAAATTGTAACATCAGTTTTTCAGATTGGTTTTATGTGTAATGATTTTAAATGTTTGTTAGTGTATAAACTAAGCTAGGAAGCCAATTTCAGGAAACCTTACTTTGTTGCCACATAACCCCTTCTCGTTTAATATCTAAGGTGCCTACAATCAAGGGCAGCTCTCAAGTAGCAGGTCCTTTGCCATCTGTTATACCAGTTAAGTAGACTTCCAAGGTGTAGTTTTAACACTGAATTATTTTTTCCTTTACAGACCAACTTTAGAGGTGGCAAATTCCACCCACACTATAAATCAGGCCTAGTACAGAAGAGCTTGTACATTCAGGCTAAATATCAGCGTTTACGGTTTGCTGGCCCAAGGGGATTTATCACTAATAAATTCAGAGAAAGATTACTGAGGAAAAAAAAAGGTTGGTTGGATTATGATAATTTAAAAATGTTGAGTGACCTTTGAACTCCTAAATTTAAAATGTTAATTAGATAAATCAGCTATTTCATTTGATTTTGAGTTAAACAACCTGCATAAAAAAATTCTTAAAGCGGTAATGATAATAGAGTTGTGAAACTGTTTAACCTTAAATGCTCTTAGCTATTGTACTTCAAATATTATGAATGTGCCAGCTGTTGGGACTCTTTACTTTAGACTTTCTGTTGTGTGGTTAATCTTCGGAATGACAATTCAGGTAAAGACTTTTAACTGATAAATTTTAGCCTTATACAGTATGAATTTTCTAAATGCTGAAAAAAAAACGTTGACATGACTATATAAAAAGGTTACATAATTATAAAATACACTAACTTAATGTTAATAAAAATGAGAGTTTTTTTTACTTGAACATTTTAATTGCATACTATTTTAGTTGTGGACTAATTAGCTATGTTAATATTTGAAAATGCAGCATAAATATAATTAACTTCTATATGATAATTAGTTTCAGTGACAGCCCTGGCATTCTGTAAGTTAAGTGAGGCATTTTGTTATTTCTTAACTCATTTTTTGTTAATAGTTTCAGGCTAATTATTCTGAGCAATGTACATATCTCTGATGTTGATAGTACGTAGCAGTAGTTTTATAAGTTTTATAATCCTAAGTGTTTCTTTAAATATTCTTACTACATCTTCACACTGAGCTTGCTTAGTGATGTTACTATGACTTCACAGTTTTTGAAAGATGACCAGGATTGAAGTTAATAACTGGTAGTAAGTTTTAGAGTTGAATGGAAGATTTCTTGTAACTGTCACCACCACAACCCCCAATTTTAATTTTAACTGAGTGCCTTAGAAGATGTTTCCAGTTTCACTGTGTGTGTCACTGTTTTTTTAAAAAATATAAGTGTAATTGGGGTTATTTTCCCCTCTCATTCATGTCCATGCTATCAGGCTGTGCCAGCGCTTGGATCAAGGTGCTAGTTCTCTTCCTTGCCTTGTGTGGTTTCTTTGCAGTAAATCTAGGCATTTGTTCCAATTACAGGTGTCTCCAGGAAGCTGGTCATTGATTTCTGTTCCAGGAGAAAGACTAACATAGGACTTTTCCTCATTTGCGAGGTCTGGTCTCTGGTAGATTTTGTTTGCCTCTGTTCTGTTAGCTCTGAGCTGAACTTCGAGTTTTTAGCTTTGTTTCACTCCATTTTTACCTCTGTTTTTTAGATGATTTGAGGCTCCTGACTGCTTACCCTAGGATGCTTAGGCCTACAGTTTATATTCACAAAAGTTGCTTCAGTACGTAACTTGCTCTTCCGCCTCAGCTTGCCGAATTCCTGCTTACTGGTCCATCTCTTCAGACCACATTGCCCACTGACATCAGTGAACACTAAATACAAATCAAGATACCAGGTCTTTATCATAGGGTATAAGAAGTATGTCCTGGAAGGATCCATAACTTGCTATGTGTCTGATATCTGTAGGGCCTAGACTTTCTAAATCATCTGTAATACAGCAAAAAGTGCCTGGAAAGTGTAGATAGTTAAGTCCGTAATTAATAGCCAAAAGGTTGATGGTTCAAACCCACCCAAAGGCACCTGGGAAGACAGGTCTGGCAGTCTGCTTCTGAAAGGTGATAATAGCCTTGAAAACTCTGTAACAGTTCTACTATATACATACAGGGTTTCCATGAGTCAGAATCAGCTCACCGGAAACTAACAACAAATATAGCAATTATAGTTACAGCCAGTGCAGGTCATAGATGTGCCCTACGGTTGCCTTTTCACTGCCATCTGAATGCTTCAGAACAGGCTCAACACACTGGATTTAAAAATCAGCGCTTACTGTCCTTCCAGTGTCTACTAATTTTTTTCTTAGGTGTACCCTTCTGGATACTAATTGACGTATCTTTGTATTGTAGCCACTTTGACATGGGCTTTTCCAGTCTGGCCACTTACAGTGCCTGCATGCCAGAGCCATAGACATGCTTTTTATAGATTTGTGTTTGAACGAGTCGCTGTGCGTCAGAATTAATTTGACAGCAGTGAGCTTGGTTTTTCTTTGATTTTGCCAGCATACATGTCATCAGTCTTAACCTGCCAGTCTAATAGCAGAAAAGGTTCTCATTTGCATTTGATTATTAATGATATTGAACACCGTTTTAATGGATCAATTGACCATATTTAATTTCTCGGATCCGACTCGATGGCACTTGGCTTTTGGCTCAGTTTCCTTATTTCTGTCCTTTACGTTTCTGTGGGAGATGGTACTTTTGTATTGATTTGTAAGAGCTCTTGATTTTTTAAGGGTTCTAACCTGTCATACATTTTGCTGATGTTTATTTTATGCTTGTCAGCTGTTCTGGTGACTTACATATAGAAGTTTGAATGTTCTATGACGAATCTGTCCCTTATGGCTTCTAGATTTTCTATCATGCTTAATACTCACAAAAAAACTCTATTTCCTTTAAGTGCTTTCTGATTAAGTTTTGACTGTTTAAATATTTAATCCATTTAGAATTTGTTTTTATTTTATGATATAATGTGAGACCAAGATTTTTTTTTCCAACAGATTGTTGTTCTTGAAGCACTTATTAAGTAATTAGTCCTTTCACTACTGATCAATATACCACCTTTACTACATTCTTATACATTTCCTGGTCTGGTTTTAAGCCTTCTAACATATTTTCTTGCCTCCTGTGAATTTCTCATCCAGTCTTTTCACTGTTGGCACAGTTACCATTCTGAAACACAGGTGTCATAATCACTCTTCCACAAGAACTTCCAAGTGTCCTACTGCCTGCAGGGAAGAGACCACACTTGTTTTTTAGCTCTAGCCCTAAACTACCGTTGTAGCCACATTTCCCCATGGAACTCTGCTTGGGGAGCATAGCATGATTTTTTTTGTATTTGTACTTTGTTCCTCTTGTTCTCTTGACTAGAAATAACCTCTTGATCGTATTGTTTTCTTATTTATTAAGTCATACTTCCTTTTAGGTCCCATGTAAAGCCTTCTTTAGCTCTCATTTAATTTGATCTGTAACTGTTGCTGTTTACCTTTCTGTTTCCCCAGATACATTATCAACTTATTGAGGGTAGAGACTGCCTCACTAGTCTTGTTCTCTTCCTCTGTTGCCTTTCATATTGTCAGTTTTTAGAAAATGCCTTTTAAATGGAATTGAATCTAATCTTACACATTGATACACACACACACTCATATTCTCTAATTAGTGAACAACACCATGTATTAGGGGTCTCCAAGACCACTCTCAGGTCGGTGATTACAGAGAAGACTCATGGGACTCTGCATATAGTGATACTCATGGCTATGATTTATTACAGCATAAAGATCCATGACAAAATCAGCAAAGGGAGAAGGTGCATGGGGTGAAGTCTGGAGAAGACTAGACAGGAGGTTCCAGGCGTCCTCTCCCAATGGAGTCACATAGGATGCACTTGATTCCCTCAGCAACAAATTGTGACAACACATGTGGGATGTTGGCAATAGATTGAATTGTTAGAAACTCAATGTCCAGGGTTTTTATTGGGGCTCATCACATAGGCACCCCCCTACCAGGGATGTGCCCCAATTCCAGACTCCCGGAAGAAAGCAAGTTTGCCGCATAAACCACAGTGACAGTGTTTGTACAGACAGTTTAGACATAGTGAGCCACCCTTATCAGTTAGTGATGGAAACCTTCCTGAGATGAAATCTAAGTTCCCAGATAGATGTCAGCCAAGGACCCACCTTGTAAGCAAGCCTTCCAGAGGACAACACAGGCCTGCTGTGTTAACGCCTTTATGCACAACTATATTTTTGAAGAATTTAATCTCATAGATGGTAAATGCTTAGAAGGAGAAGGAAAAGATCAGTATCAGAGGAATGGTCAGAGGATGTATGTCAAGTACTTTTCATTTGTTTTCATACAGAAGAGATATCTTGTTGGCTGAGTCTCAGAGAGGAGCAAGACGTAGAAAGAACTAAAATCAAAGACCTGTATTGGCAGTAGTATATAGGATTGAGTAGATACAGCAGAAGGAACCCTGGTGTTAACGGTGGTTAAACTCTTGGCAGCTAACCAAAAAGTCAGCAGTTCGAACCCACCAGCCACCCCATGGAAGAAAGATGTGGCAGTCTGCTTCCATACAGATTTATAGCCTTAGAAACCTGATAGGACAGTTTTCTACTGTTCTGTAGGGTTGCTCTGATTTGAAATCAACTCAGCACCAGTGGTTATGGATAAATATGACAGCAGAGGAGGAAATTACAGATGTCCTTGAAAACTGGGTAAAAATACTTAAGATTTGATATGGTAGCAGTAGGACATTTTCCTCAAATGAGAGAGAGTGGTACTTCAGGAACCTCGCTTGGTTAGCAGTGGTTAGACAGGGTCTGGAGGAGGAAAGGAGGAGGTATAGGAAGACTCGCAAAGGAACGTTTGTGGGAACCCGGGTTTCAAATTATGAAAACTTAGACTACGGTGGTCCTCATGTATCCAGTTCAGTATTCAGCTTAAAATACCTTTCAGATAATTGGAAGGATAAAACAACCAAGCCAGACCTGTTGCTGTCAAGTTGATTCTAACTCACAGTGACCCAGGGTAGAACTGCCCATAGAAGTTTTGGGGAGTGCCTGGTGGATTCAGACTGCCAGCTTTTTAGTTAGTAGGTATAGCACTTAACCACTATGCCCCTGAGGTTTCCAGTTGGAAGGATAGGAGGATCAGTTTCAGAGATGATGTGGAAAAAGGTATGTTAAGGGAGAAAGTGATTCAGAGTGATCACACATCTCTTCAAACAAGATAATTCAGTTAAAGTATTTCTTTAGAAATCACTGTAGTTAGAATTCACTTAAATGTTAGGTAAAATACATTTTATTTGAAAATTTATGATTTTTATATTGTGTAACAAGTAAAGAAATAGGATACAATGAAGTTTACTTCTTTTTAAAGGAATGGTATTAACAAGTATATGTATGCATGTATTTTGAACATTTCTTTAACTGTAACAGAAACAAGGAGAGTAAGAATTTTGTATTAACACTGGTTTTATTTGAAACTAAATGTTTCCCTACTAGTAAAAATGCCGAAAATAAATCAGCTTTTAAATTTATTTCAGTTTTAACGAATGTAAGATCCTAGTAAAAGGTAAGGTTATGTGTATTAATAAATTTTTATTTTTTAATGTTCCTGAAAAATAGGATGTATTGTTATGGTTGATCTTTTATTAGTTGCATGGTCTTACATCCAGTTTGTGGTTGCTAGTTTAATATTTTAGATAGTATCACAGTATAGAATCTGTGTTCGTTATCCTTTAATCATAGTCTTTCCTGTATTTATTGAAGCTTTACCAACTGCATTTTTTGTGTTGTAAGTAACCATCCAAAAGTAAGTAACCATCTCCCTCCAGTGGCTTTCTCTGATATCAGTTAAGCTAGAAGAATCGTTGTAGTTTTAGAATTATAGGTACCATATGATAAAAAGAAATCATTATCAAATTATAAAACATCTACTGGTTTGAGATGGGTGTGTATGTGGGTGTGTGTGGGGGTGTGTGTTTGGGTGTGGGGGTGTAGGGGTGTGTGGGGCTCCATACTTCAGAGACTAATGTTTAAGAGACTCTCTTATGCTAAGGATGCTCCCAGTGAAACCCACCTAAATAGTAAAGTGCTGTTTTCGTCAATTTTCTAAATTTCATCAGCTTACTAATACCAGTGTATCTACTATGTTTTCTTTGTCCTGCTGACTTGCCATTTGGTGTCTGCTTAGATGTGGTCTGTTGTTATGTTGGATCTTTGAGATTTCATATGCCTTTGTAGGGATCTTAGGTACAAACAGGGTAGCACTATATTAATTAAAATATTTTTAAAATTACAGTGTAAACAAAGCTAGCTAAGAAGCTATAACTGATTGTTCTTTTGAAGTCTATTTCTTTTGTTTTCTCTCAATAGGGATATAAAAGCATTGCCACAGAAATCTAACCTGGAGTTGTTACAGATGGAAGAGACACTACAAGAGAACATATTTGGGAACATCTCTTTGTCAGGAGATAGAATTGTCACTAAGGCACTAATACTGTAACTTTCTTGACTAAAATAACTATTTTTCAGTAGTGGAATGCTGCATTTTCTACATTTAAATGTTGCTTTTAAATTACAGTATTAAATTTAAAAGTATTAAATACAGTTGTGTTTGTTTTGTTTTTGCAAAAATATCAACCACTTGAAGGGCATTATTTGTTGATGCATTTTTCTCTGAGCATGGTTATATCCAAATGTTTATATGTTGAAAATTCTGCTTACATAAAAAAGAAAAGTGAATTGTGTAATGTATGTACATGAAAGAACTTTAAACAGTGGCCTTATGGTAGCAGATTTTATACCAAGTTTTTCATTTTCTGATGACATTTTGGCTTATAACTTCAAGTTTTGTTAAGTTTGTTAAGATCAAGGCCTATATAATTCATACATTTCATATTAAGATATAAGAAAGCTAGAGAAAAGGTGCTTCAGACTTTCCATTAGGTAGTTGTCAGTACACTGAATTTTTAGTAGTAGGTTTGTTCATTCAGTTTTTTCCACAACTGTTTGCTGTTTTCAAATTTCCAGATGCTACTGTGGAAAATTATATAAAGATTTTGTAATCTATATTCCATCTTATTTTTCCCTCAGGGTAAGCTTGTGCATATCATATTTTTAAAGGCTTTTTAAAAAATCTGACAAAAATCTCATATTTGAAAATTGTACTTTACTACTACAGCATTATACATTTTTCAAGCACATCTTATAAAGTGTTTCTTTTCATTTCAGTTGATAATGTATTAAGTATTTACTATGTGTAACACAAAATGGAGGGGGTTTTAAATGAAGTTTTAATTCCCAGTACCTTATTTGTTTATGCTTTCAGTGTTCTCCTTAGCAGTGCATATGCATTCCCAGTTACATTTTTGTGAACTCTTTATTTCTAATAAACTTTGTTGCCGTTTCTGCTCAAGAAGTACTTGCCAGTTTGTGAGAACATTGTTTTAACTTTATACGAGACTTAAAGCTATGATTGTACAACCTGATGATGGTTAAAATACTGTTGGGCATTTACAAAGGCAACTTTCTAAGCTGAAATACGAAGATAGGTAAGAACTTGGTTTTCCATGATTGGATTAAGAAAAGTCTTACTATAGACATTTGATTTTTACGTATCTTTACAAGATGGGGCAGCTGTTTCCTGTGGGTCAGTGATGATAGGGGGTCGGGACCTAAGACTACTTGAGTCGTTGCTAATTGAGTAATGGATTTAGGTATTTGGCATCTTATGTAGTATACCATTTTTGTAGGTCAGATTTTACAAACACTTAACATTCTACTTGTAATTAAAAGGAATTGCATGCACATAGTAGTATGACAACTTCGTATTTGTTAAGTACTTAGGAAATCTGTTGTAAATTTTTTTTTTATTGTGATTAAGTGAAAGTTTACAATCCAAGACAATTTGCCACATAAAACACAGAGCACCTACTTCTGTGCAACGCTGTCTTCTCTCCTCACTCTGTTATAACACTCTTTTCGACTCTTTATTTCCAGTATCTACTCAACCAGTACTTATACCTTCCCCGTTCCACTGTTTCCTCTTCCCTCTAAAAAGAAACCAGTGGGACAGCCTCATATATATTAAACCATAGCATACACACACCACGTGCAGTCACTCTGTCTCCCCAAGTCTAGTTGGCTTCAGTGCTGGTTTCAGCTCTGGGCTAGCGGTAAGTCTAGGGGCCATGTTCCCAGGGAACCCTCAAGGGTGTCAAACTATCAAGTCTGGTCTCTGATAGAGTTCTGGGTCTGCACAGCCATTTTTCTCATGTTACATCAGGGACTCTACATTTTCTTCCCTCTCATGGCTGTCTTTGACGGTGGCCAGGCACCATCTAGTCCTGTTCACCAGCTGGTGTAGTCTCCCATTCATATGAGTCCCTCTGTCTCCTGGACTCATTTTTCCTTGTGTCTTTGACATAGTCCAGGTAGGCTGGGACCAGTTGATGTTCCTTAGGTGACAGCTTGCTGTCTTTTAAGACTCCAGGTGCCACTCACCAATATGGGGTGCAGAACACACTTATAGAAAAAGATGAGTTATACCAATTCTGTTGTGAATTTTAAAATAATTTGTTTCATTCCCATTTTCTAGGAGACAGTTACTAGCCTTGCTTATTTAATCATATGGTCAACAAGTTTTTGTTACAGACATATGCAAAGATTATAGTAGTGAACATGCAAACAGCACATGTAGACTTCACCTTCATGATACCAAACCAAAAACACTAAACCCATTGCTGTCAAGTCAACTCCAACTCATAGCGACCCTGTAGGACAGTTAGAATTGCCTTATATGGTTTCCAGGGAGTGCTTGGTAGATTCAAACTGCCATCCTTTGGTTAGCAGCTGTAGCTTGTAGCCGTTCACCCCCAGGGTTTCCTTCTATGGTACAGGTAGTCTAATGGGGAAAACAGACAATAAACAGAGGAGTCTAACTCAGTAAACTATTCTGTTGCAGTTTTTATTTGTTGTAGCCCTTAAAGGTTAGATCTTTTCAGTGAATATTAATTGTCCCACAACAGATGTCCTAGTTATATATATATATATATGGATGGATGGACTTTTGGCATTGTCTCAAGATGTATACAGCATGGTATCTGCAAAATACCTCTTGATAAACTTGCATGGGTATATTCAGAAAACGTTGCATTTGTATGGTCTGTCTGAAGCAAAAAAAGAAAGACCTGCTTTGTCATTTGGAATGTAAAATAATGATAAGGGGCTGTGTCTCTGTCTTGCTTACTTAGCATCTGCATAATGCACTGTCGTGCTTGAACTCGTCAAATACTAGTTGCATGAATAGGTGGTGAGTAGGAGATGTTTATTAGGAACAAATACCTAGTTTTCACATGGAGATTGAACAAAATGTTAACCATAACATTTTTTATTGGCTGGAAATCCGCAAGTGTATAAGACTTTGTTGTTGATGGTAGTTGCTGTCCACTGGGCTCCAACCAGTGGCAACTATATGTGAACAAAAATGGAACTTTGCTCCATCCTGCACTGTCTTCATGATGGTTGGTATTTTTGAGCCCATTGTATAAGAATTCATGATGGTGGATTTGACATTAAAATTTATTTTGTCTGAGATTAGAATTGCCACCCCTGCTCTTCTTTGTTCATTGTTAGCTTGATACATATTCTTCCATCCTTTAATTTTCAGTTTGTTCCTATCTTTGGCTCTCAAGTGAGTTTCTTGTAGACAACATATGGATGGGTCATGTCTTTTGATCCAAGATGATACTCGGTGTCTCTTTTACTGGAGCATTCAGTCCATTCACATTCAATGTAATTATGGATAGGTATGTGTTCAGTGCTGCCATTGTGATACGTTTATTTTTATGTTGATGTTTTCTCTGTTGTTCTTATTAGTCTGTTCTGGGACATTCTTTTTTGTGAGTTAATTTTTCACCTTTTTCAGAGCTGGTTTTGTAGTTGTTGAGACTCCTGTGTTACATTTCTTGAAATGGTATGCTACATCTTTGTTGTGTTTTACAGCAGCCCCTGTGATCCCCTTAATAAACTATATATAAACCCAATTTTAATTACTATTAGTCTTGTCATCTTCCTCTCCATCTGGAAGGACTATAAGAACTGTAGTACATCCCTCTTTTTAATATGATGACACCATAGTTTTCATGATGGTCACTGGATTGCTTCTTTCCATATCAAAGCTCTGATTGGCTTTGGAGCCTTCCCTAACTGAGTAGAGTTTTGAGTAGAGTGTCGTTCTAAAATATAAAGTTAGTGGTTTTGTTCTTCCAAGCCAGAGATAACTTCTTTCATTATTTCTGGTAGTTTTGGTTTAGTTTTTACAAAGTGTCTGAGTTTCTGTTTATCTGGGAATGTCTGAATTTCATTTTCATATTTGAAAGATAGTTTTGCAGGATATATAATTCTTGGTTGGCAGTTCTTCTCCTTCAAGGCTTTGAATGTGTCATGCCACTGTTTCCGTGCCAGCATGGTTTCTGCTGAGAAATCTGAAGAGAGCCTACAGGGTTTCCCTCTGAATGTTAGCTTTGCTTTGAGTCTTGCTGCCTTTAAGAGTTGCTGCTTATGTTTCATTTTGTTAAGCTTGATTATAATATGTCTTGGAGTCTTTTTTTGAGATCTATATTGGGTGGTATACGATATGCATCTGAGATGTCTATATTCTCTTCATGATTTCTGGGAAGTTTTCTGTCAGCAGCTCAGCAACAATACTCTCTGTGTTCTCAGATGTCTCACCCTGTTCAGGGACTCCAATTAATCGAAAGTTGTTCCTCTTTAATAGAGTGCCACATGCTTGTTAATGTTTCTTCATTTTTCTTGTTTCTTTTTTCTGATTTCTGCTCATAGATGCTGGCATCAGTAGCTTTGTCTTCCAAGTTAGAAATTCTTTTTTCTATTTGTTCCATTCTGTTTTCTTGGCTTTGCATTGAAGTTTCTATGTCTTTGAGTTTGTTCTTGATCTGTTGGATTTCAGAGTACTGGTGTTCCACAAGATCAAACAGATTGCTTAATTTTTCATATTGCACTACTGCATTTTGTATAAGGTCTAGGAGGGCTCTGTATATAATCATTTTGTATTCACTTTCTGATGCTTTCATAAAAGTTTCTTCATCTGGAAAACTCCTTGGTTGCTTTGTTTGGGAGCCTTCTGAAGCCATGGATGATTTCTTGTATGCCACAAGTGTCTGTTGCTTTTTGGGTCCCATGTGAGTATGTAGAGGCTGGAAGAGGTACTGTGAGGATGGACTGCAGATGTTTCTCTAGGCCGTCTTAAAATGTAAAGCAAAAGGTATCTGGCCACTTCAGAAGTCAGTTAGGTTTTCAGGTGTAGAGGTCCCTCTTCTCAACTGGCAAAGTAAGCACCACTGTATCCAACCCCAGATCATACAAACTAGTTCAGAATATAGCAATGCTACTGCCCTGTTGGCCTCTGCTAACAGGGCCTAGCCTTTGGCGACACTGCGTAGAGTACTGCTTTTCTGGTAGAAAAGCACTCTCCTCTGGGCAGGCTCTGGCTCCCAAGCTAAGGATTAGGTCCAGCTGTGACCACTGTATCCAAGCTGGCACCCTCCACACAGGCAGCAGACAGAAGGGCTAAAAGTGCCGAGAGGTAGTGATTCCTCTGATTCTGTTGCAGGGCCCCCAAAGTAGGTGGCACTGGGTAAATTACTGCTTTTCTGTTGGAGAAGCACTGTCCTGTTTGCAGGCGCTGGCTCCCAGGCTAAGAATGGGGTCCTGCTAGAATCTCTGTATCCAACATGGCGTCCCACATACTGACTGTGAAACTCCGTAGAAACACCGCTGAGGCAGATATAAAACGACAGGCTCAAAGTGGCTAGATTAACAGAGTCCCGAGCCTGGCTCTCAGAATATGGGAATTTTGCCTGCCTATCCCCCCAGCAGTGGGTCTGAGTCCAGCCGCCAGGCAAGACCCAGCTCCGCCCGCCAGCCGAGACCGAGGAAAAAAAAGTCAAACTGGTGCGTTTACCTTCCGTCCGTGAGAGCCGGGGCTAGCCAGGAGCGGGAGTCAGGGAAAGAGAGGAGGCTTTTCGCTGAGTGGTATGAAGTTCCAATTAACAGCTCTGTGCTGTGTCCTGGGGCTGATTAGGTGACCAGAAGGCTCCCTCTGATTATCAATTCAGGTCTTGGTTTCCAGAGGGATATAAGGAGACATGTGCTTAGTCTGCGAGCTTGACTCCGCCCCCCCATTGTATAAGAATTCAGAATGAGACAGGAATTCGTTTTTTCCTTTTTCTGATCAGTCTCATACAGCATTGCCTCCACTTTTACCTCCCCAGTGTGTTATTCCCTGCATTGGTACTGGGAAGGTGAGACACAAGTTCCTGCTCTGAGGAACCTGCAACTACTGGGGGTGAGAGTCCCAAAACATAACTGCAATATAGAGTGCTAAGTAGTAAAATGGAAATATGCACGAAAGGTTGAGAGAAAAATTGGCATTCTTGGTTGAGCTTTCCTGGTCTCGTTTCTTGCTTATTGGTTTCACAAATCTCAAGGTGCTGTTGGTGGTTTTGCAGTTTTAAAAGTTGGTGGGTCGGGGGAAACTGGGTAACATACGTGAGATCTCTATTTCTTACAACTGCATGTCAATCTACAATTATGCTCAATAAAAATTGCAATTAAAAGTCAGTCTTAGAGGAAAGTACTGTAAGTATTTTGGAGGATACATTTTTTTTTTCCTGTTGGGAAAGTATGTTTTGTTTCTCACCAACTTTTTTCAGTTAAGATGTCCGTTTAAATGTTGTTTCTGTAGCAATTCATGAAGTGCATAATGTGTACCATATTTTATCCCATAAATCCCACATCTCTGAATAGTTTTAAAAGGTGATGGCGCTGCTTCAGGCAGAAGCAGGAAAAGTAATGCTGAGTCAGAAATTTATTACTTAACAGACTTGGTAACTACCAGCCACAAATTTAGCAACCCAAGAAAGAAAGGGGGAAAAGATTGTGATGTGACATTGTGTGATGTGAGCTGGAACCTTCCCTAATTCCTGAGTGGAGGAACAGAGTTGACAAAATCTTGATAATTCTCGTTGTTGGGCCCAACTGTGGACAAAGGGACTTGGGGTGACTAGGGCATGTGGAAGATTGTCGAGAGAAGCCTTGGGAAGAACCTGCTACTGTCTTGGAACCTAGGCAAAGTGGAAGATTCAACAGGATTGTGCACTTCGAGGAAACCCTGGTGTCGCAGTAGTTACATGTGCTGCAGCTGCTAATTGAGGGGCCAGCAGTTCACATCTGCCAGGCACTCTGGAAACTATGGGGCAGTTCTACACTGTCCTGTAGGGTCAGTAGGAGTCAGAATCAACTCTGGCAATGGGTTTGGTTTTGGAGGGATGCTTCCAGAGTCCAGGGCAGCTTCTGGGAAGCCAAAGCTCATAGGATTGAGACACATCTTGACTGGTCCCTGAGCCTTGGTTTTGGACATTTATTGGGAGCTCAGGAAAGAGTGGATAACAGGTTTCCCAACATGGTTTCAGTGAAAGGAATGGTTATGAGCTCTGGGTCTATTAATATACAGACTAAGATTTAAAATCTGGGGAATCATGCTTGTAGGATAGAATGTAAATGTTGTTAACAAAACTTGACAAAAATTGATGCACATGGAGAGACTTGGGACCTGGCAAGGAAAAACAAGACAGAGTAGGCAGTCGCAGCCTCATCTTTCACGACTAGGTGTTAGGTCAGCTCATAATACTTAAGATTACCTTATACAGCATAGGAGGAGAAAACCTGATGATCAGCCTCAAGCCTTCCACAGAGTGACTTCCCACTGGAAACACCAGTGTCACCTGGGAACTCATTAGAAATGCAAATTCTCCGGCCACTGCAGCCCTCATGAACCAGAAACTTGGGGATGGTGCCAAGTTGTCTTTTTTAAGTCTTCCAGGTGATTCCAGGGCACAAGTTTGAGTATCACCAACTTAAGATGTTTTAGGAACCAACAGCCCTCCCGATGAAGAAGCGTTTATCTGTAGCTCAGTGGTATCCTTTGGTTTTACTTTTTTAACATTCAAAGAGAACTATTAATTGTTTGTACAGATGAATTAAAAAAAAGTCAAAACACACTGCCACTGAGTCAATTACAACTAGTAGTGACCCCACAGGACAGAGTAGAACCTGTTTCATAGAGTTTCCGAGGAGTGGCTGGTGGCTTTGAACTGCTGACATTTTGGTTAGCAGCATAGCGCAATCACTGTGCCACCAGGCCTGCAGAAACCTCGAATAGATACGAGTAGATACTGTTAACAATGACAGTTTTCAAGTCGTGGGACTGTGAGTGACTTAATGAATTTTCTGTATTGGTTGAATAGGATGAATGCTGTTTTTTATAAAATAAGGTCATTTTAAAAAAAGTGCTAAGAATAATGATATCCATGGTTTATCTGTTACTAAAATTCATATAAACAATACTCTTCTTCCATAGGCTGGCAAGTTCACTTCAGTCCAGTGAGTTTTTCTGCCTGCTGTTCCTCCCACATCATAAGTGGGTAGGATTTTTTATGTGTTGTGTGGACTTGTAAACAAAAATTAATTGATTAACAATATTTGACCTACTTACATAAAAGTATGAATTCATATTTTACTGCTGTTTTTTAAAAACAAACTGATAAAAGATGCATAGAATAGGGTGTAAAAAGGAGAATAATTCACTTGTAATCTTATTGCTCATAAATATTTAGTGCAAACATTCTAAGTCTTTTTCTGAGCTTTATTCTTTTGTGGTTGAGATGCTACCTTATGTATATTCTGCAGATAGTCTCCTGTATGTGACTGTTAAAGAGTCACTGTTGGATGGCATTCAAGTTTACTTGTTGAAGAGAGCAAGGGGTAGGATCCCATTCCCAGAAATGCGAATTTGTTTTCCAAAATCCTGAATTATCACATTAAAGTTTAGGGTTCTTTTTTGATATATATTGTTTCAGATATTAAATCTACAGATAATTTTCCAAATTGTTACCTCAAATTCTAACCCCTCCTAGTGATACTTAACATTTAGTAGAGAAGAAATAGACTTGAGTGCGGGAAAGTTCTTAGTGACAATTTTTGCAAGGGGTTACATGAAACAGTGCTGCTGACTTAATGATCTCAACAACTGTGATGATGAAAAAGCTGCCTAGGGAAAATGGAGCACAAGCATCTTGACAGTGTGTCTTTGGATTACTGATTTTTCTCTGTATTTATGTTGTGTCATTGGAGTTTGGTGCATTACTCGTCAGTCTGTGATTTAAAAAATTGATCCCTTTTTTCCAGCTCTACTCTTAACCTTCTGAACAATTGCCTGTGATCCATTTCCAGCTTTTCATTTTTCCCCCCTCTCATTTTTCTTTGCTTCACAATTAGCATACACTTAAGTCCAACCAGCAAGCATTTGATTGAAGCTAAAAGTCCATTGTTTTTTGCACACATACAGATTTCTAAATATGCTTGATTATGTTGTCACTACTATCAGCACTTCATTTTTGTATCTTCTCATTTTCATAGAACAATACTGAAACAAAATGCAATATTTGCCACACCAGGTCAAATAAAGGTGGCGAAGATGCAGAAACAAGTATTGTATGATGTTACTATGCAATAAATAATATGTTCACTCACCATCTGTTGCGTAAAGTTGTGAATTCTACTAGGGAAAAGTGATTGGCTCCAACATGTGGTCTCAACAAAAATCAAATAACTGAGTCAAGGACAGCCTTTTAAAAACAGTTTTACCCTAACACTTTATTATTAGAGATGTCATAAACATAACAAATGCATAATACTCCTCTGTTTATAGGCACCATTTCCATATTGTTGGAAATCTGTGTTGGATCATTCTCTTATCTGACCTGCCCCTTTGCCAAACCTGCTTTGTGACAAACCAACTTTTTTTTGTCAGGCTAGTCCCAAGAAGTTCATGTTGCCTGAGCTGAAAACCCACTTCCGTGGAGGAGAGAGACTGCTTCTCCTGTAGCCTGTTCAAATGGGAGTTGTTTTGTTTTTAATCACTCACATTGGGTTTAGAGGTAGGTGATGGCCTCTTTGCTCCCCATTTCTGGTTCCAGGCCATCAGTCTCCCTTCCTTCTGCAAAGCCCGTGTTCCTTTGCAGCACCAACTGTTGAGCTGTAGCACCTTTTGCCATTGTTTGTTACTGTCAGCTGTTGAATGCTTTCCCCTGCCTCCTTCATTTAGGGAAGACTTCCACCTAATTTGCACTCTTCTTTCATCCTGGCCTCTCAGTCTCTTGACTCCATTTCTGGTGACCTCAGTGTCCTCTTCACCTCACCTCGGTGCTCTCAGAGTCACTGAGACCTTGTCAATGTGGGACACCAGGCCCCCTCTGAATATAGATTTCTGATACCTGCTCTGACTCACATTTTGTGTTTCCAGCTCATTTGCTCAAGGGTCTCTACTGCCACATTTTTTTTTTTTATCTTATCGAGATAATTAGTCCATTGATTAACCTTCCGCCCATCTCTCTGGCCATTTGCTGACCCTCTGGCACCTCTCCTGGTCTCATTTTCCTCTTTATTCAGTCTAGATTTCCCAATCCATTATTTTAATGGATCCTTCAAAAATGCTGTCCATTTCCTCTTTCCTATTGTATTTACCTGGTGCAACTTCTGCCCTGGATGAATTCCATGTCTACTGGAGAAAAGCCACCCGACAGAGTCTTCATGATTCACTTGAAATCCAGGACCTCTGGCCTCAAATGAGTGCCCGGTATTACCTTGCAGCCCTTCTGTATTCAGTAAGGCTCAATTTTCAGCTTATAAGACAAGTATTTTCTATTTCTTTTCAGATTTCCTGTGCTCCTCACTCTATAGCTGATAACCTGGCTACACTTCTTAGAGAAATTAGAAGCCACTGGGTACAAACCCACTTATCCTGCCACCAATAAACGTACCTAATCGTATGTCCATCCTTTCTTTGGTCCTTTACCAAGAGAGCAAGTGTCCCTCCCATCAAAGACCATTTCCTCCATAGGTGCTTTGGATCCCACTACTCCAGCCTCCTCAGAGACTTTGCCCCTTGTGATTATCTTCTTTATTTTTCCTTCACTTTTTATTTCTGTTTCTACTAGCTCCATTCTGTGTTAATACAAACATTATCTCTCACTTAAACACACGCACCCTGCCTCGACCTGCTCTCGACTATTGCTCCACATCCTGCACAAGTAACCCTTTTATTGGAATTGCTCTCAGTCAATAAAAGTTTCCATCATCAACTGGGGATGAGCTATGTACAGTTCGTCCTCAAAAGCAAAGTAAATACTTTTATCCTTCCCTTTAATTACAGATTTTCAAAGTAAGTAAATTGGTGCAATAGTCACTTCCATCAGTGGCAAATGAGTTGAAATTTTGGAGTCCTTACATGTCTATTTTACCTTCACATTTGATTGGTAGTTTCACTGGGTACAAAATTCTAGGGTAAAAATCACTTTTACTCCATTTCATTTTCATTGCTTTGGTTTCCATTCCTTTATATGTAACTGTGTTGTTTGTTTCCTTGACATCTCTGGAAATTTGGGGGTTGTCTTCTTTTCCCTAATATTCTGAAACTTATCAGTGAGAGTTTTTTATTGTGCTGAATTTTGGTGCATCCCTTCAATCTGGAAACGTAAAGCCTTCCATTCTCTGATAATTTCCCACTAGATCACGCTTCTGAAGCTCTGTCCGTACTTACCCACCCACCCAGCCTTGCTGAGGCAACAGTATGCTATCTGGGCTCTTTTTCACTTGTTTATATAGGGTTGCCATCAGTGGCTATTGACTCGATGACAGTTTGGTTTTTAGTACTACTCATCCTCTTGGGTACTTTTTATTCCTCTTGTCGTCTGTAGCCCTAGCTGTTGTCTTGGTGTTTGTTGTATCGCGTTACTTCTGTCTTCCCTTGGCGTCTCCTAGATGGCCTTCTCTGCTGAACCTCTGCCTTCTCCATCTCCTCAGACGGCTGCTTATCCGCTGTGCACTCTCTTGTGCTGGTGTTCCTGAGAGCTCAATCTCTTGCTCTCCTCTCTCCTTCTACACACTTTCCCTGGATAATTTCATTTAGATACCGTGTGTTCATTACTTTTTTTTTTAAAAAAAGTTATCTCCACCGGCCCTGATTCTGCCCTTTCCCATAAATTATAACAAAGGTCCACTCTTTGGACAGGAATGGATTGGACTTAGCAATGCAGAGTGACCATATATTGGATGCACTTTATGGTTCTATACATCTACAGGATATCATCCTGCTGACCTCTGGCTGGAGGAAGGAGAGTGGGTGGAGAGGAGGGGAAAGGAGACTGTTGGGAGGATGAGACATGTATGGAGCAGAGAGGAATAGTGTGCAGTCACCGGACAGGGAGAGCAGTGGAAGCTGCATATAGGGGGGCATGTAAATTTATACGTGAATGTACATTTTCACTCAGTTATGTTAAATAAAAATTAAAAAAAAAGTTATCTCCAGTCCTGACTTCTCTCCCTGAGCTCTAGATACTTATTTTCACCCGTCAAGTAGAAATAGCCATCTGAATGTCATACAACCATCTCAAACTCATTTTGTCTGAAACTGAACTGAAGCTCACAAGGTTTCTTTGTGTATTCATGATCACAGTTAATAGGCCCCTAACTCACGCAGAGATCCAGACTCCAGGCAGTCTTCTCAGATTCTGCTTTTTCTAGTTGTCAAAAATGTCTCTCCTTCAATGACTAGTGATAACTTACCCTTACATTTATCCCAGCTGATATTTGTACGCTGTGAGTCAGATCTGACTCAATGGCAGTGGGTTTTGTTTGGATCTCTATGAATACCCAGTGTGGTGTGCATGATAGGTGACAGGTGACATTACCACAGCTTTGAGATTACAGAGCCTCTCAGAGGTTAAGTGATTTTCCCAAGGTTATGTAATTACTCGTATTGCTCTGTTCTGACCATAAGAATGAATAAGAGCTCACATGTAATATGACCCTACTCTGTGCCAGGCACTGTTCAAAGCTCTCTCCACGTGTTAACTCATTTTTCATTTTCACAAAAATCCTATGAGGTCCCCATTATACAGATAGGGAAACTGAGAGGGAAAGTAACCTGCCAAGGTCACCAGCTACTAAGTGCCACAGCTGGGATTGAGAACCAGGGGATCCCCCCCCTCCTATTTCAATTCAGGTTTATGAAGGTATCATTTATGTACAGTAAAATTCACCTTTTTTAGGTATACAGTTCAGTGTACATATACAGCTGTATAACCACCACCACAATTAAAATATAGAACACTTATCACCCCAGAAACTTCCCTTGTGCCCATTTGCAAGCAAAACTCCCTCCTCACTCCTACCCTCAGACAAACAGTGGTATGTTTTCTGTTTGTATAGTTCTTCCCTTTCCAGAATGTCATATAAATGGAACCATACATTATGCAGCCTTTTGTGTCTAACTTTTTACTTAACATGATGCTTTTACGATTTGTCCTTGTTGTTGCAGTTGTCAGCTGCTTTCTGTTGCTAAGTAGGATAACAAGATGCTTAAGACTCATCTTGTGTATTCCCTCCCCAACCCTTGAAATAAACCATTTCTACGTGGAGCTTTGGTTTCCCTTTTAGAGGAAAGTGGTATTAGAGGTCAAGATTTGGGCACTAGTGCCCATTGCTTCTGGGGTGTCTTCTTTCTAGGCCCTTTGACAGCTATTGCTAGGAAACACACACTGTGCAATGCATATTTATATATACATTTTTAGAAATTATGAAGTCACACTGATTCCTCCAATCCAACCCCACTGGGTGCTTCTTTGCTTTCCATTTTTCCATATGTCACGCCTTCCACAGTTGGAACCCTAGCTCCCAACAGCATCAAATCATTTTCTCATTTCCTTAATCTTATAATACATTTAAAATTGTTTTAGAATTACTTCACTCATACCACTGCAGGAAACAAATTGACATCAAGTAGTTGAGAATTTGTTAGCAGTTCTCCATCCCTGCACTCCCAAAGACCAAGGATACATAGTATATAGTTAAATACTGTGTTCATCCATTACTTGGATTTGGCCCTTGTTTTGGAAACCCTAGTGGTGTAGTGGTTAAGCGCTATGGCTGCTAACTAAAAAAAGGTCAGCAGTTGGCATCCACCACGTGCTCCTGGGAAACTCTATGGGACAGTTCTACTCTGCCCTGTAGGGTCTCGATGAGTCGGAATCCATGACTCATTGTTTTCTTTTTGTTGTTGTTTCTTTCATGTGATTATTTATTTGAAATACAGGTTGTTTTAGTTTGCTTTGAGTCCTAGGTTTTTTTAGTTTTCTTTGAGTCCTAGGTTTTTTTCCCCTTTCTACCCTTGTTGATTTTATTTTTTGAATATGTAGAACATTAGCATATGTCCACAAATGACATCTATACAGAAAGATATACATAGAGGGAATACTGCCTCTTACAGTCCTTCGACATTGTTCTTTCCCATTCCTTATAAGTGACCAACTTTTGGTTCCTCCTCCCTGTGTTTCTTTTGGTAGAGACAAGCAGGTATATGTGAGCTTTCATATTTCCCCTTTTTTTCTTACACAGAAAGTAGTATCCTTTAGATCCTCTTTTGCACTTTGCTTTTGCTCACTTACGAAATCTGGAGACTACTCCATATTAGTTTGTGAGATTGTCCTCATTCTTCTTTACAGCTGCATAGTGCTCCATTGTGTAGATGTACCATAGCTCATTCAGCCACATGCTTATATTTGGGCATGTAGGTATTCTCTAATATTTTGCAATTACAAATAATTCTATAACTGATAACCTTGTGCATATGTGTTTTCATATTGTTGGAGTTGAATCTTCAGGCTAAATTCCAGGAAATGAGATTGTGGGGCTGTCAGGTAAAACGTATACAGAATGTTGCTAGATACTGGCAAGTCTTCTCCATAGCAACTGGAGCTTTACCAGTTCACATTCTCCCCAGCAATATAGGACAGAGTCTGTTTCCCCCATGGCCTTGCCAACAAAGTGTATTTTCCAACTCTTGAATTTTTGCCGATCCAATGGATGAAAAATGCTATCTTAGTATAGTTTTAATTTGCATTTCAACCAGACATATTTTAACTGAAAAATGTTAGAGAAGAGTCCTCACAGTTGTGATTCTCAGCTATTGAAACATTATCAAAAACTGTTAACTTAGTATTCTCTAGGAAACTCCCTGGGAGCAGTTTTCATCCTAGAAAACCTTTGGCATGAATCCACCCAAATGGACTGGAGTGGTTTAGGAGACCTTCTAACCACCTTTTCTGCAATCTGGTCTCTTCGCATTCACCGTTTTTTTTGTTTTGTTTTTAAGCTGTATTTCTAAAGCTTTCTTGCTCCACCTACTGGACAATGAAGGGAATTGAGCTGCCTTTTTCTCACACTGCGGTGTGCACTAGACGGGATTTGACCCCGCAGAAGTTCTGGCTTCATAAACTTGAGGACAAATGTAAGACTCTAAAGAGTAAAAGACACATGGATTTATGGTAATGGATACAACGTATTCCTATAGCATGCATAGCTTTAGAGACTTTTAATTAATAAGGGTAGTTGGCACACTGTTTCTTGTCTGTGCTAGTATGACATGTGTAATCTTTAGTGATAGCTGTTTCTGCAGGTAGTCTCCAGGGCTTCAGATGCTCATTTAAATAAGTCTCCAGGGCCTCAGATGCTCGTTTAAATAAATACATTTATTTATTTATGAAAAGTAGAAATTACTTTTTTCCCCTGGTTATTGCAGTAATGAATGCATGATGGAAATGAAAAGGAGAAGGGAAAGAAACAAACAAAAAAACACCTAGAAAGTGAAGGAAAGTCTGAAGACAAACATTAAAATCACGTGTACTCTCACCAATCATCAGGAACCACCATTAACAGTTTGGTCTCAACCCTTGTAGGTTTTTTACAGATTTGTACCCTCTATGCACGTGTGCTCCCCCCCCCATTTTTCTACGCATTGTACACATAATGTTTTCTTTTTCCAAAAATTAGACACTTGTAAAATTACCATTTTGTAATTTGATTTTGTCATTTAATATACATGATCATCTTTTTATAGTCTTCATAGAGGTCTATCATAGCAGCTTTTATGACTACTTTTTTATCTTAAGCAGGTAGTGTATAATTTTTCAGCATCAGAAACGATGTCCAGGAACATAAATTTTTATTCACATAACTAATTCCATTGGAATTAATGCTTAGAAGTAGAACAGTTGGTCAAAGAGTATATGTTTTAAAAAAAAAAGTGGTTTTTTTTTTTTTTTTGTATTCTTACAGGCACGTTGGGGTAAGCAGAATGAGGACCCCCAACCCCCAAATGTCTAAGTCCTAGTCTCTGGAACCTATGAATATGTTATGTGACAGGGGAAAAGGGACTTTGCAGAATGATGAAGTTAAGGCTGTTGAGATGGAGAATCATCCCAGATTACCGGGGGATTCAGAATGATAAGATTACTGACTAGAAGAGACTCTGAGCCCGGGAATATGGGCAGCCTCTGAAAGTTTGCCTTCCCTCCCTCTCTCCCTCCCTGCCTACCTCCTTCCTCCCTCCTCCCTTCTTTCTTCTCTCACTCCCTTCTGTTCTCTCTTACTCTTTTTCTATTGCATCCTGTCCTTAGTTTCTTGGAAGCACTATCTTCTGGTCATACTACTCTGAGGCTGTTATAGAATGTTTTGGTTGTTGATATTGAAGTTTTTCTTTTTTTGTTCTGTATATAAATTAGTTGTTCTTAGTTCCTTTTTGGTTTGTTTTTGTCTCTTTCCTTCGTTTTGAAAGTGTTCCTCAAGTGCCTGGTGATCTTTGACTGTTTATATTTAACTCTGAGGCACTTAAAAGCAGATAGCAGGGTATGTGAGCCTGAGTCTGGGCAGGGCTCTGGTGCAGGGTGATGGGGGTACTGTGTCGGTCAGGGCCTTGCAGGAGAAAGATGCCAGACTCAAACTGGGTCACTGAGGAGGCTTTCATTAAAAAGCCATTTATAAACATGTGGGCAGAGTTTAGAGATAAATAGCGAAGGTTAGTTCAGTATCCCAGGGGTAGCAACAACAGTGAGCTGTTGCTACTGAAAGTCTGAGAGGCCAGCAGGGGAATCATTTTTGAAACTCTGAGAGGATATCCATGGAAGGGGTAGCCAACCGGAGCTGTGGTCTTTGGTGGGAGGATGTAGCCAACCTGTGACCTGACAGGGATGGAGTAAAAACCAAAATCAAACCCATTGCTATCAAGTCTATTCTGATTCATAGCGACCCAATAACACAGAGTAGAATTGCCCCGTAGAGTTTCCAAGGAGCGCCTGGTGTACTTGAACTGCTGACCTTTTGGTTAGCAGCCACAGCAGTTAACTACTACACCGCTGGGGTTTAGCATCTTGCTCCTTCCACCATCCATTGCCACTGCTGGGTCTTTTCATTGGCTGCACTTGGCTCAAAGCAGTCTGTACTTCTGCTCAGAGCAGGGTGGAGGAGGACAGAGTGAACACCAAAGACATCCAGCGCAGACTGTATCATTCTGGATTCTGCCAGAGAACAGAAGCCACTCTAGTTATTGCATGTATAAAAGGTTGACGATGGAATTAGGGCCTGATGTGGATGTTGGAAGAGCTACACAGGGAGAGGTGAGGACAGAGCTCAAGAACACTGTCAGAATGTCAGAGCAGTTGACACTGGCACTGAAGACTATGGCTTGAAGTTCCAAAGCTTGTATAGCAGAGAAAACAATTCTCAAGAATCTTCTAGAAGTTCCCATCAATTGATGTAATTTATAGAGGCAAAGTGGGCTGTTCCCAAAGCTCAATGGATAGGCACTACAAATCTCATCTGCCCACATGTCTGCTTTCCACCATCTCTAGAGAACTAGAGTTTCTCCCACGTTGATATCTAGGCTCTTTGAGTCTTCTGGAGAAGGAGTCTCTCATTTCCTACCTGGGGCACAGAAGGCAGGGAGTTAGAACAGGCAAGCTTGATGACTAGGGTTCCTGGAACTGGAGGATCAGCCTGGTGGAGGGAGGTAAAGGGCCAGCCACTTAGTGTGCTGACTGTGACACTGTACCCCCTGAACCTCAGCTGGTTTTCCTTAGCCAGGAGCCTCCCCTCCTGGAGCCTGCTGCAGACCTGAAGGCACTGGCTTCCTGCTAAGCCCGTTATCCCTCCTGGGCTGCTGGTTTTACTCCAATAGCATCTTGAAACATCAAATCCTATGCTATTTCCTCTCCTCCCCTATCTTTGTTGGTTGGTTCCCTTACCATTATTTTATGGTATCATCGCTGATACCAAATGAATCTTGGCGAACAACAGAGAATACCAGAAAGATGTCTGCCTGTGTTTTATTGACTGTGCAGAGGCGTTTAACTGTGTAGATTATAAAAAATTATAGATAGTATTGCAAAGAATGGGAATTCCAGAGCACTTAGTTGTGCTCGTTAGGAACCTGTACATAGGTCAAGAGACAGTGGTTCCAAAAAGAGTAAGAGAATTCTGTGTGGTTTAAAGTCAGGAAAGGTGTGTCTCAGGGCTGTATCGTTTCATCATACTTAGTTTGTATGCTTGGCAAATAATCTAAGGAGATGGACTAGATGAGGAAGAATGGGGCATCCAGATTAGAGAAAGACTTGTTAACAGCCTGTACTGTGCAGATGACCCAAGCTTGCTTGCTGAAAGTAAGGAGGACTTGAAGCACTCAGAAAATCAAAGACCACAGCCTTCAGTATAGATTATACCTCAACAAAAAACAAAACAAAAAGCCTCACAACTGGACCGGTAAACAATGTCATAATAAACAGAGAAAAGATTATGAGGTTGTCAAGAATTTCATTTTACTTGGATCCATAATCAACAACCATGGAAGCAGCAGTCAGTAAATCAAAAATGCTGTGCTGGGCAAATCTGCTCCAAAAGACCTTCTTTTTTTGTAGTTTAATATGACTGAGTGAAAATGTACATTCCTGTATAAATTTGCATGCCCACCTACATGCAGATTCCACTGCTCTCCCTGCCCGGTGACAGCACACTATTCCTCTCTGCTCCGTACATGTCTCATCCTCCCAACAGCCTCCTTTCCCCTCCTCTCCATCCACTCCCCTTCCTCCAGCCAGAGGTCAGCAGTATGATATCCTATAGATGTACAGAACCATAAAGTGCATCCAATATATGGTCACTCTGCATTGCCAAGTCCAATCCATTCGTGTCCAAAGAGTGGACCTTCAGTATGCTTTATGGGAAAGGGTAGCATCAGAGCCAGGGCCCATGCTCCCAGGGGAACTGCGAAACCGCTGGACCATCAACTGAGGACTTTTAGTGGAGATCTCAGGATGTTCCCCCTTTTATTCTTCTGTTGCCAGTGAGACTCAACTCTGTGAGCTCCATCGTGACTACCACTGGTGGTGGCCAGGCACCATCCAGTTTTTCCAGTCCCAAGTCGATTCTCTCTATCTTCTGGGTTGTCTTTACCCCATGTCATTTTGGTCCTCGGTGAGCATCCATTCCTGCTGAGTTGGGACCATTTGCTGTGCCCTCGGATGGCAGCTTGGCAGCTTTTACGACCCCAGACGCCACTCACCAATGTGAGATGCAGAGAACTCTCTTAGCAAAACGATAGTTGTGCCAATTGGCCTCGATTTCACCTAAGAGCGTGGTCCCCTGCCCCCCGCCCCAGCTACTCTATCCTTGCAATATTGGGTTAAGATGGAAGGAGTACTCAAGTTATGCTGAAGTCCACTTAATGTTGTTCTTGTTTCTAATGTGTGCTATCACCGCTTTCTCCCAACTACATTTCTAGTAACTATCTAAACTAAACCCTGCCCCCTCCCCCTCCCACCCTCCCCCCTTGCAGCTGTCAAAGAGTCTTTTCTTCTACACACAAGTCTGTTTTTGAGATCTTATCGTAGAAGTCTCATAGATTATTTGTCCTTTTGTCGCTGACTACTTTCGCTCAACATAATGTCTTCCAGGTGAAACCAGGTTATGAGATGTTTTCTGGAATCATCATTATTCTTTATCATTGCGTAGTGCTCCATTGAGTATATGTACCATTGTTTACCTATCCATTCTTCTGTTGTTGGGCATCTGGGTTGATTCAAGACCTTCTTTTTTAAAAAAAAATTTTTAATTGTGATTAAGTGAAAGTTTACAATCCAAGTCAATTTTGCATTTAAATCCCAAGCACCCACCTCTCTGCAGCTGTATCTACACTCCTCACCTTGCGATAGCACACTCCTTTTTCACTCTTTACTTCCAGTATCCACTCAACCAACCCTTGCCCCCTCCTCTTCACCCTCTCCTCTCGCCTCTAAAAGGAAACCAGTAGGACAGCTTCATATATATATATATTAAACCATGAGGACACATTACTACTGGAATCACTCTGTGTCCCCAGGTCCATTCTTCACCTGAAGTGTTGGCTTCAGTACTGGTTTCAGCTCTGACCTAGCAGCAACTTCAGGGGCCATGTTCTTAGGGGACCCTCCAGGTTGTTGGACCATCAAATCCAGTCTGCAAAAGATTTTTATTTTATTTTTTATTATGACTGAGTGAAAATGTACGTTCCCATATAAACTTACATGCCCACCTATATGCAGCTTTCACTGCTCTCCCTGCCCGGTGACAGCACAGTATTCCTCTCTGCTCCATACATGTCTCATCCTCCCAGCAGTCTCCTTTCCCCTCCTCTCCAACCACTCTCCTTCCTCCAGCCAGAGGTCAGCAGGATGATATCCTATAGATGCATAGAACCGCAAAGTGCCTCCAATATATGGTCACTCTGCATCGCCAAGTCCAATCCATTCGTGTCCGAAGAGTGGACCTTCAGTATGATTTATTCGTAAGGGCAGTATCAGGGTCAGGGACCATGCTCCCAGGGGAACCCTGAAGCCACTGGACCATCAGTTGAGGTCTTTTAGTGGAGATCTCAGGGTGCACCCCTTTTTATTCTTGTGTTGCCAGTGAGACTCAACTCTGTAAGCTCCATCGTGGCTATCACTGGTGCTGGCCGGGCACCATCCAGTTCTTCTAGTCCCAAGTCGATGTAGGCACCCATTTATGTGGGTCTCTCTATCTTCTGGGTCGTCTTTGCTCCCTGTCATTTTGGTCCTTGGTGAGCATCCATTCCTGCTGAGTTGGGACCATTTGCTGTGCCCTCGGATGGCAGCTTGGCAGCTTTTAAGACCCCAGGCACCACTCACCAATGTGGGGTGCGGAGAGCACTCTTAGGAAAATGCTAGTTGTGCCAACTGGCCTCGATTTCACCTAAGAGCATGGTCCCCCGCCCCCTGCCCCAGCTACTCTATCCTTGCAATATTGGGTTAAGATGTAAGGAGTACTCAAATTATGCTGAAGTCCACTTAATATTGTTCTTGTTTCTAATGTGTGCTATCACCGATTTCACCCAACCAAACTTCTACCAACTATCTAATCTAAATCTTCCCCCCCTTGCCCTCCCTCCCTCCCCTCCCTTGCAGCTGTCAAAGAGTCTTTTCTTCTATACACAAGTCTGTTTTGGAGATCTTATTGTAAGGGTCTCATACAATATTTGTCCTTTTGTCGCTGACTACTTTCACTTAACATAATGTCTTCCAGTTGAAACCAGGTCAGGAGATGTTTCCTGGAATCATCATTATTCTTTATCATTGCGTAGTGCTCCATTGAGTACATATACCATAGTTTACCTATCCATTCCTCTGTTGTTGGGCATCTGGGTTGATTCAATCTTTTTGCTATCGTGGACTGTGCTGCGATAAACATTCTCGTGCATGTTCTATCCATTTTTTTAGGGAAGCGCCAGATTACTTTCCAAAGAGGCTGGACCATTTCGCAACCCCACCAACAGTGTAGGAGGGTTCTACTTTCTCCACAGCCTCTCCAGCATTTGTTGTTTTGTGTTTTTTGGATCATGGCAAAAGACGTTTTTAAATTGTTAAAAAGCACACAGGTTATCTTGAGGACTAAAGTACACCTGTCCCAAGCCGTGGTATTTTCAGTAGACTCCTATGCACGTGAAAGCTGGACAATGAATAAGAAAGAGCAAAGAATTGCTCCTTTTGAATTACGGAATTAGTGAGGACTACTAAATATACCATGAACTGCCACAAGAATAAACAAATTTGTCTTGGAGGAACTACAGCCAAACTGCTCTTAGAAGCAAGGATAGAGAGACATCTTCTCATGTACTTTGGATATGTTAATCAGGAGGGACCAATCCCTGTAAGAAGAAACATCATACTTGGTAAAGTAGAGGCTCAGTGAGAAAAGAAGATTCTCAATAAGATGGATTCACACAATGTCTGCAACGGTGGGCTCAAGCGTAGCAACAACTGTGAGGATGGTGCAGGACCAGGAAGTGTTTTGTTGTGTATAGGGTCGCTGTAAGTGGGAACTGACTCCACAGTACCTGACAACAACAACAACACGTGTCAAGTTTAATTGCCAGATTCTGTCCTGGTCAGGATGTTTCATGGGAATTGAATGGTTCAGTGATCATTGTTGGGCTGGATTAAAAAAAAAAAAAAAAAGACTGTTTGGTTATTAAAGATCCTACGCTTGTGAACTTAGGTTGGCTAAGGTTGGGAGGGGAGGTAGCTAGTGTCCTGAAAAGGGTTCAGTCTCATTAGAGAGTATCAGAGAATTGTGTAGCATTTTTATTAGGAATACTAATTTCTTCCTAGAAGAAAGCTACGAAGTATAGCCTCAAAAAGTTCTGTTTTAGACTAGCTTTAATTTTTCACTGTCAAATTTATGAGAAAAAGAAAAGGTAATTTGAGAATGTTCCAGAATAAAGGTCTTCCCTCCTCAATGTTCTTAATTTGCCTTATTAGAACACTAACCCAAAAAAACCAAACCCACTGCCGTTGAGTCAATTCCCACTAATAGTGACCCTAGAAACAGAGTAGAACTGCCCCGTAGAGTTTCCAAGGAGTGCCTAATCTTTTGGTTAGCAGCTGTAGCACTTAACCACTGTTCCACCAGGGTTTCCATTGAAACACTAAACAGGAGTTAAAAACCAAACTAGTTGTCTTTGAGTCACTTCTGACTCACAGTGACCCGACGTGTATCACAGTAGAACTGTACTCCTCATAGGGTTTCCAAAGGCCGATTTTTGGGAAGTCGATCCTCAGGGCTTTCTTCCAGTGCCTCTGAGTTGACTTAAATCACCTATCTTTCAGTTAGCAGCTGAGCATGTTAACTATGTGCACCACCCAGGCACTCTTAAAGAGGAGTTACCGGCTTAAAACAAAATACAATTAAAATACATGGGAATTATTCTGTAGCTTACTGTTGTTGTTAGGCACCGTCGAGTCAGTTCCAACTCACAGTGACCCTACGAACAACAGAAAGAAACACTGCTCGTTCTTGCACCATGTCCACAATCATTTTTATGCTTAAGCCCATTGTTGCGGCCACTGTGTCAATCCATCTTGTCAAAGATCTTCCTCTTTTTCACTGACCCTCCACTCTACCAAGCATGATGTCCTTTTCCAGGGACCGATCTCTCCTGACAACATGTCCAAAGTATGTAAGATGCGGTCTTGCCATCTTTGCTTCCAAGGAGTACTCTGGTTGTACTTCTTCCAGAACAGATCTGTTTGTTCTTTTGGCCGTCCATGGTACAGTCAACATTCTTCTCCCACACCACAGTTTAAAGGTGTCTATTTTTCTGTCTTCTTTGTTCATAGTCCAGATTTCGCATGCGTATGACGCGATTGAAAATATCATGGCTTGGGTTAGGCACGTTTTAGTCTTTAAGGTGACATCCTAACTTTCGAATACTTTAAAGATGTCCTTTGCAGCAGATTTTCCCGGTGCAATGTGTCTCTTGATTTCTTGACTGTTGCTTCCAAGAGCATTGATTGTGGACCCAAGTAAAATGAAATCTTTGACAACCTCGGTCCTTTCTCTGTTTATGACAATGTTGCTTACTGGTCCAGTTGGAGTTTTGTTTTCCTGATGTTGAGGTGTAATCCATACTGAAGGCTGTGGTCCTGGATCGTCATCAGTAAATGCCTCAAATCTTGTTTTCCAGCAAGTAAGGTGGTGTCATCTGCATAACGCAGATTGTGAATGAGTCATCCTGCAATCCTGATGCCTTGTTCTTCTTTGTGTAATCCAGCTTCTCAGGTTATTTGCTCGCCATACAGATTAAAAAGGTATGGTGAAAGGATACAACCTGGACACACGCCTTTCCCGACTTTAAACCATGCAGTGTCCCTTTGTTCTGTTCTCATGACTGCATCTTGATCTGTATACAGATTCCTTAAGAGCACAGTCAGGTGTTCTGGAATTCCCATTCTCCACAATGTTAGCCATAGTTTAGTATGACCCACACAGTCAATGCTTTTGCATAGTCGATGAAACACAGGTAAACATCTTGCTGGTATTCTTTGCTTTCAGCCAACATCCATCTGACATCAGCAATGATATCCCTAGTTCCATGTCCTCTTCTGAACCCAGCTTGAATTTCTGGCAATTCCTTGTCAATATATTGTTGTAGTCGCTTTAGAATGATCTTGAGCAGAATTTTACTTGCATGTCATATCAACAATATTGTTCGGTGATTTCCACATTTGGTTGGATCACCTTTCTCTGGAATGGGCATAAATATGGATCTCTTCTAGTCAGTTGGCCAGTTAGCTCTCCTCCAAATTTCTTGGCGTAGATGAGTGAACACTTTCAGCTCTGCATCTGTTTGTCGAAATATCTCAGTTGATATTCCATCAATTCCTGGAGCCTTGTTTTTTACCAATGCCTTCAATGCTGCTTTGACTTCTTCCTTATGTACCATTGATTCCTGATCATATGCTACCTCTTCAAATGGCTGAACATCGACTAGTTCTTTCTGGTGTAATGACTGTGTATTTCTTCCATCTTCTTTTGATGCTCCCTGAGTCATTTAACAGTTTCCCTGTAGAATCCTTCATTATTGCAACTTGAGGCTTGAATTTTTTCTTCAGTTCCTTTAGCTTGAGAAACACAGAATGTGTCCCTTCTGGTTTTCCATTTCCAGCTCTTTGCACATGTCACTATAATACTTTCTTTTGTCTCCTCAAGCTGCTCTCTGAAATCTTCTGTTTAGATCTTTTACTTTGTGGTTTCTTCCTTTTGCTTTAGCTGCTCGACGTTCAAGAGCAAGTTTCAAAGTCCCCTCTGACATCCAATTTGGTCTTTTCTTTCTTTCCTGTCTTTTTAATTACCTCTTGTTTTCTTCATGGATGATGTCTTTGATGTCATTCTACAGTTTGTCTGGTCTTCAATTATTAGTGATGAACACATCAAATCTCTTCTTGAAATGGTCTTTAAACTCAAGAGGGATATACTCAAGGTCATACTTTGGCTCTCATGGACTTGTTTTAATTTTCTTCAGTTTCAATTTGGATTTGCATATGAGCAATTGATGATCTGTGCTACGGGCAGCACCTAGTCTTGTTCAGACAGCTGATATGGAGCTTTTCCATCATCTTTTTCCACAGATGTAGTCAGTTTGGTTCCTGTGTGTGCCATCTGGTGAGGTCCATGTGTACAGTTGCCATTTGTGTTGGTTAAAAAAGGTATTTGCAATGAAAAAGTCGTTAGTCTTGCAAAATTCTATCATGCGATCTCTGGCATTGTTTCTATCACTGAGGCCGTATTTTCCAACTACTGATCCTTCTTCTTTGTTTCCAACTTTTGCATTCCAGTCACCAGTAATCATCAATGTATCCTGATTGCATGGTTAATCAATTTCAGACTGCAGAAGCTGTTAAAAATCTTCAACCTCTTCATCTTTGGCCTTGGTGGTTGGTGTGTAAATTTGAATAATAGTTGTATTAACCGGCTGTCCTTGTAGGCGTATGGATATTATCTTATCACTGATAGCGCCATACTTCAGGACAGATCTTGAAATGTTCTTTTTGATAACGAACACAACACCGTTCCTCTTCAAGTTTTCATTCCCAACATGGTAGACCATATGATTGTTGGATTCAAAGTGGCCCAGAATGGTCCATTTCAGCTCACTAATGCCTAGGATGTCAATGTTTATACATTCCATTTTTGACGATGTCCAGTTTTCCTAGAGTCATACTTCGTATATTCCATGTTCTGATTATTAGTTATGTTTGCAGCTGTTTCTTCTCATTTTGAGTTGTGCCACATCAGGGCATGAAGATCCCAGAGGCCTTACTCCATTCATGTCGTTAAGATCTACTCTACTTTAAGGAGGCAGCTCTTCTCCGGTTGTCTTCCAAGTGCCTTCCAACCTGGGGGGCTCAGTTTCTGGCACCCTATCTGACAATGTTTGGCCACTATTCATAAGGTTTTCCCTGGCTAATTCCTTTCAGAAGTAGACTGCTGGGTCCTTCTTCCTAGTCTGTCTTAGTCTGGAAGTTCAGCTGAAACTTATCTACCATGGTTGACCCTGCTGGTACCTAATACCAGTGGCATAGCTTCCTGCATCACAGCAACAAGCAAGCCTCCACCGACAGACAAGTGGTGGCTGCACACTCCGTCCCTGCCTAATGGTGTTACCCTGCTTACCTGATGCTATTACCCTCCCCACCTGATGCTGTTACTCTCCTTACGTGATGCTATTATCCTCCTTCCCTAACGCTGTTACCCTTTTTACCTGATGCTCTTATCTGCCTTACCTGATGCTGTTAACCTCCTTACCTGACGCTGTTACCCTTCTTACCTTACTATTATTGCACTCTGTTAAAAAGGTCTGGAGTAATAGTCCATCAAGTTAATCATAATTATCAATTACCTCTGCAATAGTTGATAATTGTGAGATCCAGGTGTTCCTTAGCAACTCTATAGGGCAGTTCTACTCTGTCCTATGGGCTCACTGTGAGTCAGAATTGACTCGACGACAATGGATTTTTTTGTGTGAGATTATGGGAGATTATTTTCTTCTACATTTTGTATCTTTAGTGTTTTCTACAATTAAAAAAATAATGAGCAACTATTGCTTTCATAGGAATTATGATACAAGTATATTTTAAGAAACATCGGGTCACTTTGACCAGCACGGGGGTGTGTGTCACCAGTAACTGTGTGTCACTACAATGCATTCTCATGACTAAGGATTGACAGGTTCCTCAAATGAGTCTCTCTTTTTTAATTGTTTTATTATTGTGATTAAGTGAAAACATACAATGCAAACCAGTTTTGCATGCCCTCCTATCCACAGCCCCTCTGCTCTCCTGGCCCCGTGACAGCACACTCCTTCTTCTCATTTTACTTGTCGTATCCTCTTGATAACCTCCCGCCCCTCCCCTCCACCCTCTTCTCTCCTAACTAGGAAGAGACCAGTAGGACAGCATCCTATAAGTGCATCGAACCATAAAGCACACCCATCATATAGTCAGATTGTGTCCCTGAGTCTAGTCCGTTTTTGTCCAAAGAGTTGGCCTCAGTAGTGTTTCCTAGACAGAGGCAGCAGCAGGTCTGGGGGCCGCACTCCCAGGGGATCCCCCATGCTGTCAGGCTATCAGTTGTGGTCTTTTAGTAGAGTTCTCGAGCTGCACCCCTTTTCCACAAGGACTCAACATGGTGTGCACCATCACGGCTGTCTTTGGTGGTGGCTGGGCACCATCTGGTTCTTCTGGTCATGTGTTGATACAGTCTCCCATTACATGTGCCCTTCTGTCTTCTGCATTCTTTTTTGCTCGTGTCTTTGGTGTTCTCAGTGATCATCTGTTCTGGCTGAGATGGGGTCATTTGGTGTACCTCAAGTGGCAGCTTGCTAGCTTTTAAGACCCCATACGCTACCAGTATGGGGTACAGAAGTAAAGAGTTTTCTTAAATCTTAGCTGAGAGATGAGGGACAGCAATGGTTCTCCTACTTTAGCTGTGTCCAAATCCCCTGGAGGATCACTGGGCCTCTCCTCCCCTCTCCAGTCTCCACAAGGTGCAGTTCTAACCAGTTCCCACCGTGATGCTGCTGCTGGTCTGAGGGCCACACTTTGAGAACCTTTGTGGCACAGGAAAGAAAACTTCAACAGGGCTGGAGAAGGGAAACCCAGATCCAAGGCTGGCAAGCAAAACAAAGAAGATGAACTTGACTTCCCTTCCCACTTTTGCCTCTGGCTGACTTGTAATTCCTTTTGAGAAGAGGAACTTGATTTGGCCAACTCTATTTAATAATAACTCTTGTTAGAAAAGTGTTGTGTCATATCTTATTAAGTGAGTGTCTGTTTCAGAGACTTTTCAATTAAGTTCTGTGGCCTTAGGGACTTGAGAACCATCTGTGATTGGCTGTCTGTACTGAGGACTACAGGACATCAGAGATGGCTGTGTCCTCACCCTTGGCCCTGGCAGCCAGCCTTGGTTTCTTGGAACTCTGAGGAGGTGAGATGGAGGGTAGTGGGGTAGTGGTGATAGCAATATTGATTTCTTGTAGGCAAAACACAAAGAAGCCATCCCTACCAGGCCCTATGTAATTGACAAAAGACGAATACACTGTGTGTGTATTTAGGCTTATTGAGATACAATTCACATAATATACAATCTACCCACTTAAAAATACAATTCAGTGGGTTTATTTATTTATTACCATCATAGTGGGAGTAAAATGGTATCTCATTGTGGTTTTGATTTACATCTCTCTGATGACTAATGACATCTGAGCATTTTTTCATGTTTGGTGGCAATTTGAATGTTCTCTTTGGTGAAATGTCTATTCAAATCCTTTACCTATTTTATCATTGAGTTATTTATCTTTTTGTTGTAAAGCTGTAGAACTTGTATATACATTTTGATTACTGTATACTTGTCAGATATGTGGTTTCTGAAGACATTCTCCCAGTTGGTAGCTTGTTTTTTCATTTTTTTTGTAGTCTTTTGATGAACAAAAGTTTTTTTTTTATTATGATTAAATGAAAGTATATAATGCAAGTCAATTTTGCATACCTGCCTCTCTACAACTCTGTCTGCTCTCCCCACCTTGTGACAGCACACTACTCCTTTTCATTCCTTACTACTAGTATCCTCCCAATGAACACCTGTCCCCTCCTCTACACCCTCTCCTCTCCCCTGTAGAAAGAAACCAGTAGGACAGCCTTCTGTAAATGTATAAAACCATAAAGTACACTCATTACATGCTCAATCTGAGTTCCTGAGTCCAGTCCATTCTTAGTCTGAAGTGTTGACCTTAGTACTGGTTTCAGGTATGGGGCAGCAGCAGTTCTAGGGGCCATGTTCCCAGAGGACCTTCCAGGTTGTTGGACCATCAATTTTGGTCTTTCAGTAGAGTTCTTGATCTCTACCCCTCTTTTTCTCATGCTACTTCAGAGACTCTACATTGTGTCCATTATCAAGGTTGGATGAATAAAAGTTTTTAATTTTTGTAAGGTCCCATTTATTTTGTCTTTCATTGTTTGTGCTTTTGTTACTATATTAGATAAGCCACTGTTGAAAGTTAGGCCTGACAGTATTGTTCTTGCTTGGTTTTCTAATAATTTTATGGTTTTCAGTTTGCACATTTAGGTCCTTAATCCATTTTGAGTTTGTTTTTATGTATGATGTGGGGCATGGATCCTGTTTAATTTTTCTGCATGTGAAGATCCAATTTTCTCAGCACCATTTATAGAAGGGGCGTTTCTTTCCCTGTTGAATGGACTTAGCACCCTTGTTAAAAATCAGTTGACCATAGATGTGTGGGTTTATTTCCACACTTTCCATTCTGTTCCATTGGTCTGTATGTCTGTTGTTATACCAGTACCAGGCAGTTTTGATTACTGTAGCTGTTATAGTGTTTTCATATCAGGAAGTGTAAGTCCTCCTACTTTGTTCTTCTCTTTCAATATTATTTTAGCTATTCAGGGCCTCTTGCCATTCCATATAAAGTTGAAGACTGGTTTTTATGTTTCTGTAGAGAAAGCTGTTGGAATTTTGATCGGGATAGCATTAAATCTACAAATTTCTTTGGATAGTATTGACATCTGAACAATATTAAGTCTTCCAATCCATGAACATGGAACATCTTTCTATTTGTTTATATCTTCTTTAATCTCTTTTCAGCAGTTATTTAAAGTTTTCACCATGTAAGCCCTTTACCGTTGGTTAAATTTATTCCTAAATTATTTTATTCTTTTAGATTGTATTGTAAATGGAATTGTTTCCCTGTTTTCCCTTTCAGACTTCTCAATTCTGGTGCATGGACTTTTGTTTGTTGACCTTGTCCTCTGCGAGTTTGCTAAATTGTATTCACTGGTAATAAGACTCAATCTTGAGCTCATTGTCCCCTGCTGGGTGACTTTCTTTTCCATTCGATTGATCTCTCCATCTACACAGCCTCCAAAATTAGGTGACAAAATATTTCTCTCAAATCTTTCTTCTGTGCTCCACACTCTCTCCCTAAACCCAGCAACTTACCAGATTCTGTCATATGTACCTCAGAAACGGCTCTAGAATGCGACCTCCTCTTTGTGAGTGTCTTTTGCCTTTAATATTTCTGGACTGGACCATGACCTCCCACTTGGAGGCTTTTCCTCCTCCAGCCCCTCTTTTGCAGGGCTCACTCAAGTTACTTTCCTAAAATCAGTCTGCTGAGAGACTTGTGCTCCAACTTGCTGCCTACAGGGTCTTGTTTGCACTTCCTGTTGGACATCTTGTTCAACGATTCCCTTAGAATCTGCCATTTGGCCTGTGCCACTGCCCCTTCCACACACACCTTCATAAGTCCCCTCACAATACTATGTGTTTTCTGTACTCTGAGAAGCCTCATTTGTTTTTCCCTGTGTCTGGAGGGCCAGGAAATGTCAGTCCCACCTGGAGAGACAGCTCCAGTGCCACTCTAGTCTGTGATAGGTCCCTGGAATTTTTAACTTCTCTTTAAAGGTCAGGGAAAAAAAGAAAACATTTTTGCTAGTCAATTCTTGCTTTTAAATCTTCATTATTAATAAGATAAAATGTCCCCTATCACTAGTTTATCAGCTCCCATTTTAAAAAATTGACCTGTTGGGATGTCTTCTTTCTGTGTTGAATGCCAATTATTCTATTTGAAGTTGTTAACATTTATTACAATACTTAGTTCACACATAAATTGCTATCTGATACTTTGGGAACCTTTTTTTGAAGATCATTTGATTTGCTTTTTAATTGAGGAAATGCCCTTCCTTACACATGACCCCTTGTAATTTGGGAGGGAAGAGCACAGCATGGTGGGTAGGAAACAGTAGGAGGTTGTTTTCCTAGGACCATTCTTCCAGTCTGCTGTCTTCTCAGACAAGCGATGCTGTGGAAAAGGATGGACTGATGTTCTCAGATGCCATGAACATGTCTGGACTGATGTTCTCAGCAAGTTTGTCTGTAGACTGAGGCTGTTTCTGTGTGTTACAGATGCCAAGTTCCTGTGACTGGTTGGCTATGAAGTTAGTTACTGAGGCATTCTTAGGATTTTTAAATATGAATACCCTATTCCAGATTTACAGCTTTGTGGAAAAAGTACACTTCTCTTTCTAATAACTTCATCCGTGTTTTATAAGGCAAACTTTTCCTGCAAAGCTTGTAATAATGGTTTAGACATTTTATAAGTCTTGATTCTTTTTCATCTCCATGTTGTTGCTGTTAGTTGTTGTCAACTTGGCAACAATGGAGTAACACAGAACAAGATGCTGTGTGCTCCTGCATCATCTTCGAGATGGCTAGTATTCTTTAGTCCATTGTTGCCTTCCAACCTAGGACACTCATTTACCGGCACTGTATTGGACAGCATTCTGCTGTGATCCATAAGGGTTTTTATTTTTCTGTATTTTACTGTGTTTTTGGTAAAGGTGCATACAGCAGTTATGTTCCTATACAACAATAACTACACAAGTTTTTCAGTGGCATTGACTACAATGTATGAACAATTTCATTAGGTATATTCTAGCTGTTCCATAAAGTTTCCACTTAATTTTTAGAAGTATATTGCCAGGTCTTTCTTTCTAGTCTTAGGTTGGAAGCTCTGCTGAAACTGCCCACCTTGGTTGACTCAGCTGGTGTTTGAAATACTGGTGGCAGAACTTCCAGCATCCCAGGAACATGCAAGCCACCATAGTACGACAAACAGGTAGTGACAGGTAGTGGTTCATCTCCATAGAGCTGGTAAACCCAGTTTGCTTGGATTTGTTTAAAAAGGATTCACTGAAGAAAGAGAGAATCTTTCCAAGAGGTTATCAAGCCAGCTCAGTTATAATAGCTCAAGATATTCTTTCTGTGGCTCTTGGTCCCCCTGACAAAACCAAACCCACTGCTGTCAAGTGGCTTCTAACTCATAGCAACCCTACAGGACAGAGTAGAACTATTCCATAGAGCTTCCAAGGAGCACCAGGCAGATTTGGACTGCTGACCTTTTGGTTAGGTAGATGCAGAACTGACCCACTACACTACCAGGGTTTCCCTCCTGACAAAAGTTATCTTTAACCCATTATATACAATACAAAGGAGGAATGGCAAAGCTTGTCTCAGAACTGTCACCCTAAAGGCTTGACCACTGGGTTAAGGTACTGTCTGCCAGGAGTGTCTTTCCCTTTGTAAAAAATAAATATTTATTTTGGGGGAAACACCTTGAGACTATGCAACTATCCTATTTCTCCTTAAACTTTCACCGACTAATTTTAGAATTCTAGGTGGGTTGTGCCTTTATCAGTTATTACTGTGGTGTTCTAATGCTGCTTTTTCTCATGTCCTCATATCTCCCACATTTATTAATTGTAATTCTTCTCTAAGGCATCATTGTCCGTTCTTCCCATTTATTTATTTTAGTCAACAATATCAGTGAGAACTCATTGACGCTGATTTTATTCTTTCGGGTTGTGATCCAACACCGTTGTTATTTATCTTGTTGCTGAAATCATTCCAGCTCTAGCTGTTGGAAGTACTTTCAGATTGGCTTTTGTGCCTTTTTGACCTGCCTCTGTCCTGTGGTTTTTTTTTTAATTTAACATAACTGAGTGAAAATGTACATTCATGTATAAATTTACATGCCCCCCCATATGCAGCTTCCACTGCTCTCCCTGTCCGGTGACTGCACACTATTCCTCTCTGCTCCATACATGTCTCATCCTCCCAACAGTCTCCTTTCCCCTCCTCTCCGTCCACTCCCCTTCCTCCAGCCAGAGGTCAGCAAGATGATATCCTATAGATGTATAGAACCATAACGTGCTTCCAATATATGGTCACTCTGCATTGTCAAGTCCAATCCATTCCTGTCCAAAGAGTGGACCTTTGTTATAATTTATGGGAAAGGGCAGCATCAGGGCTGGGGGCCATGCTCTCAGGGGAACCCCAAAACCGCTGGACCATCAACTGAGGTCTTTTAGTGGAGATCTCATGATGCACCCCTTTTTATTCTTGTGTTGCCAGTGAGACTCCTCTCTGTGAGCTCCGTCATGGCTATCACTGGTGGTGGCCGGGCACCATCTGGTTCTTCCGGTCCCAAGTCGATGTAGGCACCCACTCTTGTGGGTCTCTCTGTCTTCTCGGTTGTCTTTACCGCATGCCATTTTGGCCCTCGGTGAGCATCCGTTCCTGCTGAGTTGGGACCATTTGCTGTGTCCTTGGATGGCAGCTTGACAGCTTTTAAGACCCCAGATGCCACTCACCAATGTGCAGTGCAGAGAGCTCTCTTAGCAAAACGCTAGTTGTGCCAATTGGCCTGGAATTCGCCTAAGAGCATGGTCCCCCGCCCCATGCCCCAGCTACTCTATCTTTGCAGTATTGAGTCAAGATGGAAGGAGTATTCAAGTTATGCTGAAGTCCACTTAATGTTGTTCTTGTTTCTAATGTGTGCTATCACTGCTTTCTCCCAACTAGATTTCTAGTAACTATCTAAACTAAACCCTCCCCCCCTCACCCTCCCTCCCTCCCCTCCCTTGCAGCTGTCAAAGAGTCTTTTCTTCTATACACAAGTCTGTTTCTGAGGTCTTATCGTAGAGGTCTCATACAGTATTTGTTCCTTTGTCGCTGACTACTTTCACTCAACATAATGTCTTCCAGTTGAAACCAGGTTAGGAGATGTTTCCTGGAATCATCGTTATTCTTTATCATTGCATAGTGCTCCATTGAGTATATGTACCACAGTTTACCTATCCATTTTTCTATTGTTGGGCATCTGGGTTGATTCCATCTTTTTGCTATCGTGGACTGTGCTGCGGTAAACATTCTGGTGCATGTATCCGTTGGTGTGAAAGGCCTTGAATCTCTAGGATATATTCCAAGTAGTGGAATTACTGGGTCAAATGGTATATTGATATCCATTTTTTTAAGGAAGCGCCAGATTGCCTTCCAAAGAGTCTGGACCATTTTGCAACCCCACCAACAGTGTAGGAGGATTCCACTTTCTCCACAGCCTCTCCAGCATTTGTTGTTTTGTGGTTTGTTTTTTTTGAACACTTTGGTACTTTCTAGCATTATGAGATTTTTGCAGTTGTCCTTAAAGCTCACTGGAAGCACTACATAATGACTGTTTTTTTGTTAAGCACTCTGAATATAATTTATGTTAATGTAAAAATGATATTATATTAAAGGTTATCAAAGTAAACTGTCATTCATTACATGCAAATTACAGATGTCAAGTCCAAGTACCTAGAGAGAGCCAAGTATGACAGGCTGTAAATGCTAGATAGGCAGATGCTCAAAACACTGCCATCATTCTGACCCATAGTGATCCTGCAGGACAGAATAGAACTGCCTTATAGTGTTTCCAAGGCTGTATGATAGCAGACTGCCACGTATTTCTCCTTTGAAGCGGCTGATGGACAAAAACAGCCAACTTTTCTGTTAGCAACCAAACACTTTCACCACTGTACCACCAGAGCACCCTGGCTGATGTTTGGTTCTCACCCAATGATGTTACTATTACTGAGTGATACAACAGTACCATTTAAATCGCGTGGTACCAGATAGCTCAGCTACTTTCCCTTCCTAAAATGCATTATCGATTCCAGTTGAAATGGGAGTCTAGTGGGGACAAAGATGTAGTATTAAAACACAGTTGTTCTCTAGAACTGTTCATCACATGACTTCACATAGTTTGAAATATTGCACTATTCTTTCTTTTTAATGATTGTTTTAGTCAGCTAGGGCTGCTCTAAGAGAAATACCACAGAGTGAATGGCTTTAACAAAGGAAAGTTTATTCTTACATAGTCTGGTAGGCTGCAAGTCCGTATTCAGGGTGTCTGCTCCAGAGGAAGGCTTTCCCTTGTCAGCTCTGGAAGAAAGTCCAGTATTGCAGCAGTCTTTGTCCAGGGAGCAACTTGGCACAGGAACCTTAGGTCTGAAGGATGCGATCTTCTCCCGGTGCTGCTTTCTTGATGGTGTGAGGTTCCCAATTCTCTGCCTGCTTCTCTGTCCTTTTATCTCTCGCAGGATGAAAGGATTAAGGGTGGGGCAAGCCATACTCCAGGGAAACTGCCTTTACAGTGGAGCAGGGAAGTAATTCTACGAAGGGATATACAGCCCCACCTTAATCCTTTAGCATACAGCATAGGCAAACCACAAAATGGAGGACAGTCACAAGACACTGGGAATCATGGCCCAGCCACATGGCTACACCTACTTTTGGGGGGACACAATTCAATCCATGGCAATGATTAATTTTTTTTTAATTTTTAAAAATTTATTGTGCATTTGTAAATTGACCTCTGAGAACTGCTCTTGCTGTATCCATAGGTTCTGGTAGGATGTGTTTTCATTCTTGTTTGATTCTATAAATTTCTTGATTTCGTCCTTGATTTCTTCTATAACCCATGACTTTTTGAGCAAGGTGTTGTTCAGTTTCTGTGAGTTCAGATTTCTATCTGTGTTTTTTCTGCTGTTGATTTTGACTTTTATGGCTTTATTTTCTGAGGAGATGCTTTTCAATAATTCAATGGTTTGGATTTTGTTGAGACTTATTTTATGTCCTAACATACGGTCTTTTCTGGAAAATGTGATACATGCACTGGAGAAGAAGATGTACTTATCTGTTGATGGATAAAAATGTTCTGTGTATGTTGATGAGGTCTAGTTGGTTAATTGTCACAATAAGATCTTTTGTGTCTTTACTGAAGTTTTTTCTGGATGATCTGTCCATTACTGAAAGTGGAGTGTTGACTTCTCCAACTATTACTGTGATCTGTCTGATTTTTCAATGTAGTCAGTGTTGTTCAATGTATTTAGATGCTCTGGTATTGGGTGCATAAATATTTAATATTTTTAAGTCCTTCTTGTGTATTGAGCCTTTCAGCAATAAATAGTGACCACCCTCATCCACAGTGGTGGATTTTACATTAAAATCAATTTTATCTGAGATTAGTATTGCCACACCTGCTTTTTTTTTTGTATGTTGTTAGCTTGGTATGTATTATTCCATTCTCTAATTTTCAGTTTGTGCATATCTTTGAGTCTAAGGTGTGTTTCTTGTAAGCACCTGTTTTAGTCAGCTAGGGCTGCTCTAACAGAAATACCACAGAGTGGATGACTTTAACAAAGGAAGGTTTATTCTTATACAGTCTGGTAGGTTGCAAGTCCATATTCAGGGTGTCTGCTCTAGGGGAAGGCTTTCCCCTTGTCGGCTCTGGAGGAAAGTCCGGTATTGCATCAGTCTTTGTCCAGGAAGCATCTTGGCGCAGGAACCTCAGGTCTCAAGGACGCGCTCTTCTCCCATGCTGCTTTCTTGATGGTAACGAGGTTCCCATTCTCTGCTTGCTTCTCTTTCCTTTTACCTCTTGCAGGCTGAAAGGGTGAAGGGTGGGGCAAGCCATACTCCAGGGAGACTCCCTTTACAGCAGACTCCCTTTACAGCAGAGCAGGGAAGTAATCCTAAAAATGAATTTACAGCCCCACCCTAATCCTTTAACATACAGTTTAGGGAAACCACAAAATGGAGGACAGTCACAAGATACTGGGAATCATGTCCCAGCCACATGGCTACACATATTTTCAGGGGACACAATTCATCCCATGCCATCCCACCCTTTGACAACCCAAAAATCACATCACAGAAACATTTAACACATTCATCTCACCATAGCAAAATCATGTCCATCCCATACAACAGAAGTTTTAAATCAGTTCCAAGTCCAAAATACAAAAATTCTTCTACATCTGTGAAACCTAGAAGGTAAGCTATCTGCTTCTAAAGGTACAATGACAGAATATGCACAAGTTAGACATTACATTACAAATGGGAGAAATTGCAGGGAAAGAAGGCATTAACAGACAACAAGTGAGTCAGCAGAACACATTACATTAGCCCTGAAAGCTTTGGAAATACTCTTACATTTTCTGAGACATTCTACACAACGGCACTGCTCTCCAGACTCTAGGTATTGGCCACACTCTGGATTTTGAGTAGAGATCTCCAGCCCCGTGCTACAACTCTGCCTTCAAGGCCCGCTTGGATAGAAACTCTGCCCCATCGGCTTTAGGAGCACCCTAAGCCCAACTGAGTGGCAATTCCACCCTTACGAACACAGGACGCCATGGTTCCACCCTTTCAAACCCCTGAGGTCATGGCCATACCATTTGAGACTGAGGCAGCTCAGCCTCTCACGCTATTTGTCTCTTCAGCTTCAGCTTCCTGTGGCTGCATGGCCCGGGCCTCAGGCCCACATCTGCCCTGCCAGGTGAGTGTTCCAAAGCTCTGTAACTCCACTGATATAAGTGCCCGGAGGCACCCCACTCTTGCTGGAAAGGGTCCTGCCCAAAGGCACTCAGTTCTCTCGCTCCGTGGGTCAGCAAGGCCAGCTCCACCGATTGAAGTGCCCAGAGGCACCCCGTTCCGCGAGGAAAGCTCTGCGCAGGCACTGACCTCTCTCGCTCCACGGGTCAGCTCCAGCGCTGCCTCTGGTACTGCTGCTGCCGCTGCTGCCGGTCCTCTGTTTCTCACCATCTGCACCTTCTTCGTTCCTTCTGAATCTTCTATCCATTCGCAGTTTCAAAGTGGCTTCCACATTTTAGGTATTTGCTGGAGCAGCACCCCACTCTCACGGTACCAAATTCTGTTTTCGTCAGCTAGGGCTGCTCTAACAGAAATACCACAGAGTTGATGGCTTTAACAAAGGAAGGTTTATTCTTACACAGTCCGGTAGGTTGCAAGTCCATATTCAGGGTGTCCACTCCAGGGAAAGGCTTTCCCATTGTCGGCTCTGGAGGAAAGTCCAGTATTGCATCAGTCTTTGTCCAGGGAGTGTCTTGGCTCAGGAATCTCAGGTCTGAAGGACGCGTTCTTCTCCCATGCTGCTTTCTTGATGGTAACGAGGTTCAGAGTCATAAAAGTTGGACGAGCACAGCAGCACTCTATCATTAAATGGAAGTGGTATCTACGAGATCGGGCCGGTGCAGGACCTGAAGGCACAAGTAAATTGCATGAGGAAGTGGCCCAAATGCCCATGGTCTCCACTCCTGTAACATTACCTCCCATCTCCCAGTTTGCACCTATGGCCTCATGGGGGATTCCTTATGACCAGCTGACCAAGGCAGAGAAAACTCGTGCTTGGTTTACAGATGGTTCTGCGCGATATGCTGGCACCACTCGGAAGTGGACAGCAGCAGCACTACAGCCCCTTTCTGGGACCTCCCTCAAGGACAGTGGTGAAAGCAAATCCTCCCAGTGGGCAGAACTTTGAGCAGTGCATATGGTTGTTCACTTTGCTTGGAAGGAGCTATGGCCAGATGTGCAGCTGTATACCAATTCATGGGCTGTGGCCAATGGCTTGGCCAGTTGGTCAGGGACTTGGAAGGAACATGATTGGAAGGAAGACTGGAGACAAGGATTTATAGGGGAGAGGTATGTGGATAGACCTCTCTGAATGGGCCAAAGAAGTGAAGATATTTGTGTTTTATGTGAATGCTCATCAAAGAGTAACCTCAGCAGAGGATGAGTTTAACAATCGTGTGGATAGGATGGCCCATTCTGTGGGAACCAATCATCCTTTTTCTCTGGCTACCTCTGTCATTGCTCAGTGGGCCCATGAACAAAGTGGTCATGGTGGCAGGGACAGTGGTTATGCATGGGCCCAGCAACATGGTCTCCTGCTCACCAAGGCTGACTTGGCTACAGCCACTGCTGAGTGCCCAATGGACCAGCAGCAGAGACCAACACTGAGTCCTCGATATGGCACTGTTCCTCGAGGTGATCAGCCGGCAACCTGGTGGCAAGTTGATTACATTGGACCACTTCCATCATGGAAAGGAAAGTGTTTTGTCCTCACTGGGATAGATACTTACTCTGGATATGGATTTGCCTATCCGGCATGACATGTTTGTGCCAAAACTACCATCCGTGGATTACAGAATGCCTCATCCACCGTCCTGGAATCCCACACAGCATTGCCTCTGATCAAGGGACTCACTTCACAGCAAATGAAGTGCGGCAGTGGGCCCATGCTCACGGAATTCACTGGTCTTACCATGTTCCCCATCATCCTGAAGCAGCTGGCTTAATAGAACGATGGAATGGTCTCCTGAAGACACAATGACGCTGCCAGCTAGGTGGCACTACTCTGCAGGGTTAGGGCAGTGTTCTCCAGGAGGCTGTGTATGCTCTAAACCAGCGTCCAATATACAGTGCTGTTTCTCCTATTGCCAGGATTCATGGGTCCAGGAATCAAGGGGTGGAAATGGGAGTGGCACCACTCACTGTTACCCCTAGTGACCTACTTGCAAGATTTTTGCTTCCTGTCCCCATGACCTTATGCTCTGCAGGGTTAAATGTCTTAGTTCCGAAGGGAGGAATGCTGCCACCTGGAGACACATCAACGATTCCACTGCACTGGAAGCTAAAATTGCCACCAGGCCATTTTGGGCTCCTTGTACCTCTGGATCAACAGACAAAGAAGGGAGTTACAGTACTGGCTGGTGTGATTGATCCTGACTATGAAGATGAAATTGGATTGACATTACATAACGGAAGTAAAGAAGAGTATGTTTGGAATGCAGGAGATCCCTTAGGATGCCTCCTAGTACTACCATGTCCTGTGATTAAGATCAGTGGAAAACTATAGCAACCCAACTCCAAAATGAGTGATAATAGCCCAGGCCCTTCAGGAATGAAGGTTTGGGTCACCTCACCAGGCAAGGAACAACGACCAGCTGAGGTGCTTACTGAGGGCAAAGGGAATACAGAATGGGTTGTAGAAGAAGGTAGTTCTAAATATCAGTTACGGCCACGTGACCAGTTGTAGAAACAAGGACTGTAATTGCTGAGTATTCTTGCTTTGTATGTGTGTATTGGATATTTTGTTTACTTATGAAACATAAGATGTAAATGGGCTAATGCATTTTCAGTTGTACATGTGTTATATCATGTTAGACATAAGTATGACTTTGTAACTGTACTCCTTCAGAGACTGTGGATGGTAAGATGAGATGTGTGCAGATGCCAAGGTGACAAGGGGTGGATTGTGGTGGTCAGGATTATGTCAACTTGGCTACTCCATATTTGGCTGCTGTATTAAGTGGCAGGGTGGGGTTTGTGGTGGCTCCCCACCCCTCAGCTCTCATCTCGCGACCTTTCACTACTGCTGCTGGTCTGCTCATGTAACCAGGAGCTCCTGCTCTCTTCTTCTGGCATCTGGTTCTGGGACTTGAACTAGCAGCTGTTGGACTCATCAGTCCTTACAGTCGGCACTTGAGAGTCTTGCTCCCTGATCTGCCGATCCTGGGTTTGCCAGCCTCTGTTGCTTTGTCTCGCCACCAGCTTGGGATCCACTGACCTACACAACCAGTGATCTAGAACTCTGGTCTCTGACCTGCTGACTTTGGTTTCCTCAGCTTCCGTGGCCATGTGAGGCTTGTGCCAGAACTTGGGACATTCAGCTTCTGTGATTGCGTGAGCTGTTTCCTGTATCTGTATCTATCTATATTATAAATCTTTCCTTGTACCTACACATGCTACTGGTTTTGCTTCCCTAGAAAACCTAGCCTAAGACAGCAGCATTAGATGGGTCATGTGTTTTGATCACCATGTCACCCATTGTCTCTATTGCAGTGTTCAGTCTGTTTACCTTCAGTGCAATTATTGTTAGGTATGTGTTTAGTGCTGTCATTTTGATGTGTTTATCTTTGTGTTGATGTTTTGTATGCTGCTCTTCATATTCTGTTCTGGGTCATTCTTCATTATGGGTTGACTTTTCATCTTTTTCAGTGTTGGTTTTGTGTTTGTTGTGACTTCTGTATTATGTTTCTTGTTTTGATATGTTGCATTGTTATTATGCTTTGCAGCTACCCCTGTGATCCCCCTTAATATTCTAAGTTAAAACTCATTTTTAACCTCTGCATATCTTTTTAACTTCCTTTCTATCTGAAAAGACTACAACTATTGTAGTATATCCCTCTTTTAGTGTGATGGTGTCATAGTTTTCATGATATGTTCACTGGTTCCCTTCTTGTAATATTGTAGCTTTGATTGAGTTTTATGACTTCCTGAACTGAGTGGGATTCTGCATGCTGTGTCCTGCATTGCCTCCTTAAATGCACACTTAATGGTTTTGTTTTTCTAAGCAAAGAGCTTCTTTCAGTATTTCTTATAGTTTTGGTTTTGTTTTTACTACATCTCTAAGCTTCTGTTTATCTGCAAATGTCTTAATTTCATCGTCATATTTGAGAGACAATTTTGCAGGATATGTAATTCTTGGTTGGAAGTTTTTCTCCTTCAAGACTTTGAGTGTGTCATCCAACTGCCTCCTTGCCAGCATCATTTCTGCCGAGAAGTCAGATGAAAGCCTACAGGGCTTCTGTATGAATGTTAGCTTTGCTTTGAGTCTTGCTGCCCTTAAGAGAATCTGTTTGTGTTTCATTTGATTAAGTTTGGTTATAACATGCCTTGATGTCTTTCTTTTCAGATCTAGTTTTTGTGGCATTCAATACATATCTTTGATATCTATATTTTCTTCTTTCATGATTTGAGGGAGTTTTTCTGCCAGCAACTCAACAATACTGTGTTTTCAGCTATCTCTACCTGTTCAGGAATTCCAATTAATCATAGATTATTCCTCTTAATAGAGTCCCACATGTTTCTTAATCCTTCTTCATTTTTCTTATTTTTTTTCTCTGATTTCTCCTCATAAATGCTGATGTCAGTTGCTCCATCCTCAAGGTCATTAAGTCTGACTTCTATCTCCTGAATTCTGCACTTTTGTCTTTGGACTGAATTGTCTAATTCTGTAATTTTATAATTGATCTGCTAGATTTCAGACGGTTGAAGTTCCATCAGTTCAAATAGCTTGCTTAATTTTTCATTTTGCTCTGCTGCATTTTGTTTAATCTCTAAGAGGCCTCTCTATATAATTCTTTTGTACTCAAACTCTGATAGTTTCAGAAAGGCTTCTTCATCTGGGAAGTTTTTTGATTCTTTATTTTGGGACTTTTCCGAAGCCATGGTGGACCATTTCTTTAAGTGGTTAGCAATCATTTGTTGCCTTTGTGCCATCTAGAGGCTGTTTAGTTTCTCTGGTGTTACCTCAATAGGAGCTCAGGCATAGTTCTGAGAAGGGAGTTGGTCACCAGCTGCCTCTTTGTACTCCAGTGACTGGCCCTAGTGGACTCTCTGGGGTGGCTGGGTCTGCCTTCTGGCTGACGAAGATGGCACCCTACTTGTGGAGTCACTGGGGGGCCATCAACAACCCTATGATGTGGGTCAGTAAAGGCTGGAAGAGACACTACTGGGCTGCTCAGCAGTTATTCTCCAGTCTTATTTTAAAAAGCTGGGGGCTATCTGACAGCTGCTGAAATCATTCAGGCTGTCAGGTGTGGCAGGCCCTGTCTTCTGGCTCACAACCTAAGCACCTTTTTGGCTATTCTCAGATACTATGACATAGTTCAAAGTAGGGAGGGGTTATGGCCTTACTGCCATCCTCAGCTGAGCCCTGCCTGTAAGGTAAAACTGTGCTAAACATAGCCTTTCTGCTGGAAAAGCACTTTCTGGACTGGTATGGCTTCTCAGCTTGGGAATTAACCCCTGCTGAGGCCTCCAGTTGGGTGACTCTGCCTCCCAGCTGACAAAGATGGTGTCCTGGCCAAGCTGCCTCTCTGCCACAAAACATCAGACTGTATGGCAGAGCTCAGAAAAGAGAGGGTGGAGGGGCATTGGTGCCCTCAGTCATCATCTGGGCTCTCAAAATGTGGCTATCCCATGCACGGTCTCTCTGCTGTGCTGTACACTGTTTACTCTAGCACTGCAGTTCAGTGTATTTGCCAGCTCATGCCCATCCCCCACCTCCTGGTGCCACAAAAAGGTGTCAGTACCTGTAGTCTGTGCAAGTGGTGAGTCAGTAGGACCAAGGTTCAGCATGGGCTGTCTTGTGTTAAGAGGGGTAATTCCCATTTAATGGTGTGTAGTCCAATCTGACAGCCCTATGCTGTATCCTAGGGCTCCTTGGTTGTCCAGAGTGCTCTGTTCAATTATCATTCCAGGCCTTAGTGCTCAGACGGAACTTAGGAAACATATATCTTGTCTGCCATCTTGGCCACACCCCCTAAAAATTTCTTGAGATTTAGGAAAGCTTACAATCCAAGTCAATTTGGCATATAAAACCCTGAGCACCTGCCTCTCTGCAACTCCATCTGCTCTCCTCACCCTGTGACAGCACACTCTTCCTTTCCACTTTACTTCCAATATCCAATCACCAACACTTGTCCCCTCCTCCTCCCTACCCTCTCTTCTTCCCTCTAGAAAGAAACCAGTTGGACAGTCTCATATATGTGTGTGTGTGTAAAACCCTAAAGTACACACACCACCTGTGTCATTTTGTGTTGTGCTAACCACTGTGTTAATCTTGTAAGAGGGAGACAGGAAGAGGAATTACACAGCTCTTCTTCTTAGCAGCTGGATTCGAATCTTGATGTTAACTTCTCTCTTGTTGGTTGCAAAAGTTTTTCAAGTAAAAGATGAAAGCACAGTAGGACAATTCACAAGAACCAAAGAATAAGTGGAAAAAAAAGTGATGTTTATTTTTTTAAATTTAGAGAAATGTAACATGTAAAAATATCTGTAGTGTTTCGTCTGTAGGACAGATCTTATGTGATTTCACTTTATGAAATGTTGAGAATAGACAGATGCATAAAGACAAATGTAGATCAGTGCTTTTTCAGGGGGCAGGGGGAGGGGAGGCTTAAGGGGCAGAGTTTCTATTTGGGATGATGAAAAACTTTTCAAAATAGTGGTAATAGTTGCATAACATGGTGAATGTGATTAATGTCACTGAACTGTACAGTGAAAATGGTTTAAAAAGGACACAGGAAATCTAGGATAGAAAGGAGGAGTGTGCTGTCACATTATATAGACAGCAACTGTTGTTGTTGTTGATGGGTGTTGTCAAGTTGGTTCTGACTGATAGTGACCCTATGCACAGCAGAATGAAACACTGCCTGGTCTTGCGCCATGTTCACAATCATTTTTATGCCTAGTTGCAGCCACTGTGTCAATCCATCTCATTGAGGGGTGTCATGGGTTGAATTGTGTCCCCCCAAAAATATGTGCAGCCTTGTGGCTGGGACATGATTCCCAGTATCTTGGGACTGTCCTCCATTCTGTGGTTTCACTAAACTGTATGCTAAAGGGACTGTAAATTCCTGCATAGGATTACTTCCTTGCTCTGCTGTGGGGGGAGTTTCCCTGGAGTATGGCTTGCCCTGCCCTTAAGCTTTTCAGCCTGCAAGAGATAAAAGGAAACAGAAACAAAGAGAATTGGGAGCCTTGTTACCATCAAGAAAGCAGCACCGGGAGAAGAGCACGTCCTTGATACCTGAGGTTCCTGCGCCAAGATGCTCCCTGGACAAAGACTGATGCAATATCAGACTTTCCTCCAGAGCCGACAAGGGGAAAGCCTTCCCCTGGAGCAGACACCCTGAATATGGACTTGCAACCTACCAGACTGTGTAAGAATAAACTTTCCTTTGTTGAAGCCATCCACTCTGTGGTATTTCTGTTAGAGCGGCCCTAGCTGACTAAAACAAGGAGTTTCCTCTGTTTCGCTGACTCTCCACTCTACCAAGCACGATGTCCTTCTCCAGGGACTGATCCCTCCTGACAACATGTCCAAAGTATCTAAGATATAGTCTTGCCATCATTGTTTCCAAGGAGCACTCTGGTTGTACTTCTTCCAGAACAGATCTATGTGTTCTTTTGGGGGTCCATGATGTATTCAATATTCTTCTCCAACACCATAATTCAAAGGCATCAATTCTTATTCTTTCTTCCTTGTTCATTGTCCAGTGTTCACATGCATGTGATGTGACTAAAAATACTATGGCTTTGGTCAGTTGCACTTTGTCTTCAAGGTAACATCTTTACTTTTCAATACTTTAAAGAGGTCCTTTGCAGCAGACTTTCTCAATGCAATGTGTCTTTTGATCTCCTGACTGTTGCTTCCATGGGCGTTGACTATGGACCCAAGTAAAATAAAATCCTTGACAATCTCAATCCTTTCTCTATTTACGATGATGTTGCTTACTGGTCCATTTGTGAAGATTTTTGTTTTCTTTATGTTTAGGCGCAATGCATAATGAAGGCTGTGGTCTTTAATCTTCGTCAGTAGGTGTTTCAAATCTTCTTCATTTCCAGCAAGCAAGGTGGTGTCGTCTGTGTAACACAGGTTGTTAATCTGTTGTCCTCCAATCCTGATGCCTCGTTCTTCTTCATATAATCCAGCTTCTTGGATTATTTGCTTGTCATGCAGATTGAAAAGGTATGGTGAAAGGATGCAACCCTGACACACACCTTTCCTGACTTTAAACCATGCCGTGTCTCCTTGTTCTGTTCACATGACTACCTCTTGATCCATGTACAGATTCCTTAAGAGCACAATTAAGTGTTCTGGAATTCCCATTTTACGTGATGTTAGCTGTAACTTGTTATGATCCACACAACTGAATGCCTTTGCCTAGGCAATGAAACACAGGTAAACATCTTTCTGGTATTGTCTGCTTTCAGCCAAGATCCATTTGACGTCAGCAATGATATCCCTGGTTCCTCATCTTCTTCTGAATCCAGCTTGAATTTTGGTAGTTTCTTGCCAGTATACTGGTGCAGTTGCTTTTGAATGATCTTGAAGAACTAGGGTCAAATAACAATGTGTGTATAAATTTTTGTATGGGAAACTAATTTGAGCTGTAAACTTTCACTGAAAGCCCAATAAAAAAATGGTTACAAATATATATATAGTGTTTTGAATCAACACAACTCAGTTTAGTCAAGCATTAAAATTAGTGTACAGATCAGCTATTTTAAAAAATGTAAAGTCTGGCTGTCAATTTTTCTTTTGTGATGAGCTGACAAATTTGTACCTGCAGGAAGCATCCCCAAATCAAGGAGTACTCCTACAGTATGTCCTGAAATAGACTGGAGCCAAAACAACATGCAGAACTTTAAGCTGTCTGTCTTCACTTTGTTAAGCTAGGGGCAGGGGCGGGGGCAGCGGGGAGAACCAGGAAGACTGTTTTCCTCTTGTAGGGTATAGAGATGAGTAAGATGAAGCGGGACAAAAGACAAGCTGCTGACTGTTTTTTTTGTCATGGCTGTCTTTAAGTATATTGGCCTCTGGGATGTCAAATACCTTTAGTCACAGTGGGTATGTGTCATCAACACTGAAAGGCCTCTTGACTTATTGTTCTGAGAATGCCTGGGGAAGCCAGCCAAGAATCTTCAGCACCCCAGATGCTATTGCACCACAAGTCCAGATGTGCTGTTTCTATGCTGAAACATGCTCAGAGCACTTTCAAGGTTTTGAATCTCTTCCATACAGGATTAAGATAAAATGACCCTACAATGACCTGGAGCAGAGGAGAACAAAGGACATCAAAGACACAAGGAAGACATGAGCTCAGGAGGCAGAAGCGCCCATATGATTGGTAGATTACATCAGCATGAGACCAAAAGAACTCGATGGTGCTGGCCACCACCAATGAGTGCCCTGACGGGGAAACCAACACAGAGTCCCTAATGTAGCAGGATAAAAATAGGGGTACAGATCTAGAACTCTATTAAAAGACCAGATTGGATGGTATGACATTCTGGAGGGTCCCCTGAGGACATGGCCCCTGGACTTGCTGCTAGCCCAGAGCTGAAACCAGCACGGAAGCCAACTCTTCAGACTGGACTGGGGGACTGTAAGACATAGACAGAGTGACGCTGGTGAAGGGTATGCTTCTTGGCTTTAATATATACACTAGGCTGTCTCAACAGCTCTTCTCTAGAGACACTGGTAGGGATGGTGGAGAGGAGGGGACAGGAATTGGCTGAATGAATACAGGAAGTACAGGGCGGAAAAGAGGAGTATGCTGTAACAGGGTTGGGAGAGCAGCCAGAATTACACAGAGATGTGTGTGCAGAGTTCTAAGTGACAAATTGACTTGGATTGTAACTTTCACTTAAGCACAATAAAATATTAAAAATAAAAAAAGGTGGCCCAATGAAGAGAACCACATCTGTAATTGGGATGACCCACACCAGTTCCTCTGGGTGAGGTTCAGGGGGAAAAAAAAAGTTCCAGTAACACTGGGTCTTGGCCAGACTCTAAGATCACATCACAAGGTTTCATGGCTCTAATTAGACCTCTTAATGCCAAGACATCTAATGACTGAGGCACCATGGCGCCTGAAGCAGGTATAATTGAGTGTTCATCCCTGCCTTCAACACTTCTTCAGATTCTTAATCACCCTGTTCTTTGGTGCCTTCCTTAGGAGTCTGGCATTGATGTTACTATTATCTCAGTTCAGCAGCTGTGTCTTTTGGCTGTCATCAGTCCCCTGTTCAGATTGCACTGAAAGATACATGCAAAGTTTTTAGAAAGATGATGCTACTGTATTACTTTTGGTAAAACCCTGACTTGGACATCTTTAACATCAGTTTAACAGTTTTAAGAACATCTTTCTACAGAAATCTGAGGATCTAACCAGTGTGCAGCAGTGAAATATGGTGTTAGCCTTATATTAGGTAGTTAGCTTTTATTTGTCACTTTTGGATCCATTAACCCTTAGCTTCCTCCATGTTTTCAGGGGCCAAGGGTTAATTTCTCTATTGCCTTCTTTCAGCCTTAATGTCTCCCATGTCTGTCACTATCTCTTCCTACCACCAGAGGGTAGAGAGGGAAAAGGAAATAACAAGAAAACAATATAAAACCCAAACCCATAGCCTTGAAGTCCACAACTCATGGCGACCCAATAGGACACAGTAGAACTGCCCCAGAGGGCAGAAGCAGATTGCCACATCATTCTCCCGTGGAGCGGCTGGTGGGTTCGAACCTTTCAATTAGCAGCCAAGTGCTTAACCACTGCACCACCAGGGCTCTTACGAGGACTTTAAGTGAATTTGGTCGGTGGCAGAGTACCTGTGCTGGAAGGTGTGTTGGTGAATGAACCCAAAGTGAACGTGTGAACTGCCCACGAATTCCCTGTTTGCATTTTAGCTTCCACACTCATGGGTTGGTAGCCCAGGTTAAACGGGCATAATGCTGTCTTTTGGGTAGGGAACCTCAATGGATTTCTGGGAACATCTGAGTGTTGGCAGAGTCACTGAACCACACCTGACCCACGTGCAGGCTCAGGAGGATCCCAGAAGCGTTCGATGCAGAGGCGATGCGCCCCACTGCGCCGTTCTGTCTTGCTGCTTCTCCATCCCATCACCCTCGACATCCACATTGAAGGGGCCACTTCTCTTTCCCTTCCAAGAGTCCCCTCTAAAAGCCTTGTTCTGGGTTGTCTTGACCTCCTAGACTGTATGCCATCACCCTTGCACACACTGGCCACCTGGGGGGGGTTCCCCTGTGTTGGGCCATTCACCTGCTCAAGGTTTTCTCTCCCCCTCCTCAACTCCGCCCCACGACGTCCCCTCGCCTCCTACCCTCTTCTCCGCCTTCCCACGTACCCCTCCACTCCCCGCACCCACCCAGCCCGTACACCCATCCCTACGCCCCCTCCAGCCTCATTCCCACCCCTACCTCCACTCCCACCCCCACAGGCCCCCAGCGCCTCAGGTCTCGAGGAGTCTCGCGGCACTTCCTGGGGCATGAGCCCAACGGCCACGGGTGGGGGCGGCCTCGCAGAGCTGCACACCCTCGAGTGGGTGGTGAGGAGGGCGCCGGAGAGCTGGTTTGCAAGGACGCCCCCGGCGCCGGACCCGCCCCTCCCAGCCCCGCCCCTCCGGGGCCCGCCTCGTGGCCCCGCCCCCTGGGTGACAGCTCCTCCCGGGCAGGCGGAGCCGCAGGAGCCTGGGAGGCTGCAAGGAGGGGCGGAGCGGCGGCGCGGCCGCGGCTGCCGGGCGCTGGGCTGGGCGGCGCTGGGCTTTTTTTTTTTTTTTCGCAATTTCCACTCGTGGGGAGCAGGAAACCCGGCGCAGCCGGGCGCAGCGGCCGCGATGCAGCAGCAGCAGCAGCAGCAGCAGCAACAGCAGCAGGAGCAGCAGGAGCAGCAGGAGCAGCAGCAGCAGCAGCAGCAGGAGCCGCCCCGGGGCAACAGCGGCCTTAGCAGCAGCAGAAGCAACAGCGGGCGGCGCTGAGCCGCCACCGCCGCCGCTCCTGAGGAGGAAGCCGACCCAGCTGCCGCCGCGCCCTGCGCCCGCGCCCGGACCCCCGCGCACCGCTCCCGCCTCCGCGAACTTTCACGCTGCCTCGGCGGCCCGGCCCGGCTCGGCGCCAATGGGTGAGTGCGGGCGGTCAGTCGCGGCGCGCACCGGTCCCAGGACGGCGGCCCGGGTGGGGCCCCTCAGAGGGTGCCCGCGCCGCCTCGCGCCGATACTCCCACAGCGCGGTCCCTGAGGAGCTGGTGTCTGACGAGCCGATTTTCTCACGAGTCCGTGTCTGACGAGCCAGTCCTCCCGCTCAAGAGCCAGTGTCTGACGAGCCGGTTCTCTAATGAGCCAGTCCACTGACGAGCTGGTCCCTGACCAGCCCCGCGGGCCGGCTGCACCCGCGGGGCGCGGGTGGCGGGGGTGTGGCTGGCTTTCGGGTGGGCAGAGAGAGTCCGGGCCGGGCTATTTTCTCGTCCGCGCGTCCTCCTCGGCCCTGCGTCGCGGGTGCCGGGCGCGGTGGGATCGGCCCTGCGCGGCACTCGCGGGGTCGGCCGGGGAGAGGGCCGGTTTGCCTTTGCCCGGGGCTGACGGGGAGCAGGGGACGTCCAGGACCCCACTTGGCGCGCCTCCGCTGGCTCCCCTTCCTCCTGACCCTGACCCTTTTCGTTTGCCCGCCGCCCGGCGGGATCTCAGCTCTGTGATGCTGAAAGGCCACTGCCCACATCCTCCTCTAAAGCTGCAGGGTCAGGGACCTGGAACGGTGACCCGGTCCTTGACTGATCAAACATCAGTTCCAAGTTGGCAACTAGCGGTCAGGCCCCTTGGGTCCCGTCTGGTATAGACCCTGGAGTAGTGGAGCCACCTTGCCGCCGAGAGGAGCTGCCACTTCATTGGGAAGAGGACTTGTGATTTCCTGGGCTAGTAAACGTGTGACCCACTAAGGGACTGTTTATTTTGCTGACAGCCAGTCTCGCTGTTTTACATGTCTCTGGCAGATTATTTTTCTGTGTTTCTAGGCCAAGCATAGGAAGGCTGTCAATTAAGTGAGACCTTTCTGTGTGCAGGTGATAGGATCTGGGTACACCAGCCAGCCAATGATAGGTGAACAGTCGTAGGAATGCTTATGAAGACAGATGTGCTCGAAAAGGGGAGGTTTAACCCCGTCAGGTGTTGATAGGCAAAGTTGAAATCCCACTGTTGGGCTATTTGCCAAAAAACGATTTTCCTTGTCTGGAGTGATGATCTGATGGTTTTTCAACTCAAATGTCGCCTTTTTTCCTAGTGCCCATCTCTGATCCACACCACCACCGGTCTAAATTAGTTCCTCTCTGTTACCCTTTCTCACATAGCACCTTTAACTTTAATAGCTGTATTACATATTTGTGAGTTTTTTTTTAATGTTTATCTCCTCCACTGTAAGCTCCAGGTCCTTAGGGATGGTGTCTGTTTTTAATAGTGCCTGGCATGGAGTGGGACATAAGAAAGTATTTGTTGAATGAATGAATGAGGGGCATGATACCCTCCTACTTTGTGGAAGACAAAACACTTAGCTCACACTCCTGTTTTGCTTTGATGTCTGATGAGATGAATTCATTAACAAAACTACATCAAATGCTGCAGTTCACTTTAGCAATGAAATGACTTGGTTTCTCCTGATCTGATTAAAAGGCCGTTTTGCTCACCGTTTGTTTTGGGTGGGTTACTGAGAGGAACATATACAAAAAAGTTAGATCTCATTGCCTTCTCCCAGGCTGAGCTAATGTGTGGTGAATTACACTTTATATATTACAGTGGGAAGAGGGCTGGGCCCCCTTTAAGAAGAAACAGACCTGTTTATCATTCAAGTCTGAACTATTTTCATTATTCAGAACCCCCTAAGAAAATCGGAGAGTGCCACTGCAATTTTCAGTCTGATCAAGTGGGATCTTTTTTTTTTTCACTATAACCATTACTAAGGGGAGAAAAAACCAGAAGTAGATTTTCGTTTATTTTGGGTGTTAATGCTTACAGGTGATAAAATTAAAATGAACAACATTGTGTATTCATAAAAAGGTTCACAGTGGGGTTTAAGATGCTTACAGCCATTTGTGGTAAAAGATCACCTACTATTTTCCAAAGCATCTTTGGCAGCGTGTTTGTGATGAAGTACAGATAGTTAACAGTTGCTTCTGTATGTCTTCTGAGAGTGTCACCTAACAGTACTGTTTTCTGATGTACACACAGAGGCACATTTCTTTTCCCTAGTCCTCAAGTCTCTCTGGTTTTCAGAAACTGTTTCCAGTTTGTCAGTTTGATACACTTGCATTCTCACCTGGCCTGATAATGATTTTTCTGTTGATGGATAACACAATAAAACTGTATTATGCAGTCTTTGATCTGAAAAATAACTGAAAGGCATTAAAGCCCTAACCCTGAAATGAAGCTGGTTAGTTGTGAAATGGCCCCTTACAAAAGGCTGCTTAGAAATGTGTCCTCTGAGCTGGAGAGGATGATGCCTATGGTGCCTGATACAGGGAAAGCTTCTTATAATTGCACAAATATTGTTACAGCTTAAATCTGTGGGTAGTGAAGGATTTGAAGGCCCAGCAGTTGACATTCAGTTAAGGAATTCCAGAATAACAACAATTTTTGAACTGTTTTTGGGAACACACTACATAGACTGGTTACATTAAACTAAAATGAATGCAGTGTGTTGGTTTCCGCAAATAAGTCTTGGGTTAGAAATGAAAGAAAAGGCTTCACCTTTTTCGTACATAACCTTTGCTCCCTTATATCCATCATGGTATAACCAAAACCTTGCTATTATCCTGGTTGCTATTGTCCTGGTTACACAGACCTTGGTGGTTTCTTCTCTTACCACTTCAGTTCTTTTTGCATTACTGACATTCTCTCATCCACTCTTGTATTTTTGTTTTAAAGTCTGTTGTACAGTAGTCAGTATTCATCCATCTGTCCATCTACCCAACAAATATTTATTAAACTACTTTGTGCCAGGCATTGTGCTGGGAACAGGAGCACAGCACATGGAGACCTGCTAGTGTGGGCTTTTCAGTCTAGTGGAGCAGGAAGACTTTAATGCGATATTCGCCAGGGTAGGTCTCATGAAAGGAAAGTAGAGAAGTGGAATCTGGCTTAGGCTGGAGGGGGTTAAGGATAATTTCTTTGGGGAGATGATGTTTGAGCTGAAACCTGAAGGTTGAGAAGGAGCTGTCACAGTCCCCCAGTCAGGACACGAGGAGCACGCTTGGCATTGAATAGTCTGGATTGATCTTTCAATCCAAGGAGAATGAGTGCCATGGGGAACTGTGGGGTGTCTTGGCATGAGGGTGGTAGGAAGCACTTACAGGATTTGGGTACGTGTCAAGTGATTTTAGGGCAGGTTGAAGGAAGTAAGGCTTTGTTCCAGATTGGGAAGCGGGAGTAATTCTGTGATTGGGTATCTTAGTAAGTCTTATCTAGGAAAATAGAAGCAAACTCGTTGCCATTCAGTTGATGCCAATTCATGATGACCCCATGTGTCACAGAGTAGAATAGAGTTTTCTTGACGGCACTTGGCTGGGCTGGATGTAGTCTTGATGGAAGCAGATGACCAGTGCTTTCTTCCATGGAGCTGCTGCTGGGTGGGTTTGAAACACCAACCTTTTGGTTAGTAGCCAGGAATAAATACTTTGTGCCACCCAGCGCCCTCTAAGTCTTATCTACAGGGAGGGGAACAGTGAGGCCACAGCTATTAGTCACTAAAGAAGCAGCAGTCATGCATCTTAGCCAGGGTTGGGAGATTTTTTTTTTTATTATGATTGAATGAAAATGTACATTCTCACATAAATTTGCATGCTCAGCTATATGCCGCTCCCACTGCTCTCCCTGCCCAGTGACAGCACACCCCTCTTCTCTGCTCCATACGTATCCTATCCTCCCAACAGTGTCCTATCCCCTCCTTTCCACCCACTCCCCTTCCTCCAGTAAGAGGTCAGCAGGATGGTATCCTATAGATGCATAGAACTATAAAGTGCCCACAAGATATGGTCACTGTGTGTTGCCAAGTCCAATCCATTGCTCTCCGAAGAGTTGACCTTCATTATGATTTATGGACAAGGGCGGCAGTTGGGAGATATTTTGATTATTTTTGTGCTTTGGACAAGGTTCATGTTTTGACTGTTCAGACATGATTACAGTGCTCTTGATTTTGCCTGCGTCTGTCATGGTCACAAAGTGACCTTGTCTTGTGCTGGTATTCTGGGAAACACTTAAGATTCAATAGAACACTTAGACCTAGCTGTGTGTGTGGCAACACTGAGGCCTAACTGATAGTCCAGGCCAGCTCCCCAGTGGCTTCTCTCTTTCTCAGAGTGAACTAAGTGATGAGTGAGGCCAGAGAACTGATGATGGAGAGTGACGAGAATAGGTTTCTGTGTATATTCTATGGCTGCTTCCTTCATGTTGACCAGCACCAGCCTGGGGATAGTTGTTCAAAATTAAGCAAACTGGACAATATTATACCAGCTGAAGAGGTACAGAATACAGGGGAGGGGAGAAACATAACTGGAATCCTGATGACGTTGGAGAAGATACCAAAACCCAAACCCATTGCCTGCCAGTCGATTCTGACTCAGAGCAGCCCTATAGGACAGAGTAGAACTGTTCCATAGATTTCCAAGGCTGTAAAGCTTTACATGAAGCAGACTGGCGCATCTTACTGTTGCTGAGCCGCTGGTGGGTTCTAACTGCCAGCCTTTAGATTAGCCTCACCACTGTGTCACCAGTGCCCCTTTGTTAGAGAAGGAGAACCTCTAATTCTGGGGTTTGTACAGTGTGGCCCTTGACCAGCAGCATTAGCCTCCCCTGGGAACCTGTTAGAGATACAAATTCTCAGGTCCCACCCTAGGCCTACTGAATCAGAAACTCTGGGGATACACACACAACACACTACCTTTGAGTTGATTCTGACTCATAGCAATCCTATAGGACAGAGTAGAATTGCTCCATAGAGTTTCCAAGGAGCGCCTGGTGGATTTGAACTGCTGACTTTCTGGTTAGCAGTAGTAACACGTAACAACTACACCTTTAGGGTTTCCACTGTGGGGATCGGACCCTGTGATCTTTGTTGTAAATCGGGTTGTACCTGGGTCGTTCTGATGCTTGCTCCAATTGCCATGGAGTCAACCCCAAGTGTCGGTGACCTCGTGACCTTGTCTTGTGCTGATATTCTGGGAAACACTTAAGATTCAATGGAACACTTAGACCCAGCTGTGTGTGGCAACGCTGAGGGAGCCGTGCTCCATAGGGTTTTCAATGGCTGGTTTTTTGGAAGTAGATTGCTAGACTTTTTTTTTCTGGGTCCCTTTTGGTCAGCAGTGAGTGCTTGAACTGTTTGTACCACCCAGGACTCCTGTCGTGTAAGAGGCACTGCTCTGCTAGGGCTGCCTGTTTATGGAAGAGAAAGCTGAGGTCCATTGTGCACGATTCACTGAAGAATACACAGGCACTCTGTGCATAAAATAAAATGCTGTTAGAAGTGGCATATGACCTTAGAGAAGGAGAAAAATAGATTCCTAGCTGACAACAAACCTCTCATGGACTTACTAATACAGTACAGTGTTGATTCTCGAATAAAGCCGGTTCATGGCAGACATCTAACACTTGGGTGTTAGTGGTATCAGCTGGCTGACCTCAGTGTTAGTAATTTGGACTTTTAGCCAGAGTATCACACAGGTCTTTCCCATCACCCTTCTTTCCCTTTTCTCCTCTACAGCAGAAACTTAAAAAATGTGTTGTTGTGTGCACTGCTGGTGGGAATGTAAAATGGTGCAGCTACTGTGGACAAGTTTGGTGATTCCTCAGAAAGTTAAACAAAAACCATCTGACCAAACAATCTTACTCCTAGGTGTAGGCCCAGAAATTGGTAACAGGGATGCAAACAGACTCATTGCAGCATTATTCCCAACATCCAAAAGATGGAAACAACCCAAGTATCCATCAACAGATGAATGGATAAGCAAAATACAGTGGAGTATTACTCAGCCATAAAAAGATATGAAGTCCTGATATGTGCTATGACATGGGTGAACCTCTAAAAATACTGGAGAAAATAAATCAGATACAAAAGGACCAATACTATGTGATCCCACTATATGAAACATCTAGGATAGACAGATGCATAGTCAGAAGTTATTAGTGGTTACTGGAAACCTTAGAGGAGTAGTGGTTAAGGACTGTGCTGCTAAATAAAAGTCGGCAGTTCACATCCACCAGGCGCTCCTTGGAAACCACATGGGGCAGTTCTCCTCTGTCCTGTAGGGTTGCTGTGAGTCAGAATCGACTCAATGGCAGCAGGTTTGATTTTGAGAGGCTGAGGGGAGGGCAGAGTAGGGAGTTCTTGCTGAAGAGGTGCTGAGTTTCTGTTCGGGATCATGAACTTTTGGGGATAGTGGTGCTGCTTGTACAACATGGTGAGTGTAGTTAATGTTGCTGAATTATACACTTCAACATGGTTAAAATGGCCATTTTTTGTTATGTGTAGTTTGCCACAATAAAATTGAAAAACTTCAGGGCTTTTGATATTTATGATTATTGTATACTTGATACCTATGTTACTTTTTGATTGTTGCTGTAACAAATCATCACAAACTGAGTGGCTTAAAATAACACAAATTTATTATCGGGAGGCCAGAAGTCTAACATAGGTCTCACTAGGCAGAAATCAAGGCATTGGCAGGACTGCCTTCAGGATGCTCTTGGGGAGTAAATTGTTCCCTTGCCTTTTACAGAAACCATAGTAATGTAGTGGTTAAGTGCCACTGCGAACCAGAAGGCTGGCAGTTCAAATCCACCTGGTGCTCCTTGGAAACTCCATGGGACAGTTCCTCTGTTTGTTGGGTTGCTATGAGTCGGCATCAACTCGACGGTGGTGAGTTTTGCCTTTTTCAGTTTCTAGAGGTTGCCCAGATTCCTTGGCTCTGGTCCCCTTCCATCTTCAAACCCAGCAATAGCTGGTAGAGTTTCAGGCTCTCTCACTCAGATACCTGCTCTGTTCTGCTTCCTCTTCCACTATAATAGCCCTAGTAATTGCTTTAGGCCGACCTGGAGAATCCAGAGCAATCTCTCCATCACCATATCACCTGATTAGTCACCTGAATTCTGTCTGCAACGTTAAATCCCCGCTGGCTACTTAAGATGACAGACTCACAGATTCCAGGGATTAGGGCAAGGCCGTCTTGGAGGGGCCATCCTTCTTCCTCTCACACTGTCTTTATGGTGGAGTTGGTTTTCCTGAATAGTCTGGCGTTACCAGTCAGCCACCATCTCCCACCTCGGAAAGATTCCATCTTTGGTTTTAAATTTGGATTTTTAAAATTCTGTTAATAAAGCTACCTAATGTTACACCTTGCATTTCTCTTTTTCTCTCCTTTTATCTGCTCTGTTGCTCAAAACAGCTGCTTTTTCTTGGCTGTCTTTATCTGCTTAGCCTGCCCTTCATCTGCTAGGACCACTGTCCTCTGGGTGCCTGTGTTTGGAAACTGCTCATGCTGACGTAACTGATGAATGATTGATCTTCTTCATTGATCTCCTTAACTGCAAAGTCCACAGTCTCTGTCAGGCTTCAGCATTTTTTGACATAATTTGTGGCTTTTGAGACTGTGAAACAGTTTTTCCTCGGCTTCTGGGACACCCCTCTTTACTCCTCATTTCTCTTACCACTCTCTCCTTTGTTGATTCTTCCAATCCTCTCTACCTCTGGGATGCTGTTATTCCTGGGCTGCTTAACATGGAATGTGTGTCGCTGAGTGAGCTCAACCACTTTGCTGATTCAGGTATACCTTACTGCTGATGTTCAAATCTCTGTCCCACTCTTGATCTCAGTCAGGTGCTTGAAACCTACCTGATTGTAAGTGACATGAGGGGGGCAGGAACTGTACTTGTCTTGGTCTTTGTTCTGTTCCTGTGCCTGGCATATGGTGAGGTTAAGTAGATGGTGAGGAATAGTAATGAATTTGACCTTTCTTATCATATTCATTACTATTCCTCACCATCTAGATCATTTCACCCAAGTCTGGGCCAGTTTCTTCCCTTGCCTTTTCTAGAGACTGCCCGTATGTCTTGGCTTGTGACTGCATCACTCCAGTGTCTGCTTTCACTGTCAAGTCTTCTTTCTGACTTTGACCCTCCTCCCTCCTTATGAAGATATCTTTGATTCCATTGAAGACCCTGGGTGGTGCAAGCGGTTGATGCACTTGGCTGCTAACTGAAAGGCACCTTAAAAGAAAAATAAGCCATTGAAAACGCTATGGAGCAGTTTTATTCTCCCATGTGAGGTCACCGTGAGTCTTGAGGAAACTGGTTTGGTTTTTGTTCCTTTTATGGTGATTTTCATTACGTCTACCTGGATTAACACAGTGGCTGCAACGATGGGCTTAAGCATAAAAATGATTGTGGACCTGGCGCAAGACTGGGCCGAGTCTCATTCTGTTGTGCCAACGGTCGCTATGAGTCGGAACTGACTCAGAGGCAGCTAACAACAACAATACCACCTGGAAAAATCCTGAACAATATCCTCATCTCAGATTCCTTGATTTAATCACACTTGCCAAATTCTTTATGCCGTGTAAGGTAACATAGTCATAGGTTCTGGGGGTTGGGGCCTGGACATCTTTGAAGGGCATTATTCAAGCTATCACACCCCTCATTTGGTTTTTTAAGGCCTGCTCCAAAACTTGCAGTACAGTCCTTCACATTCTGTCAGTTTGTTCTTCTGCTACTGGGTCTCCTCATCTCTACTTTCCTGGCTCATTGCCTTGCCTGCAGTGAGTGCCATATGGTAATGAGTGAATGAGCAACCATTTTACCTAAGTACTGTTACTACTTGAATTTTCCGAGGCCATTGGCTGCCAGGAGTGTGTGAACCATAGGCTCCCCTGGGCAAAGTGTACTGACAAGGCTTGCTGACCGCTCATGGTGTTCTGCACCATAACACGGTGGATGCAGATGAGGGTGACCCCGTAGGTGTCACATGGCTCTACTAAAGAATGGCAAGTTTCAAGACAGCAAATTCTCTCCAGCAATGGTTCTCAACTCAGGGTAATTCTGTTTCTCTGGGGGACAGCTGGCAATGTCTGCAGACACTTTTGGTTGACACAGCTGGTGGCGGGAGGTGGGGGAGGTGGGGAGGGGAAGTATTACTGGCATCTTGTAGGTGGGGATGACGGAGGCAGCTGAACGCCCTACCGTGCACAGGACAGTTCCCCCAGCAAAGAGTGATCCGGCCTCAAATGTCCGTCATGCTGAGATTGAGAAAGCCTTTGCTGAGGGCGCCACAAGGGCTTATTAACACAGATGGCTGAGGGCCCCTTTATTTACTTCATCATGAGCCAGTCCAGAACGTAAGGCCTTCTATAGGCACAGCCTTCATTTTATGAATGAAGTGAAAAGTGTTTGCAGAGCAGGACTCTTTGGTGCCCGCCTTTGCCATTTTGTACCGAGTGCCTTCACACAGTTGTTGGCCCGTCTTCTCAGAATAACTGCCTCTCGTGAACCTGTAGAGATATGAAGGCTTTGGGGCTCAAAAGTTGTTCAACCTGGTTCTTGCGGTGTCTGCCTTACCCCCTTGTGTTTTGGTTTCCTGGTGGAACAGGCTGCTAGGCTGGATGATCGGTCCTTCTACCACTTGCACTTTGGTCCCTGGAACTGAAGAGTTGGAAGAGCCCTTGACAGTCAGGGTCCACGTCATCAGAGGCACAGAGGTGCAGTGACGTGGTCGGCTAGCTACCGAGCCAGACTGCCTTACAGTGTAAAGCAGCTAATGAGTTTGGTCCCTTAGTAGGTGCGCAGTCCATGTCATACAAACTTCTGTTTCCCCTGAGGTTTCTCGCTCTACAGGCTGTTTCCCTGGTAAGTTTGAACCTAAAGATGAGATTCCATGCCTCCTGGGGGTTCCTGGACAGTCCACTTGTTTTAGGGAATATGTGCCCAAGAAGCCCAGCTGAGATTCCAGAGGAATATACCCAGAGGGAAAGTTTGGCTTTGTTGTTTACCACTTCCGTTTTTTTGCTCAGATATTTTCCTCATCTTGCCTTTCTCCCACCTTTTTGGGCCACATACCTTTCATCCTATAGGGGAATTTTGAATTTCCTTTGATGTCTTGAAGCATTTGTGAGTTAGTTACCTAGGTAATTTCACTATGAATATTTGAATCATGGGGTAAAGCACTACCCTGCCATCCAGATCTGTTCAGTTCACACACTGAGGGCTGATGCAGTACCATGGTTCTTTCTTGAACTTCTTTGGTTGGCAAAGGTGCAATGGCAACCTGATTGTTATGAGTGCTTGATTTGCAACAGGTTATTTTGTAGATAAATCTTTTACACACAATTCCATAGTTTCCATTAGGGGACACTTACAAGGCAAAATAGAGGATGTGGACATTAACTCAGTGATCAGCTGTTCTTATATTTAGCCGTATGGAGCTGTGGTAGCACAGTGGTTACGTTTTTGGCTGCTAACCAAAGGGTTGGCAGCTCAAATCCAATAGCCACTCCTTGGAAACTCGATGAGGCGGTTCTGCTTTGTGCTTGGGGTTGCCATGAGTTGGAATTGACTTGATGGCAGTGGGTTTGGTTTGGTTTATACTTAGGCTTAAACCAAAACCAAACCTGTTGCTGTTGAGTCAATTCTGACTCATAGCGACCCTATAGGGCAGAGAAGAACTGCTCCATAGGGTTTCCAAGACTAATTTTTATGAAAGCAGACTGCCACATCTTTCTCCCACAGAGCAACTAGTGAGTTTGAACCACTATCTTTTGGTTAGCACCAGAGTGCTTCAACCAGTGTATCACCAGCATTGTTTAGGAAGAAAAAAGCCACTAAAAAGTCCTGTGATGTTTGTTCTAACTGAGCAGTATTCGTTTGGCGAGAAAAGCCCAGTAAAGGCCTCTTCTTTCTTCCTACTGGTGTCAGGGGAGTGGTGGTGACACTTGCAGGAAGCTTGTCCATCCCCAGGTCTGGGGGACAGAGTGGCAGGATGAAGTGTTATTCAATAAACATTGCTGTTGTTTCTATAGTATCTTGCATGAAATACTATGAATATTTAAATATAGTACTCATTAATTACTTCTTTTATATTAACAATTTTAAATCCTTTAGTAACAGTATAGTACAGCATGTATAACTAAAACCAAAACCCACTGGTCTCAAGTCAGTTCTGACTCACAGTAGCCCCATACGACAGAGGAGAACTACCCCGTAGGGTTTCCAAGCTGTACAGTTTTACAGAAGCAGATCACCTCATCTTTTTGTCGAGGAGCAGCTGGTGGGTTCAAACCACTGACCTTTTGGTTAGCAGCTGAATACTTGAACCACTGTGCCACCAGGGCTCCTTACAGGATGTTCAAAACACAAACTCAACTCATTGATGTTGAGTCCTGTAGGGCCTCTCTGAGTTAGTCAAGCACTTCAACCACTATACCACGAGGGTTTCTTACAGCATGTATTAAAAACAAAAACCTTGCTGTTGAATTGATTTTGACTCACAGCAACCCTATAGACAGAGTAGAACTGCCCCTGAGTTTCTAAGAAACACCTGGTGGATCTGAACTGCTGACCTTTTGGTTAATAACTGTAGCACTTAACCACTAGGGTTTCCACAGCATATGTAAAAACCTAAAAAAAAAAAACAAACCATTGCTGCCAAGTTGATTCCGACTCATAGCAGTTGTATAGGACAGAGTAGAACCACTCTATCGAGTTTCTAAGAAGCTCCTGGTAGATTTGAACCATCGACCTTTTGTTTTAACAGCCATAGCTCTTAATCATTATACTACCAGAGTTCCCACAGCATGTATACCGCAAAAAAAAACAAACCAACCAAACTCAGGGCAGTCGAGTTGATTCCAACTCATAGCAGCCCTATAGGGCAGAGTAGAACTGCTCCATCGAGTTTCCAAGGAGCGCCTGGTGGATTTGGTTAGCAGATGTAGCACTTAACCATTATGCCGCCAGAGTTTCCACAGCTTGTATAGGTAATTTAAATTACCATCTCCTTAAACTTCAGCTTCTTACTAGTCAACAAACACCAGCCTGTGTGTTTTCTCTGGGTTCTTCTGGACTGTTTTAGACTTGAAGGACTTGGGGGCCATGTCCTAGGTCTGGTCCTCTGGGGTTGCACCAGTTTTATCCAGCTTTCCCCTTCCCTTGTGAAAAGTCTTTAATTAGCTTCAGTCCTGTCTAATTATTCCAACGAGTTCTTATTTTGTGCCTGGAGCTAGAAGGAGGTGCTTGAGCCTGGTTTTGGGTGAGGGCTGGAAAAGGCTTTCCTTGTTTTCCCCCCCTTTCTCCTTAGAGCCTGTCTCAGCTCGTACTGCTCTGACAGAGATACCATGAGTGGATGGCTTCAAGAAGAGAAATTTTATTGTTACAGGCCCGTAAGCCACAAATCCACTTGTAAGATACAAGTCCATTCAGTATGAGAAATTATCACAGTCTGGTAGGTTGAGTCCGAAGTCAGTACGAGAGCATCTTGGTGCAGGACCTTTAGTTCCAAAGGACTTGCTCTGCTTACAGTGCTGGTCTCCTCGTGCTGTGAGCTTCCCAACACTGCTAACTTCTCTTTCCTTTTGTCTCCCATGACGTGACCTCGAAACAACCCAAGCTTGCAGATTGAGTCCTGCCGTATCAATACAGCTGCTGCCCATTCTCTCTCACTACCATCACAGAGGCAGTGTTCACAACACATGAAAGAAATCACTCCGTTGTTGGGACTCAGGGCTGAGCCAAATTGATAAGCCTATTTTTTGGGGGGGGGGTACACAGTGCAGTCCATAACAGCACTGGACTACTAACTGAAAGGTTGGCAGTTCAAACCCATCCAGAGGCACCTTAGAAATAAGGCCTGGTGATCTGCTTCCGAAAGGTCACAGCTTAGAAAACCCTATGGAGCAGTTCCACTTTGCATACTTGTGGTCACCATAAGTCAGAGTCAGCTCCAAAGCAACTAACCACTGCAGCAGCTCCTTAGCCAGCTTCTTCATGGAGCTCCGTTTTGTCCTGCTGACTGTTTTGGACGCTATTCCCTGCTTGAGCATTTTGCATGCTAGCTTCTAGAAGAAATTCATTTGACATGAGTGGCTTCGTAAGTAGATTTAGCCTCTATCCTGTTTTGATCATTAAAAAATAGTCTTCAGAACTCAAGTGTAATGGTACAGTTTTTAACCACTTAACCAGTGATTTCTCACTGCCATTGCTTTTCTTTCAACAAAATACTAACTGGAGACCTGAGTTGTCAACCTGAATACAGTCTGTCGATTAACTCCTCAGTGGTAACTGAGGCAGGTTGGGCAGAATAAGTGTGTGTTAATTGATGGTGAGTTTTAGTGTAATTGCTCCCTTTGATTGTCAGAAAACAAATGAAGGCCCCTTGCTGTATGTAATTGACTTGAATGGGGGGGGTAGTGGTGGTTGTGGGCAGGGGAGAATGGAGGTCTGGGTGTCACTGACTGACACCATTTTAAGGAAGAAGCAGTTTATAAGCTCTTCTTCTGTTTTGTTGGGCAGAGAGACCATAGCTGCTTCATTGAGAACTTTTAGACTTATTTTTTAAATGTAGTGTTTGGAAGAGGTTACGAATTCACAAGATTTAAAATTCCAGATGTGAAGAAGGGTGCCAAGTTAAAAATCTCCTTCCCACCCGTGTCATCCAGCTACTCGGTGACTGTCCCCCCACCAGCCTGTTGGTATGTTCCTTGTATGTTCTTCCAGGGAGGCTATGGACCTGTATCAGCAGACTGGTATTGCTGTTATTTTTTCCTTCCTTTTTGCATGGTGATTAGTTGATGATGGGAGCTCTGTCTAGCTGGTGATTTTGTTTTTTCCTGGGGAGATATGCCTTGGAAGCCTGTGCTATGGTCCTCCTTATCTGACTTCGATGGAAGAACAGCTGTGTGTTGCAAGTTCTCTAGGAGATTCTGCTGGACACTCCTGACTCGCAGCTGACGTTGCTGCTTCAGTGATAGAAACCTTTTGCTGGACCCTACCCCGTCTAGACCTGGGTTCTTAAGTGAGTAAGGACCTGTCTGCCTACCTTCCCGTCATGAGTAATGGAAGCCCAGCATAGCCTGCTAACCTGAAAACCAAACCAAAACACCAAACCCTTTGCTGTTGACTTGAGTCTGACTCAAAGTGGCCGTACAGGATGGACAGAGATGCCCCAGAGGGTTTCCAAGGCTGTAAGTCTTGATGGAAGCAGACTGCCGCGTCTTTCTCCTGCAGAGTGGCTGGTGGGTTCGAATCATGGAGCTTTTTGGTTTAACCATTGCGCCTCCAGGGCACCTCAGTCTGCAAAAACCAAAACCAAATCCACTGCTCTTGAGTTGATTCCGACTCACAGCTACCTTGTAAGTAAAGTAGAGCTACCTGTAGTTTCCAAGGTGTGCCTGGTGGATTTGAACTGCCAACTTTCCGGCTAGCAGCCGTAGGTAGCACTTAACCACGCTGCCACCAGGGTTTCCCAACCCTGAAAAAGGGAGCGGTTACTGTGTGGTCACAGGGGCCTCTCAAGCGTTACAAGGATGCAGAAGGAGCTGGGTCTCAAGAAGAGCCTGGGACCAGGGGTCACCAGTTGCCCAGTGAGTTCTGTGGCCCTGGCCATCTCTCCTCCACCTTTGGCTCCTTTTTTTTCTGCATATCGTTCACAGGGCACGTACATGCCATTGTTCTAGCCACTTGTAAAGAGTGATTTGATTTAATCCAAGTTCTAAATTCCTGCTAGACAGACTGAGTCTCTTGGAGTGAGTGTTCCCCCAGGAGATACACATTTGTCAGCTGTTTGCTCATATCTATGGGGGAGGGATGCTCTCAGATCTAGTCCTTGTGTCATTGTCAGTGTCAGATGTATTCTAGGTATTGGGATACTGTGATGACCAGGACCAGGACCCAAACAAGGCTGGCATGTACTGCTTGGTGAGGTGCCCCCCCCAGGGGGTGCTCCTGGGGCAGGGACTGTGAATGAGGAGACTTTAAAGCTGAAAGTGCTATGTGCCCGTTTCTCCTGGGTTTCTCTTGACAGAGGAATGATTGATGTACCCCGCTGTGGAGTCTTCCAGTGACATAGTGATGGAGAATGTCCATCTCGTCTCCACAGTTCTCTCCCCTGAGGAGGTGATTCTAGCCATGCCAGGGACAGTTGTACTTCCCAGGAACAGCCTTGTTTTTACAAATCTTTTGGGATCCCGAATTGTATAACTGTGATAGCTTTTACCTTTTGACTGGGCTGCACTTAAGGAGTATGGGAGTGACTTGGGTGGCACTGGAATGGATTGGTTATAGCATGCGATGGGGGAAGGGTGCAGTTGTGACATTGTGGGGCTCTTTTTAGGGAACCTGTGGGTTTTTAAATGGAGGAAGAGATGAAGACATTGTGAAAAACACCCACAGGCTGGTGAGTTAACCCCCAGGCAGGGCAGAGAGAGTCTCAGAAAAGAGGGAGGGGAGTCAAACTCTCCCTCCAGACTGTGTATCTACCTCTGCTCTCCCTCATGTCTCTGCTTCCCTTTCCCTCCCTTCTGCCTTGTCTGTCTCTTCTTTTTCTCTCTCCATTTCTCCTTAAACTCACTTTCCCTCTTGCTTTTTCCTTCCCTTGCTTTCCGTCCACTTTCTCTCCCTCCCCAGTTCCTCCTCTCCCAACTTTTTCTCTTTGTCCCCCCTCCCCCACATCTCTCTTGCTTTATTTTCTCAGTCTCTCCTTTCTCCTTTCCTCCCTATCTCTTGCCTTCTCCCCTTCTTACTAGACCCACCTCTCCCCTTTCCCCTGACACTGCCTCTCTCCCCGACATTCTCTCCCCCTGCACTGCCTCTGCCCCCCCACTGCCTCTCCCTCCCACTGTCTCTTTCCCTCCCACCACCTCTCCCCCACACTCTCTCCCCCACACTGCCTCTCCCCCCAACTGCCTCTCTCCCTCCCACTGCCTCTCCCCCCACACTGCCTCTCCCTCCCACTGTCTCTCCCCCACACTGCCTCTCCCCCCAACTGCCTCTCTCCCTCCCACTGCCTCTCCCCCCACACTGCCTCTCCCTCCCACTGCCTCTCCCCCACACTGCCTCTCCCCCGACTGCCTCTTTCCCTCCCACTGCCTCTCCCCCCACACTCTCTCCCCCACACTGCCTCTCGCCCTCCCACTGCCTCTCTCCCACACTGCCTCTCTCCCTCCCACTGCCTCTCTCCCACACTGCCTCTCGCCAACACTGCCTCTCCCCCGACTGCCTCTCTCCCTCCCACTGCCTCTCCCCCCACACTGCCTCTCTCCCTCCCACTGCCTCTCTCCCACACTGCCTCTCCCCCACACTGCCTCTCCCCCGACTGCCTCTCTCCCTCCCACTGCCTCTCCCCCCACACTGCCTCTCTCCCTCCCACTGCCTCTCTCCCACACTGCCTCTCCCCCACACTGCCTCTCCCCCGACTGCCTCTTTCCCTCCCACTGCCTCTCCCCCCTACTGTCTCTTTCCCTCCCACTGCCTCTCCCCCCACACTCTCTCCCCCCCACTGCCTCTCTCCCTCCCACTGCCTCTCTGCCCACTGTCTCTCCCTCCTACTGCCTCTCCTGCCACTGCCTCTCTCCCTCCCACTGCCTCTCCCCCCACACTGCCTCTCTCCCTCCCACTGCCTCTCTCCCACACTGCCTCTCCCCCACACTGCCTCTCCCCCACACTGCCTCTCCCCCGACTGCCTCTTTCCCTCCCACTGCCTCTCCCCCCTACTGTCTCTTTCCCTCCCACTGCCTCTCTCCCCACACTCTCTCCCTCCCACTGCCTCTCCCCCCACACTGCCTCTCCCTCCCACTGCCTCTCCCCCCACACTCTCTCCCCCCCACTGCCTCTCCCCCCGACTGCCTCTCTCCCTCCCACTGCCTCTCTGCCCACACTGTCTCTCCCTCCCACTGCCTCTCCCTCCCACTGCCTCTCCCCCCACACTCTCTCCCCCCCACTGCCTCTCCCCCCGACTGCCTCTCTCCCTCCCACTGCCTCTCTGCCCACACTGTCTCTCCCTCCCACTGTCTCTCCCCCCACACTGCCTCTCCCTCCCACTGCCTCTCCCCCCACACTGCCTCTCCCTCCCACTGCCTCTCCCCCCACACTCTCTCCCTCCCACTGCCTCTCCCCCCGACTGCCTCTCTCCCTCCCACTGCCTCTCTGCCCACACTGTCTCTCCCTCCTACTGCCTCTCCCTCCCACTGCCTCTCCCCCACACTGTCTCTCCCTCCCACTGCCTCTCCCCCCACACTGCCTCTCCCTCCCACCGCCTCTCCCCCACACTGTCTCTCCCTCCCACTGCCTCTCCCCCTACGCTGTCTCTCCCTCCCACTGCCTCTCCCCCACACTGTCTCTCCCTCCCACCACCTCTTTCCCTCCCACTGCCTCTTTACCGCCCACTGCCTCTCCCCCTACGCTGTCTCTCCCTCCCACTGCCTCTCCCCCACACTCTCTCCCCCCCACAGCCTCTTTCCCTCCCACTGCCTCTCCCCCCACACTGTCTCTCCCACTGCCTCTGCCCTCACACTCTCCCCCAACTGCCTCTCTCCCTCCCACTGCCTCTCCCCCCACACTGTCTCTCCCACTGCCTCTCTCCCTCCCACTGCCTCTCCCCCGACACTGTCTCTCCCCCCACAGTGCCTCTCTCCCTCCCACTGCCTCTCCCCCGACACTGTCTCTCCCTCCCACTGCCTCTCCGACACTGCCTCTCCCCCCCACTGCCTCTCCCCCCACTGCCTCTCTCTCCCACCTCTTTCCCCTCCCACCTTCTCTCCCCTTCATACTTGCTGCTCTCTCATTCATTCTCCTTCACACTCCCCCAGCCTCTCCCTCAGCAGTTCCTCTTTCAGCATAACCCCTCTCCTTCCCCACTCTACCTCTCTCCCATTTTTTCTCCCCACCCTCTCTTTACTGTCCCTTCCCCCACTCCCTGTGTTTACACCCCATCTCCATCTCCACACCCCTTCCTTTCTAGTTTTCTTACAAATCCTCCTCTTCCTTCTTTCTCTTAACTCCTCTCTTTCTCTCCCCAGCCCCTCTCTCTCCGTCAAACATTCTCTTTCTCCCTGCTCTCCCATCCTTTTTGTTGCCTCAAAACTAAAAAATCCAAACCCACTGTGATGGAGTTGATTCTGATTCACAGCAACCCTGTTGGACAGAGTAGAACTGCTTCATCACCTTTCTGTGAGCAGCCAAGTGCTTTAACCACTGTGCCACCAGGGCTCCTTCCCGTCCTGATCCCTTCTCCTCCAATTCCCCTCTCTCCTTTTATCCTTCTTTGTACCCTACTTTGTCTCCTTATCCTAGATTTCTCTTCGGAACCCTCTCTAGCCCCAACGTTGCTCTGCCAACCCCACTCCCTCAATCCCCTTTCTCTCCTAAAATCTCCTTCTTTCTCAGCCTTTAGGTCCCCAAATGGTCCTTTAAACCTTTTTCCACACAGTATGGCCTCACACCTCAGTAGTGTTAGCATCTCTCACCATCTCCTTTTCTCAGTAAAAATTAATCTTAACTGACAAAAATCGTTTGTTAAGTGCAGTCTGCAGTCTAGATGGCCATATCAGGAAATGGCAGGGAGCGCACAGGTTCCCCTGGGGAAGAGGAAGCCTTCGAGGAGGGTGGTGCTGCCCCAAGGGAGGGCAGGAGGAGCTCAGGGACCTCGAGTGAGGCCAAGGAGGTGACGTTTTCCAGAGAGGTGGTTTGGGATGGCAGGGCTTGACCCAAGCTTGGGTGTGAGGGGCAAGCTGTAGCATGTCTGTTACTTATTCCAGCCCTGGTATTCTCAAACCTTTAAACATTTTTGTCATAAGCATATATGACTATTATAGAGTTTAGAAAGTAGGAAGCAGGAGGTGGATTTGAATTCAACACCATGAATTGGAGTCAACTCACCAGCATAGGCCACCACAACACTTTTATATAACTACTGTCATTTTGTGTTAGTGTATTTCTTTCCAGAGCTTTACCATGTTCGTGCTTGTGGACACACGTTCGTGTGCTACATATAACCTAATGTCATAGTCATCTTCACAGCCATGGTTTTTTTATTAGCTAAATATTTGACTTCATGCATCTTAATTTCTCTGACTTTTCCTCCTGTCATTCGTGTGTTTAGGTTGCAGCCATCATTTTGATGCCCTAAGTAAGGATGTGATGACCTTATTTTCCCTGGATGTGTGGTGAAAGCTGAAACCTTTGGGGCTTTGCTTTCTTTTCTTTTTGTTTCTTCCCTTCCTTCTTCCACTTTTGCCATCTGGCTGGTATTTAAAGAACTGGTTTCCTGTCACCCAAGGGCAGGGCCAGGGTCATTGGTGTGACTGTGGTACTTGGCAGGTAATGTACCTGACAGAAAATAGTGGAATATTTATGATGTCCTCTAACAGGTGAGTTTCTGTAAAAGTTTGAAAATTTACGATAATAAAACAGTTAGAAAGCATTGGTAATTGATGTATCATATACTTTTCTCCCTTTGCTAAATTTTAAAAATTGTGAAAATAACCTGCCTAGCTTTTGTGAGATAAACAGATTGACTGACTCAGTCCTGCTCTATATTGGAATTCATTGCAAGTCTAGCAGTGTTTATTGAGTGCTGGTTAAGTGTAAGATCTGTTAACCAGAGGATCTCAAAGACCTCTCAAGGTTTTCTCAAATGACATATTTTAGTTAGCTTTCGGATCCGACTCAATGGCGCTTGGCTTGGCTTGGCTTGGCTTCATTTCTCTGATTGTGGGGAGGTTGTGATGTGGTCATTTCATGAGCCACACAATGAAAGAAGCAGCTAAACCAGAGGGTATTTGTTTGAGTAAGTTCTGTTTATCCAGAAAGAAGGAAAAGGCTGAGTTTTAAGAACACCTTTGAAGTTAGAAGACAACTTTCTGAGACATACCAGTGTTTATAGTCAAGCCGGTATAACTCCCTCCTTTCTGGAGACTTAGAAACAAAGCAGATCAGGGTTTATCAAATGATTAAAGCTGAGGCTCTCTTTGAAAGGAACATGTTTTCTAAGAATCCTCAGTTTACCTTAATTTTTTTGATACTAATCCTATTTGAGTATACAGGCTCAAACTAGACCCAGGCTGAGAACTTTTTGCTTTTAGCTCATTTACAACTATAAAACGGAAAGCAATTTACAAGCTGCCAAGCCACACAAGCTAGGTACCAGCAAACCCAGTCAACACTCAAAGGAGGCAGGCTGGTGTGTTTCAGAAGGGAAGTGGCTGGTTGCACTGGGGACAGGGCACTTCTCTGGGCTACTATCTTCTGAGTAGGCTTGACTCTCCCTCATCCTTCTCCAGAGCATCACAAGAATCCTTTCTTCATATAGTGCTTGAGGCCTTTTATCTTCATGCTGACCCATGCTTTACAAGGAGTTTTGAAGGCTGGTATGATAAATTTGAGACAGAAAGTCTACCTATCATGTGTATGGCCTCAGGCTTTACTATAAAATGTAGGCTTGAGCCCCTCCCACGGTGAAAGAATGCTAGTCTCACAGTCCTGGGAAACTGTCTCTGGCCCATCTCCCTCTTCCGCTACAGGAGAAAAGCACTTCAGGTCTTTTTTTTTAATATTATTTCTGCCCCCCCCCCACATTTCACATCACAGTAGATACATATGTAACAAAACGTTTTCACATTTTTTTACTTGTACAGTTGAGTAGCATGAAGTTCATCATGTTGTTTAACCATCATTATCTGTTTATAGAACTTTCCATCACGCTTAACAGAAGTTCGGTGTCCCCTAAACAATGAGTTCTCCTTGTTCCTCCCTCCAGACTACCCCTGGTAACTGCTAGTGAACTTTGGTGCCTATATATTTGTCATTTCTAGATATTTCATGTAAGTGGTGTCATACAATATTTGTCCTTTGGTCACTGACTTCTTTCAGCATAGTATTTTCAAGGTTCTTCCATGTTATTGCATGTATCAGGACATTGTTTCTCTTACAGCTAATAGTCCCTTTTTAAAAAGTTGTGCTGTAGGTGAAAGTTTACAGCTCTAGTTAATGTCTCAAACAAAAATCTATACACACATTGTTATGTGACCCTAGTTGCTATCCCTGTAATTTGACAGCACACACCCCCTTGCAACCTCGTGTTTCCTGTGTCCATTCAACTGTTTCCTGTCCCCCTCTGCCCTCTCATCTCACCTCTGGACAGGAGCTGTCCATTTAGTCTTAGGTATCTAGTTGAGCCAAAAAATACACTCTTCACCAGTGTCATTTTGTGTCTTATAGTCTAGTCTATGTCTGAAGAGTTGGCTTTGGGAATGATTTTACTTTGTAGTTAACAGTCAGAGGGCCATATTTTTGTATGTATATATCCCTTAAAATATGTTGTATGGTGAATGTAATGCCACTGAGTTGTATACTCAGACATGGTTAAAATGGCAATTTTTTAAAAAGAAACTTTTGTTGTTGAGACTATACACAACTAAAACATTGCACCAATTCAAGCTTCTGCATGTACCATTTAGTGACATTGGTTACATTCTTTGACTTGTGCAACCATTCTTGGCCTCCTTTTCTGATTTGTTCTTCCTCTATTAACATAAACTGGCCCCTAAGATTCCTGTCTAATCTTTCAAGTAGCTGTTGTCATCTTGGTCCCAAATAGATAGTTCCTAAAAGAGCATAATGCTCAAGGCAGATCTTTTTTTGTTTTTGGCTGTTGTTTGGTTTTAAGAAGACTTCAGGCAATATCTTCGTTTTAAGGTTTAAAGGTTATCTTAGGGCAGACATTTCGGGGATTTTTCAGCTTCCATGGTGTCAGAAAGTCTAGATTGTATGTGAAGTTGAAATTCCATTCTGCATAAAATGGCAAATTTTTGCTATGTGTATTTTACCACAATAAAATTAGAGAACTCTCACCAAACATTATCTGGTTTTGCTTATTTTTTATTTCATTAAACTGGGATTCAAACTGCATATAGGCTTATGACATGCTTCTTGTATCTGATTGCAGTTCACTTATTTATTTATTTTTAATTTTGGTTTATTGTGATTAAGTGAAAGTTGACAGTGCAAGTCAGTTTTCCATATGAAACTGTGAGCACCTGCCTCTGTGCAGCTCTGTCTGCTCTCCTCACCCTGTGACAGCACAGCCTTCTTTTCCATTCCTTACTTCCAGTATCCACTCAACTGATACTTAGCCCCTCCCCTCTACCCTCTCCTCTTCCCTCTAGAAAGAAACCAGTAGGACAGCCTCTTACATATTAGACCATAAAGTACACACAACACTTGCATCACTGTGTGTCCCACAGTCCAGTCCAATCTTTGTCCGAAGTGTTGGTATAAGTACTGGTTTCAGCTCTGGGCTCCAGCAAGTCCAGGGGCCGTGTTCTCAGGGGACCCACAAGGTTGTTGGGCCATTTAGAGTTCTAGATCTGTGTACCCCTTTTCCTTAGTGCTACATCAGGGACTTTACATTTATTTTTAATGCCCATTATTTCGTTGTTTGACTATGCCACTGTGTATTTGTCCTTTGTCCTGTTCATAGCTGTTTGCATTGATTCTAGCGTTTTGCTACTCTGAGGTGAGTTCCTGTGAGCATTCTAATGAATGTCTCTGGGTGCGCATGGGCAGTACATTTTTTTAAGGTATATAATGAATGGTTTGGTGGAATTTCAAGTTGCTGTATTTCCAAACTGGTTGTACTAGCATGTGTTCCCAACAAATAAATGTGTGAACAAACTAATAAATGATGAAGATGATGTACTCCTTGAATAAAAATATGTGAATATTCAGCTTTAGAAAAGAAAGACAAATTGTTTTTCAAAATGTGTATTCTCAGAGTGTAAAAGTTTCTGCTCTTCTCCGTTCCCACTGTCATTTGGCACTTCAGGCACAGTCTAAACTGCTGTCAGATAGCCCCCAAAAGAAAACAGGCATTGATTTCCCTCCTAGGCAACTGCCTACTGACCCTGCACTTTTCAGGGTGGGTGAGTTGCTTTGCTTGGTGAGGCTGGTAGGGACCACATTACTTCTCTCTTGTTGCTCTCCCCACCATTTCTAGTTGTTGCCTTTGTCAATGTGGTAGGGGCTGTCTCCCCAGCTCCATGTCTGCCTTCCAGCCCACTTGGAGAGGGAGATGGAGGGTAAGCAGCTTCCATTGTTAAGGCTGTGATCTGGAAACTGTTGATGCAGTTTCTGCTTGTGGCAAGAATTTAGCTATGTTCTCACACCTAGCAGCAAGGGAGTCTGAGAAAATGTAATACCTAGTTGTGCAGCATATGCTTAACAAAAATTTGGGGTGGGATATATGAGTTTCCTAGTGTTGCCATAACAAATTTTACAAACTTAATGGCATCAAACAACGCAAATTTGTTCTCTTTGGCAGTCAGAAGTCCAAATGATTTGGCAAGCCTGTACACCTTTGGAAGCTCTAGGGGACAATCTGTTTCCTTGCCATTTCCAGCTCCTAGAGGCTGCTCTTATTCCTGGGCTCATAGACCCTTTCTGACATCACTCCAGCCTCTGTTTCCATTGTCACATCTCCTTCTCTGACTCTTCTGTCTCCCTTGTCAGTCTCTTACAGGCCCTGTGATTACACTGGGAACCCTGGTGGTATAGTGGTTCAGAGGTATGTCTGCTAACCGAAAGGTTGGCAGTTCAAATCCACCAGGTGCTCATTGGAACCTCTATTGGGCAGTTCTCCTCTGACCTATAGGGTTGCTATGAGCTAGAATTGAATTGATGGCAATAGGTTTGTTTTTTTGGTTTGCTGATTACATTAAAGAACCCTGGTGGCCCAGTGGTTAAATTCTCAGCTGCCAACTGAAAGGTTGAGAGTTAGGAGTCACCACCCACTCCTCAAGGAGAAGATTTGTCAGCCTGCTTCTGTAAAGATGACAGCCTTGGAAACCCTGTGGTCCAGTTGTACTCCATCCTATAGGGTCATTATGAGTTGGAATTGACTTGAGGGCATCAGGTAACAGTTTACATTGGGCCCACTGAAATAATCTCCCCATTTCAAGATACTTAATTTAATCACATCTGTACTGTCCCTTTTGCTATGCATGTTAGGTAAATATTCACAGATTCCAGGAATTAGGATGTAGACATCTTTGGGGGGCCATTTTTCTGTCCACTTCGGAGGGATTCCATTTCTAAAAGCATGAAGGAGGAGAATAGTCACTGGGAGATAATTTGCACTGGCTATGTTGGACTGGTGCATTTATGCCAATCTCATGACTGTGGATATTTTTTCAAAAACATAAAGTCATCAGAGCCAGTGAACTTTCTGGAGACAGGACTTTGTTTTCCCATATTCTGTAATCCTTAGACTTCAAATGTCTAAGTAATCACAAAAGAAAACTGTGTTTTTGAGGTCTACGTTCTCTCTGACAGGTGAAAATGTCATACATCAGTCTTCTATTTGCCTTTCACAAGTGGCATTTCCAGCTACCATTCAGGTAGTTTCCTTGGGGAAACTTACGGGACAGGTCATATTGCTAGGATTAAATGACATGGTGTGTGTCAAGGCCATTTGTGAAGACCCTGTTATCTCACATTTAGTGCACAGTAGGTACACTAATCAAACTGCCTTTTCCTGGTATCTTGGCCTTTCATCATTTGTATGTGTGAATTTTTTTTTTTCCTGGCGTGGGAGAGAAGGGGTGAATGTGAGAGCTGTGGTTTGTGTTTTTGGTTTGCTGATTACATTATCCTTTATCAGTCCCCAAGTTTATCTTTTTGGGGGTAAACTGAATATTTACATGAATGTTGATGTCAAACGTCAAAGTCACTGCTATCGAGTCAATCCTGACTTATGGTGACCCCCATAGGACAGAGCAGAACTGCCCCGTAGAGTTTCCAAAGAGTGCCTGGTGGATTTGAACTGTCAACCTCTTGGTTAGCAGATGAAGCTCTTAACCACTGCACCACCAGGATTCCCAAGAATGTTGGTAGATACCCAGAATTTTTGAAAAACAATGCAATTTGATTCATCCGAAATTAGGATTTTTTTCTTTTGTTAGAATGTACATATAAAATAAAAAAAGCACTATCTGCCTGTCCTACCAATTCAGAATGCATTAAAATGGAGTGTTGGATTCAGTTGTGTGAACTGAGAGTGGTGGCTGGGAACACTGAGCGTGTTAGTAGTTAAGATTGTGGAAAGGGTCTTTGCTCTGTGTAGGAGGGGATAAGTCCTTTAATTTCAGAGCAGAAAATTCTCTTAGGACTTAGGTGCTTGGGAGAACCATATCCACTGTCTCCAAGTGGTCCATGGTGTTTTGTGAATGTGAAATTGCTGATGTTTGAGAATCAGATTGAGATTTCATGTAATATTTTGTTTTTATTTATTTTTTATTGTGATTTTCCTATAGGGTCGCTATGAGTCTGCATCGATTTAATAGCACTGGGTATTGTGATTTAGGTGAAAGTTTGCAGAACAAATAAGGTTCTCATTGAACAGTTAGTACATACATTGTTTTGTGACACTGGTTGCCAACACCATGATGTGTCAACACTCTCCCCTTTTCTATCACAGGTTCCCTGTTTTTGTTTCATGAAACACTGTCGATCTCTGACTGTTCTTAAACATCAGGTCTTCTGGTAGTGTTGGGCTGGCCTCCCTGCTTGGCTGCAATCGTGTAGTCTGTGTTCAAATGGACATGAGGGGGTTTACTTTGCTGTGCTCCTCACTACTCCCTGTTGCTTCCCAGGCAATCAGTTACTAGAGATAATCAGCCTTGTGATGTTGGTCTTATCCCTCTTCACCCCCTTGGGTGACCCACCAGCCCCGGTAGGTGTTTGAGTTGACCTTCAAATCCCCTAACCTCAGAGTTTGACTACTCTCCTGAAATTACAGCCAGAATGTTCTCTCCTTGGCAGTCTTCTAGGGCTGAATCATAGAGAGAATTGCTGAACACTTGGAGGTCACAAGGACTATATCAACTTTCGGGGAAACAAAAACCAAAACCCCAAAGCTGTTGCCATCAAGTGGATTCTGACTCATAGTGACTCTAAAGGGCAAAGTAGAACTGCCCTATAGGATTACCTAGGAGTGCCTGGTGGTTCGAACTGCTGACATACTCGATTAGTAACCATTGCTCTTAACCACTATGCCACCAGGATTCCCAGCTTGCAGGAGGAACTGTTATTTAATGATTGAGTCTAGTCCCTCCCCTTTGAACATTTCAGTCACATCCAGTGGGTTGGTATGCTGCTTTTCATCTCATTACCTCATTCCCATTGTGTGATGTGTCTGCCTGGTTCATGAGTGATCAGTGCCAACAGTTCGTAATACCCCAGGCTCTTCTCATTCATTTGAACTAATTTGGGCACCAAATCACCACCAGTCTTTGCTGAGCTTTAGACTCATGTGTCATTGACATTGGTTTGTAACACTGGCACATTGGCTCCATGCTGAAAGCCCTGCTGCTGGCGATCTGGTTCCTTGGGTGCTGCTGTTTTTTTGTTTATCTTGTATCCTGAGACTTTGCTGAACTCTTCTTTAAGTTTGAGTAGTTTACTTATAGATTCTTTGGATTCTCTGCATATACAATCATATCATTTGCAAATAGGGAGATTTTTACTTCTTTGCCAATGCAGACACCCTTTATTTCTTGGTCTTGTCCCATTGCTCTGGCTAGAACTTCTAGTACAGTGTTGAATGGGAGTGGTGAGAGTGGGCATCCTTGTCTATTTCCTCTTTGGGTGCTGCTGTTTTTTAATAATTGTCCTGTGAAAAGGACCCAGGTGGTGGACCTTCATTAGTAGGAGAAGATATTTAAAGGTACGGCATGAGTGGAGAGCAATGAATAATACCAATTAGGGATGTTTTCCGAAAAGCAAACCAGTTGCTGTCAAGGTAGCTCTGACTTATGGCAACTTCATGTATGTCAGAGTAGAACTGTGCTTTCAAAATGAGGGTTTTGATTTTTTGGAAGGCGATCACCAAGTCTTTCTTTTGAGGCATCTCTGGGTGGACTCAAGCCTCTAAACTTCCTGCTAAGGACTGAGCATGTTAACTGTTTGCACCACCCAGGATTCCAGTGATATTTTTAGGAATGGGGCTATAGTTACGTAAAATCAGAATGAGTCCAACCCCCTTTTAGGCTGTAGGCATTAGCAAATGAGTCCAACCGCATCCCCACTTAGGCTGTAGACATTAGCCAGCCTTCACTTCATTTCTAATGCTGGGTTTGCTTCCTCCCCTGACCCAACACTGGCAACTCGTTTTGTGAATTGTCTTTGGTTTTTCTTCTGCCGTTGGCTGCTTCCTTCTGATATTGGGGGGCTAAGTTGATCATTTATTAAATATATGTGTACCTGTTTATATATATAAGGTAGGACAAACTTTCTGGCATGAGGGCTTAGGAGTCTGGAGTAGCTTGCAAGACTCATTTGCCTTTTATTGGTGCCAGCAGCGCTGTCTTTAGCCCATCGACCCCTCTGCTGTCCTTGGCCTCTGCCAAGTCTCGGCTCATTCCCTTCCATTCTTGCTGTCCCAGGTTATGTCTTGAGAAATCTTGTCTCTTAACCTGTAGCTGATGAATTCTTCCTTATGAGGTGGAGGAAATAGCATGCTTGGGCTCAAATAATTTAGGTACACTATAGTTGCAAATTCACCTTCCTGAGGTTTATGGTGACAAGCTGGAAGAAACCACCAATCAGAGAGGAGTTATCTGTTGTTGAGGGGAATCTTAAGACATTTATTTTTGCTTTATTCGGTGTGCTGGAAAATGCAAGGAAGTCCAGTTTGTTATAGTCAGACATAATTACCTCTTCCCTTCCCTCCCTGCCTCCACAGCCCTAACTTGGATGCTTCCAGAAGCACAGGAGAAAGGTCACTGTTTAAGGAAGGGGCATGTACTGGTTCAGGAAGCACCACTGGGGACTAAAATGACTGCACATCAAGCTTGTCACTTGCAGTATCCTTAGGATCAAGGTGGAGACCATGGTTGTCTTCTCTGTTGATGGTATGCTATCTTGCCCAGAATTGGGAGGGAAAAACAAACAAAAAAAAACTTTGTTGAGTAAGTGAAAACAAGTATGGTGTATGACTTGAATGTCAAAATCTCATTTCTGCAAACTAGACCAGAAATTAGCATTTAATGCTATTGCTTATTCCTGTCTACTCAAAAGCATACTGTAAAGAGTGACTGGGAAAGTCAGTGCTGCACTGAGTTTCCCCAGTGATGTCTGTGTCATTGTATAAAGTATATTTACAAAACGGAAATATTTCTCTGAAGGAGCCATGGTGGTGCAGATGGTTATGTGCTCAACTGCTGTCCCAGAGATGGGTGATTTGAACCTACCCAGTGCCTCTGTAGGAGGAAGACCTAGCGATCTGTTTCCATCAAGTTTACAGCCAAGAAACCTTATGGGGCGCTTGAGGTCATTGACACTTGAGGTCATTATGAGTCAGAATGGTCTTGATGGCATGTAACAACAACAGCAACAACAAAGAAATATGTAAAATTATCAGCAGTGCAATCTATAGGGGAAATTTTGCCAGGATGATAACATTTGGGCCTGGACCGCTTCTGTTTTGTGTGTATGGAGATCTTTCTGTGGCCCTTGATGAGCAGCTAATTGAAATGTCTTTTGCTTTGTACTTGTGAAAAAAGGAAACCCTGGGACATAGTGCTTAAGAGCTATGGCTGTTAAAAGGTTGGTGGTCATTGGAATCCACCAGGTGCTCCTTGGATAGTCTGTGGGCAGTTCTACCCTGTAGTCTAGGGTTGATGTGAATCAGTTGGAATTGACTTGATGGCATCAGGTTTGGGTTTGTTTTTTTTTTTGGTCAAGAAAAGACCCATGATCGGCACTATAGAAAACATGTACTGTGTTGCTAGGGCAGCTGGTGGGCCAGCTTGTTTCACTGTAATGAGTCTACCACTGAAGAAATCTTCTTTATCTTTCTGAAGTGCTTGCCACACTTCCTCTGGGGATGGAACGAAGCACATTCATGTGCCCTGTGTTGTGCAGAGGTGATCTTAGATAAGGGAGTCCAAGGGTTGATTTCTGCAGGGTTCTCATCCTGCATTTTAGGGAAGTTTGTGGGCCCCCTTTGCACCCTGCACCTCAAGATGTTTTTCTTCCTTTTTTCCATTACCGTACTTGAACTTTAGCCTGAACCAATCCCTAGTGTTTTGCTTCAGGATTCTTGCCTTCCTCCCTGGGGAGTAATTGCTTAGAAAATACCCTCCTGTCAAAAACATAGTTTTTGATATCGTAAATTGGTGGTGGCAAGTCCTCTGTCATTTAGTTTAATATTTTAACTGTTGCTAATGGCTCGGTGATTGCAGCATGCCAGCAGGACTGTTTGCAAGCAGGTTGGGTTGACTTGCGTGTCTGCTGTCTGCCTTTGTCAATGTGTATACACTCGTTTGGAGACCAGCCCGCTTATCACAGGCACTTCAATCTTTTAATGCTTTGGAGAATTATAGGAGCCATATGCCACTTCCCAGGTAACTGAGACTTGCTAAAAATAGAGCTTCAGTGACCCCACATTCTGGCACTGGAAATCATTGCTTTTGGACACTGTTGCAGTTTGAACCTTCCTTCCCAGCTAACCATACTGAGAGTCCAAAGCCACTGAAACACGGATGGCTGACCTCTACATGGCTCCCCTTTGCCACCCCTACTCCCCGCCAGGAAGGATTCTGTTTTGCTGTGGCTTGGAGATACTCACCACGAAGAAAAATACATTGAAAAGAGCGAATTCTGGCTGTCTGTGAGTTCCCAGCATCAGGCTAAACAACCAGTCAACCAGGAGAATCGAGCAGCATGAAACAACTTTGAGGCTACTGGTGAACTGCACAAAAGGCTGTGACCCCCGCACTGAGGATTTTGGGTGGTCTGATGTGGAAATTGTCACCACCACACTTAGATGCAAATTACTGTTAAATGAAAAGTAAGAATCAGCTTAGCTTCCATTGCTCATTTCATAAGTAATAATCTCATTTTACTATCCCCATTCTTGCCCACCTTCAGTTACAGAAATAACTCTTGAGTGGGTTTTCTTTTTAAAGATCTGTGTCAAGCAGATACCTCATAAAAATGGCACAGGCAAAGTGTTCTATTTAGAACTTGCCCTGTGACATACAATCACGTGGGTTTTGTGGCCCTTGGCACTAGTTTCTTTGGAGATGAATGTTAGTAGAGGCTCAGCCCCGCCATCCCACAGAGGTGCTTTCAGAGGAGGCAACTGGAAAGTGCTGTGGACTTTCCTTCTGTAAGAATCACTCATCAGATGTAAAACAAGCTACTCTGGTAGTTGATAACCAGATGTATTTAGTTTCCTATGACTACTCTAACAAATTACCACAAACTTCATTGCTTAAAACAATGCAAATCTATTGTCTTACAGTTCTGGGGGTCAAGATTCTGCTGTGGGTCTCACTGGACTGAAACTGAGGTGTTGGCAGGTGTATTCTTTTCTGAAAGTTCTAGAAGAGAAAACCATTTGCTTGTCTTTTCCCGCTTTTAGAAGCTGCCTGCCTTCCTGATTTATAGCCCCCTTCCTCCCCCCTTTCCTCCTCCTCCCCCTTTCCTCCCCCTTCAGAGCCAGCAGAAAACACACACACACACAAAACACACACTGCCATCGAGTTGGTTCTGACTCACAGCAAAGGCAGGTTGAATTCTTATCATGTGACAGTACTCTGATGTCCTCTTCTTACACTTTTCCTTCTAAATTTTACTTGTTGTTGAGAATATGCACAACAAAACACACACTGCTTCAACAGTTTGTATATGTACATTAACATAACCTCACTGCCCCCAAGGTTCTTATCTAATCTCTGAGTAACTGTTGTCAGTTTGATCCCATATGGACCTTAAAAGAGCGGAATGCTCAAGGCAGACCTTTTACACTAGTTATGCTAAGCTATTGTCAAATTTTGAGATTGCTTCAGGGGATATTTTTGCTTTAAGGTTTAAACACTATCTCAGGCCAGTAGTTTCAGGGGTTCGTCCACCTGCCATACCTCCAGGAAGTGTAGAGTCCATGAGAATTTGAAAATGTATTGTGCATTTTCTCCCTTTTGGAATCTTTCCTATAAAATGTTCAGTAATGGTGGCCTCCAGGCACCCTTTTAGCTCAGTTGTAAAGTCACTCCTGAGGCTTACCCTTCAGCCAAAAGTTAGGCAGGCTCATAAAGCAGAATGAGATTAAATGCACATACCAGGGGCAAGGAAGAAGAGGCGGGAGGGGATAGGAAAGAAAGCTTGGAATAGGGAACCCATGGTGTTACCGGAAGAGTGTTGAAATGTTATGAGGTTGGCTACCAATGTCACAGAACAATGTATGTACTTATTGTTTAATGAGAAACTAGTTTCTTTTGTAAACTTCTTCATCTCAAGTAAAAAAAAAAGTTCCATAGTGATAATCAGGCACCAGTGAATTCTGGTCTCACGGTAAAGGAGGCAGTTGTTCATGGAAGTAATTAGCCACATACTCCACATCCTTGTCCTGTTCTGGACTCTGCTTCTTCCTCTGTTGCTCCAGGTGAATGGAGACCAGTTGTGCTTTGGATGGCTGCTTGCAGACTTTTAACACCCCAGGCACTGCACATCAAACCAGGACGTAGAACAGAAGAATGGTATTAGGCCAGTTAAGTGGGATGTTGCATGACACTGTGACCCTAAACCTTCAAACCAAGGAACGAAATCTGATGAGTGATTGTACACAGGCACCCTTAGCAGCCTTTTTTTTCTGGTGTGTGCATCATTGTTATAAATGTATCTCTAATGCAGCTTTTGTCAATTCAACTTTTTATAGCTATACAACTTACTACAACAACTACAGTAATTGGGCAGCCTCACCTTTAATCAGTGCAAGTTTTCCATCACTGTTAACCCCTCTTTACCTCCTCCCTTCTGCCCTTGGTAACCATTCTTCCTATATCAATGAGGTCGATCAATGTTTATCCTTTTGTGATTGGCTTATTTTGCTCCATACAGTGTCTTCAAGTTCCATCCATACTGTAGCATGTATCAAGTCTTCATTTTTCCTGCTGGCTGAATAGTATTCCATTGTATATATGTACCACATTTTGTTTATCTGTTGATGGGTATTTACATTGTTTTCACCTTTTGGCTGTTGTGAACAGTGCTGTAGTGAACACTGGTGTATTCATCTCCTTTCAAGTTTGCTGTCAAGTCTGTAGGGGTATATAGCTAGGAGTGGAATTGCTGGGTCACATGGTAGTTTTGTTTTTAGCTTCTTAAGGAACCGCCACAATATTTTCCACACTGACTGTAGCATTTTGCATTCCCACCAGCAGTGGGTAAAGGCTGCAGTTTTTCTGCATCCTTGCCAACATTGGTTATTTTCTTTTTTTTTTTAATTTTTGTTAGCCATCCTAGTGGGGGTGAAATGGTATTTCATTGTGGGTTTGATTTGCATCTCTCTGATGGCTAATGATGCTGAGCGTCTTTTCATGTGTTTGGTGGCTATTTGAATGCCCCCTTTGCTGAAATATCTATTCGTATCGTTTGCCCATTTATGATTGGGTTATTTGTCTTTTTGTTGTTGTTGAAGCTTTATATATATTTTGGTTATTAGATTCTTGTCAGATATGTGAATTCCAAAGATATTCTTCCAGTTGGTAGCTTATCTTTGTGTTTTCTTGGTAAGGTCTTTTGATGAATACAAATTTTTAATTTTTATGAAGTCCCATTTATGTATTTTATCTTTTGTTGTTTGTACTTGTGTTATTATGTTAGCCAATCCATTGTTTAAAGCTAGGTCTGAGAGCATTGCCCCTGCTTGTTCTAGTAATTTTGTGGTTTTAGTTTGCCTATTTAGGTCCTTAGTGCATTTTGAATTGGCTTTTGTATATGATGTGAGGCGTGGATTCTGTTTCATTTTTCCTGCGTGTGGAAAGCCAATTTTCTTAGTAACATTTGTTGAAGAGACTCTCCTTTCACCATTGAATGGACTTAGCACTCTTGTCAAAAATCAGTTGATCATGGATGTGTGGGTTTATTTCTGTACTTTCAATTCCATTCCATTGGCCTGTGTGTCTGTTGTTAAACTAGTATCATTCAGTTTTGATTACTGTAGCTGTGTAGTATGTTTTCAAATCAGGAAGTGTGAGTCCTCCTACTTTGTTCTTTACTTTCCACATTGTTTTAACTATTCAGGCCTCTTGCCATTCGTGTAAAGTTGAAGACTTGTTTTTCTATTTCTGTAAAGAAGATTGTTGGAATTTCTTATCAGGATTGTGTTGAATCTATCAATCACTTTGGGTAATATTGATGTCTTTACAATGTTAAGTTTTCCAATCCACGAACATGGAACATTGTCTTAGTCATCTGGTGCTGCTTTAACAGACATGCCACAAGTGGATGGCCTTAAAAATAGAAATTTTATTTGGTCACAGTCCAGTAGGCTAAAAGTCCAAAGTCAGGGTGTCAGCTCCAAAGGGAAGCCTTTCTTTGCTGGATCTGGAGGAAGGTCCTTGTTATCAGTCTTCTCCTGAACTGGAAGCTTCTGAGGCACAGGGACCCTGGTCCTTTCTAAAGGATGCACTCAGCTTCTAGCACAGCTTCTTGGTGGTATGAGGTCCCCAGATCTTTCTGGTGGTCTTTATATCTCAAGGCACAAGATAGTCTTACACATTGAGTCCTGTCGCACCAGCACAACTGCTGTCCATCCACCCTTATTAACATCATAGTCAGGATTCATAACATGGAAGACATCACACAATACCAGGAATCATGGCCTAGCTAAATTGCTACACACAGTTTTTGGGGGAACACATTCAGTCCATGACAAATGTTTTTCCATTTATTTGTCTTCTTTACTTTCTTTCAGTAGTGTTACACATTTTTCATCGTGTAAGTCCTTCATGTCCCTGTTTAGATGCTATTGTAAATGCAATTGTTTTACTGCTTTCTCATTCAGATTTCTTATTGCTGGTGTTTAGAAATTCAATTGATTTTTGTTTGTTGATCTTGCACTCTGCAACTTTGATAAATTCCTCTATTTATTCTAGAAGTTTTCTCGTGGACTCTTTGGTATTTCCTGTAGATAAGATTATATCATCCACAGATAGAGATAATTTTACTTGTTTTCCAGTCTGGATCCCTTTTATTTCTTTTGCTTACCTTGTTGCTCTGGCTGGGACTTCTAATACAGCGTTGAATAGAAGTGGTAAGAAAGTATAATGTTGGCTGTTGGCTTTCTACATATGCCCTGAATAATGAGGAATTTCCCTTCTATTCCAATCATCTTTTGGATTTTTGTTATGAAAGGTGTTGGATTTTATTGAATGCTTTTTCTGTATTCATAGAGATGATCATGTGATTCTGTACCTTTGTTCTGTTGATGTGGTCAGTACACTGACTGATTTTCTATTGTTAAGCCATCACTACATTCCTGGAATAAATCCCACTTGATCATGGTGTAATGATTCTCTTAATATGCTGTTGGAGTCAGTTCATTAGTATTTTGTTGAGGATTTTTACACCCATACTTGTCAGAAGTACTGGCCTGCAGTTTTCTTATATGTCTTTGTCTGGTGTAGGCATCAGGGTTATATGTGCTTCATAGAATGAATTAGGGAGTATTCTTTCCTTCTCTATCTTTTCAAAGAGTTTAAATGGTATCAGTGTCAGTTCTTCTCTAAATGTTAGTAGATATCCTCAGTGAGTTGATCTGGTCTAGGACTTTTTGTTGCTGTTGAAAGGTTTTGTGATCACCAGTTAAATCTTTTCACTTGTTATGGGTCTGTTGACACTTTCTATTTCCTCTTATGTCATTTTGGGTAGGTTGTGTGCTTTAGAATTTGTCCGTTTCACCTAGGTTATCTAATTTCTGTCATAATTCTCTAATTTTATTGGGTCATTTGTAATGTCCTCTCTTTCATTTGTTATTTTGGTCCATTCTAGCTAAAGATTTGTCAAATTTCATTGATCTTTGCAAAGAACCAGCTTCTGATTTTGATTCTATTGTTTTTCTATTTCAGATTTTATTTATTTTTGCTCTTTGTTATTTACTTTCTTATGTAAAGTTAGGCTTACTTTGCTCTTCTAGTTTCTGGAGTTGTAGTGTTAGACTGTTAATTTCAGATCTTTTTTTATATATACATTTACTGCTATAAGTTTTTCTCTGAATATGATCTTCACTGCATCCCACAAGTTTTGGCGTATTGTGCTTTCATTTTCATTTGACTGTAAGGCATTTGTGATTTTTCTGTTAATTTCCTTGAGCTGTTGGTGCTTTAATAGTGTGTTGTCTAATTTCTATATGTTTGTGTATTTTCTGAGTTTTTCCCGTGTTATTTTAGCTTAATTCTGTTGTGGTCAGAGAAATATTCTGTATAATTTCAAATACTGAATTTATCAAGACTTTGTGACCTAAGTTGTGGTCTGTTCTGGAGAATCATCTTTGTGCAGTAGAGTAGAACATGTATTGTGCTGTATTGGTGTGGAGTATTCTATATATATCTGTTAAGTTTACTTGATGTATGGTGTCATTTGGGTCCTTTGTTTCTTTGTTAATCTTCATTCTAGATGTTTTTGTCCAATACTGAAAATGGTGTAGTGAAGTCTCCAATGGTTATTGTAGTACTATCCATTTCTCCCTTCAGCTGTATCACTGTTTGCTTTATATATTTAGGTGCCTGTATATTGATAATTATTAAATATTCTTGATTAATTGACCCTTTTATTAATATATAATGTCCATCTTTATCTCTTCTGACAGATTTTGTCTTAAAGTCTAGTTTGATATTAAGATTGCCACTCCAGAGTTCTTTTGGTTGTTATTTGCATGGATATTTTTTCCATCATGTTACTTTCAACCTGTTTGTGTCCTTGGGTTTAAGATGTGTTTCTTGTAGGACAGAGTAGCTGGGGGGGCGTGGGTGGGCAGGGGCTGTGCTGTCAGGGGAAACCAAGGCCAATTGGCACAACTAGCATTTTGCTAAGAGAGTCTTCTGCACCTCATGTTGGTGAGTGGCATCTGGGGTAGTAAAAGTTGCCAAGCTGCCATCTGAGGGTATAGCAAATGGTCCCAACTTAGCACGAATGGATGATCACCAAGGACCAAAACGACATGGGGGGGGGGAGGAGAGAATCCAGAAGACAGACCCACGTGAGTGGATGACTACATCGACTTGTGACTGGAAGAACCGGATAGTGCCTGGCCACAACCAGTGATAGCCATGATGGAGCTCACAAAGTTGAGTCTCACTGGCAACACAAGAACAAAAAGGGGTGCACCCTGAGAGCTCCATTAAAAGACGGCAATTGATGGTCCACGTTGCTGCTCCTGTCCATAAATCGTAATGGAGGTCAACTCTCGGACAGGAATCGATTGGACTTGGTGACACAGAGTGACCATATCATGTGTCCACTTTATGGTTATATACATCTATAGGATGTTGTGCTGCTGACCTCTTACTGGGGGAAGTCGAGTGGGTGGAGAGGAGGGGATAGGAGATTGTTGGGAGGATAAGACATGTATGGAGTAAAGAGGAAGAGTGTGCTGTTACCGGGCAGGAAGAGCAGTGGGAGCTGCATATAGGTGGGCATGCAATTTATATGGGAATGTACGTTTTCGTTCAATCATAATAATAATAAAAAGAGAGAAAAAAAAGATGTGTCTCTTGTAAACTGTGTATAGCTGGATCATTTAAGAAAATCAGTTCTACTCTGCCTTTTGATTGAAGCATGTAGTGCATATACATTCACTAATTTCTGATAAGAAGTGACTTCCGTTGTTTTATTGTTTTTTTGTGTGTCGCAAGACTTCTTTGTCCTTTAGTGCTGCTTGCTTTTGTGTTTTAGTTTATGGTAGTGATCCTTTTTGATTCCCTTTTCCTTTCCTTTTGTGTGTTTTTTTAAGTTTTTTTTTTTTAATTATTGTACTTTAAATAATGAAGTTTATAGAACAAACTAGACTCTTATTAAACAGTATACATGTTGTTTTGCAGCATTGGTTACCAACCCCATGACATGTTAACATTCTGCCTTCTCGATCTTGGGTTCCTTATTACTAGCTTCCTTGTCTCTTCCTGTATTCTAGTCCTTGTCATTGGTCTGGTGTGCCCCTTTAGTCTCATTTTGTGTTATGGGTCTATCAGATCATTGGCTGAGCGGTAAATCTCAGGAGTGACTTCATTGCTGAGCTAAAAGTGTGTCCAGGAGTCAAACACTCTGGGTTTCTGCAGTCTCCGTCAGGCAAGTATTGTGTTATTGTGTACTTTTTTCGTAGAATTTCTTATTGATTACTGTGTGTCATAGATTGAATTGTTTCACCCCCAAATAGGTGTCAACTCAGTTAGGCCATGATTCCCAGTATTGTGTGATTGTTGTACATTTTCTGACTCATAACATTTTCCTGTGTGTTATATGTAAATTCTAATCTCTGCCTGTGGTTAACAAGGCAAGATCAGATATGTTAAAGAGGATTAGGGTGGGATATAACATCCTTGCTCAGGTCACATCCCTGATCCAAGGTAAAGAGAGTTTCCCTGGGGTGTGGCCTACATCACCTTTTACCTTATAAGAGATGAAAGAGAAGTGAGCAGAGAGAGGGTACCTCATACCACCAAGAAAGCAGCACTAGGAGTAGGGCATGTCCTTTGGACTGGGGTTCCTGCATGGAGAGACTCCTAGTCCAAGGGAAGATTGATGAGAAGGACCTTCCTCCAGAGCAGACAGAGAGAAGAGGTCTTCCCCTGGAGCTAGTGCCTTGCATTTGGACTTCTAGCGTACTAGACTGTAAGAAAGTACATTTATCTTTGTTAAAGCCATCCACTTGTGCTATTTGTGTTATAGCATCTCTGGATAACTAAGATATTATAAGTATTACATTTAAGAGCTTCTATTTATAACATTCTAAGGTATGTTGGTATCAACTTCAGTAACATACAAGAAATTCTTCATACTATTCCTTTCTTCCTCCTTGTGTTGTTGTCATGACTGGTCATGTCTTTATATTTCATGTGCCCTTTAACAGAATTTTATCCTTACCTTTTATATATTATTTAAAAATATGATGGACAGAACATTTAGAATTATCAAGCGTGAATAATTTTTTCCCAGCCATTGTACTTGTCCATGCATTTCCTTTTATGAACGATCTTACTATTTATGTATAGCTTTGAAGTACTTTCTAGTATCTTTTCCCTTTCGTATGTAGAACTCCCATTGGTATTTTCCTGTAGCACTGTGTCTTAGTTATATAGTGCTTCTGTAACAGAAGTACACCAAGAGGATGGCTTTAACAAAGAGAAATCTATTTTCTCATAGCCTAGTAGGCTATGAGTTCAAATTCAGGGCATCAGCTCCAGGGGTCAGGTTTCTCTGTTGGAGGAAGGTCCTTGTCATCAATCTTCCTGTGGTCTAGGAGCTTCTTTGCACAGGAACCTCGGGTCCAAAGGATGTACTCTATGCCTGATGTTGCTTTCTTGATATGAAGTGCCCCACTGTCTGCTTGCTTCCAACCTTTTATCTCTTGTAAGGTAAAAGGTGGTGCAGGCCACACCCCATGGAAAATGCTTTTACATTGGATCAGGGATATAACTTCAGTAAGGGTGTTACAATCCCACTCTGATCTTCTTTAATGTAATCTAATCTTGCCTCATTAACCACAGGCAGAGATAGGCTATACAACGTATAGGAAAACTGTATCAGTCACACAGTGGAGTACAACTGCTGGCAGTCTTGGCCTAACCAACTTGATGCATATTTTTAAAGGGCACATTTTAGTCCATGACAAGCTGGTTTGGTGGATATGAACTCTGTTAGCATCTATTTGTCTGGGAATGTTTTAATTTTACTCTCATTGTTGAAGGATAGTTTTGCTGGGTATAGCATTATGCCCCCCACCCCCTGGCTCTTTAAATATATCATTCCGTTGCCTTTGGCCTCCAGTGTTTTCTGAGGAAAAAATGACACTAAATCTTATTGGGTATCCTTTGTACATGACTGTTTGCTTCTTTCTCACTGCTTTTGGGATTTCTCTCTTTAATTTTTGAGAGTTTAACTATGATTTGGAAACCTTGGTGTAGTGGTTGAAAGCTATGGCTGTTTACCAGAAAGTTGGCAGTTCAAATCCACCAGGTGCTCCTTGGAAATTCTATGGGGGTAGTTCTACTCTGTCTTGTAAGGTCACTGTGAGTCAGAATCGACTCAAGGGCACTAGGTTTGGTTTTTGGTTTTAACTATGATGTCCGTTGGTATAGATCTCTTGGCTTCTTTGAGATTCTTGGATTTGTAAGTTCATGTCTTTCATTAGATTGGGGAAATTTTCTGTCATTTTCTTCAAATATTCTGTCTGTCTGTTTCTCCTTATCTCCTTCTGGATTCCTATGATGTGTGTATTAGATCTCCTGTTGTCCCACAATTTCATTAAACTGTGCTCGGCCTTCTTGAGCTTCTGTTCTTGTTGCTCTTTGGTGCCTGTAGTTTTAACTATCATATCCTCTAATTTGCTGATACTTTTTTCTGCCCTGTTAAATCTGTTGGCAAGGCCTTCTGTTGTGTTTCTTGTTTCAGTTATTTTCCTTTTCAGTTGAAACATCTCTTTTTTTAGATCCTCATTATGTTCTTGCATTGTTTTCTGTATTTGTTTTAGCTCTTTGTCTGTTTTCCCTTAGCTTTTTAAATTATGTTTAATGTTTTTGTATTCTTCCTTTGTCTTCATTATTTGGTCATCCCTAGATGTACTTTCATTCCCTTTGCACCATTGTTTCTCTGTTCTTTGTGTGTCTTGTGATTTTTTGTTAGAGCATTGGAATTTTCATGAGCATTAATTATCAACTTTATCCAGTATTTTCTTGTTTTTGCCCACACTACTTTCTGCAAGAAACTCTTAGGTGGGTAGAGTCTTTGGCCTTTGTTTACCATCTCCTTTTCCTCTCTGTGATGATAGTTCCTTCTCTTTGCGTGGTTTAATTGAGATTTGAAAGTTCCAGATGATGTTTTTTCATTTTTCAATCTCCTCCAAACACACCAGAGAATATGCTGTGGCCAGTCTGTCCACCAGCAGGCACCACAGCTTATGGGAGATATCATGTATTAATCAGTTTGTCCACCAGGGTGCATAGTCCTCTCTCTCTGATTATTACTCTCTTGCCTTCTCTGTATTTGCAATCGCATTTTTAGTCTGAAAACACACACCCAATGAGGCCCCCTTTGGGGTTTGGTATTGCTGTCCAGTTTTGCCCAGGGTTTCCGTTGTTACTCTGCAGGGGCTGCTTATATCTGAGCTGGCATTCAGGTGACGGCAGACTTGCCTCTGTTTCAGGAGGAGGGGTTGGCACTTATCCAAAAGACCTTTAAGAGATTTGTCTTGTTAGCTTCAGATCCCCAGTGGCTCTGTGATGGTTGGGGGAGCGGTCTCCATCTAGGTGACCCCCTTCATGATTGAACTGTAGGGAACCTTCTGTAGTAGTTCCCATCAGCCCAGCAGCTGACAATTACTGGCTAGGGTATGGGTAGTCGCACTCTGAATGGATCCTAGAGAGATCTGCCTTGTTGCATCAAAGCCCCTCACACCCTACCAGAGTTGATTGGCTGTGGGTGTAGCTAGCTCTAAAGAGGCCTGCTTCTGGGACATCAGGTCTAAAAGACTTGCTATTCTCCTGGCTCTTGCTTCTTTGTGGTATGAGGTCCCACAAGGCTCTCTGCTTGCTTCTTTCTTTTCTGTCTTGAAAGAGACTGGTTTAAGACACAACCTAATCTTGCAGTTTGAGTCCTGCCCAATTAACACAACTGCCACTAATCCCACCTCATTAACACTGTAGGGATAGGATTTACAGCACATCCGATAACAAAATAGTAGACAATCACACAATTCTGGGAATCATGTCCTAGCCAAGTTGACAGATACTTTTGGGGGACACAGTTTAATTCATAACACTGCAGATACTAAAATAAATAAATAAAACTAAGCCAGTTGCCCTTCAGGTGATTCTGACTCATGGCAACTCCATGTGTGTCAGAGTGGAACTGTGCTCAATAGACTTTTCAATGGTGATTTTTCAGAAGTAGATACCAGGTCTTCTGAGGTGCCTCTGGGTGGACTCAGACGTCTAAACTAGCAGCTCAGCGCATAAACCATTTGCACAACCCAAGGATTCCACAGAAACTTAAATAGGTGAAAATATTGCTAATAGTAATACTACTTTCAGTCTAACTCTGACAATAAATATAATTTAAGTAGCTTGGGAAAAAAAAGAGAGGTTTGCTTCTTATCATACAGCAGCCTCAATTAGCTGTGCTTAGCACTGAGTAGCAGGGTGCGTAGACCAACCTGAACTGATGCCTTGGGAAGCCTTTCCTGCTGTTTCAGAGGCCTGAGCTATGGATGTTGTTGCACTGCAGGTACTCGAGGCCTGGAATACTGATACATGATTCGGGCAGACTCAGCAACGGAGGCCCAGTAGGTACAATCATATTAGTTTTATTGGAGTAAATGGTGACAGGTAGGTGCAGTATTCAGTGCTGCTGCCTCATGGCAGCATGGCCTTATATACAGATTCTGCTAAACAAAAAGTAAGCAGTTCAAATCCAACAGGTGCTCCTTGGAAACTCGGGCAGTTCTTGTCTGTCCTATAGGGTCTCTATGAGTCAGGGTTGCTATGAGTCAGAATTGACTGGTTTTTAATTTTTTTGGTAATTAGGACATGGACAGCTTTGAGGGGAGTCATTATTTTCTGTACCAGACCAGGTATTAGATTAATAGGGACTTTGTTTTTCTTGGGAGTCCTTGGGTGGTACAAATGGTTAATATACTCAGCTACTAACAAAGGTTGGACATACGAGTTTGCCCAGAGCCATGTTGGAAGAAAGGCTTGGCAATCTACTTCATTGAAAACCCTATAGAGCGCAGTTCTGCTCTGGCTGATAAATATTGGGTTGTCATGAATTGGAACTGAATCAGCAGTTACTGATTTTTGTTTTTCTGTATCTCCATGTTGGGTAGGGCCAAAAAAGGCAGTTATTTTGATAGTGGTCATTGTAGAAGATAGTTTACATCTTTGCAGAGTTTGACGAAGTTGAGAAGGAAGTTTATCTCAGGATAGTGGACCTTGAAGTTAGATGCCTTGTTTCGCTGTTGGGCCACCCTGGAGTTTTGATGACCCCAGCTGGAATCTTACTGAGGTGCTCCCCTCTCAGGGCATTTGGGGCTTGGGGATGGCATTGAAGGGGCATAGCAAGGCAGGCTGTGTAGTAACAGCTGGGCTGACTGGTAAGAGAGGAATGAGGAAGCAGGGAATAAATACAGGAAATGACAGACAAGTTTGCCCCTTGGGAGAAAGAAAATAGAAGATGGGGTTGGTTACATCTGGACCCAAACAAAATAAGTGTGGACTTAAAAAAATACATATTTTACTGTGCTTTAAGTTTTTAATCCAAATCAATTTACCATATAACCCCCCACACCACTGTGCAACTCTAACTGCTCTTACCTGCCCTGTCTGTGACTGCACACTCCTTTTTTTTCATCCTGTACTTCTTTATCCATTCAGCCAGCTCCTGTCCCCCTCTACCCTCTCATCTTGCCTCTAGAGAAGAGCTGCTCAGGTAGCCTTATGTATGTATTTAAGCCAAGAAGCACATTCTTCACCAGCATCACTTTGTGTCTTACAGTCCAGTCCAATCTTTGAAGAGTTCGCTTTGGTACTGGTTTCAGCTTTGGGTTAACTGAGAGTCCAGGGGACATATCCTCAGGGGACCCTGCAGTCTGACGGACCATCACATGTGGTCTTTTGATAGTGTTCTAGTTCTGCACACTCATTTTTATCCTGTTACATCAGGGAATTTACATTGTGTTCCCTGTCAAGGAAGTCATTGGTGGTGGCCGGGTACAGTCTAGTTCTTTTGGTCACATGCTGATGTAGTCTCTGGATCATATGGCACCTTTTGTCTCTTTGGCTCATATTTTCTTCTTGTGTTTGATGTCCTTCATTCTCCTGTGCTCCAAGTGGATTGGGACCGATTGATGTTGCTTAGATGGCCACTTGCTAGCTTTTAAGACCCCAGATGTCACTCACCAAAGTGGTACACAGAACATTTTCTTAAAAAAGACTTAGTTATGCCAGTTAGCCTAGATGTCCCTTGAAACTGTGGTCCCCAGACCTTTGTCCGTGCTACTTTGTCCTTCAGAATGTTGGGTTGTGTTTAGAAAACCTTCTAGCTTTTGGTGTAATGCAGTTGTGCTAAGCTCCCTTCTGCTGCATGCTGTCACTCCTTTCATGTAACACAAGTCTCATGAGTCAGAATCGACTCAACAGCAGTGGATAGCTAATCTGTGAATGCCCATCCTTGTAACCAAAAACAAACCAAAAACCAAACCGACTGCCATTGAGTCGTTTCCAACTCATAGAGACCCTATAGGTCGGAGTAGAACTGCCCCACAGAGTTTTCAAGGAGTGCCTGGTGGGTTTAAACTGCTGAGCTTTTGGTTAGTAGACATAACAGTTAACCACTACACCACTAAGCATCAAAGATTATTTTCTTCTGCCCCTAAACCTTAAGTCCTTATAATAGTTGTCTCATAATGATATTTGTCCTTTTTCAAGTGACTAATTTCACTCAGCATAATGTCTTCCAGATGAATCCATGTTGTGAGATGTTTCCCTAAATCGTCATTGTTCTTTATTATTGCATAATATTTAGTTGCGTGAATGTGCCATAGTTTTTTTTTATCCATTAGTCTGTTGGTGGGCACCTAGGTTGATTCCACCTTTTTGCTGTTATGGGCAGTGCCACAGTAAACATTGGTGTATCTGTATTTATTCATGTGACAGCCATTATTTGTCTAGCATATGTTCCAAGAGATGGAATTGTTGGATCATAAATTATATTTCTATTTTTAGCTTTTTAAGAAAGTATCAAATAGATTTCCAAAGTGATCATACCATTTTACATTCTCACCAACAGTGTAGAAGAATTCCAGTCTTTCTACATTTATTATTTTGTGTTTTTTGATTAGTGACAGCCTTGATGGGATAAGATGGTATCTCATTGTAGTTTTGATTTGGATTTCTCATGGCTAATGAGGAAACCTTGGTGGCATAGTGGTTAAGTGCTATGTCTGCTAACCAAAAGGTTGGCCGTTCAAATCTACCAGGTGTTTCTTGGAAACTGTGGGGCACTCTGCCCTACAGGGTCATTATGAGTCAGAATCGACTTGACGGCACTGGGTTGTTTTTGGTTTAATGGCTAATGATCGAGAGTATTTCATCACATATCTGTTAGTGTCCTAGATGTCTTCTTTGGTGAAGTGCCTGTTCATACCCTTTGCCCATTTTTTAATTGAGTTATTTGTCTTTTTCTTTTTTGAGGTTTGCAGTACCTTGTAGATTATGGAGATTAGATGTCTCATATTTCTGGCAGCCAAAAATTCTTTCCCACTCTGTAGGTAGTCTTTTTAGTTCTTGATGAAGCCTTTGGATGGATATAAGTGTTTGATTTTTAGGAGTTCCCAGTTACCTAATATGTTTTCTGGTGTTTGTGCACTGTTAGTAATATTTTGTAGTCTGTTCATGACGTGTATTAGGGCTCCCAGTGTTGTTCCTATTTTTTCTTCCATGATCTTTATTGTTTTAGGTTTTATATTTAGGTCTTTGATCCATTTTGAGTTGGTGTGAGATAGGTGTCTTGTTTCATTTTTTTGCAGATGGGTATCCAGTTATGCCAGTACCATTTGTTGAAGAGACTGTCTTTTCCCCGGTTCACGGCCTTTGGACCTTTGTCAAATACCAGCTGCTCATAGGTGGATGATATTATATTTGGTTTCTTAATTCTGTTCCATTGGTCTGCCTATCTGTTTTTGTACCAGTACAAGGCTGTTTGACTACTGTGGCAGTATAATAGGTTTTCAAGTCAGGTAATGTAAGGCCTGACTACTGTGGCAGTATAATAGGTTTTCAAGTCAGATAATGTAAGGCCTCTCACTTTGTTCTTTTTTTTCAGTAATGCTTTACTTATCCAGGGCTTCTTCCCTTTCCATATGAAGTTGGTGACTTGTTTCTTCATCTCATTAAAAAATGCCATTGGGATTTGTATTGGCATTGCATTGTATATGTAGACTGCTTTGAGTAGAATAGACATTTTCATGCTGTTAAGTCTTCCTTTCCATGAGCGTGGTAGGTTTCTCCACTGTGTAGGTCTCTTTTGGTTTCTTGGAGTAGAGTCTTGTAATTTTCTTTGTATAGGTCTTTTATGTCTCTGGTTAGATTTATTCCTAGATATTTTATCTTCTTGGGGACTATTGTAAATGGTGTTTATTTAAAATCATGGACTTTTGTTTGTGTGCTTTGTGATTAATTCCACTGTTGAGTCCATTTAAAGATTCTGGGGTAAATAAGTATGTTTGATCACCTTTCACAATTCAGTGTACTCCAGCTACTAAATGCCTGAGGAGTTTGGGAATTGGTGTCCCAGGTGAAGCTCCTTACTGCTACAAGGTGTTCTTTAAGTTCCACAGAGCCTACACTCTCTGGCCAACCCCCTTGTGCAAAAGAATCACTTAAGGCAAATATGATGACACTGTGGTTGCAGAATTCAGTGACCCTCAGGAAGGGAACAGGACTCTCCTTGAATGGTTGACCATAGGTCCTGACAGTCTAGACTGCCTCTCTTAACAGGTTAGATTGCTGGTCTTGCCATATTGTTCTATGAAGTTCTTGTGGTTTTTGCAAGGGTTGTGATACCAGCGCAGTACTTTTATCCAATCCTTAATGCAGCGAGCCTTTGCAGATTTTCATCATGCTCATTAACTAAGTCTGGTGCAGATGGAAGTTAATTAAAGGGCCCCCTGGAAAGTGGAACGCTGATTAAAGTCTTTCAAAGGCTGATCCACCATCCCGGGTGTGTTTCTCATTCAGGTGCTTCAAATGCCAAGTGACCTTTTTGAGGGTAAGGATGAAAGCTAACTAATACATACCTGTATGCTACATTGCCTGTCCTTTTAAGTATCTTAAAATAAATTAAAATAAAATGTAACAATGATATCTGGTCTTTGACGTGAAGTGGACATTAAAATAATAAAGAATTTAAAGAACTGCTTGGATTCATCTTGACCTTTGAAAAATGAGGATTTTGAATTGTCACCATCACTGGGCCCTCTAGCTCCATTGGCAGGAGCTTCGCAGCTAATAGTGGCATTAGGTCCCTAGTAGGGAGCTGGTTCCAGAGGTGGAAATATTTACCTCATCTGTACAGTTACTGTGTTCTTGAGCACAGTGGGGGCTTGGGTGACTTAGTGCAAATCCACCATCACTACTTCTTGGAAAAACTAAAACTCTATGCCTTGGGGATAAAGGGACTTGCAGAGGACAGTCTTATTTTGAATGGGTTGTGACTGTGGTGAGCAGTGAGTCTTTCGCACTGCATCTAGGAGGTAGCTTTCTGCAGTATGGAAATAGACGCCTCCCTATTAGGTTTTTTAACATTTTAGTTGGAGTCACTATGGGTTGCAATTGACCCAATGTTACACAACAATAACATATACAGAAATGTGCAAACATCATAGCGGTTCAATTCATATTATACCAAAATGAGTGTACTCATATAACTGCAACTCAGATCAAGAAATAGATCCTTAGTGGCACCCCCAAAGCTCCCCTCCTGCCCACCATACCGACTTCTAAAACCACTGTTTAGTTTTGTCTGTTTTTGAATCTTATGCAAGTAGAAATCATACAGTACAAAGTCAGAGACGGAGGTCTGATGGTGAAAGGAGAGGAGAGAGTGGAGGGATTGATTTTAAGGTGCTATGCTGCTGGCTTGGAGATGGAGGAAGGGGCCACAAACCAAGGAATGCAGATGGCCTCTAGAAGCTAGAAAAGGCAAGGAAGTAGATCCCTCTCAAGCCTCCAGGAAGAATTCAGCCTGACTGGCACCTTGGTTTTAGCCCTGTTGAAAGCACTTTTGGATTTCTGACCTCCAGATAATACATTTCCATTGTTTTATGCCACTAAATTTGGGGTAATTTATCTCACTACCAGTAGGAAACTACTGCATACTTTATCATGTGTCTGTGTGTTATCTGTCACCCTATCTGTCATTTCCTCCCAGTTTGGATGGATTTCAGAGTAAGTTGCAGATGTTAGTACACGTCACTCCTAAACACTCCATTGTACAGTTCCTTCACCAAAATCAAATAGTTGCCTATAGTTCATTTCTTTTTTGAGGTAAAATTTATATACAGTGACATCCATGAGTCTCACAAGTACCGTTGTGCAATTGCATACACTTGTGTAACCCAGACCTCTATCAAGATAGAGCACATCACTATCACTCCAGAAAGTTCCCTTGTGCTCTTCCGTGTCAGTCCTCACCTTTAACTCTTTGCCAACACTACTGCTCTGATATTTTTCACCATGGTCTAGCTTTGTCTGTTCACAGACTTATACAGTTTGTACTTTTGTGTAAGTAGGTTGAGTGAAAGACATCCATTGTTGAGACTTGTCCCTGTTGTGTATATTGGTACATTGCTTCTTTGTATGGCTAAGGAATGTGGATGGACCACAGTTGGTTAGCCTTTCTCTGAGGCTTGCTTTTCATTTTTTGTTCCTTCTCTCAAAGACTTTCATGAGCAACCACTTCCTGCAGCTTTTTTTTAATGGCCTGTTTAAGCTTTTTTCTTGAAGGATTTCATATGGAACGGATTAGATGATGTATCATTTCTAGTAAATATGTTTTGTTTTCATTTATTCTACCACTCATCTGTCAGTTTGTCATACTGTGGTGGCTTACATGTTGCTGTGATGCTAGAATCTCTGTGTCTTAGTCATCTAGTGCTGCTGCAACAGAAATACCACAAGTGGATGGCTTTCACAAAGAGAAATTTATTTACTGACAGTCTAGGAGGCTAGAAGTCTGCATTCTGGGTGCCAGTTCCAAGGGAAGACTGTCTCTCTTTGGCAGCTCTTGAGGACTGTGCTTCTCATCAGTCTTCCCTTGGTCTAGGAGCTTCTCTCTGTAGGAATCCTGGGTCTTAGAAGACGTCCTCTGCTCCTGGTGGCACTTCTTGGTAGTATGAGGGCTCTCTGTCTCTCTGCTGGCGTCTCTCTTTTATATCTTAAGAGATGACTGAAGATACCACCTTATCTTGTAAATTGAGTCCTGCATTGTTAACATAACTACCCCTAATTCCACCTCATTAACACCAGAGAGGTAGGATTTACATCACATAGGAAAATCACATCAGATGACAAAATGGTGGACAGTCATGTAGTACTGGGAATCATGGCTTAGCCAAGTTGGCAGATACTTTGAGGGGAACACAGTTCAATCCATGACACTATGCCACCAATATTTCTAATACTAGTAGTATCACCCATGGTGGATGGGTTTCAGTAGAGCTTCCAGACTAAGACAGACCAGGAAGAAGTTAGGTCCTTACTTAAGTATGTCTGACTCAGATTTTAAGAAGGAACATGGGAGTAATTAGAAAAGATGTAGTTTGAAGTAAGCAGTAAAAGGTACTGTCCTGTTTTTTACTTCCCCAGAGGGGCAGGGAGATGCCAGGTAGATTCAGAAGGTTGAAGGGGCTGGAGGGAAGAAGGAGCCCAACTTTTCATATTGCTCAATGGCACTGCCTCTTGGAGAAGGGTCAGGAAAGTGCAAAGCAAGAACCGGGCAGTCAGAAGGCCAGGGGAAGAAGCAGTGGGAGAAGGGATCAGGACCATCTGGACATGGCACCACAGAGAGCCAGGCAGAAGGGAGGGGGCTCAGGGCTGGGGTGAAAACGAAGTTCATTTAGTATCTCCTCCATCAAGATTTTTCAAAATTGTGTGCTTGTACCTCCCTATAAGAGAGATATTTTACATTGCAATCTGCTGCACACACCTATCCTTAGGACTGAAATAGAGAGCACAGAAATGTGCAGAAAACATTTATCTTGACTGTGTAACATGTACTCTAAATAAGAAAAAAACACTTGTTCCAAAAAACAAAGCAAAACAAAACTTATTATACTGTGCCAAATAGATTTCTTCAAGCCTTAGGCTTGAAGAAAACCCTGGTATCATAGTGGTTAAGTGCTATGTCTGCTAACCAAAAGATCAGCAGGTCAAATCCACCAGGCATTCCTTGGAAACTCTATGGAGCAGTTCTGCTCTGCCCTTTAGGGTCGCTATGAATTGGAATCAACTTGTGGCAGGGGGCTTGGTTTTGGTTTCTGGGCTTGAGTAGCTTTGTGCTGTATGAAGCCCCACATTCAGAGTTCTTTCTGCCAGTTATTTTTTTTCTTGATAGGTTTTTCCATCACATCCAGATGGACAATGTAAGCTATGTAATTGCTCATATTTCTTTTTTTGTTTTGGCTGTCAGGGAACTCAAAGCCAAATTTACTTTACCAAGCAGGTGGCTGTGTGGTGTCTGTATCTCATGGGTACTGTTATCCTTAAGTCTTCCTAACTCTCAACCCTCTGTCTTTTTTTTCCCCCTGATCCTAATTATTTTTATAGCTCTGTGGCTTGAGTTCTTGGACACTGCCACAAATATATGTGAAATGCGATGGAATGTGATAAAAAGTCTACAGGAACTCTGGTCTCAAGTGAGATCAGCTGTGTCATAAAGTCTACGTAGAGTTTTTTGTTTTTCTCTTTTTTTTGGGAAGCAAGATCTGAACTATATGCTTTTCTCCTAGCTTTGTGTTTTCTGAATTATTTCACCAACCTTTGTTTTGGTTATCTAGAAGGCACCACCATCCCCTTTGTTTTTTAAAAAAAATCTATTTGCAAAGACAGAATTTGGGCAAGTTTGCTGTTTGATTCTATGGAAGGTGGCATTTCATCTTTACATAGGGAAGTTGTTACTCATGACAGTTGTATTCATATTGCCCAGAATTCTGTTTGTTTATGCAGACAGTCTTTGTTGTGATCTCAGGACTGCCTCTTGGTCATACCCCCTACCTTTGTTTCCTGTGTCTAGGCCCTGTAAGCCCCGACTTGGTTTGCTGTAACCACCATATAACTGGTTTCCTTGCCACCTGCAGCCTCTGCCCTCGAGCCCACCTTCTGCATCCCTTGCTGCCACGGGCTTCTTTGAGAACCCTCATTTACTGTTATATTTCTCCTTTGCCTCCACTGACCCCCCCAGCCCTAGCTTCCAGACAGTGGAGTGTTTGAGCTTGCCAAGAACCCACCCACCTTTTTCACTTGGTGGTGGTTTGTAGCTGCCGCCAAGTCTGCCTCCAGCACATGGCCATCCCGTGCACGGTGGAGCAGAATGCTGCCATCCTTATGATTAGCTGTAGATCCAACTGTTGTGATCAATAGGATTTTCGCTGGCTTATTTTTTAAAGTAAATTACCAGGCCCATCTTCTTAGTCGCTCTTAGTCTGGAAGCTCCCTGAAAACCTGCTCAGCATCATAGCAAGACAGAAGCCTCCACAGAGCTGTGCACAAAGTGCATTGGTCGGGGATCTAACCCAGGTGTCCTGCGGGTGAGAATTCTGCAACTGAACCACCACTGCCCTAGCTTCCAGTGCCCTGCTACAGGACAGAAGCCTTCGGGGCAGGATAAAACTCAGACCATAGGATGCATCTGAACCTCTCCAGAGGAGATTTAGATAAGAGAGGAAGAGTTTGAAGATGAATCAATTTTTTAATTGACTTTTTACTAAGCAAAGGAAAAAACAAGACTCTTACTAGCTCTAGGGAAAACAAAAAGTTGTGATGGAAAAGAAACATAATCTTTGTACCATGTGGCTTGGTTTTTAGTAACATTTGTCTAATCTTAATGACGGAAACATTGAACACCGATTCAACCCTAATTATGATACAGCCATACTGTGGAACAGAGGTGGGAGGGAGGTGTTTGAGTATGGAAGGGGGGTGATGGAAGAGAGCGAAGACCTCATTTTCCATACGAGTAAAGTGATAAGTGATACCTGGAACCGGAAAACAAACCAACCAAGACATACCAATGGGGGCATCTTGTTTAGAGACTTGGGGGCAGTTGCCAACCAATCAAACACGGCACAGCAGTGCTTCCTGGAGAGGACGCTTGTTTCAGTGTGTTCTTTTTAGTAACAAGCCTTCTCAGCCATTTGAATCCTTAACCCATGTGCACGGTGACTTGGATGGTAGGGACCTGTGCTGCCTGCACTGAACTTGCCTTCATTTGTGGGGCTAAAAGAAATTGGCTGCTTTAGTGAATTCAGGGTCACTAATGACAAGAAGTAAACTCTTGGGCTTTCTGGGGCCCATTTTTCCTTTTATTCTGAAAGAACACTGTAGTTAACTTTCTAGCTCCTTATTTGTAATCTACTTGAACATACTTGAAAGCAAGGTTTTCATATATTTTTTTGGGTGGATATAGTTTATCATATTTTTGAAATTCTGAACATGTCTACTTCTCTATTGCAGTTATTGATTTAGAAGAGAGCTAGAAGTGTATGACAGGAAGTGTCACTAACCTCCCCTGAACTTAATTTTGTTATAGGTAATTGCTTCATGTTTCCATCTGTAGGGAACCGTGATGATAGATTTTCTCTCTTTTTTTTTCCCTGAAAGCTTCCCTTTTTACCTTTGCAAACCTCTCTCTCCTTCCATGCTCCCATGATGCAATGGAAATGCTGACTGCTAAGCAGGGTGCTGCTAGCCGTGGGAAGCCTGTGCTCCTTCTCCTAGTGCTAAGTAGCCTGTGGAATGTTAGTCTGTTAAGTAGCTAGTGGAATGACTGTATTAGGCCATCTGTAGAAGTGATTAGAAGAGAAAAATCTGGCAAAAGAGCAGACCTGGAAAGTTTTCTTAAAATCCTTATGAGACACAGTTCAGTTAAATTAGTACTGGTTGTTAGAAATGAATGTGCTGTCAGTGTGTCCACTGAGAAAATAGAGGAGATTGTAATATGTAGTGTATCATTCTGCATATACTCACTGTATATATGTGTGTGTGTGTATTCTTTCTATGCCAGGTAGGGGTTAAGAGTAAGTGAAAATATATAATACCTGGTTCCTTTTTCTAAGGAACTTAAATCTGTGTTAGGGTGGCAAGGTATACAGTTTAAGAGATAATAGAAGTTAAAATAACAGGCTAAGATAGGGATTGGCAAACTGACCTGTGAACCCAGTCTGGCCCGTTGTTTATGTAAATAAAGTTTTATTGGAGCATGGTCACACTCATTTGTTTATGTATTATCTATGGCTGCTCTACAACTGCAGATTTGAGTGCTTGTGAGAAACTCGATGGTTTACAAATAGTCACCCTCTGACCTTTTAAGAAAAAGTTTACTGATCCTTGTTTTAAACAATAATTTGAAAGATGTTACAAGGCAGTATCTCTAGGCAGAAATGATTTAGACAATCTATGCTATAGCTGGAGCCCTAGTGGCACAGTGATTAAGAACTATGGCTGCTAAGCAAAAAGTCAGCAATTCAAATCCACCAGCCACTCCTTGGAAACCCTGTGGGGCAGTTTGGCTCTGTCCTATAGAGTTTCTGTGACTCAGAGTTGATGACAAGAAGTAGTAATTATACCAATAATAAGTATGAGAATGGAATGATGGGTATTTGAAGATAACCTTATACCATGAAGATGAAGGACATTTTGTGATGCAAGGAGAAAGGAACTAAATTTCCTGGATGGGAATATCCATGGCATCCTCAAGGGAAGAGAAAGCGGAATGATAGGGACTGTGACTCTCTGACTGGAATTGTGGCTAAAGGCTGGTTGTAAATACAAGTGAAGTTGTCATAGGCGGGGCCAAGGTGGCAGAATGGTCAGATGCTTCCTCCAACCCCTCCAACAGCAAAGATCCAAAACAACAAATGAATCCATTATATATGACATCCTAAGATTTCAGAGTATCAAAGGGAAAGTTGAGAAAGTGAACTGAGTGATGGGGAAAGGAAAATAGGATTTGCTAGACTTGATCCACTGGGAAACAGCTGTGGCCAGCGTGGTAAGCTGAGCATGGTGGTTGGAGGGCATCTTTCCCAGCAGGATAAGCTGACTGGAGGATCCACTCACACCTCTAGAACCAGTGAAAAACAGCATGAGATCGTCAAAAGCTAAGTTTTTGCGTGTAACGTATTTCATGTATGTACAGGGGTGTAAATCCTTTCCTTGGGATAAATCTCTCTCCCTTCTCCTGGTGGTTCCCCCTCTCTTCTCTGCACTACACCTGGCTCTGGAGTCTGACACCATTAACTGAGCTGGACGTAAGACTCCTTAAGTCTACCATGAGCCATTCTCTGAGACTCAGAGGGAACACGTTAACAAAGAAGGTGTCATGGGCTGAATTATGTACCCCTCCCAAGAAAAGTGTGTAGCAATTTGGCTAGGCCATGGTTCCTAGTATTGTGACAGTTCCTGTATGTTGTAAACCCTGCCTCTATAATGACGAAGAGTGGGCAGCAGTTTTGTTGGTGGGGCAGGACTCAGTGTGTAAGATTGTATTGTGCTGCAGAGTAACCATATATTGGATGCACTTTATGGTTCTGTACATCTATAGGATATCATCTTGCTGACCTCTGGCTGGAGGAAGGAGAGTGGGTGGAGAGGAGGGGAAAGGAGGCTGTTGGGAGGATGAGACATGTATGGAGCAGAGAGGAATAGTGTGCTGTCACTGGACAGGAAGAGCAGTGGAAGCTGCATATAGGGGGGCATGTAAATTTGTACGGGAATGTACATTTTCACTCAGTCATGTTAAATTAAAAAAAAAAAAATTAAAAAAAAAAGATTGTATTGTGCCTTGAGGCAATCTCCTGAGATACAAAGGAGAGAAGCAAGCAGAGAATTGGGGACCTCATACTACCAATAAAGCAGTGCTGGGAGCAGAGCACATACTTTGGAAAGGACTGGGTTCCTGTGCTTCAGAAGCTCCCAGTCTAGGGGAAGATCCACAACAAAGACCTCTCTCTAGAGCCAGTATAAAAGCCTTCCCCTGGAGCTGACACCCTGAATTTGGACTTGTAGCCTACTAGACTTTGATAGAATAAAATTTCTCTTTTTAAAGCTATCTACTTGTGGTATTTCTGTTATAGCAGCATTAGATGATTAAGACATGGGGGGAGGGGAAGAGAAAAAAATTTACTGACTCCCCCAAGCTGGAAATTCAGGGAAGAAACTGTTCCTTTGCTTAGATTCAGGCATAAGGGGACATGCCATCCTCACAGACACTCAGGGATGGCTGTTAGCTGCCTGCCTTTCTCAGTGGCTGTAGCCACTCAATGACAAGGCTCCAGGATACGTAAAACAAACATAACTGTATTGAAAACAGAAATAGACAGCTGCACAGGAATAGTAGGAGATTTTGGCACACCATTTGACAGAACATCTAGAAGAAGCTCAATAAAGACACCAAAGATATAAATGCGATAATTAACCAACTTGACCTCATAGACAAATAGAGAATACCCAACAGATGTCAAGTATACCTTAGACATTCTCCATAATGGACCACATGACGAGCTCAGGAAACATAATATGGAGTCATGTGGAAGACATATGCTGAGTTAAATTAGTTACAAAAGGAAAAGTACTGTATGAGGCCACTATTATAAGGGCTCAAGAAGAGGTTTTAAGCACAGAAGAGAATAGTTTTTTTTTTTTTTATTATTGTGATTAAGTGAAAGTATACAGTCCAAATCAATTTTGCATGCCTGCTTATCTACAGCTCTTCTGCTGTCCTTGCCCTGTGGCAGCACACTCCTCCTTTTCATTTTATACTTGTTGTATCCTCTTAACAAGCTCCTGCCCTCTCCTCTCCACCATCTTCTCTCTCATCTAGAAAGACCAGTTGGAGAGCCTCCTATAAATGTATAGAACCGTAAAGTATACCTACCATATGGTCACATTTTGTTCCCCAAATCTAGTCCATTTTTGTCTGAAGAGTTGACCTCAGTGGTGTTTTTTAGGCAGGGGCAGCAGCAGGTCTAGGGGTCATGCTCCCAGGGGATCCTCCGGGCCATTCGACCATCAGTTGTGGTCTTTTAGTAGAGTTCTTAAGCTGCATCCCTCTTTTTCTCGTGTTGTCACAGGGACTCAGCATTGTGTGCCCCATTATGGCTATCTTTGGTAGTGGCCAGGCACCATCTGGTTCTTCTGGTCACATGTTGGTACAGTATCCCATTACATGGGTCCTTCTGTCTCCTGGGCTCTTTTTCCCTCGTGTCTTTGGTATTCTTGGTGATCATCTGTTGTGGCTGAGTTGGGACCATTTGGTGTACCTCAGATGGCAGCTTGCTAGCTCTTAAGACCCCAGATGCCACTCAGTAATCTGAGAAGAGAATAATTTTTGATAGTTACAAGGATGGGAAGGGAGGGAGAGGGATATTCATAGAATAGATAGTAGGTAAGAATTGGATTAGGTGAAGGGAGGTTAGACAGCTGGACTGTATCAAAACCTGATATGTTTCTTTTAATTACAACCTAACATTTTGAAGGACACAGTAGCAGGGGTCTGGGAACTATGATTTCAGGGACCATCTGGGTTATTTGGCATAACTAAGTTTTTTTAAGAAAATGTTCTGCATCCCACTTTGGCGAGTAGCATCTGGAGTCGTAGAAGCTAGCAAGTGGCCATCTACATAGCATCAGTTGGTCCCAGTTCACTTGAAGCAGTGGAGAACAGAAGACATCAAAGATATGAGGAAACTATGAGCCCAGGAGACAGAAGGTACCATGTGATAGAGAGACTGCATCAGCTGGAGACCAGAACAACTAGGTGATGCCCAGCCACCACCATTATTGCCTGCCTTGACAGGGAACGTGATATAGAGTCCCTGAGATAGCGTGAGAAAAATGTGTGTGCCAAATACGAACGCTATTAAAAGACCAGGCTTGATGGTCTGATGGACTGGAGGGCCCCTGAGGACATGGCCCCCAGACTCTGTTAGCCCAGAGCTGAAAGCAATCCTGAAGCCAACTCTTCAGACAAAGATTGGACTGGATTGTAAGATGTATCGTAATGCTAGTGTGCTTCTTGGCTTCTTGGCTTAAATGTGTACATGAGGCTTTTCAGCCAGCTCCTGTCCAGAGGTGAGATGGGAAGGTGGAGGGGGACAGGAGTTAGTTGAACGGATACAGAAGTACAAGGTAGAAAAGAGGAACGTGCAGACACAGGGTGGGGAGAGCAGCTAGAGTTGAATAGCAGTGTGTGTGTATGTGGTGGTAGGGTTATATGATGGAAAATTGACTTGAATTGTAAACTTTGACTTAAAGCACAATAATGTATATATATATATATATTTAAAGTGATGTTGTCGAGGTCAAACCTGTGTTAGATTTGTGGTAGTCTTTGAGTACCCAGGCCAAGAATGGGAGCCTTCCCCAAACATTTGATATTGTTCTGAGACAGCATTCATTTACACAATAAATATTCATGACCTATTATTGTGTGATTGGCAGCAAAGTGGCTGTTAAAATACATTGAGTTAATCCTGCTTGTGGACTAGTAAATGCCGCTCATTGTTCCATGTAGTGCTCATTTTAGGTATTATTTCCAAGAGAGGATTCACCTTGAGATCCTCTCACTGCTGCCAGGAGACTTGTATGGACACGTAGTTGCCCCTTCCGTGGGGAGAATGTTCTGGAGAGTCTCTTGAAAAGACAACTGTACAAAGGAATGTTGTGTAGATGAGAAACATTGGGGAAGGGGAAGGAAGCAGGAGACCCTCACTCACCCTTGGCCTCTGTATTGTCTCTTTCTTCGCTTTAGTGCTGTGTTCTGTCTGCCGTTGTCTGGCCCCTCAGAACACCTGCACAGCCTTCACAGGGTGAGCTTTCATGCTGTGGATCCCCATTTCTATCCAGTTGGTTATCATAACCTTGTCATCTGCCGTAGTCTCCCCAACTTCCTGACCATCATCATCTCAGCATGTGGCTTCCCAACTTCCCCTTGTCAGTTATTAGAAGCCTCTCCTACCCAGATATTGCCCTGGACTGCGATGCAGTGCCTGTCTTGGGTCCTGTGGTAGGCTTTGGAGGGGTGGTGGAGATGGGGTACTGGGGTGCTTGCTGAGTCTGATGGTCCTCAGAGGCACTCATTGATGCTTCCACTTACCTCTCACCCACTTTTTGTTTTATTCTTTCGTAAATTAACATGTACATGCGAAGAAAAAATACAGAAAAATTCCACACTTCATTTTGCACTGAACTTATTCCAGTTTTTTTTCCCCTGAAATACCTCAGATTCTCTTCTCACATCTGGCTGTTACCAGCCAATGACCTTGGTTCTTATTTAGGATAAGACCTCACCTCTCTTGGTTCCCTCATCTTCAAATCTATATTTTGTGGTTGTAGCATTTATCCTCTTTCTAACCAATGTTAGAGAAATAAGTATCTTCCCTCTTGTGTCCTTTCCCGACTTCTCTCCTTTGAGGAGTCTCTGACTCATAGTCCAGCATAGTGACCCTATCCCTCCAGACTCTCAGTAAATACTTCCTGGATCAAAGAGTCATTCTGTCAGAGAAAAGGGCAGCTAAGAATTTATAAAGGCTGGGGAGGGCCTGATTTGGTCTGGTTTCATATATGAGCATACTGCCTGGATTCATGTGCTTACTTTGGTTATCTTTAAGTTTTTATCTTGGCTGAGATAGATGTCTCAGAAAGTCTTCGTTAATTGAAAAAACTTGAGCAGGAATAGCAGAAAGAAGACAGGCTTTGAATCCAGACTGACTGGCGACTGGGCTGTCAGCTGCCCACCCTTGGACAAGTTATATCTCTGGGAACCAGAGCCTTCATAAATTGGGAACCCAAACAGTCACCTCATGGGTATGTTCTAGTTACTGTTGTTACCTGATAAATGCCTCCCAAACTTCACACTTTCAAATAGCCAGTCTTTTATGAGCACAGATTTTGTGGGTCAAGAATTTGGACAGAGCAGGTAGGGATAGCTTGTCTCAGCTCCACAGTGTTGGAGGTCTTGGCTGGAAAAATTTGAGGGTTGGAGGTGACTTGAAATCATTTGGAGGCTCTGTCACCCACAGCCTGGGCCCTGTGGAGTGGCTACCTGGAACGCCTCTGTGCAACTTGGCCTCCAACATGGCCACCTCAGGTTAGCTGACCTTACGTGGCAGCTCAGGGCTTCAGGTCTGGGTTCAGCAGCAGGTGAGCTGGAAGGTGCACACATAGGTTTCTGTGAGCAACCTTGGGAGTCACACTGCATTACTTCTCTGTTGGTTGAAATGACTACAAATTATAGGCAGTGATTAAGTAGGACTGGAATTCTTCTGTTGGTGGCTGGATCACGTCCTTGAAGAGCATGAGGGAGAGGAGAGTTTGCAGCAGCCATCTTGAAAAATACATTCTGTCACAGAGTGATTGCTAGAAATAAATTATATAATATGGACAGAATTACCTAGCACCTAGATATTCCCAAAGTAGTTGCATTCAGCAAGTGTTTACTAGGTTCTCAGTATGTGCCAGGCATAAGGCCAGTGCTGGGTCTATAGAGGTGGGCAAAACAGACATGGTCCCTGTCTTTCTGGAATTTTCATTCTAGTGGGTATACAGGAATCAAAATGAAATCAAAACTGTGACAAGGTCTCAGAAAGCATTCTTTTATGTAGAGGGGGAACTGACTGAGCATGTGAATCGGTTCCATTTTGAGTGATTCTTTTCCTCTAGCGAACAATGAGAAAGGCATTCAGCCCAGTGCTAAATTGGACCTGTTTCTTGTGTCCCCCTTTCTAAAATTGTGGTAGACTATATATATATGTAACAAAAAAGTGCCATCGTAACCATTTTCAAAAGTATAATTCAGTGACATTAATTGCATTCAGAATGTTTTGCAACAGTTGCTACTATCTATTCCCCCAAATTTTCACCACCCTAAACAGAAACTCAATACTCCTTAAGCAATAACTCCCCATTTCCCTACCCCCCGACCCTGAGAAACAAACCAAAAAAAAAACCCCAAAACCCAAACCTGTTGCCACTGAGTCAATTCTGACTCATAGTGACCTTTAGGCAGGGCAGAACTGGCCCCTAAGGTTTTGAAGGCTGCACATCTTTATAGGAGCAAACTGCCACATCTCTCTCCTGATGAGTGACTGGTGGCTTTGAACTGCCAACCTTATAACCACTCAGCAACTTTGGTTTCCATGCATTTGCCTATTTTAGATAATTCACAGAAGTGGGACCGTACAACATTTGTCCTTTTGTGTCCTGCTTATTTCACATTATGAAATGTTACTGCATGACGTTTTCAGAATTCATCCATGTTGTGGCATGTATCAGAACTTCATTTCTCTTTGTGACTCAGTAGTATTCCATCGTACGTGTGGACTGCATTTCGCTAATCCATTCGTCTGTTGATGGACATTTGGGTTGTTCACACCTTTTGGCTGCTCTATGCTACTTCCTTTTTAGTGATGCTTCTACAGACCTATAAATGCATGGCCCTGGAAGATGCCCTAGAAATCATCAAGGCCGAGGTCTGGAGCATGCGCTGACCCATTTTAAGCATCAGACCTGTTTGTTCAGATGCTGACTTATGTTCCTCCTTCCTAAAAAAGCAATTTAGGAGGTGGGCAGAGGTATATAGACTCATCTGGCGGAACTATCTTCAACCTGGGCATTCTGATGTGAATCTGAGTGAGGGGACAGAGGCAGGTGGTGGCGCCCTAAGTACTTCTGATGCCTCTGGGCAGAGCCCAGATTAAGGCTTGTGAGGGCCATAAACACTGATTATCTGTGGTATCCCCTTCTCTGCCCACACGTTTGAATGGGATATGTGAGTTATATACATATGCACATGTATGAGGTCTGACAATTAAGTCCTCGAACTTAGTTGTTCTAAGTGCTACGTATCTCGTTGCTGAATATCACTACGGTCACCTTTGATGTACTCCACTTGGGAAGCTATGCACCCATGCCAGTGACCAGTCCACCCTTCAAGGCAATTTTTTTTTTTTTATTTAACATGACTGAGTGAAAATGTACATTCCCATATAAATTTACATGCCCACCTATATGCAGCTTCCACTGCTCTCCCTGTCCGGTGACTGCACGCTATTCCTCTCTGCTCCATACATGTCTCATCCTCCCAACAGCCTCCTTTCCCCTCCTCTCCACCCACTCTCCTTCCTCCAGCCAGAGGTCAGCAGGATGATATCCTATAGGTGTATAGAACCATAAAGTGCAGCCAATATATGGTCACTCTGCATTACCAAGTCCAATCCATTCCTGTCCAAAGAGTGGACCTTTGTTATAATTTATGGGTAAGGGAAGCATCAGGGCCGGGGGCCATGCTCTCAGGGGAACCTCGAAACCACTGGATCATCAATTGAGGTCTTTTAGTGGAGATCTCAGGATGCACCCCTTTTTATTCTTGTGTTGCCAGTGAGACTCAACCTAGTGAGCTCCATCATGGCTATCACTGGTGGTGACCGGGCACCATCTGGTTCTTCCGGTTCCAAGTCGATGTAGGCACCCACTCTTGCGGGTCTCTCTGTCTTCTAGGTTGTCCTTACCACATGTCATTTTGGTCTCGGTCAGCATCCGTTCCTGCTGAGCTTCAAGGCAATTTTGAAATTTTTTCTGGAAAGGCCATTGCACACAGTGGCACGGTGGCAAGTTCATGAACTTAATTGTCTAGTTGTCTGTGAGGGAGTTTTTAGCCGGTAAGCAAATCACTGTGTTGGAATACCTCTCCTACTTACCTGAGCAGGCTCATCATTTCTTTTCTTTACCCAAGGTAAAGGAAATATTGAAAGGAAGACATTTTGATGACATTCAGGACATCAAAGGTAATATGATTACAGCTCTGATGGTCATATGTAGCATTTTTCTAGGATGAGTTTACGAACTTAGTTGGCAGTCCTTGTGTGTGTGTGTGTGTGTGTGTGTGTGTGTGTCTTAGCTACCATAATGTAACTTTTTAACAAATGAGACTATGATACTGACTGATTGTAAAAGAGGCATGTACCATTTTAGTGGGATGAGATGAACTGGATTATAAAATTTTTAGTGGATGTAGGATTCTAAGATTTTTACCATATACCACATTTTCTGCAAATACTGCCTACACTGCACAACAAAGAAAATGTATCATTTTTATCTAGCACCTTGGCAGTTCTCTTGCACTGCCGCACTTGCTTTTCCTTGTGTCGTGTCTGCTTGGCATCTGTAAGTCTTTGCTTTGAACAACCGGTGCCCCTGTTTCGTTGATGCCCTAAGCACGTGCTTGTCTTGCTTATTGGGTAATCTGCCCCTGCCTCCAGATGAGGAACCCAGTGTGAAATAGACCAGCACTTCAAAAAAAAAAATTTTTTTTAAAATTGTGTTTTAAGTGAAAGCTTATAATTCAAGTCAGTTTCTCATATAAAAACTTAACACACACTTTGTTATGTGACCCTAGCTGCTGTCTCCACACTGTGACTACAGACTTCTTCCCACCACCCTGTATTTCCCATGTCTATTCAACCACCTTCTGTCCCCTCTGCCCTCTCATCTCACCTCTGGGCAGGAGCTGCCCAGTTTGTCTCCTATATCTACTGAAGCCAAGCTGCACTCTTCTCCAGCATCATTTGATGTCTTATAGTGCAGACTAGTCTTTGTCTGAAGAGTTGGCTTCTGGAATGGTTTCGGTTCTGGGCTAACAGAAAGTCTGGGGGCCATGTCTTCTGGGGACCGTCCAGTCTGCCAGACCATCAAGGCTAGTCTTTTTACTAGAGTTCGAGTCCTCTACCCCACATTTGTCCCACTCCATCAGGGACTCTTTGTTGAGTTCCCTATAAGGGCAGTCATTGGTGGTAGCTGGACACCATCTCGTTCTTCCAGTCTCCTGCTGAAATAGTCTCTGGCTTATGTGGCCCTTTCTGTCTCTTGGGCTCATATTTTCCTTATATCTTTGATGTTCTTCATTCTCCTTTGTTCTGGGTGGGTTGAGACCAATTGATGGTTCTTAGATGGCTGCTTGCTAGCTTTTGAGACCCCAGGCACCAGTTACCGGAGTGGGATGCAGGACATTTTCTTCATAAATCTTGTTATGCCAGTTGACCTAGGCCATGTAGCTCTCTCCCTCGAAGTGTTTGGTTGTATTTAGGGAACTTCTTAGTTATTGGTTTAATCCAGTTGTGCTGACTTCCTGTACTGTATATTGTTGCAGTCTTTACCCAAAATAATTCTTGCCTAGCATTGAATTAGTAAGCACCCCTTTCCTCCCTCGTCACCCTTGTAGCTATCGAAGACTGTTTTCTTCCGTGTTTAAACCTTTTCCTGAGTCCTTATAATAGTGGTCTCATACAATATTTGTCTTTTTGTAGAGGGACCAGTGCTTTTTAAGTGGTCGGATCCAACTCGACGGCACTTGGTGATAGGTATCCCTTGTGGCCCTTGTTCCAGTGCAGGCTTGGTTCAGTAGGTCTGGGTGAGGTCAGGGGATGCTGCTGTGCACAGGGAGGGGGTTGAGAGGACCAGGGAGGTACCAAGGGAGGAAGAGAGGACGGAGGGGTGTTTGTGTGTGTGTGTGTATGTGTGTGTGTGTGAGAGAGAGAGAGATGCCTCTGGAGGCTTCCCCAGTTCCCCGAGTGAGATGTGGGACCAGGCTTATGATCTGCCTGATCTCTGTCACGTTTCAGTATGTGCTTCTTCAAGATAAGAACTCTGCTAGAAGCCATAATCACAATGTCAGTTTTATACCTAAACAGCTCAAACCACGGCCTTTCTTATACAAAACATGGTTCAAGAAAGCCCAAATCAGAATGTTCCCAAAGCTGGCCTGGCAGGTCCATTCCAAGGTCCATGCTCATAAATGTGGTGTGTGTGCTTGCTGCTGATTGTTTTCTTAAGTAGTTAGAAGTATGCATTTTTAAAGGCATGAGGATAAGTACTGTATAACCTCCAAGCTCTTCATTTCAGATGAAGCATCTCTTGCAGGGATAGTATCACCTCTTTGGTAACTTGGGGTTGTTTTGGATTTTGTAATTATTCACAGAAAATAAATTATTTCTCTGAAAAGGAAAAAACTAAAAAAAAAAAAAAAAAAACCAACAAAAAACCTTTGCATTAATTCTTTATTTAAAGATATGTATTCATACTTAGTGCCCTTGATAGGTAATTCAAGTGCTGAAGCACACACATATAATTTAAACACTTTGTCACCTTTGAAAAAACCCCATGTTCTTTAAGGTGTATTGCTGTGCAGAGCCTGGTGATCTGAATCACTTGTGAAACTAGTGATTACACCAGCTAGAGTTACAGCAGCATTAAAACATTTCTCTTTATCTTGTAAATTCAGTGTGAAACAGTATCTCACTATTTACAAAGTCTGAACATTTTAAATAATCGACAAGCATTTTAGAATGTATTTCTTAAAGATAAGAATGCTTTAAAGAACTGTAATCACAGAATCTTACAGCACAACTAAAACAACTCACAATATTTCCTTCACACCTCCAGTTCAAATACCCAGTTGTTACCTGCTTGCTGTTGATTTGATTCTGACTCATAGGCACCCTGTAGAACAGAGTAGAACTGCCCCACAGAGTTTCCAAGGAGTGGCTGTCTGGTGGACTTGAACTGCTGGCCTTTTGGTTAACGAGTATGCCACCAGTGAAAAATTTTTACATTAAAAAAACAAAACAAGTGTTCTAATCAAGATTTGGAGAGTCTCTAAATCTATTTTTATCTGCGTTCCCCTGTGTCTCCCTCTCTCACTTTTCCCTTTGCAATATTTTCTTTGGTTGAAGAAACTAAATCATTTCTCTTGTTGAGTTCTCCACGGTATGGATTTTGTGGACTGTATGTTTTAGGGTGCCATTTAACCTGTTTCCTGACCTTCTGTATTCCCTGTAAGCTGATAGTAAATCCTGAGGCTCCACCCGGTTCAGATTGATTTTGTTGGCAAGAATACGTTCCTGGTGGAGTCCGAGATGTCTGTCCTGAGGTGCTTGGTGCCTGGTTGTCTTTTTGTAATGTTAGCAGCTGTTAGTGATCATTGCCCAGGTCCTTGCTTACAGTAGAGGTTGCAAAATGTTGCTTGTCTAATTTTCTCACTCTTTCTTCATTATCCAGAAAACTCGTATATGGGGAAATTTCTCAGTGTCAATTATTTTGGTTATCCTGAATTCATGTAGGAACCTATCCACTGCTGTTGAGTTGATTCCAACTTACAGTGATCCAAAAGGAAATTGTAGGACTGCCCTATAGAGCTTTCAAGGGGCACCTGGTGGATTCAAACTGCTGACCTTTTGATTAGCAGCCCAGCTGTAGCACTTAACCACTAAGCCACCAGGGTTTCCTCATATAGGAAAGGCAGGATAAATGTGTGATTTTTTTCCTCTTAATGTACCAGTTTTCAAAATAATGAGTTGGTTACCTAGCATCTTCCAGAGGTGACAAATAAGTTTGTTTGTTTTTTTAATTAAAAAAAATCACTATGAAACATATATCACATGACATTATTTTGTATTTGAAATATATCAAACCTATTTTATTCTTACCAGTATTGGAAACCCTGGTGGTGTAGTGGTTAAGTGCTATGTCTGCTAACCAAAAGGTTGGTGTTTTGAATCTACCAGCTGCTCCTTGGAAACTCTATGGGACAGTTCTACTCTCCCTGTAGGGTTGCTGTGAGTCGGAATTGACTCAGCGGCGTGGGGTTTGGTTTTTGGTTACCATTAGTATTGTCCCATTTATGGCTAGTGGAAACCTCTTGATGTTACCTTCTGAGTTCTCTTAACAGGATCCTAGTAGTCTTTGATGACTTTTTTGCTTTTGGTATAAGATGTCCCAGGCTTATCATATTTCCTGCCCTAAACCTGAAATCATCTATTTCTCCAAAGCTACCTGGCTTCCTTTTATTGAGTAGTGTTGTTAACAGACTTAATTTAATTGTTTCTGAAAATAAATAAATAAATAAAACACACCTTGCCCTGCTTAGATCATCCATGTAGAAGTTTCCTGTTGGAAGGGGGCTGTGGTTCTTTTAGTTTTAGTTTTTTAATTCATGTTTTAGTTTTGGAAAAGATTTCAAAAAGTTAAAACCCTAGTCCAGTTTATTTAGGTGTTATTTTATTTGTCCAGTTTTACATGGTAACTTCCTAAACAGAGAACTGTGTTGTTTTTATTTCATTTCTGTTGCATGTTATTTGGAGTAGACACATACATATTAAGTAGTTTCCTCATGCCATTATGAAGTGTTTACAGTGTAATCAATTAATTATAACACTTTTGAACTAGATACTTCACTAGCATCTTTTAGTTCAGACTGTTGTTTAACTATTGAAAATGCCAACCAAAATGACTTGTCAGAGGCTGGCAGTTACAGCGTGGATAGACTCACAATTAATATAACATCACAGATAAAATTTATGACGAAGCCATCAGATGCACCATCTCTGATAACTTACACATTGTTGATGTTGGGTGCAGTCATCCGTTACGACCCATAGTGACCCCACATGACAGAGTTGGGCTGCCCTGTGTGGCTTCCTTGGATGTATTCTTTATGTAAGCAGATTGCCCAGGTCTTTCTCCTGCAGAGCCACTGGTTGCGTTCAAACTACTAATCTTCCATGCTGGACCAATTGACACGTTATGGTGGTACAGATATGCTGGGTGCTATCTCCAGACTGTGTGTTGAGGAACTTAGATACCTTATCCATAAGAGTAGTTATGTTGATGATGCCTTGAAATTCTAGCCAGCTCTAGAGGGTCTTTTTTTTGTTGTTGCTGTTATCTTCTGCTTTCAGCCCTGTGTATTTGTCTCAGATCTTATCATCTAGCGTTCTTAGCTTATCATCTCTGCAACTCCTCGCCTGCCCCACTCAATAGCAAGCACTTCTGGGGTGCCCTTTGGTGCCAAGCACTCAGCTAGGCAGTCCAAGGAGAACCATGCATTGGGCAGTATGGCTTTTCCTTTAGGAATCCCACAGGCTTCAGTTTTCCACTTCTCTCCTGCTTTCCAGAGGCTCACAGTTTAGCACAATTATTATACCTGGGATTAGACAGGAAGGCTGAAGAAAGACAGGAGCTCTGCCCAGGCAAGGTAGTGAAGGGTCACCGTGGTTTCCTTTCACCTCGCTGTCTACTTTCTCTCTTACCAGACAGTGCTTTGCTTCTTAACAGAAGGCTGCCAGGCAATGACTAAGCCATCGCCCTCACTGCCCCACTGTGCTGACTTGCCACATTTTTCTGTGGAATCGTTCTTAACATCCCTCCTTCTGACCTGGTCCCCCCCTGCCATGCATTCTTGCTTCTGTAGCGTTCAGCTGATTTGGCTCAGCCACGGTGAAATCAGCATCCAGGCGTTGCCTTTCTTCTTTCATAAAACACATATCTAAATATACAGCCAGCTCCCCATCCCTCTTAATCTTGTCCTTGAGAAGAGTTGAATTCTCTTACAGTCCTTTCAGAGTATTTTGTATTATAGAGTTCTGTTAATTTATTTTGAACAGAATAGTTTGAGCAGTCCTTTTAGATACCTTATCCGTAATCAAATGTGTTTCTATCACTCATGCATTATGTGTTGAATAAAATTAGTTCATGAAATGAGGTGTTGGAGGGAAAGCAGTGTTTTCTGATGATTTTATTTTATATAATCTGTGATTAAGAGTATAAGCAGACACTTGGCTGTTTCTTCAGTTTCAAAGTTTATTTATTAAGGCTAGCCTATAAACTTTCGGATCTTCTTCTCACAGATAGATCATTTTATAATCAAGGATCTGTCTACCTTTGGGTCTCCTTTGAGCCTGAATATCAGGCTGTCTTTACAAAGTCAGGCAAAAGAAACGATCTCTCCTCCAGAGGCTGTTTCATTATTGTCTTAGTCATCTAGTGCTGCTATAACAGACATACCGCAAGTGGATGGCTTTAAAAAGAGAAATTTTATTCTGTCACAGCCCATTAGGCCATAAGTCTAAATTCAGGATATGAGCTCCCGGGGAAGGCTTTCTCTATTGGCTCTGGAGGAAGGTCCTTGCCATCAGTCTTCCTCTGGACTGGGAATTTCTGAGGCACAGGGACATCGGTCCTTTCTCAAGGGCATGGACTACTCCTGGCACTGCTTTCTTGGTGGTATGAGGTTCCTAACTGTCTCTGCTAGCTTCTGTCTTTTCTGTCTCAAGAGATTGCCTCAAGGTACAATATGCTGTTATAGACTGAGTCCTGCCCACCAGCACGACTGCCGTCGTACAGTATCAGGTATCATGGCCCAGCCAAATTGCTACACACGGTTTTGAGGGGCCACAGTTCAATCCATGACAGTTACTTAAAACTGCCAAGTATTTCTGTAAAAGAGCATTCATATGCTTTCTGTCTTCTACTGAAAATTAGGCTGTGTCTTTTTTCTTTATTAAATAAAATTTTATTGTGTTTTTGGTAAAAGTTTTCACAGCAAATTATGTTCCCATTTAACAAATTCTGCACGGAGTATTCAGTGACATTCTTCACAATGTGTTGGTATTTTCATTATTTCTGTTCTGGTTGTTCCATTTCCAGTAATCTGGTTTCCCTGTACCCTTACCTTCTTATCTTAAAGTATTTAGATAAGTGATTTTTAGAAGAGCGTCGTACTCATGGGTGATGTTCTTTCTTTTGTGAGCTGATTTGTTATTTAGCTAAAAGGTGACCTCAGAGCATAGTTTCAGTTCAAGATTTAAATGGTATCTCAGGGCAGTAGTCTAAGGGACTCCCCTAGTCTCAGCCAGTCCAGTAAGTCTGAATTTTTTCAGAGTTTGAGATATTGTTTCACGTTTTTCTCCCATTCTGTCGGGATCTGTCTGTTGAGGCCCTAACGAAAACAAGTGGTAGTGGTAGCCAGGCACCAACTAGTTTTTTCTGGTCTCAGGGTAGATAGATGAGGCCTTAATTCATGTAGGCAGTCCTATAGACTAGTTTCTTTTTTGAATCTTGAGTTTCCTTTTTCTTTTGGTCTGGATGAATAGGGACCAATAGTTATATTGTAGAAAGCCACTCACAAGCTTTTAAGATCCCAGACACTACTCACCAAACTTACCCAGCTGTCTTGGATAAGCAGCTGATGGAATAAGCTGTCTTTCTTTTTCACTAGTTTTTTTTTTTTTTAACCTGCAAAATTATCTGCATACTTTCTCTTTTGTGAAAAAAATCTTTTTCTGGTCAAGTTCTTCCTACTTAGTCTAGTGATGTTCTTCAAGAGCTGCGTGCTAGGTTTGCAGAGGTTAATTTTAGTTGGGGAGTGTTTAATAACTCAGTATTTCAGAATTCTTTGGGTCATTGTTTGAAGGCCAGGTCCTGGTGAGGTAAAGGAGTCAGAATGCAGGCTGGAAGAGATTCAAGGCCCCATTGCTTTGTGATCACTTTCCTGCTCAGGGGAATGGGGTGGTGACCTGGCCATGTTTCTGCATCATGTTCCAATCCTGAATATATATAATGACGCTCTGTTGTCAGGGGTAATGGTCCTGGCAGAGCTGGGAAGGAAATTGAGGCTGGTTACAGTAGCAGTTGATAGGTTTGGACCAGTGAGTCATACATGTTTAATGTCTAGCAACTAGCTCATGTAACTGCATTACAGTTGATAGGTGAGACCTGTGCCTTGCATAATTGGGTCTGGAAGAAACAAGTGTTTCTTTTTTTTTAAGTTGATGCACTGAGTATATCCATTAGGATTCTTTAATTGCAATCAACAGAAACCAACTCTCTCTTAATTAAAGCTGGAAAAAGGGGTTTATTAGAAGGCCGTGGGGATAGTTCACAGGGTGGAAGGAAAAGTTAGAGGGCCAGGTCTGGGAAAAGATGGCCACCTTTCAGCTCGTGGGATTCCAGCCTCTTCTGGGATTCCTGGTGGGGGACTCTGTTCCAGCCATTTCTAGTCTTTGTCACATCATTATGGAGTCACACTTGAGTCTTGTGCCCATACATTGGCAGGCAGAGGGCAAGACACGTTGATGGATGGTTGCATCAGACTTATCCCATGGGAAAGGGGAAGTTCTCCCTCCCTGAATCAGGAAACAGACTCTCCCTGGGATAATACACAATAACCAACTCGATAAGGAAATAGCTACAGTCCGTAAATTCCCAAATAAACATCACATCAGTTTTAATTTTTATCTAAGAGATTTATTGAGGTATAAAATTCCACCCATTTTAAATGTACATTTCAGTGGTTTTTAACAAATTCATATCATTGTGCCACCATTACCACAATTACATATGAGAACACTTCTGAACCCCAAACCCACTGCCATCAAGTCAGTGTTGACTCACAGCTACCCTTTGGAACAGAGGAGAACCGTTCCGTGGAGTTCCCAAGGAGTGTCTGGTGGATTTGACCTGCAGCCTTTTGGTTAGTAGCTGTAGCATTTAACTCCTACACCACCAGAGTTTCCAGAACAGTCCTGCAACTCCCAAAGGATCTTTTACCCATCTGCAGTCAGTTCTCATTCCCACCCCTGGCCCCAGGCAGCTGCTGTATGTTTTCTGTCTCCTCAGATTTGCACATAGGTTTTTATATGTTCTGACTGGTATAATTTTTTCCTAAGTATTCTGGAAACTGCTTTGTATGAAAGATGAAAAAAATAAACCAAAGGTGTGAAAATCTATATGTCACTGGTCTGTTTTCTCTTTAAATCTTTTTCTCTCATTTGGACTGTAAATTGAGAGAGCTTAGTCCTAGTCTTATCAGTGCTATTATTTAGCTCTCTTAATCTCTGAGTCTCAGTCCTGAAATCATCCATGCTTCAGTTACTTATCTGTAAAATTAAGGATTAGAGAAGATGGTAACTAATATTCTTTATATTTTAGTGATCTACAGTCGTGCTCTTTTTTGTGTGAAAAAAATTTTTGGTGAGTAATTCTTGATTCTATATGTTCTCTTTGGTCAGAGGACTGGAAGGAATGACAGTTAATTCATCCCAAAATTCACAAGACTAAATATAAAAACAATTTCAGTTTGTAATCTTTGTACTTCTAAGGTATGAAAACAGCATCGAGCCTTTTTGTGACATCATGTATCTGGGTATATAGAAGAAGGACAGTAATTGAATGCTTTCCATTATCCTTCACGCTTTCATGTTTATTCAGCTCATTCTTGAGCCAGACCTGATGCTAGACATGGGCCGTCAGCTCCTGGAGAAGTGCAGGGCTTGGCTCACAGTCTGCAAGCGTGTCCAGAGAGGAAGTACAGTGTGCAGAGACAGGGTGGGGCCAGTGGCCCAGCCAGAACGCCACCACCGTGAGAAATTCATCATGAGAAGCTGCTTGGCAGCTGGCTGAACCAACTGGTGGTTCAAAACCACGTATTTCATCTCTTGGGGGAGGAGACACTGGAGCAAGTTTGAAGGGTTAGATGGGGGAGGTTGAAGCGTTTGTGTTTCTAAGCAGATCTCTTATCTCCTGTTGCTGTTTTGTACAGATGGGTTAACTGTAGCTTTGGTTTTAGCGGCCACTGAAGATTCAGCCAACTCAAGAGGTTGGCTTTTGGCACAGCAAGCAAGCTGGAGGGTAGTATTTTTCTGATGGGAGACATCCTTAAGTTTTGTAATTTATAGCTTCTGTAAATAGGGGATTTTGTTTACTGCTGCCCTAATTACACCTTTGATATATTTTGTTTAGCTTAATGTTTGCATTTTGTGCTCATGCTCAGAGGTAGTTTCCCAAATGGTACCATTAAAAACAAAAATTTAGGTACTGTTTTGTCTTTCTGCAGCTACAGCTGAAATCAAGGAAATGGGTTTTAGGGGTACAGACTTTCCCATGAGCTTGGAATATTTTGGTTTTGTTTTGTATAAGCTGAGGCCTTGAGTTTCTATGTGCCAAGCATTATCCTGAACCATCATTGTCCGAAAGAAATACAGTACAAGCCACATATATAATTCGAAATATTTTAGTGGCTGCATTAAATAAGAAAAAGAAATGAGTGAAATCAATGTTAATAATATATTTATTTAACTCAGCATATCCAAGATATTATCATGTCAACATGAAACTGATATGAAAAATTATTATTGAGAAATTTTACATTCTTTTTTTCCAGTATGTTTTTGAAACTTGGTGTGTGTTTAACCAGTTGTCATGGCGTCAGTCCCTACTCAGGGTGATCCTATGTGTGTCAGAGTAGAACTGGGCTCCATAGGGTTTTCAGTGGCTGATGTTTCAGAAGTCAGGTTGCCAGCCCTTTCTTCCAGGGTGTTTCTGGGTGGGCTGAACGGCCAGCACTTTGGTTAGCAGCTGAGCATGTCAACCATTTGCATCGCCGGGGATGCTGTGTTTGACAGCGCATCTCCACTCAATCACAGCTCTGTGTATTAAGCACATCTCAAGTGTTCAGTAGCCACACAAGTGGAGCCACATGGGATAGCACAATCCTAATGCTTTCAGAGGTTTTCAGAGGACACAGGAAGGGTCCTTAGAGGGGGCAGGAGGGACTCAGCCTAATGATTTAGGAGCTCTGAACAAAGCCATACACAGGTTTCCTCCTCTTTGAGAAACCTGGTATGTAAAAATTTATCTTGACAGGAAAGGTAGAACAGGAAGTGATTATTCATGTTACAAAAGAATTAACCACAGGATCCTTTAAATAGCAAGCTCCTTTAGTGCACTGAAGAAGATGACTCAATTTGCAAAGATGGGATTGGCACTTGACATTTTAGTAGCACCTTTGTTGGGGCAGAGAATGCTCTGCCTTTATTACATACCAGTTAGTGTTCAGTTTATCAAGTGTTTATTGGGCACTTACTATGTGTCATATATGCTCATGGGGGACTACCACAGAACTAAGGGCTATCCATACCCAGAAGCTACTGTGTAGTCTCTCTGTGAGGCTGAGGCCCATGCATGCACCTATCACATCGTGAGATTGCCTCAAGGCCAAGGCCAGGAGACCTGTGAGCTGGAGGAGCCAGAAAGGAGGTCTGGAGGCATTTGGGCTGAGCTGGGGCCAGAAGACAGGGGGAGCACAGTAATCACTTAAATGTCTGCAAGTTCAAAGACAGAGGAAATCGGGAAAGACCAGCCAGCTAGGATGTTAGGAAGACTTAACTATTACATATCTGTGTTTTATTTCCACTACCTGTCTGTCAGTTTGTTGTACTTGGGTGGCTTGTGTGTTGCTATGATACTGGCAGCTATGCTACTGGTATTTCAAATAAACTTACTAGCAGGTCACCCATGTTGGCCAGGTTTCAGCAGAGCTTGCAGACTAAGATAGACTAGGAAGAAAGGCCTGGTGATCTCCGTCTGAAAATGAGTTAATGAAAACCCAATGGCCTACAACAGAATACTGTCCAATGTAGTGCTGGAAGAATAGCCTCCTGGGTTAGAAGGCACTCAGAATACATGGTGACCTCAGCAATGGACTCTAGTATACCACAGATTGTGAAGGTTGCGTAGGACAGGGAAACATTTTGTTCTGTGGTATGTGGGGTTGCTGTGAGTCAGAGCTGACTCTGTGGCAAGTGACAGTGACAAAAGCATGTTTTATTGATCTCTGACTCCCTAGTTGCTCATCCCCAGCCTTCCTCAGAGCAGCTGTCTTAGTTATCTAGTGCTGCTGTAACAGAAAAATCACAAGTAGGTGGCTTTAACTGAAATTTATTTTCTCATACTTGAGACTAGGAGTCTTAATTTCAGGTGCTGACTCTGGGGGTAAAGACTTCTTACTCCGCTGGCTCTGGAGGGAGGTCCTTGTCTCTCCAGCTCCTGGGCAGCCTTCATGTAGTATGACATCTCTCGCCAAATCTGTCTCAGTCAGCTGGCACTGCTCTAACAGAAACACCATGAGCGGATGGCTTCAGAAAGAGAATTCTTTTTTTCTGGTCACAGTCTTGTAAGCTACAAATCCATTTGTAAGCTGTAAGTCCGTTCAGTATGAGAAGTGATCACAGTCCAGTAGGTTGAGTCCAAATTCAGTATGAGAGCATCCTGGCATGGGAACCTCAGGTCCAAGGGACTCACTTTGCTCTCTGTGCTGGTCTCTTGGTGGTATGAAGTTCCCAACACTCTGTTCACTTCTCTTTCCTTTCATCTCCCAAGAGATGACCTCAACATAAGTCAAGCCTGTAGTTCGAGTCCCACCTCACCAACACAGCTGCTGGCCATTCTCCCTCCTTACCATCACAACACACTGGAGAAGTCACTCCATACTGGGACTCAGGGCCAAGGAAAATCAACACACATTTTTTGGGGGACACAGTTCAGTCTGTGGCACTGTCTCTGCTTCTTTTGCTTACCTGTTGAATCTCTAGTACTTAAGAACTCTTCTGCTAACCGAAAGGCCTGCAGTTCAAATCTCCAAGCTGCCCCTTCTGAACCCCATGGAGCAGTTCTATAGGGCTGCTATGAGTCAGAATTGACTTGAGTTTAGTCTTTTTCAGTTTTGGTAGGAGGTGTTGTATCTCAAAAGAGATTGACTTTAGCCATGCCCTTGTAGGGGGCCTCCGTCAGTGTTCCAGGTGGTTTCTTTTTTTAAGATATAATACTTGCTATTAAAAAAATTGAATATTTCCCAATATATATGTATCTGTATAGATTATGTACTACTGTACTAACAGATGGAAGTCCTGGTGGCATAGTGGTTAAGTGTTACGACTGTTAATGAAAAGGTTAGCAGTTTGAATCCACCAGGTGCTCCTTGGAAACTGTATGGGCCCAGAAGTTTTACTCGGTCCTATAGGGCCCTTTTGAGTCTAAATCGACTCAGCGACAATGGATTTGGGTACTAATAGATTGAGAAAATCCAAAAGAAGCTTCTGTACATTTATCATAGGGTTTAGTGAACTTTTGAAAAATAGAGGATTGAGTATTGGATGATATTAGACATTGGTGGAAAATGAAGACAGTTGTCTTCATGTTTTAGGTGCATAGTTTTAAAATGTCTTGTTAATCCTCATGGTTCCATACTGTAATTAGGTGATTTACACCTGTGTTAAGGGTAGAAGGGAACCCATATTATAAATTGTCCTGATAATTTAAAGATTTTTGGTCATCTTCTGAGATCTGATTAGTTTTTCCTCATATTTATCTCCCGAGTGTGGCTAACAAAGAAATCCCCAAGTGAGAGCTGTGCATTTTATTTGCCCTCATATTGGGTCTTATTTACAACCTCTAATTTCTTTGTGTAAATCTCATCTGCTTAGTAGGGGCTATTTTAGTTAAAAGGGGGAATATCCGTGGATATGTTTTGCCAGGAGGCGTCACAAAACTGCAGGATGTCCCATGGTGCTAAAGGTGGCAGCTTGATAGTGTTCCATGCTGACATATTGCTCTGTGCTCCTTGGGGGCACCCCTCCCCTTTGTTTGGGGGGACCCTTGCCTGTCTGACCAAGAGACAGGCTGAAGTAGCCGTAGTCTGTAAGTAAAATTTCGGGTACATTGAATTTTTCTCTTTTTTAAATTAGAGAAGGAATTGATGTTCTCATTATCCCCTCATCATCTCAGCAGATCCCTGAAGTGGGTGCCTCTCACTTTAGAGGGCACCAGCTCGGGAAATAAGTTTAACTTCTTTGCTGGTCTTCATTTTCTTTAATTGGAAAAATGCGCTTTATGACAGAGAAGATTAGATGACATAATGTAGGAAAATTGTCATATAAACAGCGGTCATCATAACCTTAGTTCATAAAGCAAAACTTGAATAGATTGATGTCTAGGTCATTTGAAGAAAGCTGTTTTTTTAGTTGACCTAGTTCCAGTTGTTCTGATGGCTTCTCACCTGCTGGGGAGCAGAGCAGTCTACAAGAACATCAGAATGTTTCTTCCTGTCTGCTTGGCAAGAACCAGGAGAAATCTGAAAAGGTTGCGTTGTTAATGCACTTACATGTTCCCGTTGTGCTGAGAAGTGATGAGAATGGTCAACTCAACTTTACCCTGGACAGATGCATGACATTGGAGCCAGCAGCCAATTTAGGAATGAAAAAACGATCTGGGAAAGAGACTCCACTTTGAGTTGCTTTTGAACTGGCTGGTTGAATTTGACACTATGAGAGGAAAAGAAGCACACACCTGTCTGTGTGGGTAGAGCCTTGTGAACTGGAGTTGCTGTTGGTATTTATCCATAATTCATCCGTAATGGAGATACAAACCCCACTTGACAGGGGGCCTTTGTCCTGGAGAATCTACCCCAATGTACTGAGGTTTTTTTTGTTTTTTAAATGATTTGTGAGTTTTCTTTTAAAAAAATCTTTGCCAAAACAAAAGTCACTAAGATTTTCTCCTATGCTTTTTTACAACTTTTATAGTTCTGGTCTTAAATTGAGGTCTATGATACATTTTAGTTAATGTTTGATATACATTCTTTATAGTTGTTATTAGGTGCCGTTGAGTTGGTTCTGACTCATGGCGACCCTATGAACAATAGAATGAAACACTGCCTGGTCTTGTGCCATGTCCACAATCGTTTTTATGCTTAAGCCCATTGTGGCTGCTATGTTAATCCATCTCTTTGAGGGTCTTCCTCTTTGTCACTGATCTTCCACTCTACCAAGCATGATGTCCTTCTTCAGGGACTGATCTTTCCTGACAACATGTCCAAAGTATGTAAGATGCAGTCTCGCCATCTTTGCTTCCAAGGAGCACTCTGGTTGTACTTCTTCCAGAACAGAGATCTGTTTGTTCTTTTGGCCGTCCATGGTACCTTCAACACCACAATTCAAAAGCGTCAGTTCTTCTTCTGTCTTCTTTGTTCATGGTCCAGCTTTCACATACTTATGATGTGATTGAAAATACCATGGCTTGGGTCAGGCACGTTTTAGTCTTCAAGGTGACACCCTTACTTTTGAATACTTTGAAGAGGTCCTTTGCAGCAGATTTTCCCAGTGCAGTGTGTCTTTTGATTTCTTGACTGTTGCTTCCAAGGGCATTGATTGTGGACCCAAGTAAAATGAAATCCTTGACAACCTCAATCCTTTCTCCATTTATGACAATGTTGCTTACTGGCCCAGTTGTGAGGATTTTTGTTTTCCGTTCTTTAGAGGGCTTGTGCTAATTGTGTAGTGATCTCCAAGCCCCTGGTGCTTAACAGATAGCTCTCTGAAATCCTTTAATGCTGCATTGCTGTAGAGATGTTCCTTGGTCTGTCTGTCTTCCTGACCTAACCACAGGCTCTTTCAGTGTAGAGACCCTGTCTCATTTTTGCATACATAGACCCCAGTCTTGTACTTGGTACTTAGTTCAATACATTTTGATTAAATCAAACTGTAAACTTTATTTAACAAATAATTTCAGTCTGTCCTCTTCTGTTTTACCACAACTTCTAAGTTGCTTATTCACCATTTTGGGTTTCACCTAATTTTCTCTGCACTCATATACATTCCCACATCACTTACTCATTTATTCACCCGTTCACAGCTTCAAATAGAAAAGGAGGTCAGGAGTTTTGTTTATACTGAAGTGGGCATGAGGAGAGGTCAGAAGTCTAGATGAATTGAGTAGTCAATCTATGGGCAAGTTGAGCTGTCCTTGCGTTGGCTAGCTCTGTTAATTTGCATAGGCATTCTGGCAACAAGAAGAGCCATCCTTCGTACATGTTGCTTCCATCATTTATCAAGTATTATAGATTATCACAGAATGGGAAAACAGTGGAAAATGGCATTCGTGCCCAAGAATTCATCTCCTCTTAGTGTAGGCAGTATGAGACACTGGTTTGACCAGCTGGGCCCTCTGTACAAGCCGCCTCAACACACATTGTTGCTGAGAGATGTGTGTTATCTGTATGGGGTACAGATGATTATTGTCTATATTTTGCAGAACCAAGGCCCAGAAAGGTTAGCATCAATCAATTAGCGTTGGCAAGGCAGGTGGCCCAAGAGCCAGTAGCAGGTTCAGAGGAGAAACCACACAATGACAGATGGCTAGCAGTGTTTGCCTCACCCAGTGCGGGGGGAGCAGCAGCATCTCCCCCTGCTGGCCCTGAGGCCTGTAGGCCACCCTGGGCTTGACCGCGAGCAGCATGTGGTGGTTTCTGTGCTATGGGCCTCAGGTTAACCAAAATCAGGTGGCTGTGTGTAGCCCTGTTACTTTGAGTCCTCATAGAGGGGATGTCCCTTTCCTGTAACCTCATTGGTCTTCCCAGATGCTGGACCTCAAACATCTGCATTATCTGAGTCTAAACTGATCTTCTTCTTCTCTTCCTTTCAGTGGAGGCCATAGTGGAGTTTGACTACCAGGCCCAGCACGACGATGAGCTGACGATCAGTGTGGGTGAGATCATCACCAACATCAGGAAGGAAGATGGAGGCTGGTGGGAGGGACAGATCAATGGCAGGAGAGGTTTGTTCCCCGACAACTTTGTAAGAGTGAGTACAAAGTGAAACACTTTTCCTCTCTCCTATGTGGGGCCTCGAGGATGGATTTATCGTGTGCTTTTAGGAGCTATGTTGACACCTTAACCTCCTGTGTGATATCAAGAAGAGCAGATACACTTTTGTCTTTGAGATTTGGGCATACCTGTTTTGAAATTGACTTTTAAGTTCTAAAATGATATTTTCCCAAACTATATGACTTCTAAAAAATGCTGGGAAAAATACAAACCTTGTTGAATTGTTTTATTTATGAACTTGGTTATTTGCTTTATAGTTTAATGGAATTTTGCTCTTTTCTGTCTCATGCAAAATGGAGATGAAACTCAGTTTTGACCACTTAAGTAGCAATCCAACTAAATGCAGAGTTCAAGTTTGCTCCATTTTTCACCTTTTGTTTTCCCTTTCCCCTTTATGTCTGTGAAACATTGAATGAAACTTTTTTTTAAGTAAGGTTTAAAAAAATTATACCCTTTGCAGAACTTAATTATAAAAATATAAAGGATTCATGTCAATATGTTGCAACACTACCTTAGTAAATATTAGTTAGCACTGTTGGGTAAAAAGGGATCACCCGGGTGCTGTGTTCCATTGGAAATACCAAGTAGGTCTAAACTTCCTGACACCAGAAAAATGGATTGTTCTCAGTAGTAAGAGCTATGTTCTTAGAGACAAGCACCAGTTCCCTGTGCCCCTGGTGGTGTCTCTGTGGTGCCAGGCCAGGCTTAATTAAGAGGCATGTGGCCACAGGTAGCAGATGGTGTGAAGAAGGCTGCACTGAGAGAAGCAGGTAAACAAGTGAAAAACCAAAAGCAGTTCTGACTTACGGCGAACCCACGTGTGTAGAGTAGAAGTAGTCTAGAGGATTTTCAGGGCGATGACCCTTTGGAAGCAGATTCTTGGCCTTTCTTCTGAGGCATCTCTGAGTAGGTTCGAACCACTAACTTTTTTGTTGGTAGTCGAGTGTTTAACTGTTTGTGGCACTCAGAGAAGCAAGTAGCCCCCAGAAGAGCCCTGAAGGTTGAGTGGAAAGGTGTTACACAAAGGAGTTATTGATGAAAAATGTTGATACAATCTACACTTCCAACTTCCTTGGAACTGTTTTTCAAGGTGAAAGGGCAAAGCTCAAAGCAGATATGAAGGAGGAAGGACTGAGAGAGGAGGACTGAAAGGGGAAACTGGGGAAGGGAAGGGACTCCAACATCTGCTCCAGCCTTGCCCGGTTTTAGTATGTTCTCTTGGCTTTGTGTTACCTTATTCCAAACCACAAATACACAGAATCAGAACACTTGTAGTTTGGGAGGTGCTCAACCTTGGTGGTAGAGTGGTTCAGTGCTACACTTAATAACTAGAAGATCACGTGTTCAAATCCACCAGGTGCTCCTTGGAAACTTGGTGGGGCAGTTCTACTCTGTCCTATAGGGTTGTTAGGAGTCGGCATTGACTTGATGGCAGTAAGTTTGGGTTTTGGTTTTACAAAACATACCAAATTTACACAGGGCTTTAAGGGTGGCAGACTAATGTAGTAGCCATAGTGCTGCAAGTGTTTGAGTCAAGCCAGGGCTGGGAGAGAAGTACAAGAAGGGTTCCTATGGGCTCTGGGACTGTTTCAGTCATCTAGTGCTGCTCTAACAAAAAGCACAAAGTGGATGGCTTTAAAAGAGAAAAGTTTATTCTTACCCAGTCCAGTAGGCTACAAGTTTGAATTCAGGTATCCTCTCTAGGGGAAGGCTTTTCCTCTGTCAGCTCTGGAGGCAAGTCCTTGTGTTGCATCAGTCTTTGTTCAGGGAGCATCTTAGCACAGGAACTTCAGGTCTGAAGGATGCGCTCTTCTCCTAGTGCTGCTTTCTTGATGGTGTGAGGTTCCAGCTCTGTGCTTGCCTCCCTTTCCTTCCATCCCTTGTAGGATAAAAGGCTAAAAGATGGTACAAGCCACACTCCATCCAGGGAAGCTCCCTTTACAGTGGAGCAGGGAGGTGGCTTAGGAAGGGACTTATAGTCCCACCCTAATCCTCTCTAACATAATCCACTCTATTAACCAGAGCGGACATTAAGATTTATAGCATAAGAAAATCACAAAGTGGAGGGCAATCACAGAATACCGGGAATCCTCACCCAGTCAAATTACTACACATGTTTTTTGGGGTGACATAATTCAATCCATGACAGAGACCCCAACCGTCCTCCTTGCTCCCCGTATGCTGGGGAGCAGAGGACTATGTCACCTGTGAGATGGGGATACTGTGGTCATGTGGCCGCAGGAGGTGTACTCTCCACCTTTTTCCACCTACTCTGCCTTCTTGTGGGCTTTGGCTCAGGGGAGTCCTGCTTGGCACGGGCCGGAGGGAGGGAGGACAGTAAGATGGGGGGTTTACCACGATGGCTCCCTTATTATGGGGTTGCCTCATGCTGGCTGGGCCCCTTTCAGTGGTCATTGCTCCTGTGAGGTGCACCTTCTTCCACACCCTCTCTCACATGCCTGCAGATCTAGAGGTGCCCTTGATTCCAGCCCTGGCTACTATCTTGGGGTTTTGCTACACCCTATCCATTTTGTAAAGGCCTCTATTAATTATGCCTCCCAAACCAAAAAAAAAAAATCTGTTTCCATTGTGTCAATTCTGGCTAATGGTGACCCTACTGGACAGAGGAGAATTGTCTCATACAGCTTCCAAGAAGCAACTGGTAGATTCGACCTGCTGACACTTGGTTAGTGGCCAAGCTCTTCACCGCTGTGCCAGCAGCGCTCCACTTGGGCCCAAGATTACACTAATTTGAATGCACCATCTGTTTGCTTTTGAGATCTCGGGCTGCCTCTTCAGGCCATTCTGGAAATAAATGAGACAGTGCATAAAAGTCACTTAGCATAGTGGCTAGCTGTCTACTGAGTGTGCCAGTGTGCCGCTGTCACGAGATAAAAGAATGGGCTGTCTCCCCAGGGCATGGGTTCTCCTACTCTTGCCCATTCAGTCGTCTAACCTGGGCTCCAGCCCTCCCAGGGAGGGGCAGCCATGCTTCTGGGAGGAGCCCCGTCCACCGCATGGCTGGGGCTGCGCTGCTTGTGGCTATTGCGTTTGGCGGAAAAAGAAACTTCTATTCTTTCACATGGCTGAGTCTATTTTCAAGTCTTCACCCACTGGCAGTGTTTTAGGCCTATTATTGAAAATTCAGTAGGTGGATGCAGTGAAACTTAACAATAACGAAAACTCGCATAGCAGATTCTAAAAGCTGAAAACGACTTCTTTAAGTAAGTAATAATAGTCCTGTTGGCATAGGTGTGCAGTTTGGGAAGAGCTTTGAGGTGTGTCTTTTTTAGCTCAAGAGTAATTTGACCCCAGATTGAATTGGGCGAACACGGAGGATCACACCATTTCTTTGCAAGCCTTCATATTGATGATGACCTCACAGAGCGTACCTTAAGCATTGTCCAGATTCGTTTATTAGAGAGTTCATGGGATCCCATTTGGTAGTCTACCAAAGAATTGGGGTTCAGTAAACCCATGCTGTCGTGTCAATTCTGACTCATAGCAACTCATAGTAACTCTGTATGGCTTCAGTCTCTCAGGAGAAAAATGCTAGCCAGCCTCCTGTGTCCTGTTACCTAACCAGGCTGTCCCATGCATCGCCAACTCTCAGGCTGAGTCTTGTCTCAGCATATAATGGATCCATCTGGGTTCCATGGCCTTTTCAGTTTGTCCCTCTTCCTTCTTTTATTTATTATTTTATTAACTGGTTAGTTCTTATTTATTTACTGTGAATGTAAAAGAAGAGTCTTTTTAAATTCTCCTCCCCTTTCTGCTCTCTACCACTCTCCTTACTCACTCTTTTGGGGTATGTTTCTCTTTATCTCTCTCTGTTTTAATTAATGTATTCTTAAAGGTATAATTTATATAGATTAAAATGCATAGGGGTAGGGCCTGATGATTTTTTTTATGTAAGCATGTACCTCTGTAACCACCATTCAGATCAGTATGTAGCTATCCTTCCAGAAAGTTTCATCATGTGCTTTGCCCATTGTCCCTATACCTGAGGTACTCTTCCTCCCAGATGACCTATCATCATAGATGAGTTCTGCCTGTGCCTGGATTTCCTATGAATGGAATCGTACCGTATGTGCTCTTTCTTGACTGGCTTTCTTTACTCAACCAAATGTTACATCTATCAGTGGTTGGTTCTTGCTGTATAGTCTCCCCTTATAGGAATATGTCATAATTTATCCATTTTCCTGTTGACAGATACTTGGGTTGTTTCCAGTTCTGGGCTTTTGTGAATAAAGGCTTTGAACGCTCTTATGTAAATCTCCTTATAGACAGAAGCACTCATTTCTCTTGGATATATTCGTTGGAGTGGAATTGCTGCCCCCACTCACTTTGGCATGTGTACTTTCCTCTGTGTTTAAAGTTGTGGCCTCTGGGGGCAGGGGGCACACCCTTTACCTTGGGCCTCAATGTGGCCTGCTAACGGAAATTGTTACAGATGTGAGTGAGGGTGTGTCCAAGTTTTATCCAACTCATTTACTGGGAGAACTAGCAGAATGACAGCCGAGTCAGTGAGGACATGAGTAACAGATAAAAAGTCAGTGAAAAAAGGAATGCTTAAATAGGATTGCTAAATTAGATTCAAAACCAGGTAATATCTTAGAGGACAAAAAAAAGTCACCTGGGGGATTATCATCTCCTCCAGAAAAAGAAAAGACAAAAGCAACATATCTCATCGTTTTTCTCCATGTTAGCCTCTGACTTTACAGGGTTGTGAAGTGTGCAAGCCCTCAAATTGTTCATTAAATCAAGTAACATTTCCAGAGAGAATCAGATGACTGTTCCAGGGGTTTATCAGCAAGCACTTCGGCATGGCATTACAAGGTCACATGATCACCTTTCTTGCCTCATTTTCAAGTTTGGGATTTTTGGGGGTACAGAATATAATATTGGATATAATAATAGGAGGTACTGGGGTGAATCCGCTAGGACTTTTATTTAAGAAAACAAGGTGGCTGATCTTTTGGGACCTCAGGTTGCCACAGCCACAGAAAATGAAAGCCCATTAAGAAGACACAGGCGCTTTTATATAGGGGTTCATTTTCACATGTTGGATTTCTTCAAAAAGGATGTCTTCCTTTTTGACCCTCACCCTCAGATCCATATAACAGTGCACTTTAGTCAAGCAAAGGACTTAGCAGCCATCTTTTTCTGGGTTCTCCTGACATGGAGCCATAGACCTGTATTTCTAAATGGCCAGCCAAATGAACTTCAGGAATTAAAAACCATAAAAGCTATAGCTTGGGCTGGTATGTCATGTGTCGTCTGCTTTTTAAGGGGAGGCGGGTAGTGCTGGATGAAGTACAGCAGCCCCAGGTGTTCCACAGTTGTGGCTCACAGACAGTCGTGTGGAAGGCAGGAAGTTGCGGTAGAGGGTTAAAGAATCCGCTTGTTGATCTTTAGGTTGATCTGACACTGTCTGTGAGGAAGTGAGCTGTTGGCCTGTTGATGTATGCATTAGGTAAAAATACATTTTACACACTGCGTGCACCGGTGTTGGAGGGCGGGCGAGCGTACTTACTTGTAACTTACATGTCATGTGCTGAGTGTAACAGTTTTCAACTTGGTTTCCCTGTTGCCTCTGCTCCATTCACGAAGGTTTTTGTTATATCTCTGGCAGATTTGCTAACCACAAGGTCGGCAGTTCAGTTCAACCAGGCGCTCCTTGAATACTCTGGGGGTCAGTTCTACCTTGGCCCCTAGGGTCGCCATGAGTCGGATCCGACTCGATGGCACTTGCTTGGCTGGCATATTCTGAACTTTTCCTTTTTAAAATATAAACTCTTGGTCAGAGATTGTATTTGTAGAAAATGGTGGGTGAATGCAAGTGTTTTTGTTTTTAATCAGTGAGTTGGAAGCCCAGTATTTTGCAGGCTTCTGCCACTCGGAGATAAAGCTTGCTGTTACTTTGCTGTAATTAATTTAAGAAAGAATTGCAAATTTACTTGAGCAGGTGTCATAAAGTAGACGTTTTCAGGTGCTTCTTCTATATTCAGAGACTCTCCAGGGAATTTTTTTATCAAATTTCACTTTTCTTTTTCCAGCCCAAGGGCCATTAATTTTGTGAACAATACTGATGATCGCTTTCAAGATAATTTGTCTCTCTTGAAAAGGTAGCAGGAATTTTGCAGGTGTATTTTATAAGGGCCTCTTCTTGCTCACCACATGGATTTAGTCCTGACCAGCTTGGGTGTGTGTGGGTCTGCTTTTCTCATTGAGTAAACATTTACTGGGTGTCTCCTAGGGGATGTAAGCACAGGTGAGACACATTGAATTGAGTATTGTATTGTCACAATGTCACTTTTCCTGCAGGATGATGATGGCCTGAGCTCCCGTGACTTGGCCTTCAGTCACTTGGAACTCGGGAGAGCATGTGTTAGTGCTCTGCAAAGATGGTTGTAACTGTTTCTAGTTAAAATGCCACTTGAGAAGGTTGTGATGACAGGGCTCATCAGGCAAATCTGTTACAACATGCAGAAGAAGCCCACAGTTATTTTTTTGGCCCAGATTGCTGTGTTACTATATGGAATAATAATGGCTACATTTTTTTTTATTATGACTGAGTGAAAATGTACATTCCCGTATAAATTTACATGCCCACCTATATGCAACTTCCACTGCTCTCCCTGTCTGGTAACAGCACACTATTCCTCTCTGCTCCATACATGTCTCATCCTCCCAACAGTCTCCTTTCCCCTCCTCTCCACCCACTCTCCTTCCTCCAGCCAGAGGTCAGCAGGCTGATATCCTATAGATGCACAGAACCATAAAGTGCATCCAATATATGGTCACCCTGCATCGCCAAGTCCAATCCATTCATGTCCAAAGAGTGGACAAGGGCAGCATCAGGGCCAGGGGCCATGCTCCCAGGGGAACCTCGAAACTGCTGGACCATCAATTGAGGTCTTTTAGTGGAGATCTCAGGGTGCACCACTTTTTATTCTTGTGTTGCCAGTGAGACTCAACTTTGTGAGCTCCATCGCGGCTATCACTGGTGGTGGCCAGGTGCCATCCGGTTCTTCTGGTCCCAAGTTGATGTAGGCATCTACTCATGTGGGTCTCTCTATCTTCTGGTTTGTCTTTCCACCATGTCATTTTGGTCCTCGGTGAGCATCCGTTCCTGCTGAGTTGGGACCATTTGCTGTGCCCTTGGATGGCAGCTTGGCAGCTTTTAAGGCCCCAGATGCCACTCACCAATGTGGGGTTCAGAGAGCCCTTTTAGCAAAATGCTAGTTGTGCCAATTGGCCTTGATTTCACCTAAGAGCATGGTCCCCACTCCCCCTGCCCCAGCTATTCTATCCTTGCAATATTGGGTTAAGATGGAAGGAGTACTCAAGTTATGCTGAAGTCCGCTTAATGTTGTTCTTGTTTCTAATGTGTGCTATCACCGATTTCACCCAACCAGATTTCTAGCAACTATCTAATCTAAGCCCTCCCCCCCCCGTGCCCTTCCTCCTTCCCCTCCCTTGCAGCTGTCAAAGAGTCTTTTCTTCTATACACAAGTCTGTTTTTGAGATCTTATCGTAGGGGTCTCATACAGTATTTGTCATTTTGTCACTACTTTGACTCAACATAATGTCTTCCAGTTGAAACCAGGTTATGAGATGCTTCCTGGAATCATCATTATTCTTTATCATTGCATAGTGATCCATTGAGTATATATACCATAGTTGACCTATCCATTCCTCTGTTGTTGGGCATCTGGGTTGATTCCATCTTTTTGCTATTGTGGACTGTGCTGCGATAAACATTCTTGTGCATGTGTCCATTGGTGTGAAAGGCCTTGATTCTTTAGGATATATTCCAAGTAGTGGAATTACTGGGTCAAATGGTATATCAATATCCATTTTTTTAAGGAAGCGCCGAATTGCTTTCCAAAGAGGCTGGACCATTTTGCAACCCCACCAACAGGGTACAAGAGTTCCACTTTCTCCACAGCCTCTCCAGCATTTGTTGTTTTGTGTTTTCTGGATCATGGCCAATCTTGTTGGGGTGAGATGGTATCTCATTGTTGTCTTGATTTGAATTTCTTTAATAGCTAAAGATCGTGAACATGTCCGCGTGTGTTTTTTGGCTGCCTGAATCTCCTCTTTAGAGAAGTGTCTGTCCATCTCCTTTGCCCATCACTTAATTGGATGATTTATCTTCTTCTTATTGATATTTTGTAGTATCTTATAGATTATGGAGATCAGGTGTTGGTCTGACATAGAGTTGCCAAATATTTTTTCCCATTCTGTAGGTGGCCTTTTAATTCTATTAATAAAGTCTTTGGATGAGCAAAAGTGTTTGATTCTTAATAGTTCCCATTGATCTATTTTCTCTTCTGTTGACTGTGGCTTGTTTGACAGATTTTGAAATGTGTCTACATTGTGTATTAAAACTTCCATTGTTGTTCCTACCTTTTCTTGGATGAGCTTTATTGTTTTAGGTTTGATATTTAGGTCTTTTATCCAGTTGGAGTTGGTTTTTGATTAAGGTGTAAGATATGGATCTTGATTCAGTTTATTGCAGATGGATATCCAATTTTGCCAGCACCATTTGTTGAAGATAGTGTTTTTGCCCCAGTGTGATGTCTTAGGGCCTTTGTCGAATATCAACTGTTCCTAGGCAAGATGGTGTCATCTCTGGGGTCTCAATTCTGTTCCATTGATTGATCTGTCTGTTCTTGTGCCAGTACCAGGCTGTTTTGACCACTGTGGCAGTGTAGTATGTTTTAAGGTCGAGTAATGAGAGGCCTCCCAGTGTGTTCTTCTTCTTTAGTAGTATCTTACTTATCCGGGGCTTCTTCCATTTCCAAACAAATTTTGTGATTTGTTTCTCCATCTCATTAAAAAATGATGCTGGAACTTATATTGGGATTGCATTATATAAGTATATTGCTTTGGGTAAAATAGACATTTTATATATAGTCTCCCTATCCATGAGCAGGGTAGGTTTTTCCAAATAATGGCTACATTTTATTCAAAGCTTGCTGTATGTGTGGCGTTGTGCAGATATCTGACAGTGTCTCTCTGTGTCTAGTGATCAAAATTTATTGAGCTCTCAAACTGTATACCAGGTAAGAAAGAGACTACGTCCTTTACATTTTACCTCCATAAATCCTCATACCACTGTGTGAGGTAGATACTATTTTTATCAAGCCCATTTTTTAGAAGAGGTAACTGAGGCATCTCAAGGTTAAAAGGCTTACCAGTAGTCACAGAAGCTAGTTAGGAGCAGAGAACGTTTGAACCAGGGCCGACTTCCTCTAGAACTTGAACTCATGGGCAGCACTGTTCAAGTGCTTGCATTGCTGTGATGGGATCAAGGCTCTCACCATTACTGCTGGCTTCATTATACCTTTCAGGCGGCTTCATGGTGGTTAATTTAGCTTCTGAATTTGAAAGAATACACTTCAGAAATTGACTACTTCAACTCAGAAGAACCTCTGCCTGGATTTATGGGATTGTATGATTTTTTTCCTACAAATTCTGAAAATGAGACTGTCTTAGTCATCTAGTAGTGCTATAACAGAAAACACCACAAGAAGATGGCTTTAACAAAGAAAAATTTGTTTTCTGACAAAAACCCACCCATCCAGTGCCATCAGGTTGTGCCTGACTCATAGCAACCCTAGAGATCAGGGTAGAACTGCTCCCAAAATGGTCCAAAAGTCCAAAATTTAGAGCATCCGTTCTAGGGGAAGGCTTTCTCTGTTGGCTCTGGAGGAAGGTCTTTGTTGTCAGTATTCCTCTGCACTGGGAGCTTCTCAGGCACAGGGATGCTGAGTCCAAAGGATGCACTGTGCTCCTGGTGCTACTTTCGTGGTCAATGAGGTCCCCAGTGCCCTGCTCCCTTTTCCTTTTATCTCTCAAGAGATTACCTCAAGACACAGTACAGTGGTGTAGGTTGAGTCCTTCCTCACCAACACAGCTGCTGCCCCCACTTCTTCATTAACATCATAGAAACAGGATTTACAACATACAGGAAAAGCACACAAAATTGGGAATCATGGCCCAGCTAAATCGATACACAGATTTTAGGGGGGAGACAGTTCAATCTATAACAAAGGCATTTAGGAAAACTTGTACATTTTACTGATTTGTAAGCAGACTTGTCATTTTACAGTGTTCAGAATGTGCTTTGGAGAAGGAGGGCCACTGACTTTTCCATTAGTGGTACACAGTCCAGGTGTGTGTCTATACAGTTGTTCCTCATCCACGGGGCTGTTGAAAGCAACCAATTTCAGCTCAAATTATTCTTTAAACTTTAAATTTATAGTTTTATTTTAGGAAAAGTAACTTGCTAAAGCTAAAAATTTGAACCTGTTAGGTACTATTGTGCGTAATACAACTACAAGAAGGATCTGGAGTGATTAAACACAAGTGTGTAAGGAGTAAGAGTCTGTACAACTTGGCAGATTCCTCAGGCTTTGTAACAGTTGCATTGCAGGAAGTAGGGTGGGTCTTGTGACTAAGGAAAAGCTGTGACCTCAGTCAGTTTTAGTCCCTTGACCTAGTTGATCGTGGTGATTATGGATAATGGAATCTTTTCTTAATGACAGAATTATTGAGTCTTAGCTTTGAGAGAGACTTTAAGATCATGTGTTTCAACCTCCAGCTTTCTAGCAGATCAAAATCTCAACCATGTGGGACATTGCTGTGATTATTGCTGGATATTTAACTTGTGAAGTGTGGGGTCCCCACAGGGGTCTCCATGGCAGTGGACCTCAAGCCTGGCCCTACTTCAGGCATATTAGATGAATTTGGAGGTGGGGGTAGGAGTTAGGATAAGGACCTTGGAATATTTGTAAAAGTTGAGACAGTTCTGTTGCATGATAACATTTGAGTATTCCTGTTTTGCAGTGATACTGACAAGGCAGGAGCATATTATATTTTATCTTTTCTCAGGAACATAGAGTGGTAGTCTATGACTGTAGTTCTATATTTGAAAATATTACAGTGCTGTGTAGACAAAATAACTTTATATCTAAACACTTGAAGTAAATATAAGAGGAAACAAAATCATATTGGAAGTTGTTAAGAAAAAAATAGCACGTTTCCTACAAATGTATAAAGAACATAGTTATATGTATACAGTGTTCAGGTTGAGTCTATTAGAATCAGTACATTCTTATTGCAGAATGACTGGATTAAAAATGAACTCTATCCCACCCCCTAACTGTGGTAGAAGTTTTAGGAATGGCCCCCAAATTTCTACTCCCAAATCCCCATGAACTGTGACAGTGACAAAATGACATTAAAAAACAAAGCTTATCTAGGTGGCCCAAATCTTTTAAGTCTTCAATAAGCAGAGAACTTCCTCTGCCTGGTGGCAGAGGATATCAGAGAAATTCAAAGCATGGGAAGGACTTGGTGTGCCCTTGCTGCTTTGAAGTTGGAGGGGTTATGTGGGAAGGAATGGGGGAAGTCTGTAGCAGTGAGAATGGACCTAGCTGTGAGCCAGCAAGAAAATGGAGACCTTAGACCTACAGCCACAAGGAACCAGATTCTGCTAACCTGAATGAACTTCAAAGTAGATTCTTCCCTTGAGCCTCCAGATAAGAGCCTAGTTCAGCTGATACCTTGATAATGGGTCTTGTGAGACCCTGCAGAGAACCAGCTGAGCTCATTCAGACTTTTGACTTATAGAACGATGAGATAATATATGTATGTTGTTTTATGTCACCAAGTTTGTAGCTTAAATTATAGATAACAAATGACCTGAGGTGATGCTCCTGTTTTTCTTTGATGGGTTGTCAGTAGAGTCCAAATGAAGAATATGGGCTTCCCTACTCCACTAGGCGTCATCAGATGGCCCATGGCAGCTCTCTCCTTTTCTGCCAACATGTTGACAGTGGAGAGACCAAATGGGAGCCAGGACTTCCAGCCCCCTACCCCTGGCTTGTTAGTGGTGGGTGGACCCCTCCCACAATACACTCTGCTAGACAATGGAGAAGATCTTATAGGAGAGTGATCTGGAGAAAAGGATTCATCAGACCTCTGTAGAAAGTCCTAGGCAAATTCTTGGCCAACCTACACATAAATTTGTTGAGAAAAATTTTGAAAATAGAGCTATGGTGTGGAATACCACCCAGGTTTTTAGAGTGACCTCCAGGTAACACAAATAAAGTAGACCACAATAGCACCACAGTGGCTCTGGAAACTAAATTTTCATTGGAACTACAGCCCACAAAAGTAGACCAGGACTTGCATGTTTAATCTAAACAGAGTGACTGCCTGCTAAACTTTAAGTAGGACATGGAGTCTCAGAACATAATTGTTCATGTGTCTAGGACACAATAAGAAAACAACTTTTTGGACCAAGAACCAGGACGGCCTCAACTTGGATGACAAAATACAAAGAACAGATATCAACACCAAGAAGACAAAGATTTTAAAACAGCCATCATAAAAGTGCTTTAATGAGTGAGTAAAAACACTCTTGAAACAAATGAAAAAGCAGAAAAATTCAGCAAGCAACTAGAAGATACCAAAAAATTCAAATAGAAATAAAACTGAAGAAATACAATAACCAGAATAAAAGTCTTCCCTGGATGAGATAAATAATAGTGATGACAAAGGAAAGCATCAGTGAACTTAAAGACCTGTCAATAAAACTTACACTATTTGAGCAACAGAGAGAGAGTAGTCTGGGTGGAAAAATGAACAGAGCCTTGGAGACTTGTGAGACAATAGTGTAAGATCTAACATAGGTGTTATTAGAGTCCCAGAAAAAGAAAGAGCTTAGAGCTTAAAAAAGGAAAATTAAAGAAGTAATTGGTGAAAAATCCCCATATTTAGTGAAATCTACAGAGTCAAAAAGCTGAGCAAAACTCAGATAGGATAAACCCAAAGAAATCCGTGACAAGGCACATCTTAAGCAAATTTCTAACAACTAGAGACAAAGAAAAAATCTTAAAAGCAGGAGGAATTACACATTGCCTATAGGGAAGAGTGATTTTGAATGATAGTGTATTCCTCATCTGAGACCATAGAGTGTAAAAGGAAGTAAATAACACTTTTTCAAATGCTAAAAAAAAAAGAATAGCTCTGAATTCTACATCTGGCAAAAATATTCTTCAGGAATAAAGGGGAAGGAAATAACATTCTCAGAAGAAGGAAAACTAAGATAACTTGTTGATAGCAGACCTGACCTTAATGGCTAAAGGAAGTTCTTTAAGCAGAAAGGAAGTGATAACAGGAGGAGACTTGAAACTTCAGAAAGGAAAAAACAGTGGAATGGTTAAAAATAGAGGTATGTATGGTAGATTATTTTTCTCCTCTTTAGTTTTTTTAAAACGTCTTTGATGATTGTAACAAAAATTGTATCATCATCTTGCATGATATTCAGTGTATATAGAGGTAAATTACAAGAAAATTATGTTTTAAAAGTAGGAAGGATATAAAGAGACCTAAACAGAAGCAAAATTTCTATGCTTTGCCTGAATTGATAAATGTTGCTATCTGTGCTACATTACATGTGTATACTGTAATACCTGATTGTTGTTGTTAGGTGCCATTGAGTTGGATCTGACTCATAGTGACCCTGTCTGCAACAGAACAAAACACTGCTCGGTCCTGCGATCATGCCCACAGCTGTTGTTATGCTTGAGCCTATTGTTGTGACTGTGTCAGTTCATTTTGTGGAGGGTCTTCTTTTTCACTGATCCTCTGCCAAGCATGATGTCCTTCTCCAGGGATTGATCCTTCATGACAACATTTCCAAAGTGTGTAAGAAGTAGTTTCAACATCCTTGCTTATAAGGAGCACTCTTGTTGTACTTCTTCTAGGATGGATCTGTTTGTTCTCTTGGTAGTCCATGGTATATTTAGTATTCTTTTACAACACCACAATTCAAAGGCATAAATTCTTCTGTCTTCTTTATTCATCATCCAGTCTTCTTATGCATATCATGTGATTAAAAATACTGTGGCTTGTGTCAGGTGTACCTTAGTCTTCAAAGTGTCATCTTTGCTTTTTATCACTTCAAAGAGGTCCTTTGCAGCGGATTTGCCCAATGCTGTGTGTCTTTTGGTTTCTTGAGTGCTGCTTCTATGTGTGTTGATTAGGGATCCTAGTAAAATGAAATCCTTGATGACTTGAATCTTCTCTCCCTATATCATGATGTTGCTTATTGGTTCAGTTGTGAGGATTTTTGTTTCTTGATGTTGCAGTGTAATCCACACTGAAGGCTGCGGTCTTTGATCTTCATCAGTAAGTGTTTGGAGTCCTCTTCACTTTCAGCAAGCTAGGTTATGCCATCTGCATAATGCATGTTGTTAATGAATCTTCCTCCAGTCCTGATGCTCTGTTCTTCTTCATACAGTCCAGCTTCTTGGACTATTTGCTCGACATACAGATTGGATAGGTATGGTAAAAGGCTACAACGCTGATACACACCTTTCCTGACTGAAACCATGCACAGTCTCCTTGTTTTTTCAGACAACGGTCTCTTAATCAGATTCCCCATGAATACAATTAAGTGTTCTGGAATTCTCATTCTTCATGATGTTATTCATAATTTATGATCCACACAGTCAAATACCTTTGCATAGTCAATAAAACATAGGTAAACATCCTTCTGTTATTCTCTGCTTTCATCCAAGATCCATCTGACATCTGCAATAATAGCTCTGGTTCCACATCGTCTTCTGAATCTGGCTTGAATTTCTGGTGGTTTCTTGTCAATATACTGCTGCAATATACTGTAATACCTAGAGCAGCCACTAAAGCAGAGATATACTCAAAGCAATATAGATAAATAAAAATATAATTCTAAAAAATGTAACCCACAGGAAGGCAAGAGAAGGGGAACAGAGGAACAAGAAAGAGGGGACAGACAAAAATAACATCAGTAACTACTTTAAATGTAAATGGTCAAAATATACCAATTGAAAGACAAAGATGAAAGACTGAACTTATGAAAGGAAAAACATCATTCAGCTATATGCTGTTTACAAGAGAAGAAGTCCAGGGGTTGAGCCCTGAGCACCTTGGCCTTGGGTCAAACTAGCAATGGAAACTGAGTGGCCAGAAGAGTAGGAGGAATACCAGGCAAGTGGGGGTCACCTGGAAGACAGGGGAAGAAAAATGTTGAGAAGGAGGAGTAGAAGAAGGTCTAGTGAGCACTTGGGTCATGTGCACTGATAGGTCAAATTTCTACCCTCAGGTGGCTCATAGTTGAGGTAGTTTCAGGCAGAAAAGCTACCCATCCCAGCATTGAACATGAATTGCTATATTAGCAGTGGTTCTGGGGTAAGCCTGAGCCCAGATTTCTGCCTGTGGATGAGTAGCTGTGTTTCCTCAGAATGATTCCTCACCCTTCTCAAGTAGTTCTTCATCTGTAAAGGGACAACACTAGTTCTCTAACAAAAGCTATACAAGAATTAGAGATAGATAGCTGCCACTGAGTTCGCTCCCCATTTATGATGACCTTATGTGTACATCAGAATGGAATGTTGCCTGGTCCTGTGTCGTCCTCATGATTGCTGACATGTTTGAGTTCATAGTTGTGGCTGTTGAGCTATTTCATCTCACTCAGGGTATCCCTTACCATCCCTGGCCCACTTCTTCACCAAGCACCTCTGATAACTGATCTCTCTTGATGATGTGTCCAGAGCAACTGAGTTGGACAATGTGCTGTTGTGATCCAAATGATTTTCATTGGCATACTTGGTAAGGTGGAGGGTCAGTGAAAAAGAGGAAGACCCTCATTGAGATGGATTGACACAGTGGCTGCAACAATCAACTCGAGCATAACAGCAAATGTGAGGATGGTGCAGGACCAGGCAGTGTTTTTGCTCTGTAGTATGTAGGGTCCCTATGAGTCAACACTGACTTGACAGCACTTAACAACAGTTTTTATAAGTAGTTTTCCAGGTCTGTCTTCCTTGTCTGTCCACCATGGGTGACCCTGCTGGAATTTGAGATACTGCTGGCATAGTTTCCAACATTGTAGCAACATAGAAGCCACTACAATACAACATACTTACAGATGGGTGGTGACTACAGATATTAGAGTTATTTTATTATGTGGCAGGCAGTGGTAGGCAATGGAAGCACAGTGAGGAATATTTATGTTATAATAGTGTTTAATAATGTATGTTGAGTTATTAATGATGAGCATTGGTACAAGGGATGTTCAAATGAAGGGCTCCTGACTTAACTGTTTTTCTTTCCAGAATTAATCAAATAAGAATGTCTTAGTCATCTAGTGCAGCTATTACAGAAGTACCACAAGGGGATGGTTTCAATACAGAGAAATTTGTTCTCTCACAGTCTAGTGGGCTGCAAGTCCAAATTCAAGGGGAAAGCTTTCTCTTGTTGGCTCTGGAGGAAAGTCCTTGTTATTAGTCTTCCCTTGGTCAAGGAGCTTCTCAGCACGGGGGCTCCAGGTCCAAAGTATGCATGCTCCTGCTCATCGTTCTTGGTAGTATGAGGTCCCCGTGTCTCTCTGCTCACTTCCAATTTTTATATCTCAAAAGAGATTGGCTTAAGATGTGATATAATCATGTAGATCTCATCAATATAACTGCCAGTAATCCATCTCATTACATCATAGTGATAGAGTTTATAACACAAGAATATCACAACAGATGGCAAAATGGTGGGCAATAATACAATACTGGGAATCATAACCTAGCCAAGTTGACAGATATTTTTGGGAGACACAATTCGGTCCATGACAATGGGTATATAGTTGAAAATTGCTACTGTTGTTAACCAAAATGTATACTCTTCTACTCTGTTTACACATTTATTAAATAGAGAATAGCTCTAAGATTTTTTTTTTAACTGCTCTTAAAAATTTTTTTCATTGCGATTAAGTGAAAGTTTACAACCCAAGTCAGTTTGCTATATAAAACCCCAAGCACTCATCTCTCTGGAACTCTGCTGTCCTCACCCTGTGAGAGCACACTCTTCTTTTCCACTCTTTACTTCCAGTATGCACTCAACCAACACTTGTTCCCTCCTTTCCATCCCCCTCCTCTCCACCCTCTTCTCTCCCCTCTAAAAAGAAACCAGTAGGACAGCCTTCTCAGTTTTTTTTTTTTTTGTGTGTGTGATCAGTATTATTGGAGCTCTTAAACCATATTGTAGGAATGAAGAGTTAAAAATGTAAGACTCGCATGCCTGCCAAATGTGCACATTATTCAGGCGGATACATTTTTACATGAAAGAAAATTCAGTATCTCCAAGAACAGAAGATAGATGGTTCCAAGTTTATAGCACAGTGTAAACACTGCACATTGAATGAAATCTCTTTTATTTGAGGAATCCTTAAGGTGCACATGCCATCTCCCTAAGTTTGTAGAAGAATTGGTAGTAATTTGAAAATAAAATGGTAATTTGTGGAATAAAATCTTCATATATGAACAAGTTGCACGGTAACTGAGCTTTTGCTTTTTTGAGTTTCAGTTCATTGATCCAACTTTTACTTAATGACTACCTTTTTTAAAAACAATAATTTGATGTACTATTAGATTTCAGGGCAAAGGTAGAGAAATACATGTGAAGATACCTGTAATATGGATAATATTTTAAAGTAAAATTCCCCCTTTTGACTTTCCCTTCTTCCTTGTACATATGTACATCATATGTCAGAAGAAAACTTGTTTTGCCCTTGTCTTTCTAACAGGTGATTTCACCTCTTTCTGTGTTTCCTGTGAACCTGGTCAGGTTGGTTCCATTCACCATGACTTGATTAGGGTTTGCTTTGGCCTGGCAGCTGGGGTGCAGCGAGTGCAGCATGTGCAGCTGCAGACTTGTCCTGCCTCCAAGGCTTTAATGTGGCACTCATCAGAAGACTAGTGCTTGATGGTTTCAGAAGCTTGGGGTCTGGGTTTGAGTCTCCGTTTATTAGCTTTGAGACCTTGGAGCAAGTTATTGCATCTCTCTGAGTATACACTTAGTTCCTTCTAGAAAAACTGACATAATAACAGTAATAGTATACCACTCTGCTGGTCTGATTAGGAGGATTACATGAAGCTATAGGTAAAGGCAACTGGTAGGTATGAATCAGCCAACAAATAGTAGCTATTACGATGATCATTAGACCGCTCTGAGATCCTAGAAAAATACATAAGGTGGTGTTTGTCAGTTAGCTCCAGATGCTGGGATGCAGTTAGAAGTACAAGAAATTTGCTGGGGGAGGGAGAATAATACTCAGGAAAAATTCAAGCTGGGGGCAGGGCAGGGAGAGTCTCCAGCTGCAGTGGCTGTCAGCCTAACCAGGAGCCCCTGAGCAAAGATTGCCCAAAGAGGAGACTGCATTGGGCAGAAAGGACCGAGCCCTAGACCCTAGGACCCTGACTGAGGTCAGTCAGTGGGTGTGGTTGACCTTCAAGAGCCTGGTCTTAAAGCTGAAGCAGATCCTCAGGGAGCTGCCCAAAGAAATTTTGTTTCACTGCAGGAATAAAATGCAGCAATTGGCTTCCGTGAAGTTTTACAGCCTGGGAAACCCTATGGGACAGCTCTCCTTTGTCCTATAGGTTTCTGTGAGTAATTGGAATTCGACTTGATGGCTGTGGGTCAGGTTTTTTAGTGCACAGAGGATTTGAAATAATGACTTTTCCCCCTAGGCTCTGGTGTAAACTTCCTCATCTTTATGCCACTGAGGAAGGTAAGAGAAGACATTCTTGAGGGAAGCTCAGGGAGTGAAGGTTAGGAAGTGAATGTCTCTTTAATGAGTAAGATGTAGTAAAAGGAAACCCTGGTGGCATAGTGGGTTAAGTGCTACATCAGCTAACCAAGATGTTGCCAGTTCAAATCCTCCAGGCACTCCTTGGAAACTGTGGGGCATTTCTTCTCTGACCTCTAGGGTCACTATGGGTCAGACCCGACTCCCCGGCAGTGGGTTTGATTTGTTGTTTTTTCTTGGTATGTAATAAAAACATGTTCATACAAAAGCCACAGACATACACACATGTGCACACACATTTCTTAGTCACTCATGGAGTGAGCTGCCTGAGGTACGGTATTCACCCTAGCCAGCAGTTAGCAGCCTGTTTTGCTTGTCACAAAGGAAAACTTGTTTCATTTGTTGTCGTACTTCCTCTGGGACCACCAGGTTTTTCTCAAGAAAACCAACAAAGAAATGGTATCATGTGTCTGGGAGTCTGGGGGAAAAGCAAAATCGTCTTGCCTGAATCTGTGAGCAGAGAAGTTGTCCAAGTCAAATGATATCCTGCCCTATGTTTCTAGAGGCAGGTGGACCCAGACGGAGGTGCAACATGGGAGGACGCTTGCAGACCCTGCTTATCTTAAAGTCCTGGAGGAGCCATGGCCCAGGACCAGTTCCTGGCCTAGCAGTTTCTAAGAGGTGCTGCAGGCCCAGGGGCCCACTGCTTCTCAAACCAAGCCTTTCTTCTGTGGAGACAGTACAACACATGACTGACTACTGTCAGTCAGGGCTGGGAAGTTGGTTCTAATCCTAGTTTTGGCTATGCTGGTAGATACTTGCACCTTTGGGGACCATGCAGAAACTCTCCAGGATGTAATTTCTTTGGCTGTCAAACAAGGCCCTTGGTCTAGACCTCACATAGCTAATAAGCATCAGTACAGTGTGGTCCAGGTGAAAAAAAAAGTTTTTGCATACCGTGGAAGAAAAAACAAGTTAAAAATTATTTGTTTAAAATATTTAATAGATGTAATTTTATCCATGATGTAATAAAAAGTAGTTGGAATTGATTTAGTTTAAAATACAAATATGTTATTAATAAGTCTGTAGATTTGGACAGTAGCTTTTCTATAGTATAATACAAACTGCTGAAATCTTCAGTCATGTGGGCTTGTTTTATGAATAGATGTAATTCAAAGTAAAGAAAAGATATTTAAATCAGTAGGTTGACGGATTATGGGCAAAAGATACATTCCAACTGTTTAAAACCATAAAAATGATGAAGTTGTAATTGCAACTGTAACTATGTTGTTGTTAGGTGCCAGCAAGTTAGTTCCAACTTATAGCGACCTTGTGCACAACAAACGAAACACTACCAGGTCCTGTGCCATGCCTACCAATCGTTTTTTATGCTTAAGCCCATTTTTGCAGTCACTGTGTCAGTCCATCTTGTTGAGGGTCTTCCTCTTGGCTGGCTGCTCTTCCAAGCATGATGTCCTCTGGGGACTGATCCCTCCTGACAACAAGCATGTGAGATGCAGTCTTGCCATCTTTGCTTCCAAGGAGCACTCTGGTTGTACTTCTTCCAGAATAGATCTGGTGTTTCTTTTGCTGGTCCATGGTACACTCAGTATTCTTCTCCAACACCACAATTCAAAGGTGTCAGTTCTTCTTCTGTCTTCCTTATACGCTGTCCAGCTTTCACATGCATGTGACGTGATTGAAAATGCCATGGCGTGGGTCAGGTACATCTTAGTCTTCAAGGTGACATCTTGTCAATCCTTTAAAGAGGTTCTTTATAGCAGATTTTCGCAATGCAGTGTGTCATTTGATTTTTTGACTTTCATGGATGTTGGTTTTGAAATTCTTAACAAACTGAGTCTTTTTTCCATTTATCAATGTTGCTTATTGGTCCAGTTGTGAAGATTTTTGTTTTCTTGATGTTGAGGCACAATCCATACGGAAGGCTTTGGTCTTGCTCGGTAAGTACTTCATGTCCTCTTCACTTTTAGCAGCTTGTAATTACGGTGTAATATAGGACCTTCATAAGTGCAAACAGAAAAAGGATCAAGTGTATTGTCATTGTGTAATTGATGTTCAACAGCCTGGCTTATATTCAAATTGCCACCTTTAATTGTGAGTCTCAGCTACAAAGTTGTGACTGTATACACAACTTTTCAACATTTTGAAACTGGAATAATTGAAGGATTATCTCTTTGGTACGCATAACCCACACAATTAGTGTGAGCCTCTCCTGTCTGTGGTGCTTCACAATCCATATATTTTACTTTGTTAGCCTCTGATATTTTTTATCCAATTTAACTCATACTTTTATTTTAAAACTTGATTTTGAATGGATTCCAGTAACAGATATTTAAGGTGACAATCAAGTCTAGGGTGCTGCCAACTTGAAGCTGTAAACTCTCCCTAGCCTTCAAACTGGATACGAAAGCTAATTTGGGGCCTTTTGCAATGCAAAGATATAGCTGAGTTATAAACAGCTCTTGTAGCAACATAGCACAGTTGACAAGCAGTGGTTCTCAGGCAGGAAGAAGTGTGTTATTTAACTGTCTAAGTGGTCACCATGATTGCAGTTCCACCTGGGTTGCATCTCGCAGAGGCACATATGATAATTAAAGCCTTAGATTCATCATTCGTAGATTCATCCCATCTTAGTGTCGTTACAAACTGAGGCCTGTCTTTATTCATTATAATGAAAGTCAAATGAAGATTCAGCTTCCTAAAAACAAAATCCTTTTTCCCTTTTAATTGGAATGTATAAGTGAATATTAAAGGATAAAAATAATTAAAAGTAACTTTCTTTGCTAATGAAACTATAGGGCCATCCTTGGCTTGTGGCACCCAATTCTCACTGCATGACCACTGGTTTCTCCCAGCTTGGCATCCAGGGATATCTGTTGTGACAGCTGGGACCTATAATTTGTTCATGTTTCTCCATCTCTTCCCATGGTGGCTAGAATGGTCTTAAATTCATAGAAGAAGCACGTTAAATATTCATCCAATTTAATTGAATTTAGTGTACAATTCTTAAGATTAATCTGAAATTTGCACTCTTTAAGTGATTCATTTTTTAGTAGCATATAATTGATTTGCTGTTATCTAAGAGGATGAATTATTTAAAAAAAGAATGTTCTTTCCACAGGTGGATTTTACCAAGCTGCTGCTGCTGCTGCTGTTCATTTACATACAATTACTGATTATATTAAATTATGAATATGAGTAAGAGGAGGAGTGGCAGTCCTAAGGTTGTAGATGTTAGGTTATTAGGTGTTACATAATATGTTGGAGACTGGAAATGGCACTTACTGATTGATCTGTAGTCTGTTAATGCATGCATTAGTAACTTCAAATTGCCCTGAATATTAATAATGGTTGGGTGTCAGTTCACAGAACAGTGAACCAACTAACTTGTATAATTTTTATATGCCTTGATCTGTAGACCTGCACATTTCAAGATAAATTATTCTCTTTGAGGGCATTTTTGTATTTCAGTTTATTCTTTCACTTCTTTGAAGTGTTTTGGTATGTTGGGGTGACTTATATTTTGTCAGAACAGTTTTTGAAGTGTTACCCAAAATGCTGTTTGTTTTTTGAAATTCAGGTGCTCTCTGTAAAAATTATAGAACAAGAAGAACCAAGTGTTGTATACATATTTCAGTCCATTTATATGATAATGCTTTTTCTACCATAGTTGAGTGAAAAGATCACTGTGGCCTTGATTTTATATTTTGAACCATTAACTTCACTGTTATAATATAGAAAAGCATGAGAATATAACTGACATCCACGTACCCACCACCTAGTTTTATCATATCAACATTTTGCATATCAACAGTTCTTCAAAAATGAATAAATAAATAGACTTTCAGTTTCAGCTCAAAGATGTAGAGAACTACAAATAAGTCCCTCTCACCCTTACAATAAGAAAAGGTCTGGACAGAGTGGAAATGAACAGAGAACTGTGTTAGCAATGTTAATGATCATTTTAAAATCTGGAGAGCGATAGGTACTTGCTTTGAGACACAGGACCTGAGCAATTGTTTACCTGGGCAGAAGCCTCTAGATGCCATAGAAGTGGCTAGGAACATTAAATCAGAAGTTTGACAAATTGCTAGAGGCCAAATGTGGGCTAGCTTGAGAGTGTGAAGCTCCTGGGGACAGCAGTTTGTATGTGTGTTTGTGGGAGGGGTTCTCAGACTTTTGCAAGCCTTTCCTTGAGGAACCCTAACTGGCTCTCACAGGGAGGATCTGGGAAACTCTGGAACAAATGCCCTCCATGGTACTGGCTGAAGGAGAACCGGAACCACCCAGACCCTTCTTCCATAAGGAACAAAAAGGCTTAATCTGCAGGGGGAAGGACATTGTCTGAGAACCTGGTGAAATACCCTGGCAGTTGGAGGAAGGGAATTGCCCCTTCTGTGACTCCAGTGTTCCGTCTCACCTAAGGAAAGAAGAAACCTTAACTTGCATGAGGAAGGATCTCAAGTCTGTAGCTGAGAACACTTAGTGGATACCTGATGCAGCCGAGGGAAGGCAGTGGCGGAAGTCCTATCACTGGGGGAGGGGGAAGAGAAGCATTTGTAAAGGCTACACCCCTCACTCCAGAGACTGTGGCTTAGAATATTAGAAACCACCTTCCATGCCCCACCAGTATCCTAACAAACCTTCAGTAAGAACAATAGTGCATTACAGCAGGGTGTACTGGAAGAGTATAAAGGAGAGTCCCAAAACCTAGAAAGGGGACAGAAAAGGTTACTTGAGGAAATTCAAAGTCTTTGATGTCCACTGCAGCAACAACCATCCATACTAGTAAACATACAAACAACAAGCCACAACACCACCCAGCTTCTGGCTAGATTAACATACATTCCCACACTAAAGGCTTACTTACCTCAGTACCTACTGTGCGGTACAATATGTTTGGCTTTCAACAACAACAGCAAAATTACAAGACATGCTAAAAGGTAAGAAAAAGCAATCTGAAGAGACAAAGCAATTATGAGAATCAGACACAGGTATGACACAGCTGTTGGAACTATCAGATAGGGAATTTAAAATAGCTATGATTACTGTGGTAAAGATTCTGATGGAAAAGACCAGATAGGTAATTTGAGCAGCCAGATAGAAATTATGAGAAAGAATCAAGGTACTACAGGCAGCGTCTCACAAGGCTGCAGTCTAGGTGTTAGCCAGGCTGTGGTTCTCATGTGGAGCTCAGAGTCATCTTTCAGACTCGTTTTAACTGTTGGCAGAGTTCAGTTCCTTGTAGCTGTAGGACTGAGGGCCCTGAGCTCCTAGAGGACAGCCTCGGGTCCTTGTCAGTTGGTACCTTTCAGAGATAGTTCAGCACAACTGTTTGCTTTCTTCCTCTCTCCAACAGAAGAATCTCTTTGCTGCTTTGATGCTTCTCAGCCTGTTAGTGACTACCTAGGATAATCTCTCTTTTGATTAACTCAAAATTAACTGAAGTAGTGAGTTTAGCAAGGTTGTAGGATACAAAGTCAACATACAAAGGTCGGTTGTATTCATATATTTTAGTAACACACACTTGGAACCTGAAATTAAATAATCTCTTACAGCGGCTCCCCTCAGAAAATACTTAAATGTAAAACTAACAAAATATAATAATATGGCTATGCTAAAAACTGCAAAACACTGATAAAGGAATTTGTAGAAGATCTAAAAAAATATATCATGTTCATGGATTAGAAGATTCAATATTGTTAAAATGTCAGTTGTTCCCAGTTTGATCTGTGGGTTCAGTACCATCCCCATCTGAATATTAGAATTTTTTCAAAAAAATATACTAATAAACTGATTTAAAATTTATATGGACATTAAAGGAAGTGGAATAGCCAAAAGAATTCTGAAAAATAGCTGGATGACTCACATTACCAGATTTCAAGGCTTAACAATAAAACTGTAGTAATCAGGAGAGTATGGCACCAACAAAAAAGATAGATGCATACATCAGTGTGACAGAATAAGAGAACCTAGAAATAGATCAGTAGTAATATAGTCAATTAATTTGATTTTAGTCAATTGATTTTTGACACAGTTGCAAGGAGAATTCAAAGGAGAAAAGATAGCCTTTTTAACACTGGCACTGAAACAATTGCATGTTCCCCCCCCCCAAAATGAACCTGTTGACACATATTTCATACAAAAATTGACTCAAAATGAATCATTGACCTAAATTGAAAATTTAAAACTTAACTTTCAGGAGAAAATAGTGTGGCCATGAATTAGGAGATTAGGTTCTATATACAATACCAAAAGCATGATCCATGGAAATAGTTGATAAATTGGGCTTTATTAAAATTAGTAACTTCTACACTGTGAGATACACTGTCAAGAGAATGAAAAGACAAGCCACAGGCTGGGAGAAAGTATTTGAAAATCATGTGTCTGATAAAAGACTTTTACCCAGAGTATATAAAGAACTCTTAAAAACTTGACAGGAAGAAAACAAGCCCAGTTAAAATGTGAACAAAATATCTGAACAGACCCTTTACTAAAGAAGATACAGGTATGACATATGGATACATGAAAGATGAAAAGATGTTCATCATCAGTTATCATCAGGGAAATGCAAATTAAAACTACATTGGGATACCACTACATACCTATTACAATGGCTAAAATGAAAAACATTGAAAATCACAACTGCTGTGAAGCTACAGTGCAGTACGGATTCTCATCAGTTGCTGGTGGCAGTGCAGAATGGTGTAGCCACGTTGGAAGACAGTTTGACAGTTTCTGGTAAAGTGAAACATTCACATGTGACTCAGTAGTTGCATGGCTAGGTATTTACTCTTGTGAATTGAAAACTTATGTTCAGACATAATCCTGTATACAAATGTTTATAGTAGCTTTTTTCATAATTGCTCAAAACTGGAAACAACCGAGGTATCCTTCAACAGGGGGAATGGCTAAGGAAACTGTGGCTCATCCGTACAGTGGACTGCTGTTCAGTGATATAAAGACATGAGCGAGCTTCTGATTGCCTAACAACATGGATGAATCTTAAAAGTATTTTACTAAATGAAAGAAGACAGACCCAGGATGCCACATATGATTGTATTCATATGACATTCTGGAAAAAGCAAAACTGTAGGAAACAAAATCAGATTAGTGGTTGCAGAGGGTTTGAGAGGGCAATGTTCACAATAAAAGACACACAAGGGAGCTCTAGGATGACTGAACTGTTTTATGCTACATAACTTAGCATTTGTCAAAACTCAATGTATATCCCCAAGAGTGAATTTCAGTGTATGCAAATTGAAAACCAGCCAAAGCAAAAAAAAAGAACCAGCAACCATATGTTGAGTGATCCCAGGATGGAATGCAGACTGTGACAAATGAATCTAAGGGCATTAAATATGTATGACATGATGACACTAGAAGGGGTTGAGGAAAAAATGTAGCTCATCTAAGTAACTTTGCACAATGGTATTTTGACTGGAAATGGCAATACTAAAGACAAGAGGAACAAGGTATACACACAGTACTGTAGTTGGTAAATTTGCTTCTTACAGGGGTAAAAGTGAACAGTTTTGAAACTGTTTTATAGGTACCCTGTGGCTGGACACATAAGTGAATAGTGGTTGGTGGGAGCAAAGTCTCTTACTGTTGGAGGGAGAGGTTATAGATGAGAAGAGAGGTGACAGTAAATCTGGTGGCACTTAGAGTTGGAGACATTAGCATGAACCTGTGGTTTTTGGCCATTGCGCATGGGGGCAAGTCCATGACCTTGCTTGTCAGTGAGGGAGTTTTAAACCAGTAAACAAATGGTTGTATTAGGACACCCTCCTGTCTTGCCTGATCTTGCCCCCAATGACTTTTTTCTTGACCTGAATATTATATTGGAAGGAAGACATTTTGATGACATTCAGGACATCAAGGGTAATACAATGACAGCTTTGATGGCCATTTCAGAAAAAGAGTTCCAAAATTGCTTTGAAGGGTGGACTAGGTGTTGGTATCAGTGCAGAGTTTCCGAAGGGGAGTACTTCAAAGGTAACCGTAGTGATACTCAGCAGTGAGGTATGTAGCACTTTTTCTAGGATGAGTTGATGAATGTAACTGTCAGACCTTGTATAGTACTGCCTGTTCTTGAGAAAAAGTGAGTCATAATATAAACCATGTTATACATGATTGAAGAGGAAGAACTTCACATTGGGTGAAGACGATAATTATACCCACTGGTTTTTATTATGTGCTGATTCATGTCCCCCCAAAAATGTTCAAGTCCTAAGCCCTGGTACCTTTGAATGTGACGTTATTTGGAAATAGTATCTTTGCTGACGTAATTAGTAAGTTCACATGAGGTCACACTAGAGTAATGGCTCGTAGTTCAGTCTCATTGGCATACTTATGAAAACAAGAGATACTGAGATGAGGGAGAGATAGAGAAGAGAAGATCATGTGAAGACAGAGAGACACAGAGGGAAGATGGGTGTGTAGAGATGGAAGGCAGAGATTGGAGTGCTGCTGCCATAAGCCAGGGAATGTCTGGGGCTACCAGAGCTAGAGGAGTCAAGGAACAATCCTCAGAGAGAGGCTTCCAAGGCAACATGGCCCTGCCAACACCTTGATTTTGGTCTTTCAGCCTCCAGAACTGTGAGAGAATAAATTTGTTCTGTTTCAAGCCACCCAGTTGATGGTACTTTGTTATGGCAGCCCTAGGACACTACGACAGTTTTGGTACTAAGAGTCAGGTGCTACTGTTACAAATACCTAAAAATGCAGAAGAAGCTTTAAAATTGGGTGATGAGTAAAGGCTATGAGAATTTTGAGGTACTTGATAGTAAATGCCTAGATTGCCTTGAATAAATGAATACAATCGTTATGGGAAGAAAAGAAATTCCCACAGGCACCTTTCTTGACACACCAAAAGATTGTTGGTATTTGATAGTGTTACATTCTTTGAAGAAAATACAATCTGGATGGACTGTTCTGCAACCAGTAGCACTAATTGAGCACCTAGTATATGCACAGTCCTGTGCCATTCATGGTAATGCATGCCATTCATGGTAATGCATGCTAGATGAGAAAACCAGCAAACTTCTTCACAGCATTTCTCATGGACCAGAAAAGTTGACTTGCCCAGGAAAACACAATAAATGCCAGAGCTGGATTTGTGTCTCTGGGTTCCCTAAGGGCCCGTGCTCCTTCACACCTAGTTGTACTTGAGTCCAGCATTATCTGGGTGGCCTCAGCTGTATTGAAAACAAAGCCAAATTGTAATTAGCATGTTGTTTTTAGGTGCTGTGGAGTTGATTTTGAGTCTTACAAGTAGAGATCCTGGGCTGTAATCTTTACAGAAAGGAGCCCTGCTGCTGGATGGGCTGACAGTTAAGGGCTTGGCTGCTAATCTGAAGGCCGATGGCTCAACCCACCAGCTGTTCTGAGGGAGAAAGGTGTGGCGGTCTCCTTCCACAAAGATTCCAGCCATGGAAACCCAATGGGGCAGGTCTACTCTGGCCTATAGGGCTGCTGTGAGTTGGAATTGACTCATTGTCATACAGCATAAGCGATCTTTGTGGAAGCAGGTCACCAGGTCTTTCTCCTGCAGAGCCCCTAGGTTGGTTTGAACCACCAACTTTCTGGTTAGCAGCCAAGTGCTTAGTGAAGGGATGTCTGTCAGGTTCTCATGACCTGCTGGAAATCTTGGCTGAGCTGGGTGATAGGATACTGCAAGATTTTTTAGTACACAGCCATGTTTCAGTTGAAACAATGACTTCGTGTGAATGCCCTAAGATGTTATTTGAGGGGAAATAAGCATATAATTTTCAAAAAAGTTTCTGGAAGTATATTGCTTTTTAAGGATGGAGGCAATTAGGAGTTCTCATTAATTCCAAGAGTTATTTATCCTGGCAGGCATTGGTTCCACACAGAGGTCATTTTAATACTAAAAGAGTTTGCAGAGGCTGCTGCTTTGACTATATAGGAGTCTACTGTGTCTGGTGGCTTTAAATATGCTCAGTAATGCCAGTGGTGATGCTGCCAGCACAAATGGAAAAGTGTCTTGCTTTAATTTAAAAAGCAGTGTCTGGTCTTTGACACCCTTTATGTTTAATTGGACTAACCATACTTGGGGGTGAGCACAACTGTGGGGTAGGGAGGAGGGAGGAGAAGGGTTTAACTCTGTAGTGTCTTTCTTCTGGTATCTATGTTGTGTGGAGTTCAGTGAGCATCTTGAATTGCTATCTTCTCATCTTTTGTGGTATCAGGGAAGTTTTCTGTCAACAAATTTTCAACAGTTCTCTCTGTATTTTCTGTACTCCAGTTACTCCTAGATTGTTCTTCTTGATAGAGTCCCACATAATTCTTAGTGTTTCTTCATTTCATTTTTAAAAAATTCTTTTATCTGCTTTTTCCTCACAGATCAATGTCAAGTGATTTACCTTCAGTCTCACTAATTCTGCCTTCTGTTGCCTCAGTTCTGCTTCTTTGACTTTGTCTCGAGTTGTACATAGTGTCTCTCTGTGGTTTCTTGTTGCCTTTTCAACTTGTGATTATGCTGTGCTATATTTTGCTTGATCTCTTGAAGTGTCCTAAATATTAATCTTTTGTATTTTACCTCTGATAATTCCAGGAAGTTTTGGTCATCTGGAAAATTTCTTGATTCTTTGTTTTGGGAGTTTTCTGAAGCTGTCATGGTCTGCCTCTTTGTGTGATTTGATATTGAATGCTGGCTCCAAGCCATCAGTAAGTTTTTATATTTGTTTGTGTTTGCTTACTGTACTCTAGCTTCTACTTTTGTTTGCAATACCTGAATCAACTAATCATGTGAGCTAGTTTCATTATTTGCCTTTGAAGCTGTAATGTCTTGTCACTAGGTGATCAGAGCTGTTACTGGACATGTGAGCTGAGAAGCCCATTTATTTTTCTTGTATGTATTCAGCTCAGGTGTCCAGACAAGTTGGTCACCAAGTGTGTGGTACAAGCTCTCCCCTACAGTCTTAGATGGGAAGGGGTGATTGGTATAGGGTATCTGGCTCGTGCTAGGAAAGGCAGGGGGCTGACAGCCGTCTGTGAGTGTTGGTGAGGAAAATGTGTCCTTGTTCTTTAATGCTTGTAGGTGGTTAGATGTTGTGGGCAGACTACGGATTCTCAATACTATATGTAGAGGTGAGAGGCATTCAAAGCCCGTGGGCCCCTTATGCCTGTGCCTAGGCCAAGGAACAGTTTCTGTCCTGAATTATTATTTTTTTACCCCTGTTTGTAAAACTGCTTCCTCTCTGAGTCTGGGAGAATGGCTTAGTGCACGTGTAAGGAGTCCTACTTCTTGCCCAGGGGATGTGCCTTTCTCTGGAGCTGGCCTTACGCAGAGAAGGGAGAGGGAAGCACTGGTAGAAGGGAGAAGTTTTATCCTGAAGCAAAGTTTTAGATCTGTGTGTGGTAGTATAGATGCAGGCTACTTAACTTTTGACCTTTGAATGCCATTTCTCATTGATTCTGGAGGTGTGAGTGGGCCCTCAGCTGATCAGTCTCCCCTGTGGAAGATGGTTTCTAAACACCACTGCTCCCCTCATCATGCTTGCTGTAGTCGATGTACCTATGGGGTGCTGATTCCTGCTGGGTCAGATCTGGCCAGTCCTGGGAACTTCTGGACCTACTCTCCCTTCCCTGTCACTCAGTCCCTATTTCTCAACTTTCTCTTTGGTGTTCAGGGCTCCTAGAATGTCACATATAATTCATTCATTTAAGTTTTGGGGTCTTTGCTGTTTGAGGGTTCACAGGAAATATCTGACTGCTCTGTCATCTTAGCACTGTTAGTCAAAAGCCTCTCCTTTCACTTTTAAAGAGGGGGGGAAAGAAAAACAACTGGGAGATTCTGAAGCCACGTGATGGTGTAGCCCAGGCTTCTCAAATGCAACTGTGCTATGTAGATCTTGTTAGAATGTACACATTGCTTCAATAGGTGGGCGAGAAGGGGATTCCACAGTTCTTAGAGTCTCCCAGGTGAAGCTATTTTTTTATTGTACCTTAGATGAAAGTTTACAGAAGAAACTGTTTCCTCATTAAATGATTAATGCACACATTGTTTTGTGACACTGGTTGCCAACCCCACGACAAGTCAACACTCTTCCTTTCTTGGCCTTAGAGTCCCCATTACTAGCTTTTGTGTCCTCTCCTGCCTTCTTGTCCTCACCTCTTGGCTGGTGTATCCATTTAAAGAAAACAGAAACACCAAACCCATTGCTGTCAGGTTGATTTTGATGGCTAGTGACCCTATAGGAAAGGGTAGAACTTCCCCATAGAGTTTCCAAGGAATGCTTGGTGGATTTGAACTGCCGACCTTTTCATTAGCAGCTGTAGCACTTAACCACGACACTACCAGGGTTTCCATGTCCATTTTTTTTTAAAGTGTGTTTGTATGTATATATAATGCTTTAGGTGAAAATTTAAAGCTCAAGTTATTTTTTTATACAAAACTTACACACATTGTTATGTGACCTTCGTTACAATCCCCATTATGTGACCGCATACTCCCCCTTACCACCTTGGGTTTCTTATATCCATTCAGTCAGCTCATGTCCCTTTTTGCCTTCTCATCTAGCCTCTGGACTGAAGCTGTCCTTTTAGTCTCATGTATCTACATGACTAAGGAGCACAGTCCTCATGAGTATTATTTATGTTTTGTAGTCCAGTGTAATCTTTATCTGAAGAGTTGGCTTCAGGAATGGTCTCAGTTCTGGATTAACAGAGAATCCAGGGGCTGTGGCTTCTGAGGTTCCTCTAATCCCAGTCAGACCATTAAGTATGTTCTTTTTACGTGAATTTGAGTTCTGCAGCCCAGTTTTTCCTGATCTCAGGGACTCTCTATTGTGTTCCCTGTCAGGGTGGTCATTGGTGGTAGCTGGGAACCATCTAGTTCTTCTGGTTTCGGGCTGATGGAGTCTCTGGTTTATGTGGCCCTTTTGTCTCATGAGCTAAGTTTCCTTGTGTCTTTGGTGTTCTTCATTCTCCTTTGCTGTAGGTGTGTTGGAACCAATTAATGTTTCTTAGGTAGCCTATCTCAAGCTTTGAAGACCCCAGACACTGTTCACCAAAGTGGGTAGTCTCATTTTGTTTTATGGGCCTATCTAATCTTTGGCTCTAGGGTGAACCTCAAGAGTGACTTTATTATTGAGCTAAAAGGGTGTCAAGGGACTGTCCTTGGCATTTCTCCTGTCTCTGTCAGACCAGTAAGTCTGGTCTTTCTGTCTGTGTGTGTGAGAGATAAAATACATTTTCCCCCAGCTCTGTCCAAGATCCTCTGTTGTGACTCCGGTCAGAGCACTTATGCAGGACTCAGTCTGGTAGAGGCTGTGGTAGTTGTGGTCCATGACTTCTTAATGCACCTTTGGACTAATATTTCCCTCGTGTTTTTGGTTTTCTTCATTTTCCATTGCTCCAGACAGGAGTGGAGTATCTCAGGTAGCCACTGACAAGCCTTTAAGACCCCAGACACTACTCACCAGGCAAGCTACTTTTAATAGCAAGGATGTAAGAGACACTTTTAGACCCAACCCTTGGCCTTATGGCTGCCTTGATACCTGACTCACCCAGGAGAGTTGAAATAGACCTATTAGGTAAATAGACCTAATAGGTCTACCACTGTAGACCTATTGAATTAAAAGCTCTGGTGGTACAATAGTTACATGTTCAGCTGCTAACTGGAAGGTCAGCAGTTCGAATTCACCAGCATGCTCCAAGGCAGAAAGATGCAGTATTCTGCTTCTGTAAAGATTTATAGCCTTAGAAATCCTATGGGGTAGTTCTGTTCTGTCCTATAAGGTCACTATGAATTGGAAATCAACTCGATAACAGTGGGTTTAGGGGGTAAGGCTGGACACTTTTTTTTTAAGCGCTGAAGTGGTCTAAAAATCTGAGCGGTGTTTTTAGGGTTGCGGAGTAGAATGACAGCTTTGAAAATTTCACTATGGCAGTCAGATTGAGATGTTTAAAGGTGAGCTTTCTGACATCCTTAAGAGCTCCCTGCTGATTCAGCCTCCATGAGAAATCTCAGTAGCTGCCCTGTACGTTTCGGAAGGGAACTGACCAGTTCCCTGTGATTGTGTCCATACTGGTTTAAATTGGGGCTAGAGCATTCCCTGGTTAGCGCCCTGAGCTGCATTAGAGAACATCTGTGAAGGCTCCAGGAGCATGTCCAAGGAAGCCAGGCCCAAATGCAGAAAAGGAGAGTCAGGATTACAAGGTAGGAGTTGACATTCCCCTCACGAATACTTCAAGTGTTATTTCAGCACTTGTGCTCCAGGGTTTAGAGTTTCATTTCTCGTGAGGAAGGAGAGCTTGGTGAAGTCTGTGTGATGGAGCACAGATTCCACAGCCAGGCTTGGATGGCTTCTTTCATTTCAGGACTTTACTTTTTGATAGCCAAGACTCCCCAACAACTAAACCTTCCTATTCTGTCTTTCCCCCTGAGGTCCAGCAGGCAGGTAAGACACCAGGCAGAGATGGATCTTCTCAGCTTTTCCCTCAACCTAGTGTGTCTTTCTTTTCACTTGTAATCTTTCTTTGAAAACAAGTGTTTCCCTTTCTCACTGCATTGTGGCTTTTCTTACCCCCCAGCTCCTTATTTTGGCTGGCTGGCAATTGAAAAAGTATGTGAAACCCCACAAATAAGGAAAAATAAAACACTAGATGTACCCTCCTTTCCTTTTAAAAATGTACGCGGTCTGACAATTAAGTCTGCAAACTTAATTGTTCTAGGTGCTACATACGTCGTTGCTGAGTACCACTATAGTCATCTTTGAGGTGTTCCCCTTGGGAAGCTATGCACCAATGCACCAGTGCCTAGTCCAGCCCTTCAGAGCAATTTTGGAGCTCTTTTTCTGGAATGGCCATTGTGCACGGTGGCATGGTGACAAGTTTGTGAACTTAATTGTGTAGTTGTCTGTGAGGAGTTTTTAGCCAGTAAACAAATAACTGTTTTGGAACACCCTCCCTACTCACGTGATCTGGCTCTCAGTGACTTTTTTTCTTTACCCGAAGATAAGGGAAATATTGAAAAAGGAAGATATTTTGATGACATCCAGGACATCAAGGGTAGTACAATGACAGCTGTGATGGCCATTCCAGAAAAAGAGTTCCAAAATTGCTATGAAGGGTGGACTAGGTGCTGGCTTCAGTGCAGAGTTTCTTAAGGGGAGTACTTTGAAGGTGACCGTAGTGATATTCAGCAATGAAGTATGTAGCACTTTTTCTAGGATGAGTTCTCGAACTTAATCGGCAGACCTCGTGTACAGCGAGAGACACATTGTGCGTGATCTGCGGTAGTATCTGCTCCAGTGAGGATTTGAGGAGAGAAGCAGAGGCCTTGGGAGTGATAGAGCACCAGGGATTTATTTCAGGGTTAGATACCGAACTGGGCACAGGTAGAGGTGACAGTGTGGCTGCTGCTTGAAGGCACTGTAGGAAAGTAGGATGTGGGTCAGGGCAAGGCCACCTGAAACCTGTCTCTGACATTCACAGCTCCAACCTCGATGGCACAAATGACCTGAGGAGAAGCTGGTACAAACCACACTAATTTGGCAAGCATCTGTTGAGTGTCCACTATGTCCTGCGTGCTGTTCTAAGCCCTAGGTTACAGCCAGGTGGGAAGTGACAGAATGCAGAAGCAAGCCTTTCCAGCCCGTTGTGGGACATGCTGTGGAGGACTCCTGGCCAGAATGCTGGAGGAGCACAAAGGAAGGGGCCTTACTGAGCCTGGGGCAGAATAGGAAGGAACTGGAGCAGGTGAGGAGGACAGGAGAGAGCACCCCAGGGCAGAGGCATAGTGAGGACCATGAGCACCCAGGGCAGGATGTAAGTTTGTGTGGTGCCCCCACCTCACCTACCTGCATCAGTAATGGTGGTGGTGTGATTTACCAGCTGTCGTCAGCTGGCACTTGCTTACATTTGTGCCCAGGAGCAAATACCCCCTCTAATGTGCCCTGACTACACTTGTGACCTGGGAAGGAGAGTATAGCCTGAGCAAAGGCAGGCAGTGGGAGGAGCAGTTTCATGGGTATCTGGAAGTAAGCCCTGCTGCTGAGCAAAATGGAAAGTGGGTGGAATGCAGCCAAGGAGGTGACAGTGCACTTGCATGCGAGGAACTTAGATGCTAGAGGTCATGGAGAACCACCAAAGGGAAGATTTTAAGCAGGGGCATGGCAGGCTCAGATAGGAGTGGAGGAAAATCCTTTCAACCTGTCACCTATCCTGAATGAATACCTGTCCTGGCTAGCTTTTTGTGACAACTCCATGGAGACACAGTTTACATACTATAAAATTCACCGGTTCTAAAGATACCAGTCAGTGGCTTTTTAGTGTGTTTACAGAGTTGTGCAACGATTGCCACAATCTAATTTTGGAACATTTCCATCATCCTCAAACCTTGTGCCTGTTTGCGTCACACCCCATTTCCACACTTTACCCCTAGGCACCCACTCATTTACTGTTTCTCCTTTTTCTTTAATATGGTTGTTGTTGGGTGCTGCTGAGTTGTTTCCAACTCCTAACAACCCATGTGACAGAATTGAAGTGTCCCATAGGGTTTCCTAGGCTGCCATATCTATGGCATCAGATCTCCAGGTCTTTCTCCCATGGAGCCTCTGGGAAGGTTCAAACCAGTGACCTTTTGGGTGGCGGCGAGGTAGTTAGCAGCTTAGCACGTACCCGTTTTACCATCAGGGCTTCTTTAAGGGGGATATTTTTCGTGAGTGTACTATTCACTTTAAGAAGTCTCTACCAAATTATAAACTCTTGCCCAGCTATCCCTCAGCTAGTTCCTGTCAGTGCGCTTTAAATTGCAAGCAACAGAAACTTGCCTCAGAGTGGCTTAAACACTATGTTTGCTGTCTCATGTAACTGTGAGTCCAGAGGTAGGTGCAGTGTGCCAGCTGCTCGTTCTTGACATCAGAGGCCTGTATTCTTTCTGTCTTTCCTCCTGTTGTTGTCTGGCAACAGTCTTACCCAAGGAATGGCTCCCCTGCTAGTTACCCGGTGGTTGTAGATGGCTGTAGAACGGCATCCACTGGTAGCTGGGGCTCTTTGCTGCCTTGCTCACACCTTGTAGGTCAGAAGAGGCCCTTCCTGCAGACTGACTGGGTGAGCCTACTTTCTGTTTTCCTCCCCTAAATCACTGATTGCCTTAGAGTTAATTAGGCTACTTCTCTGGAGCTGGGAGTAGGCTGTGTGTTGGGGGTGGAGTGGGAGAGATACCTGGGATCAATAGTGGCTGCCAGGAAGAAGAAAGGAGGAATCCAGGGGGTAGGCCACCAGCAGTGCTCGCTGATGGTTATTGACTGGCCAGATTGGAGTGTCTGAGCCTCAGTGCCTTTCACTGGCAGCCTTTCTAAACTAACACAGGCAATGGGGCTCCTTGACTTTGAACTTGTTGTCTGTGGTAGGTAGACCCAATTGCAGCTAATCCTGCCTGGGTGATAATCAGATGTGATCAGTGATGTCAACATGCTTGTAAGTAGTATGTGAGCGTTTTTTGAAGCTGAACCAAACTTTAAGCCTCTGTGAAAAGCCTCGTTAATTTAGATCCCATCAATTAAGGAGTGTGCCATAACCTGGTCAGGGAGTACACTCAAGTTGACCTTGGACAGTTCAGTAGTGTGAGCAGTATTGGGAATAGTGGTAAAATGAACATTTGTAAAAGGTAGATTATTTCTTAAATCACATTAGATAAACCTGTTTGCTTTAGGGTAGAAATATTTAAATATGTAACTAGTGGTAAATAATAGGAAATTGTTCTTCTCTAGTTATTAAGTTAGCCCCTTGTAATCTCTCTCTGGGAAAAAGAAAATCCTGCCCTGAACGTAACAGTATTTGAGTTACTCTGTGAACTTGAAATTAACACCAATTGACTTTTCTTTCAAAGGATAATTCACACTTCACTAAGCCAAACAGATGTTCTGCCAGTTATTTAGAGTTTCTTAAATTTTGCTTTATATATAATTAAAAAATCAATTATATACAGAGTTCTCTGCTTTGCAAAGGACTTTCCATATTGTGAGCCGTATCTTAGAGTCTATTCGGGGGGCAGCTTCATCCACATGTAAGGACAGAGCGTTTGCTGGTGTAGTTCTTGATGGTGAGAACGGACGTTGAGGAAAGCAAACACCATATGCCCTTTGTTTCCCGTGCGTGTTCCCTTCTGGAGGCCTGGGTGGAGTGCTTCAGCTGTCTCAAATAATCTCCATTTTGTTGTTACTGCAGACTCTGTGGTTCTCCAGCTCTTTTCTCTCTGATGTTAATTATAACTTCTTCCTAATTAGGTGCCTCTTCCTCCTCCTCCTTGGTTTTAAAGGTTCCACACTCTCCAGTACCAGAAGTTGGATTAATTTAAAAAATGAGTTGAGCTTGATTTGTGTGACAGACGTAAGGCAGAGAATTAAAAAAAAAAAAAAAAGAGTGGAGTGTGAATGTGTAGTTGGGAGGGGCAGGCAGGCTGGGTATGGTACAGGATGCTTAGAATAATTCTGCTGCCAAGTGAATCAGACAGCCTTGTAGTTCGCGGCAAGCGCAGAGCTCACTCTTGCCCAGAGTTCAGACCCAGTCATCCTGAAATCACCTTTGCATTCTCCTGAGAATGGAGCCCTCAGCAGCCAAAGCTCAGAGCCCTACAGACTTGGCTGAGAGTGTAAGTAGGCCATCCATATGCTTTGATTGTTATGAGGTCTGAGTCTTTTGTAGCCTGTTGGCTGTCTACACTGTAGGCTACCAGCGAGGGTGGCTTTGTTGGGAAATTTGGTCCTGACCCAGTCCCTTCGAGATGGTGAGCCAGACAGTTTTCTGCTCTGGCTTGAGCCTCAGTTTTCTTATTTGGGGTGGAAGGGACTTTCTTTCCCCAAGCCCTCTTCCAAGACACCGTGGCTTCTTACGGTGGAGCCCTGGTGGTAACAGCATTTGTAAGGATTTTGAACAGCACTGTTGTTTGGTTTGCTGCTTTGTTCCTTTTCCTGACTGCTATCAATGGCTGGATTTTCTCCAGGGGAGGGTACACACAAACAGCTCCATCCAGCCAAATCCCTCAGGCATCTGTTTGGGCCGTGAAGTGTTTGGGTCGGGGGTTTAGAGTAAGTAACGGGGTTTAGAGTAAGTAACGGGGTTTAGAGTAAGTAACGGGGTAGGGAGTGCCAGGCCCAGGAGGCCCAACCCCTCACTCAGCTAACTACGGAGGCTTGGGCCACTTGAAAAAAACAACAGAAAGTTCTCTAAGTCTTAATTTCTTCATTTGTAAATGAAGTTAATATCACTTCTAAGATTGCTGTCTTATTGGAAATCACCAGTATGAAAGCACCTGGGACTCAGCAGGCCTTGATGGATGATGTCTATTTACCCTCCTTACCCCCTTCTCCTTTCTCACTGGCACCTTATACCATAAAGGTCAGCAGCATGCTGGGCTCCGTGAAGTGCCACCGACCTTGCTGTCCCTGGTCTATTTCAGTGCAGCCTTGGTAGCCACTGAGGTCTCCTGGTGAATGTTATGGGGCAGATCTTGCGGTTGACCAGTTGGCCTTGCTGAGGTTTACAGCACCAGGTTGACCTTTTAGTCGTGGTCGGGTGGCTCCCCAAAGTAAAGAGGTACCAGGGAGAAGGCATTCGTGTATCATGCTTTTGTCTCACACATGGATTTGAGTTCAAGATAATGGATCCTGGGGACCTAAGTCAGGGGACTGTATTACTGGGATAGCACAGAAGGGCCATTTCCAGTTCAGCGTGAGGGAGGAGAAAATGAAAGATCAACTTTGAGAAAAAATACTCAGCAGTTCATCTGATTTATGGTCTGGAGGTTGTTTAGGGCCCCGCCATGATAACTTCGTAGGTGGTTTTGGCTGACCTCCTCACCGGCTTAGCCAACCCCGGTACACATCAAGCCGTTCCCGCTTGTCTTTCTACCATGATGTGTGTATATGTTTGTTTAGGGGACTTTCTACAGTTTGTTTTTGTTAATTAGCTCTACTGTGTGCTATGGGGTCTTTGTGAGATGAAATCAACTCGATGGCAACTGGTTTATGTGCTTTTTATTTGCTAACTTTGAGGTAATTGCTAGTAATAGCATTCCCTAGCTCGTCACAAATTCTCCTCTTTTATCCGTTCCCTGTCCCCTGCATTGAATTCCTTATTTTTATCACATATTTAGACTAGAATTGCTTGCCTGTAAGGGACAAGAGTCTTAAATAAAAATATGTATTGGCAAACTGTAACATAATGCCCCCCCCTTTTTAATGACACTTTTCAGTAAAGGTTTACACAGCAGTTTAGTTCCCCATTCAACAATTTCTACACGAATGGTTCATTGACACTGGTTCCGTTATTCATAATGCATGAACATTCTCATTGTTTCTTTTCTGTTGGGTCCATTTCTGTTAGTCTGGTTTCCCCATCCCCTTACCTTTTCATCTTTGTTTCAAAGTAATTGTTGACCATATAGTCTGAGAGAGGTGATTTTTCACAGGAGCATGGTACTCACAGGTGATATTCTTTATTTTGGGAGTCAATCTGTTATTTAGCGAACTGGTGACCTCAGGCTTATTTCAGTTCAAGGGTTAAAGAGGATCTCAGGGCAGTAGTCTTGGGGAGTCCTCCAGTTTCAGCCAATCCAGAAAATCTGGATTTTTTGGACATCTGAGGTTCTTTCCCACATTTTTATCCCATGCTGTCAGGATCTGTCTCTTGTGGCCCTGATCAGAATGGTCAGTAGTGGTACCTGGGTACCATTTAGTTCTTCTGGTATATATATGTATTTTAGGTAGACCTTAGTTTTGAGAGCAGTTTCAGGGCTACAGAAAAATAGCACAGAGAGTTCCCATATTCCCCCTGCCCTCTGCACACTGGTTCCCCTATTATTAGCATCTTGCATTCCTGTGGTGCGTTATACTGCTACTTATTTATTTTGGAGACATGATGTCATCTGAATACTTTGTTTTGTGTGGCCAATTTAAGAGTAATTTTTATCTTAACATCAAAATAATGTATCTCAGTGTTCCACCCTTCGGCAGCTCTCCTTGCTCTTCAGTGAATCCCATTTTCTTTCTCATGGCTGCCTGGATCTTGTACGACTTGGCCACGCAGCTTCTCCTGTGCCCTGGCCTGCACAAAGTCCTTCCTTGCCTCTGGGCCTAGGCCACTGCCACTCCCTCTGCTGGGAATACCCTTTCCTTGGCTCTTCACTTGGCTGGCTCTTTCTCTTGTTTCAAGTGTGAGCTTAAATGCTTTCACCTCTGAGAAGCCATCCTGGGCCATCTAAAGAGACTTCTGCCATCTTAAGTTTCCTCCTCCCCTTCCCGGCCTGTCGCCCTCTTTCTTTTTGCAGACTTACAGCAGCCTGTACGTATTGTGTTGGTTCGTTGGCTTACTTGGCGCTTACTGTCTCTCCTCCATGCTGGCAGGGCCTGCTCTCAGTCTTGCTATATCCGTAGCCTGAAAGTCAGTTCCTGACACATACTGGATGCTTGATAAATATTTGTTGAATGAATGATTTGGATAATTAATGTAATGACGACCCTGAAGTAGCTGGAAGATCATCCCATCGTTTCTGTCTGGGACCACAGTTCTTTGTGCCATCTCCCCACATCCATCACCGCTCTGGCACTTTTGGGACACTCTAGACCCCAGCGCACTGTCCCCCCACCTCTGCCTGGCATCTGGCGTAACCCTGAAATATTTTAAGCATCATTTTTGTTCTCAAAATGAAAACCACCTGTCTTCAAAGTGATTTGCTCAGAACAAATGCTTCACTTCTTTACTGGGGCCTTTTTCTCCTCTGCCTTTCTGTACACCTCCTGCCAAGAATAATGGGAAAACCCTCTTATCTTGGGAAGTGATTTCCAATCCGAAGCCACGTGATTTATCACCAGGTGTGCCAGGGCAGTAACTTTTCCCCTGTCCTTTTGCTCTCACATGTTAACAGTGTCTTCTTCTGGGGGCTTATGTGACGAGAGTTCAGCCTTAGGACTGTACCTCTTTATATATTTTCTTTAAACTTCCTCTGACAGGTATAGGATGCTGTCTTAGTTATCTAGTGCTGTTATAACACAAATCCCCCGAGTGAATAGCTTTAACAAGCAGAAAATTTTTTTTCTCACAGTTTAGGAGGCTAGAAGTTTGAGTTCAGACTTGCTCTGTCTGGCTCTGGAGGAAGGTCCTTGTCTTGTTAGCTTCTGCTTCCTGCTTCCTTGGAAATCTCCAAGTGTCCTGGCATCTGTCTTACTCCATGTCTCTTCTGTTTGCTCGTTTAATCTTTTATATCTCAAAAGAGATTGACTCAAGATACAACTTACGCTGACCCTTCCTTATTAATATAACAAAGACAACCCATTCCCAAATGGAATTATAATCACAGGCATAGAGCTTAGAATTTACAACACATAGTTTCGGGGGGACAGAGTTCAATCCATAACACCTGACCCTTTGGCCTGCCACAATTCATGTGCATGCCACATGCAAAACATGCTTACCCCACTACATCATCCCAAAAGTCTTAAATCAACTTTAAATCCACAATCTTGTCTTCTGAATCATCTAAATAAAATATGGGTGAAACTTTAGGTGTATTCCACCTCGGGGCAAAATTCCTCTTCGTTTGTGAACCTGTGAAATCTAGATTGTAAGTTATCTGTTTCCAAAGTAACTGAACAGACATAAAATAGACATTTCTATAACAAACGGGAGAAATTAGAAGGAAAGAAGGGATCATAGGCACCAAGGAAGTCCCAAACCCAGCGAGCAATTTACATTAGCTCTGAGGATTTGAAAATAATCCTCTGTTCTCTTAGACTTTCTGGGCAATGGCCTTGCTCTCAGGCTCTGAGAGTTACCCATGCCCTGTAGATTTTAGATAGAGGCCCCTTGGCCCTGGACTTCAACTCCGTTTTCCAGGCCCTCTGGGATGGCAGCTCTGCTCCCTCGGTTTTAGGTGGCCCGCTTCTCCTAGTCTATCTGAGTGGTGACCCTCTCCCCAGCAGGCCCTGTTCTTCTGCCCCTTGGGTATGGCAGTCCCACCCCCTCAGTTTTGGGTGGCAGCCTCATCTCCTGGTACACCTTAACAGTGGTCCCACACTCCAAGAACCAAGTTGGCTAAGATCCGACTCTGCAACCTAGGAGGCTATGGCCCTCCCTTTGAGATCCGTGAGATTGTGGCACTACTCTTTCAAACTGAGAAGGCCCTACTTGCCATACTCCTTCCAACAGTTCTGCTGATCTCTGAGCTGCTCCAGGAATGGTCCTTTTCTTGCAGGACAACAGATGTTACTCCTTTGACCTGTTTCTTGATTATAGAATTTCAAGAGGCAGGCAGCATTCTTGGCTTTCATTCTTTCTCTGTCCCCTTCAGTCTAAGCTGATCGCTTTTCTGCTCTGGTAGTTGATTAGATCCATCAGTCACAGGCTTACTCTCTTCTCCGAAAGATTGGGTAACCACGTGCTTGATGAACATTCTAGGACATGTGTCCCTTAGTTTGTATAACAGAATTTCTAAGTAAGCTCTGTTTTCCTTTTACATAGTTCGTTTTTAAGTACATGTCTTTCCTCTTGCATTTTACTGTAAGTAGTAGGGAGAAACCACATCACACCTTTAAGATCTTGTTCCGAAATCTCGTCAGCCAGGTACCCAAATTCATCACTTGCAAGTTCTCCCTTCCACCAAACATTTGAAGATAATTCAGACAAGTTTTTTGCTACTACATGAAAAGCATCACTCTTCCTCCATTGCCCAATCACATGTTCATCATTTTCTTTTAAAGCCTCACCAGAAGCACACTGAATATCCACGTTTCTAGCCATATCCTGTTGCTGACACTGTATATATTATCTAAGATGACAGACTTTCTCTGTAACTCTTCATTTCCTTCTGACATCCTTACCAGAATTGCCTCTAAGGTCCGTAAGTCTGTCAACAGTTTCTTCAAGGTAATTTAGGCTTTTACTGTTAGACACCTTAAAACTCTTTGTCTCTACTAATTGCCCAGTTCTAAAACCACTTCTACATTTTATGTATTTGTTAGAACAGCACCTCACTCTTCTGGTACCAGATTCTGTCTTAGTTATCTAGGATTGCTGTAGCAGAAATACCACAAGTGTATGGCTTTAATGAACAGAGATTTATTTTCTCCTGGTTTAGGAGCTGAAAAAGGCAAATCCACTGCCATTGAGTCGATTCTGACTCATAGTGACCCTATAGGACAGAGTAGAACTGCCCTACAGAGTTTCCAAGGAACAGCTGGTAGATTTGAACTGTCAACTTTTTGGTTAGGAGATGTAACACTTAACCACTAGGCCACCAGGGTTTCCTTTAGGAGGCTAGAATTCCTAATTTAGAGCGCCGGTTCCAGAGGAAGTCTTTTTCTGTCTGCATGCTTTGGAGAAAGGTCCTTGTCTTTTCAGTTTCTGCTTCCTGGTTCCTTGGCGATTCCCATGTATCTTGGCATATATTTTGCCCCATCTCTCTTCTGCTTGGTTGTTTAGTCTCTTTATATCTTAAAAGGGATTGACTGAAGATACACCCTGTACTGATCTTTCATCATGAACATAATGAAGACAACGTGTTCTCAGATGGGATTGTAACCACAGGCAGAGATTATAACCACAAGTCAGCCTGTAATGGATGGGAATAGTGTCTAAGGAGTGCTCTAGGATGGACTGTTTGCCACTTATTTGAGACCTTACACCAATTCTGGGGAGTAGATAATATCCCCATTTTGGAGATGGAGAAATGGAGGCTCTGAGAGGTTAGATGACTTGCTCGTGGGAATGTAGGTTTTAACAGGCGAGAATCAGAACCCAGCTCTGTCAGGGTCCCAAATCCATGTATTATTTGTTGGTGTACTCAGTGTTCCTTGGGCCTGTTTTAAAACTAATGTCCTGAAGTTAAAAAAAAACCTGGCAACCCATGTACGTGTGTGTGTATGTCCTCATATAAGTAACTGAAGTCAAACTTGTATGAAGCAGTAGTTGCCTTCATTGTGTATGATGCAGTCTTGTATTCTCCATCCTATTGAGGAAATGCCAGTCAGGTCTTTTGAACTTGATTATGTAGTCCCCTAATTGGTCGCAACCTACACTTTGAAAACAGAAAAATGTTAGTGCAGGTGATACATAAAATATGCTTATTTTATTAGAGGTTTACATAGTGCAAGCTACTTAGATTTTTTTTTTTACAGAGGAATGCAAAGATATATATGCACCAATATTTATTGCAACACTTATTTTCATAGTAACCAAAAGATGGAAGCAACCTAAATGTTCATCAGCAGATGACTGGATAAACAAAACGGGTATATACACACAGTGGAATATTACTCAGCAGTAAAGAAAAGTGAAAAATCCTAATACGTGCTATAGCATGGATGAACCTTGAAAACATCATGCTGAGTGAAATAAGTCAGTCATAAGAGGGCAAATATGGCATGAATTCGCTTATATGAAATAATCTTGACTAGACAAGTGTTATGGATTGAATGGTTCCTGCAGCCCCACCCCCCAACTGTGTGTGGTAAATTCTGACATCTATACCTGTGATTATAACCCCATTTGAAATTAGTTTTCTTTGTTATGTTAATGAGGCAGTATTAGTGTATGGTGTGTCTTCAGTCAAGCTCTTAAAATACAAAAGAGAAGATGTGCCATGTGATAGCCAAAGGACTTTCCCCAGAGCCAGAGAAAGCCTTCCTGTGGAGCCAGCACCCTAAATTTGGACTTCTAGGCTTCTAAACAGTGAGGACTTAAGTTGCTGTCCATTAAAGCCATCCACATGTGGTATTTCTAGGGAACTAAGATCGCAGTTACAGGCAGACTGAAGTTCATCGGTGGTCGCTGGAGGTGGATGAGTGGAGGGGGAAATGGACTCATTTCTTGGGGGAACACTGGCCTTCTGATGAGGGTGAGGAAAACATTTGGAAACATAATGGTGATGATTGCACAACACAAGGAACATAATGTCGCTAAATGGTACATGAGGAGAATGCTAAAACTGTAAATGTTTTGTCACATACATATTTACCACAAAAAGAGCTGCTGCTTCAAAAAAACTTTTGTAACGGAAGTATAGCATACATTTGTAATATGTACTTAAGAGTACAGCTTATTGAATTTTCACAAACTGAACACATCCCTGTAACCACTGTGAACTTTAATTTCAGTTTCTTGTCATCAAGGCAGAGAACGGGAGTGCAACAGGAACTGCCGTTCACTCACTTGCTCTGAATTATGCACACCCACCTTCCGTGGTAGACGTTCTCTGTTTAGTGGGCCATCTTTTCTGTTTGCAGTAAGGAAGCCCATCTAGGGCCTTAGACCCAAAGGCCACAGAAGAAGTAAAAGTGAGGCTTTCCTAACAGCCAGAAGAAACTGGCCTAAAAGGAGGGCTGAGTGGCGATACGCTCACTCTGGTAACATACGAACCCAGAGGAGGAGGGGAGGGCCAGGCCCTGTGGTTGAGCTTCCATGGAAGCGTTTGAATGTGACAACTTATGGTGATAATAATCGAGACTGTTGTCCTGCAATGGGAGGAGGAAAGAGGGAGAAAGAAGAACTTGTGATTAAAGAGGCCCAAGCCTTTAGAGGTCAACAAGCTGGTGTGTGAGGTAAGGACCTCATGATGAGTATCGGCTTTTGGAGAAAATTGTGGCAGCACACTAAATTGAACTGCTTATTTCTTGGCAAAAGATAGGGATGAACCTCAAAAAGAAAAAAAAAAGAAAACCTCACCAGGTTTGAATAACTTACGTTCATAATGTATGTGTTCCTACGACTGTCTTGGTAGACAAACTCTTCAGTCGTTAGTTGTAATGGGATGTGCATAGAAATGAAAGGGCACGAATACTTTCACATGCTTTTAAATATTAAGTGCTAAATCAATTAAGCTTTATTAATTAATGCCCTTTGTGGGACTCATTTTTAGCTAACTTTCAGTTGAACTGAAAGTCCTTTCCCGAATCAGGGACTTGAGGGTAATAATAAATCCTTTTGTCTTTGTTGATTAGATAAGCTCTTATTCATTGTTCAGTTCTGTGAAGGAGACTTTTAACTGCTGCACATTTGGTATGTATTTCCTGGGCGTTCTTGACCTGTACTGCTGACTTGTGGGTTTATGGTTAATTCTGCCTGTGTTGTGACTGTGTGTGTGTGTGTGTGTGTGTAAGAAAAGTCTTGGGAACTTGACGCACACTGTGGAACAAGAGGACGGCCTCTGGTGTGGATAGGGAGTGGGTGTATCTGACTGACTGCTCCTTCCTCGGCACTCAGCATCGTGGGCACTAAGGGCTTGCTGAATGTGTGGGAGGAGGAAGGAAAAACATACTAGCTAGCATTTCATGAGTATGTCCCGTGTGCTTTGCCTGTTGGATCTGACTTAGTTATCACAGCAAGCTGTGAAGTTCGTACTGTTTTTATCCTTATCCTTACAGTGACTTTATGTCCCTGCTTTCCTGGAGACAGGTCTGGTTTACGCCTGTTGTCCTAGCATTAAGATTGGTCCGGATGCTAAATTATTTCATTCTCAAGTGTTCTGGACTAGATAGAACGATGTGGAAACTGAGGTGCAGAGAAGCCGCATCACCTTCCATGGTCAGTAGGTTAAGAATTCTGATTCTTTCCTAGGAGTCGGACTCCAGATCCTGTTTAACCACCAGCTTCTGCCATTTCACAACTTAGGCCAAGGAATATGTAATACAGAATGGTGTCTTGTTCAATTCATGTGAGTGAGACCATATAATATTTGTCCTTTTGTGACTGGCTTATTTGACTCAGTGTAATGTCTTCAGGGTTCATCCATATTGTAGCATGTATCAGGACTTTATTTTTCTTTAAGGTTGCATGGTATTTCACTGTATGTATGTACCACATTTTGTTTATCCATCCATCTCTTGATGGGCACTAGGATTGTCTCTACCCTTTTGCTACTGGGGATAGTGCTACAGTGAACATCAGTGTACGTTTGTCTGTTCATGTGACTACTTTTAGGTCTCTGTAACTAGGAGTGGATCATATGGTAGTTGCTGGGTCATGTGGTAGTCCATTTCTAATTTTTTGAGGTATCACCATACTGGTTTTCTTAATGGTTATACCATTTTACATTCTCATCAGCAGTGGATAAGGGATAAATGCATAAATCTCCCCATATCCTTGCTGATAGTTGTTATTCTCTGTTTTCTTTCTTTTTGAGTGTTGCCGTTCTATTAGATGAGGTGGTATCTCATTGTAGTTTTGATTTGTATCTCCTGCATCCCATGGATGGCACCCCGATACCATTATTGAATTTTTAAAATTTTTCATTGTGTTTTAAGTAAAAGTTTACCATTCAGTTAACTGACAAACAGATCAGTTTGTCATACAGAAATTTACACACACATTGTTATGCGACCCTAAGTGGCTTTCCCCATACTGTGACGGCACACTCCTCCTGTCTGCCCTGCATTTACCATGTCCGTTCCACCAACTGTTGTCCCCCTCTGCTTTTTCATCTTGCATTTGGACAGGAGCTACCCACTTAGTTTCCTGTACCTACGTAAGCCAGGAAGCTTACTCTTTGCCAGTATCATTTTATGTCTTTACAGTTCAATCCAAGCTTTGTCTGAAGAGTTGGCTTCAGAAATGATTTCAGTTCTGGGCTAACAGAGTCTGAAGGCTATGCCTTTCAGTGACCTGCTGTCTGATCATACCATGAAGTCTGGTCTTTTTACTAGAGTTTGAATTCTGTAGCCCACTTTTCTCCCACTCCTTCAGGGACTGCTATTACTGAATGTTTTGATTGAAGACCAAACGTATGAATCCTGATCAAAAGGGGAAAAATGTGGAACGACTTAAAATTTTTTTGGAAACCAGACTTACTGGATCCATGGAGAGTGAGGAAACTTCTGAATCTGTTGCCCCAAAATCTTTAAACCTTGAACCGAAACTACTGTCATTTTTAAACTAAACAACAATGTAGCTCAACTAATAAAGAGTATTTGCCTTGAGTGCTGTACTTTTGTAAAGAATCATCTGTATGTGATCAAATTGACAGTAGTAACTCTAACACACAGGAAAGGACTTTAACGGGCAGAGAGCTTAGATTAATGGTAGTGAAACAATATGGATAGTGAGAATGATGACACAATGTGAAGCATGTAACTTTTGTCATTGAATTGTGGATATAGAAATTGTTGAATAGGTATATGTTTTGGTGTGTATGTTTTCACCAAGAAAATACACTCTTTATGTTTTTCAGTCTCAGTATTTGCTAAAAGAATCCTGCTTAATTGCAGTCTAAAGTGGGTAATGTATGACTCAGGGCAGAGGAGTTGTGTTAGGTGGAGACGGTGAAATTCTAAATAGATTTTCATCTGTAGACGAACAGATTGCGTCTTAGAGTAATAATGCTTTTCAGTTGTGCGTACTGCTTTATAGTTTATAAAACCCTTTCTCCTCCTGTATTACTATGTTTAAGCTTCTTGTATACCCTATGAGGTGGGTGATGGGATCCTCATTTTATGGAGGAGGATGGGAGATCAGCAAGATGATGTGATCACCTGCCTAAGGTTTTACAGTAGATTCAGGATTCCCCTCAGATAGACTCCCTCTGTTGTCAGTGTTTTCTGTGATAGCAGAGGTGACTCTCAGCCAGACTTTGTTATACTGTGGAGCACCCACAGTCCTATTTGAAGGTATTTTTTTTTATGGAGAATTATGGAGTTACGTGACGACTCTTTGTAGCCTCTCACAGGGTTTTCAGCTTTGACGCTATTGACTTTTTGGCCAGATAAGTCTGGCCTAGGAGGCACAATTGTCCCTGGTTAAGAACTATGACCTCACATTATGGCCATATTTAAAAGACAGAAAAAAAGCAACCTTAAAAATGTTAGACCTTTCATCTTCCCCTCTCTAAAGCTTCTAAAGCATCAGAAAAATCATCAAAAGACCAACAAAGAGGAGGAAAAGAGAACAGGCAATACATTTCATGTTTAATGCTCTTCTGTAAAAAGAGTGTTAGGTCTGCCAAGAAGGGATAACATATCCAGAATTTTTTTAAGTTAATGATTATACAGTTAAAAGTATGTTCATAGAAAAGTTTAGAATATACAGATCAGTCAAAATGTACACATACAAAATCCTATGGAGCCCTATTACCCGGAAATAACCATGGTTTGCATTTTGTTGTATCTCCTTCCAACCTTTTTCCAACAGGCATGTGTGTGTGTAAAACATCCATACAGAGTTGTGCTACAAATGCTGTTATTGTCACCCTTTTAGCTTAAATGTGCCACACGTATCTTTCTGTGTTTATGAGATAGAGCTACAACATTTTAATGACTTCATAAGTATTTTGTTGTATGGCTGTAATTTATTCAATCAGTCTCATGTTGTGAACATTTGGATTGTTTCCAGTTTTGGTTTTGCTATTACATGCAGAACTGTGATGAATATTTGTGTGTGTGCGTGTGTACGTGTGCGTGTGTGTGCATTTAAGCCCTTCACAGCTTTTTTTCGAAGCTGTAATTTTTAGCATTTGTTGAACAAACTCTATTTCATAATGTTCTAGATTATATTTTGATTGTTACATACTTTTGCTCTTTAAAATTATAGAAAACACATCAATAAAAATTTGATTATGCACCATGCTTCCAAACTGGAGTGTGGAAAGTTCTTTGGTTTTCTGATTAAACAGCAACTAACAAGACACCACTTAGATTTCAAACCTTCTTCATGAATACCACTCTTAACCGTATGGAGCTGGTTGCTGGGAGAACTAATGTAGACTATTTGGTCTTCCTTAAAAGTCTGTGCACTGCTGAGAGACATTTATGAATGTAGTCTCAAGTGTTCTTATTGTACGGGGTTTTTTGGTATGTGTTTTTAAAATTATAAAAATATAAATACTTAAAAAATTCAAATGGTACAGAAGTTAAAGTTCTTCATTCCATTGCTCTTATTTTTTTTTATAGTCTCTAGAAGTTTTTTAAGTATACATATGCATTAAAATATTAAAAAATATTAAAAACCCACCAACTGGACAAAAATATGCATGGTAGCTTTGTTTCACTTAATATCTCTTTCTGTATCAGTACCTTAGTCCTTTTCATTGGTGTCTTGTTGGGGGTTTCAAGATTTTATTTTTCCTGCAGCGAATCACTGTATTTTGCATGCTGATGTGATTATGGGGTTGTTGGATTAAGAGTATGTATCATTACACTTTTGACTGACGTTGCCAAATTGCTGTATCTCTAACAATATGTAGCCTTACTTTTTTTTAATCAGGCATTTCTTTTTTCTTTCTGGCATAAACTATTGATTAATAAACTGGAAACACAAAGAGTTGAACCACATCTAGGGGAAGGGTCATAATTTGGTACGATGAAATCATGGTCACCTTAGTTACCATTGCAGAGACTTGTTTTTGGCCTTGAGTGACCCCAGGGAGAAGGTATAGTTACAGGTGTTCTCCCGGGGTTGGCTTGAAACAGGCTTTTTCTCTTTTCAAGAATCCAGTGGAAGTACATATGTAAAGTTAGGAGAGGATACTCAGGTAGTAGGCAAGTTTCTGATAATTGATGTCATGTCTCAAATAAAATTAAGTTTGTTAGGAGGCAGGGCCAAGATGGTAGAGTAGTCAGATGTTTCTTCTGACCCTTCTAATAACACAGACCCAAAAGAACAAATGAATCTGTTATATGTGACATCCTAGCATCCCAGGATATCAAAGAGAAAATTGAGAAATTGGACTGAACAACAGGAAAGGAGAGTAGGAGTCACCAAAACTGACTGGCCAGGGGATGGCTGCGGCCAGCATGGTTAGCTCAGTGTGGTGGTTGGAGACTATCCTCTCTACTGGGAGAAAACAACTGGAGAATCCACTTGTACCTCCAGAACTGGTGAAAAATGGCATGAGATTGTCAAAAGCTAAGTCTTTATGTGAAACCTACTGTGCCCAGGTCTGAAACTTTCCCTCAGGATAAACCTGCCTCCCTTCTTCTAGAGTTTCCACCTCCCTTCTCTGTCCTGTACCTGGCTCTAGAGTCTGATGCCATTAACTGAATTGGAAGTAGGCCTCCTTAAGCCTTCCTTGAGCCATTCTCTAAGACTTGGATGGGAACAATTTCACAAATGGGGGAAGAGAGAAAGAAAAAAAATATGCTGACTCCTCTGAGCCAGAAATTCAGAGCAGAAACTGTTCCCGTGCCTAGATTGAGACATAAGGGGACATGGCATCCTCACAGACACTTAGAGGTGGCTGTTAGCCCCCTGCCTTTCTCAACAGCAGCAGTCAGGTACCTGTGCCTACAGCAATCACTTCTGCCCATCTAGGATAATAAATGAGAGTCTGGCTGGCTTGGCTACCATGCACTTGTGATGGACTAGCTGGTTACCTGAGCTGAATTCATTCCAGAAAAATAAATGGACTGTTGGACTTGCATTTTTAGTAACAGCTCTAACTACCTGGTGACAGGACATAGAGCTTCAAAGAGAACAACAACCAAACTGTCATACATGACCAGCCTATTTGGACATTTCATTTTTTTTATTTTTTATTTAACATAACTGAGTGAAAATGTACATTCACATGTAAATTTACATGCCCCCCTATATGCAGCTTCCACTGCTCTCCCTGTCCGGTGACTGCACACTATTCCTCTCTGCTCCATACATGTCTCATCCTCCCAACAGTCTCCTTTCCCCTCCTCTCCGTCCACTCCCCTTCCGCCAGCCAGAGGTCAGCAAGATGATATCCTATAGATGTATAGAACCATAAAGTGCTTCCAACATATGGTTACTCTGCATTGCCAAGTCCAGTCCATTCCTGTCCAAAGAGTGGACCTTTGTTATAATTTATGGGAATGGGCAGCATCAGGGCCGGGGGCCATGCTCTCAGAGGAACCCCAAAACCGCTGGACCATCAATTGAGGTCTTTTAGTGGAGATCTCATGATGCACCTCTTTTTATTCTTGTGTTGCCAGTGAGGCTCCTCTCTGTGAGCTCCGTCATGGCTATCACTGGTGGTGGTCGGGCACCATCTGGTTCTTCCGGTCTCAGGTCTATGTAGGCACCCACTCTTGTGGGTCTCTCTGTCTTCTTGGTTGTCTTTACCGCATGCCATTTTGGCCCTCGGTGAGCATCTGTTCCTGCTGAGTTGGGACCATTTGCTGTGTCCTCGGATGGCAGCTTGGCAGCTTTTAAGACCCCAGACGCCACTCACCAATGTGGGGCGCAGAGAGCTCTCTTAGCAAAACGCTAGTTGTGCCAATTGGCCTGGAATTCGCCTAAGAGCATGGTCCCCCGCCCCCCGCCCCAGCTACTCTATCCTTGCAGTATTGAGTTAAGATGGAAGGACTACTCAAGTTATGCTGAAGTCCACTTAATGTTGTTCTTGTTCCTAATGTGTGCTGTCACCGCTTTCTCCCAACTAGATTTCTAGTAACTACCTAAACTAAACCCTCCCCCCCTTGCCCTCCCTCCCTCCCTCCCCTCCCTTGCAGCTGTCAAAGAGTCTTTTCTTCTATACACAAGTCTGTTTTTGAGATCTTATCGTAGAGGTCTCATACAGTATTTATCCTTTTGTCGCTGACTACTCTCACTCAACATAATGTCTTCCAGTTGAAACCAGGTTAGGAGATGTTTCCTGGAATCATCGTTATTCTTTATCATTGCGTAGTGCTCCATTGAGTATATGTACCACAGTTTACCTATCCATCCTTCTATTGTTGGGCATCTGGGTTGATTCCACCTTTTTGCTATTGTGGACTGTGCCGCGATAAACATTCTGGTGCATGTGTCCGTTGGTGTGAAAGGCCTTGAATCTGTAGGATATATTCCAAGTAGTGGAATTACTGGGTCAAATGGTATATCAATATCCATTTTTTTAAGGAAGCGCCAGATTGCCTTCCAAAGAGGCTGGACCATTTTGCAACCCCACCAACAGTGTAGGAAGGTTCCACTTTCTCCACAGCCTCTCCAGCATTTGTTGTTTTGTGTTTTCTGGATCATGGCCAATCTTGTTGGGGTGAGATGGTATCTCATTGTTGTCTTGATTTGAATTTCTTTAATAGCTAAAGATCGTGAACATGTCCGCATGTGTTTTTTGGCTGCCTGGATTTCCTCTTTAGTGAAGTATCTGTCCATCTCCTTTGCCCATCGCTTAATTGGATGGTTTATCTTCTTCTTATTGATATTTTGTAGTATCTTATAGATTATGGAGATCAGGCGTCGATCTGACATAGAGTTGCCAAATATTTTTTCCCACTCTGTGGGTGTTCTTTTAATTCTATTAATAAAGTCTTTGGATGAGCAAAAGTGTTTGATTCTTAATAGTTCCCATTTATCTACTTTCTCTTCTGTTGATTGAGGTTTCTTTGACAGATTTTGGAGTCTGTCCTCATTGTGTATTAAAACTTCCATTGTTGTTCCTACCTTTTCTTGGATGAGCTTTATCGTTTTAGGTTTGATATTTAGGTCTTTTATCCAGTTGGAGTTGGTTTTTGTATAAGGTGTAAGATATGGATCTTGATTCAGTTTATTGCAGATGGATAACCAATTTTGCCAGCACCATTTGTTGAAGATGCTGTTTTTACCCCAGTTTAATGTCTTAGGACCTTTGTCGAATATCAACTGTTCATAGGCAGATGATGTCATCTCTGGGGTCTCAATTCTGTTCCATTGATCAGTCTGTCTGTTCTTGTACCAGTACCAGGCTGTTTTGACCACTGTGGCAGTGTAGTATGTTCTAAGGTCGGGTAATGAGAGGCCTCCCAGTGTGTTCTTCTTCTTTAGTAGTACCTTACTTATCCGGGGCTTCTTCCCTTTTATTTGGACATTTCAAAACAAAATAAAGAAGCTAGAACATAGCAGGCAGATATAAAATAAATAAGTACAACTTAGAGACAGCAGTCAACTTCAAATCACTTAAAGAGGCAGACCATGATAACTTTAGAAAGCTCCCAAAACAAAGGTTCAAATGTTCTGGAAAAAGAGAACTTCCTGGATTTATCAGAGGTAGAATACGAACGATTAATATTCATAACTCTTCAAGAGATCAGGAAGGAGATGAGGCAAAATGCAGCTGAGCATAATGACAAATTGAACTGGCTACAAGAAAGCACAGAATGGCAAGAATTAGGAATTCAGAAAATTAATAATTACAGAATTATAGAACTCAATAGAAACACAAAAGAGCAGAATTGAAGCACTAGAAAGTTCAATTAGTGAGATTGAAGATGAAACACGACATCCAGATATTTGAGGAAAATCAGATAAAAGAGTATAAAAAATGAAGAAGCTCTAAGAATTATGTGGGACCCTATCAAGAGGAATAATCTATGAGTTATTGGAGTATGAAAAGAGGGGGATAACAGACAACACAGAGAGAATGGTTGAAAATTTGTTGACAGGAAACTTCCCTGATATCATGAAAGATGAGAAGATATCTATCCAGAATGCTTATCGAACTCCATACAAGATAAGTACCAAAAGAAAGACAGCAAGACATAATATAATCCAAGTTGCCATAACTGAAGATAAAAAGCCAAGTAAGGAGGCAGTTTTAAAAGTGGCTAGGGATAAATGAAATTTGGAAGACAGCTACCTGGCCAACTGACTCGAAGAGATCCATATTTATGCCTATTTCTGAGAAAAGTGATCCAACTGAATGTGGAAATTATTGAACAATATGATTAATATCACATGAAAGTAAAATTGTGATAAAGATCATTCAAAAGCAACTGCAGCAATAGATTGAAAGGGAACTACCAGAAGTTCAAGCCAGATTCAGAAGAGGGCGTGGAGCTAGGGATATCATTGCTGATATCACTGGCTGAAAGCAGTTATATCAGAGAGATGTTTACCTCTGTTTTACTGACTGTGTGTCATGGGTTGAATTGTGTCCCCCCAAAAATATATGTAACCACATGGCTGGGATATAGTTCCCAGTATCTTGGGACTGTCCTCCATTGTGTGGTTTCGCTAAACTGTATGTTGAAGGATTGGGGTGGGGCTGTAAATTCCTGCATAGGATTACTTCCTTGCTTTGCTGTAGGGGGAGTTTCCCTGGAGTATGACTTGCCCCACCCTTAATGCTTTCAGCCTGCAAGGGATAAAAAGGGAAAAAGAAACAAGGAGAATTGGGAGCCTTGTTACCATCAAGAAAGCAGCACCGGGAGAAGAGCGCGCCCTTCAGACCTGAGGTTCCTGCGCCAGGATGCTCCCCGGACAAAGACTGATGCAATACCAGATTTTCCTCCAGAGCCGACAAGGGGAAAGCCTTCCCTGGAGCGGTCACCCTGAATATGGACTTGCAACCTACTGGACTGTGTAATTACCCTGTATGGACTTGCAACCTACAGGACTGTGTAAGAATAAACCTTCCTGTGTTAAAGCCATCCACTCTGTGGTATTTCTGTTAGAGCGGCACTAGCTGACTAAAACAGTATGCAAAGGCACTTGACTGTGTGGATCATAACAAATTAAGGGTGAAATTGAGGAGAATGGGAGGTCTAAGACACTTAATTGTGCTAGTGAGGGATCTGTACATGGATCTAGAGGCAGTCATGTGAACAAGGGGACACTGCATGGTTTGAAGTCATACCTTTTCAATCTTTCTCCATACCTTTTCAATCTGTAGACTGAGCACATAATCCAAGAAAGAGTGAAGCATCAGGATTGGAGAATTGGAGGAAGACTCGTTAACAACCTGTGTTATGCAGATGACAAAACCTTGCTAGCTGGAAGTGAAGAGGATTCAAAACACTTACTGAAGAAGATCAGAGACCACAGCTTTCGGTATGGATTGCACTTCAACATCAAGAAAACCCCAAATCCTCACAACTGGATCAGTAAGTGGCATCATGATTAATGGAGAAAGGATTAAGGTTTCAAGCATTTCACTTTACTTGGTTCCACAGTCAAAACCCATAGAAGCAGCACTCAGGAAATCAAAGGATGCATTGCATTAGGAAAATCTGCTGTAAAACACCACTTCAAAGTGTTAAAAACTAAAGATGTCACCTTGAAGACTAAGGTGTGCCTGACTCAGGCCATGGTAGTTTTCAGTTGCATCATATGAATGGAAAAGCTGGACAATGAATAAGAAAGACAGAAGAAGAATTGATGCCTTTGAATTGTGGTGTTGGAGAAAAATATTGAGTGTACCATGGACTGTCAAAAGAACAAACAGATCTGTCCTGGAAGAAGTGTAACCAGAGTGCTCTTTGAAAGCAAGGATGATGAGACTGCGCCTTACATAGTTCGGATATGTTGTCAGGAAGAATCAGTCCCTGGAGAAGGTCATCATACTTGGTAGAGGTTCAGCAAAATATAGGAAGACCTTCAACAAGATAGACTGACACAATGGTTGCAACAATGAGCTTAAGCATAGAAACAACTGTGGGCATGGCACGGGACCAGGCAGTGTTTCACTCTGTTGTGCATAGGGTTGTTATGACAGAACCAATTCGGCAGTACCTAATAGCAACAACAGGGATCAGTGAAAACTTAAAAGGAAAAATCAGTAAGACTGAGCTTGGACTACTCGCAGAAAACATGCACACAAAAAGGCAATGGGAGGACATATACAAAACATTGAAAGAAAATCATTGCTAGTGAAGAATTATATATCCAGCAAAACTGTCCCTCAAATATGGGCGAAATTAGAACATTTCCAGATAAACAGAAATTTAGGGAGTTTGCAAAAACCAAACCAAAATTACAAGAAGTACCAATGGGAGTTTGGTTAGCAAATCAGTAACATTAGGTGGCAATGCAAGGCTAGAACACAGAACAGAGCAACTGGATAGCAACCCAGATAAGGAAATCCCAAAAATAAAGCAAAATCACTGAAAATAGAAAAGCAGAGAAGTAATTATATAAACATTATAACAAAAAAGAGAGACTTAATGGAAAATGTAGTCATAGATCTTTCATATGGAGAGGAAGTCAAGGCTATATAAAGAAATTACAGACTGGTTTAAATTTAGAAAAATAGCGGTAAGGATTAAGGTAACCACAAAGGAAACAATCAGGCCTACGCATCAAAATAAAAAAAACAAGAAAAACATGAAGTCTTGGCAAATATAAAACCACCAACACTGAAAAAGATGAAAACACATAAAAAAAGCTCAACACAGAAAATTAAGTGGAACAAAGGAATTATCTACAATACCCAAAAAAGACATCCAAATGGCAGCACTGAACTTATATACCTGTCAGTAATCACACTGAATGTAAATAGATTAAATGCTCCAATAAAGAGATGGAGCATGGCACACTGGGAAAAAAAACAAAACCATGACCCATCATCTGTATGCTGCCTACAGGAGACACACCTTAGACCCAAAGACATGAACAAAGTAAAACTCAAAGATGGAAAAAAATGTATCAAGTTAACAACATTAACAACAACAACAACAACAGGGCAGGAATGATAATATTAATCTTTGATAAAACGGGCTTTAAAGTAAAATCCACCACACTGGATAAGGAAGGACACTATAATGATTAAAAAATCAGTACTTAGGAAACATAACCGTATTAAATACCTGTGCATGTAATGACAGAGCTCCAGAATACACAAAATAAACACTAACAGTATTGAAAACAGAAATAGACAGCTCCATAATATTAGTAGGAGACTTCAGCATGGCACTTTCAGTGAAGATCATAACATTAAAAAAAAAACCTGAGTAAAGACATGGAAGATCTAAATGCCACAGTCAGCCAACTTGACCTCAGAGACATATACAGAACACACCACCTAGCTGCAGTGAAATATTCTTTCTTTTCCAGCGCACATGGAACATTCTCCAGAATTGATCAGATGTTATGCCACAAACCTATCATTAACAGAATTCAAGGTACTGAAAAATTACAAAGCATCTTTTTACACCCATCGCCAAGCCAATTTAGACACATAAAGCCATAAAAATAGAAATCATTAACAGAAAAAGAAAAAAATAAAATACATGCAAATTGAACAATACCTCGCTCAACTAATTTCTACGTGTTAAAGCTCTTGAAAGTATATGATGCACCTGTACAAAGAAAATAACGACACTACTGCAAGAAGGAATCTGTATATGGATCAAGAGGTAGTCGTGCAAACAGAACAAGGGGACAGTGCATGGTTTAAAGTCAGGAAAGGTGTGCGTCAAGGTTGTATCCTTTCACCATACCTTTTCAATCTATATGCTGAGCAAATAATCTGAGAAGCTGGATTGTATGAAGAAGAATGAGGCATCAGGATTGGAAGATGACTTATTAACAACCTGTGTTATGCAGATGACACCACCTACTTGCTGGAAGTGAAGAAGACTTGAAACACTTATTGGTGAAGATCAAGGACCACAGCCTTCAGTATGGATTGCACCTCAACATCAAGAAAACAAAAATCCTCACAACTGGATCAGTAAGCAACATTGTCATAAATGGAGAAAAGATTGAGCTTCTCAAGGATTTCATTTTACTTGGGTCCACAGTCAATGCCCTTTGAAGCAGCAGTCAAGAAATCAACAGACGCATTGCACTGGGAAAATCTACTGCAAAGGATCTCTTCAAAGTATTCAAAAGTAAGGATGTCACCTTGAAGACTAAAGTGTGTCTGACCCAAGCCATGGTATTTTCACTTGCATCATATGCATGCAAAAGCTGGACTATGAGCAAAGAAGACAAGAAGAATTGATGCCTTCGAATTGTGGTGTTGGAGAAGAATGTTGAATGTACCATGGACTGCCAAAAAAACCCAACAGATCTGTTCTGGAAACAGTACAATCAGAGTGCTCCTTGGAAGCAAAGATGGCAAGACTGCATCTTACATATTGTGAACATATTGTCAGGAAAGACCAGTCCCTGAAGAAGGACATCATGCTTGGTACAGTGGAGGGTCAGTGAAAAAGAGGAAGACTCTCAAAGAGATGGATCGACACAGTGGTTGGAACAGTGGGCTTAAGCATGAAAACAATTGTGGACATGGCACTAGACCAAGCAGTGTTTTGTTCTGTTGTTCATGGGGTCACTACGAGTCGGAACCAACTCGATGACACCTAACAACACCACCTGCAAGAAACCAAAAGAGACTACACAAGTGGAGAAACCTACCTTGCTCATGGATAGGAATATTTGATGAAGGTATCTCTTCTACCCAAAGGGATCTGTAGATACAGTACAATCCGAATACAAGTTCCAGTGACACTTTTTAACAAGATGGAGAAACAAATCACTAACTTCATATGGAAGGGAAAGAAGCCACAGATAAGTGTCACTGAAGAAGAAGAAAAAGGAGGAGTCTTCACACTACCAGACTTTAGAACCCGTTACATTGCTGTGGTAGTGAAAACAGCCTGGTACTGGTACAAAAACAGATACGTAGACAAATGGAACAAAATTGAGAATCCAGATATAACATCATCCACCTGTGAGCAGCTGATACTTGACAAAGGTCTGAAGTCTGTAGTCTGGGGAAAAGACAGTCTCTTTAGTAAATGGTACTGGCATAACTGAGTATCCTTCTTCAGAGAAATTAATCAAGTCCCAAATCTCACACCATGCACAAAAACCAGCTCAAAATGGATCAAAGACCCAAATATGAAATCTAAAATAATAAAGATCATGGATGAAAAAATATGGAAAACTCTGGGAGCCCTAATACACAGTATAAAGAGACTGCAAAATATTACTAACAGGGCAGAAATATCAGAAGAGAAAAGAGGTAACTGGGAACTCCTGAAAATCAAATACAGTAAAAAGGCTACCTATTGACTGGGAAAATATTTTTGGCGACTGTGAATCCAGTCAATGTCTAATCTCTATTATCTACAGCGTACTACAAAACCTCAGCAAGAAAGGACAGATAGCCCATATTAAAAAAAAGGGCAAAGGATAGGAACAGGCACTTCACCAAAGAAGACATACAGTTGTCTAACAGATACATGAGCAAATGCTTACTATCATCAGCCCTATAGAGAAATCCAAATCAGAAGTACAGTGAGATACTATTTCACCCCAACAAGGCTGGCATTAATACAAATAACATAAAATAATAAATGTTTGGGAGGTTGTGGAGAGACTGAAAGTCTGAGATTGGTGGGAATGTACAGTGTTCTGACCACTTTGGAAATTGATGTGGTGCTTTTTTAAAATGCTAGATATAGAAATACCATATGATCCAGCAATCCTACTTCTTGGAATATATCCTAGACAAACAAGGGGTGTCACACAAACAGATATATGCATAGCCAAGCCAAGTGCCGTCGAGTCGGATCCGACTCATGACGACGATATATGCATGCCAGTGTTTTTTGTAGCATTGTCCATAATAGCAAAAAGATGGAATCCAACCTAGGTGTCCATCCACAGATGAGTGGATAAATGAACTAGAGGATATTCACACAATGGAATACTATGCAATGATAAAGAACAATGATTATCTTAGGAAACTTCTCATAATATGGTGTCATCTGGCAGACATTATGCTGAGTAAAATTAGTTCCAAAATGACAAATATTGTATGATACTACTATTATAAAGACTCAGAAGGTTTAAGCACGAAACCAAAAACCATAATAAGCACAGAAGAAAAAAATCTTTGATGGTTACAGGAGTTGGGAGAGAGGGATTAGGGTATTCATAGACTAGATAGTAGATACACATTGGGTTAGGTGAAGGGAATGATAGCATAAAGTAGAAGGGAGGTTAGCACAACTGGATTATACCAAAAGCTAATAAGTTTGCTAAATACAACCCAACATTTTGAAGGACAGAGTAGGAGGGGCAGAGGTCTGGGATCACAGTTTTAGGTGACATCTGGGTCTTGTGGCCTAAGTAAGTTTTTTTTCAAGAAAATATTTTGCATTTCACTTTGGTGAGTGGTGTTTTTGGTCTTCAAAGATAGCAAGTAGCCATCTAAATAGTATCAATTGGTCCCAATGTACCTGGAGCAGAGGAGAATGAAGGCCATCAAAGATATGAGGAAAATATGAGCCCAGGAGACAGAGGGGCCATACGATCCAGAGACTGTATCAGCATGAGACCAGAAGAACTAGATGGTGCCCAGCCACATCAGTGACTGCCCTCACAGGGAATACAACGTAAAGTCCCTGATGTAGCATGAGAAAAATGGGTGTGCAGAGCTAGAATTCTGTTAAAAGACCAGCCTGACTTGAGGATCCTGTGAGGACTTGGCTCCTGGCCTCTCTGTTTACCCACAGTTGAACCAGTATGAAAACCAACCAGATAATGATTGGCCTGGAGTGTATGACCTAGAGTCATGGTGGCCTAAACATATACATGAGGCTCTCTGAGCAGCTCCTATCCAGAGGACAGATGAGAGGGTGGAGGAACAGGGACAAGAGTTGGTTGAATGGATACAGGAACTACTGGGTGGAAAGGAGGAGTGTGCTATTATGGGTAGGGAGAGCGGTTAGAGTTGCATGGTGATGTGTGTGCAGGGTTTTATATGGCAAGTTGATTTGGATTGTAAACTTTCATGTAGAGCACAATAAAATAGTTTCAAAAGATTGAGGTAGTTAGAAATGAATCTTTATAACTTAAAAAGGCAATATTTATTTCTCAGTGAGTCCCTGGTGTCATCTAGGATTTGGTATAATGTACCAACTGTAGCATGGTAAATAAAATAATAAATGTAAATGTAACAGTAGAATCATGTTATAAGCATTCCTCTGTGAAGGCTTTTCTGATTTTTCTATCCTCTTTATCCCACAATAATATTTTTCTGTACTGTTTTTTTTTTTTTTTTCCTTGTAGTAATTATGGTTGATACTGCACTTTGGGCCTTTTATACTTTATTAACATACTTTTTATACGATCTGTCTTCCTGATTAAACATTTGCTTTCTTAGTCCACATCTCCCCGGCTTGGTATTTGGCAGCTAAGTATTTTGGTTAGTTAAGTACTCTAGAATTCTCCTTATCCTGTGACATATTTGTGATTGGTAAAAGGACTTGTCCCTACACCTTCCTCGTATTGGTCCCAGAAGGCCGTTTATGGTTTCTTCCTCATTCAGGGGAAGCATAACCAGATGCCATTGTTCAGATTTGGTATTTGAAACAGCAGAGGATGGCAGATATTTGAAGATGGTTTCGTGGACCACAGTGGAGACAGCAGCTACCACAACACCAGGTAGCCGTGTAGAGGGCCTGTGTTTTATAAAAGAGGGAAGTCAGCGGCTTTCTGGTGGGCACTGCAGATGTTTGCTGCACTCTTTGCCAGGAATTTTTGAGTCATCCTAGGGTGAACCACCGTGAGATTGAAACAGAGAGAAAAGCAGGTCTCAGGAAATACCTCTTCTGTCAGTGAGCCTGACATTGGGCCCATTCTGGAAGCATCCCTATTTCTGGTGGTCTTACTAGTGGTGGGTGGTGGTCCCAGAACCTGAGTCTTGGACTCGCTGATCTGGAAGGGAAAGTTGGACTCTCTCTGGGTTTGGTCTCAGGCTGGGTTCTTTGCAGAGGACAGAGTGACCCTTCTCTGCTTTCTTCCAGCCCTCCCAGGGTTAACACCCAGAGTCCTGTTGATGCTGATTCTCCCAGGCGCTTCCTGAGAGGTGGCTTGGAACCTCAAAACAGTCTGAAAGCAGAAACAAACCAAAGGGCTTTCATTTTTTATTTTTCGTATTGTTCGAGTGGTATGTTTTTTTCATAGCAAACTAAGAGAGCTTTTCAGAGGCAGGCAGTGTGGCTGAAGGAAAAATGGCCTTTGGAACTGAATAGCTCTGAGGTACGATGTGGGCTGGTGCTTTTTTCCAGGGACCTTCCCAAGTCAGTTCCTCTGATTTTGTTTCCCTCATCCCCGAAGAGAAGGCCTGCAGTAAGTGTATTTCTCATTTGACGTGAGAAGTACAGCTCACACCTAGCTTGTAGTAGATACTCACAAGTGGTAATGTGGTAGTTTTGATATTATTATTTGATAGAAAAATTACTACTTTCTTTCCCTTCCAGGTTTTCTGGCCCCAACCTTTATTTTTAAAAAAACTTTTAAGTCTTTTTCAAATGGGGCTGCAAAGAACTGATAGGATGAGAGGAGGTAGATGGGTTTCACAGGCACTGAAGTATTTTCTTCTGAATAGGCCTTTTCTTTCTTTTAGTCTGAGGTTCTGGCTAAAATTTGATTTATGATAAGGATTCTGCTGCTAAAAATGTTTGAAAGTAACTTTTGGTATGTTGTGAATACTTACCTTCTCTAGCAGCAGTGATACAGGAACGTGACTTATCATCTGTCGTACATCTCTGCCTGCTGCTGGCTGGCCCCGGGTCAGATCCCTCCTGCCTGGGCCACCACTCCCCTGACTCTCTGTGAAGCTGGCTCTCTTTCATCAGGCAGGTTTCATCTTAAAAGTCACCTCTGAAATGATGCCTTCTCTGGTGTCCTTCCCTTCCATTGTTCCCCCACTCAATGTAAATTGGCTGAATGAATAAATGAAGTAGACTGCAGAGTAAAATTAAAATGTGGAATGAGAGTTATGCTGAGTAATGTACCTTTAAACATGTGGGAGCACTTCTCTACCTCATGTGACTGTTACTTGTGTATATTGGCTGTATTACTGCTACAGATGCTATTTAAATATCATTTTGTGCCTGTGACTTGAGATGGCAAGCACCTTCTGAATGTCATGTCTCCTGCTCTGCCTGCAGAGCGTGCCTAGAGGACTGAATTTTTTGGATTTGGATTTTTTGTGTAGTGAATCACAAGTTCATTGTGATTTTAAAATTCCCAGGGCAAAACTGACTAGAATCCTTCTGTGAAGCACATCTCAGGTCTAGAAAACCTGAGAGTCATGAGTGAGGGGGTGCTTGCTAAAGCCCATCAGTCAGTGTTTATTGAGGAAGCTCTACCTGACTAACTGGGCTAGGAGAAAGGTACAGGCATCGTGGGCCAGAATGGTCAAGAGAGGTTTCGTGGAATTAAGCTCAGTGTGCCCTGAGCCTCAAAACATTAGAGATCTAGGAAGAAGAGGAAGAAAACTATTGATATTGACATACTGCTGTCAAGATGCTGTCCTTGGGTACTGCTGCTTACCAAGAGGTTGGAGATTTGAGTGTACCCAGAGGCACTGTGGAAGGAAGTTCTGGCAATCTGCTTTAGAAAAATCTGCCTTTGAAAACCATAGAGAGCACATTTCTACTCTAATACACGTGGGATTTTCATGAGTCAAAGCCAACAACATTATGTCAACTAGTATTGTTAAGCTGTACAGTAGGCCTAGTAATACTGAGCTACCTTTTTAAATAGCATTTACTTTGTTCTCAAGATAGCTATGATGTGATTTATAACAGGAACGTATTGGAAACAATTATTTCCACCAGCTTGGTGTAAATAAGTGATAATCCATCCATGTGGTAGAATATTCTACAGGCAGAAAGAATAAGAACGCTTTATACTGATACTGAAAGATCTCCCAAATACATTGTTAAGTTAAAAAAAAAAAAGTGAAGAACAAGACAAGGTAAATGATATGCTGATTTATGATAATTTCTTGAAGCAACTGGAAGATGATCAAGAAACCAATTACCTGGGTTTTGTAGTGGCAAATTAGCTGGGAGTGATAAACTGGGTGGATGGGAACTAGGTTTTTCAGCGTATAATTTTTATATTTATATAGTCTTAGTGATTTGAACAGTGTAAATGTATCCTGTTCAAAAAATTAAAAAGAGATATGCATGACAGTAGCATTTGGTCCCACTGTGGCTACCCTTAACCAGATTTAAGTCTCTGAGATGCTTTGCCTTGCTGGGCAGAGCATGATAAATGAAGATAACCAGCAGCACATAGATGCCAAAGGAAAGCTCTTTTGCATTCATCCAGGGAATGAAATTCTTTGACCAGATTTTCACTTTTACTAGTTGTCACTAGAAATGTTTCCAAAATACACTAAAACAGAGGGGTTAGTGTAATGAACCCCCTGTCCCCATCGTCCAGCTTCAACATTTATCAACTGCAAACCAATCTTGTTTCACTGATTTTCCCTCCTCTTTATTCTCCCCCTCTACCCCCAACTCTGCATTCTTTTGAAGTCAATGCCCTTCTTGAGTGTACTATTTAGAATTCATACTTTGGCCTCCTGAGTCTCACCATGGTCTCAGACATGCAGAGCAAATTGGATGCTTGAGGTGGAAATAGCTTTATTTGACCGAATTTTGATCATTTCATTAAGCTCATTTGACTTTACTTTCTGCCCTCTCTTAGAATACAGGGTTTTTACAGCTTGATTCAGTGCATAATAATTTCATGCCATAGCATATCAGAACATACCAGCATACCATGATCTTCCAGTTCAAAGAGCCCTTCTGAGCAGTTTGAGAATTTTTGTGTTATATATGTTGTTCGACTTACAAAGAACAGCATACTTTCCTCTGTGCTCCTGTAACCCAGGACACCCATTTTATACAGAATTTTGTCTCTCACTGGATTGTGAATTTGGAGAGACTGAAGTGGGGAGGTGGGTGATATCTTCCTTTGCCCAGTACTTGGCACTATGCTTGGTGCTGGATGGGTACTCAGTAAATATTTGCTATACAAGTTGGATCTGACTTGATGGCACTTGGCTTGGCTGGCAATGAACCTGACCTTGGGCAAAGCAGGTAACCTGATTGGTGTAACTAAGGAGCAGAACCAAGTTAATTCTAAGGCTCTCATTGGTTCTAACATTATTTGCATTGCATTAGTAAATCTGATGATGAAAACTTCACTCTCTGAAAGACTGGAGAGTGGCATGGAGAACAGAGGAGAGATATTTTTGGATAGGTATATTTTTCAGTATCCTTTAAATTATACCACAGAGGTGGTCAGCTCCGAATAAAGCCATCCTAAACCAGTTCCCGTTGTATCGATTCTGACTCGTAGCAACCCTGTAGGACTGCCCCACAGGGCTTCCAGGGATTCTAACTGCTGACATTTTGGTCAGCAGCTGAGCTCTTTCCCTGTGCATCACAGGGGTCCCAGAACCATCTCAGGATGTAATATTTCTTAAAATAACATGTTGAATTTGGGACTTCCTCTTTGTGTGGCAGTAATAGTTTTTGAATAACAAAACACCACCAGCAAAAGAGTTATTTTAAGTTCCGCTTAGTTGTGTGCCACATTTGATAGATACCTGTGGGTTCCTGCATCCTCGTACCATCACCGTCTTTACAGATAACCTCGTAGGAAGGCCCAGTGCTGATCTGATCATGCAAAGAGCTCAAGGCCACAAACAACTGAGGAAAGTGAAGATTCTGGAATTAGACAAAGAAGCTGGAAGAAAGTGTGGAGGGAGATATGATTTGGGCATTGAATCTCTTTGATTTGCTGAACTTTGTGCTAGAGTGTGCATTTTATTCTAAGTCTGGCTTCTAAAAGTCTCTTGTTAGCAACCAGATGGTTGACAAGTAATTGATACAGGTTCATTTTAAGCCCCTTTGGGGAACACAGTGGCCTGGATTTTCCAGTAGAGGAATTTAGTAATTCTGTTGCTCTTTGAATGCCAACAATGTCTTTTTGGAAACCGAGTTCTCTAACTTCTTGGAAGTAACTCCTGGAAAATTGGAACAAATTAATTGATTGTATGATGTACTTGAAATAGAAAGTTAAGGATGTGGATCCAATTTATTTCAGTGACAAATGTCCAGCTCTAGAGGTGGTTAAATTTGTAAAATTAAATGAGAACATTATTTTTTAGTGTTTTGAATTTTTTTTTCATTTGTATGCTGAGACCCGAGTTAATGAATATGAGTATGTACTTCAAATACACTGATCTGGCATTATTCTCCATTTTCGCAGAGTTGTTCAAAACCATAGGGTTTGCTGTTCTGCAGTCCTACTAAATGCTTTCCACAGGGGTTGAAAAAGGTAGGGGCTTCCAGTGAGCAAAAGGGTGGTGAATTTCCTTGGAGATCATAATGCCTTAGTGGCCTGCGTTTCAACTCGATAACTGCATTAGTTATTGTTGGTGGCGGATACTAGTAACTAGCACATTGGACTTCTGAAAACAAGCAGGGAGTCAAGATCTGTCTGAAAGTCCCTCCTGTAGTGATGAGCGGGGATCTCTACACTGTAACTTGTCAGAGTGGTAGGTAACAAGATGATAGCAAAGAAAAGCTGCATTGAGGAGAAGCTTCCTTACAAATACTCTTTCAAATTAGTTGATAACACTTAGAATGCCACTAGGTGTTTCCAGAATGATCGAGTCTATAAAAACATGACATAGACTTTATGTTCATGTGTGTGATTATATGTGTATATATGTATTATATGTATGCACGTGTGTAGAAGACTTTCATTTCCCCTTCCTCACTCCCCCATCAAGACTGGCTTGTCCCCGGCTGGCTTGTCCTGGTGGCTGTTGTATCAAGTGGAGCTTACAATCAACCCTCCGGGGCAGGGCTCCAAGCATAACCAGCCCTGGATGCCCCATTGGTGGCTGAGTTTGTTCCTAAGGCTGCCACAACAAATCACCACATGCTAGGTTACTTAAAGTGACAGCAATTTATTCTTTCACACTTCTGGAGGCCAGAGGTCTGAAGTGAGAGTGCCAGCAGGGCCACTTTCCCTCTGGATCCTCTAGGAGAGGAGCCTTCTTCCTCTTCCAGCTTCTGGTGGGTTTGGTGTTCCTTTACTTGCTTGGCTTGTGGCTGCTTACCTCTACTCTCTGACTCAGTCTTCTCATTACTTCTCAGGTGTCTCTTTCTGCTGTGTCAAGGACCTTTGTCATTGAATTTCAGGCCCACCTGGATAATCCAGGATGGTCTTTTCATCTCAGGATCCTTAACTTAGTTACATCTGCAAAGGCCGTTTCTCCAGATGAGGTCTGTCTTAGCTAGTGGTGCTGTAACAGAAATACCACAAGTGGATGGCTTTAACAGAGATGTTTATTGTCTCCCAGTCCAGTAGGTGAGAAGTCTGAATGCAGGGCACCAGCTCCTGTGAAAGGCTTTCTCTCTCTGTGGGCTCTGGAGGAAGGTCTTTGTCATGCATCAGCATTCCATTAGTCTGGGAGCATCTCAGTGCAAGAACTTCAGGTCCAAAGGACAGACTGTGCTCCTGTCAATGCTTTTTGGTGATAGGAGGTTTCTGTGTCTCTCTGCTTGCATCTCTGTTTTAGATCTCAAAATAGATTGGTTTAAGACACTATCCAATCTTGTAGATCTCATCAGTATAACTGCCACTAATCCCTCTTATGGAATCATAGTGATAGAATTTACAACACATAGGAGAATCTTATCAAATGGTGGACAGTCACATAATGTTGGGACTCATGACCCAGCCAAGTTGATCACACATATTTTTGGAAGGTTATAATTCAGTCTATGACAAGGTCATGTTCACAGGTTCTGGGAATGAGGTCACTGTCGTATCTTTTTGGCTCTACTACAGTGAGAGCACCATGCCTGGATGAGGCCCTGCAGGAACCACACTGGAGACCTGTGACAGATCTTTCCTTGGTGGTACTTTAAAGCAGCCGGTGTCCTCTGGCTTGAGAATTTTACATAAACTTATAATTATTACTTAAATTTCTGTTTTTTAGAAGTTCTTTTTGGTTATGTTTAAATCTGATCATTTTTAAACTTGTTTTAAAAGATAACTTTATTGAGACATATTTTATATATCATATAATATACTCATTTCAAATGCACAGTTCAGTAATTGCTACTAATTTTATCCAATTGTGCAGTCATCACCATGCAGTATTCTAGAACATTTTTATTACCCCAGTAAGATCCTTCATGCCCATTTATAGTTAATCCTCTTTTCTACACCCTAAACCCACTGCCGTTGAGTCAGTTCTGACTCATAGCAACTGTATAGGGTTTCCATGGCTGTACATCTCTTTGGAAGCAGACTGCCACATCTTTCCTAGCGTGCAGCAGTTGGTGGTTTTGAACTGCCAACCTTTTGGTTAGCAGTCGATTGACTTAACCACTTTGCCACCAGGGCTCCTCTTTCAGCCCTCAGCCAGCCACTGATCTACTTTCTGTCTCTAGAGATCTGTCTTTTCTGGACATTTCGTGTAAAGTTTTATTTAAAACTTAAAGATTTTTTTTTCCTGTGATTGTATATAGAGAAATACAATCCCGTCACCAGGGAGCTCTTTAGAAATGCACAATCCCAGCCCCTTCCCAGACTTAATGAATCAAATCTGTCTTTTTCATGTGATCCACCTGGTAATTCTCAGGCAGATTGTACTTTTAGAAGCCCTGGTAGCTACTTTATTGATCCTTTGTCTAAGCAATATGCTATGAGCATTTCCTCAAAATCATTACATCTCTTTTTAGAACATTTGAAATCCTACTGTAAGAATATACATGTCGATTTACTTAACCAATTACTTCATAATAGACATCAGGTTTCCCGTCGTTTTGCCCTGGAAAATGAAACTGTCTTGATTATCTTTGTATGCAAGTCTTGGGCACAGCTTCATATCCACTATGCTAGTAATTCCACTTCTAGGAGTTGGTCCTAGGGGAATATTATAGATACATTCCTAAAATTTATAAAGGGCGTATGTGAAAGCGCTGTGTTCCTGGACCAAGACCCGAGCAGATCCTGGTAAGTCTGGACCCCAGTGGGGGATGCAGGAGCTTGCACTCTCCCCACCTTCTTCATGAGCATTATTCGTTAAGCTAACGAAACAGCACCAAGAAGTGCAATACATGCTGGCACTAAGCAGCATTGTAGAAGGGGACAAAATTCTAGACCTTGGTGTAGTCACTTTGCCATTTATGTTGTCATCCCATTCTTGTTTCACCTTTTAGTCTCCATTAGTCAGTTCTGCCCTTGCAGTGAGTCCAGCATGTCACTCCTGGAAGTGCCTGCTGCTGGAACATTCTAGAGCTCACTACTCTTCTTTGTTACATGAGTGACGCTATTTCCCACAGACCACACTGACTGGGCTTCCTACTCAGTTCTCCCACTGCGCACAAGGATCCTAGTCTCTTAAGTTAGTTACTGATTTCCCTCGTCCCTGAGTCCTTGGGCAGTATGCAAGCGGGTGAGGACTTGCCTAGCCTCCTTTTGTCGGCCCAGGCTTGTTAGGTGTGCCCGAGAAGGGGAGCCTGACTTCTTTTTGTTTTTTTGTACTGCCGTAGGCTCTGAGCTTTACACTGTTGTTAATACTTCCTCAAAAAAACAAAACCAATTCTGGCTCACAGCAGCCCTATAGGACAGAGTGGAACTGTCCCATAGAGTTTCCAAGGAGTGCCTGGTGGATGTAGCATGTAACCACCATGCCACCAGGCATTCTGCTTCCTGAAAAGAACCAGCTTTTATTATTTTCTGAGGGTAGGAGACAGGGAAGAGTAGGTTCTGGAAGGATCCCTCCCTCCATTTCATTGCTCACTTCTGAGGGATCAGATCCAACCAGTGCTTCAGAGGGTCTCGGGCCATCTTGTAACCTCCCTGTGAAGGCAACCCTGACTCACACACCAGAGTGGGCCTCACGACCACCGTGAACTCCGTTTAAACACAGTTACCCAGGCCCTAGCCCCGGAGTTTCTGACTGAGTGGGTCTGGGGTGGGGCTTGAGAATCTGCATTTCTGGTAGGTTCCCTTACTCTGAGATCCACTGTTCTGACCTCCCTTCATTGCCCCTCTTCTCCTAAAATTACTTCCAGGTGGGTGAAGTAGTTGCTGGGAGGCAGATGTGTTAGAGGCTCTGGAAGCGAGGAGACCACTCTAGACATCCAGATGCAGAGCCTTGCTCCAGGTGTTCTTGCTCAGGCTTTTCTGTCAACTAACCAAGAGGCCTCTGGGAGTGTAAGGACAGCGACCATTCCTATTACTTCAAGTAGTAGGGGTAGGGTGAGGTTATTGAGTCGTCTAAGGAAATAGGGGACTCTGGGGACAAGAATAGCAGCCCCAGTTCCTTAAGGCCTCATGGGAGCTAGAACCACGGTGCCCTGCGGGTATTGGGGTACTCTTGAGCCTTGGAGTGTGGTGTGCCCTTGTAATTTGACTGATTACAGGGCTGTACTGAGCATTGTAAACTTTCAGTTCCAGATCTTTCTGGCAACTTCCTCTCCTCCCCTGTGGGACTTTCCCCTTTGGCTAGGGCTGGGCAGCATATCCTGGAAGGGCCCCAGTTGCAGTCGGCTCTGTCCCTGTCACATCTTCTACCTGATTTTGAAGCACCCAGCCTGAGGCTGCTGTTGGCCGCAGCTGCAGTCATGACAGAAATGGGTAGCGGGTTGTGGTTTCTTGAATCGTGGTGTTTTCTGGAGGCCCGGAGAGCTTATCTTTTCCTTTTGCTCCCCAAGGTTTAAGGACAGTAGCAGGCACAGGAGTAGATTAGGTGACATGAGTGGGATCTCAATTTAGCTTGGTCTTGAATGCTCGGGGATTTCTTAATGGATCTTTTCCAGTCTAGTGGCAGCTGTATGGTGTGTCAGACAGCATGAATTGGGGTAGCAGGCAGTTGGTGTGTTGGTATAAATCAGGGGTACATAAAAATATTCAGAATAGCAAGGACTCCCTTGACAAGCACCAGAGTCAAGGATTCAAGCTAGATTGACAATTTTATTGTTTGTTGGCCAACAGCATCACAGTGTCAGGGGCAACTCATTCCCCCACCTTCTCTTTTTGGGAACAGAGAATTGCTTCTCTAAGATAGCATTTCTCCTCTGTTTTCATTCCTTCACCAGAATCTCCTTCTGGGCCCTGTTAAGTGAATAGTTACTGTGCTCAGCTGCTAACTGGAAAGTTAACAGTTTGAGTCCACCCAGAGGCCCCTCGGAAAAAAGGCCTGACTCTCTACTTCTGAAAATATCAGCCACTGACAGTCCTGTGGAGCACAGTTTTGCTGTGATACCTACGGGGTCACCACAAGCTGGAGGCGACTTAGTGGCTACTGGTTTAGGCCACCTGTGTCAGAATCTATGGGACCGAGCCATCAAGAGTTTCTCTATCAGCTTCCCTTCAACAGCAGAGGGGCAGTTCCATTTCATAAGTGGAAATGTATACGTTTATAAGTATTATTTGGAGAGTTGTAGTGTTACGTCATTTTAAAGAAAGTATCTTCTGGGGTCTTTTTTTTTTTTTCCTGAGAGTTAATGTAAGCAGCTAAATCCTTGTTTGGGCGATGAACTCTTGATACGCTCCATCCTCTTTGGGGCTTTTGGAGTCAGGTGAGTTCCCTTTATCGACACTGTGGGCTAAGGATACCATCTTATTTTTGCCAGTTTGCAAGTGGCAAATTAGACTGCAGTGCTTGAGAATGAAATTATTAAATATCAATGGGGGATAATAAATGTGAAGTAGGTTGCAAATCTTGTGATATTATGCCTGTCTTAGTGAAAACACAGCTGCTAAGGTATTTTCCTAGCTATAATTGAGAAGATAATTTTCTTTAAGGTTATTGAAGCCATATCTTTAGTGCCTCGGGGTCATTAAGAAGCATGAATGGGGGAGTTATCAGAAAAAGATGAAAAAACACGATATAGAGGTGCATGTAATGTCGAATGGTAGCCTCAGGGGCCCAGTATACTACTGGCTAGACCAAAGTCACATTTGTTGTGTGGTTTATTAATGGACTGGAGTCTACGCCTGATTAATATGGCTAATTCCTCCATTTAGAGTTAATGTTTATACTAAATTTTCCCTGGTAATGAATGGTTTAGAGTAAGCAGTCCTGTCAGTTTAAGATATAGTACTAATATTTCATGAGAAACGTTGAAAGAGGCATGATGTTTAAATCAATATTTGAAAATACATGAAGTTAAGTCTTCTGGAAAAGGCTATAGGTTAAATAAGAACAGTTAACTGAAGAAAATCCAGCCCACCCAATACGTAGGCTGTTCAGAAGCCAGTTGAATGTGAAAGAAAAGAATCACTGTGCTAGTTTTATGATGTCATCAGCTTTCCTGGAGTATTTGGGAGCTTCTCAGGGTAGAGGGGTGCTTTCCCTCAGGGAAGCTGACAGGAATGGAGATAGTGTGGTGGAACATTTATTCCAGTACTTTTAAAGTATATTGTGAAGACCTATGGAGAGATTTGCCTCAAGGTTGGAGCAATTCTGCCCTCAAGTCTGGTTAAATCCCCTGATATCAGGCCACAGGTGGCATTTCCACAGACCAGGCTTTGGCAACTGGTGACAAATACTTGGTGAAAATTCTTTGTGAAGACCCTGCTAAACAGAGATGGTTTGGGGAGGGGGGAGGAGAGCCACTGTCAGCTGTTAGCGTCACTTGTCTCTCTGACCTCTTAGAATCCTTTGTGGGCCGATGCCCCACTGGTCTCTCAGGAGGTCTGGCTGGATTTTGAAACCCAGCTTTGTAAACTCGGATGGCTCTTATGAATTTTTTTTCCTAGTCAAACCTTTTAGATTTATTCACAGTTTGAGATGATAACTTTCAAAATGTGAAAGTGCAAATTCATTTTTCAGTGTTAATTTGAGGAAAACAATATAAACTAGAAATTCCTTGAATGTCTTAAAAGTTAACTAAGTTAACATCACTGAAGGTTACTGACAGGATATACACAGATTTATATCTACTTTGGTTAAATGTCTATAAAAGTTAAGATGAAAAAAAGCATAGAGTGAAAAAAAAAATCAAATCCACTGCTGTTGAGTCTATTCTGACTTAAAGCGACCCCACAGGACAGAGTAGAACTGCGCCAGAGGATTTCCAGGGAGCGCCTATGATTTGAAATGCTGACTTTTTGGTTAGCAGCTGAGTTCTTAATCACTGTCCCGCCAGGGCTTCAAGTATGCACTACAGAGTAGGAAATTGCATACTTTTATTTGTACCAGAAGATAGGAGGAAGAAAGCTAAAACTTAGAGTCAAAAAAGACAGGATCCCTACAGTTAGTTAGGATGACAAAGCAATTTTCTGAGTTGTGAGGACCATTTGGCTTGGTGGCAGTGAAGTCACTGATCTCCCAGGATTCTGCCTTCCCAAGTCATGGAACATTTGTGAATGTTCAGGAACAGCTGGTGACTCCGTTTTCTGCAGAAGGGGTAGTACTGGGTGACAGGGCGTTCTCAGGACAAGGGCTGTTCCCCAAAGCATATGCCGCTGCCATCGGCTGGGATCTGAGGAGGAAACACTGATCCAGATCCCTAGCTGCTCCTTTGGCTGTTTGAGAAAGAGGGTCCTTAACGGGGTGTGTGTGTGCATGCACGCATGCCTGTGACTTGCTTGATCAAATGTACATTAGAATTCGGAGATGTGAACTGACAGCTGTGAGATGAGACGAGAGAACGCAGGTTTCAGGATGACTCGGGTAGGCTCACTAACCTTTGGCCTGACAGTTACAAAAAACAAAAATACATTTTCTTTCCAACATGAATAATTTGAAGGGAGGTAGTGCTCCAAAGAGTGAGTTGTGATCTAGGACAAAGAAGTCATTCAAATAACTGACCTTTTGGTGAGCTGGAGGTGACAGGAGGAGTGAGACACGGTTGTTCAGGCTGCCTGACTCAGGATCACCTTCTGAGTGTCCCCTCCCCATGGACCTGTTGTTCATCTGATCTGGGAAGCTGTGCCTGGGCCGGCCCGTGCTGGTTTGTGAGGCTGTGGGTTTGTGTCTGTCTGTGAATCCATGTCCATCTGTTGTGCATCTTTGTCTTTCTGCATGTGTCTGTCTGTCCTGTGTATGTGGGTTTGTAACCATCTGTGTTATCCATCTGCATGTCTGTTGTGCATCTGTGTATGTCTGTCTGTCTTTAGGTCTCTATGTGTGCATCTGTCTCCATGTCTGTCTCCTGGAGTAAATGTGCTGCCCCAGGAACTCTGCCAGGTGGAGTGGGCAGAGTTGATTCCACATCGGATTTCTAGCCAGTGCAAAAATGCCTTGAGCAGACAACAAATAGGTATGTAGCAAGACCCCGCCTAGTGAACAGGTTTCCTCCTGGTCCTGTGGCACCTGTCGTGGAGGTGGGAGATGATCAGGAGGGAGAGATAGCTAGAAGTTTTGAAATAGTGTTCAATTTGTGGCTTACATCTCCAGCCTACCCTTCTCCCTGACAAATCACCTACGTGCTTCTCATTTTGCATTACTTTCTTCCTCATCCAACTCCATGGGATATTCCCAGAATTCTAAACGCTTCCTCTGACTTTCTTTTGTGCAGAAACCATTCCCCCTGGGAGTCATTATTACAGCTCCTATTAATTTTCATGTTCAGTGTTCTGTGTTACAAAGGAGAGGAAATGGGGGAGTGTGGGTGGTAGCTCAGGAAGCTGGGGAAATATCCTTTATTACGTCTAGAATTTTCCCCTTGAATTTTTCAAAACTGGCCCTGAACTGTTTTAGCCTCAATTTTCTGATTGATACCTTTGCCCTTGACCTGTCTCCTGTGGCTCCTTTTTTTCTCTTGGTTCTGCTCCAGGGGTCACAAGGCTTCCCAAAGCTTGTAGAGGTGACTGTTAACTCTGTTGAAACATTCCTCTTCGTCTGGTTGAGCTCACTGCCAGCAAACCGATTTCTCCTAACATGGCTCTCAGAAGCAGAAGGGACTTTCTTTTGGTTGGTAGTAACTTTGAAACTTTCCTAAGCTGTTTTGTTTTTTCTGTCACTCCTTTTCCACTTTAACCAGTATCTTCAATTCCCTTACTTTTTTTTTTTTTAATGACCAACACAGGTATTTTCTATCTTAAAATGAGAAGACATCATCTATAATCCCAACACTTAGAGATAACTGTGCTTAAGAATTCAGTTTTGAACTTTGCAGTTGCTTGTCTTAACCATTAACCATTGCTTTGTTTATTATTTTTCTACCTCAGTGGGATTATACTGTAGGTATTGTTTTGTAGCCAATTTGTTAAGTTTAATATCACTTAGGTAACAGCATCACTCAATTTAGTACAATGGTAATCAAGGTTTGCTAGCTTTTTAGAATTGCAGAACTCTTTTCTCAAAAGCAGAACAAATAATAAAACCCAGAGCTGTTAACATCAAGACTGGAGTGGAGAGCCCAGACCTGTCTTCTCAACTATGCTGTCCACAGGAAACCCCCGCCAGAGCCTTCAGGATCCCTGCTACTCTCAGTGACGGAAGTGTGAATACACAGGGCCCTACCTCAAATGCCAGTTGTTCATTTAACCTGTACTCCAAATGTTAATATCCTAGATTGCTCTAATTTTCTTATAAAGAAAAGATTGTGTACATTTTTTAACTTGGCCTTTGACCCAGATATGTGATTACTTCCTGTGGTTAAATACATGTAGAATTAGTGTTTGAGCAAATTTTTTATTTGTGGTGGTTGTTTGTTGTTTGTTTTAATTTTTGCTTATTTTTTAGGTTTATAATCTATATTTCCAATTGGTCTTCCCAAAGTGTGTCATCGCCAAGTCCTGCCATAGCATAGGAGAAGGTTTCATTGCCTTCTATCCCTGGGTAGAAACCAAGCCAAATCCATTGCTGCTGAGTCAATTCTGACTCATAGTGACCCTATAGGACAGAGTAGAACTGGCCCATAGAGTTTCCAAGGAGTATGTAGTGGATTTGAACTGCTGACCTTTTTGGTTAGCAGCCATTGCTCTTAACCACTACAACACCAGGGTTTTCCTCTAGGTAGAACTGATCTTAAAAATTCAGTGTGTCCCAAAATACATCTCATTGTTTGATATTTGCATCTCTGGTTATTAGTAAGTTTCAATATATTTTCCTATGTCTCCTGACCATACGTAGTTCTTCTTTGGTGAGTTACCTATTCATAATCTTGGCCTGTTTTTTAATTTAACTTTATTTATTTATTGTGATTGAGTGAAAGTGTACAATCCAGTTTAAATTTGCATGCCCGCCTATGTGCAACTCCTAGTGCTCTCCTTGTGCATGTTCTATACATACCATATCCTCTTAACCAACTCCTGTCCCCTCTTCTCTACCCTCTCCACTCCTCTAGTAAGAGGCCAGTAGGAAGACATCCATGCATAGAACCATAAAGTGCACACACGATATGGTCACTCTGTGTCACCAAGTCCAATCCATTCCTGTCCGAGGAGTTGACGTCAGTAATGGTTTATGAACAGGGGCATCACGTCTAGAGGCCATGCTCCCAGGGGAACTCCCAGGCCTTTGGACCATCAAATGCGGTCTTTTTGTGGAGTTCTCAGGGTGCACCCCTCTTTATTCTCATGTTGCCACTGGGACTCAACTGTGTGAGTCCCATCACGGCTGTCACTGGTGGTGGCCGGGCGCCATCTGGTTCTTCTGGTCACATGTTGATGTAGTCAGCCATCACGTGGGTATTTCTGTCTTCTGGGTTCTCTTTCCCCTGCATTGTTTTTTTCCTTGGTGATCATCTCCTCCTGCTGAGTTGGGACCACTTGGTGTACCTCATATGGCAGCTTGCTAGGTTTTAAGACCCCAGCTGATCTTGGCGTGTTTTTTAGTTTAGGTGCTTGTCCATCCAGGTTAAGAGCCCTTGGTTTCTACTGTTTGTATACACCGTAAGTGATATTTTCAAGGATGAGTTGATGATGCAACAGAAGATGATTATGTGCTAAGGTTATCATACTTAGAGCTCAACCTGAGAAATAGAAATCTGCATTTTGAATTCTGATTGTATCACTAGATGATACTGTATTTTTTATCTGCTATTTAGAAGTGCTCCGCAATATTGACTAGAGAAAAAGGGGCAGCCAATAGCTGCTACATTACGTTTAGAGATTTCTCTAGGGTTCATTTCTTCTTATTACTCTAGTACTTGGACTAGTGTTCAAGTAGAGAGGTCCACCATGTGGTTCATTACAGCCGCACGATGCAATTCTCATTTTGTACGCGAAAGAAGTATAAACTGCCCTGTATCCACTTTGGTACTCATGGCAAGAGTAAAATCACGTTTTCAAATAGCCCTGTCACTTTGGGTGTCTGTGACTGCAAGGTAAAGACTTTTTTTCCTTTTTATTTGTTTGCCAGGTGATGCTAAATCAATAATAATATTGGTTTGAAATGGAGCAAAATCATGCAGTGATTATTTGTAAGGAAAGTTAAGTTAGAATACCGATTTTTTTAAATTAGCATGCAGTATAATCTTATAAGTGAAGCTGCAAGCCTCTTTGTACTTAACAGAGTCCTTCCCTATTGCAAGAGAGGAAATGTGGGCTAAGAACAAGGATCATACTAATTTTTTTTTAAAAAAAGTAAATGTGTTGAACTTGGGCAGACAGGAAAACAAGAGGGAAAATTAAGAGTTCTCCCTTTTGTTACACACTGTACGCCTTCAACACCACATCCAGCCTTTTATGGATGTAGGGAATGTCTGCAAGAGTGCATGTGCACTTATGTTGACTCATGCATCAGGCCATAGAGTTACTCATCAAAATCTGCAGTGTCAGGGATCAGTCTTAGACAATTTTGATTTCCAATTCTGAACATCGATTTCATGGTGAAAACTCAGCATATCCTATTTCTTCCAACTGTAGACACCACAAATAGATATTTTGTATATTTCTTTTCAAGGAGAATACAGTCCTTGGCCCATATTATTTAAATGGAAAGACATATGCCTACTCACAAGAGAAATTGTTTGGCATGCCCATGTCATACTGTGATCCATGTCATTAGGATGTATGGCTGAGTCAATTCTATTTGGGTGGCTTTTGATTCGCCTAACCCTGGTGGTATAGTGGTTAAATGCTATGTCTGCTAACCAAAAGGTTGGCAGTTTGAATCCGCCAGGTGCTCCCTGAAAAATCTGTGGAGTAGTTCCACTCTGTCCTATAGGGTCTTTGAGTCAGAATTGACAGCACTGTTTTTTTTTTGTTAGTTTGTTTCAAGTGATTGTTGGGATGGTAGACAATACATGTGGAATTTTTATCTCATTTATAACATTGGCTGTGAATTGTATAATGATACCATCAATTTTGGTTTGAACCCCAGATATTACTGACTTTTTTCCTTCAACATATCATAGTGTTTAAACAGAGTCACATGCATGCCCCTCTCTATATTTAACCTTTTGGGGGATGTCCCTTATTGTTGGGGGCCCTGGTGGTTCAGTGGTTATGTTTTCAGCTGCTGACTGAAAGGTCAGCAGTACAAATCCACTAGTCGCTCCTTAGAAACTCTATGGGGCAGTTCTACTCTGTCCAGTAAGGATACTGTGAGTTGGAAGTGACCCAGTGGCAATGGGTTTCTTATTGTTAAGGAGACTTGATAATGCAGTGGTGAAGAGCTTGGCTGTTAACCAGAAGGACTGGAAGTTCAAATCCACCAACCCCTCTGTGGAATCCCTATGGGACAGTTCTCCTCCATCCCACACATAGAGTTGCTCTGAGGCAGAATCAACTCCTTTCTTGTTGAAGTGTCCCTGGTTGATCCAGTTAAAGCATTTGGCTGAGACCTAAAAAGTTGACCATCCCAAACTACCCAGAGGCACGTTGGAAGAAAGACCTGGTGATCTGCTTCAGAAAAATCAGCCACTGACAGCTCTGTGGAGGGCCAGTTCTGCTCTGACACACACAGGGTCCTCAGGAGTCAGAATCGACTCCACTGCAGCTTTTTTTGGTCTTCTTCTGACTGTGGTTGAGGCTTCACCTTGAGCCAGGGTGGTTGCAGCTGACTGCCCTAAATGGATGTAGTACGAGACAGCTGAGGAGGGTTTGAGATCCTGTTATTCTGTTAATCTGTGTTTGTGCCTGAGTAAAAGGTCTTATAAATTGCAGCCAGAGTATGTGTTTTGTGTGTCTGTGTCATGTGTGATTGTAGTTGATTGGGAAATTGCTACCGAGGATGTACATTACTCTGGACACATGTCTCCTACATGTGATCTAAAAAAAATCCCCCATTGTCATTGATCCAGCTCCCCAGTGTGCTCTGGGTTCAGTGCGTATTAACTCCTGAGTCAGAAACATTGGTGTTCAGTATTCACTGGCCTTCGCCTACTTTATTGGTGTGGAGGCGGAAGACAGTTTATTGTGTAGGGAAAGTGGAGACATTTTTCTCTATCTCAGCCAGTTAATTGTAGCAACTGCTCAGCATGTCTGAAAGGAGACTTGAGAATGACATTACTAGTGATGATGTCCCTTCATTCTTAAGTTCACCTGCTTTTTCCTGGGGGCATTTCAGGTAACGGGTGGACTTGTAGAAATCCAGAGGCCCCGAGTCATTGGCTGGCCGTGCCTTCTCGGTGCTGTGTGCTCTGGTGGGCCGTGTTGGTCAAGAAACTTTGAGATCTGTTTTCAAGCTTTGAGGGCAGATTTTCTTTTAAATGAGGACTGTTGTTGCTGCTGCTTTTTTTTTTTTTTAAATCTCCTTTTCTGCTAAAAATAGTTTTCTGGGAAAAAGTTTGTGAATTGTTTATTAAACGGAGACTCAGAAATTCAGCTGAGCATGTTTCCTTATAAATAAAGGAAAAAAAAATCACCTCGCAGCTCCTGTCAGAAAGCAGATGTGGTTTCTTGGGAAGATTTCTGAGATGTTAGAACAGGAAAGAAAATTAGGAATTTTTCCCTCGGGCTTGTTCTTTGAGCCCTTCCAAGTCCTACTCATTTCTTACCCTGTGTTGGTACGTTGCCTCTTTGGGAAAGGCTTCCGTGGTTTCTCTCAGGCAGAATGCATGCTCTCAGCATACGTCCTCCAAGTACCCTTAGTCATACTTTCCTCTCTCCCGTAACCCTTCATACTGTGTACTAATAGTAGCTAATATTTATTATGTGCTAGGCACTGTTCTAAGCTCAGCTCATGTATTTTTTTTTTAGTCATTTTAGTAACGCTTTGAGTTAGATACTACTACTATTCTCATTTCATGGTGAGGACTGTGGTAGCCTGAATAATGGCCCCCACAGATGTCATGCCCTAATCCACAGAACTTGTGACAGTGTCATCTAACATGGCAAAAAGAACTTTGCAGAGATTAAACTAAACATCTTGAGTTGGGGTGATTAGGAATTCACGAGGAGCCTTAGAAAAGTTGGGGAGGAGAGTCATAGTCAATGATGGTGGAAGCAGAGATCAGAGAGAGATCCAGTTGATTTGTAAAGGCTACGCTGCTGGCCTGGAAGAAAGAGGAAGGGACCATAAGCCAAGGAGTGCAGGTGACTCCTCGAAGCTGGAAGAGGCAAGCAAACCTTCTCTAGAGCTTCCCGAAGGAACATAGCTTTGCCAGCACCATGATTTAAGCATTTCTGACTTGTGGAGTTCTAAGAGAATGAATTATGGTTGCTTTGAGTCACCAGTTTTGTGGTAATTTGTTATAACAGTCATAGGGAACAACCACAAGGACTACTGAGTTCAGAGAGAGGAGTCCCTTGTGCCAGGTGCCCTGGGGACTTGAAGTCTGACTTAGAGCTGGTGCGCTGCTCACTCCACATGGTGTTCACTGCCTTGCCAGTTGGTGAGGTCTGACAGTGCAGGGGCTGTCTTGAAACCCGTTGCGTTGTACATTGTCTGGCATGTAGTAGGCCTTTCATGTAACTTTGATGACCAAAGAATTGTATGGTAATGTACCACAACCTTTTCTGCTGTTCCCCTGCTACTCTGTCTTGGAAGGCAGAAGGTTAATTCTAGGAAAAGATCTTCAAGAAAACAATGCCATCCCTGCCGCTGTAGGGCTGGTTAGGAATAGCATCCGAGAGATCTCAGCGTGAGTTGTAGTGGGTCCTCTTTTGTGGCCAGGTGCATGCTCCTTCAGGTTGCCAGCCAGATGACCAAGTCAGGAGGGTGGCTGTGTCCTAATCTTGGTCGACAATGGGCAGTCTGTTTTGAGAGGAGATGATGACTAAATTTAGTCCTGACTTTTTGGCTAATCTGTTTGTGAATAGTATTCATCTGTAATCTTTTAATGCTAAATAAAGGCATATCTTTTGAAGTGTGTCCTGTTTTACTTGTCCTCAGTGGACAGTTTCCTACTGTGAAATAATTCCTTATTCTAAACCTAAGCTTTCATTCAGATGTGTGACATCAAGGTTTTTTTAAAAAAAAAAAAAAAATCAAGGCTTTGTAATGCTGGTAATGAGTTATTCCAGACTGCACTTCTGGATATTTCTTTTGGGGATGGAATGGGTGGGGAGTGAAAGGTTTTCTGCTAATACATGTTAACCTTTGCAATAAAATTATTAGAGAAAAATGGGTAATTTGCTTTATAAATGATCTTTAGTGGAGAAGACCTTTGCAATTTTGTTGTGTATCTAAGAGGACCTAAGAGAAAAGATTGATGGCTTTGACTACATAAATATTAGAAAGTTGTGGGTAGAAAGAAATAGAATCAATAGCATCAGTAGAACAGGAAAAAAGGATATATATATAAAAGACCAAGGGGTGAGTCTTTAATACAGAGAGAGCTCAGAGAAATGAAATGGACAAAAGACAAAAGCACCCTGTAAGAAAACAGACAAAGGATGTGAGCAGGCAGTGTCACAGAGAAAGACAGATGGATAGGAAACATAGGAGGAGCTGAGCAACCTTTTAATTAAACAGTGTAAATTAAATATCATTACTTTCTGCTATCAGATTGGCAAAAATAAAAAGTTTAAAAATACCACATGTGGGGAAACCCGTTCTCCTTCATGCTGTTAATGGGAAGGTAATTGAGACAATCTCTTCGGAGGCCAGTTTTTCATTATCTGTTTGAAATAAGGATCTACCAAGTCTCTGATCTGCAAATTTCACTTTGAAATCTGTCCCACAGTTACACGTGTGTAAATGCACAAAGTTATATGCTCAGTGTGACATTGTTTGTAATTGCTAAAGATCCAAGATACTGGATCTTGGGTTAGAGTTTTGAGGGGGAGGGAGTAGAAAGCAGAGTCACTGGCTCCATGTCCTAGAATTCTGCAATCTAGGTGTTTTTTCTTTTTTTTTTTTTTCTTATGACTGAGTGAAAATGTACATTCCCATATAAATTTACATGCCGACCTGTATGCAGCTTCCACTGCTCTCCCTGCCCGGTGACAGCACACTATTCCTCTCTGCTCCATACATGTCTCATCTTCCCAACAGCCTCCTTTCCCCTCCTCTCCACCTACTCTCCTTCCTCCAGCCAGAGGTCAGCAGGATGATATCCTATAGAGGCATAGAACCATAAAGTGCATCCAATATATGGTCACTCTGCTTCACCAAGTCCAATCCATTCGTGTCCGAAGAGTGGACCTTTGTTATGATTTATGGGCTAGGGCAGCATCAGGGCCAGGGGCCATGCTTCCAGGGGAACTCTGAAGCCACTGGACCATCAATTGAGGTCTTTTAGTGGAGATCTCAGGGTGCACCCCTTTTTATTCTTGTGTTGCCAGTGAAACTCAACTTAGTGAGCTCCATCGCGGCAATCACTGGTGGTGGCCGGGCACCATCCGGTTCTTCTGGTCCCAAGTCGATGTAGGCACCACTCTTGTGGGTCTCTCTGTCTTCTAGGTTGTCTTTACCACATGTCATTTTGGTCCTCGGTGAACATCCGTTCCTGCTGAGTTGGGACCATTTGCTGTGCCCCTGGATGGCAGCTTGGCGGCTTTTAAGACCCCAGACGCCACTCACCAATGTGGGGTGCAGAGAGCTCTCTTAGCAAAACGCTAGTTGTGCCAATTGGCCTCGATTTTGCCTAACAGCATGGTCTCCTGCCCCCTGCCCTAGCTACACTGTCCTTGCAATATTGGGTAAAGATGGAAGGAGTATTCAAGTTATGCTGAAGTCCACTTAATGTTGTTCTTGTCTCTAATGTGTGCTATCACTGATTTCACACTTAATATTGTTCTTGTTTCTAATGTGTGCTATCACTGATTTCACCCAACCAAATTTCTACCAACTGTCTAATCTAAACCCTCCCCCTGTCCTCCCTCCCTCCTCTCCCTTGCAGCTGTCAAAGTTTTTTCTTCTATATGTATGTCTGTTTGTGAGATCTTATCGTAGGGGTCTCATACAATATTTGTCCTTTTGTCGCTAACTACTTTGACTCAGCATGTCTTCCAGTTGAAACCAGATTATGAGGTGTTTCCTGGAATTATCATTATTTATCATTGCATAGTGCTCCATTGAGTGTATATACCATAGTTTACTTATCCATTCCTCTGTTGTTGGGCATCTGGGTTGATTCTATCTTTTTGCTATCGTGGACTGTGTGTTTTTGAGTTTTTATCATAGGGGTCTCATACAATATTTGTCATTTTGTCTCTGACTGCTTTCACTCAACATAATGTCTTCCAGTTGAAACTAGGTTATGAGACGTTTCCTCTAGGTGTTTTTCTGATTGATCAGTCTTAATGTTCAGAAATGTTTTCTCATACAGCCACTTCGTCCACTCTGATTCTGGTATATCCTTGCAGTTGGAGTCTGCTATCTAACTGATAGGAGAAGATGGCCAAGATACGTTGTTAAATGGAAGAAGGCAAGATACAAAACACCTGTGTTAAAAATAAGTGGGGACATACATACACAAAATACTCATTAATTGTTCCTAAGGGAGAAGCAATACCCATATCACTGCGTTAAAGGCATTGGTATGATAAACAAGGCTGTAGGAACTGATAGAAAACCAGTGGAGATATTTCAACAAACAGATGCAACACTGGAATCACTTACTCTTCTATGTCAAGAAATTTGGAAGATAGCTACATGGCTTCCTGACTGGAAGAGATCCATATTTGTGTCCATTCCAAAGAAAGGTTATCCAGTGTGTATGTAAATTATCAAACAATGTCATTAATATCAGATGGAAGTAAAGTTATAGTGAAAACAGTTCAAAAACAGGTGCAAAAGCCTGTCAACAGGAACTGCCAGAAATTCAAGCAGAATTCAGATGAGGGCGTAAAGCAAGGGATATCATTGTTAACATTAGATAATTTTGACTGAAAGTAGAGAATACTACAAAGATACTCACATGGGTTTTATTGGCTATGCAAAGGCATTTGACTCTGTGGGTCATAAAAATTATGAATAACATTGTGAAGAATGGCAATTGTACGACACTTAATTTTGCTCACACAGAACCTGTACATAGTCTGAGTGGCAGTCATTCAAAGGTAGTAAGTTTTGAAGTCAGGAAAGGTATGTGTCAGGGTTGTATCCTTTTACCATACTTAAACTGTTTTATTCAGCAAATAATCTGAGCAGCTGGATAACATGGAGAAGAATGGGGCATCAGGATTGGAGGAAGACTTGTAACAACCTGCAGTGTGCAGATGACACAACCTTGCTTTGCTGCAAATAAAAAGGACTTGAAGCACTTAGTAATAAAAATCAAAGACCATGGCCTTCGGTATGGAGTACACTTCAACATAAAGTAAAAATACAGCTGGACCAGTAAGCAACATCATGATAAATGGAGAAAAGATTGAAGTTGGCAAGGGTTTCTTCTTACTTGCCTCCGTAATCAATGCCCATGGAAGCAGCAGTCAGGAAATCAAACGACATACTGCGTTGGGCAAATCTACTGCAACAGACCTCTTTAAAGTGTTAAAAAGCAAAGATGTCACCTTGAGGACTAAGGTTCACTTGACCCAAGTCATGATATTTTCAGTCTCCTCATATGCGTTTGAAAGCTGGGCAGTGAATAAAGAAGACCGAAAAAGAATTGATGCCTTTGAATTATGGTGTTAGTGAAGAATATTGAATATACCGCAGACTGTGAGAACAAACATGTAAGTCTTGGAAGAAGTACAATCAGAATGCTCCTTAACGCAAGGGTGGCAAGACTTTCTCGTGTACTTTGGACATGTTATCAGGAATAACCAGTCCCTAGAGAAGGACATCACGCTTGGTAAAATAGAGGGTGAGCAAAAAAGAGAAAGACTCTCAACAAGATGAATTGACACAGTAGCTTGCAGCAGTAGACTCAAACATAGCAGTGATTGCAGGGATGGCACAGAACTGACCAGTGTTTTATTCTGTTGCACATGGAATTCCTCTGAGTAGGAACTGACTTGCTAGCACTTAACAGCAGTGAAAACAAGAAGAGAGGAGGTGGGGAACCTGGGTGGTGCTTACCCTTTGCCCTCAGCTACTGAACTATCCAGCAGCCCTGTGGAAGTAAGTCCTGGTGATTGGTGCTCAGGTCTACTGTGTATCGCATAGGGTGGCCGTGAGTCAGAATCAACTTGACGGTAATTTAGTCAGCTAGTGGTGTTCTAACAGGGATACTACAAGTGGATGGCTTTAAAAAGAGAAATTTTATGTTGGCACAGTCCAGTAAGCTACAAATCCAAATTCAGTATGAGAAATTATCGCAGTCAGGTAGGCCAAGAGTACAAATTCAGTGTGAGAGTATCCTGGTGCAGGAACTTCAGTCCAAAGGAGACTCTCTGCTCTCAATGCTACTTTCTCGGTGGTATGAGGCTGCCAAACCTCAGCCTGCCTCTTTTTCCTTTATATATCCAAAGATGTTGCCAAGCCACAATATCATCCCACACATTAAATTCTGCCCTACCAACTCAACTGCAGCCCATCCACCCTCATTAACATGACAGAGGCAGGAATTCCAGCCTGGAGGAATATCATACAATACTAGGAACAGTGGCCTAGCCAAGTTGCCGCACAGAATTTATGTGCAACACAATTCAATCCATGATGGCAATGGATTTTTTTTTTAAATGAGGAGGAGGAATGAAATTTCACTGGGGGGTGGGTATTCCTGTACCTTTTGCTTCGGGGTTTACTTTTTGGAATGAGCGTGTCTACCTTTAAAATGGTTAATTTTTCATTACATATCATACGTACGTACATACAGATAAATGTACGTATGATATGTAATGATAAATGCACACATTTATCTGTATGTACGTATAGTTTAGAAAGTCATATAGTGCTGACTTAGGAGTATCCCGTGGTTCCTTGTCCCTTCTCCCCATCTCCTTGTCTTGCTTCTAGGAGGCAGTTACTTTTTAGTTTTTTTGGCTCTTGCTTCTAGCATTTCCTGCCAACCTTCTGAATAACGTGCATTGCCACTGTCTCTCAGTTCATGCAAGACTTGAACTGTTAACTGTTACGGAAGTTGAGGCTTTTAGCTCACTACCCTACCTCCCATAACGCGGTCTCCCTTGATGCACGTATCTCAGGTTTTGGTGTAAGATATACTTAATGCTTTTATTATTACAGCGATCGTTGATATTGAGTACTAAAATGAGTATATGTGAACTTCCTCATGTAACTTTTTCTTGCTAGAAATAGTAGTTCTTTTTCTTGTTTGTTGAGATAGCCTAGGCAAGCCAGCCAAGTGCCGTGGAGTCGAACACCTAAATATTCTCATACCTTGAATGACATAGGGCTATAAAATGCCTCTTAACACAATTATCCACATGGTTAAAAAATAAAATCTTGACATATAATTTAACCATGTCTTTTTTTTTTTTTTTGGTCTGGAAAGCTTCTTTCTAGAGCTCTCCAGCTTTCTATTCCAGTCTGGACTGGTTTGTCTTTAAGCTGTTGCCTGGCTGTCAGCCAGAAAATCTCTCTTGTGTTGACTACCCTGTGTCTTAAACCCCGTATCCTTCTGTACTTGTTTTCTTCCCTTGATTTGGTGGGACATACCTTTCACCCAGTTAACTTTCTGAGATTTCTGCCAGACCCAACTATACTAGGAGTTGTATACTAGAAAGTTTTTCTTTTTGAATACTCAATTAGCCCTCAATACCTGTGTTACTTCCATTGGCAGGAGGGTCCTTGCTCTTACTGGTGGAACCTGAAATGCCTGGGACTTAGAGACTGGGCCTTCGTGGGTAGATTGCATTTGATCATCACAATATTTTAATCTCCCATTTTGCATCCAGCAAAACTGAAGCACCAAGGTTACACTCAGCAATATCAGATCCAGAACTTGAAAAACAGATCTTAGCTGCCTGGGCCAGTGCTGCTGCTTTCCAAAGGTGCTGTTCCTTACTAGAAAGAGAACTGCCGAATGAATCCTGAGTGATAGGTGCCAAGTGCATGGTCATGGCTTCAGGGTGCGTGTCTGCTTCCTGACAACTTCATGGCTAGGTAGCCATCCTTACTAGATTTTTCTAGTGTTAATGATTCTCTATCTGTGTGTTGCTTTAGTGTGTGAGAGAGAGATTTATAGTTTGCTCCTGGCCCCTTGTGATAATTAAAATGCCTTGCCTATCATTCCTATAAGCTCAGTATGATTATTTTTATTGCTACAGTATTTGGTTTCAAGCAGTGTAAGAATTTCACTCTCTCATGCCCTTTGTGTAAAGAATGCTAGTGGCACAGTGGTTAAGCGCTCGGCTGCGAACTAAAAGCTGGGCTGTTGGAAGCCACCAGCCTCTGATTATGCAGTTTAGTATTTGATCTTTTTGTTAGCCACAGTCAGGTGGCCACACGTAGGGTAATTAGATTAACCTGCCCCTCCCCTTCTTTCCTGAAACATTATAAAATCCAGGATTCATTGGCACATGCTTTCCTTAGATTAATGATCTTGGAGTTGTTCCTTGGAAATTTGCATAACTCCCTACAGCTCTGAGAAATGAAAATGCCCAGCTGTCTGAAAGCTTTAATCAGGAAATGAGAATGAAATGGCATTGTTTTGTCACAGGCGTGGAATAATTTATTTTTTGATGATTGAGTTATCCTGGATGGAAATGCATATAAACATTCTTTCAATAGTCAGTAAACCAGTGCTTTTCTGTGGGTAAAGAAATCGAGACTTGCTTTTAGTGGGAAGCAGCTTTCCAATTGTTGGTCCTTACACTTTCCTTGCAGAACGTTTATTCTGCCATTTACCTGGTCCCTCCTGATTTCATTGGCAGTTTATGGAAGTTGGCCCTTTGGCACAAGAATGTTACCACCCATATGTGTTGTGTGAGAAGGGAGTGTCACAGGTGTGATGGCTAGGGACAAGGACTCTGCAACAGGGCTGTTTGGGCTTCCGTCCTCACCTGGCCATTGACTGTGTGCTTTCACCTCTTGGGACTCACTTTCGCCATCTGTACAACAGAGATAATAATGGGTGTTACCTCTTAGTGTGGTTACAAAGATTAAATAGATTTTTCCATTTAAAGCCCTTAGAACAGTACCTCACCCATAGTATAGTCTTGCTAGTTGAAAGCTAATCCCATATTTTCAGAAGATCTAGGAAAATGAAGAATATATTCAATTTCTTTTTGTATGTAAAAATTGCCCATTGTTAACCTTCAAAGTAGTTGTGGCTATAAAAATTAACATTGAACTAGATGCCTGTACTGCTGTCGTTGGAAACCCTGGTGGGAAAGTGTGTAGCTATGCCATTAGCTACAGCTGGTAACCAAAAGGTCTGCAGTTCAAATCCACCAGGTGCTGCCTGGAAACTATGTGGGGCAGTTCTGCTCTGTCTATAGGGTTGCTGTGAGTCAGAATTGACTCGATGGCAATAGGTTTGGTGTTTTTTTTTACTGCTTTCATTTATATCTGGCACATGGGAGGTACTCAAGTATCTGTTAAAAGAGGACAACACTGATGATAATAGCTAATGTTGATGGAGAACCTACTGAGTGCAAAGTGCTATACAGGTTTTAGGATAATAGGTGAGTGAGACCTACCTATTCCTTACCCTTGAGGTGCTCACGGAGTACCTGAGAGAGGAACCCAAGGACCAGTAATTATAGTACCGGCCAATCAGTACAGTGACAAGGATTCCAGCAAAGGGCTGCAGGAGCACAGGTGAGGGCTCATCACTAAAGCTATAAAAAGATGGCACTAATGACTGATGGACCTCGGATGCTGCTGCTTCTTTTTACTCTCAGAGACGAAGCTACTTCACCTAGCAGGTAATCCAACAATCTTGTGTTTGGGGCATTGCTTTATGGAGTAGGTATGATATTATAAGGAACTTTTTTTTTTTAATTTCCAGAAGAGAATTTGATGGGGTAAGTACCCTCCTCCTAGGGGGCTTAATTTGATATGGTGTAGTTAACTTTTTTGAGCACAGTTAGCCAATCCCAAACTGTTTAGCTCCTGTTACTGGCACTTTGGCCATGAAAGCAAACTGGATTCTACCCATGAGAAATCTAGAAATAACATTTAATATTGCCTCTTTACGTGCATTGTATTTATTTTTCTTGGTTGTTGTCCATTAGTTATACTTGGTGTTTCATTACTTTTGAATTTTTATTATCTAATTGTAAAGTCAGTTGATTAGTGGCCTGGGGTGGTATTCCCCATGTCTCAGCTTTCCTATTTCCCTTCCTTGATGAAATATTTGCATTGAAGAGCTTTCTATCATGCTTTCTATCTATGTTAGTATAAACTGCTGTCATGTAGTATTGGAGTTCTTTAAACTCTCTGTTGAAATGATACAGCCAAACCATTAATTAGGGGACGGTGTTAACTTCTTCCTTGTTTCAGGCAAAAGTAGCAGCTAAGATCTTAAGACCAGGAAAGAGTAAACACATTTCAATTATTTAATTTTTAAATCGTTTAAAATGTTGGGTAGGTAAAACAAGTACATGTTCTCAGTTAAAAGGGACAAAACAGATACTTCTGTCCCTTCAGCCACCCAGATCCCTTCCGTGGAGGCAGCCTCAGTTACCAGTTTGTTTGTGGCCTCTACACTGTACAGTGAGGCTTGCACACACATTTACACTGATGCTGTGTACATTATTATGCTTTTTTACGTATCAGCATATCTGGCAGTTGTCCATTTTGGTACTTACAGACTGGCCTAGTTCTTGGAGGAAGTGCTATGGTATGGATTTATCATAATTCATGTAACGGGCTCTCTACTGACACACACTTAAGTTCCTTCAGTCTTTTGCTAATTTAAGCAGTGCTGTAATGATTGATCTTGTACATATGCCTCTTTGTATGTGTGCAAATGTATCAGTAGTTTAAATTCCTAGGAGTGGAAATACTGAGTCAAAATACATAGGTATTTAAATTTTTGAAAGATAATTGCCAAATTACTTCCCACAGTGTTTATAGCAATTTATAGATCAGTTTGTACTCTTGTTACAAAGTATGGAAGAGTCTCTTTCCTTATGCTCTTGCCAAAATGATATCATCCATTTTTTGGGATCGTTGCCAATCTGACAAATTAAAAAAAAAAATTTATTGTAACTGGACAGACTACGTACGTTGCTCTCTTTCTAGATACCTTGTAGAGAGTTTTGTACTGCTTTGCCCCATACTGATTCTTCGAGTGAATACCAGCTATGTGCCAGCCACAGTGCTCCATACTGTGAAGACAGACATCAGTCTGACAGAGACCAGACTCTGGTGGAAAGACGTGTGTGTTAGATTATTCTAATATGGTAGGTATGTTAGGTATGAGAAAGCAGCTAAAAGGATGCAGAATCCTTCTAAGTGTAGGTATTGTTGGATGAAACAGATTGCAATTTGCATTTCTCTTAAGAGTGTGTAAGTACCTTTCCGTGTTTGAGTCCTTGGCATTTTTTTTCCCTGTGGTCTGTCCTTTGCTATGGGGAGGGAGGTTATTGATCTTTTAGTCAATACTTTGTAGGAGCTCTGTCTATATAACAACCAGTTTGCCTTTTGCCTTTGTTGTTGTTGTGTTTTATTTATTTATTTTTTTGGTATGCTATATTTATAGTTTTCTGTAATTCTTCAGACCTTTTGTGGCTTCTGAGTTCTGTGTCAATGTAACATAGTCCTTTCCATGTCAAGACTTTAAAAACATTTTCCCATGTTTTCTTCTAGTGCTTTTAGGGTTTCCTTTTTTAAATGAGTAAATTCATTCTGAGCATCTAGTATTTCTAGTCTAATAAATAAAAATGCTGTTTGTTTAAAAAAAGTGAGACACTACACACATTTTCTTACTGTATCTTCCTCTTCTCACAGCAGTTCATAAGCCCTAGTTGCAGCCTGTGAAGTGAGAGGTGGATTGTGATCCATGAACCCCAGTGTATGGATGGAGGCACAATAACAGATCTCCACATTGTCTCAGCTAGGGGCTGAACTCAAAATACTCCCTCTGGAGATCGTTCTTTCTCCTGTAACTGTACTAAATTGACTGCTCATTTGACAATTATTTATTAAGTGCCTGCTAAGGCATGTTGAAACAGATGGTTTGTATCGACTCCCTTTTGATCAAATGGTAACAGTCTAGATGTTTAGTGGGTCATAGGCAGATGAAAGGCACGAACTGTCCTGTCGGTAATTGTGTCATCCATCAAGACACAACATTATCTCCTCAGATGCACAAGTAGCCATTCTCATTTCTGTCCAGGATCTTGCACTGGGTGCTGTCTTTCCAGCATTCATTCCCACCCTCCAGATTGAGAGCTCCTTGCCTGGGCTTGTGGAATCAGTTATTCTCAGGAGGTAATACTGCAAATAAATTATGTTGCAAATACATAGTTGAAGATTTATGGAGAAATACGATAATAAGTGTCCTGTCACATTAAAAAAAATCTTGTTAACTTTGAGTTGCAGATGTCTTAGGTATGTATGTCAGTATATATAAGTGTATATGCCACTTTGCTAAGTGGCAATATATTTTGTAAATATAAGAAAGCAAGACATCAAATGTGATTGCATGGTTTAGTTTTGGGGGAAATTGAAGAAATATTTTAAGCATGTGGAAAAAGAGACTGAATAACAAATACCAGTATGCCCCACACCCTGCTTTAGCATGTCCTTGTATTTTGCCGGAATATGTATATTTATTTCTTTTTTGCTGCCTGAGTGACACGAAGGATTAAGTGCTTCACCACTAGCAAAAAGACTGGCAGTTCAAACCCACCCAGAGGCACCTCAGAAGATAGGCCTGGAGATCTGCTTCTGGAGGGTCACGGCCTGGAAGAACCCATAGGGCAGTTTTACTCTGCACACACAGGATCACCATGAGTTGGAACTGACTGCCGGGCAAATGGCAACAGCATGTGTTCTGTAAAGAAACAGGATTTTGCAGATATAGCTGAAGTGCCCCTGCTCTCCGCTATCACTTCCACATGCTTCCTGTGTCTTTCCAGATGTTTTGAGCCTGGACTGGCTTTTATGAAGGGAACCAAATGCTGGGAAAGCACAGTCTCTGCTGGCAGGGAATACTCTTGCCAGGGCAGCCACTCTGAAAACTTGCCTTTGTGTAGGTGGGGGAGGGAGCAGGAATCCATCCTGCATATGTACTATTTCTGGGGTGCTGTATCTATTCAAAACTGGATTTGGTAGATCACGAGTAAGGGTTTTTGTTTGTTTTGTTTTTTAGTGCTTTCCTTGCATCTTCTAGCAGTGACCATTTCACAAAATCGTTTCCATGAACCAGTGCACACATGGGGGATGGGCACAGCTGTGATCCCCAGGACCTTGTCTGGCCCTAAAGGAAGTCTTTTCTTCAGAAGGGAGTAGACCCGGGTTTCCTCCAGAAGTAAACAGACCCAGGTGTGAGGGTGGCTGGTGAATGATGCCCCTTTCCATGCCCTGTTTGTACCCTGAGCCATGTGCACACTGCCCAGCTCACAGAGCTCCTATGATGTAGAAAGTGGCACTAGGACCAGCACTTTAAGCAGGCCGGCTAGGTACCAAGCTCCCCTTGGTGCCAGTGGCACCAGCTCTCTGTATACCTGTGCCTTTGGTGGCCAGAGAAAAGGAAGTACTGCGAGATAGGAGGACAGCAGCTGAGGTGGAGGGGAAGGTGCTGCGAGGGAACAGGTCCATTCTACTGAGTGCGTAGATGAGATAAGATGTCCCTCATTTCTCAATAGGGTGTACCTGACATATCCTGATGATCAGCACCCATAATGTTGATCTCAGCAAGATTTCTACCAAGCAGATGAACATTATGATACCCAGGCACTAGGTTTTCATAGTTTTGACCTTCTAGAACAAAATATTAGCCCATTTCTATTTAAAAGAATTGTCTTTTAGTATAAGCATTTTTATTTTTTTAAAAGCGAAACACACAATAAAGTACACAAATCTTAGAAGTATAATTTAATGAGTTGCTAAGTATGTTTATGTCTGTGTAAGCATCACCTAGGCCAAATTATGAACCATTCTCATTGTCCTGGCAGTCTGCCTCTTATCCCCTCTGTGTCAGTACCTCTCCAAGGGTAACTGCTATTCTGACATCTCTCACCACTGCTTAGTTTTGCCTGTTGTTGAACTTAATATAAATGGAATCACACACTATGCAGTCTGTATATGGTTTATTTTACTCAATGCTATGACTGCAGAATTCATCTGGGTTGTTCTGTGTAGTTGTCTTAATAGCATTTGCTATATAATAATGGCAATAAGTAATGTATTAAATTTGTGTACAGCTCTACAATTCTTTATTGAATGGGGCCAAAGCATTTAGTAGTAGATTTCCTTCATAGGTGGCAAAAGAGCTGCTTAGAGGCCCTAGGTAAGTTGCTCCCAGGTCACACATCCAGTTAATGATGATGCCAGAACTAGTTCTGGTTTTCAGAGTCACAGCATCGTTCTCTGCATTTGCCATGAAGTTAAGTCTGCGTCTTAACCTGTGCCTTGGCTGGTGGAAAGCATAGAGGATGAGAGGAGGGAGGGGCTCCACAAACAAGACCCTTTATTGGTGCTGTATCATGTAATGTTTTGGCTAGAGACTGACCAGTTAATTTAAAGCAATTAATATTCAACCCAGTACCACCCCCAGCACCTGTAATTGCTGCCAGCTATTTTTAGACAGAAGCAAGTGCACAGGGACTGCTGGCTTGTTCTGTATCCTGAAAGCTTTTTGAACTAAAGAGTTTGTCCTGTGATCCTGTGGTGGATGGGAGGGAGAGGAGAAAGAGGTAGCTCACTTGACTCAGCAGCCAGCCACATACAGGCAGCTCAGTTTATCAGAAAGCAGACTTTCCCGCTTTAGTTCCCAGATGCATACAAATTATGTATTTGCCCAGTGAGGCTGCTGTGTGCAGGCTGCCAAATGTTCATGGAGAATTTTTGCTAGAATGGCATTATTGGTTGTTTCTGTGGTCTGTGAATGTGAATGAGCCATCTCAGGCTCTGTTCAGCATGATACTTTGGGGAAGCAGGAATGATGTGAGGTGGTCACCTCCCCCTTCTCTCAGGTGGTCTTTGTGACACAGCTCAGGTTTGGTTGCAGCGTTGCTGTTTCATTGATTGTCTCAGTTTTTCCATAGTTACGGCATCAGATTTGAGATAAAGAGAAGCTGGATTTCACTTACCTCCTAAAAAGGTTTGTCAGTACACTGTCTTGGCTGTACTGTCTTTAAGCAAGTAAAATCATTGTTGATTTATATGTATGTACAAGTATGAACCTCTCTAGACCCCCTTGGCTGACAGTTCTGGCCCAGGGTGTGGCCTGCAGTATTGAGACAGGGCAGTAGGACTCAGGTTCTTAATAAATGGTTGTAACTATGGGGCTAGTGGTCAGAAAGCTGAGACTGAGGATTGGGGGTAGGAATGCTCAGACCCAGGAAATCCGCAGTCCTGCCAACCTGGATCAGAACCTTGGAGAGCTCCAGGTACAGGGATGCTGGCAGCTGTACACAGGCAGGAGCTGTGGGAGGCCAGCTCCACCTTCCTGGCCAGGAAAAAGCAGCTCCCTTTGCTTTTTTATGTGGATAATGAAGTACTTCAAGGATTTGGGCCTAAGTACTAGTGGTGCAGAAACCCTGGTGGCACAATGCTTAAGACTTCAGCTGCTAACCAAAAGGTTGATGTTTGAATCCACCAGACACTCCTTGGAAACCTTTTGGGGGCAGTTTTACCCCATCTTATAGGGGTCACTATGAGTTGGAATTGACTCTATGGAAATGGGTTATTTTGGGTTACCAGTGACACAGTGGGTTTGCATTCAGCTGCTAACCAAAAGGTTGACGGTTTGAACCCAACAGCTGCTACATGGGAGAAAGATGTAACAGTCTGTTTCTATTAAGTTTTACAGCTTAGGAAACCCTATGGGGTAGTTCTGCTCTGACCTGTTGGGTCGCTATGAGTTGGAATCAACTCGATGGCACCAGGTTTTTTCCCCCCACTCTCTTAGGCTTATGGTTAAAAAACAAACAAACAAAAAAAGCTATTGCCATTGAGTTGATTCTGACTTACAGCAACCCTGTAGGACAGAGTATAACTACCCCTATTGCATTTCCAAGGTGATAATCTTTAAGAAAGCAGACTTCTACAGATTTTGCCCATGGAAAAGCTGGTGGATTCAAACTGCAGACCTTCTGCTTAGCAGCCAAGTGCTGTAACAACTCACCACCAGGGCTCTTTTGGCTTATGAATAAAATGGTGAATTACATTCTTTGGCTGTGGAGAGAAATTCGGATTTCCCCTGGAACCACAGGCTGGGTGGTTTTGAGTCTCCCTCCTGCAGTTATAACATTGACTCCTCCCAGGAGGAGAGGTGTAGCCAGAGAGCACTGCCTGGAGAGGCCTGGCTTTGGTTCTGGGGCTGGCTCTGGTTTGGACCCTGGACTCATCCTTCTTCCTCTGACCAGGTTGCACTATTCTTAACATGTCAGGAATTGTCAGTCTGGCAAATGCAGTTTTGTCTACCTGGCAGTGTTATTGTGAGGAGCAAGTAAAAAAAAAAAAAAAAAAAAAAAAATTCTGCTGAAGTCCTTTAATTTACATAAGCCTTTGCTAGTATAAGGTGGGATCTTTGCCAACATTGTCACCAGTTTTTACAGCCTACCAATAGGAGCCCATGACATCAGAATGCTGCACATTTAAGGTGGTCTTCAAGAAGTGCACCCTCCCCCACTTGGATTTGCACAGTAATTGCTACTATGGGGTCAGCATACTTGTCGGTTATTTTCAGCCAGAAGCAAGTGCACAGGGAGTAGTGGCTTGCCCTGCATTTTGAAAGATTTTTTTTTTTTAACCAAAGAGCTTGTCCTGTCACTTTTGGTAGCAACTGGAGAATGACAGTAGGGAAGTGACAAGAACACACATTTGTTTTAGGAAGGTGAAGAATGTGGCAATGTGAGCCTGAACTGGGAGGGGGAGAGAATGGAGGCAGGGAGAGAGGTTAGGAGAACCTTGTTATAATTCACACAGGACTCGGGAGAAGAGTGGTAACTCTGAAACTTGACTAGTTGGGTTCTACTTCTGACCCTGCTACTTGTTTGACCTTGAGCAAGTTTTGTTAGGTTTCTGTGTCTTGGCATACACGTCTGTAAAATGGGGATATTGATTAGTACTAACTTCCTAGGGTTGTCATGCAGATTAAACGTCCTAATGTAGGTAAAGCCTTTAGAGCAAGATTTGGTGCATGGTGAAAGCACTTGCATGTTACCTGGGATTCCCCCCCACCTTTTTTTTAAGGCCATACAGGAGGAATGAAGAGGAACAGAGAGACCGAGAAAATAGAAACAGTCAGCATTAACCCCTGGTTAGAGACAGAGGTTAATGCTGATTTTTTTCTAGCTTGGGTGAGTGGGTGGATGGTGGCATGTCATCGACTGTATGCCATTAAAGGTGGTGGCTGTTAGGTGCTGTTGAGTTGCCCCTGACTCATGGCAACCCTGTGTACAGTGGAACAAAATGCTGCCCTGTGCTGCACCATTGTCATGGTTGGTTGCAGATCAGACCATTTTGATCCATAACATTTTCATTGGCTGATTTGTGGAAGTAGGTTGCCAGGCCTTTCCTCCTAGTCTGCCTTAATGTGGAAGCTCTCCTGAAGCCTGTCCAGCATCATAACAATGCACAATCTTCCACTGACAGATGAGTGGTACATAGGTGCATTGGCTGGGAATTGAACCTGAGTCTCCTCAACAGATAGCAAGAATTCTACCCCTGAACTACCACTGCTCCCCATTAAAAGTTAGTGCAAAGTAAACTCTTACAGTGTTGCCTACAATGCACTAAGTTATTCCATAGTGAGGTTAAATGTTGTGTTACCACATGATGTGTTTGGGTGGAATATTTGTGTGTGGGTAGCATGTCCACACTATGTCAGAAAGTAAGGTCAGAGCAATCATTGTCTCCATGAGAAACACTGCTGGGGACTGAGCCCCACTGATGGATCCTTTTCTTTGCTCCTAGAGCCAGAGCAGGCTGGCAGCCATCACTGAGAGCACCCATTGTGTAGATCAGATGGGCAGTGTTTGCAGATCTGGCCCTCATGCCATCTGCCTATGAGGCTATAGGAACCCTGGCAACTGCTTGTTCTGGCAGGTGCTGGGGCTGCTGGGGTGGGTGTGCCTATACACACACACACGCATACACGTGTGCACAGCTTTGTGTGGGGCACTGACGTGCTGGTTGGCCTGTGGCTGAGATGTGTCTGATATAGGTCTCCAAAATACCAACTGAAACCGTGAACCCAGCAGAGTGCCAGCTCCAGTTGCTGGTTTCCGGTGGGGCCCTGGTGAGGGAAGGAGGGTGAGGCTGTTATGAACAGAGCCAGCAAGCAGAGAGTTGGAGACAGTATCTAGCACTTGGGTGTATAGGAAGCTGCCGGGCAGTGTGGGCACTGGTTATGTTTTGACAAGCTTTTATTGTTTTCTTTCCATCTCTGCCCTACGCGCAGACTAAATCTTGGTCCCCTAGTCAATTTGCCATCTGCACGTTTGTCCCATAGAGTCAGCCTGTCTCCATTTCTTATCCTATTGTCTTTCTAAAGAAAACATTGCTTATCCTTGAGCCCTTCCTGCCATTCAGCCACACTTTGGGTTTAGCCCTTTAGCTCTCTCTCTTTCCCAAGTTGATGTGATTATGGAGCCCAGCAGGCCTAGAAGCCCCCTGCTCCTTTGGGAAGAATTCCTGTGGACAGACTTGTAGTTTGTGACTTACCATCATTTGGGGATATTAATCCTTTTGAAAGGATTTACATAAATAATTGAAGTAAATTGAAATAATTATGTCAGCCATCAGGTGTAAAAAATGAGATCTTAGAGGAACTTTCATAAGAGCCCACCTAGGACAGACAGGAGTTGGGAAATTTTTTCAGTAAAGGGCCAGATAATAAATATTTTAGTCTTGGGTCTCTGTTGCAACTACTTAACTCTGCTGTTGTAGCCTAGACAGTGCTTAAATAAATAAATGCGGTTGTGTTCTTATAAAACTTTATTTATAAAAAGAGGTGATGGAAACAAACAACAGATGATGGGCTGTAGTTTGTTGACCTCTAGGCTAGGGTCATAGTCTTTACTTTTAGTTTAACCACTGCCGTCGAGTTGAGTTCACCTCACAGTGACCCTATAGGTCAGAGTAGAACTGGCCCATAGGGTTTCCAAGGAGCGCCTGGTGGATTTGAACTGCAGACCTTTTGGTTAGCAGATGTAGCACTTAACTCACTTAGTTTGCCATCTTTATTTTTTTTCATCAACAGTTTAAAAGCCAGAGAAAAACATTTGAATACTGTAAATGAACTTGATCATCTTCATTTTGATTAATGTCATTGTGAGCATAACAGTAATTTGGGAATATATGTCTCTAAACCCTTGTTGAGTAGGCTAGAAACCAGAAGACTTTTAAGGGCTGACTCTGGTTGGCCGTAGTTTATCATTGTTTAAAAGGACGAGTAGCTGATCCCTGTTACTGTGCAGCAGCCTTTATGAATTACTCAGTTCTCTTCATGGCCACAGGGAATGGCCACAGTAACATAAGGTCATGTTACTACACTGGACATTACTCCATTTTATTGGACCATGCACTTCTCTAGTAAATGTCAAGGGGGAAGTTACTGAATGATGGGAAATGGTGTTTCTAAAGCATCAGGTTATACTGAGTTGGGGGGTCACTGTAGTTCATTTCCAGGAAGTTGACACTTAAAGTAGTCAAAGAAGTATCTGAAAATTTCAAGCTATAGCCCAGTTTTCCTTTTGTCTGCCCTCACAGGAAATAAAGAAAGAGATGAAGAAAGACCCACTCACCAGCAAAGCTCCAGAAAAGCCCATGCATGAAGTACCCAGTGGAAACTCTATGTTGTCTTCTGAAACAATTTTAAGAACCAACAAGAGAGGTATGGAAAGCGAGAAAGGGCTCCCATCCCTGCACACAAACGAAAACTGGAAACCTAGAGGTGAACTGTGTCGAGCTGTGAATTTCCGAAAAATTGAGTGGTATTTGCCTTTTTCTTTTTGAGTAGAGGTTTTGGACATGCACATAAATGGCAAGTAATGATATACATACAGTAGCTATAATAAAGGGAACTAATAAAAATATTTTGACAGTGGGAAATTCATAAATGGTTTTTCTAGGGCTTCAGCTTTCATCTTTATGTGTTTTTACAGATGGAAGGTGCACTTACAGAATGCTCTAGAATAGGCCTGAGCTGTGTGTATCTGACCATGTTTTCTTTTTAATTTAAGGTAGGCTTTAACGGGACCTTTGTCGCTGTAAACGCTAGAGCCCCAAATACAGGCCCAGCTTTCTTGGTTTATGAGGCAGCACGTGTGAAGATACAGCTAATACAGCCATCTGACCAGGAGACTTCTAACAATCACATTACCCCCTTTTTGAGACCCTGAGACAAATTTTAAGATATCAGTGTGCTGGAAGTTTGTTGTCTTCCCCACCCCTTCTTTGTGATTATTGTCATCTAAAATGATATGAGAGAGGAAATAACATGGCAGAAATTACCTGACTCAATTTTCTGTTGTGGTCACACTAGGGCTGGCTTTCCCTCAGTTCTTCCTGAGCCCTGCCCTGAGATCCATGGACCCACTCTGAGTGTGCCCACAGTAGGCTAGCATGCAGCTGCAAGCGTTTTCATGGGCTCCTGGCATCTTTAAAGAGAAACACAGACCTGGGCAAGCAGGAGCAGGGAACTATTAGCAAAGGGTTCCACTAAAAAGAAAAAAAGATGGCAAGTTTACATAACCGCAGGGAGGGACAGCTCATCGTTCATAAAACTTAGACAGAGGAAGAATTTGTCCAATAAACTGTCCATTGACCGTAGTGGTTGAGACATCAGCTTTGTGTCTCTCTTCCTTCCTGTTTCTCCTCCCACCCCCTCCAGCTGCCCTGGTTTACATTTCCTTTTTTTGAAATATTCAGATAAAATACTGGCTGGAGGCCCATGTTTGTTAGCAGCTATAGGATTTTCTTTCTTTCTTTTTAAATCCCATCCTACCAATGCAGGGGATTTCCCATTTTAAGAATTAAGTGCACTTGACTGTAAAGCTGCAGTGTTCTAGAAAAAGATGCCTCTTGTATTCTGGCAAATAAGCTTCAGATCTCCTGAGGCCTGCCCTCGTTGGATTCACGATCTAGAGCTCACCAGTCTTTCTGTGTTCCCAAACTGCCCCCTGGGCCCCCTTCTGTTCCCTCTGCCACTGCTCAGGCCGGTGGGCCAAGGAGTCGCACACGTGTTGGCTGTTGACAAGGCCTCTGCAGCCAGCCCAGTGCTTATAGAAAGTAAATAGAAGCATTAAGGTAATTAATTAGTTTAATAAGGTAAGGAACTAATTAAGGTAAGGAATTAAGGTAATTATCCAGATGAGTCAGGTAAAATTACCTGAGAACTTTAAATAAATGAAGGAATAGAACTTTCCACGTAATTGTCTCTTTACAGCCAAAAAATCTAACCTTTGAGTTTCCCTGCAGAATTTCTCCTTAACCCAATAAAATGGAATTAAAAAGAGTGGCATACTAATGTACCCTCCCTTTTGAAGCCTTTGCCTTGGGCCCGTGGCCTGATTATGTCTACCCTTTTAGGTATTTTATATAATGAATACCCAGTGGCTGCAGGACCTTAGCACATGGAGACAGTCTGTAAATATGAAATGCTAACAGCTCATCTCCATTCTGTCCCAGGCTGTACGCTGACCTCCTGGGTCACCTGGGCTCAACATAAATTTCCAGTTGAAGCGCGGCATTGTATGTGAGGATCAGGACTGCCTTCAGCTCTCCCTCACTGGTCAAGACTAACAGTCTCCCACTCCTTATGATAAACAGCAGGAGAATTGATCGGCCTTGTCCGGCCAGATAAATAGTTCATTGTGCTGAGCTCAAAAGCCACATTTTTTCCTCACCCCAAATCAATGAAAAAACACTTAAAAAAAAAAAAAAAGAATCAGAAGCTAAATATGTGGGATGACACTAGTTACTTGTAAATACTTCCGTCCAACTAGTTTTTAATGTTTTGAGTTATTGTAAATGACTTTGAAGTCTCTGCCTCTCTTTTGTTCCCATCATCCCCATCAAGGTTTGTCCCTAGAAATTTCTTTGATGTTTTTGACTTTTACTATGGTTTATGGCTATTAAGGAGAGAAATTGCTTTGGGGTTTTTAAAAACAGTCTGCTTTGATTGGCTAAGGAGGAATCTGTCTTAAAGTATATGAGTCCACTGTGTGATTCAGCACTGGACTCCTGAGAATTTAATAGAATCAACACAAGTTCTTGTGTTTTCATATTTATCAAAGATGATAGAACTTTATCTGGGCCTTGTCGTTTGATAAAGGCTTTTAAGTGGCTTAATAAAGATTAAAGCATATTCCTATTATGACTCTGAAATGGAACCAACTCTTTGAGTCTTGAATTTGAGATTGATTAGCTCAAGAAGTCTGCCCACTTGTGTCAGGTGGTTTTTGCATTTGGGGACCTGCCTCACTTTTTGGGAGCAGTGTCAGGGGTTGTAGCCCCTCACGATGTCAGTGAGTTTGCTCTCCTCAGGCACCTGCATTAGATGAGGAGCTCCCCTGGACTTGAAGGAAGCTATTCATAGCCTTGAGAAAAAGGCCAAGGCAGTAGAAACATTCATTTGGGGGCCCATTGGTTTCAGTTTTCAACTTTAACCTTTGCAAATTTCTGCAGAGGTGATGTAGGAAGGTACTTAAATGACTCTTTAAACTTTTCATTTGTGAAGAAGGAGATGAAATGGAAATTGAGACAGCAGACTAATCCCCTGGTTTGCTTGGCAGACATCAGTTACACATTCTGGGCTTTAGAACCTTCAACGCAAGCCTGCTCCCACCCCTGGCCATTTCTTTAGGGTTTACCTGAGTTACAGTGAGGGAGCTTCCTGTTTAAAATGAGCCTTTCCCAAAGAAGAAGAAGTCATTTTTCATTTAAATTTGCAACATGGATGTTGTCTATCCTAAAATTACCCCAGACTGCGATGTATTAACGAGTCCCAGCCAGAATATTTAAAAATTTTTCTTGGAGCCAAATGTCATTCTCATGTACCACACAGAAGAGAGTTACCTGTTTTCTTCTGAGAATGATTTATTCTTTTGTTTCCTATACTGTTAAACTCATGTGGGAGAATGGTGTGCCCTCCTAAAAGTGAACATTGGTATGTAGAGGAGTTATTTATTTATTTATTTTAAAGAGTTCAAATGCCCAGCTTAAAAAAAAATTGAATAAAATGGAAGTTTCAGTAGTTAATAGCAAACACCCTAAAACATGCCCTTGAAAACGAGCAAGGAAGATTTTGCCCATGTGAGTATGGACTCTTCGCAGCTTTAATTAAAGCGAAATAAAAAATGAATAGGCTTCCTCCTAGAGGGGTTTCATGGCTAACTGTCATTGATAAGCTGCAGGCCTCTAGGGGACTAGGTTTGATTGCAGGGCTCCATTTCCCAGGTTTTTGCATCATTAGTTGACCCAGTGGGGGAAGGTGCATCTCTGTGTCTCTCTGAACCCTTCTGCCACCTGTAATTTGGGGCATTTTTGTTCCCTTCTACAATTTTGAGTGGATGCCAATGAACATTCAATAGCTACACGTTCACTGTGTGTCTCCTGTGGGCCTGGCCCTGTGCTTGGTGCTGGAGCAGACATCAAACCGAGTAGCACACCAGCCAGCCCTGCCCCAGAGCAGCTCTAATCTGTTGTATCCCTTGGTAAATATTGAGAAAGTGCTGCACATTTCTTAGACCCTGTGTATGGCCAGGTTGGGATATGTCTTTTATTTACTTCTGTCATTCTGAATGTGAAGCCACTCCTCAGGTTTCTGGTTGGCTTTATATGTCCTTGTTTCTATTTCCAGTTTATCATGAATTCAGTGTTTGGTAAGTCTCTATTGTCTTTTGCACATTTATTATTCTTTGCTATTATTATTATTATTATGGTTATGCTGTCCTGATACAAAATGTTTATAATCACCTTTCTAAGTCGCCTCTGCTACTTTGGCATCTGCCTTCCAAAAGATAAACTGCTTTTACCATCTTTATTTAAGGTTTGTTATGCATTTGCATCTGACTGCTCCTCCCAGAGATTAATGCTGAAAGGTCTGGTGGTTTAAAAGATCTTATTTGTAACAGATCTAGCACTGATGCTGTCAGGTGAGATTTGCTTCCTCCAGTGAGACTCCACTTCAGCTGGGGCTGGGTTTCTCTGTGAGTTCGTATGTGGTTAGTACTTTGATTGCAGAGCATTGCTCTGTCAGTTGATTTCTGGTATTCCCAGTCCTTTGGACAGGTTTGAGTCAGAAATTTTCCTTAACAGAGGGCCCAACAGCAGCTCTGCCTCTGGTGACACACTGTTGCTTTAAAAGTTAGTATGGAAGCTCTCCCGAATTAATTTGGCGTGTGGATGGGTGGTCCATAGCCGCCCCTCCCAGTACTGTGGGCCCGCTGTCAGCATCACAGAAGGGCTCTCCAGCTTGGTCTACTGCCTGGGACTGTCTGAAGATTTTTACCTAATGTTTTACTTTCTTTTCCTTATACTTTCATCAGTAGCCATTCCAACCCCTAAACAGATCTGCCTGCAGTGACCCGCCTCCCTTGTCACTCCTGAAAGTGAAACTTTTCTTGTTTTAGCTTTGTTTTCTCTAGTATTTACTTGGCTGCCTGGAATAATATTTCAGAGATATCTGTTTGCTAGTTTGTTAGACTCTGGATGATGAGGATGTGAGTATGTGCAAACATGGACGTGTTGGAGTAGGAGTCTCCTGTTCATGTGAAGGCTGCAGGTTCTTTGTTTGAAATGAAGTTGTAAACCAAGGGTGGAAAAAAGTGTGTCCTAATAAACGATTTCATCACCTTGCTTTGTCTGGTGCTTTGTAGGAACTCAGGACTTGTTTGTATAAATAAGACATTTTTCTTCCAGATTTGCTTTTGAAGAAACAAATGTGAATTTTCTTAACTGGGAATCTGCAGATATGGCATTTTGGTTAGTATTTTTCTCTGAGTGACCGTATCATTTGTTGATCTGACCAAAGAGATGGCTTTTATGGAAGGTTACAAAAGGAAGAAGAGTTGAAAGAAGGCATTATTATTGCTGTGCAGAAGCTCTTAGCAATCCCCTGAACTGGTTTTCCCCATGGTGAAATGAAAATACAGTTGATGTCTTGGCAGTGAACATGGATGGATTTAATATATATTTATTCAGTAATACATATATCTTTGTGAATGTATCTGCAGCTACATATGCATGCATAGTCTTTTGTTCTTACTGGACCTTTATTTTCAAATGCTTGAGAGAGAGAGTAATGGGCCCTCAAAGTGATCATTTTCTGATGAATTTGCTTGGGAGACCGTGTTAGAACCAGTATTTGATGTTAGTACATACTGTCCTCCTTTAGTTTCTTATCTGAGCAGACTGTCTGTCTGGGCTAGGGACCAAACCCAGACCAAACTCACTGCCGTCGAGTTGATTGCAACTCAGTGACCCTACAGGACGGTATAGAACTGCTTCATAGAGTTTCCGAGGAGTGCCTGGTGGATCTGAACTGGCAACCTTTTGGCTAGTAGCTGCAGGACTTAACCACTACACCACCAAGGTCACTGAGTTAGAAGGTACTCGATGGCAGTGGGGTTAGAGACAGTGGGGGTACAAATGGGTGGAAAGGAGCTGATGTAGAGGGGGGCTGCTATTACCCATTTCCTATTTCTTTGTGTGCAGGTCATCAACGAAATGGGTTTTTAGAAATTTCCCCCTGTTTATCTCCTTTCAATCTCAGTATCCTGGTTCCAAGGTTTTAACATGGAACAAGTTTCTACTTAGACTCCTGCCATACCTCTGTTGAATTTCTACGGAAGTCCACCCACAGACTGCTCCATAAACTGGTTTTGTGATGGTGTCTCCACCTGGTGGCTTTTGCAGGAAACTCTTCCTCCTGCCTACCTTGCTTTCTCGACCTCAGGGTAACTTTTGTGAGATGCCTTTTGGTTCCTCTGACTCAGTACTCACAATTCATGCAGTTCCATCTCAGACTCACTAGTTTTCACATTACGCACATACTGTCAGGAACACCTTTCCTTTCTCTTCTAATAAATGCTCACTGGACTTGTAGAATATGTCTCTCGACACTTGTTCCAGCTATGAACAAGGCTCTTTTTTTTTTTTTTAGTTATGATTAAGTGAAAGTATACTATCCAAATCAGTTTTGCATGGCCTTACTATCTGCAGCCCTATGTGCTCTCCTTACCCAGTGACAGCATATTCTTCCTTTATACTGTTTACTTCTAGGATCCTCTTAATGAGGACCTGCCCCCTCTGCTCCACCCTCTTCTCTCCCCTCTAGAAAGAAACCAGTAGGACAGCCTCCTAGAAATGTGTAAAACTGTAAAATACACATATCACATACTTACACCCTGTCCTCGAGTCCAGTCCATTCTTGTCTGAAGAGTTGACCTCAGTACTGCTTTCAGGTCAGGGCCAGCAGCAAATCTAGGGGCCATGTTCCCAGGGGACCCTCCAGGCCATTGGACCATCAATTCTGGTCTTTTAGTAGAGTTCTTAAACTGCACCCCTCTTTTTCTCATGTTGCCAAAGGGATTGTACATTGTGTCCCCCATCACAGCTGCATTTGGTGGTCATTGGGCACCATCTGGTTCTTCTGGTCTCATGCTGATGTAGTCTCCCATTCATATGGGTCCTTCTGTCTCCTGGGCTCATTTTTCCTCATATCTTTGATGTTCTCAGTCGTCATCTGTTCCAGATAGGTTGGGACCAGTTGTTGTTCCTCGGATGGCAGCTTGCTAGCTTTTAAGACCCCAGACGCCAGTCACTAACATGGGATAAAGAGGACTCTCTTAGCAAAAGACTGATTAGGCCAACTGACCTAGATGTCCCCTGCAAACATGGTCCCCAGACTGACCAAGCTCATTTTTTATAAACACTAAAGAAATATAATTCTTGTAGGCATGACTCTAGATACAGATATTAATTTAGACACAATAAAAAAAAACAATCACACTAAAATCCTTGTAAGTAAGACACAGTCTCCTCTTTAATCACTCTAAGTACCCCTAACTACTTCCCTCTCTTACTGAACTTGTTTCCTCAGAGGAGAGGTGGTAGCAGCAGTCTTTTATTACCGACATTGTTTACAGTTGCCAGCAGGTGGTGAAATAAAAGGCCAGCTAACTGTTGGCATCACTATTGTTTCTGAATTCTCTGCAGGCAGCCCCTTCTTGTGTGTTTGGGGTAGGGGTGCTGTCCTGGCTGTCAATGGTGTTATCTAGGGTGTTGCAATGGCCTTGGACGCATGGCACCATTGAGCAGTTTTTATTAGCTTGGCATTGCCCAGTGTCCTTCCTCAGGCACGGTAATGTGTTAATTAAAAGAGTAATGAGCTTGACTTGTATTTTTGAGCTGATATTATGGTAAAGTTAGCCACAAGAGAGGTGTCAGATGTTTGGACAGGAGTGCAGTATCAGTGCTTGCCATAAGTGCCATTTCTTTTTGTGTTGTTGTTGTGATTGAGTGAAAGTTTACAATGCAATTCAAATTTGCATGACTGCATTTCTGCAGCTCTCTCTGCTTTTCTTGCTCGTTGACAGCACACTCCTCCTTTCCATTGCATACATGTCATGGCTTCTTAACAACATTTGGTCCCTTCCTCTCTACCTTCTCCATTCCCCTCTAGTGAGACGCCGGTAGAATGACATCCTGTAGATGCGTAGAACCATAAAGTGCACCCATGATATGATCTCTCTGTGTCCCCAAGTCTAATCCATTCCTGTCTGAAGAGTTGACCTCAGTAATGTTTTCTGGTCAGGGGCAGCATCAGGTCTAGGGGCCATGCTCCAGGGGAACTCCCAGACCTTCCGACCATCAACTGTGGCTTTTTAGTGGAGTTCTTAGGGTGCACCCCGTTTTTTCTCATGTTGCCAGTGGGACTCAACATCATGAGACCCGTCATGACTGTCACTGGTGGTGGCCAGGTACCATCTGGTTCTTCTGATCACATGTTGATATAGTCACCCATTCACATGGGTCTGTCTTCTGGCCACTTTTTCCCTCATGCCATTGTTGTCCTTGGTGATCATCTGTTCCAGCTGAGTTGGGACCATTTGGTCATAAGTACCATTTCTACCAGTCATACCAGGTTAATAGAAATTGTTTGGTGGTGCCATCCACCCAGGGCTGGTATAATACCTGCCATACTGTGGTTAGGCCTTTGAATTTGTCCTCTGCTTGGTATGCCATTAAGTACACATCTTTCTGATAAATAAAAATGTTTCTTATTTGATTTTGTTTTTCCATTTTTGTTAATTGATAGTCTTATTTTTTAGCAATAGAGTGTGGCAGTCTATTGTTTCTATGGGAAAATGCTCGTGAAGTTCCCAACACTTTGCAGAGAGCATAGCCCACGTGGCGTATGTTTGATAGTGCTGTCTTGAAGCCTTTGGGACCTTGTGGAGGTCAGAGAGTCTGTACAGTCGTGAATGACAGAGTTCTGCTAGTGGTGCAGAGGAGCTTCACAGCCCACGGCACCAATGCTAGGATCGTACAGGCTCTGTGCAGGTCCTCAGCCAGAGGACACTGTGGCACTAGTCACAGCACACCAGCTGTGTGGTGCTTATTTTCACAAGGCCTGAGTTCCACCTTAGTATGCTCACATTTGTCTGTGTCTGGCATGTTGGAAAAGGGGATGTTACTGTGTATTTCCATCTATTTGAGAAGAGACAATTCAACAAATGTGATGTACTCTAACAGAAACCAGACTAGCTTTTCTCAAGGGATGTTCCTGCGAAATGTCTCACAAAAAAGGGATAGAGAAAGAGAGAAGGAGGCAAAGAGGGAGAAAAAACGAGCTCCCTGGTCAAATACATTTCCGTTCCAGCTGCATATGCCAACACCCCCTCAGACATTGACAAGCACACTAGTGTATTATAGGCTCTCCCAGGGGCCTGTTGTGAGGATACCTGCTTAGCTGTGATCCCGAACTGTGTTTTACTGATGACTAGTTAGGACGCTGCTTTAGGCTGTGCTGTGCTTTAAAGGCAGGGCCAGGAGCTCTTGTAGCAGTGCTCAGAGCATCTGAGCGTCTTTGGATTCTGCCTATCACAGGGAATGCTACAGTCAGTGCAGATGAGATGGTGATGTGGGCATAGACACACCTGATATTGCTTTTAAAGCCTATGACGGTGAAAACACAAGTGAGACGGTGCTAGGAGAGTGTTTCCCGATCAGAATCTTGAATGTCAGTCATTTTGGTATTTTCTCAAGGAATGAACCGAAAGCTTTTTTTTTTCCTAATCACTTCTTGTGTCCTATTACTGTAAGAGTACCTCTCTGAGCCAGGCTTTGGCATAAAAAGTGGGCCAAGGGGACTAGACCCCATGAACAATGAGGCTAGGTCATACAGGTCTACTTGGGGTGTGGATCAGACTTGAACCTAGAATACCACAGGTAGTTTTTATGATAATTACAAGAACTCACAAGGTCAGAACAATCTCATTACTCTCTCTTTCTACTTCTGATTGAAAGACAGAAAATCTTTAGCCTCTCTTGATGGCATTAAAACCCTGTTTGTATACAAAAGAAAGATGTCCTGTCTCTCTCCCTACTAGTGAAAGAGGCTGCCATTTTTCTTTTTATATATTTTAAAATGCTGTGCTTAATGTGACAGTTTACAGTCCAAGTCAGTTTGTCGTATAAAACCTTGTACGCACACCATGCAACTCCAGCTGCTCTCCTCACTCCGTGACAGCACACTCCTCCTTTCCACCCTGTACTTCCCATATCCATTCCACCAGCTCCTGTCCCCCTCCTCCCTGTCGTCTTGCCTCTGGACAGTTGCTGCAGACAGCCTCATGTACATATTTAAGCCAAGAAGCACCTTCTTTGCCTGGATCACTCTATGTGTTATAGTCCAGTCCAATCTTTGTCTGTAGAGTTGGCTTCTGTATTGGGTTCCACTCTGGCTTTAATGGAGAATTTGGGGACCGTGTCCTCAGGGGACCTGACAGTCTGCCAGACCATCAAGGGACTCTTAAGTTATGTTCCTGCTAAGGGCAGACATTGATGGTGGCCAGGCACCATCTAGTTCTTCTGTTCTTATGCTGATATAGTCTCCAGACCATATGGCACCATCTAGTTCTTTTGTTCTTATGCTGATATAGTCTCCAGATCATATGGTACCTTCTGTCTGCTCATATTTTCCTCATGTCTTTGATGTCCTTCATTCTCCTCTGCTTCAGGTGGATTGGGACCAATTGATGTTACTTGGATGGCCATTTGCTAACATTCAAGACCACAAGTGCCACTTACCAGAGTGGGATGCAGAACATTTTCTTAAAAAAAAAAAAACCAAAAATAAAAAAAACCCCCCAAAAAACTTAGTTATGCCATTTGATATAGATGTCTCCTGAAACCATGGTTCCTAGACCCTGCCCCTGCTACTCTGTCCTTCAAAATGTTGAGTTGTATTTAGGGAACCTCTTAGCTTTAGTGTAGTCCAGCTATGCTAACTTCCTTTCTACTACATACTGTCACTTCCTTCGCCTAACTCAATTCATATTTACTATCTAATCTGTGAATACCCCCTCCCTCCCCACCCTTGTAACCATCAAAGATTATTTTCTTCTGTGCTTAAACCTTTTCTTTAGTCGTTATAATAGTGTGCTCATACAGTATTTGTCCTTTTATAACTCAGCATAATGTCTTCCATATGACTCCATATTATGAGATGTTTCCTAAGATCACCATTATTTTTTATCATTGCGTAGTATTCCGTTGTGTGGCTATCCCAAATCCATTCATCTATTGGTGGGCACCTAGATTGATTCTATCTTTTCATTATTGTGACAGCCCATATTTCTCTAGGATATATTCCAAGAAATGGAATTACTGGATTGTATGGTATTTCTATTTCTAACTTTTTAGAAAAGTGCCAAATCGATTTACAAAGTGATTGTGCTATTTTGCATTCTCACCAGCAGTGTAGGAGTGTTCCAGCCTTTCCACAACCTCTCCGATATTTTTTATTTTGTGTTTTTTTTTGATTAATGTCGGCCTTATTGGGTGAGCTGATATCTCATTGTACTTTGACTTGGATTTCTCCATATGACTGATGATTGTGAGCATTTGCTCATCTATCTGTTAGCCACCTAGATGTCTTCTTTGGTGAAGTGCCTATTCATATCCTTTGCCCATTTTTTAATTTTAATTTTTATTTAACATAACTGAGTGAAAATGTACATTCCTGTATAAATTTACATGCCCACCTATATGCAGCTTCCACTGCTCTCCCTGTCCGGTGACTGCACACTATTCCTCTCTGCTCCATACATGTCTCATCCTCCCAACAGCCTCCTTTCCGCTCCTCTCCACCCACTCTCCTTCCTCCAGCCAGAGGTCAGCAAGATGATATCCTATAGATGTATAGAACCATAAAGTGCTTCCAATATATGGTCACTCTGCAATGCCAAGTCCAATCCATTCCTGTCCAAAGAGTGGACCTTTGTTATAATTTATGGGAAAGGGCAGCATCAGGGCCAGGGGCCATGTTCTCAGAGGAACCCCAAAACCGCTGGACCATCAATTGAGGTCTTTTAGTGGAGATCTCAGGATGCACCCCTTTTTATTCTTGTGTTGCCAGTGAGACTCCTCTCTGTGAGCTCCATCGTGGCCATCACTGGTGGTGGCCGGGCACCATCCAGTTCTTCCGGTACCAAGTCGATGTAGGCACCCACTCTTGTGGGTCTCTCTGTCTTCTCGGTTGTCTTTACCACATGTCATTTTGGTCCTTGATGAGCATCTGTTCCTGCTGAGTTGGGCCCATTTGCTGTGTCCTCGATGGCAGCTTGACAGCTTTTAAGACCCCAGACGCCACTCACCAATGTGGGGTGCAGAGAGCTCTCTTAGCAAAACGCTAGTTGTGCCAACTGGCCTGGAATTCGCCTAAGAGTATGGTCCCCCGCCCCCCGCCCCAGCTACTCTATCCTTGCAGTATTGAGTTAAGATGGAGGGAGTACTCAAGTTATGCTGAAGTCCACTTAATGTTGTTCTTGTTTCTAATGTGTGCTATCACCACTTTCTCCCAACTAGATTTCTAGTAACTATCTAAACTAAGCCCTCCCCCCTCACCCTCCCTCCCTCCTCTCCCTTGCAGCTGTCAAAGAGTCTTTTCTTCTATACACAAGTCTGTTTTTGAGGTCTTATCGTAGAGGTCTCGTACAGTATTTGTCCCTTTGTCGTTGACTACTTTCACTCAGCATAATGTCTTCCAGTTGAAACCAGGTTATGAGATGTTTCCTGGTATCATTGTTATTCTTTATCATTGCGTAGTGCTCTATTGAGTATATGTACCACAGTTTACCTATCCATTCTTCTATTGTTGGGCATCTGGGTTGAGTCCATCTTTTTGTTATCGTGGACTGTGCTGCGGTAAACATTCTGGTGCATGTGTCCGTTGGTGTGAAAGGCCTTGAATCTGTAGGATATATTCCAAGTAATGGAATTACTGGGTCAAATGGTATATTGATATCCATTTTTTTAAGGAAGCACCAGATTGCCTTCCAAAGAGGCTGGACCATTTTGCAACCCCACCAACAGTGTAGGAGGGTTCCACTTTCTCCACAGCCTCTCCAGCATTTGTTGTTTTGTGTTTTCTGGATCATGGCCAATCTTGTTGGGGTGAGATGGTATCTCATTGTTGTCTTGATTTGAATTTCTTTAATAACTAAAGATCGTGAACATGTCCGCATGTGTTTTTTGGCTGCCTGGATCTGCTTTAGTGAAGTGTCTGTCCATCTCCTTTGCCCATCGCTTAATTGGATGGTTTATCTTCTTATTATTGATATTTTGTAGTATCTTATGGATTATGGAGATCAGGCGTCAGTCTGACATAGAGTTGCCAAATATTTTTTCCCATTCTGTGGGTGTTCTTTTAATTCTATTAATAAAGTCTTTGGATGAGCAAAAGTGTTTGATTCTTAATAGTTCCCATTTATCTACTTTCTCTTCTGTTGATTGAGGTTTCTTTGACAGATTTTGGAGTCTGTCCTCATTGTGTATTAAAACTTCCATTGTTGTTCCTACCTTTTCTTGTATGAGCTTTATCGTTTTAGGTTTGATATTTAGGTCTTTTATCCAGTTGGAGTTGGTTTTTGTATAAGGTGTAAGATATGGATCTTGATTCAGTTTATTGCAGATGGATAACCAATTTTGCCAGCACCATTTGTTGAAGATGCTGTTTTTACCCCAGTGTGATGTCTTAGGGCCTTTGTGGAATATCAACTGTTCATAGGCAGATGTTGTCATCTCTGGGGTCTCAATTCTGTTCCATTGATCACTCTGTCTGTTCTTGTACCAGTACCAGGCTGTTTTGACCACTGTGGCACTGTAGTATGTTCTAAGGTCGGGTAATGAGAGGCCTCCCAGTGTGTTCTTCTTCGTTAGTAGTACCTTACTTATCTGGGGCTTCTTCCCTTTCCAAACAAAATTGGTGATTTGTTTCTCCATCTCATTAAAAAGTGATGCTGGAACTTGTATTGGGATTGCATTATACAAATAAATTGCTTTGGGTAAAATAGACGTTTTCACACTGTTAAGTCTTCCGATCCATGAACAGGGTAGGTTTTTCCATTTATCTAAGTCTCTTTTAGTTTCTTGTAGTAAGGGCTTGTAGTTCTCTTTGTAAAGGTCTGTTGTTTCTCTAGTTAAATTAATTCCTAGGTACTTGATCTTCTCAGGGCTATCGTAAATGGTATTGATTTGATAATTTCCTCCTTAACCGTCTCGTTGTTGGTATAAAGGAATCCTACTGATTTACTTATGTTTATCTTGTATCCTGAGAGTTTGCTGAACTCTTCTATCAGTTTGAGTAGCTTACTTATAGATTCCTTGGGGTTCTCTGCATATACAATCGTATCATCTGCGAACAGGGAGATTTTAACTTCCTCTTTGCCGATGCAGATGCCCTTTATTTCTTCGTCTTGTCTGATTGCTCTGGCTAGAACTTCTAGCACAATGTTGAATAGGAGAGGTGAAAGTGGGCATCCTTGTCTAGTTCCTGATCTCAAGGGAAAGTCTTTCAGTCTCTCTGCATTCAGGATGATGTGCTTTGCCCATTTTTTAATTGGATTATTTGTCTTTTTCTTGTTGAGGTTTTGTAATACCTTGTAGACTATGGAGATTATAGATTGATTGGATTCGTGGTAACCAGTTTTTTTTTCCCAGTCTGTAGGCAGTCTTTTGGTAAAGTCTTTGGATGAGCACAATGTTTGAGTTTTAGGAGTTCCTAGTTATCTATTTTCTCTTCTGGTGTCTGTGCCTTGTTAGTAATATTTTGTAGTCTGTTTATGCCATGTATTAGGGCTTCCAGCATTGTCCCTGTGTTTTCTTCTGTGATCTTTGTCATTTTAGGTTTTGTATTTAGGCATTTGATCCATTTTGAGTTAGTTTTTGTGCATGGCGTGAGAGAGATGGGTCTTGTTTCATTTTTTTGCAGATGGATATCCAGTTATGCCAACACTATTTGTTAAAGAGAGTCTTTCTCCCCAGGTTTTGGACTTTAGATCTTTGTCAAATATCAGTTGCTCATAGGTGGATCATGTTACGTTTGAATTCACAGTTGTGTTCCATTGATCTATGTATCTGTTTTTGTACCAATGCCAGGCTGTTTTGACTACCATGGCAGTGTGATAGGTTCTAAAGTCAGGTAGTATGAGGGCTCCTACTTTGTTCTTCTTCAGTGGTTTCTTCTCTTTCCATATGAAGTTGTTTCATATTTGTTTCTCCATGTCATTAAAAATACCCTTAGAATTTGTATTAGGGTTGCTTTGTATCCATCTATCGCTTGGGTAGCATAGACATTTTCACAATGTTAAGTCTTCCTATCCATGACAAGGTAGGTTTCTAGATTTCTGTAGGTCATTTTTGGTTTCTTTCAGTTGAGTCTTGTAATTTTCTTTGTGTATGTCTTTTAAATCTCTGGTTAGATTTATTCCTAAGTATTTTATCTTCTTGGGGGCTATTATAAATTGAATTGATTTGGCGATTTCCTTTTCAGTGGTCTCTTTTGTTGGTGTAAAGGAATCCAACTGATTTATGTATGTTTATCTTGTATCCTGATACTTGGTTAACTCCTCTATTAGTTCCAGTAGTTTTTTTTGTGGATTCTTGCAGGGTTTTCTGTATATAAGATCATATCATCTGCAAATAGAGAGATTTTTACTTCTCCCTTACTAATGTGGATAATCTTTTATTTCTTTATCTTGCCTGATTGCTCTGGCTAGAGGCAACAGTGGGCATCCTTGTCAGGTTCCCCTTCTTGAGGCAAATACTTTAGGAGTTTCTCTATTTAGGGTGGTGTTGGCTGTTGGCTTTGTATATATGCCCCATATTCTGTTGAGGAATTTCCCGTCTATTCCTATTTTGCTGAAAGTTTTTAATGTGAATGGATGTTGGACCTTGTCAGATGCCTTTTCTGCATCAATTGATAATATCAAATGGTTCTTGTCTTCTGTTTTATTTATGTGGTTGATTACATTGATTATTTTTCTAGTTTTCAACCGTTCCTGCATCACTAATATGAATCACACTTGGTCATGGTGAATTATTTCTTTTTTTTGATACATTGCTGAATCCTTTTGGCTAGAATTTTGTTGAGGATTTTTACATCTAAGTTGATGGGAGATACTGGTCTGTAATTTTACCTTTTTGTGCTCTCTTTACCTGGTTTTGGTGTCATAGTTACGCTGGCTTCATAGAATGAATTTGGGAGTATTTCCTCCTTTTCTATGCTCTGAAGTACCTTTAGTAATAGTGATGTTAACTCTTCTCTAAAAGTATGGTAGAATTCTCCAGTGAAGCTGTCAGGGCCAGGGCTTTTTCAGTTGGGAGTTTTAAAATTTTCAGTCTCTTTTGTGATAAGTTTATTTATTTATTCTATTTCTATTCATGTTAGTTTTGATAAGTGATGTGTTTCTAGAAATTTATCCATTTCCTCTTGGTTTTCAAATTTATTAAAGTACAGTTTTTCATAGTACTCTGTTGTGACTCTTTTAACTTCATTTGGGTCTGTTGTGACATCACCCATGTCACTTCTTGTTTGAGTTGATTCCTGTTTTTGTTTTTGTCACTTTGGCCAGTGGTTTATTGCTTTTGTTGATCTTTTGAAAAAGCCAGCTTTTAGTCTTGTTAACTCTTTCAGTCATTTTCTGCTCTCAGATTCATTTAGTTCTGCTCTTATTTTTATTATTTGCTTTGTTCTGGTGCCTGAGGGGTTCTTTTACTGCTGTTTTGGCCCTTTCTTCTTTTTGGATGTGTGCATTTGTTGAGATAAATTGACCTGTGAACACTGCTTTTGCTGTGTCCCACAGGTTCTGGTAGGGTGTGCTTTCATTCTCATTTCACTGTATGAATTTCTTTACTCCATCCTTGATTTCTACTATAACCCAGTTGTTTTTGAGTAAGATGTGGTTCAGTTTGTTTTTTTCCTTTTTATGTTATTAATTTCCACTTTTATGGCTTGATGGTTTGAAAAGAATGCTTTGTAATATTTCAGTACTTTGAATTTTGTTAGTGGTAGCTTTGTTGCCTAATATCTAGTCAGTTTTGGAGAATGTTCCATGTGCATTTGCAAAGAAAGTATTCTTGACTGCTGTTGAGTGGAATATTCTGTATATGTATATGAGACCAAGTTGCTTAATTGTCACATTTAGATATTCTGTGTCTTTATTGAGCTTTTTTCTCAGTGTTCTGTCTTTCAGTTAAAGTGGTGTCTTGAAGTCTCATACTGTTATTGTGGAGCTGTCTATGTTTTCAGTACAGTTAGTGTTTGTTTTATCTATTTTGGAGCTCTGTCTTTGGATACATAGATATTTAATATGGTTATACCCTCTGGAGTATTGATCCTTTAATTATTATATAGTGTCCTTATGCAATGTGGTAGAATTTACTTTAAAGTACATTTTATCAGAGGTTAATGTTGCCACTTGTGCTCTTTTTTGAATGTTGTTAGTTTGATACATTTTTTTCCTATCCTTTCAAGTTTTAGTTTGTTCATGTCTTGTGTGTAAGGTGTGTCTCCTGTAAGCAGCATATAGATGGGTTTTGTGTATGTGTGTATGCTTAATCATATCTGCCACTCTCTATCTTTTATTGGTGCATTTAATGTATTTGCATTCAGCACGGTTATTGATAGGTATGAGTTTAGTGCTGTCATTTTAATGTCTTTTTTTGTGCATTGTAGACAATTCCTCTGTTCCATTTAATGTTCTGTGGTGAGTCTTTTTATGTGTTTTTCAAAGTTGGTGGCTTTGAATTTGCTGAGACGTAATGTTTTTCTTGTTTTTTACTTCTGTTCATAAGATTGATAGTGCCCTTTGTGGTTACCTTAGTATTTACCCCCATTTTTCCTAAATTTAAACGAGTCCTTAATTTCTTTTTTTTATTATGATTGAATGAAAATGTACTTTCCCGTATAAATTGCACGCCCACCTATATGCAGCTTCCACTGCTCTCCCTGCCCGGTGACAGCACACTCTTCCTTTCTGCTCCATACATGTCTTATCTTCCCAGCAATCTCCTATCTCCTCCTTTCCACTCACTCCCCTGCCTCCAGTAAGAGGTCAGCAGGATGACATCCTATAGAGGCATAGAACCATAAAGTGCACACCTGATATGGTCACTCTGTGTTGCCAAGTCCAATCCGTTCCTGTCTAAACAGTTGACTTCCATTATGATTAATGGACAGAGGGAACATGAGGGCCAGGGGCCATGCTTCCAGGGAAACTCTGAGGCCCCTAGACCATCAATTGTGGCCTTTCAGTGGAGATCTCAGGGTGCACCCCTTTTTATTCTTGGGTTGCCAGTCTTAATTTTTTATATTGCTTTGGGTTCCTCTCCATATGAAAGGTCTATGATTACATTTTATTTTAAATCTTTCTTTTCTGTTATAATGCTTACAGAATGACATGTTTGTTTTTGTATTTTCAGTGTTTTGCCTTTGATTTATTTTTGTGATTCTCCTGGTTGCATTGATACCTACTTGCTCTGTTTTAGGTTCTAGTTTTGTGTTGCTGTCTGATTTTATTGATTTCCTAACCAAAGGACTTCTTTTAGTATTTTTTGTAATTTTGGTTTGGTTTTTGCAAATTTTCTTTATTTCTGTTTATCTGGAAATGTCCTAATTTCACCATCATATTTGAGGGACACTTTTACTGGATATATAGTTCTTGGCTGGCAATTTTTTTCCTTCAAGATTTTGTATATGTCCTCACATTGCCTTCTTGCCTGCATGGTTTCTGTTGAGTCATCCAAGCTCAGTGATTTTGATTTCCTTTGTAGGTTATTATTCATTTATACCTAGCCACTTTTAGAATTGTCTTCTTTAGTTTTGGCAAATTTGATTATAATATGTTTTGCTGTCTTTCATTTGAGATCTTCCTTGTGTGGAGTTAGCTGAACATCTTGGATAGGTATATTCTCATCTTTCATGATATCAGGGATGTTTTCTGTCAACAAATCTTTGACAGTTCCCTCTGGATTTTCTATTATCCTCCTGCTTCTGTTATTCCAGTCACTGAAAGATAATTCATCTTTATAGGATCCCACATAATCTTAGTATTTCTTGATCTTTTAAAATTATTAAAAAAAAATCTTTTATCTAATTTTTCCTTAAATATTTTGATGTTAAAATGTACTTTATCTTCAGCATCACAGATTCGGCCTTCCATTGGATCAGTTATGATCTTTTGGCTTTCTGTTGTTGTCTAATTGTGTAATTTTATTATTAAGTTTCTGAATTTCTTATTCTTATTACTCTAGGCTTCCTTGCAGCCTGTTCAATTTGTCATTGTACTCTGCCTCATTTTGCTGCATTTCCTTCTTGATCTCTTGAAGAACTTTATTATTCTTTTGTACCCTACCTCTTGAGAATTTCAGAAAGTTCTCTCCTTCTGGAAAATTTGAATCTGTTTTGAGAGCTTTCTGAAGTCATCATGATCTGCCTCTTTAAGTGGTTTGAAATTGGCGGTTGTCTTCAAGCCATCAGTAAATTGTATTTATTTTATGTTTACCAATTGTGTTCTAGGTTCTTATTTTGTTTTGTGATGTCCAAATAGGCCGGTCGTGTTTGATAGTTTGGTTATTGTTTCCTTTGAGTCTCTAACGTCTTGTTACTAGGTGGTTAGAATTATTACTAGCCGTGTGACCCCAAAGTCCATTTACTTTTCCTCTATGTATTCAGCTCCTGTGTGTAGGTAGTCAGTCACCAAGTCACCAGATGCAGGCTGTTGCCTAATGTCTTAGATGGGCAGAGGTGATGCTGTAGAGATAGGTATCTGGCTGCAGCTATTGAGAAAGGCGGGGGCCTAAGAGGTGTTCTAGAGTGTCTGTGAGGATGTCTTGTCCCCGTATGTCTGAATCTACGTGAAGGAACAGTTTCTGCCCTGAATTTCTGGCTCTAGGGAGTCAGCAAATATTTTTTCTTTTTCCCTTCCCCCTGTTTGTTAAATTGTTCCCTGTCTGAGTCTTGGAGAATGGCTCAGAGTGGGCTTAAGGAATCCTACTTTCAGTTCAATTAATAACCTCAGAATCCAGAGCCAAGCATAATGTAGATACAGGAAGGGGAAGCCCTGGGAGATAGGAGAGAGGTTTATACTGAGTGATTTAAACCCCGTGCACATTAGTTTATACAAAGACAGCTTTTAATGATCTCATGCTGTTTTTCATTGGTTCTGGAGGTGCGAATGGATTCTCCAATTGGTTTCACCTGGTGGGGAGGGCACCCTCCAGTTGCCTCAGCTCACCACACTAGCTGCAGCCATTTCCTGGTGGGTCAGGTCTAGTGAATCCTATTCTCCCTTCTTGATTATTCAGTCTGACTCCTCAACTTTATCTTTGATGTTCTGGGCTCCTAGGATGTCATATATAATGGAGTAATTTGTTCTTTGGGTCTTTGTTGTTAGAGGGGTCAAAGGAAGCATCTCACTACTCCACCATCTTGGCCCTGTCTGTACCATTTTTCTTGTTACAGCCCTAGGGCATGGTATCAGGAGAGACCAGCCCCTAGAAAAGAACATCATGCTTGGTATCTTAGAGGCTGTGATCTTTAGAGAAGCAAAATCAGTAAAATGTATAAATATATAGAGAGGTTTATATTAAGAAAATAGCTCATGTGGCTGTAGACGCTGGAATGTTCCAAGTCCGTGGGTTAGACTGGCGGCTTCTCCTGATTCACATAACTGTAGGGGCTGGTGAACCCAAGATTAGTAATTCAGATGGTAGAGTTCTGGCTCACAGGCTGCAAAGACTGGCAGATTCTAAGATTGGCAGGCAGGATGGCAGATAATCTGCTAGCTCAAGTCCTAAGAACCAGGGATCAGACAAACAGGAGCCAGCTGCACGATTCATTGTGAGCAAAAGCCTTGCCAGAAAATCCAACCATATTGGATGCTGGCCACATCCCCAAGGAAACTCTCTTTCAGGTGATAGGCCACTCACAGCAGATCCCGTCATGGAGGTAATCACCTTATTTCAGATCTCATCATGGAGAGGAGTATATCATTATAGATTGCCAAACTACATTGTAGCTGCCAAACTGCTAAGAATCATGGGCCAGCCAAATTGACACACAGCCTTAGTGATCACATTTGGTAGAGGGTCAACAAAAAGGAGGAAGACCGTCATGACACAGTGGCTCCAAAAGTGGGTTTACTTATAACAAAGATTGTGAGGGTGGTACAGGACTGGGCATTATTTTGTTCTGTTGTACATAGGTTCACTGTGAGTTGGAACCTACTTGATGGTGCCTAATAACAGTAAGTCCACATGTGGAGGTATAAGGAAAAAGCATATTTTCAGAGTTGTAGAATTACTGAGGTAGCTGAGAGTCTCTGATAGTGGCCCAACCCTCAGCCTGATGCAAGGACCTTCTGACACCATTCCAGACAAGAGAACGTAGAGCTTCTGGCCACAGACCTGAAAGGACACCCCTTGGATCTGAAGGACTGGCTTTTGTTAAGCTCTTCATGGAATCCAGCTTTCAAAAGGGAGATGTTTCTGGGTAGGGAGCTGATAATTTAATTAAAGATCATTAATTAAAGCTAGGCTACTAGTGTTTAAGTGCTGGTTGCTTTGTATTGTATTGGGATAGCACTTGTACTCATTTGTAGTAAGTCCCAGAAGAGGAATGTTCTTTTATGTTGTTTCCTCGGTTTCTTATAATTATTTCTGTTGATCTATAATCACAGTCTCACCTGTACTGATGCCACATGCACTCTCAGCTTAGTCTTTGGAGTTGGGGTCTTTTGTACTAGTAAAGCCCTGGGACCACTGTGTCCCAGACTGTAAGATTGTTTCATGGCACATCTCACTAACCCCTGGCCACATCAACAGGCCAACCCCAGTGCCAGGTGACCCTTTGTATCTTCCCCACCCAGAAACAGAAAGAGAGAAATCCAGGAACTTCCTCTGTGTGTGCCTGTGTGTCCAGGAGTATTTAAGGAGGGCTAAACTGCTTGCCCCATTTGTTTTTCTCTGGTGATCTGAGTGGGCTTAGTGGCAGTAGAGTATTGTTACAGAAGAATGGTTGTTGGCAAGACTCCAGACTCCTCTTCTGGTGCAGCCACCATAGTTGTGTGGAACTTTAGGCAAATTGCATACTCTGATTTCTAGTTTTCTAGTCTGTGGAACAGGGAGACTGTGATGGTAAAGGTGTGTGTCAGCTTGCCTGGGGTGTGGTTCTCAGTGGTTAGGCAGTCGTGATGTTGTGATCGCTTCCACGATGAGCTTTGATGTACTGTGATAACCTCCACGATGGGATTTGCTGTGAGTGGCCAGTCAGTTGAAAGGGAGTTTATTTGGGCATGTGGTCTGTATCAGATGTAAGTGAATGTTCTGGTGGGGCTCTCAGGCTTTTCCTTCTGCCAGATCGTGCAGCTGGCACCTGTTTGTCTGACCTCTTTTTGTTCTTGGGACTTGAGCTAGAAGTTTACCTGCCATCTTGCCTGCTAATCTTGGGATTCATCAGTTTTAAAAGCTTGTGAGCACATGCCATGCTCTTTGACCTGCTGATCTTGGATTTGCCAGCCCCTGCGGCTACCCTATAGGGTCGCTATGAGTCAGACTCAACTCTGTGGCAGTGGATTTGGTTTATTTCGGTGGTCACATGAATCAGGAGAAGCTTCTATCTTGACTCGTGGACTTGGCACATGCCAGCTTTACAACCTCATGGTCCATTTCCGTAATATAAAAATATATCTATTTATACCTTTTACTACTTTCCTGGAGAACTTGGCCTAAGGCAGGGACTAATTTGTTACTTGAGGGAAATTGAGAGCATAAATTTGAGTAGAAGAATGGCTTTGAGAATATGGTAGAGTAGTAGAGCAAGATAATGTTATAGGGAAAGTTAGTTACTGAATACAGTAATAGTTATTAGAAGTAGTGAGCTTCTAGCAAGACTCAAGAGCTTTGGAAAGAAATTACAGATTTATAGTAGACAGCAATAAAATATTGTTTCTCTGGGTAGCACAGACATTTAAGCACTTGAACACTTCCTGGGTCGAGCCCACCCAGAGGTGCCTGGTGATCTACTTGCAAAAGGTCACAGCATTCGAAAGTCTGTGGGATAGTTCTTTTCTGCACGCAAGGCTGCTGTGGGTCAGAATCAACTCAGTGGCAAATAGCACAGTGTTGTTTCTTAAAGTATTATTTCCATGATGCAACCAGTGATCAGCTGTTGATTGATCAGTTACTGTGTACAAGGCTGTATCTTGGGCACGATGAGGTAGTTTACTTACTCTTTAATTATTTTTAATGGGTGAAGATATGTATTATTATAGTTGTATCATTACAAAAGTCAATTGTACACATAAAATAAAAGTATCTTTTGGTGGCAGAGCGATGAAGTGGTTGAGAAAATGTGTTCTGTGGCATACTACATGGACTTGAGTCTCTGCTCCACCACGTATTAGCTTCTGTGACCTTGGGCAAGGTACTTGACCTCTCTGCACTTGAGTTTCTTTCTCTTTAAAATGGTGCCAGTAATACCTCCAACCTTGTTGGGTTATTGTGAGAATTAAATGAATTAAATGACATGAGAACTGTAAAGTGCTTAGAACACTATTTGGCAAATGGGGAGGACTCATACATGGCTAGTATCATCACTTGCCTAGTCCCAGGAGTCTCAGAATAGTATCCGTAGTTCCTAACCTATTTCTGTGGATTTAGCCTTCTTTTGCTTGTATTTTTAAAAAGTTTTTTTATTGTGATAAGTTCATATTTATGCTCATGTATCTCTATATTGATACCAAATATGTCTCCAGCTGGGAATCTTTTTTGACACTGATCTGTTTAGGATACTCAGAGTAATATCCCACTAAACAAACAAATGACTTGATGTACGTTGGTTCTTAGCAAATTCCCAGATGGTGGGCTTCTCTTAAGCAGTACAAGAGAAAACTTGACAGTCTTGGGGAGACAAGGCCTGTGTGAGGTCTAGGAGACGGTACTGAAGGAGTTAGTCGCTGCTTTAGCCACTGGGGAATTTTTCAAAGGGAACAATTTCACAGTGATTTTATCAGTTACTTTAGAAGTTTGAATTTTAGAGGAGAGATATTTGCAGTGCTATTTAAAAGTAATATTTGAAAAACCCAATTAAAATGTGCTAATTTAATTTATATAAGATGTGTTGCTCCTTTTATGTCTTAGAAAAATGATCCAATGTCCCCCCAAAATTTTATCACATCACATTCCTTCCTGCCAATACTTAAGAAGAGCACTTTTTATAACGCACTAGAGAACAAGACAGATTTGGGATTCTAATACATAAGTAACATTAAATACTAAAATTTTACCACTGCACATAATTGTTAATTTTTTGTCTGGTCCTGAGCTGAATTGTTCAGAATTGAATAAGAGAGGGAAGAAGGATCAGAAATTATTAAAAAAATTACCAGGTAAAGATTTCAAAAATAGTTATGTAAAGAACTCAAGCTGAGCAAATCCTTCCTCTAGTGAAAGAGCTATTAGACTGATCAAGATTGCTTGAGACAAGCATTTTAATTCTCTCAAAATTGACCAAAGGTCATAGAACAAATTGAGAAGCATTTGTTCAGGAAAATAAGCTGAACCTTGGAATTTTGATAAGACTAATGAGAAGTTGGAGACCCTGGTGGTGTAGTGGTTAAGTGTTACAGCTGCTAACCCAAAGAAGTTTGGCAGTTCGAATCCACCAGGTGCTCCTGGGAAACCCTATGGAGCAGGTAGTTCTACTCTGTCTTGTAGTGTTGCTGTAAGTCAAATTGACTTCAAGGCAGTGGGTGTTTTGGTTTTTTTTTAAGTGAGAAGTTATGGTGCTTGAGGTGTAACTGCCCCCGTCCCCCAGCTCCCTGTTACGGAAGATGTATTTTGAAGCGACGTGGCAGAGCATGAAGTCTGGTGTATTCCGTTCCTCCCAGCTGCTAGTCTGGGTATATGGGCAGTCTGTGAAGACCACTAGCTCTCATATTCTCCCACCTCTGTGTTGTGGAAGTTGGATTCTGAGTGGATTTGGTCAGCAGCCATAGCATTTAACCAGGAAGGGGTAGAAAATTGAGACAAAAGGAAATGGGGAACCTAGGGAGGAGATAAAATGGTGGCACATTTAGGGGAATTAAACCAATGTTATGGAATGCTTTATGTCCAAACTACTTAAATGGGAAGCTGATTTGCTCTGTAAACTGTTACCTGATGTACAATAAAAATAAGTTAAAGTGCAGATTTGGATTCAGTATATGTGGGGTGTGCATGTTATATCTTCCTGATGTCTTGACTCTTACCATTATAAAGTATCCCTCTTTGTCTCTGGTAGCACTTTTTTTGTCTTGAGGTCTATGTTGTCTGATATTAGTCTAGTCATTCTGGCTCTCTTGTGGTTGTTGTTTGCATAGTATCTCCTTTTCCATAACATATTTCCATTTCCATAAACATATGCAAATGTCGAGCAAGGATTCCGATCCGAATGAACCAGTCTGAAGCCCTGTTAGTGCAGAGGTTCTGCCCAGAGAGGCTTTAGTAAGCTATGCAGACTGACAGCTCTGAGACAGTACCTGAGGAGGCAGACTTGATTTGGGATAGAATAGCACCCATGTCCAGAAGCACCGGAGGAAACAGTATCATATGGCAAGCAGAGAAGACCAGCAGTGCTATGACACTGGTTAGAAGCAAACAAAATGGCAGATCAGCCCAGACTTTAACGGAGAAATGCAGGGAAAGAGATTACTCAGAGTTCTACAGAAGTCACAACCCAACCCTGGTGGTCCAGAGGGCTGTGTACCTGCAGTAGGCTGTATCCATTCAGGAGCAATAGGAGATGATATTTGCTAGCTACTAATCCCTGGTTGAACACAGAGCAGTCCGGTAAACTTCCTGAACTGTGAAAGCATTCCCCAGGTACATAAATCTGAGGGTGAATGACAGGAGTCTAATTACCCAGAGTGCTTAAGTACAGCCTCTGTCCACTCACTGTCTGAACATGAAGCTTACTGGGAGATGACGCCTCTGAAACTAGGGTTAAAGGATTTAAGTACAACCACTGTCTACTCACTGGCTGAACATTAAGCTTACCCAGAGGTGACACCTATAAAACCAGGGTTAACAAAACTGGACAGAACAGTGACATCAGAGGATTCATGTTGCAGTGGTGGGAAGGAAAGAGATGTGGAAATAGACTTTACAAAATTAAGCTAAGGAAGTCTCCAAACAAATAAACAAACTAAAAACGACACAGCCAAAACAAGCCTTAGGGTGAGGGTAGGGAAATCAGAATCCAGAGTTCCTATATTATCTAGAATGTCCAGTTTTCAGCAAAAAAAAAAAAAAAAAAAAAAGAGATGCAAAGAAATGCAAAAGTGTGGCCCACACATAACAAAGAAAGTACAACTGCATAGTTCTTCTCTTTCCTAATTCCAAAAGCAATTGTATGAAAACAGGAAGGAAAAGGGCAGGCGGTATAGGAAGAGAGTATCAAAGTGGTAGGTGTATAAGTAGAACCATGTTAATAATACTAAGAATGATTGGAGTGAACAATCTACTCAAAAAGCAGACATTGTCACACTGGAGAGGATTGCTGATGGTGCAGTGGTTAAAGCACTCAGCTGCCAGCCGAAAGCCCAGCAGTTCAAATGCACCAGCTGCTCCGTGGGAGAAAGATGTGTAAGTCTGCTTCTGTGAAGATTTACAGCCTCAGAAACCGTATGGGTCAGTTCTACTTTGTCCTGTAGGGTTGCTATGGGTCAGAATTAACCCCAGTGGTAGTGGGTTTTTGGGTGGGTCAGATTGAATTAAAAAAAATGAGATCCAGCTATATATTGGCTACAGGAGACATATTTTAGATTCAAAGATATAGCTAAGTTGAAAGTAAAAGGGTGGAAAAAGAGATACTGTGCAAACAACAACCAAAAGAGAGCCAGAATGACTATGCTGATATCAGACAACATAGACCTTAAGACAAAAAAAGTGTTGCCAGGGACAAAGAGAGATACTTTATAATGGTAAGAGGCAAGACATCAGGAAGATATAACAGTTTTAAACGTATATACACCTAATAACAGAGCTCAAAGTACATGAAACAAACTGATAGAATTGAAAGGAGAAAGACAGTTCAGTAATACAGACTTGAATACTGATAGTGGATAGAGCTAGACAGAAAATCAACAATGTAGAAGATTTGAAGAGGGCTTTTAACCAATTAGGCCAAACAGACATCTGTAGTACACTCCACCTAACAATACCACATAAAACCAACCAACCAAACAAACCAAAGGCCACTGCCCTTGAGTCAATGCCAACTCATAGCGACCCTATAGGACTGAGTAGTACTGCCCCATAGAGTTTCCAAGAAGCACCTGGTGGATTTGAACTGCTGACCTTTTGGTTAGCAAGCATAGCACTTAGCCACTATGCCACCAGGGTTTCCACGCATGAAACAGGTCTCAAAAAATTTAAAAGAACTGAAATCATGCAAAGTATGTTCTTCAGTCATGGTGGAATTAAATTAGAAAACAGCAATACAAGGGAATGTGGCAAATTAAAGAACACTCATAAATAACCAGTGGCTCGAAGAAGAATCACAAGAGAAATTATAGAAGACTTTGAAATGAGTGAAAATGAAAGCATAGCATTCTAGAATATGTTGCATATAGATAAAACAGTGGTTAGAGGAAAATTTACAGCTGTCAATGTCTATATTTTTAAGAGAAGAAAAATCTCAAAACTGTCTACATTAAGAAACTAGAAAAAGAAGAGCAGACTAAACACAAAGCAAGCAGAAAGAAAGAAACAGTAAAGATGAGAGTGAAAGTAAATAGAAGCTAGAAAAGTAATACAGAGAATTAAAAACAAGTTGCCTCTTTCAAATTGACAGATTTTAGCTACACTGATCAAGAAAGAAAGAAAGATTCAAATTACTAAAATGAGGCATTAAGGAAGAGACATCACTACTGATCTTAGAGAAATTAAAAGGGTTATAAGGGAATACTATGAGTGACTCACACCTTACTGGTGGGAATGTAAAATGGTGCAGCCACTTTGGAAAACAGTCTTAACAGTTCCTCAAAAGGTTAAATACAGAGTTATCATGTGACCCAGCATTCCACTCCTAGGTGCATACCTAAGAGAAATGAAAAGTCCACACAACAATATGACTGTTTATAGGAGCATTATTCATAATAACCAAAAAATAGAAACAACCCAAATATCCATAAGTTGATGAATGGGTAAGCAAAATATGGTTTATCCATGCAATGGACTATTATTTGGCAATTGAAAAGAATGACTTACCGATACATGGTACAACGTGGATGGACCTTGAAAACCTTATGCTACGTGAGAGAAACTAGCCACAATAACCAAATAATTCCAGTATTCAATATATGATTCAATATGCTGCAAAAGACCTCTTTAAAGTGTTGAAAAGATGTCACCTTGAAGACTATGGTGTACCTGACCCCTGCCATGGTATTTTCAGTTGCAATCATATGCGTGCTAAAGCTGGACAATGTATATATAAGGAAGATGGAAGAAGAACTGACGCCTTTGAATTGTGGTGTTGGAAAAGAATATTGAGTGTCCCATGGACTGTCAAAGAACAAACAGATGTGTTCTGGAAGAAGTCCAACCAGAGTGCTCCTTGGAAGCAAAGGTGGCAAGACTGCGTCTTACATACTTTGGACATGTTGTCAGGAAGGATCAGTCCCAGGAGAAGGACATCATGCTTGGTAGAGTGGAGGGTCAGCGAACAAGAGGAAGACCCCGATGAGGTGGATTGTCACAGTGGCTACAATGGTGGGCTTAAGCACAAAAACAATTGTGGACATGGTGCAAGACTGGGCAGTGTTTCCTTCTATTGTGCGTAGGTTACTATGAGTTGGAACTGACTCAATGGCACCTAACAACAACTTTTTAATAAAATGTCCAGAAAAATAAAATCTTTAGAGACAGAATAGATCAGCATTTGCTTTCAGCTAGGCATGGGAATGAGAGTGATCGCTAATGGGCTTCAAGTGATGGAAATGTCCTAAAATTAGATTTAGGTGAGGATTGCACAGTTCTGTAAAAATATAAAAATCATTTTAATTGTGCACTTAAAGTGAGTGATTTTCTGATATGTAAATTATATCTCAATAAAGCTTTTGTAAAAGATTGCCAACAAACTGGTGTTAAAATGCAGTGTTCATTTGTGTCTGGCTGTCTGTCTTCCTCTTTCTCTTTTATGTCCCTCCTCCCACACCACTCCAGCTGCAGGACAAGATGTGTCATTCTGTTTATTCAAGTCTTTAAAGTGATATATTTCTCCGTGAAGCTTTATATTTTTCTTCATTCAATCAGTTGCCTAGGAGATAGTGAGTCTGAGGGATCAAGAAAACACTGTTTTGCTAGGGATGACCTAAATATTAGATAATCGGTTTGAGAAGGGCAGAAAACTGGCTGTGGCATTCTGTTGTTCATTTCTTGTGAAAAAATGACACTCCCTGTAAATAAAAACCCAAACCTCTCATAGTCTAAATTCTATACTTTATAGAGTCTTTGCTAGAAGGGAAAGGACTCATTATGTTTCCCATTTTTCTTGCCATTGTCAGTAACTCTGCAGTAACTGTTTTTGCTCATCTGTCTTCTCTGTAGCTCTGATGATTTCCTTAGGAATGATTGTTAGATGTAGAATTACCAGACAAAAGCATGTATGTATTTTATGGAACTTTGATTCATATTATCAAATTGACTTCCTGAAGGCTTGCACCAAATTGCACTTCCACGAGAACTGGTGAGAGTGCTTTTGAGGTTTTTAAGCATGAATTTCCTTGATGAATAGAGTGCTTGGTCATTTTTTCGTCTCGCATTCGTTCATATTCTTTGCTCTTTATATTGAGATCTTTGTGTTTTTTCTTAGCATGAATATATTATTCTGTGGTAATTTGTCACAAATTTTGCTTCCTGGTTTGTTTCCTTTTCATTTTATTGTAATAGATTTTAATGTACAGAAATAGCATATTTTTATGTAGAATAAGTGTATTGATGTTTTCTTTTGTGACTTATGTGAATAAATTCTCATCCAAGTTTTCTTCTCATTTCTAGTGGCTTCATTCCTTACTTTAATTTTTAAATCTATATGGAATTTTGATTTATGAGCATAGTATCCACATTGATTTTTTTTTTTTAAATAGCCACTTTTCCAGGGCAATTTATTGAATTTTCCAGGCCTTCTCCATTAATTTGTGATACCTCATTTGTCATATAATCTTATTAAATATATTAGGGTCTTTTGATTCTGTACCATTAATTTCTGTCACCATTCTTGTACCAATATTAGCTAATGTGGCTCTATAGTACTTTGAATATATAATATGGCAAATTTTTGTCATTCCTATTACCATTCTTAATTTTTAAAAAAAATTAGCTATTTTTTACATGCTTATTTTCAAATCATGTTACCAAGTTAAAGAGATCTTATTGGGAGTTAGATTTCAGTTGTATTAAAATTATAAGCCACTACGGAAAGAATTAACACTTTTTCAGCATCTTTTGTTTAAAAGTTTTTCATTGTCATACAAACTATCTTTGTATACAAGCCTGTAAGTGACAGACATTTCTGTCTCCACTGCTCTTCTCCAAACCTCACAGTAGACCAGTTCTTGCTAATATGTCACCACATTAAACATACATCCTCTTCTGAGTTCTTAACAGCTAATTGTAGTCATCTGATAACATGGTATTATGTCACTCTATTTAGACAAGTCTTAGTTACAGTTTTAGTTGTGCAGTCTGGCTTCTTACAAATGTAATTCCAAGGTAGATTGTGGTTGTTGTTGATTTTTATAAAAAGGATCGTCCCTCCGTCACTCTTGCTTATCTATGATACATAGAAGCGTTTAACTTTGAATTTTTTCTTTATAACAGCTTTCGTAGAGCAGTCTTGTTAACTCAAAAAATATGCTCCTTTATATTAAAAGAGAATTGTTTGTATTGATCAGTCACTAGCTTTCAGAGAGTGAATGGGTGGATTGCTGGTAATTATAAAATATTAATGTCTGAGCATATAACATTTTATAACCAAAAGTTTCTTAAATCAGACCTTTAGAGTTTGTGGAGAGGTAGAGACTGACACATTCACTCCACAGAACAATCCAAAGGGTGACACAGGAAGCATCATTATCAGTCTGTTTTAAAAGTAGGAAAGTGAGATGGGAAGAAGAGGAATGACCTCCCCATGGCACCAATAAAAGGCAGAGATGGAAGTTCATTTGCTGCCCTCATCACACAAAAATGAATGCAGTAATATGAGTTAATGGCATCAGAAAACCTCAGTGAATAGCTGATCATGAATGATTAGTTTTAGACATTTGTGGCTGCATTTCATTCTTTTGATGTACTTATATTCTTTTTGGGTTATTTGGGGTACGTGTTTAGGTTTTGTTTTTCTTTATTAGTTGTAGGCTCCTTAAAGGAAGAAGCCACATGTTACTCATCTTGGAACCAGTTTTAATTGTTGAATTGTAGGTACTCAGATACCCTAACCCTTTGGAAGGCGCTCTGGTGGTACAGTGGTTAAGCATTCAGCTGCTAATCGAAGGGTTGGTAGTTTGAACCCACCCGGTGGCTCTAGCAGAGATTGTCCTGGTGATCTGCTGTCATCAAGATGATGGGCTAGAGACCTCTATGGGGCAGTTCTGTCCTGTCACATGGGGTCTCTGTGAGTTGGGATTAACGTGGCGGCACCCAAGAACAACAACCTCTTTTGAAAGACAAATTACCAAAAAGAAAACTACCAGAGGCAGAAGCAGCTTATTAAGTGATATATGTAAGGGAAAAAGCTGTACTTCTCTGATTCAGAGAAATTGCCTTTGGCTCCTGAGAACTGTGGGAGAGAGGAGACTTACAAAGTGTCTGCTGTTGAAAGTGGATTGTGAGACAAAATACTAAACCTAGCACTGGGCCTGCTAGATGGCAGCTAGCAGAGAGTGAGAAAGCTAAATATGGCTGTAAAGAAAGAAATTTGAACTAGATCTTGAGTTAAAGAGATGGAAAGTCGAGTTCAATTATAAGGGTCATTCTGTGCTTGAGAGAAGGCACCAAAATTTTTCACATTTACTTGTATAACATGAGATGAAAGAGAATGCATCCAGGGCAGAGGAAGGTTAGGATTTTATGTGGTCATTTTAATCTATTTTTGGTTTTATATCCCACCCTAAGGTTTTTTGAGGTGAAAGTGTATACAGTTGAATGTATTTTCTGTACAATGATGTATTCACTCTTGCCTTTTTCTTGAATAAGGTCCAGAACTCAGCTTTTCCTCCTTCTGGGCTTCGCATACCCTAACATGTGCTTGTTCATCACTCTTTGTCGCAGCCACGGAGAGAAAGTTAAAATGTTTATCAAAAGGGATGTTTGGATTATATGATTAGCTATCAGTTTGGTTGGCTGCAGCCCAGTGTTATGAATGATCAGTAATGAGTATTGTGTTTAAGATTTCAATTTGAGTCACGTCTGCCTGCAGAGGAGCCCTGGTGGCTCAGTGGTTAAGTGCTGAGCTTCTAACCGAAAGATTGCCAGTTTGAACCCACCACCTCCTCTGTAGGAGAGAGATGTGTCGATGTGCTGTAAAAACTACAGCCTCAGAAACCCTATGGGGCAGGTCTCCTCGATCACATGGAGTCGTGGTACTTGTAATCAACCATGATTTTTTTCTTAACCACTTCTAATTCACTTGTTGAAGATGGTACCTTTGGGATGGAGAGGCTGAGCTCTTCTAGTGGTGCCATCTGGGCAGGATCCCAGATGGAAAGGGAACCCCCCCCGCATTCTCTTCTTATCCTCCCTTCGCCCAAAGGCAGACAGGGATGGATTCTTCAGTATTGTCATCCTTTGCAAAGGAAAACGACATTTCCACAGTGTTTTGCCACTGAGTTTTCCCTTTATTTCTCTTAATCCTTTCCTGTTGTTGCTGTTGTTAGGTGCCATCAAGTCAGTTGAGACGCATAGCAACCCTATGATCAGCAGAACAAAACACTGCCCAGTCTTGCACCATGTCCACAGTCATTTTTATGCTTAAGCCCATTGTTGCGGTCACTGTGTCAGTCCATTTCATCAAGGGTCTTCCTCTGTTTCATTGACCCTCCACGCCACCAAGCGTGATGTCCTTCTCCAGGGACTGATCCTTCCTGATAGCATGTCCAAAGTATGAAAGACATAGTCTTGCCATCTTTGCTTCCAAGGAGCACTCTGCTTATACTTCGTCCAGAATAGATCTCTTTGTTTTTGCGGCAGTCCATGGTACATTTAGTATTCTTCTCCCACATCACGATTCAAAGGCATCAGTTCTTCTGTCTTTGTTCATTGTCCAGCTTTCACATGAATATGATGCAACTGAAAATACCATGGCTTGGGTCAGGCACATTGTAGTCTTCAAGGTGACATCTTTACTTTTCAATACTTTGAAGAGGTCCTTTGCAGCAGATTTCCCCAGTACCATGTCTCTTTTGATTTCTTGACCACTGCTTCTGTGGCTGTTAATTGTGGAACCAAGTAAAATGAAGTCCTTGACAACCTTAGTCCTTTCTCCGTTTATGACACTATTGCTTACTGGTCCAGTTGTGAGGATTTTTGTTTTCTTGATGTTGAGGTGCAACCCATACTGAAGGCTGTGGTCCTTGATCTTCGTTGGTAAGTGTTTCAAATCTTCTTCATTTCCAGCACATAAGGTGGTGTCGTCTGCGTAACACAGGTGGTTAATGAGTCATTTTCCAATCCTGATGCTTCGTTCTTCTTCGTATAATCCAGCTTCTCAGATTATTTGCTTGGCATATAGATTGAAAAGGTGTGGTGAAAGGATACAGCCCTGATGCACACCTTTCCTGACTTTAAACCATGCAGTGTCCCCTTGTTCTGTTTGCACGACTGCTCTTGATCCATATACCGATTCCTTAAGAGCACAATTAGGTGTTCTGGAATTCGCATTCTCCACAATGTTAGCCAGAATTTAGCATGATCCACACAGTCAAATGCCTTGCATAGTCAATGAAACACAGTTAAACATCTTTCTGGTGTTCTCTGCTTTCAGCCAAGATCCATCTGACATCAGCAGTGATATTCCTGGTTGCATGTCCTCTTCTGAATCCAGCTTGAATTTCTGGTAGTTCCTTGTCAGTGTGCTGTTGTGGTAACTTTTGAATGATCTTGAGTAAAATTTTACTTTCATGTGATATTAATGACATTATTTGGTAATTTGTGCATTCAGTTGCATTACCTTTCTTTGGAATGGGCATAAATATGGATCTCTTCTAGTAAGTTGGCCAGGTAGCTGTCCTCCAAATTTCTTGGCATAGACAAGTGAGCACTTCTGCTGCTGCATCTATTTGTTGAAATATCTCAGTTGATATTCCATCAGTTCCTGGAGCCTTGTTTTTTGCGAAGGCCTTCAGTGCAGCTTTGACTTCTTCCTTCAGCACCATTGGTTCCTGATCATGTGCTGCCTCTTTAAATGGCTGAACATCAGCCAGTTCTTTGTGGTATAATGACTCTGTGTATTCCTTCTATCTTCTTTTGATGCTCCCTGCATCACTGAATGCTTTCCCTGTAGAATCCTTCACTGTTGTAACTTGAGGCTTGAATTTTTTCTTCAGTTCTTTCAGCTTGAGAAATGCCGAACATGTTCTTCACTTCTGGTTTTCTGTTTCCAGCTCTTTGAACATATCATTGTAATACTTTCTCTTGTCTTCTTAAGCTGCTGTTTGAAATCTTCTGCTTAGGTGTTTCACTTCACCATTTCTTCCTTTTACTTTAGCTACTCAGCATTCAAGAACAAGTTTCAGAGTGTCTTCTGACACCCAATTTGGTCTTTTCTTTCTTGTGTTTTTAATGACCTCTTGCTCTCTTTGTGGATGATGTTTTTGATGTTATTCCACAGTTTGTCTGGTCTTTGGTCTTTAGTGAATAACACATCAAATCTGTTCCAGAGATAGTCCTTAAACTCAGGAGGGATGTACTCAAGGTCATAGTTGGGCTCTCATGGACTTGTCCTAATTTTCTTCAGTTTCAGTTTAAACTTCCGTAGGAGCAATTCATGATCTGTGCTACAGTCAGCACCTGGTTGTGTCCTGACTGCGGATAGGGAGCTTTTCCATCATATTTTTCTACAGATGTAGTCGATTTGGTTTCTTGTGTATGCCATCTATTGAGGTCCATGTATACAGTCATTGTGTTGGTTAAACAAGATATTTGCAATGAAGAAGTCATTAGTCTTGCAAAATTCTATCATGCAACCTATGGCATTGTTTCTGTCACCAAGGCTGTATTTTCCAACAACGGATCCTTGTTCCTTGTTTCCAACTGTTACATTCCAGTCATCAGTAATAATCAATGTGTCCTGTTTACATGTTCGATTAGTTTCAGATTGCAGAAGCTGGTAAACATCTTCAACCTCTTCCTCTTTGGCTTTAGTGGTTGGTGCATAAATTTGAATAATGGTCATATTAACTGGCCTGCCTTGTAGGCATATGGTTATTATCCTATCACTGAACAGCAGTGTACTTCAGGACAGATCTTGAAATGTTCCTTTTGATGATGAATGCAGCACTTTTCCTCTTCAAGTTTTCATTCCTAGCATAGTAGACAATGTGATTGTCAGATTCAAAATGGCCTATACCAGTCCATTTCAGCTTACTAATGTGTAAGATATCAATGTTTATGCATTCCATTTCATTTTTGATGATTTCTGATTTTCCTAGATTCATAATTTTTACATTGCATGTCGCAATTATTAATGGATGTTTGCAGCTATTTCTTATGCTTACCTTATGCTATTACCCTCCTTACCTGATGCCATTACCTTCCTTGCCTGCTGCTGTTATCTGCTTTGACTCCTTCAGTGTTTCTCCAGATTCCCTTTTTATCTCTCTGTCTCTTATGCCTCACTCTTTAAGCTGCACCCAGTCCTGGAGTGGGTCCCTAAGGTGTGGATAGATGTGTGTATATGTGCGTGTGTGTCTTTATTTACATTTTTGCAGGGTTGAAGAGAATAACATGGATTATTGAAATCAGGATAGCCAGCAGAAACCCTTTTACAGCTTAACTCTTGTGTCTACAGTTTTACTCTAAATCTTTTTTAGAGAGGTCTGTGTAGCATGCTGTTTGGCTCTTCTTACTCCCTGCTGAACCTCTTTGGTGGAGATGTTAATAAATTTAAAAATGACCAGAAATCCAGCGGCAAGAAGGCAGAGAGGAAAGGAGGCAAGCGTCAGTTAGGTGGTTCTGCAGGATCAATCTCTCCAACCCTCCACATCTTCATAAATTATAAATGGTATTGATCTGTTCTCACTGATGTATGAACTTACTTTACCAAAAGCCCAGGTTGAAGTGGAAAATGGAAAGCAATCTTTTATTGGCACTGGTGAGTGTCAGCTTTATACTGAAACAAAACACAACAAACAAGACCACACAGGCCTGGATGGCCTCCCTTTGCACCCCAGCATTATATGACACAGATAGGTCTAGGATGACCAGCAAGACTTGATGAAATTCTGCAGATACCCTGTCCATTTTCATTTGTTTAGAACTAGAGTGTAGGTTACTTGAGGATGGGATACTGTTATGTAGCTTTGCAGCTGTCATAGTTTGAAGCTCAGAATGATTCTGAGACCTTGATTTTGGGATTGATGAGGCAACATTTAATTCTCAGCTCTACCAGCAATCTTGGGAAAGTCACTTCACCTTTTAAAGTGTTTGTTTCTCCACTGCAAATTGTAGGATTGATTAAGGTTTTTGTAGTATTTTAAAATCTGGGAACTATTTGTAAAACTTTTTATCTGTTTGTATGACAGATGTTTGTGTCTTCATTAGCACATAATTAGTTCTTCAAATCAGGGCTGTGGTACTTTTATATATAGTCCTTCAAAGAATTTTAACCTATATACTGTTATTTTGGCCATTGAGCCTTCTGACATGTTGAAAAGTGTAAGAATCCCCACTCCTTTCTTTGAAAACCCTTCCCAGGTTTCCTAAAGAAGGGATTTGGGTCCATTTTCTTTTCTTTTTTTCTTTTTATTTAACATAACTGAGTGAAAATGTACATTCACATGTAAATTTACATGCCCCCCTATATGCAGCTTCCGCTGCTCTCCCTGTCCGGTGACTGCACACTATTCCTCTCTGCTCCATACATGTCTCATCCTCCCAACAGTCTCCTTTCCCCTCCTCTCCGTCCACTCCCCTTCCTCCAGCCAGAGGTCAGCAAGATGATATCCTATAGATGTATAGAACCATAAAGTGCTTCCAACATATGGTTACTCTGCATTGCCAAGTCCATTCCATTCCTGTCCAAAGAGTGGACCTTTGTTATAATTTATGGGAAAGGGCAGCATCAGGGCCGGGGGCCATGCTCTCAGAGGAACCCCCAAACCGCTGGACCATCAATTGAGGTCTTTTAGTGGAGATCTCATGATGCACCTCTTTTTATTCTTGTGTTGCCAGTGAGGCTCCTCTCTGTGAGCTCCGTCATGGCTATCAGTGGTGGTGGCCGGGCACCATCCGGTTCTTCTGGTCACAGGTCGATGTAGGCACCCACTCTTGTGGGTCTCTCTGTCTTCTCGGTTGTCTTTACCGCATGCCATTTTGGCCCTCGGTGAGCATCCGTTCCTGCTGAGTTGGGACCATTTGCTGTGTCCTCGGATGGCAGCTTGGCAGCTTTTAAGACCCCAGACGCCACTCACCAATGTGGGGTGCAGAGAGCTCTCCCAGCAAAACGCTAGTTGTGCCAATTGGCCTGGAATTCGCCTAAGAGCATGGTCCCCCGCCCCCCGCCCCAGCTACTCTATCCTTGCAGTATTGAGTTAAGATGGAAGGAGTACTCAAGTTATGCTGAAGTCCACTTAATGTTGTTCTTGTTCCTAATGTGTGCTGTCACCGCTTTCTCCCAACTAGATTTCTAGTAACTACCTAAACTAAACCCTCCCCCCCTCGCCCTCCCTCCCTTCCTCCCCTCCCTTGCAGCTGTCAAAGAGTCTTTTCTTCTGTACACGAGTCTGTTTTTGAGATCTTATCGTAGAGGTCTCATACAGTATTTGTCCTTTTGTCGCTGACTACTCTCACTCAACATAATGTCTTCCAGTTGAAACCAGGTTAGGAGATGTTTCCTGGAATCATCGTTATTCTTTATCATTGCGTAGTGCTCCATTGAGTATATGTACCACAGTTTACCTATCCATTCTTCTATTGTTGGGCATCTGGGTTGATTCCAGCTTTTTGCTATTGTGGACTGTGCTGCAATAAACATTCTGGTGCATGTGTCCGTTGGTGTGAAAGGCCTTGAATCTGTAGGATATATTCCAAGTAGTGGAATTACTGGGTCAAATGGTATATCAATATCCATTTTTTTAAGGAAGCGCCAGATTGCCTTCCAAAGAGGCTGGACCATTTTGCAACCCCACCAACAGTGTAGGAGGGTTCCACTTTCTCCACAGCCTCTCCAGCATTTGTTGTTTTGTGTTTTCTGGATCATGGCCAATCTTGTTGGGGTGAGATGGTATCTCATTGTTGTCTTGATTTGAGTTTCTTTAATAGCTAACGATCGTGCACATGTCCGCATGTGTTTTTTGGCTGCCTGGATCTCCTCTTTAGTGAAGTACTGGGTCCATTTTCATATCGTGAATAGTCCCTTCTAGCTCCCAAACATTTGTTGAATGAATCAAGTTCCCACATCACCTGTCAGAAGCTTCTAGAGAACTTTGAAGAATTCTGGTTCTTGAATGCCCTCATAATGATTTTGATGAGTAATGAAGTTGAACCAGTGTTTCTGTCTTTGGTAAACTACCAATTCTTATCCAGTTCATGGCAATGTGGGCTTCTGCTAATCTTTACTCAGTTAGATATGGAGTTTAGATGGGTGGGTGAAATGAGTGTTCACTTTGCATTCAGCTCAGCATGCTTCAGAATACTACCTTTCTGAAATATGCAAAGTGTCATCTCCTTGTTTATTTCAATGTATGGGTGATAAAATTGTCCATGGCAGACTGGATTGAATTGTGGATACTAGGTGCCAACCCCATTCCCCGAATCTTTTTAGAGTGTGGCTGAAGGCTGCTAGCTAAATGATGTGTTTGTTTCACCATGTTTAATATTTCAAAACAAAGTTTTAATAAAGATATGTAAAAAGAAGTATAGAGTAATATGACAAATATGTACTACACCCATCACCAGGTAAGAAATTTAAAAAATTCGTGCCCGGCCACCACCAGTGATAGCCACGATGGAGCTCACAGAGAGGAGTCTCACTGGCAACACAAGAATAAAAAGGGGTGCATCCTGAGATCTCCACTAAAAGACCTCAGTTGATGGTCCACTGGTTTCGGGGTTCTCCTGAGAGCATGGCCCCCGGCCCTGATGCTGCCCTTAGCCATAAATCATAACGAAGGTCCACTCTTTGGACAGGAAATGGATTGGACTTGGCAATGCAGAGTGACCATGTATTGGATGCACTTTATGGTTCTATACATCTATAGGATATCATCCTGCTGACCTCTGGCTGGAGGAAGGAGAGTGGGTGGAGAGGAGGGCAGAGGAGGCTGTTGGGAGGATGTATGGAGCAGAGAGGAATAGTGTGCTGTCACCAGACAGGGAGAGCAGTGGAAGCTGCATATAGGTGGGCATGGAAATTTATATGGGAATGTACATTTTCACTGAGTCATGTTAAATTAAAAAAAAAAAAATTTAAAAAATTCATTACAGATGACATGTCATGTATGTTACCCAGTCTTAATTACATTGTGTGTGTGTGTTGAGGAAGAAGGGAACTCTTGGTGATGGGTGACTTGAGTCAGAGAGTTTTCCTTCATGCTTTATTTTCCATTTGCATTCTACAGAATCAGTAACCTTTTCCATTGAAAATTTCTCAGATTAATGAACACCAACTACCACAGCCTCCACCAAATTGGGTCTAGTACAAGTAGATGGTGCCTGACTACCAACACTGACTGCTCTGAGAGGGGTGACAACAGAGGGTCTTGAACAGAGCTGGAAAAAAATGTAGAAGAAAATTTTAACTCACAAAGAAAGATCAGACTTACTGGCTTGACAGAGATTGGAGAAATCCCGAGAGTATGTCCCCCAGACACCCTTTTATCTCAGTATTGAAGTCATTGCTGAGGTTCACCCTTGAGCCAAACATTAGCCAGGCTCATAAAATAAAATGAGACTAAAGGGGCACACCTGCTCAGGGACAGGGATTAGAAGATACAAGGGATCAGGAAGCTGGTAATAGGGAACCCAAGACTGGAAAGGGAGAGTGTTTACATGGCATGGGATTATTAACTAATGTTGTAAAACAATTAGAGGTTGGTTTCTTCTATAAACTTTTCATCTAAAGTATATATATAAAAAATCTTTCTAGGGAATTCTAAAAAATCTTTCTAGAAACTTCTTTTTACCCTTTGTACTTCAGTGAACATAGAGACATATCCAAGGAAAATAGCATTTAATCCACCAGGATAGAGAAATGATACAAAATATGTACAGCCTTTATCCTTCCTGAAGGTTTGTTTTAAACATTTGTTGAGGACCTGCTCTGTGCCAGGTATTGTTGTATCAGTTATTTGTTGCCACAATAATGCTGCATAACAAACATCCACAAAAGCCTCAGTAGCATGTACCAATAAGCAGTTATCACCTCTAGATCAAGAGTCAGCTGGAGGCTGCCTGAGTGGAAATTCTCATTTTGGCTGGGCTTCCTCGTATGTCTGGAGGTTAGCAAGCATTTGGCTTAATTTGGGACGGCCTCAGCTGGCGTGCCGAGGGTAATTCAGCACTGCTCCATGCCTCTTGAATCCTCTAGCTGCTAGCTTGGCCATGTTCTCCTGGAGATGGTGAAGTGCAGCAGAGAAAGCGGAAACATGTGCGTTCTCTTGAGACCTCAGCCAGAACTGCACACTGACATTCCATCTCCCTGTGTTTTCCAAAGCAAGTCAGAGGGGGAAGGGAAATCTACTATGTCTTTAAAGGAGGCACTAGAAGGTTACAGGACAAGGGGCGTACATACATGCAGGGAGGGGTGAAGAATTAGGCCCTTACTGCAGTCAGGTCACTGCAGTTGTCTATGCAGTGTATTGTTATATAGAGACATCTATGTGGTCCTCAAAACAGCCCTGAGAGGTAGCATCTTTTCTGTTTCACAGTTGGCAAAACCAGGACTCAGAGAGGTTAAATGACCTCTCCTAGGTCACACTTGTAGTGAGTGGTGCGGTTTGGGTTTCATTCTGGGTCTGTCACCCCTTTCCTCCACGTTGTCTCCACTTTGCTCCTTGTGGGCACACAGCACTTTGAATTATCACTGCTTTCTAGAAACACTGTTTTCCATACCTCGGTATTTGACCTCATTGCCCGTGTCCAACACTTTTATATTTTGCTGACTCCTCCAGCTTTTCAAATGCAAGCTGTTTTCATGGTACTGTCTTTGATGTCTTTTATTTTGTCTACATACTCCTGGGCTCAGCCAGTGCTGTGAAGCATAGAACTCCCAATTCTAATCACTGGGCAGGGCCTACCTCCTCAGTTAAACCCTGCTTACACGCACTTACAGACACTGCTGATTGCCGGTTTCGGCTGCAGGTTACAGACAGCCTGGCGCAGCCCTGCGTAGATTGTAAGGAAATGTCCACCTTGCACAATAGGGAATTGAGAGGTAGGGCAGGCTCCTGGGCCCAGGTTAATTTTCTCTTTGCCCTACCTCTTACCAAGTTGGCTTCTTCCTGCAGCCAGCAGCTGGAGTGACAGGCTTCCTGGTTTACATCCAGTGGGAAAGGACAGGGGCTTCTCTTTTTCTAGATACCCCGGGCACATTCATCTTTGTCCCTCACTGTGCCACTTTGGCATAAGGCTATCTGCACATCCCTGAAGCCATCTGTGGCAGAACCTTGCCCAGGTCAGGTGGTCTGTGGTAGAGTGACTGACGGAGAGGCCATTGCTGTGTCTCAGGTGTCCCCACAGGGCTGAGCACTAGGTTTTCCTTCCTGTCGTACCCTGCTGCATCTCCGTTCTGTTCTTTGGTTGGTAACATCACCAGCCTTCGGTTCTTCCCATGAACACTGCAAGGTCACTTTTAACTCCTTCATCGTCCCCTTCATATTTATTTCTTTGTTGTTCTTTGGTTTTGAGATCATTAGTAAAGGCCTGTTCTTTGTTAGGCCCTGGCTTAGCCTCTGGTGATCAACAAGGAGGCCACTCGGTGCCTGCTCTCCAGAGTCTAGGATTTGGGAGGGAGGCAGGGCACCAAGCAGCTGCTGGATGGTGTGCACAGGGCTAAGGGAGCACTATACAGTGGATGCTGTATGACTCCACTCTGGTGGTGGGCACCTAATCATGCCTCAAAGGAATCGGGGAAGGGATCTGGGGATGGTGCTGCTTCTAAGCTGATGATTCAACCTTAGGTATCTCTTACTTTTTTTTTTTTAAAAAAAAGCCATCCCTCTGATTTAGACCTTTATTACTCCTCCCTGTGGACCAGAGGTCAGAAACTGTGATCAAATCCAGCATAAACTTTGTCAGTAAAGTTTTATTAGAACACAGCTACAACCATTTGTGTGTTGTCTTGCACTACAACAGTTGACTAGTTGCCAAACAGGTTGTATGGCTGCAAAGCTTAAAATATGCGCTGCCTAGCCCTTTACAAAATAAGTTGGCTAACCCCTACCGTAGACCAGTAGATAAATTTTAATTCCTGCCCCCAGGATGTTTTATCTCACAAATGTGTAATATACAGAGAACATTTTTGGCACTTGGCTTTTGAGGATAAGGTGGATTACACTGAAGAGTTGGGTGAGGAGTACAGACAGAATTTAGTGATGTGGAAAGACTGGTGTGTGTTTCTCTTTCTTCTCCCACTCTGTTGTTCCTGTCTACATTTTCTTTGTTCTTTGAATAAATCTGCATTCATTTTCTTGCCTAGAATTTCTAGATTTACACTTTCTAGGTGTATGTTTTCTGAATTCACACTTTTCATGACACCCTGTTCACTCCCTCTGAGGGGAGAGTAAAGGTGCAGATCAGTTTGGAAAAGGAAAAATCTGACTGGGAGCCCTTTTTAAAAATTCAGAAAAGGTTTTCATTGCAAGTTTACCATTTGAGTTAGTTTCTCCTACAAAAACTTACACTTTGTTATGTGACCCTAGCTGTTATACTCACTCTGTGACAGCATGCTCCTCCCCTCCATTCTGTGTTTCCTGTGTCCATTCAACCAGCTTGTGTCTCTCTCTGCCCTCTCGTCTTGCCTCAGGATAGGAGCTTCCCAGTTAGTCTCCTGTATTTACACTTGTCAGAAGCACATTTGTCAGACCATCAAATCTGGTCAGCTGGCTCCTGTCCCTCTGCCTTCTCATCTTGCTTCAGGATAGAATTTGCCCAGTTAGTCTCATGTATTTACACTTGTCAGAAGCACACTTCTCAGACTATCAAATTGGATCTTATTTCTAGAGTTAGACTTCTGCTCCCCACATTTCTCCCACTACTTAAGGGATTCTTGGTTGAGTTCCCTGTGAGGGCAGTCATCGGTGGTAGCCAAGCACCATCTAGTTGTTCTTGTTTCATGTTGCTGTAGTCTCTGGTTTATGTGGCCCTTTCTGTCTCTTGGGCTCATATTTTCCCTATGTCTTTGATGCTCTTCATTCTCCTTTGCTCCAGCTAAGTTGAGACCAATTGATGCTTCTTAGATGGCCACTTGCTAGCTTTGGAGACCTCAGACACCACTCACCAAAGTACGATGTAGAACATTTTCTTAAAAAACTGTTATGCCAATTGACCTAGATGTTTCCTGAAACCATGGTCCCCAGAACCCTGCTCCTGCTACTCTGTTCCTTGAACTCTTTGGTTGTATTTAGAAAACTCTCTTGGTTTAGATCAGTTGTGCAGACTTCTATTGTGTATTGTCTGTCCCTTCCCCTAAAATAATTCTGGTCTACTAGTTAGTGAATACTCCTCTCTGTCCCTCCCAAGCCTTGTTGCCATCAAAGACTGTTTTCTTTTGTGTTTAAACCTTTTCTTGAGTCCTTATAATAGTGGTCTCACACAGTATTTGTCCTTTTGCATCTGACTAATTTCACTCAGCATAATGCCTTCCAGATTTCTCCATGTTATGAGATGTTTCCTAAGATCAGTTTAATTCTTTCTCATTGCATAATAATCCATTGTGTGAATATACCAGTTTGTTTATTCCTTCATCCATTGATGGACACCTAGGTTGTGAGTCAGTCTTTTTTGCTCTTGTGGACAGTGCTGCAGTGAACACTTGGTGTGCATGTGTCTATTTGTGTGGCAATGAGAACCCGTTTTTAATGCAGTAATGCGCCTTTGGTAGTCTTGCCTATATCCAAGGAAAGTAAGATTCGTTGGTTTAAATAAAGAGAAAAATCTTGTGTTGTGCAAGTAGATAATGTATATGTCACTACCTTTTTATTTGGAAACAATATCTGCTTAAAGAGCTTCACTGACTGAGTGACTGTCCTGTATTTACACTGTTCATTTGCCTCAAGTGACCTTTTCAGGAAGCCATCCCTCCAGAGGGGCCTTGGCAAGCAACCAGTTGCAGCCCCTGTAGGAAGCCCACAGTAATGAGCTGTGTTGCGCTCGTTACCACCAGATCATCAGCTCCATAAGACAGCTTTTGTGCTGTTGTGGTGGACCTCACTGTCTCCGAGTGTGTAGGTATTATACATTTTCTTTTAGACTAACCATAACTTTTCTCAGACTTACTATAAAAATAATGGCGTGTTTCCTGTCAAACTTAAAATGATAAAGTCATGGTATCAAGAGTAACGTAAAATCTGTCTCTCCCCACTCACCCTCCCCAGAAGTCGCCTCATTCATGGTTTTCTCGAGAGAAGGTGTCTCTACGTCTTCATCACGTGGAACCATGTGAAGTTGTAGATAATTTGACCACAAATAGGGCAACTTCATAACGATAGGTACATATTGGTGTTTTTAAAACTATAGGTGCGATCCTACTGTTTATGTTATAATTTGTTGTATTAGGTTGAAAAAAGAAAAAAAACCATGGAAATCTTGCCATATCAGCTCCTTTAGTGCTAGGCCATTATTTAGTAGTCCATTGTGTTGACAGACCTTCTCTTAAATACAGGCAGCCCCTGGGTTACGAACAAGGTCTGTTCCTGAGTGTGTCTTTTAAGAATTTGTCAGTAAGTTGGAACAGGTGCATATGGTTCCTATTTTGTTTTATTTTAGTGCTAGAGGAAACCTTGCTGGTGCAGTGGTTAAGTGCTGCTGCTGCTGCTGGTAACCAAAAGGTTGGAAGTTTGAATCCGCCAGGTGCTCCTTGGAAACTCAATGGGGCAGTTCTGCTCTGTCCTATGGGGTTGCTAGGAGTCAGAATTGACTCAGCGGCAGTGGGTTTGGTTTTCTGGCTAGTGCTAGATGGAGCCCATTTGGTGCAGTGGTTAACGTGCTCACTTGTCATCTAAAAGGGGAGCTGTTTCAACTTGCCAAGTGCTTCACAGGAGAAAGATGTGACAGCCTGCTTTTGTAAAGATTTGCAGCTGTGGAAGCTGTGTGGGACAGTTCTGCTCTGTTGTGTAGGTTGCTATGAGTTGGAATCAACTCGACAGCAGTGGGTTTTTTGTTAGTGCAAGAAAAGGCTCAAAGCTTTTTCAATGATTTTAAAAGCTGTGTGTGCAACAAGTGAAGGTGGTTGTGATGAAGAATTTTTTATGAGTAGGAGTTGGTTCAGTCCTTTCAAAGTGAGGGCAAATTTACATAAATATTAAAGGACGAGCCGTAGTTGTCCATAAGTCACATGTTTGTAATCTGGAGACTGCTGTAGCCAGTCCTCTAACTGAAGAATATGTCAAATGATTCTGAGTTTCCACTATTCTGAAACAGCGCAGTAAATGTTGCATATGTCTTTGCACATATGCTGTAAGTTTATCTGGAGTCTAACTTCCTAAAAGCAGAATTGCTGTTACCTTGATTTGTGAAGGAAACCCTGACGGCACAGTGGTTAAGTGCTATGTCTGCTAACCAGGAGGTCGACGTTCAAATGGGCCAGGAGCTCCTTGCAAAGTCTGTGGGGCAGTTCTCCTCTGACCTGTAGGGCTGCTATGAGTTGGAATCAACTTGATGACACTGGATCTGGTTTGGTTTTTGATTTGTGAATGTTATTTTAAGAACTGGTCAGATCTCTGCACCCGAGGTCAGCTTGCTGACTTTAGGGTCCTTCATCATTTAATAATACCACGAAGAAGAGATGTGGGGCCATGGCAAACAGCCCCTCCAGGCAAATCTCTGACTTCAACAAATGTGTGTGCTTACTGCATAGCCAGCACTGGGGTTACAGAGATGAACGGGAACCATAAAGAGACACACATACACACAGAGAGAGAGAGAGAGAGAGAGAGAGAATGCCAGTGCGGCCAGGAGGAAAAGATGTGCGTGCAGTCCTGTGAGCTCAAGGAAGACCTAGGGACTTCTTTATCCCTGGGTGACAGTAGGAGAAGTCGTAGTGCTTTCCAGAGTTTCCCTAGCTAGAGAAAGGAGAAGTGCGGGGCCAGAATGGAGGGGAGGCAGCGGCAGGTGTCAGCCTGCACATGAGCTGTGCTGGCTTTTGTGGAAGGCAGCGGGCATTCAGCTTAGCTGAGTGAGCCAAGGCACCAGATGACAGAACAGAGCTCTTGCCAGCCACTGACCTGGGTAATCAGAGGGCACTTGGCCAGCCGGCCTCGTGAATACTGTGCCACGTGGCCCTTTGCAACTCAGGACTTGTTAAGCTGCCTGAGGTGGTTCTTTCGTCATAATGCGCTTCTCCAAAGTCTGTGACACATCCCAATGAGAAGAGTCTAAATGTTATTTACTGCTTTATTTCTCTCTCACGCATACACACCATCTCTCTCAAGTTCCCGCTGCACCTTTGGGTTTCCTTGGAAACCATAATCTTTGAAAGCAGGTGGTTATGGGTTTTAGCTTTTTTCCCCTGCTTTTCAATTGCCAAAGAACTCCTTGCCCAATCTGGTGAATCCTGTGGACTCCTTCTCAGAAAAAAGGTTTGTAAGTGAATAAAATAAAATCCAGAGGATTACCAAGGAAATCAGTCATACTGAAATACAGGTACATAGTATCATAAAAGGATAAGTAATGGATATTCTTTATTGATGTGTTAAATGTTAAAATCCAGCAGTAGGTATAGGAATGATGATAGTTTTGAACTAGGGATGAATGTAAGTGATACGTCAAGGTAACTGCAGCAACCATAACGCGAAACAGAAATACCCATGTGACGTGAAATCAAGTCCACAGGTGCTGCTCATTCCGGGGTGAGCATTGTCTAGACTCACAGCTGAAGGAAAGGCCAACTTTCACTTAGAGGGTACTGAAAATTAAAGATGTTCTTTTCTTTGCTTCCAGGTGTAGGCTCCATGGAGTCTACCCATGGAGCCCAGTTAAAGACCCCTGCCTTTTAGATACCAAAGAAGAAATTGTAGGCGTGAAAATCTCTACTTGCATCAAGAAAACTCACAACTATGTGGGATTTTCCCTTTATCCTAATGAGGAAAAAGAGAAACTTTCTATTAAAAAATGAATCAAAATGAAAAATATTTTGATGATCTGTAGTACAGATGATTTCCTTGTCCCCAAGGAGAGGGATATGTGGATTCTTCTGTCGTTCTCTAAATTTCTCAGTACGGTGGCCAAGTTTGTTGGTACTGATGGTCAAAACTGGGAAATTCTAGATTTGTTTATGGTGTATATTTTCTTTCTGGAATTATCTATAAATGGGCAAGAGAGATGAACCCCAAATGAGGGCCTTTAGAGTTTTCAAGACCTTTGTTACAGTCCCTGATAAATTGTCTGTCTGTCTCTGTCTTTCTCCTTCCCTCCCTTTTCTTCCAGGCATCCCTCTCTTTCTTCCTCCCTTCTTCTCCCCTTCTCTTGCCCCCTTCTCTGTCATCTTGTGCCCTATATACCCCCCTTAACTGTAGAAGTTCTGGGTCTGATATATCCTTTGGACAACAGCAAGTTTGAGAATGCCTTTAAAAATGAATCTATTGGGGAAGTGTGCTGGATAGAAGGAAGAAATCTTGTTTATGCTCAACGAATAACATATTTGGAATCTGCCTTCAGTTTTCCTTTGAACTTCTGTATTCTCATTTCACTTAAATGATTCTGCATGAAGCATTTAAAAGTAGATCAAACAAAACTCTATAAATATGGTGAGCTCTCTTGGGCATTTTGCCAGAATCAGCTTTGCTAAAGAAGAGAAAAGCAATGTGCTCTGTGTATTGGATTTTCTTCTTTGAAATGCTGGACTCCCTCCCCCAGTGGGATGGCTGTCTGGGCTTGGGGAATCAGGCCAGGGACATTTGAGAAAGTGTCCCTGGTATGGGCTCTTGTGGGGTGAGTCATTTAGATTGTGGGAGCATGCTAAAAAGCCAAAACCAAGTCCTCGGACCAGCCTAAGGGAAGGGGAAACCAGGGAACTTTCAGAGACATCACTGATTTCGCTTTTTCCTCAATCTAATGTTAAGAGAAAGCTGGGGCAAACAAAGTTGGTCATGCTGGCATAAATAATTAACACAGCTGCATTTAGCAGGTTCATGACTGCAAAGCCAAATGGAGAAGGGGAAGGGAGTCAGGTAGAAGTGAAGCCTCCTGTCGAGTAGGAGAAAGCCAAGGCACAGAGGCGTGCCGCGGGCCCTCTGAGGCTGTTGCCGTGCTGTCGTTATGGACCACATGTCCGTGAGCAGCGAACCAAAGCTCAGGTGTCTTTTCAGGTGGCCATCTCCCACACCGTTTTTATAAGATGGCTCAGATGGAGGACATCATGGTTGGAGGTGTTCTTAATGTCCGGGCACCAAAGTTACAGGTGTGGCTTCTAAGGAAATATCAGATGACAGTGTTAACATTGAAAATACCCCTGTGCAGCTTATGTTCTCAGAAACTCAGCTTATGAAATAGATTCCCTGGGGGGCACAAATGGTTAAGCACTCAAGTACTAGCCAAAAGCTTGGTGGTTCACACCCAGAGGGGCTTCTGACACACATGGGGTCGCCGTGAATCAAAATTGACCTAATGCCAATGTTTGAGTCACCTGGTACAGCTCTAACAGAAATATCGCAATTGATGGCTTTAACAAAGACAAGTTTATTCTTAATGCAGTCCAGTAAGTTACAAGTGTGCATTCAGGGTGTCTGCTCCAGTGAAAGGACTTTCCCCCTTGTTGGCTCTGCAGGAAAGTCCTTGTGTTCCATCAGTCTTTGGTCAGGGAGCATCTTGGTGCAGGAACCTTGGGTCTGAAGGATGCGCTCTGCTCCTGGTGCTGCTGTCTTGGTGGTGTGAGGGTCCCAACTCTTTGCTTGCTTCCCTTTCCTACATGGGAGAAAAGGCTAAAAGATGGTGCAAGCCACACTCCAGGGAACTCTGGTGGAGCAAGGGGATGACCTTAGGAAGGCATTTATAGTCCCACCCTAATTCTCTCTAACATAATCCACTCTGTTAACCACAGGTAGAGATTAGGATTGACAGCATAAGAAAATCACAAAATAGAGGGCATTCACAGAATACAGGGAACACCAGTGCACCCGAATTACTACACATATTTCTGGGGGGCACGCAATTCAACCCATGACAGCCAAATAACAACAACAAGATTTCTATATTAGCATACAGCAGAAACTCAGTTTGTCACATGTTAATTCATCAGCTTTAAGACTGATTTCAGTGGCTCCTTTCAATTATGCATCAGAGTCCAAAGGTCATAGGGCTGTGAGAATTATGTCCTTGCCTCTCTCTCAGTATGTGTGCTGGGGCCCGGATCCTGGGCATTATAGAACAGCGGAGATGTTTCTGTGGACTCTCTCCTCCTGGTTATCCTCCCAGACCAGCTACAGCCAGTTCTTGTTGGGCACCAAGAGCCCCCTTGTCTCCAACCCATCCATATCGTCTTTCTACCTCATCCAGTTGGTATTTATTTATTTAGCGAATAAGAAATAACGGGATTATGAATGTCATTAAAGGGTGATTATAAAGGTAAATTTCATAATGCAAGACAATTATTTTAATAGGTGACTGATATTTTTAAAAAGTGATTACAGTGTATTGCATAATCTTTGTAAAAACAGATTGATGTGTAGAAACATTTAAATGAGCCTCTATACTTCCTCCAGGCCCCCTCCCCAGAAGTAATCATTGTTCCTTTGGCGTGTATCCTGACATGCCATTTTCTGTGTTAATGCACATGTAGTTGTGTACACATGCACGCCTTCTCTTATTCATTAATCATGTATTAATTGGATGTTGAATGAATTCAGTTACTTATTAATAAACATTTGTTGTGTGCATGATAGGCTCTCCGTAATCAGGACAAAATAAAATGTTCATATGTAGCCTTCCTCTGCCATTCAGTATGGGTAATTGGTAGTGGACCACACATTTTTGTTTATTACGATTGAGTGAAAATGTACATTCCCATATAAATTTGCATGCCCCCCTATATCTATCTCCCACTGCTCTTCCTGCCTGGTGACAGCACGCTCTTCCTCTCCGCTCCATACATGTCTTATCCTCCCAGCAGTCTCCTGTCCCCTCCTCTCTAACCACTCCCCTTCTCCAGTAAGAGGTCAGCAGGACGATTTCCTATAGATGCATAGAACCATGAAGTGCACCCACGATATGGTCACTCTGTGTCACCAAGTCCAGTCCATTCTGGTCTGAAGAGTTGACCTCCATTATGATTTATGGACAGGGGCAGCATCAGGGCCAGGGGCCATGCTCCCAGGGGGAACTCGGAGGCCCCTGGACCCTCAATTGCGGTCTTTTAGTGGAGAGCTCAGGGTGCACCCCTTTTTATCCTTGTGTTGCCAGTGAGACTCAACTTTGTGAGCTCCGTCACGGCTATCCCTGGTGGTGGCCGGGCACCATCTGGTTCTTCTGGTCACAAGTCGATGTAGTCACCCACTCACATGGGTTGGACCATACATTTTTAAGAGAAAAACAGGAGTGTATCAAGCATTGTTCAGTATTATAGATGCTCTGAACTGTGGTGTTGATGGTGGATGAGGTACCTTTGACAACAGTGGCAAGACTGTAGGGGCTATCATCAAGGTGGCATTGGCTGGTAAACCCATATTGGTAAGTGTCCTGTTTGACACCCTTTTGAGGCTTTAATTCTTTCCCTTCTACCTTCTGTCCTCTGCCCTTCTCTAGTGTCTTTATTTATGTGTGGAAGTTCGTATTCGTAAACCCATGACCCATAGACAGAGGAGTGTAACAGAGCTTCACTTACCAAGAATGGATTGAGTATCTAACAGGCACTGAGCTAGATGCTGGAGATTAAAGATCAGTAGGAGAGGATCCTGAACGCCCAGAGGGTGACAGACAGATCAACTGGTAACCGTACTGTGCATGTCAGTGTCCATGTCTATGTGTCGGCCTCTCCTTCCCTGGGTGTTATGATCCTATCCACCCTTTTTTTTTCTTCAGATTCCTTTGGGTTTTTTTTGTTTTCTGTTGGATCATCTACCTGCTTCCAGGCTCCCAAGCCATCCTGCACACTCCTGACACCAGGCACTGCTCCCTAGAACGAGGTTCCCATCCAGCTTATCACAAACTTGCCTCAAAACTCCCTCTGCTTCTTTGTTGCCCCCAAATAAAGCCCTTAACCTTAGCTTAAGGAGCTCTGGGGCCCAAGTGCTTAGCTGCTAATGGAAAGGTTGGCTGCCCTGTGGGCGAAAAGACCTGGTGATCTGCTCCTACAAAGATTAAAGCCTAGGAAATGCTATGGGGCTGTTCTACTCAATCATAGGGTCTCTGTGAGTCTGAATCAACTTGACAGCACACAACAGCAACATAGGGAGGCCTGGTTGCACAGTGGTTAAGCACCAGACTGTTAACCGAAGGGTTGGCTCCTCAAACCCATTCAGTTGCTCTCCGAAAGATAGACCTGGCGATCTGCTGCCATAGCTTTGGAAGCCCGCAGGGGCAGTTTGCCATCTCTAGGGTTACTGTGAGTCAGAATCGATGCGACAGCACACAGCAACAACATCCATAGCCTGGCATCCAAAGTCCTCCCAGAAACCGACTGCCAGTTGGCCTTCTGGCCCCAAACCACTACTTAATTAACCCACGTGCCTTCAGCCAGTTTTCCAACCTTTCTGGGCTCATCCATAAATTTGGGGCCAGCAGGCCGGTAGGGGTGGCATGAGGACTTAAAGTGAGGCTGTACCATGCCTAGCACAGTTCCTGGCACAGAGCAGATACCTAATCAGTGTCACTTCCCTTCAACCCCAACAAGATGACATTGATTTGTCCCCTCCCCACTCATACATTCATGGCTCAGAGGCCTGAATAAATGATTTCCCTCCTGATTGGACATTTTCTTCTGTATTCTGGCAAGATGTGGGAGAAAATGAGCACTGGCATAACTCTACCTGCCGTTCAAATGATCTCTGCCTTTGAAGTAGCAGGCAAATGGATGTGCTGTTTTCTGCCATGCAAATATGTTGATTATACACATCCCTAGGACAATCAAGCAGGCTCATCTCCAGGGACCTAACCGTGCTGGTTAATGAAACAGTGTACATTTCCATTGCGACAATCCAGCCCCAGCCAAGTGACATTTGCTGCAAAGACAGACCCAGGAGTTCCTTTTATGGAGTGTCATTGGCTAAAGTATCTTTTTCTTCCTCTAAGTTACATAACATTAAAACAGATGAGAAATGGATATTTGTCCAGTAGACAGTATGATACAGGGTCCACAGGAGTAGTAATAACACTCTCTTGACCCTTCCATCCAGAATCCACTGGATGTCTCAGGCCGAATTGTGTGATTCTCTACATTTATTTAGTTTCGTTTGTATCATTTTTCATTCCTGAAGGAGGAAAATGGAGATCTTATATAATTCAAGGCTTCCATTTGAAGAACAGCATCTTCAGGAATGGAGCATGCTGCTCATTAACTTGGGGAGTTGGTATCCTGCCCCCGCCCCCAGCAAGGCTTGCTAATGAATCCTGATGGACCACTCTCTCCTCCCCCACCCCCCAGGCCTGCCCGGGAACGCAGTGCTAGAGAGAGAACCTGCTTAGTGCAACCGTCTGGTGGGACTACGAGGTGAAATCCCAGCATAGCAGCAGCATTCACATAGGTTGTACATTAGGATCATACTGTCAACTCTTTATAATTTTTCCCATCGTGGAAAAATATGTTAAATATGGGATCTCAATAACATGGTCCTGGAAAAGTCCTGTTTATCCTCTCTGGACAACAGTCTGTGTGTCTCTCAACCCTAGCTATAGGTTTAAATCCCCCAGGTACCCAGGCTGCACCCAAGACCAATTTAATTAGATTCTCTGGTGGGACTCAGTCATCAGTTTATTTTCCTGTATTCCCCTAACATTTTTGAAATTTTGAAAATTGTCAAGTGCACAGAAAGATTATAATGGTACAATGACTGGGGTCATATATATCCTTCATCGGATGTCACTGGTTGTTGCATTTTGCCACGTATAATTTCTTTCTCTTCCACCTCTGTGTGTGTGTGTGTGTGTCAAATCTAGTCTTGTTGCCATGGAGTCAATCCTGATTCATAGCAACTCTTTAAGGACAGAGTAAAACTGCCCATAGGGTTTCCCAGGAGTAACTGGTGGATTTAAACTGCCATCCATATATACATTAGGTCTCCACACACATACACACACACACACACACACACACACACACACGTGTGTGTGTGTATATATATATATATATATAAGTGTGTGTATATATGTGCACACACACACGCACGATGGAAACCTTAGTGGTGTAGTAGTTAAGTGCTGGTTGGCAGTTCAAATCTGTCAGACACTCCTTGGAAAATATGGGGCAGGTCTTCTCTGATCTATAGGGTCACTTTGAGTCAGAATCAACTTGAAGACAGTGGCTTTTGGCTGTAGATGGAGCCCAAGCCCTGGTGGTGCAGTGGTTAAGACCTTGGCTGCTAACCAGCTACTACCTGGCAGAAAGATGTGGCAGTCAGTCTGCTTCTGTAAAGATTGATAGCCTTGGAAACCCTGTAGGGCAGTTCTCTGTAGGGAGGGCAGACAACAGGTTTGTTCAGGTTTGAGTCTGTGCTGAGTATTTATTTGCATTTCTAACAGCTTTCCTGGAAGTTGTAGGTCAGAATCACCTGGGGATTTTTTCAAACTTTAGACTCTGATTTAGTATATCTGGGGTGGAAGTGCAAATTCTCAGCACAGAACTTGTTAGAAATGCAAATTATCATCATGAGTTCCATCCCTGAACAAACCAGTGGGAAGCCTGCCTGTAAGGTTGCTATGAGTTGGAATTGACTGGGTGGCTTTTTTAAAAAAAAATATAATCCTATTACCTGGTATTTGGAGCCCTGGTGGCACAGTGGTTGCTGTGGCAACAGTGGCACAGTATGGCTGCTAATTAGAAGGTCAGCAGTTCAAATCCACTAGCCACTCCTTGGAAATCCTGTAGAGTAGGTCTACTCTGCCTTATAGGATTGCTAAGAATCAGAATGGACTCCATGACAACAGATTTTTTTTGTTTTTGCTTTTAAAGCGAGTTTTCAGTGCACATTCAGATTTCACTCATTTCCTGATAATGTCCTTTATAGTGTTTTTTTTTAAAAAAAACACAGCATCCAGTCAAACAACAACAAGAAAAAGACAAACCCACTGTCGTGAAATTGTTCCGAGACCTGTAGTGGCCCTATAAGACAAACTACCCTATAGGGTTTCCAGGGATCACTAGGTGGATTTGAACTGTCAACCTTTTGGTTAGTGTCTGTAGCTCTTATAGTTGTCATAGTCCTTTACATTTTTAAATCTAGAATAGCTCCCAAAAAGCTACGCTACTGCCATCAAGCTGATTCCGACTCATAGCAACACTATAGGACAGAGTAGAACTGCCCCATAGAGTTTCCAAGGAGCACCTGGTGGATTTGAACTGCTCACCTTTTGGTTAGCATATGTAGACTATGCCACCAGGGTTTCCAAAGAGCTCCCTAGGCTTTTAAAATTATCTTTTGTGTTGTTGATTTGTTTCTTTCTAAAAAGATAACAAAAAAAAAAAAAAATGAGGTTCTTTGTAGAATGTCCCTCAGTTTGGATTTACATGGTTGTTTCTCAAGATTGAAATCTGGTTCACTGTTTGGGGCAGGAATATTCTGAAGGCAGTGTTCAGTCCTTTTCAGAGCATCAGATCTGGACACATGTAATGTCAGTTTGTCCCATCATTGACAATGTCAACTTAGATCACCTGTATAAGGCTGTGTCTTCCTGATTTCTCTATTCTAAAGGGACATTTTCCTTTTGTAATTAATAAGTAATCTTCAGAGAAACACTTTGAGACTCTGTAAGTATCCTAATCTTCAACAAACTTCCACCAAATGGTTTTAGCAACTGTTGATTCTTGCTGCATCAGTTATTACTATGATGACTGTGAAATAGAGATTGTCTTTTTCAGCAATTTCCATACTAGTAAATAAGAGCTTCCCCTTCTTTCCACCTGCATCTGATTGCTTTGCCGATCATCTGTCCATCTACCGTATCAGTCTGTACTCATGAATTGTTTTGAAATCAATATATTATGATACATCCCTTAGTACATGCTGTAATTTTCCCACATTTGACCCATGGAAGCCCCTTCAAACCGACTCCTGTGTCTTTTTGACATTTTCCCTTCAATGTTTGAGCACTTCATTAGTTTTGGCGCAAGCAAATATCCCAGGCCTACTACTTGTTCTCCTTGCCTCAGCCCCGGAAGCTGCTATTTTCTATTTTCTGTGGAGACCAGTTTCCTTGGGGACTAGTCTTTAGCAAGGCATCAGCAATGTTATGAAAGCTCCCCAGGGAGCTTAAGCTGCAGCCAAGCTTAAGAACCCCTGGGTCAGAATTTTCCAAGGGGAGGCCACTTGTTCCTACAAGGCATTTTACCATCACCTGTAATTAGTGGTACTGATTGGTTGCCGCGGTTCTTACATTTTTGTGGGTATTATCTCATGGGGGAGTCTGGTTTAAATGCAAATCCTCTGGCCCCAGCCCCGGAGTGTGTGGTTCAGTAGATCTGCCTTGCATTTTAACCTTCTTACACAGGTAATCCCTAGGTCATGCCTGGAGAAAAGGCCAGAAATAACCCTGGGTACTGGGAATGTGAAGCTTCTGCTTTTCCGTTTTACAAAAATATTTCTGTTGTTGTTGAGAAGATACTCCCAAACCAAACCCACTGCTGCTGAGTGAATTCCAACTCAAAGTGGCCCTATAAGACAGAGTAGAACTGCCCCGTAGAGTTTCCAAGAAGCGCCTGGTGGATTTGAACTGCTGACCTTTTGGTTAGCAAGCATAGCACTTAGCCACTATGCCACCGGGGTTTCCATTGAGAATAAACACAGCGAGAATATACACCAATTCCAGTTTCTTCATGGACAGTTCTGTGACATCAGTTGTCTTCTTTGAAACATAAATGCACTGCCCCCTCAGTTTCCTACTTCATCTGTAGTGTTGGTGTTGTCAGTTTGATCTTAAAAGAGCACAGTGCTCAAGGCAGACATTCTTTACTAGTTAAACTACTGTTTGCTTTTAAGAAGATCTCAAAGAATTTTTTTTGGTTTAAGGTTTATAGATTATCTCAGGACAATAGTTTCAGGAGATCATCCCGCCTCCATGTCTGATTCCCCTTTTTGATTTTCATTAATGTTTTTCTCTCACACTGTGATTTCAGGATACTGCTCTGTCTGCTAGGCATGCGTGAGAATCTATATAGATTAAGTTAGTGGATTACCTGAAAATGTCAAATGGTTTAAAACCCAGGTAGGTTTTTTCTGTTCCCCACCCCTACCCCATGGAAGATATGGAATGTAAAAGAAAAAAGAAAAAGACTATATGAGTGTTGTAAGTTCTCAGTTGATCCAGACTTTTTCTCCAGCTGCATGTGTTTGTTGTGTATTTTTGTGGTCATTGACTGAGTTGGCCTTAGTAAAGTTGTCTTATGCCTTTAGAATCCTGAATAGAGTCTCTAAGCTATAGTTATGCGGATAGTGTCTGAGGCTGGGCCTTGGTACCCTTTCAGTTTCTATTTCATTTTTAGAAAATGTGAATGTATTACATTTCCTCCCCATCTAGCCAACTTAATTTCATTAAAATACAAGCTTGAGTTCCCTGCAGCTGTGAGGGAACACTCCTGATTTGTGGGTTTTCATATCTTACTGTGTTAGTCCAGCTAGTCCATTCTGCAGTTTCTAGACCCATAGCCAAGAATTCTCCTCAAGAGCATTCAGACATGGAAAGCAGTGTCTCTGGAGCTGCATTGCTTGGTTTGGAATCCTAGGCCCTCCAGGTACTAGCTATGAGACCTCTGCTAAAACAATCTCAGTGCCTCTTCAGTCTCCTTGTGTGTGAAAAGGGATATACCCAATAGCTGCAGTGTGTAATTGGGGTAGTACTTGTAAAGTACTTAGTAGTCTTTGGCATATAGTAAGTGCTCCGGCAGTGTTAGCTGCCCTTATTTTATTAAACAAAGGTGGCCAGGAGTGCAGGGGCACATGGAGTTTTAGTGAGGGAACTGAGGGTGCGGCTGACTTGCTGTGTCTGTGTCTGTGTCGTAATGCTTACACATGTATATTTCATAGGTTTCATGCAATATGACAATACACGAGAAGTGTTTCGAGAATATCTTGTGAAATCTGCCTTAGTCATACCCTTTCAGTAAGCTACATGCTCCTGTGCATTTGCATTTTTATAAATAACATAAGGGTTCACCCATCCCTCAGTTCCGTGTAAGGAGGTACGGAGGTACGTGAGCCTGCCTAGAAGGTGTAAGCAGTGATCCAGGATGGTGGCAGTGGAGGGGCACTAACGTGAATGAGGAAAAAATCTGTTTCTCTCCTCTTGGTGGCTGTGCTAACATAGATTTGTATTGCTGGTCGTTATCAGCACATATATTTGAAGTTTTGGTTTTTTTTATTGTTATAAAAAACGTAGGTAACAGAACATATAGCAATTCAGCATTTTTTCACTTGTATAGTTCAGTGAAACCAGTGACATCTGTTGTGTTGTACAGCCATCACCAGCATCCGGTGCCACATTTTCCGTCCCTGTAAACGAACTAGATGCCAGCTCAACAAAGATTGCCCTCTTTCCACTTCCCTCCTGCCCCTGTTAACCACTGTTCAACTTGTACATCTATACGTCTGCCTAGTCTAGTGTTTCAGATTAGTGAGATTACTCAATATTTGTCTTTTTGTGATTGAACAGTCACTTGCCATAATGTTTGCAAGGTCCATTCATGTTGTGGTGTCTGTCGGGACTTCATTTCTCTTTGTGGCAGAGTAATATTTCGTTGTGTGTGTGTACCGCATTTATTTTATCCATTTGTTTGTGGGCATTTGATTTTCTTAAAGAATAATTTTCTTTCAAGGGTCAGCTTATGCAATGGATAGAAAGCCCAATAAAATGTGGTAAACTTTCATATGGACTGTGCTCTTAAGCATGAAGGTAGTAGCTCAAAGTAGGGATTTCAAACCACAGGCCGTGGATAAGACATAGATTCTTTCTCCAGTTTACACTAACTGTAGTAAGGAGGTGACGTTATCATCTACCTATCTCCTTGAGGCAGGTCAGGACCCTCTAGTAAACATCAGTGAAATGTCAGTAGAGGGGGAAAAATGGCCAGTGACATCCTTAACTTTAAGACAGACACAGGCAACTGAAATACTTTTCTCAGCTCCAAACATTGAACTGGGTTATAGGTGAAGTAGAACTGCCCCGCCCACCAAAAGAAAGAAAGAATTGGTGATAGACAGAAGTTAAGGCCAGGAAAAGCAGCGGTCCAGGAGTTTAGGGGTTCCCTGTAGTGTGAGACAGGCATGATAAAGACCTAAGGATGTGACCGGTCAGTGTTTCAAGAGACAATGAAGTACAAATAGCAGAGAATTTGGGATAGACTGTGGGTTGAATTGGTTGGTCCAGCTTTGGAGAGAGGCGTGAACTCAAGCCAAGCAGATGGTGGCGCTTACTGACTTTGTGACCTTGGGTAAGTTGCTTAGCCTCAGTTTTCAGATTTGTTAAGACAGTTGCCCGTTTTGGCTCTTTTTCTGTTCAGCTAGTGTAGATGACAGGATGAGAGGGTAGTGGATATCAGAAGTGCTTTAGAAGCTATCTTGAGCTATCCCACTGTGAAAGGGAATGACTACTTTTGCCTAGGGTTCAATCAGGGGACACTTTCCACCAGCAACCTCTGGGTACCTCCTCTGTGCCCTCTGAAGGACTGACTTTTCTTGATGCTGTATATTAGCAGTGTACTTTATAGGATTTGATGAATAACTTTCTTAAAGGCTTTTAAGAAATTTTGACTAGGCTGGCAGAGAGAAAATTGTGACTCTGTCATTCCTCCTTAGACTTGGGTTTTCTAGAAAGCAAAACTAGTGAAACATATAGATTTATATGGAGAGAAATTTATATAAAGGAAACAACTCACATAATTGTAGAGGCTGGAATGTCCCGAGTCTGTGAATTAGGGAGGAAGCTTCTTTCAACTCATGTAGCCACAGGGGCTGGTGATCCCAAGATTGGCAGGTTGGAGAGCAGGGCTCCTGCTCTTAGGCTGTGAAGATGGCTGAATTCTAAGATCTGCAGATCAGCTGATAGCTAAAGTCCCAAGAGCTGGAGGTCAGATGAACAGAAGGCAGCCACAGGATCCAGAGCAAGCAAAAACCCAGAATGTCTGCTTATAGGAATATGATGCAGGCCACACCTCCAAGGAAATACCCATTAAACTGATTGGCTATTCACAGCAGATGCAATCATGGGAGTGATCACATGTGAACACTGAGAATCATAGTCTAGCCAAGCTGACACACAATCCCTAACCATCACATTCCTGTTCCTGGGCAGTCTTTATAGATATGCAAATTATTTTTTCTGTTCCATATCCACAATCTGCTGGGCTAGTCTAGTCTCAAAGAATATATCACTCTTTCCTTGGCTATTTGTGCAGTGTTGGGCTAGATGGTACTTTCTACTGAGGGTCTTTGGAAATAACACACGTAACTAGGTTTTTTTGTTGTTGTTTTTTAATCCTTGGGTTATATAAACGGTTAACACACTCAGCTGATCACCAAAAGGTTGGTGGTTTAAGTTTACCCAGAAGCAGCGCCTCAGAAGAAAGTTGTGGCAGTCTATTTTTAAAAAGTCAGCCATTGAAAACCCAATGGCGCACTGCTCTATTCTAACACATATGGGGTCACTGTGACTCAGAATCAACAGCAGCTAGTGGTGGGTGCTGTAAGTTTTTTGGCTTCAGCTGACACTATCCTCATATGTTGTTCTTAAGTCGTTTTGGTCAGGTTGAGAGTGTCTGATTTCAGACTTTTATGTAATTTTGCTTGTTTCGTGTTGTTCAGATTTATATCTTTAGAGTTCAGATTCTAACAACTTCTGGCAAATAGTACTCTTAAAGCATTTATAGTAGCACTTCATCTTAAGGGGTGTTTCTGGAGGCAGGGCAAGTTGCCGTGGAGGCGGGAGGAGAGGGAAGCCAAGATAATCTTATCATCTGGACCAGCTTTGCTGTAGTGAGAAATCTGCCACCTGACGCAGAGGACTAGATATGACTTACAATGTGTTGGAGCCATGGAATGTGGACGAGTTCTTTGCACTGGAGTACCACTATTATTGACTTCCTAGTAAGTCAATAAGAAAAGCAAGTTGGGCTAGATCTTCTGTCCCTACTTGGGCTTGCACTCCTCTGCCTGTTGACAGCTCAGGTGACACCTGTGAATTGGCCTGAGCATTATGTGTTTGTTCTTCTTAAGACCAGGCAGCCTGTGATTTTGTACAAAGGAGTGCAATGTATTTGTATACTTACCAGAGATGTGATTAGATGAGATATTGATTGTGAACTTCTGTTCTCTTCCCTCTGTTCAACCCTATTCTCCCTTAGAAGTGATGTACAGGCAGAAAAAAATGGAACACAGAGATCTAGGCCACTGGCTTTTGAAAAACATTGATCAGTGAGCATATTGGATGCAGCAAAGAGCCCTTCCCCTTTGTGTGATGTCAAGCTGTTTGGGGGCCTCAGTGTGCCTTGTGATCACACCAGAGGGGCTTCTTTTCTCGGGGAAAAGAGTAAAAAAGAAAATGAAACCCTGTAGGCAGTATCTAAAAATATTTAAACATTTCTAAATGTGTTTCTTTTAAGTTGTTGATGCCTTTGGTTTTTCAGGGTGTGAGGGAATGGCCTGGGGTGGTTAGCCATGAGCAGCAAACTTCTGAGCAGTCTCACTTCATATTTCCTATCCACCTCTCCTTGCCTTGGGCCTCCACTGCTGTGTGACTGCCTGTCTGCATGTCTGTCTGTGTCTCTCTCTCTCACACACATACACACATACCCCACGTATACCATGTAAGTGTTGTTCCTTTCCATAATGCACATCTGTGGTGTGGATGTGCTGTGCATAGTTGTTTCTGGACTTGAACTAGCTCTAAGCCAGGAGGTCTCAGTTGGGCCACACTAGGTAAATGTGCTGGTGTCATCTTGAGGATCCACTGGTCAAGTGTGGTCCTGCTATGTTGATTTGCCTGGGTTGGTTCTGTGTAAGCAGCCAGGGCTGTGAATGCGTCTCTTGAGACAAAGGGACAAAGACAGAGTGGATTCGATGAACTGCTGTGTTTGAAATGGTACCAAGGGAAGGCTGAAATCTAATTTGCCTTTGCTATCAGCACTGAGTTCTAGTATGTTGAAAAGGCGATGATTAGTAATGAGAAGGATAGGATACTTATCTTTTCCTTTGCACATCTGGGTAGAATTTCCTCTGCCTTGCTAGCATTAGAAGCAGACCATTTTCTCTACCACATCACATCAGCTTTCATTAAAAACCAAGGGCAGCAACTACAAAGCCCCATCTATAGACAACCGTTTAAGGCAACACTGTGCTCCAGTGCTTCAGGGGTGGGGTTTTTGCCTTCTGCACAAATGTATCTGTTTCTCATATTCATGCCTTTCTGACCCAGCAGCTTTTAAAAGATTAAGAAGCATTGCTCTGCTTTCTACTGCCTCTCCCTACGAGACCAGGGCTGCCGTGCCTCTAGCTATTTCCCAGACAGCATATTTGAGACAAGTCAGCTTAATTTGCCTGCATGCCTAGGATGCCTCTCTTTAAAATACTGTTTTGAGAGAAGAGCTGTATCTAAATATTTTGCTTTTCCTATCCAGGCGAACGACGGAGGCGCCGATGCCAGGTGGCATTCAGCTACCTGCCTCAGAATGATGACGAGCTTGAACTGAAAGTCGGTGACATCATAGAGGTGGTAGGAGAGGTAAGTGGGCTGGGTCGAAAGTGCGATCACCACGTGTGGGTGGTCAGAACCCACCGGCTTCCTCAATCAGGAGGAACCCATTGCTGTCGATTCCAAAACTGTCTGGTGTTGATCTGGTGAATGTTGGAACTTGAAGAGAAGTTATAGACCATCTAATTGAGCCTCCTCTCTGAGGAACTGGGTTCCCAGGGAGGAATACTTCTAAGCCAGTGGAAGGTATATATGGGGTCACTTGAAACCATTGTCTTGCTAATGCAGCATACTGTGTGTCTCTGAGATACCCACCCTGTGTCACAGATTTTTTTCCTGTTGCATCCCTGCTTCAATTGATAGTAGACTCTGGGTATCAAGAGTGACCTGATCCATTCTTGAGTATGGATTCTGTGTTCATTCTGGGCGATACCATTGGATTTGGCAGGAAGGAAAATAATTGACATTTCTTAAATGTCTTAAAAAACCCTAGTGTGTGACAGGCATGAGCGAGATCCTTTGTACACCTTTAGGTCATTTACTGATCATGCGTACTTTAGTTTATAGATGAAGAAACAGGCTTCAGGAAGCCTGAAGAGGCAGGGCTGATGGCTGAAGCCAGGTCCATTTGACTGGAGGCCGTTGCTCTTGCCACTGGACCACATTTCTCTTCTTCTTCTTTGGTCCTGGCTACTCAGCGCCAGTCCTGGTAGAATGCCCCACAGGGTGCTGAGATGGGCTTCTCAGTCTCTGCTCCCCTCTAGTAAGAGGCCAGTAGGACAACATCCTGTAGATTCACAGAACCATAAAGTGCACACATGATATGGTCACTCTGTGTCCACACGTCCAATCCATTCTTATCTGAAGAGTTGACCTCAGTAGTGATCTATGATCAGGGGCAGCTTCAGGTCTAGGGACCATGCTCCCAGGGGAACTCCCAGGCCTTTGGACTGTCAATTGAAGTCTTGTAATGGAGTTCTTATGGTGCACTCCAATTTTTCTTGTGTTGCCACTGGGACTCAACATTGTGAGACCCATCATGGCTGTCACTGGTGGTGGCTGGGCACCATCTGGTTCTTCTGGATACATGTTGATATAGTCACTCATTCACTTGGGTCTTTCCATCTTCTGGGCTCTTTTTCCCTCATGTCATTGTTGTCCTTGGTGATCATCTGTTCCTGCTGAGTTGGGACCATTTGGTGTATCTCAGTTGGCAGCTTGCTAGCTTTTAAGACCCCAGATGCCACTCACCAATATGGGGTATAGAAGACTCTCTTAGCAATAGGCTAGTTATGCCAATTGGCCTCGATGGCCCCTGAGTAGGGGATAAATCTTTATCGGTCAAAACTTATTTGAATCACTTTACTTTCTACCAGTTGACATCTACACTGACAGAGTTGCAAACTATCCTCACAAATAGTAAATAGTGTATCAAACAGGTATTCATGTCCCTAGAGGATCAGTTAATGGGAGCAAGACAGAGGAAGGGCTGCTACACAATACCCAGCATGGCCCTGACCATGCAGAGACCCATTTTGCCTGTTTCTGAGGTTTGGTTAATTAATATTGGTATGTCATTTATCCCTTTTCATCACTGATGCTAAAGCAGGGCACATGGGAGATACTTTCTGAAAGGTGAAGAAGTGAAAAAAATAAATGGACATTGGTCCCAATGGTAAGAGGACAAATTTCTTAAGATCAAAACCTGGAAGAAATTCCGGAGGAAAGAATGAACAGATCTCACAAACAAACAAACAAAAAAAGATTTAAAACTTTGATATGATTTGAAGCTATGATAGCTAAAGAAATAGAACAAGAAAATACAAATTTTTTTGCATAAGATTATGATAAACATTATATGTGTAACATTAAAATATATTAGAAAGCTACTGTCACAATGGTAAATTTACTATAAACATAAATCTCACGAAGGGAAATAAATCTCGGAAACATGAGAAAATGTTCTGCCCTGCTGTTAAACCCTGGTAGCTTAGTGGTTAAGTGCTACATCTGCTAACCGAATGTTGGCAGTTGAAATCTGCCAGGCCCTCTTTGGAAACTCTGTGGAGCAGATCTACTCTGCCCTATGGGGTTGCTATGAGTTGGAGTTGACTCCATGGCACTGGGCTTGATTTTGGGGTTTTCTTTTGCTATTAATCCAAGAAATACAAATTAAGGCAATAATGGATTCCTCTTATATACTTATAAAAAGTCTAAATAAATATTTAGTGTTAAGAAGTTTGGCAAATTTCAGAAAAACTGGTGACTTTGCACACCTGATTGTTATGTAAAACTATTTAGCAAGATGTATCAAAGAACAAAAAAGAGCTATAAAAATCTGAATAGCACCCTTTGATCCAGTAATCACAGTTCTAGGAATTGATCTAAAGAAAATGGTTAACAGAAAGTAACTGTAATATAAATATTTATGTATTGGAATTTAATCATCCAGAGAGCTCAAGCTGTTTTATAATTACCTATTGCCGTCAAGTCTATTTCAAGTCAGAGTGACCCTATAGGACAGAGTAGAACTGCCCCCACTGGGTTTCTGAGGTTGTAATCTTTAGGGACGCAGACTGCACATCTTTCTCCCACAGAGCAGCTGGTGGGTTTGAACTACTGACCTTTGAGTTAGCAACAGAATGCTTTAACTACTGTGTGACCGGAGCTCATTCAACTAAATCAGTACCCTGTAAAAAACAGTAATTTGTGGTATATGCCCATTTCTTTAGCTTTTAACAGTTGGACAGGTCCAGACCTGCTAACAGCACCAATGTCAGAGGGAAGGCAGCTTCCTAAGAAACTGGTGAGGTGGAAAGCGGATGTCTCTCTGGTCGTGAAAAGGTTAAAGGTTCCATTCATGTTATAAGAAGTTTTCTAAGGTTAACACATCCCTAGAGACAGCATTTTTCACCTGGGAATTGTGACAGAGAAAAACTTAAGAATCTTGATTCCTCAGAATGGTTATCTTGCTGACTTAATTTACTGTTTGCTCACATTTTGAAGTTGGGATCATAATCAAGTCTTAGCATTGGGTCATATAGAAATTTGGGGGACCTGTATACTAGCCTTGAAACCTTGGTGGCGTAGTAGTTAAGTGCTACATCTGGTAACCAAAAGGTCGGCAATTCAAATCCACCAGGTGCTCCTTAGAATCTCTGGGGGGCAATTTTACTCTGTTTTGTAGAGTCGCTCACAGTTGGAATCAGCTCGATGGCACTGGGTTTGGTTTGATTTTTTGGTACACTAGCCTGTAGCTGGATCAGTGAGGATAAATTCATTTGCCCGTGTGCATCTCACTTGCCTGTCCCCCCTCCATCCCCTCTTGTATACTTCCAACTGGGGCTTGAGTATACAGGATTAATTGGATTTAAAAAAAACTATGTTGTTGTTAGGTGACATGGAGTCAGCTCTGAGTCGCAGCAGTCCTGTGTACAGCAGAACAAATCTCTGCCCAGTCCTGAAGCGTCCTTGCAGTTGTTACGTTTGAGCCCATTGCTGCAGCCACTGGGTCAGTCCACCTCCCTGAGGGTCTTCCTCGTTTTCACTGACCCTCTGCCAACCATGATGTCCTTCTCCAGGGACTGATGCCTCCTGATACCAACTATAAACCAAACCAAACCAAAACAACAAATAGCAGCCATTAAACAGACTTTTCTGGCTTGCTGCTTATAGCCTGAGGTAGTCTTTAGACTTGGTCCGTTGGTCTTTCCCTTTCTCGGTACAATTGACTTGTAAAATTTTACCTGTGATAAACTGGAACTCCTCTGGATAGCTAGGTACCCACATGTGGAATAGTCACCTTCTCCTCCACAGATACCACCTCAAGTGCCTTATAGATGTGGATAGGGTTCTAGGTTGTGGTGGTGCTGGTGGAGTTGTTAACAGTCATACTCAGCTTCCAGGAGAACTAAAGTACAGAAGCCACCTCTTTGGGTCCTGAGCCCACCTGGATGCTGTGAGTCCTGAAAACGTGACAATTGCTGGATTCTTGGAGACACAAACTGCTTAAGTGGTTTCACTCTTTCTTTCTCAAATACAACTAGATGTAAGCTGCCCTGTTCCCAGCTCTTGGCTGAAGGTGGGGTGCTCTGTTGGGGAGCAGCAGTGGGCTTCAGAGCTGGCTGGGTTGGTTATGTAGGGATACAGTCTGGGTTGGTTCTCAGCATAGAACCACGGCCTGCAGAAAACTTGATGAGTGTGCAAGGGGTAGTGGGGCGAAGGTGGAAGTCTGACTCCTTTTATTACTTTTCTTGGGGCAGAAATTGTCAGTGCTTGGTGACATCTGTATCCCTACTTTATTAAAGAGACATGATTCTCTCTCTCCTTACGTAGAGAAACATGAAAATCAGTAAGCTCTGATGTCTCAGTAGCTGAAGTACAGGCTCTTGCATATCCCTCTTTTTTTGTTGTTGCAAAAGCTTCTTAAGGGAAGAGGGCTTGATCTGTTTTGTTCACCAGTGAGTTTACCGCAAGATCCTCAGGCAGTGCCCACTGTAGACCATGTGCTCGTGAGGTGGGGGATTGAATGACCGCATGGCCCATCTGTGGGAAGGGCACACAGACCCAGGTGGGGTGGTACCCCATTAAGACCAGTAGCCAATATATGAGAATTCCGTGATCCCTTCATTTTCTCAGAGGGAGGAAAAATCCTTTTGTAGGGAAGAATCATAGGCCTTTTTAAGGGTTTTCCCCAGTGAGTTCCCTGTCATTCATTCATCCTTTCATTCAATCAGTGTGTGAGGCATCATTTTAGAATGAGCAAATGGAACCACTCTGGGCTTCAGTGTCCTCCTCGTTATCTGGAAAGATGAATTAGAATATCTTTCAAGAAGGATGGTGTGAAGGTGAGATCATTTTCATCACACCATCAGCCTGAATCTCAAGACCATTGTAAGGTACCGCAATGGGTGGCTCTCCTTGGCACCGGAGTCAGCGCCTCTCCCCCATGTGATGAACTGGAGCTCACAGACAAATAAGCCTTCTGCCTGGGGAACCTGCGGGGCCAAGTGTGACTCCAGATGATAAGCAGTGGCTTTGCTGTCTTTCCCGCCACTCTCCACGTGGCTAATGATAGAGCTGTCCTTGTTGTCCTGTTGGCTCCTCTCCTCAGACTGTGCTGTGACACTGTTACAGGCATCTGGGGGTGCTGTGAGGTGAAGACACCTGTTTTCCCAGCAGGCAGCTTGCAGATCCCACACATCCAGGACACTTCCCTCAAGAATCCCAGGCTGGAGCCACTTACTCCTCAGAGTAGGACTGTTTCTGTGACTGTCATGCGGAATAGAGGAAATGAGCCTACTTGCCCCGTGCTGTCAGCGATTGTGCCAGCGACTGCTCCTGTGTGGTCTGTGCCCTTGGTTTCTCCTTCTGCTCTGTGATTCCCAAGAGAAAGAAGATGGTTCCTTATTCAGAACTAGCATAATGGACCTTGAGACTCAAATCTCCTGTAGCTGTTTGTATTCAGGCTCCTGGTGAACCTTCCTAAGCATTTTGTTGTTATTTGGTGCTGTTGAGTCGATTCCGACTCAGAGCAGCCCTTTGTGCAACAGAATGAAGCACGCGCCTGGTCCTGTGCCACCCTCTCAGTTGCTGTGTTTGAGCCCACTGTTGCAGCCGCTTGGTCAGCCTGTCTTTCTGAGGGTCTTCCTCTTTCTCACTGACCCTCTCCTTTACCAAATCACCTCCACGGGCTCTTTTGGGTTTTGCTCTAAATGTACTGTTTTGGTGGCAGCCATTCCAGAGGTTCCATCAGCTGCCCCTTTGGAATGTCTCATACATACCCCCTTCCCTGGTTCTGTCTGTCTCTTCTACTCTTCAAGGCCGATCTTAGTCTTGATTTCTTTCCTCTCAAAGCTTTCCTTTAGCATCCCAGCTCTCGGGAGCTTGACTTTGTGTGACAGTTTTCATTTGTGCTGAATCATGGCATTTTCTTCTGTGTTTGTCTTGCATTGCCAGATTTAAGTCACGTACCCCCCTCTGCACACTACTCCCCCTTTAAAGCCGTGTCCCCTTTCTACTCAGTAGATTGACGACCTCATTAGGGGGGAACGTGTACTGTACTATTTCATAACCCCAGCCCCTACTGTATCATCATGGTGCTTACATCTCTATCACTGATAGAGATGCCTTCCTGAACACAACTATGAAGTGCAGTGATTATCTCCACTGTGCAGATGGGAAAACCAGGGCTCAATTTGGTAGGAAATTTGAGTAAAATCACGTGACTGCTAAATGTCAGGATAGAATTTGACCTGAGCCTTTGATTCTAATTTTCCTTTTTAGAAATCATTTTAGCTTTTAAGTTATATTTCTTGATCTGGGTAATACATGCAAATAGTGGGAAAAAAAAATCCAGAGGATCTGTGTCTCTTTCTGTTATATCACCCCATTACCAAAAAAATCCAGAGCTGTTGGTGTCAAGTTAATTCCGATTCTTGGTGACCCTGTGTGTTACATAATTGAACTTTGTTCCCTAGGGTTTTCAAGGTTGCTGTGACCTTTTGGAAACAAATTGCCAGGCGTTTCTTTAGTTGCACCTGTGAATGAGTGTCTCAGTCTGGGTTTTCTAGGGAAACCAAACCAGTACGGCTCACACAATTGTAGAAGCTGAAACATCCCAAGTCCTGGGTTGGAGCACAAGCCTCATGTGGCCATGGAAGCTGGTGAGCCCAAGGTCACAGGTCAGAGATTTGAGTTCCAGATCACAGGCTGTGTAGGGTTGGCGGATCCCAAGCTGGCTGTTGAGACTGCAAGGTCTCTGCTAGCTCATGGAGTTGCAGGGGCTGGTGAACCCAGGATCAGCAAGTCAGGGAACAGGACTCTCACTTGCCAGCTGTAAGGGTCGATGACTCCAGTAGCTGCTAGTTCAAGTCTCAGGAACCAGACACAGGAAAAGATAGGAGAGCAGGGGCTGCTGGCAATGTGAGCAGACAGAAGTAGGTAGTGGAAGGTGGAGAGATGAGAGCTGAGGGTCGGGAAGCCACCAGAGACACTGTTCCTGCCACTTGATACAGCTGTTGAACATTGTGAATCATTGTCCAGCCAAGTTGACACAGAGTCTTAACCATTACAGTGAGTTTGAACTGTCAGCCTTCCAGTGAATAGTCAAGTGCTTAAATATGTCACCCAGGGACTCCATACCACAACCTACTGGTAACTTAATACTTGCTTGTCCTGTAGACTAGTTTCTTCTTTTGAGTCTTTAGTTTCCTTCTTTCTGTTTTGTTTTAGGTGAGTAGAGACCAATATTTGTTGTCTTAGCTGGCTGCTCACAAGCTTTTAAGTCACCAGACATTGCTCACCTAACCAGGATGTAGAATATAAACTTTATGAACTATGATATGCCACTTGACCAAGCTGGCCCATAATACTATGGTGTACGCCTTCAAATCCAGTAAAGCACTCCCATACGGTATTTAGTTATGATTAGAAAGTATCCCTAACTGTACCCTCTTGGTTCATTTTTTTGCATGTTGTTGTTAGTTGCCCTTGAGTCATTTTGACTCATGGTGACTCCATGTGTGCTGAGTAGAACTGCTCCCTAGCATTGTCAAGAATTGTGACCTTTTGGAAGCAGATTGGAAGCTTGTCTTCCAAGGTGCCACAGGATAGGTTCGAATAGAATCCTTTGGAAACCTGCAGAGATCCCTTTTGCCTTCTGATTGAGATCTTGACTTCCTAAGCCAGGAATTCTTCACTGTTTTTGTCTGTATGATTAGTCTGGGCAGTCTGGTGAAGCCATTCTCAGCTTTTAAATATTTTTAAATATGTCAAATAAAACACATAGGATTACAAAGGAAACCATTTATACTGAAGTAACCATGAAACCATTTTAAATAGGAAAGTTTGATACAGTAATCTGTGTGCTTCTTTTTTAATACAACAAATTCCCAGATCACCCAGCAGTTGTGATAACTATGATCATCTCAGATAGTGATGTCTCTAAACGATATTAAGGTACCTGCAGCCTCTGTAACATGCTATGAAAATATCCATGATTTGTTTGGTGAGCAGTCTCAGGTACTCTCATATTAATGTAATTTGTTACCTATGTTCAAAATTGAAGGAAATGCTGAATTTCAGTTGGAAGTTAGTGAAAATAGAGTTTTACCATATGAGTTTATGGACCCCACCTTAAAGTCCCCTACCTTAGCCCAATTCTCAAACTCCAGGATGGGCTTTCCACACTCCCTTTCAACTTTTAAGCTTTGGGGCCTTCAACAGTCGCTGTGTGGGTTCTGCACTCTGCAACATAAAGATGAGCAAACTGGAAACCGTCGTGTCTAACCACATCCTTGCATCTCTTGGTTTCTCTTTGCTACTGTGCAGGTAGAGGAAGGATGGTGGGAAGGTGTTCTCAATGGAAAAACTGGAATGTTCCCTTCCAACTTCATCAAGGAGCTGTCAGGAGAGTCAGATGATCTCGGCATTTCCCAGGATGAACAGCTTTCCAAGTCAAGTAAGAAAGTCCACCCAGCAGAGCGGGGGTGGGGGGTTACCATCAGGCTCTGCTCCAGCTTCCTCTTCTCTTCCATGTCCCATGCTGAGAGGCTGTGACAAAAGCTCAAGAGGATTTTGTTGATTATGCTGCCTTAGCCCACTGTGGCTTAGCAAACTGACCACATTCTCTGGATAGGTGATTGTCAGCCTCCATGCCCTGCTAATACTGTCTCCTGGGTGGCCCAGGTTGGTGTGCCTCCATAGACTTCTAAAGTGTCATTCCATGTAAGTTGGCGTTTATTTTTAGAACAAACCGAATGAGATTGTCATTATTTCTCTGCATCCCTTGAGGAACTTGGAGGAAAATATAGCATGCCAATAAATAAATTAAGCCCCTGGTGATGAGAAATTCTCTGGCCAAGGAGAGTGCATGTCATTCCCATAAAAGTATAATGAGACAATGGAGAGTTCTGGGCCCTCCTAGGTGAGCATGTCTGTTCTGAGATGGTGAGAACGAACTTCAGGTCTTCTTTCTCCAGGGCCTGAATGCCTCCCTCCGGCTTCTCTGCTGCCCTTTCCAGCACACGGAGCCAAAGGTCAGGACCGGGAAGCCTTGTTCTCCCAGTCGCTAACCCAGCTTCCTCTGTGGGCGTCTGTGCATCTCTTGTGCTGTCTTGAGCAACGGTCATGGGTGTGAATGTTGTACAAGGCTTGGCTGTGTCCTCATAGTACAGCACCACCTGGGGCCAAAGACTTTCCTTCTTAATAAGAGAACAGCTCAGTCTGCCAAAATAGTTCTCAAACCTCTTTATTTTCTATTTGGAAAATCAGACTTGAGTGATACTCTTATGTTATTTGTATCTATTTTATTTGACCAATAACATGATTAGACAGATTCCCAATCTGGAGACAGAGCCATTTCCAGAGATGTGCTCCACTGAAGTCCTTCTCGTGGTGTCTCAGCAGCTCTGGAATATGCAGCCTGTCTTTACGTAGAAACAGGGGTGCTTCAGGAGCACCTCTCCTCCTCCAGTGGCAAAACCTGGGGTCCTCAGCCCGCTGTATCCTAGGTTCTATGGTAGGAAGGACATCAGGGGATTTGGGGACAAGTAAGGTGTCTCAGAGCTCCTGCTGCCTTCTCTGGTTATGGTGGGAGGATTCTCTGCTCCACAGCACAGCTAATGAGCGGAGAAGGTGTCCTTGATCCCCCCTGGACTGGGAGTTAGTATAGCTCCAGAATTCCACGTTAGTATTCGCACTGCCTCGGTGTCTTCTTTGGTACACTGAATAGTATTGCTCATATTAATTAGGTCCTACAATGGAAATACTGCACTTCAGGGACTTTGTGGATCAACTGGGCTTTCTTGGCGGGAGGACTAAATTGGGTCATTATAGCATTATTTCCATGGGGAAATGTATTACAAGTTCCAATGGCAGTAGTGTATATAAACCATCTGACCCATAGAAGGTCCTCAGTAAATGGTTCTTAATAATGACAAACCCTTGGAACATAGCAGTTAATAAGTAGAGGCTGTATGCACACTGATTGAGCCCATGATCGCTGAAGCAGTGTGTCTGCATTTGTAAATTACTTTGGGATTCTACTACTGATAGAGAAGGCGATTTGGGGAGACAGTTTTGGATAACTTCTTTGGGAAAGCTTTGACCCTTGTTATGCACTTAAGAACAGAATGGTCAGAGAAGTAATGACTTTGCACTTTTGAAACTGTTGGGAAAAAAAAAGCTGTCTCCTCTCACTCTAGCTCAGTGATATGGGCATTGAACTAATTCTGTCTCCTCAGCTCAAAATAGCCAGTGCTGGCATTCCTGGGGCAGAAGGAGAAGGGGGCTGTGTAGCATGATGTGCACAGTCACTCAGCCTTTGTTCCCCTGCTCCAGGGGGGCTGTTTCTACTTGCAGAGACTGCCCCCGCCCCCCCCCCCCCCATGCTAACTCAGCATGAAGCACTCCATTTCAGGACCAGGAAAGCCCAATAGTCTTAGGGCAGCTAAGCTTAGTTTACAAGGAATCTGTCCATTGTTGAGGAGGATTTTTGAGGTCCCCAGAGAGCCATGGTCTCCCAATAAAGATGAATGTTTCTGATAAGAACTACATGGCTTTTATAATCTTTCTGTATGTACAGATAAGGGAAAGAGGGCACATCTATCCATCCATCTGTCCCATATCCATCCATCTTTCTTTCTTCCTCTTCTTTCATTCTTCCTTTGTGAAAGCTTTATTGAGCCCCTGTTGTTATGAAGGTACCATAGAAGGCAGTAAATGTATGCGGAGACAAATCAGATCAGATCCCTGCTCTCAGTAAGCTCTCACTGCAGCGCTGGGGCAGGGCACAAGCCAACAGAAATTGAAGAAGCTGCCCCTGGTGATCAGCTAGCCAGAGGGTGAGAAACAGTGGGTCACAAAGGCAGATAGGCCAGTCCCATTTGGGATGTGAGGGTGGTGACAGAGGGCTTCAGGGAGTAGCAGACATGGTAATAATGTCCCAGAGGTGCAATGGTTAAGAGCTCAGCTGCTAACCAACAGATGAGCAGTTCAAATCCACCAGCTGCTCCTTGCAGACCCTGTGAGGCAGTCCTACTCTGCATTATAGGGTCTCTATGAGTCAGAATCAACTCAGCGGCAATGGGTTTGGTTTTTTGGTTTTGGGTTGGGCTTACTAAATTGAAGTGATCCCTAGAAAGAGAGAGAAATAGCATCTACAGTGTTTAGACATGTTTTTCAGTAGCCATTTACCATTCTGAATTTGTTTCAGCTTGTGATCATGGTGAAATTTATATAATCAGCTCAGATCACACTCAGAAATTATGTATACCAGTCATATTTGTCCAAGTGTAACCTTTGGTTTTAGAGGTTTGCTTATTCCCCATCCCCAGAGAATGGTGTTAATTACTTTTGATGAGATTTAATTTTTTTAATGTTTTATTTTGAAATAATTATAGATAAAAGAAGTTGCAAAAAAAATAATGTACAGGGATGTCCTGTGTACCTATCATGTAGTTTCCCCCAGTGGTAATATTTTGCATAACTGTAAAGAATATGTGTTGCTGTCGAGTTGATTCCAGCTCATGGCAACCCTATAGGTCAGAGTAGAACTGCCCTATAGGGTTTCCAAAGAGTGCCTGGTGGATTCAAACTGCTGACCTTTAAGTTAGCAGCCATAGCACTTACCTATTGTGCCACCTGAGTTTCCGTGCTTATTTGCTTTTGTTAAAAAACTGAGAAGGACAAATATAATTAATGCAGAGCTGAAAAGGTACTTAATCAAGGTCTCTGTTAGACCAGGCCATTTAATACTCTTCATAAATTACACTTAGTTTTCACGGAGACTGATTAATTAATACATGCTTTCTAGTAATTTCAGCTCCTAATATTTGCGTCATTTTGGTAATTTGTAGACACCATGGTGACATCATATGAACCTCCTCTTAATTCAAATGCTTTCAGACATTCAAAAAACCAAACCTATTGCCCTCAAGTTGATCATGACTCATAGCAACCCTATAGGACAGAGAAGAAGTGCCCATAGCATTTCCAAGGAGAGACTGGTGGGTTTGAAGTGACATCCTTTTGGTTAGCAGCTGGGCTGTTAACCATTGCATCATCAGGACTCCTTTTAAACATTAGAATGAGGTTTCTTTTTATTTTTTTTTTTAAGATGGCTTGCATTTGTGTTTGGGTACCTATGAAGAGAACCATGTGTTCAATGTTCAGTGAATCCTTGTACATCTCTCTGTTTTCTGTCCTTTCTCTGTCTCACACACTCACACACACACACACACACACACACACACACACACACACACACTGCACCTCTGTGTTTGCACATGTTTATTTGGTATTTATACTCTTTACATCTTTACTTCCAGAAAGCATTTGAGGTAGTTATTCAGTTGCGTTCTGTGAACCAATGGATTGTAGTAGAAGAAACAGTGGCATTATGTTTATAAAGAAATGTGCCAAGTCTGCTTGACACATGGTAGATGCACAGTAATTGCTTGTTGGATCATTTATTATTCTGAGGAGGCCTTTTTCCCCTTGGAATGACATGTGCAAATTACTTGAACTTACTTTTCTTTTACCCTGATGTATTTTTACATATGGTGGTGTATTATAAAAATCACTTAACTTTCTTAGGTCTTTATTCAGGGTAATCTGATATCTCAGGGAAGGAGTTACAAGTAATTGTATCTGTCGATTATTTGACTTAAACATTTTTGTTTTCTGAGAAGGAAATTATGTGCACAGGAGAAACTCTTTGCAGCATATTTAAATTTAAAAGTACATTTACCTTTGTATCTTTCAAAGAATCTGTGAAGCCTTAGAGGTAGTTTTTTGAAGATTTTCATAAACATTTAAATTTTATAGAAAGCTTCTGAGCACATACAAACATAGAGTATTATAATGAATCTCTGTGTGTCTGTCAGCCGACGTCAGAAGTTTTTAACCCATGGCTCATTCAGGACACTTCGATTCCCACTCACTCCTTCCCACCATTATTTTGAAGCAAACCCCAGATACCTCATGATTTCTTCCATCAGTATTCCAATACATGTCAAGAAAAGGGTTCTTTAAGAGGCCATCGTCACACCAAAAAACCCCTCCAAAACTTGTCATTCCTTAATACCATGAAATGTGTAGTCAGTGTTCGCTTTTCCTTGTCTTACTTTTTTTAAGTAAAACTTACTAGTTTAAATCTAGATCCAGATAAGGTGCACATATTGACTGGCTTTAACTCTCAGATTTCCTTGACTGTATTGAGTTTTCCTCTATATCACTATTTTCTGTGCTTTGTGTTGCCAGAGAAACTGAGATTGTTTGTTAGTTTCCCAAAGTCTTGCTTTGCTGATTTCATCTCTGCAGTGTGCCATTTAACCTGTATTTTTAGAAACTGATCATTAGATTTAGGGACCTGATCAGATTTGAGATACACACACACACACACACACACACACACACACACACACACACACACACACCCCACACCCACCCCACACCCACCCCACACCCTGAATACAGGTTTTATATATATATATGTGTGTGTGTGTGTGTGTGTATGCTCAAAGAGACAAGACATACACATATATATCCCCTTTAAGGCTGACTCATAGATGGAGGTGCCCGTCTGGCTGTCTCTCTTGTTGTATTATCTGCAGCCACTGATGGTTTGCACCCAAATATCCTCATTCATTAGGGGATTGCAAAGTGGTGGCCAAAGCATTCTTTTTTTTTCCAAAAGATTGAACCAGCCTACTAGATCCACAGATCACTAGTGGAAAAAAAGTACTGAGTAAATTAGGTTTTTAACAAACAGTACATCTAAGTGGTTGTCTGAATAGTGAAGGCAGACTTGTCTTATGTTAGGGATGGAGAGGAATTTAGAGTTCATCTAGCCTGGTGTCAGATGAGAACTCTAAAGCCCAGTGAGATGCATTCCTGGGGCTGGCCTGTCCTATGAGTAATGAGGCTTTCCATACACGCAGTGCTGCATCTCTCTTCCCATGTGGAGTGCACCTTTCCACGCAGTACCCAACAAATTTCAGACCAGAGTACCGATGAGCCTGTTTGTTCTTTTTATCACAGATCATGATTAATGAATTGCCTTTTCAGTTACAGTTTTGCACATGCTGGTATTGACTAAATAATATGAAATAGCTAATTAGTGAATGTTTTTATGATCACAGAATATCATGACTCTATAACAGGATTTATCTGGACTTGATGGCAGAGAAACCCAGATATGACTGTTGTCCAATTTCATTTTCATACATACTTTGCTTCACATTTAAAATATAAATGTGGTGTTTTGATTTTAAAAGTCTTTTTATATTATTTCGTGAATTCCAAGATAATTTCTGTAAAACTATAAAAAGTATTCCTGTTAGTTTATTTACTTATTTTTAATCCTGTAACTACAGGAACATTTTTATTTCTTTCCCCTAGTCTTCACAGGGAGAAATTTTGCATTTTCTTGTCTATAACCATTAATAACCATGAATTTTCAGTTTGAATTCTAATTCTTTGCTAGTTCTCTTATTTTAAAAATTTAGGTTTTGATACTTGAGTGATTTGTCAGGCTAACACAGAGATGGAAATGACCTGTTAAAACCTATGTGGAAATCAACTCCCATGATACAGAAATAATTACCTGTAAGAAACTTGACTAACATGTGCCCTCCTCATGTAGAAACTAAAGCCGGGCTGACAAACCCACACTGAGGCATCCCCATAGATTTGTTTTTATTTTGAATACTAGATAATGTTTGTTTTATTCGTGAATATTCTGTTAAAAGTGAAGAACAGCTAGCAAATTGATTAAATGGTTCTAGGCAAAATGAGATGCTAGCGGAAGCATATGAATTTGTGTTGAGATTTTTAATTCTTCCCCTTTATAGTGTTTGCAGCTTCAAACTACTGAAATTTACTGGTGGCAATAGAGTATTTCCTCAAATAACGTAAGTGTAACTCATGTCCAGGAACTTCCCAATTACCCTTATCTTTTACTCTTCCAGTAGAAAGCCTGCATATCTCCACCGCCACCTTCCCTGGTCCAAGCCCTAGTCACCTTGTTCCACCAGTCAGACTTTGCTGAAAGTATTGATTGTTCAGAGTCATCAGGGCCATGGTCTAGCTCAGCAGTTCTCAGACTTGTTCATGGGGAAAAATACATGGAAGTTACATTACACTTAATCCCGTCAAACCCAAACCCAAACCCAAACCCATTGCCATCAAGTTGATTGTGACTCATAGCGACCCTGTTAGGGGATAGTAGACCTGCCCTATAGAGTTTCCAAGGAGCACCTGGAAGATTTGAACTATCAGTCTTTTGGTTACCAGCAGTAGCTCTTAACCACTGCACCACCAGAGTTTTCATACTATAAATATAACCAAGAAAACCAAACCCACTGCCGTCTCTGACTCATAGCAGCCCTAGAGGTCAGAGTAGAACTGTTGTGTACAGTTTCCAAGGAGCGCCTGGCAGATTTGAACTGCGTACCTTTTGGTTAGCAGACGTAGCACTTAACCCACTAAGCCACCAGGGTTTTCCCACTATACGTAGGGGAGCTTTTTTGAAGTAGTGGGTATTATCCCCCTACCCTTAATTTATTCTAACACCAAGAGGGCTGTTACTATTCTGTTTTGGACGGCAAAGCTTACAAAACAAGCTGTGTTCCGTAGGAGCAACGTTTGACTTAAAAGGCTTAGGTTGGGCAGAATACAAAAATGGCCCCAGTAAAAGCTAGTCACTGTCACTTTTTCTGCTTTTGTTCTCAAAGTCCTCAAGAATGGCAGGTTGAAAAAGAACAATTTAAAACACTTGGCTGTTTGTCTAGATTATTCTTTTATAGCCAGTGGTTTGCATATCTTAAGTGTTTGCTTTAATTAGATGGAATAGATTTATTATCAAAACAAGGCGTACTGCTGCCTGTAGGACATAGAAGTTGGAGATAACCAGTTCTACCTAAGCTGTCCCTCCGATTACTCATAATCCACTAGGGTTCCTATTGGGTTTTTCTCTTTCAAAGGGCATGTTTCTAAGAAGTAGCTAAGTTGCTCTCTCTTGTCAGCTGTGCTCTCAACCTCTGTGTAAACATGGTCTACCTGTTCATTCTTCCAACTGATTATGAAGCCCTGTGACTGGCCTCCAGTTTGATACTTCAATCATAAGCCATAACAGAACTGATTCCTTGGCCAACTTAGAGCAGTGCGTTTCCTTTTACCCGCCAGTGGTACTGTCTGTAGGGCTCTGTGTGGGGGTATGTGTGAGGACATTCAAACCAAAGCAGTGTGTAAACTTCCTGTGCACTTTTGCATGGTGCCAGAAATATCTGGGCTTTAGCTATGTGTCTAGTCTTACGCTGTTGATAAGTTTTACGTGTAACAAAATAGAAGTACTTTGACATTTTACACTAGATGAGCCCTGTGTCCTCAGGCTTAAGCATAGTGTCGTGACTGGTAGGGCAAAACCTCAATTAAGCCATTTCAAGAAACAGGCTTTTCTACTTTCCTAGTGCTAAGCAGAAAACCCTTTACATTAATATGGATACCACTGTTGGTTTCAAATTTCCTTGTTGAAAACCTCCCTGTCATATATGAATAGGTGTTCTTGCTTAAAGGTACTGACGATGATGGAATTTTTTAAAGATAATTCCATGTTTTGTTTAAAGTCTTACAGTCGTGGATACCAGTGTTAGCACCTGGGGCTCTTGGGCTCGAAGATACAGGATAATGACCTACTCCATACTCCCCAAAGAAGTATTGCGCTGTATAATTGGGTTAATTAAGGAGTCTGATCAATTGGCTTCTCTCTGGTTAATTGAGGTTTTCCTGTGGTTGAGTTTTTGATGTCCGAATGGCTTAGGTTTAAATGGGGCATACTCCAGTGCACCAGCGTTTGCAGAGGCCAGTCCTGAATCTGGGTGCTCTCTGCCGGCGCTGTTGCCTGGGGACTTGGGGCTCATTCTGTAAAGTCGTAACTTCTGCCTAATGGTCTCTAATTAATTTTGCGGATGAAGCTCATGCGGCGGATTCATTGAAGGCAAGTTCAGTTAAAGACTCTTCCTCTTCCTTCTTTTGCCATCACTTGCTCCCCCTTTCCCCCCTCTTGTTTTTCTCTCCCCTTCTCTTCTCTCATTCACTGTCAGGAAAGACTACCTTTGAAGGGACAATTCTGTACCGAGCTGCACCGGGAAAGACGGAGGGCCACAGACGCTATTACAGTGAGTGACCTTAATGGCAGGAGGTGATTGTGAAGATAAGCTCTGGGTACTTGTGTCTTTTGATGCAGCCATGCTTTCCTGAGCTGCTCATGCTTATGTCAAGTGTCTGTGTGGACTTCTCACCCAAGGACATGGCCTTATTTGCCTAAGATAAGTGCCGTCTCCTTGGTGTTGCTACAAGAGCGTCCTCACCACCAGCCCCTGGTGCTTCTTGTTGGCTTTGCGGCTCTGTCATGTATGTGACATGCGTGCATGAACCATGTGTGCAGAGAAGGGAGCAGTAGCATTTGCCATGGCATATGCATCTGTGCCAGTATTTTCCGGCTTCTGGGGAGGTATAAGGTGACTTCCCATGGAGATGCCAACCTCTTAGGGTTATTGCCTTTTGTAATTGGGTCATTGAAAACCCATTTATTCATTGCGTGGTGCAAAGAAATAAGAACTTGGCATGGAAGTCCATGCCAGAAATGGTATTTTGTTTTTGCTCGTCTAGCTGGTTACCACACGGCAGAATTCTTTTGCCAGGACCGATGTGTAGCCTTTCCTGTTATGAAAGAAAACTGCCAAATGTTGGGGGGGAAAAGATAATGAAATTAATGAGTGAATTCCATGAAGCCCTTACAGCAGTTCCTGCTAAATTACAAATAAATAAAAGTGGCTCACAGATCTGAATTGGTCAGTCTGGAATAGTAAGGTAAATTATACACAAGTGGGCAATTGTGTGACTGACGATAGCAAGTGGAGGAAGCTCTGTTCGCTCTCTTCATTTTTCACCTTGAAAGAAAAATGTCCCCTTTTGTGTGTAGATCTATACACGATGAAAGCGAATGTTCCAGCAGAACATCAGAGCCATGCTTCTCAAACTGTATGTGGTGATGGTCTGTTTGATTTCCACCCCATCTTGAACAGAGACCTGGTCTTTCTGTACATGACTGTACACTGCCATGCCTCCTGGAGGACTTCAGTGGCACCTATACTCGACCCTCTTCCTCTAGATGAGACACTGGCCACACTTCTGCAAGTTGCTCCAATGCACATTGCTATCAATGCTTCTAAACGCACACTGTCTGCACTTACCTTCCCGTGTCCCCATAACAAACCCTGTGTGGACTGGCCCCCATCCATGGATCACACTCTGGGTTGCACTGCATGGGAGTGTCATCTGGCATTCTGAGCATGACATGGGGACGTTTTATGGGATGGTGTCTGTGTGCGTGATGGGCACCAGCAGCTAAAAGATGGAGCACCAAACAGAGGTGAAAATGAAAAGGCACTCTGTTCTCCTTCCAAATAGAGGGAACTAGATTTGGAATTATTTCCTCAAGCCACACAGATGGGTACTTAATTTACATCCTTAAAAGTAACATACTCAGGCTGCCAGAATTTCTGGAAGAAAGATCTGCCGTGTGTTTCCTTTCAGGGTCATGCTTGTGTGGTTGAGTGACCGCAGTCTCTCCCTGTGTAACATAAAAAGTATCTCTCACAGTGATTCATCTGAAGTTACTGAGTTGCGCCTGGAACACAGCAAATACCTAAAAACAGAAGCTCAGTGAAAATTAGGATGGCATTGATTGAAAATAGTATGGTTCTAGCTAATGAGGAATAATAGAAGAACCTTGGAAATTCCCCTCTTCAAGAACTGAAGCCAACTTGCCCTGCTAATCCATTGGCCTTGCTGTCTGCTGGTAGTGGTGGTGGGAGGAAGGGGGCGGTGATGGTTTCTTTCCACTAACCATTTCTTTATTCCAGTCTCAAATGGTTCTTTCCAAACCAGAAAAGAATATGCAAGCCATTTATCACATAGAAAGAATCCATACGGCAAAATGAGAACATGTTAAAGGGGAAATGACACAATATTTAGACTCCAAAATTACATCTCCAGTGGGGATAGTTCCAAAAACAATGAACAGATAAGCACACAAGTGGATAATGAATCCAGGGCACTCTTCGTGTTTGCACACGCAAAGCCAGTCCTGCAAATTATAGCCAGGCCCATGGTTGTGTCCTGCCCTCTGCCCTAGCTCATGATACTGTTCTTTAGTGAATTAAAACGTGCACCTGGGATCTTTTCCCCGCCCCCACAGTTTGGCTTGTAAATATCGCTTTATTGAAAGCAGCAGCAAACAGCAAACAAAACCATTGTTTTTTAAGGATCTGATAGTTGAACGTTACTAGCAATTTATAATGACCTTTCTACTTTTTGTCTGTTTTCATTTAACAGTTTCTTCTTGCACTGAGACTTCCTTAGTTGAATGACTACAACATTTTATGACATTTTTATGTGAACAATTACTTGGTGTATCGTTCTTATGTACTAGGAGGCCACCTTGTCTACTGGAGACTAATGCACTATTGGCTAACAGAGAACAAATATGGTGACGTGCTTTTCTTCCCAAAGGCATCGTTATCGTCAGGAGTTGTGCAGGAAGTGTTCAAGAGCCGTCTTGTATGTCTGGAGGCTTTTAGAGTTAGGTTTAATGACAGAATTTAGTATCCCATAAACAATCCTTTGAGTCTTGTCTTTTGATGGCATAGCCCATGTGGTGACCATCCAAGGAGAAATGCACGCTCATAGATGAACTGAACCCCAATAGGCTCTCCTTTTAGGAACATGATTGTGGGCAAAGCCTGGGAAAAAGAATCTGGGGAGGTAAGTGTCCTGTTGTCTTGCTGATTGCTATTTGATAGCTGTCAACACAGGTCACAAGAGATCAAAGGAAGGGTGTCACATCCCCCAAGTTCTTTTGGAAAGGGATCCAGTTTGGGGATAAACGATGCTGTAAGAAGGCCTAAGAACTGGAAAGAGGTTCTGGCCTCTGGCTGCCTTTCCCACTTTAACAAACAAGATCATGGTGCTAGCGAACCATCTTAATGTCAAGTTTGGTTTAATGCTTTTCTAGAGCAACATGTCTGCATGCATTTATCCCTTGTGAAGCCATCCAAAGAGATTTAATTCTTGGCAGTCATAATTTTGTGTGGTTTCTTTAATTGCTAATTTGTTTAAATGGCTTTTAGCTTTACCGTTTTCCCTTTAGGAAATGTTACTTTCATTGCTAATTGCTAATTGACATGAGTCATAGCGATTGGAGGTACAGTATGTGGTGCTGCCTGGGCTGGGAGGGGAGGCGAAGGAGGCGGTTGGGGGTGGTGGTGGGGAACAGTCGTTACCTCACAGACTGCAGCAAAACAAATTTGGATCAGAACAAGGCTCCAGCTGAAGAGAGGTGAAATGCCATGTGCCCAAAGAAATCTACTTGGAAATAAGATTTTCTGAAACATGTTTTTATTCACTTCTTAAAAGTACAGTTGGGGGTGGGAATTTCAAACAAAACTTAGAGCCTAATAGAAAACTCCAGCGCAGGATTCTGTATCCAGTAACCCGCTGAGAAGTGGTTCTTGGCTGGCCGGGTGGCTCTTCAGGGGCGTGGCTCCTTTCTGAGATCTTCCTCTCCCTGCACCCCACTCTTGGCAGGTTTGCGGGAAACCACTGGCCCTGAGAGTGACGGAGGTGACTCAAGCAGTACCAAATCCGAAGGTGCCAACGGAACTGTCGCAACTGCAGCCATCCAGCCGAAGAAAGTTAAGGGAGTTGGCTTTGGAGACATTTTCAAAGACAAGCCAATAAAACTAAGGCCAAGGTCAATTGAAGTAGAAAATGACTTTCTACCAGTGGAAAAGGTATGTTGGACAGTTTCTGTTTTCTTTCATGAGCATGCGGAATACCCCAAAAGTGTATATTGTGAGATTTGGAGGCTGAGGCTCTCTCTGCCTCTTTGGGGACTTTGTCCCCTCTCCGTCATATTGCTCTTTCTGTGGAAACAGCTTCCCTCCAAAAGCTTGTGTTCTGGTTGGCTGCTCTGTTTCTTACTGATCTCCATTTACCAAAACCAAACCAAAGCCAGTGCCACTGAGTTGATTCCGACTGCTAGTGACCCTACAGGGCAGAGTAGAACTTCCCCATAGAGTTTCCAAGGAGTGCCTGGCAGATTTGAACTGCCAAGCTTTTGGTTAGCAGCCACCAGGGTTTCCAATCTTCACGTAAGGAGTGTTTTTCAGGATGGCTCTTCCTCCCCAGTAAAGCCCCTCTTGCCTGGCCACAGCAAAACAGAATCCATGACCATGACTCTGACCCTGACCCCTTCCAACAACCACCGTCTGTCCTCAGACATTAGTCTAGTGCCTTAAGCTTGGATGTTGGACTAATTACACAGCAGAGAAAAGGAATTAGACCTTTTTTTCCCTCTAGGAGTTAGGTGAAGATGATTTCAGTCTGCTGAAAGGAACTCTCCAGTGTATGTGAGGGATGGAGGCGAATGGCACTATGACTCCCTGGGTTGTTCCCATCAGGAAGCTGGCTGTTTTCTTTGCCGCTGGTTCTGGGTTGGTGAGAAGGAGGCAGCCTGTTGCTGTTGAGTACACGGTTGCCATGGCAACATACCCAGCACCATCCATGCTTGTGGCTGTCAGCGATGTCTGCTGTGGCATACTTCTCAGCATCATACCCTTGCTTAGAATTTGATAGACACTGTAGAATTTTCCAGATAGCAATAAGCAGCACTCATGCTGTGCTTATGGAATGGTTGTTAATTCGATTTAGTGCTGAAGTTTTTGCTTTGACATCTCTGCCAGCAGGCCTGGGACATGGGGCATTGGCAGCATGGCTAAGGCAGGTTGGTGGCTTTGAAATGTTTCCAAATTTTCAGTGAGCTGAAATTTGAAAGGTTGCATCATCTCCCACCCCATCCCACCCCCAGAAACTTTTTCCAGTATCATCATACCTTAAAAATCTTTTGGAAACTTATTACTCTTATACATAAATAAGCCAGAAAGAGTAGATCCTTAAAAATTAAAGATGATTTCATTGAAGTTCTCTTGTTGAAACTTCTCTGAGTTTATTTCCTTTAGTAATCAATAGGCGATGTTTCTCCACATCTGCAGACTGTCTAGACAGCACCCCAGCTTGGGAGTCCATGTCTGTTTCACATGGTCAAATGCAGATTCCCATAAGTATTGACAAAGAAGTTCTCATCTTCTGAAGGAACAGCAGGGGCAGTTTTACTTCCATTTATTCAAGTGGTTGAAACGAACATGACCACTGACTTAGTCAGCAGACAGTTAATTCTTTTCATTTGTTTTATGAATCTTTGTCTTGTTCTTCTCTGTGTAGGAGGACATTGTGTAATCACTTATTATTGCTATTAGTATTTATTTGAACTGGTAATAATAAATTGGGTTATTATTATGAATAAAATCACTGTCAAATATAATATTCCAGGGTTTATATCTCAACGCATTTCTCCGCTAACCCCAGAGCCTTAGGTCCAACTGCCTACTTCCGTATCTCTACTTGGAGATCTTAAAGCCGTATCAGCTTGTCTAAACCTGAGTACCTCATCATCCCCCTCACATTGCTCCACCTACAGTTTCCCCTTCCCAGCTGGAGGCAGCACCATCCTTCCCTTTGTTCAAGACAAAAACCTTGGAGATGTCCCTGACTCCTCTTTTTCTCACATGCCATATCCCATCCATCAGGAAGTCCTGTTAGCTCTACCTCTTAAATAGGCCCAGAACCCAACCGTGTCTCATCACCTCCTGTGATCTTTTGCCATCTCTGCAGTGGCCTCTGAATAGGTTTTGCTGTTCCTCCCCTGCCCAGTAGTCTGGTCTGTACTACGTAGCCCAAGTGAGCCCTGGCAGCTCAGTGACCTACCATACCATTCAATGGCTCATGCTCTTATGCAAAACAAAAGTGAAAGCCCTCACCAGGGCCCACAAGGTCTAGGTGACCTGACCTGTTAGTGCTATGACTTCCTCCTGCTTACTCCTTTCCGGCTTCATCAAAAATGCAGGCATACTCTTGCTTGAGAACCTTCCCGCTGATCGTCTCCTCTGTCTGGGCTACTCTGCTTCTGTAGCCTCACCTGCCTGCCTCCGTCTCCTCCTTGAAGGCTTTACTCAAATCTCACCTTCTCAGCGAGGCTGGCCTTGACCCATGGATTCTGAAACCTGCCTCCCTTTTCCCCATGCCCCTGGCAGTTCTTGTTTCTCCATAGCATGTTTCACTTTCTTACCTAGTAATTTATTTTTATTTTGTCTATTGTTTATTTGTTCACTGATCTACGCTGTGTGCTCAGAACAGTGCAGACACATAAGTAGATACCCAATAAATACTTGTTCAGTGCATAATATTAAAGAGTAAACTGACATGGCATTTTAGAGATTATAGATGTCAATAAAATGAGGGGCTGAATTGGACAATTAAAGAGTGATATAACTGAGAAAGCCAAAGCCAAGTGCCGTCGAGTCGGATCCGATTTAACTGAGAAGGAAGGCATTAGTGGTTCTGTGGTAGAATTCTCACCTTCCATGCGAGAGACTTGGCTTCAGTTCCTGGCCTGTGTGCCTCATGCACAGCTACTACCGGTCTGTCAGTAGAGGCATCTGCATTCCTGTAGTACTGAAAAGATTGCAGCAAAGCTTCTGGACTAAAATAGAGTAGGAAGAAAGGCCTGGTGATCTACTTCCAAAACTCGATCAGTGAAAACCCTGTGGATCACTGTGGACCAGTGTGCCAGTGTTTGTGGGAATAGCACAGGACGAAGCAGTGTTTCATTCTGTTACTAATGGGGTCACCATGAGTCATGGGCTGCTCCAATGTCAGCTGACAACAGCACCATAGTTCACATTTCTTTGTGAAACAAAAAATCTATTACATTGGTCTCAGTGACATGAAGTTCTGACTTCATAAAAACAGTATACCTATATGCATGTGTGGGTTTGCACCTCCTGGTTCCTAATTTGCATGATGAAACTGTGTGCAGGCAGCTCTGTTGCACACTCCTCATTGTGTAGGCTCTGGGGGAAATGTAACCTTCTCAGCCTGCTCTACTGGCTATAGGCAATTTTTACAGCATGTAAGAGGACTTGAAACTTCCTACGCTCCTTGTTGTTGGCACTACAGATAGTTGAGTAGATTTATGAATCTATTATGTTGTTGCACAACCTGGCACAGAGCTGGTGAGTGTGACATTGTTTTATTAGTGTACAACCTGTTTCTTATCACTTTTGAGACAGTTTTATATTTAAGATTTATAATTAAAGACAGACACTGCCTTTGAGAATTGAGCTCACAGTTTTTATTTTGCAGAAGCACAAATTGTACCTGATTGTGACGGCATCTGTTAGGCTAGGCACAGTCAGGTCTTCTTCTCAGGCTGTGACAGGTGGCTTTGTAATCCAGCTGGTTTGATAACTTGGAATAAGAGAAAAGGGAGTCGGACAATTACAGCTTTAAGTATCATTTTATACTTTCCATTCAAGTTTGTGGAAGTATTGAGATCCATTTTTTGAAGTCAGGAAATAATTAAAAAAAATACATTTTATTGTGATTTAAGTGAAAGTTTACAATCCTGATCAACTTGCCGTACAAAACCCCCACACATACCCCTATGCAACTCTGGCTGCTGTCCCCACCCTGTGATAGCACACTGTCCTTTCTACCCTATACTTCCCATTTCCATTCCACCAACTCCTGTCCCCTTGTCTCCACCCTCCCGTCTCATCTTGGGACAGCAGTTGCTCAGGCAACCTCACGTATATATTCAAGCCAAGAAGCACGTTCTTTACCAGCCTCGCTCTGTGTCTTCTAGTCCAGTCCAATCTTTGCCTTAAGAGTTAGATTCGGTACTGGTTTTAGCTGTGGGCTAACAGAGAGTCCAGGGGCCATGTCCTCAGGGGACCCTCCAGTCTGATGGACCGTCAAGTCTGGTCTTAATAGAATCCTAGTTCTGCAGACCCCTTTTTTTCCCCACTGTTCAGGGACTCTGTTGTATTCCCTGTCGAGGCAGTCATTGGTCGTGGCCAGGCACCAATATAATTCTTTTGGTCTCATGCTGATGAAGTCTCCAGATCACATGACCCCTTCTGTCTTCTGGGCTCACTCACATTTTCCTCATCTCTGTGATGTCCTTCATTTGGAATCAGGAGATAATTTGTTGCCTCTTTTTCCTGTGCTTTAATCCATACCACCCCTACCTAGCATGACTGAATATTGACGATTCAGTTCTGCACCATGAGTGATAGGGCCTGAGGCTCCCCAGCCCTGAAAATACAGAACTTGTAGCATAGATGTTCTGTTACTGAGCTAGAGGAAAGGACCCCATTTAGGAATCTTTGTAATACTAACCAGTGGCTAAACCTGTGAGTAATTTTTCAGTGCACCATTTAACTGAACTATTTACAGAAGAAATGATACGGTGTCTGGAGTTTGCTTCCATTATTCTGGAAGCTAGGAATGTAAATGAGGATGTGGAGAAACAGGGTTGATTATGAGTTGATAACTACTGAAACCAGGGGGTGCATACACGGGGATTTGTTACACTTGGTTTTTACGGGTGCTGGAAGTTTTCCTTGATAAAATGTTAAAGAGCAAAAGGAATCCTGGAAAAAAAATGTACCATTTAAACTGTGTTCAGGTGTGATTATGTGCTATATCAAAATGATGGAAAATACGATGTGGCTAAAGATGAACTAAATTAAGTTTCTTGAGATAGAGGCGCCTGGTACCATTTTCGTAGCTGATTCATCTTGACAAAGTTGATGAGCTTCAGTTGGGCTATCTGTAAAATGGGAATATCCTTTATACTCATCCTCCCCCACAAGACTTTCTTTTGTTAAAAAAGATTAAATGATTTGTCAGTAAAAGTATTTTGTACATTGCAAACTTACAGTATTTTAACCAGTACTTATTGACAACAGTATCGTTGACAACAGAATGTCCCTGGAAGGCACCAATGGGTTGCGCTTAGTTACTAACCTAAAGGTAGGTGATTAAAAGTCACCCAGTGGTGCTGCAGAAAAAAGCCTTGGGGATCTGCTTCCATAAGGACTGAAGCCGAGAAAACACCATGGAGCATTGTAAGACGTGAGGCTGCCAGGAGTTGGAATCGACTTGACAGCAGCGGCTTGGGTTTGGTTTGTATGTTTGCCCGGTATGTTTGGCCAGAAGGATACAGTGATAAACAAGACCGGGTCACTGTCCTCAGGGTACTGTGCAGTACTAAGTAAGCAATCATGCTAACAGCACGGGAAAGGGCACGATCAGGCAGAGAACACAAGGCTATGCAGTGAGAGCCCTTGAATGTGGCCAGAAATGATGTATTCTTAGGAAGTCTGGAGAGTATGCGCACACATGCGTGTATATCCACTTTCTACAAGAGGTGATGTTTAGGTGTGTGCAGAAAGTGAAGTCTAGTCCTACAAGAAGTGATCCGTTTAGGCCTACCGGAAGTGATGCTTTTAGGCCGATGGGAAGTGATGTGTAGGCTGAACACCATGAGTCTAGGAGGTATTCATCAAGCAAAGGAGCATAGAGGTACCAGGGTGGGAAGAGCAGTGCATATAAATAAATACCTAAAGGGAGGAGACAGCACAGACAGTGTGTAGAGGTTTCAGTAGAAAGTGGGGAAAGATGAAAACAGGGATAGAAGCAAGATCCATATCACGAAGGGCGTTGTGAGCCTTGTTGAGGAGTTTGGACTTGATCTTGAGGGTAATGGGGAGCTATCAGAGCGACATGATCAAACAGGTAGTTTAGAAAAATCATTGAGTTACAATGGGAGGAGCAGATTGCACAAGACAAACTAAAATTCAGGAGACAAGTGACAGAAACTTCTGTTGGCTTTCCTGATAAATAACACCCCTCCCCACATAGGTTCTAAACCAATCAATTAATAAAATGAGTGAGCAGGTGAGTAATCAAAATATCATTTTCACTTGTGTTTCTCGTTATGGATACCCAGTTGACCCAGAACTGTTTATCAAAGAGATCATCCTTTCTGCATGGCGCAACCCTTTGGGCTAAGTTAAGCAGCTGTTTCTGGATTCTGTTGTTTTCATCTGATTGTCCTTGTGCCCATACTATGCTGTGTTAATTACTGTATCTTTATAATAAATCTTGATATTTAGCAGTGTATGTCCCTCTTTTCTTGAAGATTGCCTTAGCTATTCTTGGCCCTTTGGATTTCCGTATTTAAAAAACCCTGAGATTTTGATTAGAATTATATGAATTCCTTGATAGGTTTGGGGAAAATTGATACCCTTACAACCTACCAACATGGTTTTTCCCTCCAGGTTGCTCTTAGTTCATGTTGTAAAAATTCATCAGGTTGTACATTCAGTGCATGTACATTTTTCTGTCTGTATGATACACTGCAGGATTATTATTGGTGAGAGAAAAATTAGAGAATATAGGTCAGCATGAGAGCCAGGTGGGCCTGCCAGCTGATCCTCATGCTGAGACAGACTTACTTGCTCGCTGTCGGCAGCTCTGGACTAGGGCAGGCCCATGCAAGATGGAAGGGCCTGCCCCTCGAGGAACAGCAGAGAGAGCCAGCTTCCAGGAAGAGGAAGGGAAAGAGCCAAGGGGAACCTGCCCATTTTATTTTTTCTCAGGGGAGAAAGAATACAGGGGCAGAGAGTGTCTCAGAATAGTACCCAAATTGAACTCCCTTTATGTAGAAGGAAATTGGCTATCCACTGAAGGAAAGGAGTGTTAGATATTACACATGGGTATATTTCAGATCTGCCGGTGAGTCTTAGGACCTATCCTGACTTCTTGAGGCCAGCTCCTTCTGTGTCCCGGCTATTTAGGTACTACTAGTCTGGTGCCCTTAATTGTTAGAAAAAGCGGTCTTTTTTGCCTGAATTCTGAAAACAACCAGATTGGAAATGATATTTTGAAACCTCCTGGTTTGCCAGGTTGGTTGTTCACTAGTTTCCCCACAAAGAAGTCCTTTAAGAAGCTCCTTCCTCATGGTCTTCCTGTCTTTGCTGATTTCCATTAGTGACTCTGACATCTCTCTCTCTTGAAATGATTCTGTTTTCCTTCTACATTTGCTACCGTATTCGACGATTGGATGTTGTTTTTCTGACAGTCTCTTTTCCACTTCTTGTCATCTTGAATCACATTTATAGAATCACTGTCGCCTAAATTAATGGCTTTATACTACCAATGTTATAGCTTTTACTTGTAACAGAATTAGAATTAAAATCATATACAAATGAGAATCACTAATCACTTTTAATTTTTTAATAAGCTAAATTGCAGTTAAGTTTTAATATCTTCATGCATATCTCAATGAGTCCTTTTATCCATGCTAGTAAAAATTTATGAAGTTGTATACTTATGTAGAATTAAAACAGCTAAACATCTAAAATGATCTTAGGTCCTTAAAAATGAAATGTCTCTGTCTCAAGTCCCTGTGGTTGTTGTCATCTGCTGTTGAGGTGCTTTGGACTCACAGTGACTGTCGTAGTCACCTGTTACTGCTCTAACAGAAAATACCATGAGTGGAAGGATTTATGAAGAGCAATTTTATATTGTCACAGCTCGGTAAGCCATAAATCCATTTGTGAGTTGCAAGTCCATTCAATAGGAGAAGTTATCACAGTCTGGTACTTACAAGTCCATTCAACAAGAAAAGTTATCACAGTCCGGTGGGCTGAGTCCAAATCCAGTGAGAGCATCTCGGCACAGGAACCTCGGGTCCAAAGGACGTCCTGTGCTCTCGATGCTTCTGTCTTGGTGGTGTGAGGTTCCCAGCTTCCTCTGCTCACTCTCTCCCTTATATTCCACAAGCTTGTAGCTTGGGTCCTGCCTCACTAACACAACTGTTTCCCATTCTCCATTATCAGTTATCACAGAGGCAGGATTCACAATACATGGGAGGAAGGGTACTGTATTGGGACTCATAACCGAATCAAATCAACACACACATTTTTGAGGGGACACAATTGGATCCATGACAGTGACCTCGTGTACAACAGAACGAGATACTGCCCAGTCCTGTGACATCCTCACAGTTGTTGTGTGTTTCAGCCCACTGTGGCAGCCACTCTGTCACTCTGTCTTGTTGAGGGCCTTCCTCTTTTTCACTGACCCTCTACACAGCATAATGTCCTTCTCCAAGGACAAAATACAGAAGACCTGGTCTTGTCATTCTTGCTTCTAAGGAACATCCTGGCTGTGCTTTTTCCAAGACAGAGTTGTTCATTCTTTTGGCAGTCGATGCTGTATTCAGTGTTCTTCACTAGCACTGTAACTCAAAGGCTTCAGTTCTTTGGTCTCTCTTATTCATTGTCACACTTCCGTATGCATATGAGGCGCTTGAAAATACCATGAGTTGGGTCAGGCACACCTTAGTCCTTGTCATGGATTGAATTGTGTACCCCAAAGTAGGTGTAGCCATGTGGCTGGGCCACGATTCCCAGTATTCTATGATTGTGCTCCATTTTGTGATTTTCCTATGCTGTATGTGAAAGCATTAGGGTGGGACTGTAAATCCCTTAATAAGATCACCTTGCTGCGCCACCGTAAAGGGAGTTCCCCTAGATTATGGCTTGCCCCACCTTTAATCCTTTCATCCTACAAGAAATAAAAGGACAGGGAAGCAAGCAGAGAATTGGGAACCTCACACCATCAAGAGAGCAGCATCAGGAGAAGAGTGTGTCCTTCAGACCTGAGGTTCCTGCCCCAAGACGCTTCCTGGGCAAAGACTGATGCAATAACGGACTTCCCTCCAGAGCCGACGAGGGGGAAAGCCTTCTCCTGGAGCAGACATCATGAAATTGGACTTGTAAACCTACTGGACTGTCTAAGAATAAACTTTCCTTTGTTAAATCCAACCCACTCTGGTATTTCTGTTAGAGTAGCACTAGCTGACTAAAACAGTCCTCAAAATGACTTCTTTGACTTGAACACTTTAAAGAACTGTTTTGCAGCAGATTCTAGAAGACTGGAAGCAGTGTGCATCTCCAGATGCCCATGATAGATTCTTTGGTGAAACACAACTGGGTCAAACCTTGTTGTGATTCTCTGAGGCCTAGAGTATGGTAGGGATGTCCCTCATTTGGGTTGCAAGATAAGATTATGTGACAACTCTTGAGCTGATAGAGAGTCCATGGTTTGCAAGGAGCAGACAGCATTCAGTTGCTGCCTGGTTGCCTGAGCTGAACGAAACCTCTGGGCTTCTCAGACCTGAGTTTATGTTATCTGTTCCCAGACTGTGTCTCTGTTAATTTTCCTCATCTGAGAAAAGTGAGGGGAAGGGAAAGAAAAACAGAACAGTGTTACAGGGTTACTCTTTAAAATGTCGAGTGCTATTTACCGTTTCATATATACTTTTCATATAATTCCTAAAACAGTCATCATAGTGTACTGGATAAGAAGTGTTGAATTTCAGCCACATCATTGCCAAGAATCTTATTTCTAGGAAGTTTTGAAAGCATGTTTTTAGGAGTATTTGTGGTTGAGAGTCAACCTGGACAGGGAAGTTCAAGCCCCAGCTTTGCCTCTTCCGGGAATGAGCTACTAATTCTCTCAGTGCTTCAGATCCCTCCTCTGTAAAATTAGAACAGCAAGCAGACCTGCTACACAGGTTGCTGTGAGGATTAAATAGCACGTGAAACAGTTAGAATAGTGCTTGGCATATTCACTTGACTAATATTAATCATTATGTTAGTTATTATTATTGTTGTTGTTATCATGATAGGAAGAGTGCCTGTACGTAACAGCGCAGTTACCATGATCATGTCTTTAACTTTTTATTGTGGACAATTTCAAATGCAGAATAGAAACATCAAAATCCCAAAACCACACCCATTGTCATTTAATTGTTTCTAACTCACAGTAACCCTGTAAGACAGAGTAGAGTTGCCCCAGAGAGTTTCCTGGGCTGTAATCTTGTATGGGAGCAGACTGCCACATCTGTCTCCTGTGGAGCAGCTCTTGGGTGTAAACTGCCTGCTTTTTGGTTAGCAGCCATGTGCTTGACCACTGAGACACTGCGGCTCCTTCAGTAGAGCAAGGTAAGGAATGCTTATGTACACCTGGCCCCAGCACTTGTCATGGTAGGTTTGATTAGTGTTTTGATAGTTGCAGACAACGTGTGTGTGTGTTTAGTATTCAGTGGAGAGGGACTCAAGCTTTCATGAAGGGCCAGTGACAGATTCTTTAAAACCAAATTAGTCTTTTATATCCATTTATACTTCTCAGAAGAGAAGAGACCATTGACAGAGTGCTAGGACTTGGATTTCTCTATGTCTTTTGTAACTATGTCTCACGTCACCAAGTCTTAAATAATCAGCCACTAGAAAGTAAGTGCCATGCATTTAGGACTTTGTCACCATTGTGTTTATAATTCCTCATGGATAGTTGGTAAATTATAGTTGACCTTCAATAAATATTTGTTGAATGGGTGAACTAATAATGGTGTTTTGTCCTAACCTAATCAAAATTGCAGAAGGCGGCTAATTCTCTTTGGGTCTGCTCATGGTCAAGCTACAGATTTTACATCATTTATTCATTTCATTCGGTTGTTTAGTGGAGCTTTATTGAAAGCTGTTTATGGACTAGCAGTGGCAGCTGGTGGCATCTTAGGCATCAGTGAATTGAACTACTATTGGCCATTTTGTACCATACATTCTTCTATGCTGAGAAGGACACCTTGAAGAGGAATGACACTGCATTCATTGTCAAGTCTATATTTCAAGATCTATCCTGAAGTCCAACACTGTAGTGATAGGATAATATCCATACACCTACAATGAAGACCAGTTAATATGACTATTGTTCATATTTACGCACCAGCTGCTAAGGCCAAAGATGAAGGAATGAGATTTTTACCAACTTCTGCAGTCTGAAATTGATCAAACATGCAGTCAGGATGCACTGATAGTTGCTGCTAATTGGAATGAGAAAGTGGGAAACCAAGAAGAAGGATTAGTAGTTGGAAGATATGGCCCTGGTGATAGAAATGATGCCAGAGATCATGTGATAGAATTTCGCAAGGCGAGTGACATCTTCATCGCAGGTAGCTTTTTTCTTTCAAAACCCTGGTGGCACAGTGATTAAGAGCCATGACTATAAACATGACTATAATGTCAGCAGCTGAATCCACCCGGCACTGTTTGGAAACTCTATGGGGGTAGTTTTACTCCGTCCTACAGGGTTTGCTATGAGTCCAAATCAGCTGGATGGCAATGAGTTTGTTGTTGTTGTTTTTTGTTTTTTCAGCAACATAAACAGTGACTATACATGTGGACCTCACTAGGTAGAGTACATAGAAATCAAATAGACTACCTCTATGGAAAGAGATGATGGAAAAGCCCAATGTCATCAGTCAGAACAAGACCAGGACCAACTGCAGGACAGACTCTCAATTACTCATATGCAAGTTTATGTTGAAGCTGTAGAAAATTAGAATGAGTCCACAAGTGCCAAAGTATGACCTTGAGTATATTCCACCTGAAGTTAGAGATCATGTCAAGAGTAGAGTTGGCACATTGACCACTAATGACCAAAAACCAGACAAATTTTAGAATGACAATCAAGGACATCATACATGAAGAAAGCTAGAGTCATTAAAAATACAGGAAAGAAAGAAAAGACTAAAATGTATATGGAAGTGACTCTGAAACTTATTCTTGAACATCACATAGCTAAAGCAAATAGCGAAAATGATGAAGTAAAAGAGCTGAGCTGAAGACTTCAAATGGCAACTTGAGAAGACAAAGTGAAGTATTATAATGACATGGAGTTAGACAAGTCGAAAGAGAAGAACATGCTCAGCATTTCTCAAGCTGAAAGAACTGAAGAAAAAATTCAAGCCTCGAGTTATAGTATTCAAGGATAGCATAGGGAAAATACTGAACAATGCAGGAAACATCAAAAGAACATAGAAGGAATACGTTGTCATTGTACCAAAAAGAATTGGTGGACTTTGAACCATTTCAGAAATTTACATATGATCAGGAATTGACAGAATGCAAATTGATATCTATGCCAAAGAATTTGGAAGACAGCTATCTGGCCAACCAACTGGAAGAGATCCATATTTATACCTGTTACAAAGAGAGGTGATCCAACCAGATGCAGAAATTATTGAACAGTATCGTTAATAACACACACAAGTAAAATTTTGTTGATGATCATTCAAAAATGATTGTGCAATACATCTACAGGGAACTTCCAGGAATTCAAGCTGGATTCTAAAGAGGACATAGAACCAGGGATTATTGCTGATGTCAGATAGATCTTGGCTGAAAACAGACAATACCATAAAGAGTTTACCTGTGTTTTATTGACTGTATAAAAGCATGCAACTGTGTGAATCATGACAAATTATGGATAATATTGTAAAGAATAGAAATCCTGGAACACTTAATTGTGCCCATGAGGAACCTATACATAGATCAAGAGGCAGTCGTTTGAGCTGTGTGGTTTAAAGTCAGGAAAGGCATGTGTCAGGGTTGTATCCTTTCACCATGCTTGTTCAGTCTATATGCTGAGCAAATAATTCAAGAAGCTGGACTGTGAAGAAGAATGGGGCATCAGGACTAGAGGGAGACTCATTAACAGCCTTTGATATACAGATGACACAACTTTGCTGGCTGAAAGTGAAGAGAACTTGAATCACTTGCTGATGAAGATTATGACTACAGCCTTCAGTATGGAATACCCCTAATCATAAAACAAAAATCCTCAGAACTTCAGAACTGGACCAACAAAAACATCATGATAAGCAGAGGAAAGATTGAAGTTCTCAAGGAGTTCGTTTTACTTGAATCCACAATCAACATCCATGGAAATAGTAATCAAGAAATCAAAAGATGCATTGTGTTGGGCAAATCTGTTTCAAAAGACATTCTTTAAGTATTAAAAATCAAAAATGTCACTTTTAAGACTAAGGTGCATCTGTCCCAAGCTGTGATGTTTCTGATCACCTTGTGTGCATGTAGAAGCTTAACAGTGAATAAGGAAGACTGAAGAAGAATTGATAACTTCAAATTATGACATTGGTGAAGAATATCAAGTACACCATGGACTGCCAAAACCTGTTGCCGTTGACTTAATTCCAACTCATAGCTATCCTTTAGAAGAGCCTAGAACTGCCCCATAGGGTTTCCAAGGAGTGCCTGATGGATTTGAACCACGATAGTTAGCAGCCATCCCTCTGAACCACTTCACCACCAGGGTTTCTGTGGACTGCTAAAAGAATGAACAAATCTGTCTTAGAAAAAGTACAGCCAGAATGTTCCTTAGAAGTGAGCATGGCAAAACTTCATCTCACGTACTTTGGACATGTTATCAGGAGAGACCAATTCCTGGGGAAGGACATCATGCTTGGCCAAGTAGCCAGCCAAGCCAAGTGCGTCAGCAAAAAAGAGAAAGACCCTCAACGAGACCAATTGACACAGTTGCATGGACTCAAGCATGACAACCATTATAAGGGTGGCGCAGGACTGGGCAGTGTTTCATGCTGTTGCACATGGGATTGATATGAGTCTGAATTGACTCAATGGCACATAACAGCAACAGCTGTCACTCTGGAATTTCTGTATAAATGAGCAGACCATTTGGAAGGGGTTGGCTGGGTGACATGGCTAGAAGCTATATCTATGTAAGCGGTGCCAGGTTTTTTTAGCCAGCAGGTCATTTAGTTGGGTCAGGGTGGATCTGGTGCCGTGTATTGAAATGGGGTTGACACCTCCTTCCCCAAATCACCCCATGGAGTGGCTATGACATCCAGACCCCTAATGTGTGGACTGTCACTATGTCTGGGAGAAGTGAGTGTGTATGAAAATCTTTATAATGTAGGTGCTAAGGACTTGCAGAGTTATGTGCAAAGCATTCCTGAGAACAGAGAGAAAGGAGCTCCTAGCTTTTCTGAAGCCTGAGAAGGAAGGAATGGCTGTGAGGAAGATCTTGGCAGGGGAAGTGATGTGTGAGCAGAGTGTCCGAAGATGAATGGGGTGTAAAAGCTAAAGGTGGTGTGTGCATGGACAAAGAGAGAGGATGTGGATATGCTGAAGGCGTGCTCAAGGAGTGGGTTTGACTGCAGTGCAGGGGAGTAGGTGATGGTGATGGGCATCTGAAGGTGCGGGAACCCACTGACAGCTTATGTGTCTTCTAGTGGGCTTGGGAGTTGGTGGAGGAGTTAAATCAGCCAGTGGCATGATCAGATTTGCATTTTTGAATGATAACTGGGGAGGCACAGTGGAATGGGAATTGGAGATGGGAGAGGAAGTAGCTGGGAGGGTTGCCAGCCCCAGGGCTCCATGGTTGATGACTAATTGGCCAGGCACCAAGAACTTCTAGTAGCTCTTGGAAAGGGGCAGATGGGCCCACCTCATGCACACTCTTGAAGCCGGGCCGCTGTAGCCAGGGTTGGCAGCAAAACTGACAGAAGAGCCAAGTTTCCTTTCAAAGAAAATTCTTTTGTGTATTTTGGTAACCAGAAAGCCAAGAGTTAGCACTGGACTGTCTTTGTTAATAGATAGGCTGATGATACAAAGACAATTTAAAAGTTGAGGGGTCCTAATTAAATACATTTATGTACATATAATCACGTATGTATATAAATCATATGTATGTTTATATACATATACATAGGTGCTCAGCAGACTCATCTTCATAACTAGGTGGCTTTTTTTTTTTTTAAATAAACTTTGGTGGCCCTGATGCTGCCCCTGTCCATAAATCATAATGAAGGTCAACTTTTCAGACAGCAATGAGTTGGACTTGGTGATGCAGAGTGACTGTATCTTGTGGGAACTTTATGGTTCTGTGCATCTATAGGATGTCATCCTGCTCAGCTCTTACTGGAGGAAGGGGAGTGGGTGGAGAGGAGGGGATAGGAGACTGTTGGGAGGATAGGACATGTACGGAGCAGAGAGGAATGGTGTGCTGTCACTGGGCAGGGAGAGCAGCGGGAGCTACATATAGGTGAGCATGGGAATTTATGTGGGACTGTACATTTTCATTCAATCATAATAAAAGAAAATAAACTTTGGTTTTAAATTTATAGAAAAGTTACAAAAGATAGTGCAGAAAGTTCCTACAAACCCCACACCCTGTTTCCTCTGTTGTTAATATCTTCCATTAATATGGTATGGTTTGTCACATTTAATGAACTAATATTGATACGTAAGTATTAACTCCATTCTTGATTGTGATTTCCTTCGTTTTCCTCTAATGTTGTCCTGTTCTAGGATCCCGCCCAGAACACCACCTCACGCTTAGTCTTCGTGGTTCCTCAGGCTCCTTATGGAGTTAACAAGAGGCAGATTCGGGTCTGGCAGTGACAGTTTTGCAGACTATGTTTTGATTACCTTGGTAGTTTTCAGGAGTACTGGGCAGGTACTTCATGGCATGTCTCATGATTGAAATTTGTCAGGTATTTTTCTCATGATTAGACTGGGGTTGTGGAGAGGAAGGCCACAGAGGTAAAGTGTCATTTTCATCACATCAAGATAAATACTATCAACGTGACTTGTCACTGTTGATAATAATGTTGATTGCCTAGCTGAGACAGTGTTTGTCAGGGTTCTGTCACCCCCACCCTACTTTGGAAAGAAGTCACTATATACAACGTACACTTAGGGAGTAGACTCTTTTAACTTCTTGAAGGAAGAGAATCTACATAAATTACTTGAAATTTCCAGCACGGGGGGGTTTGTTTTTGTCCCATCCTGATTAGGTTTCCAAAAAGTGTTTTCTGTCCTCTGAATTCCAAGTGCTAACTTGGAGCATTTGCATCACACTTGTCATTACTAGCTAGTGACAATTCCACATTTGTGTGTGTGTGTGTGTGTGTGTGTGTGTGTGTGTGTGTGTGTGAGAGAGAGAGAGAGAGAGAGAGAGTGCTATATAAACAGATCTGTGTCTTACTAGGTTATCAATTACTTGAAGACCGGGACAGAGTTTTACTAAAAGCCCCACACATCATTGAATATGCTGCAGTCAATAAATATTTAATACATGGTTTTAAAATAAGTTTAATTGAAAAATTTAAAAAGTAACCATGATTAATAACTGAAACATAATCTAACTAGATAAAGATAATATGATGAGGATACTGTTGACTCAGGGTCCTGCATTGTGAAATCATTCAGATTTGTAATAGTAGCTAACATTGTACTTACTGTGTGCCGAACACTTTCCTAAGCCCTTTGCATATGTTAACTCATTCAATCTTCTCGACAGCCCTGTAAAACCAAACCAAACCTATTGCCATTAAGTTGATTCCTATTCATAGTGACCCACAGAATTTCCAAGGAGCATGTGTAGGTTCGAACTGCTGTTCTTTTGGTTTACAGCCTTAGCTCTGAACTACTATATCACCAGGGTTTACCTTATTATCCCCATTTTACAGATAAGGAAACTGAAGCCAGCAGAAGTTACATAAGTTGGTCAAGGTCAGACAGCTAGGAAGTGGCCCGGCTGGGCTTTTGATCTCAGATACTGTGGCTCTAGAGTTGTTACCTCGTCACCACTGGACTCTAAATTAATTAAAATGACCTTTGAAATTGTATCACAGTTGGGGAAACTAGATAACTGTTTCGACACTTCGTTCTAATCGTTTATGACAGTACCAATGACATGGCCGGCAGCAGTATTGCCATATGTTTCCATAGAGAAGTGTTTCTATAAAGCCATAGCTATTTTTCCTTCTTCAGTTTTTTTTCCCCCTGTAGTGAGTAATTTTCATGTAGTACAACTAATTTGATTTTTTTAAAACTCTGGGCATTTTCATGATTGACATTTCATAATACTGATCATATTATATGTATTCGTCACTTTGCAATTATATTGGCTGTGGAGATAGTTTGCTTTGCATTTCCTCTCTGGTGTTTTTCAAAAGAAGAAGTGATCATTGGGGCTGGCCAAATAAACAACTCCCTCTGTGTGTTCCTTGTCTGAATGGTTACACCTGTGGGCACCAGGCAGCAGCATGGATCCCTGCAGGGAGGAGACCAGGGAGGAGAGCTACTCATGAAGCCACCCAAGTCATGAATTGGCCCTGGCTTCCTGAGCCGTAAACAAATGTGAGCTTTGTTCTCCTCGTTGCTCATTTGGTCCCAAGTATGACTCAGGGTTAGGCTGGGTCCTGCAGGCTCTGTGCCTTTTGGCTGCTGGAAGGAAGTGGGAGGATTCTGGGGTAGTTCTGGGACCTTTTCAAACTGCAGAGGAGACTGACTGCATGATGGGAGAGGAGGTATTTCTTTTTTGCTTTTAGAGATGTAATAAATCCCCTTAATTTGTATCTTCTCTCTACCATTTTGTAGCAAGACTTGTAATGAGCGTGCATTTGTGGGTTAGTGATGTGTGTGCCAGGCTGGATTCCACACGGAGGAGAGCTGCGGTTGTGCTGAGGAGGAACCTCCAACGGGAGAGAGGCTTTTCTAAAGTCATCTAGTGCTCTGGAACGGTTTAGTTGTTTTAATCACCCCTCTCTCTTTAGTCAGTTCGGCCATTAATTTTTACAGATGTTTCCAATTTCTCTGTGTCTTGAGTTTGCATGCGCTCAGACTGCAGAGAGTAATTGTGACGGGCAGTTTGCATAAGCAGTAACTGTTACACCATGTCACCGAGATGTTTAGCAAATACAGATGTTGGTGCAATAAATGAGTCCAGCGTGATTTTCAGGTTAGTTTAGGAGATAAGCCTCTGTCCCTGTAAAGTAAGCCAGCTGTGTGGCATGTCACTCTGGAGGGACCCGGAGACTTGGAGTTTTCCTTGTGAATGGAGAAGCTGTGAGTAGTGAGTTCTGGGTGCTGTTGCACTGGTTTTTCTAGAGGTGAAGATATTTGGATAATTTTGTGGCAGTGAGTATTAGTTTTTATGTACAAGCAGTCTCCGGGTTAGAATGTCCAACTTATGTACAACCGATGCTAGTGAACCAGTCCCCATAAAGCCTATTATATGAAAAATTTGAGGTATTACAGTGGTTCATAATAACAAATGGCCGCTACTTTACAGTGTGTATCAAAACATTGTTATTATTACTGTATTATTATATTAAAGATGTTTTAGTGTATCTGGAAGTGTTTCTTGCATTTTTTTTACATAGAAATGTATAATGTACGCTAAGAAAAACATGTGACTAACCAGTGTTAGATATAAATTGTACCTAACTGTTCCAACTTACATACAAATTTGATTTAAAGACAGATTTAGGAGTGGAACTCATTTGTAATCTGGGAGTGGGCTGTATTCCTATAGAGAGTTTAAAAAGACAGTAAATTATTGAACTTTCTGAGAGTTTGCTGGTAGTAGGTGGTCTTGTTTCTCTGTGTGAATTGTTCATATTTGTCTGTCTAAAAGCAGAAGTCTGTCATTTTCCAAACACAAAATTCTCTAAATAAACCACAGGATAAGTAGGCTTACAATGCGTCATACGTCTTCTGTAATCCTGTCTCTTATTAAAAAAAAAAAATTGTAAAGGAAGATTTGATCATGTCTCTAAAATATGTCCCTTTATAAGCTCTTCCTGTCAGCTTTAACTTATAACATTTTAGAAAGTACCAAAAAAAGGGGATAATAGGAGAATAGTGTGATGGAAAGGAAACACACTTTAACACATTATTTTAAGAGTTTGAGAACTTCTTGAAAGGCTTTTTTTTTTTTTTTTTTTTAAATGGTGTCTGTCATCTGCCTGGAAGGAGAACAGAGGCACATCTGTGAGGTGAATGCTGGCAGAGGTCGCCTGAAATAAAATGTATTCATCTGCAGTGGCTTGAGAGACTTTCCCTGTTCTCTCACAGTGGTGTAGTACATGTGAAAGCTGTCTTAAATTTTCTGATCTTATTGCTGGATGGTATCATTCTGAGTTCTGAGAAGTAGAAATCAGAATTAGATATTTATAGGCGAAGTGAAGATGGTCGCTTTGCACCGGGGAAATGAATGAAGACATGATTGATTGTAAGGTGTGAAATACGGAAAAGTTTCTGCAGTGGCCTGGGATGCTGTCTCTTGGTAGCCTGGCTGGCCCTCTCAGACCAGTGTCTGGAGATGTGGGCTCTGGAAAGTTCTGGCTTGGTTCTATGCCCTGTCAACTGTCCTTGCTGTAGTACTGAGGGCTCCCTAAATATTTTGCTTGTTTGTGTCTCAAAGTGAAAGTAGTTCTGCTACTTCTCTGGTTACAGGAACCCTTTATTGTAATAGTAATTATCTTAATAATGAAAATACAAGTAGAACTGCATGAAGAAATAGAAATCATGCTTAGCTCTATTTTCCAGGAACATCAGCCTTTTGTATCCTTCCAGACTTTTACTGGAGCCTGAATGTGCATGCAGTTCATACATGGCACTCTTCATACAACAGTGGGACCATATTAAATGTTGTCTGTTTTCTGTATGTAAAATATTATGGGCCCTCTTTTTTTTTCGTAGATAGTCAAGTGACCATTTTTAAGGTCCACCTCCACTGTGGAAACATACCACTGTTTATTGAACAAGTCCCCACTTAACTGGATAGATTGCTTCCTAATTTTTAACACATACTAGTAATGACATTCTTATACATGCATCCACTGTACCTTCTGATTGTTTCCTTAGGCTAGATTTTTAAAAGAGGAGTTTCCAGATTAAAGGTTGACTTACATCTTTTTGGTTTGTTTAATCTTAGATACTCAATTTTACTACCCAGTGGAAATTGCCGTAAAAGCATTCAGTGTACTCACCTAGAAATGTGGAATTGGTTTTTTAATGTGTATTCACATTGCCTGTCACTTGAGGGAAAGGATAGTATTCTTCTCATTTTACCATGATGGGTCAGCCAAAAGGTTTCCGGGCTGAGAATCCCCATTAACTAGCTCATCAGTCACACAATCTTAGGAGATTGCACATCGCTTGAGGACTGGGTCATGCTGTTCCTGCAGCCCCTGAAAAGAAATAAGTGGAATGCCAAAGCAGCCACTTGGTTTTAGAGGTGTAACGATGTCCAGGGCTGCTGCTTCTCACTTTGCCCCCCTCCAGTTACTTGACTCTGTAATCAAAGATTTATCTAGAGTGGATTCATAACAGTTATTCTGAGAAAAGATGAAAATTCCTCCTTGTCACTACTGTTAATTTTAAATAACAGCTTCATGGTTGGTTTCTCTCCTCACCTTCTGACATGGATCTTTGTAAGGTAAGAAGAAAATGCCTTATTTGATTCAGCTGATATTTTTCCATGGGATGAACTTCATGAAGTGTCTCTCAGTATTATGTTCTTAAATTAATCATTATTTCGTAATATTTATGTCCTGGAGTTTGCAGATGCTTTTGGTTCTTGAAATTCAAGATTCGAAACATCTCTTCGTGCTTATGTGCCTAGCTCGTCTTGTTCCCTCAGATATTGTTATTGGTTGTAAAATGATTTTCTGGCCAGCTGCGTTTCAGTGGGATGGAGTCCATTTAATGCTGTATGTGTAACAATAGGCAACTATAAACCAAGCTCTCCAGCTGACTTGGACTGCATGGCTCTGTGTGTTTTCTTATATTTAAAGAATTGAGATCAGAGAGATCAGTCAGTTAGGTCGCAACATATTCTGTAGTTTTCTGTGGCATTGAAGGCCATTTACACAGTGCAGGATGACAGCCTTATTTCCACCCTGGGTTTTAATGTTGGAGGCCACATCCTAAATAAATATATACACATAAATACCACCAGACGAAAATACAAGCACAGTAGCTCTCAAATACGTCTCTTATTGATAAATACCGTTCTCTCTCCAAAGCTGGGCTATAGAAAAGAATTCACAAATACAGAGTGTACAACATTTGCCTTAAAAACCACTTCTTCATCAGAAGGGCTTCCTTCAGGAGAGGCTTGTGACCCAAGAGCCTCACCTAAATTAAACTTACTCTTGAACTTTTGGGAGGTAGAATAGACTGTGGGTGGAAAAGTGAAGGTCAGAGTTTGGGGTCTGTAGCATTTTGAAGCTGTATTCTTTCTGTTTTGCTCATTTAAAATGAGGAGGTTAGGACTGGTAAAAATGGATTTACTGCCTCATTTTCTTTGTTCGTCTTTTACTTGCCAAGCATTTTCACCCACCAGGGATTTTAATATGTTGTGCTCCATTTGTTTCGGTAGCATCTGCTCGGTCTGTTCTTATTTTGACTTCATTTTCTCTCACTACTAGAAGTAACTTTCCTGAAACTTCTCGTGTAGCTTTTCTAGACTATTAATGAAGCTGATAATAAGAGAATTATGTAAAGTGTTGAGACTGTAGATCCTAGAGTAGTTCAAAATTATCACCTCGGTACAACATGTGGCCGTGTTGGGTTACTGCATCGAGAGGGCTATGCACCTTGTGTATCTTATGTGTTTAATGTTAGACTTAGTTCCTTTTGCTTCAAAGCCCAGTAGCCCCCCGACATTCTGGCATTGCTAGAAGCAGAGAAAGTAGTTAGCTGTCATTGCATCCAAGCTCACCTCATGGCCACCCTATGCCCAGTGGGATTGGACCGTTGTGATTCATAGGGTTTTCACTGGTTAGATTTTCACAAGTAGATCATCGGGCCTCTCTTCCTTGGTAGACTCACTCATAATATAGAGTCCTGGTTTTTCAGGTAATGGAAGTAGAGGCATTGTTTTTCAGCGAAGAAGCTGCAATATATAAAGCTGGTAACTCTGTTCGCAACTGAGTATGATCTGCCTAAGCAATACCTGTCAGTTTGCAGTGTAGACCACCCAAAAGTAAATCTGTTGCTATCGAGTCGATTCCAACTCATAACAACCCTATAGGACAGAGTAGAACTCCCCCATAGGGTTTCCAAGGAGCACCTGGCAGATTTGAGCTGCTGAACTTTTGGTTAGCAGCAGTAGCTCTTAACCACTGAGTCACCAGGGTTTCCTTGTGATATAGAGGTTACAGAATCTCTGTTGTTTTGGTGTAAATTTAGTATTCAGTGTCCAAAGTTCAGACAGTGCTAAATTTTTCCAACCAGAGTCTTTGGTTGTAGGTCACTAGACAGGGGAGAAGAGAAGTAGTCTGAGGAAGACGTGAGAAAGGGTCTAGAGGAAGTTAATAAAAAGCCAGAAGAGAGAACATCTGGGTCAGGGGAGGGATCACTAAGTTTCCAAGTAATAAAAGAGGTTTTATGGGGTCACAGAATAATATGTTTGTGTGGAGCCCAACTCAGACTTTTGTCAAGAAACTCTATTTGAAATGAAGATCTTAATGTGGATTAACTGTCTTGTCATAAAATCAAATGGTTAAATGGAGGCAAGGGTGTCCTAAGAGACAATGACTAAAATGCAGTGAACAAAGGTGGTTGAGAAAGTAGCAATCAGGAGCTGCAGAAGAACGATGATTGTTGTAGAAAAAAAGGCCAAGCAGAGTCCATAAGGAAATGAAGAATTACATGGGGTTTGATGGTTGACTGTTCTGTGGCCCCACTGGTGGCTGAAAAAAGGGTGAGCCCTGTTTAACTTGAGGTGTGGTGATCAGGTTGGGAATAAGGAAAAGTAGCCAGTACTGATAAACACTTCATTCTGCTGTGGAGGGAAGATATGGAAATCTTTACTGAAATTCCTTGTAAAATGGGATAGCCATCTGAAACCCATGTACCTGAAAGATGTCCTTCTCCAGTGACTAGTCTCTTCTGGCTGGTAATTTGTCCAAAGTGCATGAGACGAAGCCTCACCGTCCTCACGTCTAAGGAGCATTCTTTACTTCTTCCAAGACAGACTTGTCCATTCTTCTGGCGGTCCACGATATATTCCGTATTCTTTGCTAACCCCACATTTCAAAGGCCTGAATTCTTCTTTGGTCTTCCTTATTCATTACCGATATTTCCTACACATATGAGGCCTGAGGTCATGTACACCTCAGTCCTGCAAGTGATATCTTTGCTTTTTAACATTTTGAAGAGATCTTGCACAGCAGATTTGACCTCCTCCTCCTCAGATGGGCAATGAAACCGAAGTTAAAATGCATAAATGAGTGAGTGCATGTGAATGGCAGCCCAGCGCAGACTGAATTGAACTTGAATTCCACCAGACCAGAAATTGCTGTACAGACAGGTTCCTTTTAAAGGGACATTTCTTCAGTCTGTCTCTGCCTCAAACCTGAATCTTCTTTAAAAAACAAAAAGAAAAAGGCTAGCTTGATAGATATATATATATATTTTTTATTTATTATGACTGAGTGAAAATGTACATTCCCATATAAATTTACATGCCCACCTATATGCAGCTTCCACTGCTCTCCCTGTCTGATGACAGCACACTATTCCTCTCTGCTCCATACATGTCTCATCCTCCCAACAGTCTCCTTTCCCCTCCTCTCCACCCACTCTCCTTCCTCCAGCCAGAGGTCAGCAGGATGATATCCTATAGACGTATAGAACCATAAAGTGCAACCAATATGTGGTCACTCTGCATTGCCAAGTCCAATCCATTCGTGTCTACAGAATAGACCTTCGTTATGATTTATGGGCAAGGGCAGCATCAGGGCCAGGGGCAGATATATTATTTTAAGTCAGCAAAATCAAAGTGTGTTCATATCAAATGGAGATGATTGTCAAATAGCTGACAAATGGAAGTATCTGTGAAATCTGTATAATTTTTAAATGATAATATACTTAAGTAAATGACCAAAAGTAGTAGGGAAAAAATGGGACATCAAAATTTTTGGGGCCTGGTTTTCATCACACTGTGCTTTTTCTCTCATTTGAGAAACTGATATAATTACTGGACATGTGTCTAAAAAAGTCTTTATCAGGAACCAAGAAACTGGCAAAAAACTGAGAAAAATGAAGCTGTGAACTTTATGGAAATATATTGCACACCTTAAGTCAATACTTCTTCAAGTACTAGGAAGTGAAGGCTCTGTAAGCATTAACTTTGATCATATATGGGAAGAAGCTACAAAGTAAATTTACTGATAACTTTTTCTTCCAATCCCTTTCAGATATATGAATTAGGAATTCATAGGTTCAATTAGGACAGCAGGACATACATTCTTTGACTTAGAAAACATGATAAACTGTCTCAGTAATTTATTTGGAACAGCATTAATTGGAAATGACATTGTATCATCTCTTTAGTGACTGAGAATGTGGACTGATGAATAATTAACTATACGTAGCGTGGGGTGATAAATGTAAGGAATGTTCTATATGGGTGGTGTCTTGTGAATTACTGTCATGACTCATTTTACATCTGATATACTTAGCATTCTTATTAGTGACTTGAAAGAGGACACACAATGACAGTCATGAAAGCTGCCTGTGATTCCTCATTGGGAGGAGTCGCAGATCAAATCAGACCTTAGAGAAAGACGTCAGTAATGTGGAGAGATGGAGTTGCAAAATGGTCCAGACTCTTTGGAAAGCAATCTGACGCTTCCTTAAAAAATGGATATCGATATACCATTTGACCCAGTAATTCTACTACTTGGAATATATCCTACTGAATCAAGGCCTTTCACACCAACGGACACATGCACAAGAATGTTTATTGTAGCACAGTCCACGATAGCAAAAAGATGGAATCAACCCAGATGCCCAACAACAGAGGAATGGATAGGTAAACTATGGTGCATATACTCAGTGGAGCACTACGCAATGATAAAGAATAATGATGAGTCCAGGAAACATCTCATGACCTGGTTTCAACTGGAAGACATTACATTAGGTTGAGTGAAAGTAGTTAACAACAAAAGGACAAATATTGTATGAGATCCCTACGATAAGATCTCAAAACCAGACTTGTGTATAGAAGAAAAGATTCTTTGACAGCTGCAAGGGAGGGGAGGGCGGGAGGGCAGGGGGTAGGGCTTAGATTAAATAGTTGGTAGAAATTTGGTTGGGTGAAATCGGTGATAGCATACATTAGAAACAAGAACAATATGAAGTGGACTTCAGCATAACTTGAATACTCCTTCCATCTTAACCCAATATTGCAAGGACAGAGTAGCTGGGGCAGGGGGCAGAAGACCATGCTCTTAGGCGAAATTGAGGCCAATTGGCACAACTAGCATTTTGCTAAGAGGGCTGTCTGCCCCCCACATTGATGAGTGACGTCTGGGGTCTTAAAAACTGCCCAGCTGCCATCCAGGGGCACAGCAAATGGTCCCAACTCAGCAGGAACGGATGATCACTGAGGACCAAAATGACATGGTGGAAAGACAACCCAGAAGATAGAGAGACCCACATGAGTGGGTGCCTACATTGACTTGGGACCGGAAGAACTGGATGGTGCCTGGCCACCACCCGTGATAGCTGCGATGGAGCTCACTAAGTTGAGTCTCACTGGCAACGCAAGAATAAAAAGGGGTGCACTCTGAGATCTCCACTAAAAGACCACAGTTGATGGTCCAGCGGCTTCGGGGTTCCCCTGGGAGCATGGCCTCTGGCCCTGATGCTGCCCTTGCCCATAAATCATAACGAAGGTCCACTCTTTGGTCACGAATGGATTGGACTTGGTGATGCAGAGTGACCATATATTGGATGCACTTTATGGTTCTATGCATCTATAGGATATCATCCTGCTGACTTCTGGCTGGAGGAACGGAAAGGAGACTGTTGGGAGGATGAGACATGTATGGAGCAGAGAGGCATAGTGTGCTGTTACCAGGCAGGGAGAGCAGTGTAAGCTGCATGCATATAGGTGGGCATGTTAATTTATATGGGAATGTAGATTTTCACTCAGTCGTAATAAAAAAAAATAATGTGGAGAGGTAGACCATCATTTTTAGTTATGTTAGTGTACATTTTTTTAACTTTAATTTTTTTCTGATTGCAAAAGTAACATCTGGTCATTGTAGAAGTACTGGGAAGTAAAAAAGATGTGAAAAAGATAGTTAAAAACACCAGTAATTTAATCACTGTGAGTCAACCACTGTTAACACTTTTTTATATTTACTTTGATCTTTTGCCATACATTTTTTAACTGTGGAGATAATATCACAGTCATGATTTTTTCACACATATAACTTTGTATCTTTTTTTACTTGGCATTATTTAAAATTTCCCAGGTTATTACCAACTTTTTGTGAACATCTTTTAAAAATGCTGTTAATGCTTAGTGTTAAGAATCTAGATAACCATAGAAGATTTGGGGGAACTAGAATTTGTTGGTTACGCTGACTCCTATCAGCCTTCTGTTTAAACTCCTATATCATAGCTGAGAACATACTTTCTCGACAACATAAAAATCAAAATAACACAGAAAAGCATCTTTGGCTTGTGGGCTGCATAGCGGTAGGCATTCTACAAAGATCTGTTGAATTTAACAGGCTGTGTATGGGATTAGAACAAGATTCCTGTGTCCCTTCTTTGCTGATAGTGAAAGAGGCCTTTAAGAAGAGGCCGTGATGGTGGGCCTGGCCATTGCCAGGTAGATGATTATGAATTCAGCATTTCAGCTTGAAGGTGCCTGTCAGTAATTTCTGCTCATGGCTTTAACAGTGTATGACACAAGTTTAGGTCTTGGGAGGAGTATCTGTTGGCCCAGAGATTTAAGATTTTTTCCCTCCATTGTTGAATGGGTGCCAAGCTGTGTAAAAGATGGCTTTGGGTAATTTTCTGTGGTGGTGTGTTTGTTCCCGAGTATCAAAATTCTAAGTAAAAGGTTTTCTGTTCTCTGACAACAGGCCGTTTTTCCCAGACACACGCCTTGTTGTTTTTCCAGCACTAACTCACAACAGACAACAGTTTGGATGCAGCCAGAAGCAGTTGGCATGGGTTGACCCTTGAGGGGCTCCGCAGACAGGCTTCCGGCTGCTCACTGTAGGGCGCCCCTTTAAAAAAAGCTTGATGGATTCAAAAGCTCTGCAGGTTGTTGGCTTTGGCCCTCCTTGTCTCTATTTTCTTTGTTCGGTTTGCTTTCCCTCCCAGGTGGTAACTAGATGGGTGATGGTTGTTCCTTTCCGTCCTTTCTCTTTTTTCAGAGTTATCACCTTCCTTCTAGCAGGTCTCTGCTGTGTAACTGCCTTGTAAAAGTTGTTTCATGCTTTCCAGCCCCTAGACAAAGGAAAAGGGCAGTTACCCTGCTGTTTGAAAAAGCTCTTGTAATCAAAACAGTAATTCTTTATCACTGGAATTTATAAAGAGGCATGATGATGGCTGATTTTTTTTCTTTAATAGAATTCAGTAACAGAAAGTAATGAGTAAGCACTTTGTATACTTTTTTCATTTAAGCTTCCTAGAAAATCTCTTAGGTACATACTGTCACCTACATTTCAGATGAGGAAGTTGAAGTATGGAAAAGTTACGTGACTTGCCCAAGGTGACTCAGCTGGTCAAGTCTGTGCTTGGAGAGTGTTCTACGTAACACTAGTTCATTCCTGCTGCCAGATGCTGGTGTGAAAGGGGACAGTTTATTTGCTTCACTGTTATAGTCCTGGTTGTGCTTGCTACCCTGTTAGTTGCCTTTGAAACAGCTCCAACTCCAACCGACCCTATGGATAACACAAGGAAATGTTGCTCAGTCGGGCACCCTCTTCACAGTCTGTGGTCTGCTCAAGTCTGTTGTGGCTGTCGAGTGCCTTCCAACTCAGGGGCTCATCTTTCAGCACTAGATCAGACAGTATTCTCTTGTGACCCGTGGAGTTTCCATTGGCTAATTTTTGGACGTAGATCACCAGTCCTGTCTATCTAGTCTGTCTTAGGCTACAAGCTTCCCTGAAACCTGTCCGTCATGGGGGGATCGTGCTGGTGGTACAGACATGCTAGTGGCATACAGCTTCCAGCACATAGCACAGTACAGCAAACTGACAGACAGGTGGTGGATTATATCCCCAGCACCTAGGAAATGAGTCACCTACAGTAGTTTCTCATGAATCTAAATTGTTTTGAGAGTCATTGAAATAATTTACTGTTGATTGAAGCAAATTAAGAATATTTAGTGTCTCCAGCATATTGGTACGTTGAAGGATACAAAGCTCACTGAAACCCAGTCCTTGTCTTCCAGCATTTACAGTCCAGTGGATTAAAGAGACATACACATAATTAGTAAGTACAATTCTAGAGAGTCACAGACAGTTCAGTAGGAACAAGAGGGAAGGGAAAGAGAATTCTAGAAGTTGACATCTAGGATATTTTTATGCAAGTCTCACAATTTGGGTTCAACCCTCATTGTTGAATGTGTAAAAATGACTGGTAAATACAGTGTCCTGAGCCTTATTTGATTGCTTGGAGGATCTCCATTCTTGAAGCACTTCAGGGTGATCTTTCAAAGTGTCTGCTATGCATCTAGAAGATATAACAGATAGCTGTGTGCCTCACTTTTGGGAATATTGAGGAAATTCTAGTTTGAGTGTGTGATGGGAATTGGTTCTTCCTAATAAAAACAAAATACAAAAATAATATCATTTACAGTCATAATAAGTAACTTCTGATGTAATCTGTTATTGTCTTTTGTAAAACAGGAGAGTCTAGATGATTGGAAGAAGGAATAAGTGTTATTCTTTAGGAATCTGTGAAACAGGTGATGAAAACAAAGAATTAGTCCTATAGTATTAGAGCCAGGGCTATTTCACGTTAACTAGATTTAGAGATTATCCTTGCAGAAGTGGAAGGTGGTCTTCACTAGTGGTGGAGGGGATGCATGAAATAGACCAAGGTGAATGAATGCTGCAGACAGAAAGTTTTTTTTGACACAGATGGTCTGTTCTACAATTCGTCTCACTAGATGCTGTCTAAAACCAAAACAAAGCCATTGATGTCGAGTCATTGCAACTTATAGCAACCCTACAGTTCAGAGTAGAACTGCCCCATAGAGTTTCTAAGGAGTGCCTGGTAGAAATGAACTGCCGACCTTTTGGTTAGCAGACGTAGTACTTCACCGCTACGCCACCAGGGTCTACACCCCTAGGGTCTACGCCCCTGATTATTTTGTGAGTATTTATTAAGCATTGATTGGGATATCAGTGCCTCGTAGCAATTTCTTGCCGTTCCAGTCGAGATTCCTAGGCAGAAAAAGGCTTTTAAGGAAGACAGAGTACACCCTGAGCCTTTTAAGTCACAGCTTTACTTGAAAATAAAAGATTGCCACAAATTTTACTACTTTCTGGTTGAAATGTTTCCATTTCCCTTTCTTACATTCAACGACGGAAAAGCTTCTCTGGAAATTTCTTTTGGGGAAGGAAATTTCCCATTTTTGTCTCTAGCTCAAGACATTTTCTGAGACATACTTGACTAAACTATTTCCTTCAAATTTGTCAGATTAGAAAGATGCTTTTTCATATGTGTCAAGAGCTTCTTATGTGCTTGTCTTTTTAAACATTTTTCATTTTCAAATGGTAGTTGATTAGTGTTTTAGCAGTAAGCTCAGTGTTGCAAACAGTCAGAGCCCTGTTATTTTTGTACTGAACCGACCTGCCAGCATCAGAGCACTGAGAACAGGGCGGATTGTCCATGCTGCTTCCCTGAGCCGCCATATCTATGTCTTTTGATTCTGCAGTGAAATTCAAACTTAAGGTTGTTCTTTGCACATAATTGGCACTCAGTAACTATGTGGAATGCATATATATACACCCAAGGATATAACAGAATTGGAAATTAAATTTTTTTCCCATCTGTATTCAAACCAACTTACAATCATGATTTATCCATATGGTAACTATGAAATATGAATGACCCCAAACCAAACCCAGTGCCATTGAGTCAATGCCGACTCATAGTAACCCTGTAGGACAGAGTAGAACTGCCACATGGAGTTTCCAAGAAGTGTGTGGCGGATTCGAACTGCTGACCTTATGGTTGGCAGACATAGCCCTTAACTTCTACGCCACCAGGGTTTCCATGAAGTATAAATAGTAGACAGTTTATTTCTCAACCCTCTCTCCTCTTCTAGATCCTTGCTTCACTGCCTCAGTTGAATTATTGTATCAACTTCCTAATTGGTCTCCTTGGCTTTTGCCTGCTCGCTCTTTTCTCCGTCATTCCTAACATTACCACCAGGGCATGGGTCTTAAAGTGGCAGCTTTGATCATCCCATGCCTCTGCTTACTTTTTTATGACCACCAATTGCCTTGAAGATATAGTACGAACCTTCTAACACTGGCCCCAGTTTACCTTTCTGACCTTCCTACCCAAGCAACTCTCCCTCCCTTCATCTCTCACCGACAGTCCCCCAATCCCTGTGCCTGTAAGTCTCCGTGCACAGCTAATGCCCTTTCATGCATTCTTGCTTTTGCTCCTGTTTTTCTTTGGCTAGAATACCTTTTCCATCATTCTCAATTATTTCTACTCATCCCTCAGAATTTACTTCAAGTCCCATTGTTGCTGGGAGGCCTATTTCCCTGGGTCAAATTGTTAATGACTCCTTTTTTCTCTTCCATAACCACTTTTATTTGAGCATTTATCCCTTCGCAGGGTGATTATTACCTGTTAATGAGTCTGTCTCTGCTGCTAAATTTTGAAGACATGAAAGATTCCAGTTCCCCTCCTGCCTCATCTTTGTATGCCCAGCATCCAGCGTAGGCCGAGGCTCTGGGTAGTTTCAGAAAATATTGCTAACTGAATGAATGGCACAGATCTCTGTTTTAGCAGTGTGAAGGAGAACTGAATAAAGGTGACTTAGCCCTAAAGGGACATCCTGGTGGCGTAGTGATTAAGTGCTACATCTACTTACCAAAAGATTGATGGTTCACATCCACCAGACACTCCTTGGAAATTCTCTGTGGTAGTTCCACTCAGTTCTTTAGGGTTGCTATGAGTCAGAATCAAGTTGATGGCAATGGGTTTGGTCTTTAGTGGTTGCCCTGAAGTATCTGATGCACATAAAAATGTCACAGAGAATGGCTTCATTTAGCCGACTGGACTTCAGTGGAACCTTAGGAAGAGTGAGATTCAGCTGTACTGGGAAAGAAGGTGCCACTCCTAGATCTATTTCATGATTAAATAAATCAAGCTATTTTAGATCTAGAAAAAATCTTAGAAGGTTAGTTGGGTTGCCTAGTGTCACAGAGCTACATTAGAGGAAAATGACGACTTGGTTCACTTGTGGAAAGCATCCTGATCCAATAATACTCCCTCCCACAATATGACCCTTTTTCTTTCCTTTACCCACACTCTTCTTAAATCCCCAAAATGCATCTCAAAGGAAAGCATTGTTAATCAAAAGATAAAACTAATCCTCTGGTAGAAGAAAGTTCAAGATATCCTTTTATCTGTCATAACAATGGAAAATAGTCTTTTAAAGCATAATGGTGAATTGTATTTTGCCAAAGCGGTATATGAAATGAAAAATTTACTCTGGCTTGTTCATCCTCTGTGAATCAGATGATCCTCAACAAAATGGCATGCAGGAACAGTGAGGCTAAAACATAAACAGTATTTTCATATGCTGTCAGACATTTGGAGAGCTGCCTTATGTGATTTCAGTGTTGTCTGAATGTGCATTCTGTGCCTCACTGAGCATGTAAGTAAGGTTTTGATTCCGTCTTCAACACTGTATTTCCCCAGTATGAGTGGAAGTCCCTATGAAAGCTTTACAAAGTTATCTTGTTTCAACATAGAGAAAAAAATCCTATCCCTCAGGTGCCTGTGTTAAACAGTTCTTTCCAGTGTTTTAGGGTATGCTGTCTAGAGATATTCAGAAAGCAAACAAATGCACCAGATGATAGATCCTAGCAGAAGTTTAAGTGAATGATAAATGATAGAGTTTGGCTCAGATTCTCCAACACACCTCTCTTGTAATACAAGCACACATACATCTGTATGAATGTGTGTGTGGTATACACATACAAAATAGACTTTTTGTGTTTATGTTCAGTAGAAGAATGATAGATACCCATTGGCATCAAGCTGATTTAGACTCATAGTGATCCTATGACAGATAATCAAGTTTTATTGGCACATTGAAAGAGTAAACCTTGGAAAACCTAATGGAAGCATCTAAGATGGGATTAGGTGTTTTGTATTCAGAAAAAGTTTACAGTTAGTGTTGAAAGTGAAAGAGGAAGTTAAGAGCTGATGGGAGATATGTCAGGTTGGTTCAATCTGAACTAAGGCCTTGAGTTTCTTCTGGACTTCTAGAATTTACATAAGCAGACAAGAGGAAGTAGGATATATTCTTAGTGCCTTAGCAGATGTATTAGTTAGGGGTGACATTGGAGAGTGATTGAAAGTTGAGTCTTATGGGAGAGCAAATTGAATCTAGAAATAGGATCCTTGTGTAGAAAACCATTGAAATAGTGTATCATGGATTGAATTGTGTCCCCAAAATATGTATGTGGCAGTTTGGCTGGGCCATGATTCCTGGTATTGTATGTGATGTTCATGTATACTGTAAACCCTGCTGCTGTGATGTTAATGAAGGACGGTGGTGGCAGTTGTATTGGTGGAGCAGGACTCAATGTCTAAAACTGTACTGTGCTGTGAGGCAGTCTGTTGACATATAAAGAAAGAAGCTTAGCAGAGAGATTTTGGGACTTCATACTACCAAGAAGCAGTGCTGGCAGCAGAGCGTGTCCTTTGGAAAGGACCCGGGGTCCGTGCACCTCAGAAGCTCCCAGTCCAGGGGAAGGTTGATGACAAAGACCCTCCTCCAGAGTCAACAGAGAAAAACTTGCCCTGGAACTGATGCCTTGAATTTGGATTTAGAATCTACTACTAGACTATGACAATAAAATTTATCTTTTTAAAGCCATCCACTCATGGTATTTCTGTTATAGCGGTACCAGATGACTGAAATATAGCCCCATGATAGTAACGAGGTTCTGTGCTGGGGCTCAGGTTGTGGGGTCAAACAGGAAGGAAAAAAATGTGAGAACAGGGCCTTGGTGATGGGTTAGATATGGGAAGGTACAGTGAAAGGGTGATCAAGGGTGAGTTCTAAATTGTGAACCTAGGAAACAGAGAGGATGAGCAAGAAAGGAGAGGAGGAGAGGTGCCGATGATCACCCACCTATCCAAGGCGACTTTTTCTTGTGATATGTTAATAGGTATCATCTGAAATAGGAGTCCTATGGTGAGGGAAGTTTAGAATACACTGAGATAAAGTTAAACAGTAAGTACAGGACTTCTAATAGCCTTTCATCTGCTGCTGTGCGTTGATTAGATCAAGTATTCAGTGTTTCTCAAATATACCAGATTATATAGGATTAGGTGTTTTGGAGGTTGGTTTGGTTAGGGAAACATCTTAGGGAACACACTTTGGAAAATGATGTCAGAACAAGACAATGGAGAGAGAGAGAGAGAGAGAGAGAGAGAGTGTGTCTGAGTGATAATGGCAGATCCAAGTGAGGATCTTTTAACTGGAAGAGATAGGGAACATGAAGAATGTGAGGGAGTAAGGCTGGTATGAGTCTTGGGCAATCTTACACAGAGGAGGGTTCATTGGAAACGTGGCTAGGGTTGGATTCTTCATTATAGCTACTAGTAATTTATAGGAGGTTAGAGATGTGTCTGTGTGGGAAAAAAAGAAGTAGAGCAGTGGTAAATGAGGCATAGGAGGACATCCTGGACAGTGTGCTGTCCCCAGAGACCAGATTGGGAAGATCTGATATGTAATAGTGACTTTGACAGTAGGGTTTCAGAGAGAGAAGTTCTCAGATTTGCCAAAGTGGGCATCTTGTCTCGTTTTACCTGTTGTCTGATAGGATGCTAATGTTAGGGCAGAGGGTGAGTGTATGAAAACTGTGCTCCATTCCAGCGTTTACTGACCCCTCACTTTGTGGGAATAAGAGAAGAAAGAACACCTAGGTCCTGTTCTCAGAAAGGCACTGTTTCTGCAGAGAAAGTGGGAGAAAGGCAGTGAAACATGTAATAACTATATTACCACTGTATTTCTAATATAGTTTGCAAATGCTTCTAAAGCAGTTATGAATCTATGGAGGTCTTGAACTGTGGTTAGACGAAAGTGTAATACAATTTAAATCATCTCTTTAACTTTTCAATCAAGGAAATAAACAAATGCCCAATAAGAATTTTTTTAGTTGTGCCCTATTTCATAATCATAAAATTGCTTTTTAATTTTTTTTCCTTATAGCCAAGATTAAAAATAGACTTAAAGCTTGCTTCTTGGGGGCAGTTGGAATTGACATAGTGGTACGTGAGGTATTTATAGGTAGCTCTTGTCCCTGGAATGGAAACTACAAATGCATGTTTTTTTTCTTCTGGGCCATGTATTTTATTTTAGGATTTTGAGTTTTCCTTTACTCTGGCATATCTTCTTTTGATGGCAGATAGTTTAAGCTGGGCCAAATGTGGGAGAATGGACAGTTGCTAATGTAAATTTCACGGCGTGTAGACAAGCCTTCCATTAGAAGCTCACAAGGCTCTCCATTGTAAAGACACTCCTTTGTGCTGTTTCTGTGCCGGCTGTGACATGAGCTGGCTAGTGGGGTTTCTGCTCTGCTCCTACTGCTCCCCGCTGAGAGCCGAGAATACTTTTCATAATGCCACCACTCATAGGTATTCAGGAAAGCAGCATGTTTTTAAGTGCCTCTGGCAAAAATAAAAATAAAAAGTTTACAGTGAGTTTTAACATACAGTTTGTGTATCTTCTTCACTTGTGGCGATAAAACCGTAAGGCTGTGGCTGTGGTCCTCTGTAGACTGTTTTGTTCCTTCTCCCACCACTGTCGTCTGTGTCGATCTCTCCATGTCCTCTACATGACCGGGATTCGGAATAACGACTCTGAACTGTTGGCTGGCGTCGTACAGCAGTCTGGAGAACCTGGTGTACTGCTGTTTTCAGTGTTCAGAAGGATGTGCAGCTTCTTCCTAGTTTGTCTTCTGCTTTCCTATCTCACACCAAATGGATGCTAATAAATCTGCACTGAGCAGAAAGGCAAGGAGTACTAACCTTGTATAAGAAATGCCTTCGAAGAGCCAGCCTTTATTTTATGTTTACTGGCTGTTTTAAAATTTACCTCTTGTGTTTGGCTTTGTGAGAACACTTGAGTAATGTCTACAAGTAGCTTCTCACACTGTCACCCCCTTCTAGAATCCTTGTCAGAAAGTCCGGCCTGCTGACAATAGGGCTTCACCACCTGCTAGAAGGCAGGCGGCTCTCTCTCCTCCCCATAGAACCAAGTTGCTTTTGTGAGTTGTGTGTGGTATTCTTGGAGAGGACACTTTCAGAGATGGGGCATAAACTTTCTTCTCCTTAGAATTGCCCTATTAAAACAAACCAACCAACCTATGATGTCAAGTCACAGGCTTTTACACTCATAGGCATTTGCACTTGAATTTGAACAGTCAGGGGAGTAATTTTTATATCACTGAAACCCTGGTGGCATAGTGGTTAAGTGCGACACCTGCTAACCAAAAGGTCCACAGTTCAAATCCACCAGGTGCTCCTTGGAAACGCAATGGGGCAGTTCTACTCTGTCCTGTAAGTTCACTGTGTGTCAGAATTGACTCAACAGCAGTGAGTTTGGTTTGGTTTTTGATGTGTTCAGGATCCTGGGCTCATGTTCTGGTAGTCACAAATAGAGGCAGTTACATTAGTCATGAGGCAATGACATTCCACTGCTCTGGAATCCAGTGATTTTCTTTCCTATGAGCGTTGGTATCTTCATTTTGGCACAGAAGAAGAAAAATACCTGCTCCATTTATTGAAATCATGCCGTGGCTATCTGTACTGATGCAGAATAACTGTATCACCAGAACTTGCAGAGCTAGGAGTGTATGTAATATTCTCATTGTATACCACACGCCGCCCCCCCCAAGTTCATTTAGTACGTTTGGCAAGAGCTAAAAGAAGAAGGACTTTTGTTAGCAAGTGTTCAAAGCACTGTATTTTCTGAATTATTTGTTTAAACAAATCAAATTTTAAATGGGGGTTTGTATATAATAAGAGAGACACAACTTGATGCCAGCCTGGTGACTGCAGTGGTCAGCTTCTAGAGCTTTTGACTGTACACACCCATCCATGTGTACACCCATCCATGTGTACGTTCACTTCCAGGTGAAACAGTGGCCTACAAGTTGGGAGCCAAGAAGACTAGACTAATGTGGCTGTGTGGACTAGACACTCTTTAGTCACAATGCAGAAGGGAAGGGCAAGTGTTGGGCTGAACTAGGAAGAGGAGCCCAAGTGTGTTCCTTCAGACGGTGTACGGAAAGTGGGCCTGTCTGCAGATCTCAGGTGAATGAGCTGTGTCTTGTGCAGCATCATCCCAACTCCTAAGGCGTGGTTGGTGCTGTCCTAGATAAATCACCTTCTGTCTGGCCCATAGGAGTATAGAACTCAGTCCACTGCCCGGGGTGTCCAGAGGGGAGATGCTGCCTCTGCTTTCACAGTTGTCACAAGCCTAATGTCTTTCTTTGTCACCTGCCAGGTGGATGAGAGGCATATGGATGTGACTCCCAGTTTTTCTGTTCTCTTTAGCCTGCATAGTAGCTGATATTCGATTGCACTTGACCTCTGTCACTGTGTGTGTACTCTGTGTGTGTGGCTTACTTTCATCATGCCCTTTACAATGTGGGCTTCTGTTCATTTTAAGCCCAGTGGACTGAAGATGCTTTCAGAAGTAGAGGGAGTTGGCAGGCGGGTGGGAGAGCGCTTATTCATTGCCTTGGTCTTTGTTTTTGCATTTAGAGGAAGGGCAAGCTTCCACTGCACAGGGACCAGAAGTTCTTGACTTGGAGGGGGGTCTTAGAAAAGGGATGAGGGGATTTGGCAGTAGACACAGAGCTAGAAAGCACTACACAATTTTAGTGGGTGGGGGCCAGGGTTGCTAAAGGTCCTTGATTGTATAAGAGAGTCTTCTATAATGGAAAAAAAAATCCCACCTCAAACACCAGAAATCAGAACTACCTGGAAGGAAAAGAAGGATGTGACCATCCCTGAAGGGTACCTTAGTCATGGAAATCTGCTCGTGTGGCCTTCAACATGACTTGAGCACAAAAATTCTAAATACAGATTTCTATTTTTGGTTCAAAGCTATCTGTCCATCCGCCCGTTTACCCATCCTCCCACCCATCGTGTAAGCAGTCTGATTGTGAAAGGTCTCACGGTCACCGTGTGCCACCGTTTTTTTCCCCATAGCAGTATTGCCACCCTGTCCGCTCTAGTAAACTGAAGTTTCTCTCTGAACTGATTGACTGAAGAGCAGTGACAAGTTTCTACCCCAGTGAGAATTGAGAAGGTAGGAGGAGGATGAAAAGAGAGAAAGAAGAGTGAAAAAGATGTTTTATGTTTTGTAATTTATCTAGGTATGAGAATAGACACCTGGGTTTTTAATCCATGAGGACATAGTTGATTAATACCAGTGGAATACCTTGGAGCCTTGATGGTACAGTGGTTAAGGGCTCGGCTGCTCACCCAAAGGTCGGCAGTTCAAATCTACTGGGCAGACTCTATGGAGCAGTTCTGCTCTGCCCTCTAGGGTCGTCATGAGTCAGAAGTGACTCGACAGCACCGGGTTTGGTTTTGGGTGTGGTGGAATACTTGGTATGATCTAGGTCAGTGATTCTCAACTTTGAGTGTGCCTGGGAATCAGACAGAGGGTGTGTGCAGAGACTGCTAGCCGCCATCCTCAGAGTTTCTGATTCAGTAAGTCTGGGGTGAAGTCTCCATAATATGTTCCCAAGCACTGCTGGTGCGGCCGGTCTAGAGACCACACCACTCTAGGTCCCGGATAAGAGAGAGACCCCCAAACAGTTTCTGTCTGGCAAGCACCTGCTGGGGCAGGCTGGGAGAGGAGGAGGAACAGGCAGCCCTCTAGGCTTTTTTTTTTTTAATTGAATAAAATCCACATAACACTAAAATTAGCCACTTGAAAATGAGCAGTTCAATGGCAGGCAGGACATTCACAAAGCTGTGCAGCCACCACCTTTGTCTAGTTCCCAAACTATTCTAGTTTCATAACCCCAAGAGAAAGTCCTGTACCCATTAAGCAGTTAGGCCATCACTCCCTCCCAGGTCCTGGCATCTAGCCTGCTTTCTTTTTCTATGGATTTAACTGTTCTAGACTTTTCATTTAAATGGAATCGTGCAACATGTGACCTTTTGTGTCTGGCTTCTTTCATTTAGCATGATGATTTCAACTTCCTCATTCTTTTAATCATGGTTCATTGAAAAAGAAGGAAGGAAGGGAGGAATTAGGGTCCTGGCCCGCCCTGGAAGATGGATGTGTCTTCAGCTTCTTCAGCACCTCAGTTGCTGGGCCCCACATAGAAGCCAGTGTGGTGCATTTTTCTGAAATAGTAAGGAAAAAGGAAAGATTAAACTTTGCTTGTTCATGTCTTCCTGTATACTAAACCAAAAACCTACTGCCATCGAGTCGATTCTGACCCATAACAACTCTACAGAACAGAGTAGAACTGCCCCATAGAGTCTCTGAGGAGCACCTGGCAGATTTGAAGTGCCAACCTTTTGGTTAGCAGGCGTAGCACTTAACCACTACACCACCAGCATTTCTGGCATACAAGTAAGTGTATTTCACAGGTGGCTGTCCGTTTTTGTTAGTGGTGGTAGTGGTAAAACTAAATGTAACAAAACATTTGCCATTTCACCTTTGTTTATGTGTAATTCAGTGACATTAATTACATTCATCATGCTGTATAACTGCCACCACTATCCTTTTTCAAAGTATTCCATCGCCCTTAATAGAAACTGAGAGCTCCCTAAGCAGTCATTCCCCCTTTCTCCTTCTCTCCTGCCCCAGGCCAGAAAAACCACTAATGAACTTTGGTCTCTATATTTTTGCGTATTCTAGATATGTCATATAAGTGGAATCATACAGTATTTGTCCTTTTGTGACGTATTTATTTCATTCAGCATAATGTTTTCAAGGTCCATCTGTGTTGTGCTATGTACCAGGACTTCATTTCACTTGATGGAGGTGATTTTTCTTGCTGTCCATTAGCTTGAATGGATTGGTAAACTGGGACATCAGAGATGATGAGCAGAACTGTCATTTGGTCTCCTATGATGGGAAATTGTAAGGCTATACAGCCTGCAAAGGTTTCTCCAAAGGAAGGCATGGTTTAAGGCTCAAACCATTGGAGGTCTAATTTCTATCAGGAAAGCATACAGTTCAGCTTGGGAGTAGTATTTATTATTGCGTTCCCTGGTGCCTCCTCTCCATTGTCAGTTGTCTCTGAAATACATGACGGTTTTTGGTTTCTGACTAATGTATTATCAATTAAAAAAGCAAACAAACAAAACAAAAACCCAAACTCAGTGGCCATTGAGTCTTTTGTGTGGCGTAGCAATCCTACAGAATGGAGTAGAACTGCCTCCTAGGGTTTCTAGGGAACGGCTGGTAGATTCAAACTGCTGACCTTTTGGTTAGCCGCTGAGCTATTAACTGCTGCTCCACCAGAGCTCCATATTAGCAATAGCAATTTTTCTTCTGGTCCCCAAAAGAGACCAGCAAAGAGATCAGCAGGGATGCTTGGGGATGCTGGTAGAAGTGTGAAAAGGAACGTGAATGGTACTTTGAGAGCTTCTCTTTTACTGCAGGAAACCCTAGTGGTGTGCAGGTTAAGTGCTATGTCTGCTGACCAAAAGGTTGGCAGTTCAAATCTGCCAGGCACTGCTTGGAAACCTTATGGGGCAGTTCTGCTCTGTTCTACAGGGTTGCTATGAGTCAGAATGAACTCACCAGGAGTGGGTTTGGTTTTCTGGGTTATTTTACTGTCAGTGCCTGAGTTTTCAAGATACTTAAGAGCAGCTTTTCATCAAATTTGACCTTATGGCAGAATAACAGCAAGGATTTTTTGTCCCTGATTTTTCATTGGAATCACAAAATGTTATTAGCTTGAGTACTTAGCAGCAATGGGGAGGGGAGGATGGAATGTTATTTTGAGTTTCATTTTTTATCCAATATGGAAAGCCCTCTGGCACTAAATAAAAATGTCACCATGTAAAATGTAAAGGATTGCTGTCACAAATGTCTTTAAAAATGCATGAAGGGCTGTGGATTTGATTTATCTTATCCTCTGTCTGTGATTTATTCGTATTTAATGTTAGTTTCTACATTTGAAGCCTGAAGAACTTTTTCAGATTAAAAACAATAGTGAATCGGTCTTATCTGAAGACCAGTTCTACCATGTTAGTGTTTGAATTCTGCACTTCACCCCTCTTCATGTGTTCAAGCCAGTTCTGTTTCGTTTTCCCAGGGGCTAGATTTCTCGCTGGTGAAGCTTCTCGTTGTTGGGCAGGCTGTCTGACCCAGCTACATATGCTTCAGATAACTGTGTCCCTGGTGTCACTAGACAGTTTCCTGAGGCACTAATTTTGATTACACAGGTAGCAGAGAGACCAAACCCTTCCTTTGGAACCATCATTATCTTTTGAGTTGCTGAGTTGCTTGTGTTTTCAGGACATCTTTAGGTAGAGACACTCTTCATGTCTTCCCTGGCACAGCTCCTAAGGAGTAGATGATGATGGAGTTAGCTTCAAATGAAGGAAAGAAAGTCTACTCAGAACAAACTCATGCTCTTTTTTTTCTTTCTGAACCAGTAAAGAGAAGTGTAGAGTCTGAGGAGCTGGACTCTCCCAAAGCTGTGGAGGGTTAAAAGACTGGTGAAAAGGCAGTTGCCAGTCCTGTTTGTTTTCACCTCGGGGGCAGTTGGGCCTGGCCAGGAAGCCATGATTGCAGTTACTTAGAAGCTACAAGTTGGGCTAGGTCTTAAATGGCTAGAACATAACTCAGTAAGGCACAGTTACCCTAGACACCCCGACTTCTGCCTATACTTTTGTCTGCCCATCCATCTGTCTATCATTCTGGCTTTCCATTCTTTTGCACTTCCTTCGTTCTGTCTTTATTTCTTTCCTCTATGACCATCCGTCTACTCTGTAGCTACTTCTTGAGCCCCTCCTGTAGGCCAGGCACTGTGCCCACATTAGTTAGTCAACTTCTCATAAAACGAGGGAAGTGTGCCTGTTTTTTTCAGCTAAAAATAGTGAACCTCGTAATAAGAACATCAAGGAAGAAAAAGTACTGAGTGCTAAGTAGGATGATGCTCTTGTTACCTAAGTTTGCCTACTCGTTTGTCATTGAGATTCAGACCTATTAAAGGCTGTCAGCCAGTACACACAACAGCCAAAAAAACTCAAGTAAGTGATTGGTTTTCACAGACTGTTCAGAGCATCTTATCTTTATGATTTTGATTTTACCCCTTGGCTTAATGGAGATAATCATCTTCATTAAAGTAAAATCATCTTTTTTTCTCCCTAGACTATTGGGAAGAAATTGCCTCCAACTACGGCAACTCAAGAGTCATCAAAAACAGAAATGGACAGCAAGACAAAGAGTAAGTTTCCTCATTTATCCATTTTACATTTGAAAGCAGTTAAGGATTTGCTAATCTTTGAAATGCTGCCATACAGATTCATCTGTAATCTTGAAAAGTAAAACCAAACCCATTGCTGTCAAGTCAATTCCAACTCACAGCAACTCTATAGGACACAGTAGAACTGCTCCATAGAGTTTCCAAGAAGCACCTGGTGGATCCCAACTGCTGACTTTTTGGTTAGCAGCCAAGCTTCTGACCACTGGCTTTTTCAAACACAGAAAAGTACATACCAATGGTTTTAGATAGAACCCTACCAGTAGAACTGACAAAAGTTAGATTAAGACTCCCTCCTTTTTTTTTTGTTTATGGAACATTGTTCTTTCCTGCCATATTTAGCTCACCCATGTATATGGTGGTTAGGTACCGTTGAGTCATTTGTCACTCCCACTGACTGTGTATAGAAGAAAAGGAAACAACTGATCCTGCGTCATCTTCACAATCGTCATTATGACTGAGCCCATTGTTGCAGCCGCTGTGTGTATCCACCTGGTTGAGGCTCTTCCTCTTTTTCACTGACCCCATACTTTACCAAGCATGTTGTCCTTCTCCAGGGATTGATCCCTCCTGACAGCATGTCCAAAGTATGTAAGACACAGTCTCGCCATCTCTGCTTCTAAGGAGCACTGTGGTTGTACTTCTTCCAAGACAGATTTGTTTGTTCTTTCGGCAGTCTGTGGAATATTCAGTGTTAAATGTCAGTTATTTTTCAGCCTTCCTCATTCATTGTCCAGCTTTCACATGCATTGTCCAGCTTTCACATGCATAGGAGGCAATTGAAAAGACCCTGGCCTAAGTCAGGCGTACCTTAGTCCTGAGAGTGACATCTTTGCTTTTTAACATTTTAAAGAGGTCTTTTGCAGCAGATCTGCTCATTGTGATGTGTTGTTTAATTTTGTGACTGCTGCTTCCATGGACGTTGATTATGGATCAACCCTCATGTAGAGCTAGTCTGTCCCTGTAGACCCAAGATCCTTTGCATAGTTCAAGTGGCAGAAACGTTCTAGAGAATGGGAACTAAAGCAATTTAGACTTTACATAGGCTTCCAGGTAAGAGAGGTCTTATGCATCTTTTAGTCTGACCACTCAACCAATCCTGCTGTTTCAGCTTCCCCAAGCATCCTCAGCACACGTCTGTGTGACTATCTCCAGAAATAAGGAAGTCTTTGCCCATGACATTACCCAGGTGGCTCTTCAGATGACTCAGACTTTTTATAAATTTCTTTATTCTGTTAGAGCCCTGGTGGTACAGTAGTTAAGAGCTGCAGTTCCTACCTAAGAGGCTGGCAGTTCAAATCCACCACCTTCTCCTTGGAAACCCTATGGGGAAGTTCTACCTTGTCCTATAGGGTTGCTATGAGTTGGAATCAGCTTGATATCAAGCAACGGGCTTTTTAATTGAGCCAATAGCCTCTCTTCCTGTAATTTTTACTCATGGATTCCTGTTCTCTGGATTTATACTGATATTGGCACATTTTTCTCACAACAGCCTTTTAAGTGTGTGAGGCTGGTTGTCTCCCCAAAACCTTCTCAAAGTTTAGTTTTCCCAGTTGCCAGAGAAAATACAGGACATCCAGTTAAGTTTTCATTTCAGAAAAACAATGAATAATTTGGGGGTATAAGTATGACCCATGTAATAAGTTGTTGTTTATCTGAAATTCAAATGTAACTGGGTGTTCTGTGTTTGTATTTGCTAAATCTGCCAGCCCTACAGTCGCTTTAATCATTCTTCCAATGACTAGGTCACTCTGCATATACTTCAGGGTATCTGTTCCCAGAAACAGTACTTCTAGCAATTTTATTTTCTTCAGCTTGAGATTTCCATTTGAGAATAATATGGACAGATTGCCAGTCTAGTTTGCAAAGCCAATGAAGAAGAAGAGATAACTAATGCATACAGAATTATGGTCATTCTAAGGACAAGGATAGACTTGTTCATTTAACTGCAGAATAATATACCAGGAACTCCTTTTGTAGTGCAGAATAGATCATTTTAAAAGCAGATGAGAATTCTGCCTTAGGCATATGAAGGTGAGTTTATGCAACTTGTCAGACCAGTAGTGGTGGCTCAGGTGGCTTACCTAAACTCATGGATGGTCAGTGCAGAGACTAGAACTCTGTCTTAAGGTTTAAGGTTGTGAGAGCTGCCTTAATTTTTAAGATTGCACAGGTCTACATGCATTCCACCTGCTAATGGTGCATTCAGACTAAACAAATCATGTCTTTTATAAGGATCAACACAAAGCTGGTTCCTATGAGGCAGAGGTTAAAGAGGTCCCAAATATCCAACTCACCCAAGTTGCTGTACCGCTCCATCGTCTCTAACATCAATTGCTCCCTGTCCCCTTAGTACGCTCCCTTCTGTCTTTGGGTTACCGAATTTTACTTCACTGTCTCACAGAACTTACAATCTGTATAAAGGAAATAGCCGATGCAGCTGTAGAGACTGGCAATGCCCAAATCTGTGGGTCAGATGCAGGCTCTCCTCTGGCCCTCAGTCTCCGCCCAAAGGCACTCAGCTTTCTCACTCTGTTGGCCTGGAAGCCTGCTCCGCCGTATACTTCCAGTCTCCCCTGCCAGTCTCTGCTGCCCTGTCTCTCCTTTGGTGGTGGGGAGAGACTGTCCTTTTGCTCTGGAATTGGCACTCTTTTAAGGCAGAACCGACCAATCCCTTGGTGGGCCCCAGGTATCTTATGTGCACAGTCCTGTCCAGTCACTTGGGTAGAAGTGACAAGACCATGACAAGGAGTGACAAGACCACACCACACACTAGTCTAGTACTGCAGTCCAGTGGTTCTCAGACTTGAGTGGACATCAGGGTCACTTGGAGGGCTTGTTGAAAAAAAAACAGATCTCTGGGCCTCATGTCCAGAACTTCTGAGTCAGTAAGGTCTGGAGTGGAACCTGAAAGTTTGCTTTCCTAACAAGTTCTCGGGTGCTGCTCCTGGTCTCAGAACCAGACTCAGAACCATTGCTCTGAACTTTCAGAACCATTGCTCTGAACTTACAAGTGTTCTTAAGGAGAAACTAGATCTGTGTTTTTCGTGCGATCCTAGAATTATCAGGATCCTAGGGTTATTGTGCTAACCCTACATTTAAGCACCAGAATCTTCAAGATTCTGGAAGAGTTCTAAAAATATGTTTGTCTGTCTTTAAGAATTAAAAGTTAAATCACTTATGAAAACATTTCTCTTGTTGGACAGTAGCATTTCTTTCCTTCTATTAACAGTTTTATACATGGTCAGAGTTATTAAGAAGTTGCGTGGATGGCGGGAATGGGAGATAAGCAGGAAAAGGAGAAGGCATGTCAAGCCTCAAGGATAATTCAAACGTGGTGCTAGGACGTGCTGACTTTGTGACATGTGTGACAACAGTGACCATCACCAACCTGATTCTTGATTTTTCAGGAGCAAACATGTGAGAAGCAGAGAAAATTTTTGTCATGTATGGGAGTTTCAATAGAAATGAAAGACTCTGTAGGCTGGTCAGCTCTGTCTGTGGATCATTGTGATTGTTGCTTTCTAGGGAGGCTGAGTGGGGGTCCCTGAGTGTGTGGCCTCTAGCATGTGGGACAGAACAGGACAGCCATCAGGGGATAAGAAACTTATTCTTAGGGCTCAGGAACTGACTTTAGGATAGGAGCGTGTCCTTGATGTCTTTTCTTTCCACCCTCTGTAATGTCTGCTGGAAGGAGGCTCAAGTCTTCTTGGAAAGATTGGGCAGTGGATGGGGCAGGGGGCTTAGCTGTGCTTTAAAACAACTGTCTCCAATGGAAATACTATGCCAGGCACATATATCATTTAAATTTTTCTATGAAGCCAAATTAAAAAAATTAAAACAGATAAAAGTATTTTAAATAATATATTTTTTTAAAAAAAAGTCTTATTTAACTCAGTATATTCAAAATATGGAGCCTTGGTGGTGCAGTGGTTAAGAGCTGGTTTGCTAACCAAAAAGTCTGCAGTTCAAATCCACCAGCTGCCCCTCAGAAACCCCATGCAGCAATTCTGCCCTGTTCTATAGAGTTGCAATGAGTCAGAATGGATTCGACAGCACGTAACAACAACATCCAAAATATAACCATTTCAGCATGTGATCAGTAGAAAACAATTGTTACATCTTGGCACAGTGATTAAGAGTTTGGCTGCTAACTAAAAGATTGACAGTTCGAATCTACCAATTGCTCCCGGGAAACCCAATGGAGCAGTTTTTCTCTGTCCTGTTGGGTTGTTGTGAGTAAGAATCAACTTGAAGATAATGTTTTTTCTATTAAATGAGATATTTTTCTTTCTTTTTTGGGAACACTTCTCACTTTGGACCAGCCCAGTTTCAAGTGCTCAGTAGTCACGTGTGCCAAGTAGCTACCCTCTCTGGATTTAGAGTAATTCTGGGAACTCAGATGGGCTCCCTGGGCCTGGAAAGCAACATATTTCCAAATGCTCAGCTCCCTTAAGAGTGTGGGATAATTCTGTCTCTAGCCTCACTCTTGGTCAGCCCTCCAAGTATCTAGTAACTTCATCTATGTGCCTGACTCTCTAGAAGCATCGTAGGTGGGGGTGGGGTTAAGGAGGCTTGGGATTCTGTGACAGGTGGCTAGTATGTTTTGGCTTGAGGGTCAGAAGCACAGATTCTAGAATGAGTTTTTTGTCATTAGTTAGCTATGTAATCTTGGGCAATTAGTTTCATTTCTCTGACTTTCCTCCTCATTGTCTATGAAGGCAGTGGGTTGTACTAGAGACATTCCCTGAGATTTCTCCCAGCAGCTTCATTCTCAGATTTAATTCTAAAAGCTTTACGATTCACAGTGAAAGGTTTCTGTACTCATAGCGTTGAGCAGCCAGATGGGAGAGGCAAGGGGAACCTGGGTACAGTTAGGTAGGAATATGAGACAGTGTCATTGGGTATAGATGTAAACACACGTGTAAGTGGGTAGCAGGTACAAAAGGAGAGTTATCACTGTAGACCATAATTGTCAGAAAGTGCTGCATTGACCTTACTCATTCTTTCTGTAGAGAGTAAATTTTGGGGTCATTGCCATCCCATGATTTCCATAAGACACCTCAGTCCACTGAAAAGCCCCCTCCATCTGAAACATGCCACTGCTTTGGAATTTTGACACCACAACACATTCAGATGCAAGGATACAATGCTGACCAGCTAGAGCAGTTACCTTCTGTCCCCCTCATGGGAAGACAGGGCTGGGACAAAGCCTGCCCAGCAATACAGAGGAGGGAAGCTCCTTCCTGTGCAGTTGTCTCCTTAGCGTGTTAAAATACAAGCTCACGTTAGGATAAAGAGTTACAGCTAATCACAGTGTGTTCACATGAGTTAATGTTTTCTGAGTGAAAGTGAAATGGAACTGATCAGGATTTATTTAAACAACTAGCATTATCCCCCCTCCTCAAAAAAGGAAAAAATCCTTTATGATACTGAAATTCATCTGAAACACGCAGTGGGGAGCAGATTGCTATAAATTTCATGACAAGAGGAAAATCGTCTAAAGATTCGTAATGAAGTGCCCTGAGGTTGCTGCAGCTCACCACATCTGGAGTTTCCCTCTCTTTATTACAACTGATGCATATTTGTGGCCTCAGTGAGATAGAAATGTAGCCTGAAGAAAGGGCTATTTAATGTCTGTGTGAACAAATAGTTTAGTCGTAGAGCCTCCGAAGTTTATCAGGTGCACTGCAGATGAAAACATCCTGGGTAGAATTTGTACAAGGACAAACCCGACATCTGCGTAACTGGTGGCTGTGGTACAAGGCTAAGCTTTCCTTGCCTCCCTGCCACCTCAACTTCATAATGGGTCCGAGTACCACCTGTGTGGGTCAGTTTGTCCTTTGACTTCTTGAGGATTGTCCTCTATAATGGTGACCGTGGTGCATTGTTATATTTAGGTCACTTGTCCCTTATGGGAGGCTTTATCATCCACCCTATCTTCCCCACCAATACCACCTAGAAAAGTACTGTGGCTGCATAGTAAGTAGTGGCTGAGTAAATGGATAATTATAAATGATTCGTAATTTACTGGGCTCTGTATTGGATTAAACGGAGGTGGTGATTCAGTGGTAGAATTCTTGCTTTCCGTGGGGGAGACCCAGGTTCAAATCCCAGCCAGTACACCTCATGCACAGCCGTGGCCCTGTCAGTGGAGGCTTGCATGTCACTGTGAAACTGAAGAGGTTTCAGTGGAGCTGCCAGACTAAGATTAGGAAGAAAGGCCTGACAATCTTTGAAAACCAGCCATTGAAAACCATATGGATGACAACAGTTGAATCCACCGCCATTCGTGGGGATACAGGACCAGGCAGCATTTCGTTCCATTGTGCACGGGGTCGCCATGAGCCCCGGGGCTGACTCAGCAGCAGCGAACAACAGCCACATATTGGACAGAGTCTTGTAAAAGCACGTGTTAGCCATGCTTACTGTCGTCGGGAGGAAAAGGGCACATTTGTTCACCTAAAACTCTTGAACCTCTTTTGGTTTTTGAGTGGTTAGCAGTGGTTGCCAGTGTTCCCTTGGGGGCTTACAGACCCTTTATTCTTTCTCACCACTGCCCTTGACCATTCTGCCTAAGATCACGAGGGACAAACGTGTAGTCTGACAAAGTCGGGCTTACTGATTCCTTCGAGACTGCACAGCGGATGACCCGAGGGCTATCTCCCCAAACAGGAGAGCAGTCATGGGTCTAGAGGAAGGGAGGAGTTTGGTGACTTTTCAGTCAAGCAATGTTTCAGTAGGCTCAGAGCAATGCAAGGCTGTGTGTTGAAGGGTGATCCACGGATCTGGCCTCCTAAGTGGCCTCAGATCCTGCTGCTTTGCAAACTACCGAGTTTAAGGTATATGTGCAGTATTGGGTCTGGAAACCTTGCACTGCACTTGCCCTCTACACTTTGGCTGTAGATCAGGGCTGCTTTTCTGGGTCAAAGTGACTTAGTCCCTTCAGGCAAGAGTGGCGTGTCTGATTCTTATTTCTACAGTTTTTAAAAAGCTAAGTTTCCTGTAGTCTATAATTTGAGGACAGAGCTTCTCATTGAATAAGAAAGTAGTAGTCACTCAAAGGAAGGGGCCGTTGTGACACCTTACAGCAGCAGTCCGTGTTTGGGAGAAATCCCACCTGCTGTTCACTGAGCTCACTGGGCCTGTCATCCCAGGCTGATGGAGAGCTGGGCACCTGGCTGCCTCCTCAGTCCAAATTCATCTTAACTTCTTTACCAGAAGTTTAAATAGGAAAAAAATTCGGTCAACTTCCTTGTGTTGGTTTTCCTCAGCCCTGTGATACACACCTGGAAACTGTTTTACCATATTTTCTCAGGTGGGTGTTTTTGCCTATTTATTGTCCGCAAAGCTGTCACATTCTCAGGCCTTGGATTTGGGGCACAGCCAATTTCATATAGGTGCCCTGTCCACCTCTTTTGTGCTTTTTATACCTGATGTGGAAACCCTGGTGGTGTAGTGGTTAAGTGCTGTGTCTGCTAACCAAAAGGTCAGCAGTTCAAATCCACCAGGTGCTCCTTGGAAACTCGATGGGGCTCTTCTACTCTGTCCTCTAGGGCCGCTATGAGTCCGAATCAACTTGACGGCAGTGGCTTTGTTTGTTTGTTTGTTTGTTTTTTTAAACCTGATTTATCCTGAAGCCTCGTGTTTGATGTCCCTAGGGTGCCTTTTGTAGGCACCTTTCATCAGTTGCTCCCGACACAAACCATGCTGTATGCATTCGGAGGAGGGCCCGTCTTCAGAGGGTGCCCAGCTTGCTCATGTTGCTTAAGAGCTGGATTTCAAATACAGTCCTCTTGGAGGAAAAAGGTAGCTCTTGTTATCCAAGGGGGTTTCCTTTCTCCCAAAGGCTCTGAGCTTCTTCCCTTCTGAGCAGAAAAATATGCCATCGAGAACAGTAGCCCTCCGGCCTCTGATCTGTGCTGGGGAATGAGAAGGCTTGGCTTGTCAGATTTCAACTTCTTCTTTTGAAAAAAATCTTTCTGTTTTTAAAATGAGAGAGTTGAATTGTGAAATAATTTGTAAGTCAGATTCACAGCAGCAGCCAAGATCAGAGGCAGTTGTTGGAATTTGAGGTCGAAGCTAGCTTCTTAGAGAAGGAAGCCATTGGATTGGAGTGGATGAACAGTAGCATGGACATTGGGCTTCATTTCCTTGCCTGACCCATAGGTGGGGGCTCTCCACCTGAGTATGGTTGACATCCGGGGCCAGATAATTCTGTGTTGTGGGGGCTGTGCTGTATCCATTGTGGGATGCTTAGCAGTATCTCTGACCGTGGCAGCACACACTCTGCTTGTGAATGACAACCAAAATCACCACGGTTGGGAACCCCTTGCTGTCAGCTGTAGTAGGCACTGTAAGGGCGCTGCCACCTTCCTACTGCCTGGAGCACAGCAGACACCCAGTTCATAGTTCCCAAATAAATGACAAGTCCTGTATGTATTTCACTCCTCACCACTGGCCCCCCATCCTGAGAATCTGACCTAGAAATCAATTTTTAGTCTTAATTGATCCTATAGCACACCTGTCCCAACACCACCCACCCCCCGCCCCCATAGTTGTCTTGCTCCTTCCTAGCATTGAACTTGACTACCATTCCCTAGACTGGAGCCCTGGTGGTACAGTGATAAATAGCTGGGCTGCAAGCCAAAAGGTCAGCAGTTCAAATCCACTAGCCACTTGTTGGAAACCCTGTGAAGCAGCACTTCTCTGTCCTGTAGGATTGCTCTGAGTTGGAATGGACTCAGTGGCAGTGGGTTTGGGTATTCACTAGACCAGCAGCATCAGCATCACCAGGGACCCTGTTAAAGATGCAAATAACTAAGCCCCACCCCAGACCTTACAACTAGAAAACGAAACACACCGCTGTGGAGTCAATTCTTTTTTTTTTTTTAATTTTTTTAATTGTGATTGAGTAAAAGTTTACAATCCAAGCTGATTTTCTGTGTAAAACCCTAAGTAACCGCCTCTCTGCAACTCTCCATTCTCTTCACCCTGTGACAGCGCACTCTTCTTTTTCACTCCTAACTTCCAGTATCCACTCAACCGGCACTTGCCCCCTCCTCTGTACTCTCTCCTCTCCCTTCTAGAAAGAAACCAGCAGGACAGCCTCATGTATGTGTTAAACTGTAAAGTACACACACCACCTGCACTACTCTGTGTCCCCAAGTCCAGTCCATTCTTTGTCTGAAGTGTTGGCTTTCAGTACTGGTTTCAGCTTGGGGCCCCAGCGAGTCCAGGGGCCATGTTCTCAGGGGACCTTCCAGGCTGTGAGACCATCAATTCTGCTCTTTTATAAATAGAGTTCTTGATCTGTACACCTCTTTTTCTCATGCTGTGTCAGAAACTCAACGTTGTACCCCCTATCAGCGCTGCCTTTGGTAGTAACCAGGTACCATCTAGTTCTGGTCTCACGTTGACGTAGTCTCCGAATCACATGGGTTCTTCTGTATCCTGAGCTCGTTTTTCCCCATGTCTTTGCTATTCTTCATTGTTGTCTGTTTAAGGTGGGTTGGGACCAATTGATGTTCCTCAGATGGCAGCTTGCTGGCTTTTAAGACCCCAGACACCATTTACCAATATGGAGTGCAGAACACTCTTAGAAAAATTCTAGTTATTGATGTCCCGTGTAAGCTGGGTCCGCAGACCCCTGTCCCTGCTACTCTGCCATTTGAAATGTTGGATTGAATTTAAAAAACCTTTTAGTTCATGGTGTAGTCCAGTTATGCTGACCTGCCCTCCACTGTGTGCTGTCACTGTCTTCACCCACCTGAACTCCTTTCAGCTATCTAATCTACGAATAGAACCCCCATCCTTGTAGCCATCAAAGAGTCTTTTCTTCTGTGCATAAATCTTTTCTTAAGTCCTTATTATAGTGGTCTCATACAGTATTTTTCCTTTTGCAGCTGACTGATTTCACTCAGTATAATGTCTTCCAGTTTATTCCAGGTTATGAGATGTTTCACAAAATCATCATTGTTCTTTATCATTACATAGCGTTCCATTGTGTATCTATACCGTAGTTGATCCATTCATCTGTTGATGGGCACCTCGGTTGAGTCCATCTTTTTGCTATTGTGGACAGTGCTGCATTAAACTTTGTTGTGCATTTTTCTGTTCATGTGACTGCCTTTCTGTAGGATATATTCCTAGCAGTGGGATTGCTGGATCACACAGTATTTCTATTTTGAGCTTTTTGAGAAAGGGCCAAATTGCTTTCTAAAGAGGTTGTACCATTTTACATACCCACCAGTAGTGTAGAAGGGTTCCAGTCTCTCCACAGCTTCTCCAGCATTTGTTTTTTTTTTTTGAGTTAGTGCCAACCTTGTTGAGGTGAGATGGTATCTCATTGTAGGTTTGATTTGAATTTCTCTAATGGCTAATGTTCGTGGCCATTTCCTCATGTGTCTTTTGGCTGCCTGGATGTGTTATTTATTTATTTATGATTGAATGGAAATGTACATTCCAATATAAATTTGCATGCCCACCTATGTGCAGCTTCCACTGCTCTCCTTGCCTGGTGACAGCACACTCTTCCTCTCCATCCTGTACATGTCATATCCTAACAATCTCCTATTCCTTCCTCTCCACCCTCTCCCCTGCCTCTGGTAAGAGGTCTGCAGGATGACATCCTATAGATGCATAGAACCATAAAGTGCACACATGATATGGTCACTCTATTTGGTCAAGTCCAATCCATTCTTGTCTGAAGAGTTAACCTCCGTTATGACTTGTGGACAGGGGTGGCATCAGGGTCAGGGGCCATGCTCCCAGGGAAACCCTGGGGACCATCAATTGCAGTCTTTTAGTGAGAATGCCTGGATGTATTTTTTGGCAAAGTGTCTGTCCATCTCTTTTGCCCATTGTTTAATTGGGTTATTTGTGTTTGTCTTGTTGATATTTTGCAGTACCTTATAGATTATGGAGGTTAGACATGGATCAGATACAGGGTTCTCAAATGTTTTTTCCCCAGTGTGTAGGCAATCTTTTTATTCTCTTGATAGTCTTTGGATGAGCATAAGTGTTTAATTTGTAGTAGTTCCCATTTACCTATTTTTTCTTCTTCTGCTTGTGAGTTCTTAGTGAGATTTTATAGTCTGTTTAAGCTATGTATTAGAACTTCCAGTGTTGTCTATATTTTTTCTTCCATAATCTTTATTATTTTAGATTTGATATTTAGGTCTTTGATCCATTTTGAGTTCGTTTTTCTGTAAGCTGTGAGCTATGGATCTTGTCTCAGTTTTTTGCAGATATTCAGTTTTGCCAATACCATTTGTTGAAGTGACTGTTTTTTACCCAGTTCATGGCCTTTGGGCCTTAGGGCTTTGTCACTGTTCATAGCCAGCCAAAGCCAAGTGCCGTCGAGTCATAGCTGGATGGTATTATTTCTGGATTCTCTATTCTGCCCCATTGGTATGTATATCTGCTTTTGTAATAGTACTGGGCTCATTTGATTACTATGGCAGTATAGTAGGTTCTGAGGTCAGGTGGTGAGGCCTCCCACTGTGTTCTTCTTCCTCAGTAGTGCTTTACTTATCCAGGGTTTCTTCATTTTCCTAGTGAAGTTGGTAATTTGTTTCTAGAGTCATTTCTCACCCATAGCAGCCCTACAGGACAGAGTAGGACTGCCCCATAGGATTCCCAAGGAGCAGCTGGTGGATTCAAACTGCCAGCCTTTTGGTTAGCAGTCAAACTCTTAACCACTGTACCACTCAGGCTCCACCCCAGACCTAGTGAATCAGAAACCCTGGAGGTGGGGCCCAGTCATCAGCCTTTCAGCAAGCTCTCTGGATGCTGCTGCTTCAGGCTCAACTGTGAGAACCATTGACCTAGACTAGTGTTTTCTTATGCTTCACGTATCTTGAGAATCACACAGCGTGTTTATTTAGCAGGTGGATTCCTGGTCCCACCTCAGACCCCAGTGAAGGGGCCTGAGAAAATAGAAAATCAACACATGCCCCACATAATTCTTATCCTTGGGAGTGGTTGGGAAACATCACTTTAGAACTTAGCACATATTTGTCCCCAACTCCCATTTCTTAGGTTAGAGTCCTAGAACATTTTACAAAGCCTCCAAGGAGGACTTCTGAGTCTGGCTGGGCAGCAATTTCCCCGTTTTCGTAGATACTTTGGTACCTGAAACTGAACAGATGGCTCACAGCTTCTCATGATTATAAGCTCTTTGACAACCAGACCCTGATTGTGTTTAACTTAGTCTCTTCTCCCCAGAAAACCTGCTAGAAGTCTTCAACATCATATGCAGTTCCCCAATACTAAAAGCTCTGAAAACAGTAAGGTTTTCTCACTCACTGGATGGCAAAACTTGTCCTAAACTGACCTGCCTATTTATCGACTTTTTCATCCCTCTTAGAGTCAGTGATCATTTATGTATTGCTGAAGTTTTAAGTGTTCGATGATTGGGTGTACTCCCAGACTGTATCTGGGAGGTGTGACTATCATATATACAGTAGATTGCCTTTCAAAAATCTGAAAAATTCTGTCTCCAGTGGTTCTGGATAAGGGACTGTGAACCTGTTGTGTCTCATATATTTGTTAGTTTAATCAGAAAATTTAGAATTATGATGTTGGTGAAAGTAGACATCACTGAGCTTGATACTTTTAGTGTCCCAGAGGACAAGAAAGAGTCTAGTTCTTGGCATGACCTGGTACTTTCCATCCCTGCTGCAAGCCCTGGAAGGGAGTTTGCTCTTTGTGTCATAAAATCAAGACCATAGATTTGTCCTGGTTTTATTGCTGTTCTTGTGTGTGTGGGTGTGTCTGTGTGTGTGCGTGTATGTGCACGTGTGTGCCCACATGCGTTGTTTCCTGGCATGTTTATTCTGTTTGTTCTGCTATTTGTTGTTAAGCTGAGGATTTCTTTTTAATTATTGCTTTGGAAATTTTTTTTTAGTTTCTATGTTTGTTTTTTATATGAATGGATTATAAAACCAGCTGAAGGGAGTCATGTGATGTGAGCCTGAGAGTTCAAGTCCTTAAACAATCTGTTTTTAATCTCATGTAAATTTCTAGAAACTTAGAGATTGAAATAATGTCTTGGGGAGGTAATTTATGACTGGCCTTGGTAAATTTAATGAAGCAAGTTTCTTAAAAATTCAAAGTCAGTAGTTAATTACTACAAGGCCTGTTGATCTGGGTGGGCTTCAGGATCTTGCACTTGCTGATGTTGTACGTGATATTTTCTCTACACATTGGAGTCTTTGTGCATGGGTATGTGGAAGTGCGAGGATGAGTTCTGGGAAGAGACATTGACTGTTCTCTCTGAATGGCCAACAAGCACGTGTTCAAATGGTCATCAAGCACATGAAAAACTACTCAGCATCATTAGCTAATAGTTGTTAGGTGCCATCGAATCAGTTTTGACTCATAGCAACCCTATGTATAACAAAATGAAATAGTGCCTGGTTCTGTGCCATTGGCACAGTGATTGCTGTGTTCAAGCTTATCGTTGCAACCACTGGATCAGTCCGTCTCATTGAGGGGCTTCCTCTTTTTCATTTGACTTTGTGTGTTACCAAGCATGTTCTCCTTCTCCAGGGGCTGGTCTCTTCAGATAATATGTCCAAAGTACATGAGATGAAGCATTGCCATCCCTACTTCTAAGGAGCAATGCTGACATGACTTCTTCTAGGGCAGACTAGTTCGTTCTTCTGGCAGTTCATGGTATATTCGGTATTCTTCACCAGCACCATAATTTAGAGACGTTAGACCTTCTTTGTTCTTCTTATTCTTTGTCCAGCTTTTGTATGGGGGGCAACTGAAAATACCATGGTGTAGATCAGGAGCATCTTAGTCTTCAAAGTGACATCTTAGCTCTTGAACACTCTGGAGAGGTCTTTTGCAGCACAGTTGTCCAGTGCAATACATTGTTTGATTTCTTGACTACTGTTTTCGTGGATGTTAATTGTGTGTCTAAGTGAAATGAAATCCTTCATTACATCAATCTTTTCTCTTCTCTGTTTATCATGATATTGCATATCAGTCCAGTCATGAAGGGTTTTGTTTTCTTTATGTTGAGGTGTAATCCATACTGAAGGCTGTGGTCTTTTATCTTCATCAGTAAGTGCTTCAAGTCCTCTTTACTTACAATAAGCAAGATGGTGTCATCTGTATAACTCAGGTTGTTAATGAGTCTTCCTCCAATCTTGATGCCCAGATCTTCTTCATGTAGTGTAGTTTCTCAGATTATTTGCTCAGCATACAGATTGAATAAGTATACTGAAGGATATAACCCCGTTGCACACCTTTTCTTTTGTTAAACCATGTAGTCTCCCCCTTTATAAGATTTTCACTGACCAGTTTTTTCAGAAGTAGACCACCAAGTCCTTCTCCCTAGCCTGAGTCTTAGTCTGGAAGCTCTGCTAAACCTTTCCACTGTGGATGACCCTGCTGGTCCCAATGGCATAGCTTCTGGTATCACAGCAACACACAAGCCACCACAGTGTGACAAACTGGTGGATGATAGGTGGCATTCACCATTAGAGAGATGCAAATCAGTACCATAATGAGATACCACTTGACTCCCGCTAGGATGGCTGAGATATAAGTGAGTGAATGAAAATAATGTTAGTGAGGAAGTGGAGAAATTGGAACCCTTGCCCATTGCTCGGAGGAATTCAAAATGGTACAGCCACTGTGGAAAATAGCGTGGCTGTTCCTCAAAAAGTTTTAACATAGAACTGCCATAAGACCCGTCAAGTACATTCCTAAGTGTATACCAGGTGACATGAAAGCAGCAACGTGAATAGATACGTGTACACTGGTGTTCATTGCAGCGTTATTCTCGGTAGCTTTTTATTGGATTCTTAAAGGACTCCAGAATGGAAAAGCTTAAGAACCAAGTTGGGATTTCAGGCTAGTTACGTGAATTTGTTAGATTTCTTGTTATTGTTGTTTGTTTGTTTTTTTTTATCTTCCTAAAGAAAAACAGGGCTCAATTCATTTCAATCCCTGGATAAATCGTATCTTTACTTCTTTAGGTGCATGTGTGTATATATTCCTGATTGATCTCTGGAAAATGCCTGCCTTCAAAAATTAATTTTATTCACTTCCTCTGCATCTCTCCCTGCTAGTCATTTCAAATTTATAGTCTTTCCACATCCAGAAGAGATTTGGAATTAGGCTCTCCTTTAATGACATGCTAACTGCCTCGTTTTTGGTGAGCCCTCTCCTGAATGTAATGTTGCCTTCTAAAACACAGCAGCACTGTGTTGTAGTTATTTTACGATTATTGATGTGTTTGTCCTCTCTTCCTGCCATTACTCTGCCCTTTCCTTTCTCTAGACATTATTGCCTCTTCTTCAACCAGTCACTGACCAATGTGACTGACATTGTTTGTTTAGACATCTTTTCATCATCATCGGGGCTCTAGGGAAAACCCTGGTGGTATAGTGGTTAAGTGCTATAGCTGCTAACCAAAAGGTCGGCATTTCTGATCCGCCAGGTACTCTTTGGAAACTCAGTATGGCAGTTCTGCCCTGTCCCATAGGGCTTCTGTGAGTTGGAGTCGACTCAACAGCAGTGGTTTTTTTTTGTTTGGGGCTGTAGGAAGAGGGTCTGTATTTCTGAGAATCACACCTGTGACCTGAGAAGGGGATAAAGTCCTGGTCGCTGGGTAGTCGACCAGCAATGTTTATCACACTTAATTGGCTTTTGTTTGACTGAAAGGACCTACTCCTTCATTCTTTCTTGGCCACAAACATCTGATCTTTTTTTGCAGAATGTCTCTGTGGTTTCCATCCAGAGAATTACTCTTAAAGCCAAGACTCTACAGGGTGGTTCTTCAGTGACAGTGTATTTGTTTCAGTGTTGTAAGTTTTGAGGTTGGGTAGTCATATTTCAGTAGCACAGCCAATAGAGGAATTGATAAGGAGCTGTCAGTATCCAATTTAAAGATGCTTAACTTTTTCCCTCCCTTTAGAATGTTTGCCTGATTCAGAATTTGGGAGGTTTGCTATTAGTAATTAAGAAGAGGTAGGACATTGATGGGCTTGGGAATATTTCCTAGGCATTTTGGTATAGATAGGATTTTAACACTGGTTAATGAGCAGACGCCATCAGAACAGAGTATATAAGATGTATATATGATTTCCAACACTAGGGTAAGGGGTGCAACTGATAGCTTCCAGCCATTGTATGGAAAACCCAAACATCCACACACAAACAGTTTCTCCCTCTCCCTCCCTCTCTGTCTGGGTCGTATCTGAACCCATAATATACTGTTATCTGTATTATGAATCTTTTAATTCATTTTACTTTATGTATCACTTTCTTTGATTGATTGGACATTAACCATAATAAATACATTTCAGTGATATCAATTGTATTGGGGACAATATAAGTGATACTTACATATATAGGTCTAGGTTATGGTCTGTCTGTGGAAAATTGGCCCAATCTTTGGGAAATATCTAAGGCCATCCAAAGCCATTAGAGTTGTTGACATTGATACAGAATAATAAATGCCTGTCCCAGGAGATACTAATTCTTTTTCTTCCTATCTTCTGTTGTGAGTAATCAAGTCCTACGCATCCAACTCTTAACTTCCCGACTGCCTTAAAAGTATCTTAACACAAATGTTTTTACTGTTTTGTTAACTGGCACTTTTGTGTAATTAGAGAAGATTTCACATTTACATCATCAGACTTTCAAAAGCATATAATTCAAATCTATTTCAATTGATTTTGAGTGAGCTTGGTATTTGTCCCTCTTTGTACAGGGCTGGTATATGTATTTGCTGATCAATAACTCCATCTATGAATAGGTAGATTCCCTGGGGACACCATCTGAGCAACTTCACCCCCAAGACAGACATGTGTGCAAAGAAAATTTAATCAGAATTTGTTGATTAGTGGAAATTTATAGGCATTTGTTCATATACAAACACATCAACATCTCCCTCTTAAAACATAACATAATGGGATCGTTCTTCATTGTTTTGTGTACTACGTCTGCTTTGTAACATACACAAATATGTTGTTCCTGATTTAGTGATGTATGGAAGAAGAGTTTGAAGTTTTTGCTCTTTGTAGATTATATCAGCTTATGCATGCACCCAAACAATATATAATAAAATGGCTCACGTGTGTTTTCTGTTTTCTTGAGACCAAGGAAAGCCTTTTGCTTTTCTGAAGTAGACAGTGGCAACATCTCATGATTTGTGAGGGGGAAAAATGAAGAGGAAAAACACGCATGGGTCCAAAATGAGGAATCTGAGGTCGTTTTCTGAGATGACTGTCTGTTTACTCAGTGGTGCTATCCTGCCTGTTCAATGTGCTTTTTCCTGACACGAACAGCCTCTCCTGGGCCAGCCCAGTAGATACAGCATTCTAAAGTTTGTGCTTTCTTTTTTTCCTGCAGCCAAGGACTACTGCAAAGTGATATTTCCGTATGAGGCACAGAATGATGATGAATTGACAATCAAAGAAGGCGACATAGTCACTCTCATCAATAAGGTAAACGCAGATTCTCTCCTGCTGTGTAAACTGTGAGACTCTTTGAGGTGTTGACTCTATAGGGCAGGCTTTTGTTTAAGCCCTTTGAAGCCCTTGGTTTTCAGGGACCCACAGTAAGCATCCTTCCAGGCATTCAGGCCAAGCCCAGTGATCCAGATGAATGGACTCCTTGAGAAGTGAACAGATTCTGTTAGCCTTGGGCTAGTTGCAGATTTGCATGACCCCCAGAAGGGAATAACCGCAAAGGTGGTCTGTGTGGCCGGAGCCCTGCCTTCTGCAGCAGCCCTACTGCGAAGCTCTAGGTTATCAGTGTTGAAGGGATGAAGGGGGGCTTTGAAAAAGCAGGTCATGTTCCACAGACTGCACACACTTCAGGAATGTTTGCTGTTGAGATCAAAAGCAGGTGGCATCCTGAGAGAATTTTTCCTGTCTTGTTGGGTGATTTCATTATCATTATAGGCGGAGTCCTATAAACTGGAGAGCTATAAAATCTGTGTAAAAGGATGCCATTAAACTAGGCCTTGACTGTGTAGCATTCCTGCTTTCCTGCAGTGGTGCTCACCAAGTAAGCAGTTGAAAGATGTATTATTTAAATGACTCCTGGAAAGGAGTATGTGGCCTCTTCTCTAAAGTACAGGGTTGTTATGATGGTGGAATACGATGAAAAGCTGAACAGTCTTTAACATGTGGCTGGTGGTTTTATTCTTGTGTCCAGGTGAGTGGAAAGAACCTGTAATTCTGTAATTCTCGTAGCAGTGGTGTGCCTTGGAGATCATCATGAGCTGCCTGAGGGCATGCGGGGCTTTGGCAGGATGCGGGTGTAGTGAAAGGGGAGAGGATGGGTGAGGGTTGGGGGAAGGCCCGGGAGCCCACTGCCTCTGCCCGTTACTGAGAAGGTACCCAGGGTTACCTTTATCATCAAGGATGTTTACTGTCCAGAAGAGCATTAGAGGGTGTGTGTTTTAAATGCGTTAATCCGAAGAGGCCAGGGAACCGATGACTAGAGAGGGTGAGTACCTTGCCAAAGGTCAAGTTTCTTGAGTGAGAAAGCTGGTCCCCTCACACCCCCTGCATGAGAAGTGCTGTGCCTTTCTGAGTAGTAAATGATCGTGCGGTTCTCAGATTACTCCCGAACTCGGCCACCTTTGTGCCTGTAGACATGTTCAGCCCTTAAAGTTGTTTCAGTGTATCACTGTAGGTGTGGAATGTGGCAGGAGAGGGCCAGAGAAGGGGAGAAGAGCCTCCCTTGTGCCTGTCTGCAAATGGGGCAGGCTTGGATTTTCTCTTTTTCACCTTCCCCCAGCCCCCATGTGGGGCCTCGCATTCTTACACACAGTGCATCTCCTTTTTTTTTGTTTTCTTTTACCATACCTTTATAAGGAAGTGTTAATTGGGCCCAAAGGATAATATAAATACTTCAGTGATTAGCACTGATGGTTGGTTTTTGTAACACAGATAAAGGGGTAGTAGTGTCCTTTCTCCCTGTGAGGGTAAAGCAACCAGAGAAGTAACTGCTCTTCTCTGCAATGGCTGGATCTATTTTCCTGGTTTGTGTTTTTGTTTTGGGAAGAAGGCCAGCCTCTTTTTAATTGAAAACAGATGTACCAATGTACCAGATGTGTCAGTAATATTTAATGAGCTTTTGGAGAAAGAAAAAAAAAAAACACCACGGATGGTTTCTTACCTGAACACACTTGTTTCTGTCTCAACACATATATTCCAGCCTTTGCCCTTATAAATACAAGGGCATGATGAGAACATATTTGTCTTGATTATCTTGTCCCTGTATCCCAGCTAGAGGTCCAGTCTGATGAAAAGAATCTGATTTTTACTAAGATCATAGTCAGAGACTCTTTACAGGTACCCTTCACATAGGAGGCAGAAATAAGCAGATGGCTGTGAAAGGCTGCTGTCAAGAGTGTGCCCAAGATGATGTCACATTTTCCCAGTTTAATCAATTGATGTATTTAAAAGCAGTTTGGAAACTGTAACACAGCCTATAGATATTAATATTGCATTTCCAAACCATGAAGTGGTCATCTTCCCTATACACCTGGTTCCTTGACTGGCTCGCATGCTAATCTTGCAACCTGGACCTAGAATTCCTGTATCATTTTGCCACCTGGTCCCCCAGGTCCCACCTGCCCCCACCCCAAGCCAAACAGACCCAGAACCTGCAGGCACTTTTTTTCCTAAGTCTTCTCCTCAGCTCTGGACACCACAGCCCCTTCTTTGTATCCCACAGCAGTGCTTTGCTCAGTAACCCCTCTGCTCCAAGGACCACCTTTTAGTAACTTCCTTTTCCTTTATTATAAAAACCAAAACCAAACTCTTTGCCGTCAATTCTGGCAAATAGTGACCTTACAGAGCAGAACTGCCCCATAGGGTTTTCAAGGAGCAGCCAGTGGATTTGAACTGCTGACCTTTTGGTTAGCAGCCCAGCTCTTAACCACTGTGCCACTAGGACTGTATTTTGCAGACACTCAGCTCCCCAAGTGGTCTGGCCTCCTGGCCCTGGTCCATGGGGCTGTTCCACGTGCATCTTCTCAGTACCACCTGTTTGTCTTGGGCTATGTTACTCAACTTCTCGGAGCCGAAGTTTTCTCAGCCCTAAAGCAAGGGCTATGGCCCTAACTTCACAGGCAGTCATGGGGATTTATTAAGACATTATATGAAATGCCTGTCACAGGCACAGTTGTACCTGGACCCTAGCAATCGTCACTTTCATTTTGGCTGTGTTCTCTTTGGCTTTCTGAGACTGGGAGGGCTTCTGTGGCTGGGCCCACTTTGCTGCTGGGACTAGATGTCATGCTGTTAAGTAGGTAAAAACAGTGAAATGCCTACCACAAATAGTTAAGCCTTCACAGTGAGCGAGATTTTGGAAAGAAGTTGAAATGAGAACATGCCATATTTTGCCTGCTGAAAGTGGGAAAAATGGGATCTGAGTCTGCTGATGTTAAGAGAGGTCCAACCTCCTCCCCCGGTAAAGAATCTCCCAAAAGGTCACACAGAGTGTGAGCTATTGCTATCGTAAAATGAAGAGCTTCATCGTGATTTGTTGCATATATGAGGTTCGACAAATAAGTCCATGAACTTAATTGTTCTTAGTGCTACATACCTCGGAAACCCTGGTGGCGTAGTGGGTTAAGTACTACATGTACTGACCAAAAGGTCGGCAATTCAAATCCTCTAGGTGCTCCTTGGAAACTCAATGGGACAATTCTACTTTGACCTCTGTGATTGCTGTGAGTGGGACCTGACTTTGGTGGTGGTGGGTTTGTTTTTTGTTGTTTTTTTTTTTTTTGCTACATACCTCATTATACATACCCTGAATATCACTACAGTCACCTTTGAAGTACTCCCCTCAAGAAGCTATGCACTGATGCTAGCACCAAGTCCACCCTTCAAAGCAATTTTGGAACTCTTTCTGGAGTGGCCATTGTGCATGCAGTGGCACTGTGGCAAGTTCGAGAACTTAATTGTCTAGTTGTCTGTGAGGGAGTTTTTAGCCAGTAAACAAATAACTGTATTAGAATACCCTCTCTACTCACCTGATCTGGCCCCCAGCGACTTTTTTCTTTACCTGAAAATAAAGGAAATACTGAAAGGAAGACGTTTTGATGACATTCAGGACATCAAGGGTAATACGATGACAGCTCTGATGGCCATTCCAGAAAAAGAGTTCCAAAACTGCTTTGAAAGATGGGCTAGGCGCTGACATCGGTGCATAGCTTTCCGAGGGGAGTGCTTCGAAGGTGACCATAGCGATATTCAGCAATGAGGTGTGTAGCACTTTTCCTAGGATGAGTTTGTGAACTTACCTGGCAGTCCTTGTACGTTTCAAGATGCAAGAGTTGAGGCGAGGAGCCTAAATCGATGTTCTCTAAATTCAGTTGCTCTTGCTGAAGAGCTTTCTCGGTTGATGTGGCATTCGCCCTGTTTTCTGTTGGTAGTCAGTTAGAGGAGTTTCTTCTGCCCTGTTTTTCTGCACTAGGGCAGGAGTCACAGGACAGGAATTGCTCTGGTTTCTAATCCTAGATTGTCAGTTTGTATAGCTGTCTAGAAAGTGAACCGAACACCTGTAGTGGGTGCCCGTAAACCCTGTGCAGCTCCATAGATACTGTGTGAAGACCCAAACTATTTGTGTGTATCCCTGGAAACTGGGATTAAACATGGCAATCTGAACTTTGTTTTTTTGCTTTATAAAGAATTCTTGTGGATTTGGTGAAATTTCTACTCATGCAGAATACACCTGTGTTTAGCTTTTATTTCTAGTCACTCAAAAAATAGCTTCCTCTTCTGAGTTTCTGCCACCTCCATCCCCTCCTTCTAATTTGTGCTCAGAGTGATTTGAAAAAGTTCAGAAGCCTGGGGTCTGTTTTCCAGCTGGACGCTCCCTGGAAAGAGCTAAGAGCTCCTAGCTGGATGCCAGGTGGGACTCAACTGCCAGAGTGGCTGCTACTGGGGACTCTGTCTTGCCCTGGACATGGCCACTTGCGGCAGAAGGAGCTCAGCTGTGGAGAAGGACAGTGTTCCTACTCTTGGCCTATGAGACATAGCACCTTCCTTTCAGCCACCTCAAGAGGTCCTGAGATGACCCTTTTGTCACCAACAATCTTCAGGTGTTTCCTGGAAAAAAAAAAAATACTTCTTGTCGGGCAGCTGTGTCTTGGACCCCTTGGACCCCCCTGTTTCTCATTGTTCTAAGCATGTTACCAGCATAAATGCGAAGAAGAGAGCATTATTGACTGCACTCCTGTATTGGTGGAGGAGTAAAGAGGAAGACTACGAGCCAGTGTTGACGTTTATGGGAGGAAACCAGTAAGTGCAATGCAAAGGAAGAGAGGCCTTGGTATCATAGAGAGATAGGGATGTGACAGTAACCACACACGCAGACAAACCCCAAGAGAAAAAACCAAAAACCAAGAGTTTTGCCTTTTCCTGGGGAGCCTTAGTGTCGCAGTAGTTATGAGCTACAGCTGCCAACCGAAAGGTCGGCAGTTCAAATCCACCAGCCACTCCTTGGAAACCCAATGGGGCAGTCCTACTCTGTCCAGTGGGGCCACTGTGAGTCAGAATTGATTCAGTGGCAACACTGAGGGGATTAGGGAGGTATCAAACCAGGGATCCCGAATATTTGGAGCTAGACACACAGTGAGGGCAGAGGTAGAACTGAGTCCTAACTAACCCGCTTCCTTCACTTTTCCTTCAGCATGTTTTCCTACCTCCTTTCCCAGACAGTGCTTGTGCGTTTACTTTAATAATAGCTAACATTTTCCCGGTGCTAAATCATGTTCCAAGCATTTGAAATAGATGAATTTATTTAACTGTCACGTCTTTCTGTGAAGAAATATGTTATTGTTCCCATCCCAGAGACGAAGAAACTAAGGCACAGACAGGTTGAAGGACCTGCTCAAGAGCAACAGCTAATAAGTTGCAAAGCTGGATTTTGTTCAGGCATTCCAACTCCATACCCCAACACAGAGCATCTGGGATACACTCATGGTCTAGGGTGGGAACAGAGGAGCAAACAGACACGACACAGAAGAGGGCTGGGACAGAGGTCAGTTCTGAGCGCTGAGGGAGAGAATTGGTTCTGGGATTAGCCGCAAAGATGAGACAGATGTTGCCTCCACCCTTGGGGGCCATAGGACATAGCGAAGATTGTGTGCTAGAGGCCCTCTCCAGCCTGCCAGCTTTTCCAAGGATGCAGGAAACATAGCCACTTGCAGTGGGGAGAGGTGGCTGGTGCGCTGGAGGCCGGGAACGGTAGGACTTCAGTAAGGAGAGGCTTTAGAGAGTACGCCAGGACAGGGCTGCAGAGTGAGCCGCTATGGAAAGGTATGAAAGAGTGGGGAATATTGGGGCTCAGGAAGCAAGCTGATGAATGGCCATGGGGTAGGGAGCAGGAGGGAGCCAGGCTAAGGCCCAAGGATGAGGGCTGAGGGCTCCCACAGGTGGGCAGTGTCCCCCTAGGCTCTACAGTTGCCTTGCTTTGATCCCTTGAGCAAGTCATTTTAGGTGCTCTGTGTCTCAGCTTCCTCATTTGTAAACTAAAGAGGATTCTAGTACCCTAAAGACTGGCAATCTGCTTGCATAAATATTGCAGCCTGAAAAATCCTAAGGGGCAGTTCCACTTTGTCACCCAGGGTTGGTAAGAGTCTAATTGCCTCCACAGCACCCAACAACAACTTCCCTCCTAGTGAGAATGAAATGAGACCATATATATAAAAGAGCTCTGCAAAGAAGCAAATCTCACAGCTGGCAGATGCCCAGCAGAGGACTAGAATGGGAAGACAGACCACTGCGGTCCCTGGAGGAGTGTTGCTTCCCAGCACACTGTCCCTCTGGGCCCCTGGCAGCAAGAACCCGGGACCCTTCATCACTGCTCTCTTTTCCTCCCGAAGCTTTCCTGAGCTCAGCATCTGTCTCATCCTCTTGACAGCCCTATTTATTAGGAGGGTTTGTGGGTCTTCCTCCAGACTGCAAAGGAGAAACAGGCACAGAGCATTTCAGCAGCTTTTCCAGGGGACTCAAAGCAAGTTGGTGGGAGAGCAAGGCAAAGGTCACCTTGTGAATGCTTGTTGAGTGTTCCCCTGGGCTCCTGCCGTGCTGGGCCGTGAGAGCAGGCAGAGTGGTAACTGAGGGCTGAGCTGGTTTTCCTTGGGGGTTGGTCGTGGAGTATGGTGGGCGAGGCTCTGACCCTCACTGGGGTGGTCTTGCCAGCCTGTGGAGAGTCATCAGTTGTTTCTGGGTCTCTGGGACAAGTACTCACAATTATTTAGCAGAAAAACAATAGGATCAAGACATTACCCCATCCAGTGGTTTCTGACACTTTTGTCTGTGTCTGCATGTTTCTTGGCTGTTAGGATCAGGATGGTACAGCAGTGGTTTCTGGATTATCCAAGACTGTCAGCTTCTATACTTGTCAACTCTTAAGAAATGGGCGACAGCAAGTGCACCGGGAGGTGGCGAGCTGGCTCAGGGTTCATATTGGTCCCTATTGCACCCCCAAGCCCTCCTCCCCCACTTCCTTCCCCTGCCCTGTGGACTCAAAGGTCCTCTTTTCTCCTGTATCCTGGGTGCCACTTAGTTGTCTGCTTGCTAGTTTCTAGGAAGCAAGCTGAAGATATGCCAGAAGCAGAATGATGGAGTCCATCCTGTGATTGCATGGTCTTTTGTTTGTTCTGACATCGATTTTCTTCTCCTCCCTCCCTCCCTTCTATTAATTCCTTAATTAATTTAAACATTTATTCTTGTGAAAAATGCTTTCCTACTCCCTTGCTTCCTACCCCCCAGAAAGTACAGATGCTGCCACAAAGATAAGGGGCAGAGTTCTGAGAGTTTCAGGAATGGTTCTTAACTTTGGAGAAGAAAACTGGTTGATCAGCCAAATAGATAGCTGGCCTTAGCCTTTTCTTTCTGAACTGCTGAAGTTTTAGCAGAGCTAAAATGCTGGGATTAAATGTGGTTTCAAGGGTGAGGAGTAAATTAGCAGGTGTCACCCTGAAAATGATGGCAAGCGGACAGTCCCATTAGAAGGACATGTTTTATGAGTGAATGAAGGAGTTAAGCATAGGTCTGGGATCATCTGGGTTTACACACATTTGAAACATGTCAGTGTTCCACAAATGAGTCATTTGTGTCATAGGATGTTTTTCTTACAGTATGGCTTGTCTTCTCAGACTGCATGTGTCCTTACTCGAGACAGAAGTCACAATATATTTGCTCCTGAGAGCATCGGAAATCCAGAGAAATACAGTTTGCTGCTGTTTTTATCTTAATCTTAAAAGTAGCCAGGAACCTGGGACTAGTGGGAAGAAACTTGACACTCTAAGTGCATTTGCTCCAAACTCTCCTTTTCTAACCTTACTTGCCATCACAAACACATTTTTAGATTAGATGGAGATGTTAAACGTAGGGCTTGGTGTGCAAGGAAATTTCTTTCTAGTTTACCAGTAGAGAAGCAAAATAACATGACCCTAGAAGTTTTGATGGTCGTTAACTGCGTTTTTCCTTTGCCATATAGACCAATGAACTTACAGTTGATGTGAATCCCCAAGTTCATGTACCTCCCAGGTTCTACAGAACTATCTAAAGAGGTCATCCAGTTGTCCATCCTAATTGTTGTCTCTGTCTGGAGGGCTCTTATTGAGTGGTAGGTATGTCTGTAATCTTGGTACCCCCACCTTGGACTTTTTTTTTCTGTTTCATGCAGAAAAAATTGGCAAGTGTCTTAGGGAAACTTTCTCCTACTCCCCCTTTTTTTCCTGATTTCTGTTTCCAACCTTTCTGTTTATATTCCTCTCAGAAGCCTATTGTAAGGATTAATTGAGTTGTTGTGGCTGAGAGTACTGTAGAATTGTAAAAGTTGACTGATGGTTTCCACTGTGAAAACCTTTATAGGACTGAAAGTTCTTTTCTTGGTGTGTTGAACATTTCTGAAATTAAGGTCTGTACTTTCCCCAAAAGTTTTCTGTATTTTTTATTTAACCTTTCCTCAGTGTGCAAGTAATTTATTATATTTATATAGCCTCCATCTTATTAAGTATTTCAAGATCTTTATGTTGACATTTGTATTTTCTTCAAATATACTATTTCTGAGATGGGAAGCAGCATGGGATATGCTTTTAGGTAAGAACTTTAAAATCATAGAATACTTTCTCTTGAAGGCAAGATGAGAATAAAACAGACAAATAAGAAAAGCCAAACTTTCCCATGATCTCACCACCTCCAGATACCTCTTTTAACATTTTAGCAATTATCATTCCAGGCATTTTCCACACACACATAATTACAGCTTCAAGTAAAAATAGGAGTCACAGTATACACACTATTTTGTAACATTTTTTGTCTAAAATATAGCATGACTATCTTTGGCATGACACTGAAGGAAGAAGTTTAAGTTGCACTGAAGACATTCGCAAAAAGCAGGGCTCCAAGAAGTAACAGAATACCCGTTGAGATGTTTCAACAGCTGCAGCCCCGACAGGGCTCACTTGGCTGTGCCAAGACATTTAAAAGCAGCTACGTGGCCAGTTGGCTAGAAGAGATCCCTCTTTATGATCATTTGAAAGAAAGGCGATCCAACTGAATGCACAAGTTATTGAGCGATATCACTAATGTGACACACAAGTAAAAGTTTGCTGAAGATCATTCAAAATCTGTTGCATCAGTACATTGACAGGAAACTGCCTGCCGTTCAAGGTGATCGAGAGGAGAATGTGGAATGATGGGTATCAGCGCTGATGTCAAATGGATCCTGGCTGAAAGCAGAGAATACCAGAACAATGTTGACATGTGTTTTATTGACTGTGCAAAGGCATTTAACTGTGTGGATCATAACAAATTGTGGATAATATTGCGGAGAATGGATATTCCAGAACACTTAATTGTGCATAGGTTAAGAGGCAGTCATTCAGACAGAACAAGGGGATACTGCATGGTTTATAGTCAGGAAAGGTGTGTATGAGGCTTGTATCCTTTCACCGACTTATTCAATCTGTATGCTGAGCAAATAAAGAAAAAATGGCGTCAGGATTGGAGGAAGACTCATTAACAACCTGCAATATACAGATGAGATAACTTTGCTTGATGAGAGTGAAGAAGACTTGAAGAACTTATTGATGAAGATCGAATACTACAACTTTCAGTATGGATTATACCTTAGCATCAAGAAAACAAAAATCCTCACAGCTGGACCAGTAAGCAGCATCATGATAAACAGAAAAGGTTGAAGTCATCAAGAATTTCATTTAACTTGGATCCACAATCAATACCCATGAAGTAGCAGTCCAGAAATCAAAAGACATGTTGCATTGGACAAATCTGCTACAAATGACCTCTTTAAAGTGCTCAAAAGCAAAGATTTCACTTGAAGGACTAAGATGGCGCGTAACCGCAGCCATGATATTTTCAGTCGCCTCCTGTGCATGCAGATGAATAGGAGGATGATGAATAAGGAAGACTGGAGAATAATTGCCTCTTTAAATTATAGTGTTGGCAAAGAATATTCAGTATATGTACCATGGACAGCCCAATGGACAAACAGATCTGTCTTGGAAGAAGTAAAGCCAGAATGCTTCTTAGGAGTGAGGATGTTCAGACTTCATCTCACATGCCTTAGACATATTAACAGGAGGGACCAGCCTCTGGAGAAGGGCATCATGCTTGGTAAAGTAGAGGGTCAGTGAAACAGAGGGAGACCCTCAGGAAGATGGACTGACATAGTGGCTGCACAGTGGTGTCAAGTGCAACGAGTGTGAGAAGAGCATAGGACCAGGCTGTGTTTCATTTTGTGTGTCAGAACAGACTCACTGGTAAATAGCAGCGGCAACAATCTTTGCCAACAGGGCTACATGATTCCTTACTATCCTAATGTATGAAGTACCGCAAGCCTCTTTTATTGGACTTTTGAGCTTTATTACAGTTCTTTTTTTTTCTGTTTTAGCCTATGTTGCATGTAGCCATCACCTTGTGCCTCAATCTTTGTACGTTTAATTATTTCTGCCACTTTCTACTGCCTGTGTAACTGTGGACAGATTGTTTAATCTTGGTGTGTCTCAGTTTCCTCACCTGTAAAATGGGGATGGTAATAGTTACCTACATGCTGGTGTGAAGATTAAATGCGTTGAATAAGCACTTAGAGTGTACGGCTCATAGTAAGTACTCTCTAAACATTGTTAGGTGCTGCTGAGTCGATTTTCACCTCATGGCAACCCCACATGATAGAGTAGAACAGCCCCTTAGGGTTTTCTAGTCTGTGATCTTTATGGGGGTGGATCTCCAGATCTTTGCTTCCACGGAACCATTGGGTGGATTTGAGCCACCAACCTTTCACTTAGCAGCTGAGTGCTTAACCATTGAGCAACCAGAGCTCCTTATGTAACTATTAGTTCTATTTACTATTTCCTGATGAGAAATCTCCAAGCATAATGCATTTGTAAGGCATTTAAGTGATTTTCTGAAAAATTGTGCCGATTCAGTCTCCTCACAGATTGTTTCCCTATCCTTATCATCCATGGGTATTAAATCATTTCTGCTAATATGTTAAGGGTTTGCATTTTTAAAAACTTATTACTAAAGTTGGACATTTTAGAGGACTTTCTCCTATGACTTTTATAAAAAATCCCTTATATTCATGACATTAACTGATCTTCTTTCACAGTACAAATATTTTATTAGTTTTTGACACATGGAGAGTATTTTTTAAGTCATTAAAAATAGGTATCTTTTAGATTTAAATTTCTCCCATTTTATGGCAAATTATATAGTGCGATAAAAGTATGCTTTTAAGAACAATTTTACTTAGGCACCCTAGTGACACAGCAGTTAAAATACTCAGCTGCTAACTGAGAGGTCAGTGGTTCACACCGTCAACAGCTCTATGTGAGAAAGACATGCCAGTCTACTTCTGCAATGATTTACCGCCTTGGAAACACAATGGGGCAGTTCTACTCTTGTCCTGTAAGGTTGTTGCAAGTTGGAATTGACTTGATGGCAGTGGGTTTGGTTTTGGAGTTTGGAAGCCTTTTCTGTTTTAGTCCTGGTTGGAAAGGTTCTGGGTGCGTGTGGGTGTGCATGTGCACGCATGCATGTGTGTGCATGTGTGCATGCGTGTGTGCGCACGCAGATACACATACACGTGTATGTACGAGGTCTGGCAATTAAGTCTGCAGTCTTCATTGTTCTAAGTGCTGATACCTCATTGCCGAGTATCAGTAGGGTCCCCTTTGTAGTACGCTCCTTGGAGAGTAATTTTGGAAGTAATTTTGGAACTCTTTCTGGAATGGCCATTGTACACTGTGGCAAGTTGGTGTACTTAATTGTATACTTATCTGTGAGGGAGTTTTTAGCCAGTAAACAAATAGCTGTATTAAAACACCCTCCCTACCTACCTGATCTGGCCCCCAGTGACTTTTTTCTTTACTCAGAGATAAAGGCAATATTGAAAAGAAGACATTTGGATGGCATTCAGGACATCAAGTTAATGCGATGACAGCACTGATGGCATTCCAGAAAAAGAGGTCCAGAACTGCTTTGAACAGTGGACTAGGCTCTGGCATCAGTGCATAGCTTCCCAAGGGGAGTTCTTCAAAGGTCACCGTTGTGATATTCAGCAGTGAGGTGTGTAGCACTTTCTCTAGAATGAGTTCGTGAACTTTACTGGCAGTCCTCATGTAGCAGTTTTTCTGGGATGAGTTCGTGAACTTAATTGTCAGCCCTCGTATACATACATATATACTTTTTATAGTGGCATTCGCAGCACCTCTCAGGTCTTACTTGGATACATGCAAACATAGGCATATCCTAGAGCAGGGGTCACCAAACATTTTCTGTAAAGAGCTAACCAAAGCAAAAGAAACTGTTTGATGTTGAGTTTATTCTGACTCATAGTGACCATCTAGGACAGAGTAAAACTACCCTGTACAGTTTCCAAGGAACACCTGGTGGGTTCAGACTGCTGACCTTTTAGTTAGCAGCCGTAGCTCCTAAAGCTAGGCCACCAAGGTTTCTCTGTAAAGTGCTACATAGCAGATATTTACAGCTTTGCAGGCCAGATGTCTCTGCTGCAACTATTCAGGCCTCATACTGTGGTGTTAAAGCAACAATAGGAGTAAAGGAATGGGTGTGAATGTGTTCCAATAAAACTTTATTTATGGACACTTTAATTTGAATTGCACCTAATTTTCATGTGTCACAAAATACTTTTTTTATTTGTTAAACATTGTGCTTTAGGTGAAAGTTTACAGCTCAAGTTAGTTTCTCATTCAAAAATTTATACACATAATGTTTCATGATGCTAACTGCAATCCCTATATAGCGTCATAGTACACTCCCCACTTTCTAGCACAGGTTTTGCCCATTTGGTCTCATATATCTCATTAAACTAAGAAGCACATTCCTCTTGTGTGTTACTTTTATGTTTTTTTTAGGCCTGTCTAATCTTTGTCTGAAAAGTGAACCTGAGGAATGGTTTTAGTTTTGGGTCAGCAGAGTGTCCAGGGGCCGGCCTCAGGGCTTCCTCAGCCCACAGGCTACAGTTTGCTGGCCCCTGAAATAGAATATCCAGAAATAGACCTATAAAAATAGGGCCAATTGAATTTCAACAAAGGTGCAAAGACATGTTAAGGAAGAGAGCATGGTCTTTTCAAGAGTAAATGTTGGCACAATTGAACATCCATGGGGGGGAAAAAGTGAACCCTAATTTAAACGTAACACGTTATCCAAAGATTAGCTGAAAATGGATCATAATTCTACATGTAAAATGTAAAAGATTATTTATGAAAATACAGGAAAAAACTGTTGTTAAATATGATACTAAAAGCATAAGTCATAAAAGAAGAAATGGATAAATAGGTCTCTGGTAAAATTAAAAACTTATGCTCTGCCAAAGCCATCGTTAAGGCTCTCTGAGCACTCATACTTAGAAAGTAATTGCCTAATATGTCATGGCAACAATTTCAAAGACTTGTTTTTTTGTTCTGAATTTTCCTGGGAATATCCGTTGTAATGCAGGGCCATGAATCTCTCATATTGGAGCCTTTCCCTGTCCTACTTCCAATCTGTGCTCCTCAAGGTGGCAGCCAGGACACATGTAGCTACACTCTGCCAGTCAAGCCTGGACTCAGCTGAGCAGCCTGAGGACCTGGATTTGTCCTGAACTTATATTTTGCACCCACTGGACAGCCTTGGAAACCCTAATGGTGTAGTGGTTAAGTGCTACAGCTGCTAACCAAAAGGTCAGCAGGACAAATACACCAGGTGCTTCTTGGAAACTATGTGGCAGTTTACTCTGTTCTATAGGGTCGCTGTGAGTTGAAATCAACTCAACGGCCACAGGTTTGGTTATTTTATTTTATTTTATTTTTGGCACAGGCCTAGAAGATGAACTTGCTGAAGAGTGAGAAAAAGTTTGCAAACACATTTTGGGGCCAAGGAACAAGTTGGATCTTCCTAATAAGAAAAATTTAGCTTTAAAGAAACATAGTTTTATCTGGTGAAGAATGGTGGTAAAAACCCAGCGCATTGCCATCAGGTCAATGCCAACTCATCATGACCCTACAGGATAGAGTAGAACTGCCCCAGAGGCTTTCCAAGGCTGCAGTCTTTGAGGAAGCTGACTACTGCGTCTTTCTCTGTGGAGCAGCTAGCTGGTGGGTTCAGACTGCTGACCTTGCAGTTGGCAGCTGCTGCAATGGCTTGAATGTTCTTCAACTTCATGATGACCGTGGATATGCCCTTCACTCCTTACTCCCTCCCAGTCCTTCTCTGTGAAATACAGATAGCATCCTCCTTCCACTTACAGCTTTCTCATCTCTCTTGGAGGTAGTACAGGAGCTAAGAAAATCTCTGAAAGCATAATGAAAGGTGCTCTGTAAATACTGGAGTCTTTACCAATGAGACAAAATGATATTCTGTCATATTTGCTATTATTTTAATGGAAGAAAAGCATCTATTTGGAGGTAACATCAATGCAGTTCTCGAAACAGAAATCAAAGTGAAAGCTTAGCTGACGGACACATGTCCCTGAGAGGTAAGCTGTGTCTTTAGTCGTGTGCGCCTGGATGAGATGAAGGTACTGTTAGAAACTGCTTTAAAAATGTAACATTAAGTGATCATCTGGAGGCAAATGACCTGTTGTTGTTGTTAGGTGCCCTCGAGTCACTTCCAACCTTGTGTACCACAGAGCAAACCCTGCCTGGTCCTCTGCCATCCTCAGTCATTGGGATGCTTGGACCCACTGTTGCAGTAACGGTGCTAGTCCATTTCACTGAGAGCCTTCTTGCTGACCACCTCCACCCTCCCGCCCCTGCCGCTCCACCAAGCATGATGTCCTTCTCAGGGATTGGTCCCTTCTGATAAAGGTTTTTAATACTACCTAGGTTTTAATCCCAATTTCAGCACTTCCTATGTGACCTTGAACAAGTTACTTAGCTTCTTAGTTTCTCATTTGATAAACTAAGAAGCAAAGGGAAGTTTCTCACTTATCAAATGAGAATAATGTGTGCTTTAATGGTTTTGAAAATTAAAGAAGGTAATTGATATAAAACCCTCAGCCCAGTGATTGGCACTTAATTGCCCAGTAGATATTAGGTGGTATGATGGCTGTGGGAATGTGGGCATGGTAGGAATAATTACAGTCACAGTAGCAAGAAACTCCTATGCCTTGAGGCTACAGAATTATGCCATACTTGCAATTTCAGCAACTGTGACTCTTAGTGGCAAATTTAAAAGTAACATTCATACTTAGTTAATAATTTAGCCCTCAGTTGACTTTGGGTTAGCAAAATAAGTTAACTACTTGTACAAGCTAGATTCTTGGAAACATTTTGTCATTCCCAAACCCAAAAGTGTTCTTCAACAGTACTGTTGATAAGACTGATGTTTTACCAACATAATTGATGATTGTAACTCAGAGGAAAAGAGTATAAAAATCCTGCCCGTCTTCTGAAGAGGAAACCAGCCGTTGTTCAGCAGTGACTTAGAGCAGGGGTCAGCAGACTCTTTCTGTAAAGGGCCAGAATAGTAAATGTTTCAGGCATGGCAGACTATTTGTCTCCATGACAGTGACTCAACTCTGCCTTTGCAGTGTGAAAGCAGCCAGAGACAATAAATAGGTAGATGAATGGGGATAGCTATGTTGCAATTACATAGAATGTATAGAAACAGTGGTCTGGAGTCGGCCTGTGAGCCATAGTCTGACCTTTAATCTAGAGATCATCCTTTGAGGAAGTATTCAGAGACTTGATCACTCTTCAAAGTCTGTTTTTCTGTAGGATTTCATGAAGTGTGAAGTAAGGAGCTCATAAAAGTCATGGGAAGTTTTCGGGCATCAGTACATGAGTAAGTTCATATTGGCATGACAAAAAGGAAATTTGGATACTGCTTTTAATTGTGTTGTCCATCCAGTTTTTTGTTGCCAATTTATGCAATGCCAAGCCAAGTGCCATCGAGTCATATGTAGAATTTAAACTCAGAAGTTAGTCTACCAAATCCTGTAAGTTATTCCCCAGCAAGAAGTCAACAATTTGTATGAGTACATAAGCTCTTTGAGGTCATGACTTCTAGTGTCACAGAACAGTGAAAGACTGATGAAGCTTTGGTGTCTATGGGATTTTGGTGCTTGGGAGGTGGTGTTTCCTTGGGTGGGCTTGTCCCTGAGACTGACTCCCTGAGCGTCCCTTGTTAACAGTGGTCACCCAGGCATCTCTTCTGACACTGAGATAATTGGAGTTCTTCTCTGTGGCCCCTGCCTTTGCCTCCATAAACCATGATGTTGATGAGCCCATTTTATAACTTACTTATGGGAATATTTTAAATTTTCAGAAATCCCAACCATGCAGAATAATTGCATCTCTTGGAGAGGCATTAACAAGCAGAGGCAGAGCTAAGTGCTCCTGGTCTCCAGCTCTGGGCTCCAGCTCTGCGCACCGCAAAGGTATTCATTAGTAAACATTCATCAGGACTTTCTGGACTACTGGTGGAGTGCTGAGGGCGTGAGACCCCCTTTGGGCACTCGGAGGCTCACTTAGCAGCCCCACTGAAATTTGTACAACACTCGACTTTCTCCAGTGATAGCTCCATTGTGAGGGAAAGTCTGGAAAAATAGCCCTAGTGGGTAACTTCTGGAAAATGTGTACTAGGGAGTGCAGTGGAGCTGACCGCCAGAAGTGACTGGGTAGAGTGGTTTTCTTTTGCATTTGGACTTGGTGATATACTGATTTTTATTGTCACATTTTTTGGTTTGAAGTGACTGTTTCTAACTTGTCTGTTCGTCTGAATTCAGATAGAATGCTTAGAATGCCTGAGAAAATGTGACCTACTTTGGGGGATACTTTTTGTTTCCACATTTATGAGTGGTTAATAAGTTCACTAAGGTCACTAGGTTGCACAAATGGTTTGCCCGTGGCTGCCAACCTACAAGTTGGCAGTTCAAGCCCACCCAATGGTACTGCAGAATGAAAAGTCCTAGTGATTTGCTTCCATTAAGATTCAGGCCAAGAAAACACTATGGAGCAATTCGCCTCCAACACATGGAGTCGTCATGTGTTGGAATCAACTCCACAGAAACCACAGCAGCAGTAAATTCAGTACAGATCAACAGTCAGGTAAGCCTGGCCACATCGATGATGTTCACATTACGTAACTATAACTGCTGCTTTCTGATTTATTTCAATCTTCTGATGTTCAAATATTGAGAGAAGTAGAATAACCGTCTGGTGAGAGGTTGATCCAGCCAGTCAGTCCACACATAGAATCTGTGTATGCCAGGCCTTGGACTAGGTGTTTGGTAGATACAGGGGAGTCAAGATCAGATCCTCAGTAAGGTTCTTAAAGTGGGGTCTGTGGCCTGACAGCATCGGCACCACTGGAGCATGTTAAATCAGTTGTCTGTTGAGTTGCCTCTGACCCATGGTGACCATGTATGTCAGGGTAGGAACTGGGCTCTGTAGCCAGGGTTTTCAGTGGCAGAGTTTTGGGAAGTAGCTCACCAGGCATTTCTTCCAAGGCATCTGCCTCCAAGTTCATTCAAACCTCCAACTTTTCTGGTGGCAGCTGACCACGTGAACCATTTGCACCACCCAGGGACTCTGTGGGCCTGTTAGAAATGCAGAGTCTCAGGCCTCACCTAGACCTGTAGCATCAGAGTCAGCATTTTAACAAGGTCTCCCATGTGACTTGCTTGCGCATTAAGGTTTGAGGAGCACTGGGGGGAGTCACAGATTCTCAGCCTGCGTGTTGAAACAACCAAGGGACCTTTAAAAAGTACTGATTTCCTGATCTCACTCCCAGAAATGGTGATATAATTCGTCTGGGGTATGGCCTAGGCATCCATCAGGGTTGTAAAAAATTCTCCAGGTGATTCTAAGTTTGCAGCAAGGATGACAACCACTGGGGTCATACACTGCTTGGTGGCTGATTCTTTTAGTCAGTTGTAAAAGCTAGGTGGCAGGTTTCTTTTCTGAAGATTTCAAGTGCCTCAGCTAGAGTGGGGTGCACTTGGGCTCCCTGCTGACTCTGTCTTGCTTGCTGGCTCAGTCTGTGCCAACAAGTTTGTGTCAGAGAGTTGCTCTCAGCCAGTCCCTGCTCAGTAGCTGTGTGGAGTGCTCGAGTACTTCAGCCAGGTTCCCTGGGTGCCACCCAGGCGGGGCTGAGGGGACAGGCATGACATGAAGGTCTGGGCATGACCTCCCTCCTCATACACATCACAGGGCCCCGTCATCCCTCTCTTGATGCCCCCTCCCCGAAGTATGTGACCCACTGCAGGTGGTGTCCCCCATGGCAGCATGTCCTAGGAGTGGCTCTTCTGTACCTGATGACACACTGCTGAGTCATGTGATGAGTGCCGGATGAGCTTGATGTGAAGGAGAGTCCTGGCCTCATTCCCCGTCGGGGACTCACAGTAATGATGATGACCACCGTTACAACCCACAGAGTTCTATGTGTTTCAGGAAACCGAGAGCCAGCCAGGCAGCCAGTTTGCAGCTCTCATGAGCTGCTCAAGCATCAGATGGCCCGTGTTTGCTCTTTTTCCCCTCTTGCCAAGTTCTGCACAGACATGTCAGGCAGAATAGGGAATGAGCTGTCTTTTGACATAGCAAAGTCTCTTATTGGCCATATGCTAACAAAGAGCAGATAGCCAGGACAGGGTGGAAAGGAGAGGCTGGACTAGAGCATATCCTAAGACTGTTTGGAAACTCTGGTGGTATAGTGGATAAGTGGTCCAGCTGCTAATCAAAAGGTTGGTGGTTCAAATCTGCCAGGCACTCCTTGGAAACTCTGTGGAGCAGTTCTGCTCTGTCTTACAGGGTTGCTATGAGTCAGAATCAACTTCGTGACACTGGGTTTTTTTAAGGCACTATTTATTCATTGCTTATTATTCATTGCTTTAGAGGAAACCATCATTTGTCTTTTTAAGAAAAATAATACATTTTACTGTATTACCTGCCTGGTGATGAGGTATGGAAAACCCATTTTAGCCATTTTGAGGATTCGTTCATAGAAGGGGGAGCATTCTATGTCAGAAATGGAATTTCTTTCATGCAGACAGAGCTTTGCTAACCAGTGTTTGTCTGTAAGCTTTTGTCTGCTTTGCCGAGCTTGGCCACTGCAAATCCCTGCCTCACTGAGAGCTCACCCCCCCACCTGCCCACACTACTCTTTTCCTCTTCCTTATTGGAATCTGAGAAGGCACTAGGGTGACTGTTGTTTTGGGTTATGCCACTTGTCCTGGTGTAATTATTAATAATGCCCCAGGTTTAGAAATACCTGATACAGTTACCCTAAAATCATTCAGTGTCTTGGCCACACTGCTTCGCTCTCAGTGGTTTCAGCCACCCTCCTGGAGTGCATCCTGGCCTCGCAGGCCGTTGGCCACCTGCACCTCTTACTCCTGGGCACCATCTGGCCTCCACATCACTGTTCAGTAGACGCTGGTTGGCGGCCTCCCAGGAGCTGAGGCCTGCTTTAGCTCTAACCTCCAGTTCGGGAATACTGTCTTCCATGGCCACAGCTTCCCTTCTCTCCTTTTTGCCTTCCCCCATTCCCAGTGATCCTGCCCCTGACCTTTTCTCATAGCGTCTGGTTTTTGCCCTTGTTCTGTCCTTCCAGGCTGCCAGCTTCTCTTGGTCCCACTTGTTTTTGAATCCCTCCCAGCCCTCTTGCTGACATCTCTGGGCAATACTGATTCACTGTGTCTGCCTCTCACAGGAGTCTGTCTTCTTGGGGGCCCCATGAGGATAAGATTATTTTGTGTCCCTTGAATTCCTCTCCTCTCCTGCACATTTTAGGTCTTCAGTAGATAAATTCAATTTGCTGCTGTTCTACACTTCTGGAAGTACAGTCCTCATATGAATAATTTTCTCTTCATGTCTGCCATCAAAAGCATAGCTTTATTTGCTGGTTTGTCAGAGAGGACTTATTTTCACTTCTCATTTTATTTCCACTTCTATGGCTGGGGAAAAAAATGCTTAGATTCTCTGTGGAGGGCCAGCCCACCTCAGGTGTCGTGACCCTTCAACCGTTTTCTGCCTGCGTCAGGGGCCATCTTGGGCTTCTCTTAGTATTTCAAGTCATGCTGGCAGTTCGCATTTTGAATGTGTTTATCTCATCCATGAGCCTGTTTCTTCATCTGCCAATCAGAACAATTAGACATATTGTGTTCTCCCTTTGCTTTTTCCCTCGATTGCTTTGAATTATGTGATGATTAGTGTTAATCTTTTTCTTAAGAAGCAGAGTATGGATCCAAGGCAGTCACCACCAAAGGGAGATAGAATAAAGCTAGTGTCATTATGCATGTTGTCCCCGGAGAGGTGTGATATTTCTAATGTTATTCTGAATGTGCCTTTGCTCATTAAATTTTTCTTTATTTTTTTCTCACAGAAGCAAAAAACAAAAAACCAAAAAACCAGCATAATTACAGTGGTTCTTGAGTTACTGCTGAGGATAGGGACCATGTTCTATACATGTTTAATGATCAGTGCCTATGTTGTGGTTAGCTTCTGTTGAGTTGGCCCCTGACTCATGACGACTCCATGCACAGTGGAACAAAACATAGCCCAGTTAGAGAGACCCACGTGAGTGGCTGTCTACATCGACTTGTGACCAGAAGAACCAGATGGTGCCTGGCCACCACCAGTGATAGCCACGAGGGAGCTCACAAAGTTGAGTCTCACTGGCAACACAAGAATAAATAGAGATCTCCACTAAAAGACCGCAATTGATGGTCCAGGGGCTTGGGATTTCCCTGGGAGCATGGCCCCTAGCCCTGATGCTGCCCTTGTCCATGAATCATAATGAGGGTCAACTCTTTAGACAGCAAGGGATTGGACTTGGTGACGCAGAATGACCATATGTTGTGGGCACTTTATGGTTCTAGGCATCTATGGGATGTTGTCCTGCTGACCTCATACTGAAGGAAGGGGAGTGGGTGGAGAGGAGGAGACAGGAGACTGTTGGGAGGATAGGACATGTATGGAGCAGAGAGGAAGAGTGGAGTGTGCTGTCACCGTGCAGGGAGAGCAGTGGGAGCTGCATATAGGTGAGCACGCCAGTTTATATGGGAATGTACGTTTTCATTCAATCATGATAAAATATAAAAAAAAATTAAAAAACATCGCCCAGTTCTGCACCATCCCCGTGATCGGCTGTGGATTGGACCATTTGATGCATAGAGTTTTCATTGGCTGATTTTCAGAAGTGGATCTGTTGCTACGTCTTGTTTCCAAGTCTGTCTTCGTCTGGAAGCACTGCAGTACCTATGTTGTTGTAGTAGTTGCTGTTGTTAGGCGCTGTTGAGTTGGTTCCAACTCATAATGACCCTGTGCATAACAGAACGAAGCACTGCCTGGTCCTGCGCCATCCTCACAAATCACTGTCATGCTTGAGCCCGTTGTTGCAGCAGCTGTGTCAATCCATCTCATTAGGGGTCTTCTTTTTTTAGTGACCCTCTACTTTACCAAAGCACAATGTCCTTCTCCAGGGACTGGGCCCTCCTGATACTATGTCCAAAGTACCTGAGGCAAAGTCTCCTATAGGAGGAACTTAAATATATTTTAAATTTAATAGGTGTTTATTGAATTGAATATCATGAAGTGCAAATTAATACCTTACTGAGTGTTAGAGAAAGGGTAACATGTTGATCATACTCACCCTCGTAAAGGTAAGCTTTAGAGTGGGTTTTGAAGATGAGAAGGACACATCCAGGAAAAGAAGAGTGGGAATTGTGCCAGGCATTTCTTCTGAAGCAGAGCCTTCTGGATTGAAAAGCTTAATTTCTAAGGTAAAAAACCAAATCCATTGTTGTTGAGCCAATTGCAACTCTTCGCAACCCTACAGGACAGAGTAGAACTGACCCATAGGTTTTCCAAGGAGCAGCTGCTGGATTTAAACTGCTAACCTTTTGGTTAGCAGCTGAGCTCCTAAGCACTGTGCCGTGAGTACTCTCCTAAGCATAAAAAAGTAAAGATATTCTACCCCCAACTGTTTTCCTCTGTTACTTTGGTATTATTGATGGCATTTATAGTATGTCAGGGTTGGAAGAACTTCAGAAGCCATCAAATCCTCTTTGTGAATCTCTTCTTTGGGGAACAATGCCAGATTGTTTATAAGATGATAAGACATGGGCAGGATCAGACTTTCCTGGATTTCCCGTGATCATTTTCCAAGAAAGATCAGCATTCTGTCACTTCGTGAGTCCTTTGAACTGTTTGTTCTGGTAAATCTTAACTTAATACTTCAAGAACATTTGCTTTTTGAGAGGGGTGCACCTCAAGAACTCCACTAAAAGACCACAGTTGATGGTCTGGCTGCTTGGCGGTTCCCCTGGAAGCATGGCCCCTGGATCTGCTGCTGTCCCTGACCAGAAAACATTGCTGAGGTCAGCTCTTCAGATAGGAATGGACTGGAACTGGGGACACAGTGTGACCATATGTTGCATGTACTTTATGGCATCTATAGGATGCTGTCCTACTGGTCTTTTACTAGAAGGGAGAGGAGAGGGTAGAAAGGAGGGGACAGGAGATTGTTAAGAGGATACAACATATATAGAATGAAAAGGAGGAGCATGCTGTCACTGGGCAAGGACAGCAGAAGGAGCTACAAATAGGCAGGCATGCAAATTTAATTTGGATTATATACTTTCACTTAATCATACACACACAAAAAAAAACTGAAAAAAGAAAAGGATATTTGCTTTTTGGTGTTAGCTGGGTCTAAAATTTACAGTCAGTAGTTAAAGACTGATTTTCAAATCCTCATTCTCTTCTAAGGTGTCAATTTGTCCTTGTAACAGATAGCACTGGGGAAGGGAGAAGTGGAGCTTATGTCAACATACATAGAATTCTCACAAGTTAAGACAGAAAGAAGTCTCTTTGTCCTGCAGTAATCGAAGTGGTAGACTCTAGGAGATCCCAGAACCCAGGGTTAGAAAGGGTTTTACTTATTGTACAAATATTATAATCTGGCATTGTGCAGTGTGCTGTCCGTGTAACAGTGAATGAGACAGGTGAGTTCCTCATCTTGTTGGAATTTCTGATCTTGCTAGGGAACGACATATGCTGTGGCCTTCTAAGGGCTGACACCAAGGGGTCTTCACAACTTGACCCCAGCCCAGTCCCACTGATGGCAGGGAGGAACACCACCAGCGTCTCTCCATGGGCCTGTGAATGGTCACCTCTCGTCCTTTATCACCTTCCTGATTCAGCTATAACTGAGTCCTTTATGTTGCTAGCAGTTTTTTGAAAGCCTTTGCTCATTTTGTATTTAAGCTAGAAGTGGTTGATTGCACGTCTGAGGAATGGATTTGTACTCAAGGACACTGCACTTGACAGGAGTGTGTGTCTCGTACTTGCAAAGTCTGACAAGTTCACAAACTTAACTGTTCTAAGTGCTCGGGCACTGGGCTGGGCTCCACACTTCAGTGCCGAATATCACTATGGTCACCTTTGAAGTCCTCCCCTTGGGAAGCTATGCACTGATGCCAGTATCTAGCCTACCCTTCAAAGCAATTTTGGAACACTTTCTGGAGTGGCCATTGCATATAGTGACATGGTAGCAATTTGTGAACTTAATTGTCTGGTTGTCTGTGAGGGAGCTTTTAGCCAGTAAACAAATAACTGTATTGGAACATGCTCCCTACTCACCTGATCTGGCCCCCAGTGGCTTTTCTTTACCTGAAGGTAAAGGAAATACTGAAAGGAAGATATTTTGATGACATTGAGGACATCAAGGGTAGTACAATGACAACTCTGAGGGCCACTGTAGAAAGAGTTCCAAGGTGCTTTGAAGGGTGGACTAGGCACTGGCGTTGGTGCATAGCTTCCCAAGGGGAGGACTTCAAAGGTGACCTTAGTGATATTCAGCAACGAGGTATGGAGCACTTTTCCTGGGAGGAGTTCACAAACTTAATTGGCAGCCCTTGTGTACTGGATGGGAAAAAATGCTAAGTGAGGAGGTTTACAGTAGGCCAGAGGAGTCCTGGGTTGGGGTAATAGAAGTAGCATTAGATACAGATGGCAACTGTAAGACACATTATAAAACTGGAGCATATGGGACCTCCTGCCAAGTGAATGAGAGTTTTGGTGGTACAGTGGTTATAGCACTCGCTGCTAACTGAAAGGTCTTTGAATCTCCCAGGTGTTCCATAGGGGAAAGATGAGGCATTCTGCTCCTGTGAAAAGATTACAGCCTTGGAAACCCCATGGGATGGTTCTACTCTGTCCTGTAGGGTTGCTTTGAGTCCATATCTGCTCAACATCAGTAGGGGGTTTGAGGACCAAGTAAATGTGGAGAAAAAGAGAACTGGCTTTGTGGCCTGAGGTCGAATGCCAGGACAATCATGGAGCCATTAGGTCCAGAGTGGGAGGCCTGCGAAGGCAGGGCTGTTGCCGGTTTTGTTCATTGCTTTGTCCCTGACCCCCGGCTCAGTGACTGGCACCGAGTACACACTCAGTAAATGTTTGACAAATGACTAATGGAGCAGGGACTGTTCAGAAGGAAGCAGGTGTGATCTAGAAGAATGAACAGATTTGACTCATTCATTTTGTAAGCAACATTGAGCTGTGCAAGGTGGGAGAAGGACTTTTCATGATGACAACTGTGCCCTGTCAAAACTGAGAGGACAAAGTGAAGGAAAGCAGTACAGTCATGAGCTAGCGTGAAGTGTGCTTTTCTCTGATGTTTGGCTGACTTTGCAAAGCCCTTTTTAATTTGAATAGCTTTATGACAGACTAATCAAAGAGAACATTTATGCATGTGATATTTTGTAAGCCACTTTCAGTGTCAACGAAATAATTTTATTTCAGTAAAATGAAAACTAAAACATGTAAAAAATGTCTTAAATCTAAGAAAGTACACCCCTTCTTTTTTTTAAAAAAAAGTTATTGCATCAGAGATGTCTCAAAGCAGCATCTGGGGTTGTGTCCCAGCCAACAGCTCCAACACAGGTAAGTTTTTATTCTCCCATCTGACGGGGTATATGTTCAGTCGTGTTGCTAGTTTCCTCCTTTCCTCAAGGAAAGAGCCTCCATTTCCTGGGGAAGTGATGTCAGATCTCTCTGGAAGGTACCTGTTGCCATTCAGTTGATTCCAATCCGTAGCCGTCTTCTGACCCTCTGAAGTGGCATGGCCCTGTTTCTCACCCTCCATGCGTCTGTTTCCTAGGACTGCATCGACATAGGCTGGTGGGAAGGAGAGCTCAACGGCAGACGAGGAGTGTTCCCCGATAATTTTGTGAAGTTACTGCCGCCTGACTTTGAAAAGGAAGGCAATGTAAGTATGTGTAGTTTAGATTTCTGTGCTCCACTCACTATACAAATTGTGGCTTCTGGGTCAGGACTTGGAATGCCAGGTCGGGGAGTTTGATGTGATGTTTAAAAGTACTGGCATTTTGAGTTAGATGGACCCAGCTTCTAGCTCACATCTGCCCTGTACCCAGTGTGTGTCTGTGGACAGGTCCAGTGACCACTGTGGTCCTCAGTTTCATCTGTCAGTTGACAGCAGTGATCCGTGGTCAAGGTTTGTTACATGACTATACAACATGGTGTATGTAAAGCCCTCAGTCCAGTACCTTGAACATTTAAGCACCTATGTAAACTACCAGAACCCTTTCTTTGTGGGAACCCATTTTATAGAGCTGTTGTTTGAATGAGCCAGTTCATCTCTGCCTAACTCCAGGTGTAGTGGTTTCTCTGCCTTCAGCATAACATGAAAAATTGAAAAGGTAGATGCACTTTATGGTGTAAGAAGGGTGGTGATTTGCTCATAGCCATCCCCTTCTGCCCCTCAGAGCTCTTCACTCAGGCTTCACTTGACTTGGCCCACCTTTTCTGGCCAGGGCCCTCTGCATGGCCAGCTGTGGGAGCTCTGTTCCCAGACCATGCTGAACCTGACCTCAGTGCATCACCATTTGCATCAAGCTGAGATGCAGGGAGGAGAGCTGCAGTGCTGGGGGATTGGTTGCCAAGGATACTAAACAAGGATCCAATGGTGTGTGCACTGCTTAGATAAGCTAATGTCATTGTTCAAGAAGCTAGATGGCGTCCACACCTGTGAAACGTGAGCCAATAGATTATTACATCGGTTTGAAGTCTAAGGCACACCTTTTAGGCTGTTTGAAAAAATGTTTATTGTGTTTTCAGTGAAAATTTACAGTGCAAATTAGTTTCTCATTCAAGACTTATACACAGATTGTTTTGTGACATTGCTTGCAATTGTCAGTACTCTTGCCCTTTCTCTTTCCACCCTGGGTTCTCTGTGTCCCTTTAACCAGGTTTCCTGACACTTGCTACCTTCTTATCTCTGCTTTTGGGCAGATCTTGCCTGTCTGGTCTCCTATACTTGATTGAACTAGGAAGCATCTTCCCCACATGTGTTACTGTCTTATAGGCCTGTTTAATCTTTGACTAAAAGTTGGCATGTGGGAGTGGCTTCAGTTCTGAGTTAGCAGGATGTCTGGGGGACATAGTATTGGGGGTTCCTCCAGCCTCTGTCAGACCAGAAAGCCTGGATTTTTTTTGTGAATTGAATTTCATTCTACATTTTCCTCCTACTCTGTCTGGGACCTCTCATGATCCCTGTTGCAGTAGCCAGTGGTGGTAGTCGAGCACTGTCTAGGTTTTCAGGGCTCAGACTGTTGCTTATGTGGTTTATTAGTCCTTTGGACTACTGTTTTCCTTGTATCTTTGGTTTTCTTCATTTTCCTTTGATCTGAACTTGCTGGGTTCAACAGATGTATCTCAGATGATCATAAGCATTTCCTCATGTGTCTGTTCCTTTTAGACTCTTTGATAGTTTTCTTGTATTGTTTGACTGAATGATGTTTTACTCTACACCTGCCAGTGTGTCTTGGATTCTGAGTCTGGGATATGGAGAATCTGGATTCTGCTTCTTGGTGCTTTCTGGATCCTTGACACACTTAATATAGTCCAGGGACCAGCAGTATCAGTGTTTACCTGAGAGCTTATTAGAAATGTTGAGTGTGTGTGTGTGTGTGTGTGTGTGTGTGTGTGTGTGTGTGTGTGTGTGTGTGTGTGTGTATCTGGGACCAAATTGACAACAGCAACTCGAAAGATTAGATGGGAACTTTAGGGGGCAGTGAGTTTGTGTTAATAGGGGAGGAACAACTCAGAAAAGGTTACACAACTTGAAGAATGTGATGAGTGTCACTGAACTGTACATGCAGATATTGTTGAATTGGTGTATTTCTGCTGTGTATATTCTCAACAACAATAAAAACAAATTATAAAGGAATGCTCAGACTCCCCTCCAGACCTAGTGAGTCAGAATGCACATTATATCAAGATCCTCAGATGATGGTGGACACACCCTTGACAGTGTGAGAAGCACTGGTCAAAATGTATAGTTATCTGTTGAAGTGATAATAATTACACCTGTCAGTCCCTAGCCATGTTTTAGGAAGGAAATAAATTCACAGAATAAAAATCACTTGAGCCATTTTTATAATTTTTTTAACGTGATTAAGTGAAAGTTTACAATCTAAGTCAATTTTCCATATAAAAGCCCTCTTGCCTGCCTCTCTGTAGGTCTGTCTGCTCTCCTCACCCTGTGACAGCTCGCTCTTCCTTTCCGCTCTTTACCTCCGGTATCCACTCAACCAACACCTGTCCTCTCCTATCCACCCTCTCCTTTCCCTTCTAAAAAGAAAACATTAGGACAGCCCTCATATATATATATTAAACAATAAAGTACATGCACCACCTGCATTACTCTGTGTCCTTTGTTCAAGTCCAGTGTCTGTTGAGCCATTTTTATTGACGATATTGGCAGTGGTGGGTTGTCAGTTGACAGAATTTATCACTGAAAAACAGACATGAAACACTGAGTAATGTCTAGATATTAAATGCTTGGAAACAATAGGATGTGGAAATAAGGCTTGGGAGACATTCATAGAGTGTAAGGTTGTGACCCTAGGCAGCTAACTGAAAGGTCAGCAGTTCAGACTCCACAGCCACTCCACAGGAGAAAAGACTTGGTGATGTACTCCCGTAAGTGCCCATACTGTGAACTATTACCGTGTCTACTGTGAGTCTGGGAAGGCTCCAGGGAGACCTGTGAGCTGGTAATGCTGGTTATTTTCGCTTCCAGTTAGCTGATCAACCTAAAATGATAAAGCTCATCCAAGAAGAAGTAGGAACAACAATGGAAGGTTTAATACACAATGTAGACAGACTTCAAAATCTGTCAAACAAACCGCAAACAACAGAAGGCCAGCCAAGTGCCGTCGAAAATAGATAAATGGGAACTACTAAGAATCAATGAGTTTTCTCATCCAAAGACTTTATTAATAGAATTAAAAGACCACCTACAGAATGGGAAAAAATATTTGGCAACTCTATGTCAGACTGACACCTGATCTCCATAATCTATAAGGTACTACAAAATATCAATAAGAAAAAGATAAATCATCCAGTTAAGCGATGGGCAAAGGAGATGGACAGACACTTCTCTAAAGAGGAGATTCAGGCAGCCAAAAAGCACATGTGGACATGCTGACGATCATTAGGTATTAAAGAAATTCAAATCAAAACATCAATGAGATACCATCTCACCCCAACAAGGTTGGCCATGAGCCAAAAAATGCAAAACACTAAATGCTGGAGAGGCTGTGGAGAGATTGGAACTCTCCTACACTGTTGATGGGATTGCAAAATGATGCAACCACTTTGGAAAGCAATCTGGCACTACCTTAAAATAGTGGATATAGATATACCATTTGACCCAGTAAATCCACTACTTAGAATATATCATATAGAACCAAGGCCATTCACACCAACTGATACATGCACACGAATGTTCATCACAGCATGTCCACAATAGCAAAAAGATGGAATCAGCCCAGATGCCCTACAACAGAGGAATGGATAGGTAAACTATGATATATATACTCAATGGAACACTATGCAATGATAAAGAACAACGATAATAGCAGGAAACATCTCTTAACCTGGTTTCAACTGGAGGACATTATGTTGAGTGAAAGTAGTCAGCGACAGGACAAATATTGTATGAGACCCCTACAATAAGAACTTAAAAGCAGACTCATGCATAACAGAAAAGACTCTCTGATGGCTGTAAGGGTGGGGAGGGCGGGAGGGTGAGGGGGGAGGGTTTAGACTAGATAGTTGTTAGAAATTTGGTTGGGTGAAATCGGTGACAGTGCACATTAGTAAGAAGGTCAATATTAACGAAACTTTAGCACAACTTGTGTACTCCTCCCATAGTCCCCATCCAGGGACCATGCTCTCAGGGGAAATTGAGGCCAATTGGCACAACTAGCGTTTTGCTAATTAGGACTCCCCACACTCCACATTAGTGAGTGGTGTCTGGGGTCTTAAAAGCTGCCAAGCTGCCATTTGAGGGTACAGCAAATGGTCCCAACTCAGCAGGAATGGATGATCACCAAGGTCCATAACGACATGGGGAAAAGAGAATCCAGAAGACAGAGAGACCCACGTGACTGGATGTCTACATCGACTTGTGACCAGAAGAACCAGATGGTGCCCGGCCACAACTAGTGATAGCCACGATGGAGCTCACAAAGTTGAGTCTCACTGACAACACAAGAATAAATAGGGGTGCACCCTGAGATCTCCACTAAAAGACCATACTAATGGTCCAGGGGCTTCGGGGTTTCCCTGGGAGCATGGCCCCTGGCCCTGATGCTGTCCCTGTCCATAAATCATAATGAAGGTCAACTTTTCGGACAGCAGTGGATTGGACTTGGTGATGTAGAGTGACCATGTTGTGTGGGCACTTTATGGTTCTAGGCATCTATAAGAGTTTGTTCTGTTGACCTCATACTGGAGGAAGGGGAATGAGTGGAGAGAAGATAGGAGACTGTTGGGAAGATAAGATGTACGGAGCAAAGAGGAATGGTGTGCTGTCACTGTGCAGGGAGAGCGATGGAAGCTGCATATAGATCAGCATGCAAATTTATATGGGAATGTACATTTTCATTCAGTCATAATAAAAAAAAGTTAGCTGATCAAATCAACACTGAGTTCTCTTGGTGAATTATTCTGGAAGTCTGACTGCATCTAAGAACTTTGATGACAAGTAAGCACAGACTGGCATACTCTTCAGGTGATTTTCCCCCATGTTTTCTGCCTCTGCTGCCCAGTAGTTATGTCTCATGTTCATTCATACCTTCACTATTTATTAAGTCCTTTTACTGAAGCAGCCACCATAGTAGGTGATGGGAGATGAAGAGTGCACACAAGGGGTGCTGCTGCGCTTGTAGCATTTGAGTTTGGCAGTAGGTCTGCTGTTCAGCGTCAGAGAGACATGCCAGACAGTTCCAGAAAGGTACTCTGTGAGCCCCTCCAGGTAAGTGGAGGCAGGGGCTCATTTCAGACTACCTAGTGCATGCTTCTCACTTCTTTTTTTAGCTGGTGAAAGGGGCCGGTATCCTAAAGCACTTTGACATCAGAACCTTTGAGGTGGATTCCTCTCTCTCCCTTTGCCCGAACAAATACAAATGTGTTTTATACAGCTGCTTACCTTGTGGCATCCTGCCTGCTAGTTTAAAGCTGTATTTCAGTGGGGCAGTGAACTCACTCAAGGCAAAAAAGATTCCATGACATGCTTTTCTAGAAGCTCTGCTCTGTTACAGTGCTGAGGGAAGCACTTCCACCAAGAGAATCAAGTTGTCAGTGATGAGTAGACACATTTTAGCTTGCTCACTGGGGCATGTGTACTCTTTGGCGCCCCATGGGTCTCTCTCCAGTAACCTAGCGAGGCAGCTACTGTCTCTTTGATAGGTCTTTTAACCTTGTCCCTATGAAGCAGACAACCGAGTTGTAGGGAAATAGTAGTAATACCTGTCAGACAAAGGAATACTTACAGCTGGGAAGTAATTCTATAACGTGACATTTAGTTGTTTTAAAAATCCAAAGTATTATATCCTTGTTTTGACTTGCTCTAGCCTACAAAACCAGAGTCTGGGTGGCATAAATGGTAGAGCACTGGACTTGGCACCAAAGGGTTGGCAGTTGGGGTCTATCCGGGTCACAACTCGTGATCTGCTTCTGAAAGATCACAGCCCTGCAAACCCTGTGGAGCAGAGTGGCACACCAAATAAAGGTTACTGCCTGGGAGTAGGGTGCTCTATTACAAAACCACCTATAGGAGACAAAAGGTCAACAATTACTCAGAAGTGGAGATGAGAAAATAAGGAAGCAAGGAGAGCTAGAGCCCTGGAAATAGAAGAGAGCAGTCAGAATGCAATTAAGGAGAATGCTGACATATTGCGAAAAATGTCGCTCATGTCATTAAACAGTTTGTGTAGAAATTGTCAAACAGGAACCTAATTTGCTTCTCAAACTTTCAACTAAAACACAGTAAAATAGTATTTTTTTTTTTAAAAAAGAAATCCCTGCGGAACAGTTCTGCGTTGCACACGTGGGGTCACTCTGAGTGAGAATTGACTTGATGGCAGCTAACAGCAGCCTATAAAACCAGCCAGCTTGGCACTGGTGGTTAGACAAGCCTGTGTTGCTGAACCCAGAGTATTGAGTTGGTGACAACGTGATTGGAGATGGGGCTGTCATTTGCTGAGTTGGTAGTGTGAAAATGATCGGAATCATTAACACAGGGAATCTGTGTGGATGACAGAGTCGGAAACATCATTCTGTCACCAGGTTTGGGGTTGCGGTCGTTCACCCAGAAGATATGATGATCTGTGATGATTAGGGCAGCCAGCAGCAGCCAGCATTTAGTCACCCCCAGGCGTTCTCGACTCACTGGGCGTCGGTGGGGCATTCGGAAGAGCTCCCATCTCTTCTGCCAGGATGTGGATTCAGATGGTTGCCACAAGGCCGGTGCAATTCCTGAGTGTTTTTTTTCCCCTGAGGACTCAGCAGATTCTCCCTCACTAAGGTGACAAGTTCTTTGGGGCTTTTCCTCCAGATGTTTCTGGAGAGTACCAATCTATATCTTGATGCGTATTTTAGAGCAATTATGTAAGCTATTTATAAGAGACCTGGGATTCAGTGGCTGACTGGCTGGCTCTTTTGGGCATTCACAGTAAAATTGAATGTCCAAATCAAAAGATTAAATATTCTGAGAGTTTTAAATGAAGCAACATACATGCTCTGTTGTGATTACTGAAGGTAATGGAGAACTTAGACTCCCAAGAGTATAACAGCAACAACATGTGTTATTAAAAAGAATTATCTGCAAGACAGTGCGAGGCTTTTTCATCAAATCTCAGGCTTCTGTTCTGTTCAGAGGAAATGTTCAAGTCATCAGTTGAAGGTGTGAAAGTTCTAGCAGGCACGCATGTGGAGGTCTCTTCAGAGTTTGCGCAGCACTGAGGGTGGTGTGTGTGCTGAGGTGTCACGGGTGATTGCCTTTGCCTAGTGAGTGCTCTGACAGATCTGCCTGTCAGCCACAGGGACTCAGAAACCTGCCCACGAAGACACTGCTGTGACTGCCATGCACGCTCACCTTTGCCAAGCCACAGAGAGTGACCCGGGTAAGCGAGCTGGCCCACCAGTTCATTGCTTGAAGCAAAAACTGAAATGTCAGCCTGTCTGGAATGCCCGGGCCTGTCTGCCTTGGGCATTTGCTCTCTGTTGGCCTGGTTCTTTAGAAGCCAGATTTCACTGAAAACCAGATTTCTCTGATGTTAGCCGGGAGGGCAAGGAATCTGAACAAGAGGAACTAGTTGCTCTGAAGAAAGTGTAGCTTGAGGCCCCCTTATCCACCAGCGGGGAAGGTTTGCTCTGGGAGCCATACATCGAATTCAGCTAAGCCCAGCCTTTGCTTGGAGAGCACTGTACCGCTGGCTGTGGCGGTACTCCGTTCTGCTCTGACTTCGTGTCTTCTCTGTCCCTCTGTGGACACTGTGATGCAATCAGCTGGGCTTCCCACTTTCTCAGTACAGTCACATGCCAGGCCAACCTCTTAATGTCACTCTAGATCATCCAGCCGAAGTTTGACATGTTCCAAACTTGGACAGAAAAGGTAGTTGCTTGCTTGAGTCCCACAGTGGCTAACCCACTGTCAGTGAAGCTTGGAGGCTGAACTCCAGCTACATTCTCTTTCCCAGGTTCTTAGGAGCCTCCTACCTTAGCCCTCACCTTCTGACAACCTAGTTTGTCACCTGTGTTGTTAGATGAGATTTTCTTTATTCCTAGTCATGTCCTTGAGCCTTTTGAAAATGGCTGCTGTTTTTTCTCCACTACCTGTCTGTCAGTTTGTTGTACTGTGGTAGCTTGCATTTTGCTGTGATGCTGAAAGCTATGCCGCCAGTATTTCAAATGCCAGTTGACTCACCTGTGGTGGACAGGTGTCAGACAAGCATCCAGACTAAGACTAGGAAGAAAGACCTGGCAATCTGCTTCTAAAAATCAGCCGGTAGAAACCCTGTGAATCACAACAAAACATTGTTGGATACCAAAAAGCTGTGAAGTTGATTCTGACTCATAGTGGCCCTATAGAGAGAGGAGAACTGCACCATAGAGTTTCCAAGGAGCACCTGGTGGATTTGACATTTATGTTTTTGTACATTTGTTTTCATAGATGGTTTCAGGTGTAAATTGAGGAGTATCTTCAAGGCATTGATGTGGCTAGGTGTGGCCTGTTGCCCAAGCCCCACCTGTGGTTCCAGAAGTGTCTGGGTAGCACTCCTTCTCCCGCCTCTGTTGGTACTCACAGCTGTCCTAGCCCACTTGAGCACTTCATGGGTAATTTTCAGGCCCAAAGTGGTCTTATTGTTCCATCTGAACCACAGTCTCCTTAAAGGCAAAGCTTCTCCTTCAGGGACCTGACAGAGTACCTGGAACATGGTTGATGCTCAGGAATCCTTGTCTTTGATTGTTGAGGGCCAGTGTGTATCTTCCTCTGCTTCCTTCTGTCTTTTCCTCTCCTGTTTGCTGCTCTGTCTTGTATGACTCCAAAAGGGGAGAAAGAGTGAAGGGAGGAGAAAGGGGAGGCCAGATCCCTTGTCAGATTGCCCTTCCCAGACAAAGGGGTACACTGGCCCTCACATCCAGACGTGAGGTCTGGTTACACAGTTGAGGCCTCCCTTCCAAGGTGGGGTGGATGAAGCAGAAGGGTGAACTGAGAGAGCATCTTAGGGAGAAGCTGAATGTCAAAGCCTGGCCAACCACCTAAAAGACTGCCAGTCTGAGTGGTCCTCGCTGAGAGGGTGACCATGGATGTGAGCCACCAGGCCAGACACTAAGAAGGAGGAACCCAGAGAGACCCTCTCAAGGAGAAGTTGTTCAGTGGCTCCTGGGGGTCTGCTGTGCTGATGACAGGGCAGACAGTTGCTGGGGACTCTGTAGGGTACATAGGGGCATAGCCCCAACTCCCACTTGAAAGATGTAACTGGTCCTCCAGAAGCTGCAGACAAAGCAGAATAGAGGCTCTGGCATGTTTCTAGATCATTAGGGGTGTCCTGGTCAGGAGCCATCTATTTGTTTCCCACAGACACCTCCAGAGCACTTAGAAGCTGGATGCATGGAGGACAGTTTCCCAAGGCTCAGAATCAAGCTACAGTTTGCTTCTGGCCCTCTGACACAGCAGCCCTGAAGGGTGTCCAGCCACCAGGGTTACACTGTTCTGGTTATTTTCCTCATATCACATCACTGGGGCCAGATCTCTGATGGCAAACTGGCAGAAGAGGCAAAGCTGCAAATCAAAATTCCTGCCAGGGAGACAGTGGAGCCAGCTGATGAGGTCTTCTGCCAGGGACTGGCCAACCTTGCCAAGCACAGAGCAGAGGCAGTTCTGAATCCTTCAGCAGGAAGCAAAGCTTGCCTTCTTGCTGTCCTCACTCCAGAAAATTCCAATTTACTTCCTTCCTAGTGGTAATGGGAAGAAATCCTATCTAGCCTTAATAGATCCTCTGAAGGGTTATATTCGCATCTTTGTCTAAGCCTGCAACTCCACACCCAGACACGGGCAGAGACACATGCACGCAGCACGTGCTGTACCCTGAGATCCCTATCTTACGAAGGCCCAGGAAAGCAGAAAACGTGGGCTCATTGCTCCTTTGTGTCATTAGGAGCATTCTCATGTTAGCTTGCTTTGAAGGAATCCTTGTAATTTGAACGCTGGGAGATGTGAGCCCTAGGCCCACTCTGGCCACCAACAAGCTGTTGACGTAACGCCTCGTGGCTTCCGTTTTCTCAGCTGTCACGAGGACCCCTGTGGTACTGATAGCTCTCTCATCCTCTATTTTGAGCAAGCTGAAGCTACCTGAGTGCAGAATTGAAGTATTTTACCATCATCCTAGAGGGAGAAGAAAAGAATAACTAGAACAAGTACTTGTAAAAATTTATGGCTTCATCTCCTTGCCTGTGTGGAAAGGCTATTTCTGTCCAAACAGTATCAGGAGCTAGTTGATATCTTATTGCTGGTGAACTTCGTAGAAGAAATATTGGCCTCCTGTTTTACCTGGGGTTCCTACAGTTCTATTTGCTTCATCCAGTTACATTGGGACATTTGAGGGGGAACCAGCTAAACGATCTGCTGGTGTCTTCTCTGAGAAGCGAGATTTCCCGAAGTGCATTTTCTACTGTCCTAGTTGCCACCTGTTTATCCAGTCTGCCTTTGCAGTTCTTGCTATCCTGTCGTCCTATTACACTGAAAAAAAAAAAAATCTCCACAGTCCACATGCAATTCTTTATGATTGAGGCATGGTCTAGAGCTAGGTGGAACGTGAGCCTAGAAGCTTGTTTGTGGTTGTCATTGTTAGGTGCCGTCGAGTCGGGTCCAACTCATAGTGACCCTGTAAGTCGGAGTAGAACTACTCCATAGAGTTTCCAAGGAGCGCCTGGTGGATTTGAACTGCCAGCCTCTTCGGTTAGCAGCTGTAGCACTTCACCACTATGCCTTCAGGGAAGCTTGTTTAGAATTACCCTTTTTCTAGTGGCCATAAAGTCAACTCTGATTCATGGTTACCACCCGCATGTCAGAGTAAAACTGTGCTGCGTAGAGTTTTCAGTGGCTAAAGTCTCAGAAGTCGATTGCCAGGCCTTTCTTCTGCGGTGTCGTTGGTGGACTCCAACCTGCAACCTTTTGGTTAGCACCTGAGCATGTTAACTCATTGCACCACTACAGGGGGCCTAGAATTACCGTAGAAAACATCGTATTTGAAAACCAGCATAGTTTCACATCTAAGAAGGTGTGAAGGCTGTGAAGTTGGATGAAACCAGAGAAAGTGAAATCTCTCAAGAAAAAAACACAAATACCTGAAGGAAAATCTGTGAAGCCACTCAGTTAACAAGCAAAGCAGGCACCTGGCCAGCATCAGTCAGGTGTAGAGGAGGCAGGATAGACAGCTGTCAGACTGTCCCTTCCTTTCTGAACTCTGCCCCAGCCACCTCTGCACCTGTGCAGGCACCTAGAACAAACTGCCACCGCTGCCTGCTGGCTCCTCCTTCCCTGTCACGTTTCACGTGCACACCGGCAGGGCGCACACCTTTCACATGCTGTCTGCTGGTGCAGCATTTCCCAACCTCTCTCTGTGCCCCTCTGTCCTGCCCTGCCCTGCCACATTTCATGTGTCTGCTCCTTGCCAAGTGTGACACAATAGTCAGAAGGTTTTTTTTTCCTTTGCTAGCACAGTAGTCTTGGAAAATGTGATGACTTCTTCTTCTTGTTTTTTTTTAATTTGGAGCCCCGTGGTTTGAGGCAAGGTCTCTGGGGCGACAGCCTCAGTGAAGGGAGGCACGCATGCAGTTGGTGATAAAAGTGTTCAAACCAGTGGAGGATTGAGACATCGAAGCAGGCATTGGTGGGACTCGGCTGGGAGGAGTTAGGCTGCAGGGTGCTGGCAGTTTCAGGAATAAACAAATACTTGAATCCTAAGGCGGAGGAAGGTTTACTGGCAGAGGTTTAAGGCTAGCCTCATGAGGTAAACATGCATCTGTCCTCAGGTGAGGGCAGAGACAGACAGGAGGAAGAAGAGGGAAGGCAGCCCAAGAGGGTGGGCAGCCCAAGGCAAACAAAGGAGGCTTTTTCACAAGATGAGGGACCCTCCACACAGCTTCCTTCCTTCCTTTGCTCAAGTTGGTGTGTACTGAGAGGCAAGACAGAAAAATACTGAGAAGGAAACATACAAACCCAGGTACTCCTAAGCACACAAGTCATAGATCATTACTCTAAATGGGTTGCTTTCCGTCTTTTGTTTGTTTTGTATAGTTTGTAATATAATCAAGTTCGTACTGTAGCTGCAACTTGGTATCTGGGTGTTTTTTTCAACTTGAACATAAGGCAGACAGTTCTGTGCTTTTCTAAACTTATGGTAGAGGTGGTCACTCTGTGGAGAGTGCACTGCTCACAGCAGTCAAGGGCATGCCTGTGGGACAAGCAGCCTGGGCTAGATGGCCAGCCCATGGCCCCCGGTACTAGCTTGGTGACCTCTTGAAACCTCACTGACCTCATCAAGCAACATGGGCATAAGATGATCAGTGCCCCATAGAGCTGTGATAACTCCGTGCTCACTCTGCCATTTCATCCTCGCAGCACCCCTGGGAGAAAGGTAATAGTAATAACACCCTTTTACAGATGAGAAGGTTCAGTTTGATGAGGTAAGGGCCCTGGAGTCCACAGCTAATCATCTGCAGTCTCTTTCTGAAGCCTCATCGCTTACCCCCCAGTGCTGGCCTGCTTATCCAGAGGACCCTGGCTGAAGAACCCAGCTAGTAAAGAGCAGAACTGAAATGTTTAACTCCAAGCCTAAAGGTGACGACATCCCCCGAGAAAGTGTGCTGTGGGCCTGAGATTCTCCCCTGGCCCTGGGACCCCACCAGGCCCTGCCATGTCACAGCCATTGATAGACAGCCACTTCTGCTAGTCTCTAAAGTAAGGCCATGGTGGCACCTTTTTTGAGAGCAGAAGAAACTCAGTGGTGCTATTGAAAAGTCACAAGCCTAATGATGCCCAGAGAGCTTAGGAGAAGTGTCAGCAGTGACGTGGCTCACAGGCTCAGACCTTCCCCACATCCGTCTGTAGTGATTGCAGCATGGTGATGGCTGTCCCCTTGCTCTTGGCTCCCACTTCTGTCAGCGTGGCGGCATTAGGAAGGCAGCAGTCTGAGACTGGTATGCTGGCTGGGTTCTCCCGCCACTGCCCGACCACGGTCAGTCTTTTGCGAATAGGAGATGCCTGGCTTCTCTGCCTTTGGAGCTGGTTCATGGATGAATGTCAGTGATTGCAGCCCTGCCTTCAGCTACACAGTGACAGGACACAAAGAGTCGCTGCTGTGTGGCGGAGGGGGGAGGGGATCCGTTCCATCTCATCACATGTGACACTGGAGGGCCACAAATGGCCTGCCAGCTGTGGGGCGGAAAGGGGCAGACGGCTTGGAGCCCAACTTGGCCGCGGCATGCAGAACAGATTTGATTTCGAGTTGAGTCGTACCAGTGACTCTGAAGCGCTTGGTTATTCAGCAGATTAGATCTTAATTGCAAATACTGTTGCAGTGTGGGAGGACCATTGTGCTGGCTGGTGTCAGGCCATTTTTGCTGAGGCGTGCTTTTCCAGAAGGCCGTGACAAATTTAGCAAGAGGGAAATGGCGCTTCATTTGCTGATCAGAGTTGTGTTTTGCAGACTGAAATTATTTTAGTGTTTGTTTAAAGGTGCCAAAAACTGACATCCCTGGAGAGTGTGCTGTGGAGAGAGTTGCTCAATTTTTTTGGAAGAGGTTTTCTGGATTGTCCACGCTGCATCTAGAAAACACTGTCTGTGGTCCTTCTGTCAGAGGATAGGTTTGCCAGCATTCTTACACACTCTGATTTTGATTGCTTTTTCAGAGACCCAAGAAGCCACCTCCTCCATCAGCTCCTGTCATCAAACAAGGGGCAGGTAATGTACCTTCTGGTTCCACTAACACGACGTGCGTGTTTCTCTCTGCGTGTATTTGTTCAGATCATCCCTCAGAGAGCGCAAGATGCCTGGACGGCCAACTGGGGAAGTGATGATTTGGTCTAGCTGAAGCAGACAGATTTTAAATATACTGCTGTTTTTCCTAAAAAATAAGATGTATCCTTGATACAGTGAAAATTTCGGAGTTCCCAGAGTGGTCAGAAAGGGCTTTAAAACAAAGCAGGCTTGTTTTGTTTTATTTTTCTTTTTAACAAATGGCACTGAATCGAGGAGAACTTAATTGTCCTCCTTTGCATGTGTCCCATCTAGGGTTACCTGAAAATCATGGTGTCACTGGGCGTATTGAAAAAACCATTGCCGTCAAATTGATTTCAACTCCCAGCAACCCTATAGACAAAGTAGAACTGCCCCATAGGTTTCTGAGCAGCTGGTGGATTTGAACTGCTGACCAGGGCATATATACAGAGTTGCTGAATTTTCAGAGTGCTCTGCATGATTAACTAAAATTTGCACTTCACATTCCAACAAGATTTCTTTTTTCTAGCAATAAAAACTTTTCTCCCGTGATTCTTTTTCAAGCTTTTTTAAGCAGGTTTGTTCAGTAATTAGGGTTGAGTGATACAGGTAGTATTGATGTTGGAAATTTGGGCAACTCATTACATACTAGAGTCTCATGCATAAAAATGGACTAGAATTCCCCTTTATAATTATTAAAATTCATTGTGGACAGAAGTTCTCCTATGAGTAACTAGTTAAGTGGCATTAAAAAAAATTAGCAACGAAAAGAGAAGAGGAAAGGAATTTTCATTTCTGCACATTCACAGTTATATTTTTTATATGATGATATTTTATATACCATTTAAATGATTGGAGCCCTGGTGGCACAGTCTTTAGGAGCTTCTCTGCTAACCAAAAGGCCAGCAGTTTGAAGACAACAGTCACTTCTTGGAAACCCTATGAAGCAGTTCTCCTCTGTCCTGTAGGGTTGCTAGGAGTCAGAATCAACTCGACGGCAGTGGATTGGGGTTGGTTTTATTTTTTTAATTGAATAAAATAAAATAATTTTTTGATAGATTTATTAAGGAGTATTTTTATTTTTTTTTAAGTTTTTTTGGGCCACCAAGTTGTGGGGAGAATCAGCACAACCCCAAATTCCTTTCCCATTTCCTTCAGCATAGCTGAGGATTAGAGAGAGTCAACCCTGAAATGGAATGGAAATTACATCTCCTGCTCTGCCCTCACCCTCGTTTGCATTGAGCAGTTTAGTTTTGCCACCTGGTGGTTTTGGCAGTATAAGTATTTTATTGTGCTGAAATTAAAGCAGACTATTTATTTGCCTTTCTCTGAAGACCCTTTTCCCTAGGGGTCTTGATAACCCACAAGACACCACGGAGTTTAGTGGTCCAAGGCTCAAATAGCCTAGAAGGTAACTTGGGGATTCTTCCAGATACTGGGGTTAGCAGTTTCTGCTGTGTTTCTAGGCATCATACAGAATGTCTTCACAATTATCATTAGAGGTCTAGATTGTATCGTAGGAGGTAGACTCTTACTCTTTTAAAATAATTTTATAAGAGTTTAGGATGGGTCTCTGTGGGTAGGGGACAAGGCAAGATGGCATCTAATCTTCCTAGGTTACTTCTACTGCTCATTTATCCTGCAGAATAATCTTGGAAACTGCTTGGTGATAGGAGGTAGCCAACTCATGTTTTCCTCATCATTGACTTTTATTATTTTCAATTATTTGATATTTAAAAAATAAAACCCACAACAGACATGCAATCAACAAAAATCCAATGCCAAGTTTAATTGCAGTGAGTCATTAAGAAGACTGAGGTGAAATATATGTTCCAAGCACCCGTCTGTGGGGCTGGGCGTGTAAAGGGTTTCCCAAGCATGTAACCAAGTCCATACATAAGAGCAGTGTTTTGGATTTGTGTGGTACTTTAACTGTTTTCCAACTGCTTTTATATCCCTGCGGCCACTGGCACTGACGAAGGCTCCAAGCGAGGGAGCAGCTGCCATCTACCCGGGAAAAGATGAAATGTTAATTGGCACATTTGAAAAATGTAATACTTGAGGGATGCAAATACAGATAGGAAGGACTTTGGGAAAACCCACTGTATCTTCTTTGTACACTCTCCAGCTTAAAGATATGTTCCAGTTACTTTTGCTGCATAATTTAGTATAGCATAAAGTAATTACCAAAAGTTCACAAATTCTGTGGGCCATGAATTTGAACAGAGCCAGTAAGTAGCAGCCAGGATGGCTTGGCTCTGCTCCACAAGGAGGAGACTTCAGTGGGGAAGGCTGGATCAGCCGGGCTGGAGGATCCACTTCTTTGCTCACATGTCTGGCACCCCTTGGCATGGACAGCTGGGAGGTCGGGCTCAGCTGGGGCTGTTGGCTGGAGTGTCTCCATGTGGCCCATCCAGCATGGCAGCCTCAGGGTAGTTGAGCTCCTTGTATGTCAGTTCAGTATTCCAGCAAACAAAGTGTGAGTGACATGGCCTTATGTGAAATCACACAGTATTGCTTTGGCCATTGGTTGAGGCAGTCACAAGCCCATCCACCTTCCAGACAAGGGAATATAGATCTCACCTCTTAATGGGAGGGATGGTAAACAGTTGGAGTCTCTAGGTAGTGCCTATATGGTTAACAGACTAGGCTGCTAACCAAAAGGTTGGTTTGGTTTCACCCAGAGACACTTTAGAAGAAAGGCCCAGCAACCTACTTCTGAAAAATCAGCCATTAAAAACTTGTGTGCAGCGCAGTTCTGTTCCAACACATGTGGGGTCACCATGGGTCAGAACTGACCCCACTGCAGCTAGTTGCTTACCAGGCAAGTAAGTAGAAGCCATATTTTAAAACTACTACAAAATGGAATCCAGGTCCCTGTGAAATCCTTTTCATTTGTAGAACATGCTATCCAGTGACCCACTGTAGATGTATTTTGATGATTGACTTGTTCATTTATACACATTCCCCATCCCTGCCCAGCGATTTTCTTTGTGACTATTTTGATGCCTAGTGAAGTCAAACTGAACTCTCCAAAAATATTACTGGTTTTCTTGTAAATGAAGACTGTATAGGCAGGGAAACATAGTGGTATAGGCCAGAAAGGACTTTTGCTCTGTTTCCAAGCAGCTCCTGTTGGCCAGATAACACTAGCACCCAGCTCAGCCCCCCCCCCCCAAAAAAAAAGCCTATTAACTTTGTTGATAAATATTTAAATATTGGTGCATCGAGTAAATGAATAGAGAAAATAGTTTCTGATCACTATTATCCTTTCCCCTCTAGGTACCACTGAGAGAAAACATGAAATTAAAAAGATACCTCCTGAGAGACCAGAAACACTTCCCAACAGAACAGAAGAAAAAGGTATGATATCAAGTCTTCACTGGTGCTTTAAGAGCAGCAGTAGGCAAAGCTGTTTGTCCCAGGCTTATCCTCATTAGCCACCGAATTTGCTCTTTCTCTGGAATACGGTGATGTGCCTTGCTTTTGATTACTTTTCAACATCCCACTTTGAAGGAAACAGGAGAGGGTTATATGGTACTTCTTTGAGCCAAAATCTTTCATGAAACAAAAAACAACCAACTCAACAACTTGGCGCATTGGGGCTCTTTCAGTGAGGCCTCCGCCGTCATCACCCTGCCTGCACCAGCTGCATCCTGAGGTCTTGACCATGACCAAAGTTCCTTGAGGGCCCCAATGTGTCTTCCCTATTTTATAGCCAACCCAGACCTTACCCCTCCCTCATGCCTGATACCCCGGAGTGCTCATTAACTGTTGAAGGATGGGCATAGCTTAGTTAAACTCCCATTCAGACAAATAATAGCTCTGTTCCTTGGTCCCCACTGGACCCTTGGCCCTGGCTAACTGGGTTATAGACACATGTCCTTGGTCAAAATTGTTAGGGCAGAGAATACTTGGCCCAGCTGGGCAAAGCAATTCAGTGTGCAGACTCACCTGAAAACCAGAAAAGAAAAAAAAAATTTGCCATCAATTTGATTCTGAGTCATGGTGACCCTGTGTGTCAGAGAAGAACTGCCCCAAAATTTTCACGACTGTATCCTTTCAGAAGTAGGTTGCCAGGCTTTTCTTCCAAGGTACCTCTGGGGGCTGGGTTCCGACTGCCAATCTTTCCTTTGGTGGCCAAGCTCTTAACCATTTGAGCCACACAGGGATTCCTGAAGGTGATCAAAAATGTCATCTGTAGGAAAGTAGCGTGCCTCGCCTCGTTAGTCACGGTGGTCTGTTTTGCCAGTGTGTCTGACGCCTGCTCTTCTAAATATTTCTCCCAAGGAAACCTGCAGGCTGTGGAAGGCTTTTTTTCTTAAGGTGTCTAAGATTTGATTGATCGCATATTTTATGGGAAAAGTGCTGTGTTATTGTTATAAACAAGGGGCACAGCAAATTCCATTTTAAAGAGCACTTATTTTTCAGTCACAAGCGCAATGCTGAATTAATGAATATAATTATTTGGAGGTGTTCCCTGGTGGCCTCATGAAATTTTTATTGTGAAATTTAATATTTTATGTCAACCTGTCAGAAGTCATATTAACATTGCAACCTCTTAAAAAGTTACACCTCTTTCTTTCACAGTGAAAAGTTAAAACTTGAGTTGTGGAAACCTCACTGTAGAACCCAGGTCTGTGTCACAAACACAATGCAAAGATAGCCAGTGGAAGTCTGTGCTATGAAATACCTAAACACTGTCCTCTGTCCTCATGGAGGACATGGGACTAGGTTCTATGTCATAGCCAGGCTCCATGGTGAGGACATTCCTACCTCTGGTCCATGATGACTAACATGGACTGGGCTCACATGGGAACAACTGTCCTAGTTGGCTGGCCCAGTGGCTACACACCACTAGTCCTGTGAGTCTTTGCTCTGTGCCACAGTGGAGGACAGAAGCTCTTGACCAAAACAGCAGAAGACGAGCCCACCCTGAGACATCTCACTGTGCAGCTGGTCCAAGCCTTTTCCCACTCATTCTGCAGGCCACTGGTGCTCAGGTCCCTGTCCCATTGCCAGCAGGAGAAGTATCCTTTTCTTTACATTCCAGACAAGGCCTTCCTCATGTGGCCCTCGTGTACAAATAGATGAGTTCCAGCATTCCTGGTTGGAAAATATTTATTCATAGAAATTCTGTGGGTTTGAGTGCAGTGGTATCTGTAATATATGTATGTGATGGACTGTTTAAAGCTTTTGCCACTGGGCCTGGAGCCCCAAACAACATTATAAGTTTGGGTTTGCAGGTAAAACATGTTCTGAGCAGTACCTTACAAGCAGACCCAAATTCCCTTCCTGTACTCCAGTTGACACCTCTCTGAAGTTCCATCTGGCAAAAGAAGAATGTAGATGTATGCTTCTTAGAGCATGTGCAGGACAGGGCTAGTTTAAGACAGAAAGCATGAAGGTGTCACTGAGCACTGCCTGGTTTAGCCACCAGATCTGGATTTGACATCATTCTCGTAGCATTAGCTCCAGAAAGCCTTGGAAAGAAAATACCTGTGTGGCCCAGTTTACCTTGCAAGTTCAAACTGCACAAAAAGAATCCAAAACAAACTGTGGTTCCCTGGAACTGTCCCCCACGATTGGCTCCTGGCCCTTGCCACATGCTGACCCGAGAGGTTCCAGGTCACTTTTGTCCCTATACCCAGCAGGTCCTGGGGACTGTTTACCAAACCCATCAGACATTTACCGAGCCCCTGCTACGTGCTGGACACTGTGCAGGGTTTCAGAGAGATGGCCCAGATGTGGGCCTTGCCATCAGAGGCCGACAGCCAAGCAAGCTGTGCCAGACATGCAAACACCCGGGATGTAGTGTGGTTCTGGCAGGGCCTGTTCTCAAAGGGCTGCCTTTAGGTGCTTGAGTCAAGTAAATCAGTCTGCCTTTGCAAAGAGGAGGCCCAGCTATTGAGCAGAAGCTGTTGTTGCATTTCAGCTTTGCGCTGAAGGATGAGTAGGAGTTTGCTGAGTGCAGGCAGTGGCTGGAAGGACATTCCAAGCAGAGGGATCAGTATGAGCAAAGGTGTAGTAGGAAGCCATGAACTGCTGCTCCAGAGGGCTTTTTCCTAACATGACAAAAGAGAAATGACACTTTTCTTCTTCCCCCTGATTTTCACAAATGTGAGCCGTGATTCATTTTTTTTTTTAAATCAGGAAACAAGCAGTTTGCATTGAGTCTTGTCACTTATACTGGCTCTGTTTTCTTTATGATTTTTTAAACAATGATTTAAAGAAAGACCAGAGAGAGAGCCAAAACTGGATTTACAGAAGCCCTCCGTTCCTGCCATACCGCCGAAAAAGCCTCGGCCTCCTAAGACCAATTCTGTCAACAGACCTGGTGCGATGCCACCAAGGAGGCCGGAACGACCAGTGGGTCCACTGACCCACACCAGGTACTGCTCCTCGCTCATTCCTGAGGGTGGGTGGGGCAGCCATGGGACACAGGAAGGGCCTTACCTGTGCAGGCCTTGGGATGGGAGAAGGGAGGGTCGTGGGGGATAACGCTTTCCTCTGCATCTCTAACCAAGTTCTCCCAGACTCTGGCCACTTCTGTTGTTTCTTGCCCCTGCATTTGGGCAAAAGTGACCTCAAGGTTAGGAGGTGCCAAGTAGGTTATAGGGTTAGCAAATGAGGATCTGTCCTCAGCATCTGGGTCCTGCCCGCCCCCGCCCCACCACCCCCCTAGGGACTTATGCTTCGTTAGAGTGAAGCCAGCTGTCCTGACCGGAAATGTGGCACATACACATCCTCACCCACCTGGGTGCTTTGCTGACCTCTGACCTGCACGTCATACTCAGTGATGTCAGGACATCTGCTCCCTGCTCTGTGGTACCTCCTTTCACATCCTTGGCCTGTCCAGTCTGCCCATCACCACATGGCCCTGTTGGGAAACCCTCCAAGGCAAAGGATGTTCTTTATTCAGGCACGTGTTCTGAGATTTGCCTGACAAAATTAATATTGTTAAGTGACCAGCTGGATGCTTGGCTTAGTAATGCAAAATTAGAGTTGGATATTGTACATTCCAGAACTAAGATGCCTGGCACGTAGCAATTGAATTCTCACCACAAGTTCGTTGTGAGAACTTTCTACTGTTACATAAAGGTTTCGTGTGTTGGTATAATGCAGCAGAGCCAGTCAGTAACCTGGAGGTGTTTACATATACCAGTCAGTGTGCACAGAAACTCTTTTTCTTTCCTTTATGACCTAAGTTTGCGTGGTGAGAGTCACGTGAGGCTTCAAAGTGCACTCGCCTTAGAGTCAGACAGGCCTCTGGGCATGGATCTGGCCCCATCTCAGGATAGAAGTGGGCACCTTGGCCAGTCACTGCCCCTCTTCCGCTCCCTGTCTGTGTCTGTAAACCAAGGGCGGTAATGAAATGTACCTGAAGAGGAAAAAGGTCATTCCTAAGTACTTAGCACCATGCCTGTAAAGCAGTGTTATTTTCATTGTTGTTTTTATTCTGCCGTATAAACCTGGGCATATTGCAGTAAGATAAGAATAGCTCCTTTGCTTTTAACAACAATAAAAGACACCTATGCCCACATATCAAGGCAGGTAGCGACATGAGTGGCTGAGACATGTCAGGATTTCACCCAGGCATGGTGCACCTGTGCTGGCGTGTGAGGCCAGCCACGCAGCCAGCAAACCGTTGCACTTCTGTCCGGCCCAGGAGCCCATTTGAGGAGCAGCTGGTTCCCCTGTGTTGTTTTGTAGGCACCCACCAAGGTCTAATCAAAGCACTGCCTACACAGACAGCCCCTGGGGAAGTTAACAGGTCCAGGGCTACTGTGGCGTTGGTCAGATCCCTCCATGGATGTTCTCTGCCACTGGCTGATAGCATGGGCTGTTCACACATGCACATGATGTGCAGCTTGACAGCCCTGCTGACCTTAGCCAGGGCCGCTTCAGTGGCATGGTCAGCCTAGGAGCGAACACTTGAGAAGAAAATGGTCATGTGAGCCTCAGTGCTTCTGGAAGTAATCTGAGCTGCACAAAGTGTGAAGATTTAGAGCAACAAAGGTTACCTTATGGCTGCTGAAAGGAAATCAGGAGTCATGCTTGGGCAGGCTCTATTATTCTTCCAGGGATTACAAACATTGCCACAGACTCAATAACAATTTCCAAAATACTCTTGCAGCTCTCTCTAATGACCCAAAACAATTCCTCTTGCTTCCTTGGCTCTGAGGGTTGTTCACAAGTCTCTCAGTATCTGCTAGGTACCAGCTTCTCGAGCCGCTGTTTGGGTAGATCTGTGAGCGTGGGGAACACAGATCCCCACTGCGGGGCTCTCTGAGGCCTTCTTCCCTCCTGCCTCTGCTTAGCTCTCCTCTGCCTACAGCCTTCCCAATGGCCAGCTGTAACTTAGAAGGTGACTAAGGATCTGTTCCCAACATTGTGTGTGTCATCTGAGCAGCCAAAGAAAGGGGCACACTCCCCCGTCCAGCCCCACAAGGCACTGGTTTGCAGGGAGAAGTTGGAGGGAAGCTTTGGGATTGCTTCCTGACAGTCCTCAGAAGAGGAGGGCCCCATTGAGGGGCTGAGCCAGAAGCCGCATTGGCCACTTACTCAGCCAGTTAAGCGTGGGAAGGTCTTGCTCCAACTCAGCTCCCAAGCTTGAGCCTGTGTCAGAATCACCAGGAGAACTTGTTGGACACCTTTCTGGGCCCCGTCCCCAGAGTTTCGGGCTTGGTTGGAATTTCCGGCTCTGACGGGCTCTCAGGTGAGGCTGCTGCTAATGCTGCCAGTCAGTGTCCACACAGCGAGAGCCACGACTGTAGACTCTGCCAAGTTTGTGACCTGTCCTCTTCTGGGAGCCTTCCATCCCCCACCCAGTGCCAAGTGATTATGTGCCCCCCAAACACCCAGCCCCGTGTCTAGCCCAGTAGCGCGCCCCATGCTGTACCCCTGGTGTGTTCCCACCCTCAGCCTGCTTTACCAGACTGAAAGCAGATCAAGAGTGTGTTTTGTCGTCTCCACACACCGCGGTGTGGAGCATATGGGAGTATCATTTGACAGATCCTTGCTAAGTGCCATATCTCATAAAAATGGGGGCAAGTGGGTGCCAGGGCTTACAGTTTGATTGCTCTTGCCTCTCCTGTCCTTCCCAGCCTCTGTACCAGCCTTTCAGCCCGTGTGTCTTCCATTCTAGGCAACTTGAATTTCAATATAAAAGAATATTTTCTTAAAAAAATTCACAGAAAGGCTTATTGTTTCTTAATATGTAATGAACTTTATATTTTTTGCTAAGCAGTTAATGTTGACCAGCTTACACCCATTGGTTTTTGAACTTGTTTTGTTCTGCCTAATTAGCTGAGGTAGAAATATTTGCTTAATTCCAATAGTTTTTCATCAGTGGACTTCCAGAGGAAGGATATCTTTGTGGTGTGAACCCAGATCATCACCAGGATTGTCCTGATGGATGGATAGACAGACAGGCAGTTGCACAAATGGACACCGAGTCGTTGTTTGCCACTCTTTTTGGAACGAGGCATCATAGCGCCAGCTGCGTTGTCTGGACTCAAGCTTACTCTCACCAGCCAGAAAGCTGGCTGCTAACTGTGGCTTCCAAAAGAGATCGATTTCTTTCTGTTTAAACAGGAACTAGCATCTTTTAGAAAAAAAAAGGAATGCATAATTTTAGGAAGAGTGTAGAATCATTTTTAGATACATTCATTTAACACAAACTTATCAAGGGAATGCTGTGCAAGACACTATTCTGGATATTAGTAATGGGAATGAAGGTCTCCATGGTTCCAGTTTGGTTTGCAGGAATTCTCTACAGGAGAAGAAGGAGCTTAAGCGCTGGGCTACTAGCCAGAAGGTAGATAGTTTGAACCCACCAGCTGCTCTATGGCTTCGAGGAAGAAAAATGTGGCAGTCTGCTTCTGTAAAGATTGCAGCCTTGGAAACTCTATGAGGCAGTTCTTCTCTCTCCTCTGGTGTCCCTCTGAGTCAGAATTGACTCAGTATCAGTGAGTAAGCAGTTTTTGAGCTCAGCCTGAGCAGGTGGAATCATGTGTCAAGGCCTGTACAGTGATGGGCCTCTTCTCAGAGGTTAACCTACTTTATATGTGTAGATACGTAGATAGATAGATAGAAACAATTTTGTATGTGTTCTTCCAATTTCTGGAAAGTAAGTTAAGATGAAATTTTAACTGGGGGGGGAAGACTTTCAAAAATTTTAATAGCACGGTTAATTTAAAGTTTGAATAATAATGAGAGATTGTCTGAGGCCGTAAGTGCTCCCCTTGCTATAAAGTGCGCACCTTGAGGTACCTCCACTGTGATTTCTCAGTGTACAAAGCCGAGACTTGCTGCCCTTGTCCAGCCCAGCACATGACTCTAGTGGCTGTGGGTCCAAGAGAAGCTCACCTACCCTTCTTGTTGCACTTGAGAAAAGGGAAGCTGAAAGTATTAAGTTTCTGTGTTTGTTCTGATGTTTGAACATGTGTCTATTCATATAAGTCCATGTGTCTAGGCTTTTTTGGGTGTATATGTGATGTTGTATGTTTAATTGTGTATAAAAAGAAAGAAAACCAAACCCACTGCCACTGAGTGGAGTCCAACTCATAATGGCCCTATAGGACAGAATAGAATGCCCCATGGAGTTTCTAAGGAGCGCCTGGTGGATTTCAGCTGCTGATCTTTTGGTTAGCAAATGCAGCACTTAACCACTATGCCATCAGGGTTTCCTTAATAATGTATGTTACCAGTTTAATAAAGATGGATTAGAACCTCCATGAGAAGAGGTCATGAGACTTGGGAGAAGAGCCTCCACAAAGAAGGAGAAGGATCCAAGGCTGTGCTGGTGAGAAGCGTTTTCCCTGTGTCCTGATCACTGCCCGCAGCAGGCAGCCAAAACTCAGGTGAGAGCGGGTGCGTGCTCTCCAAAGAAAGAAAACACGGTAGGTAATGAGGTAGAAACAGGCTGCGCTGGCCAGAACATGTCTGCTACTCTTCCCAGACACAGGCACCTAACATCGTAATGTTTCCCTTTTCTTCCCAAAGTGTGGGGAAGCTGAGGCAGAGCCTTGGCTTTGAGTAGGGTGGGAGCTGGGCCTGCTATCTGCTGCAGCACAGAGTGCAGCAGGCCTGGGCTTTCCAGGTGGCCTGAGAGGCAACTGCCAGTGGGGATGTGAGGGGTTGGGTGCCTCAGCCACAGGCTGGCATCTGGGACATAAAGCTGGAAGGCAGAAGGAGAAGCAACTTAGGATGTCTTGGAGGCAGCAGTGACAGAAGTCGATGGCAGGGAAGAGGGTGATGGTGGTCAGAAAGGGGAGATAGATGCTCAGCATCTCAGAGGTGCAGTCATCCACAGGGGTGGATCCTCAAGTTTGGGTGACTGAAGATGAGTGAACGTCATAGAGCCTAAAGTGGACCAGGGGAAGAGGAAGGTGGGGCCAGCATTATAGCTAGATCCCCCACATGGCCATCAAAGACTCAGGAAAATGATTGTCTTGCAGTCAGAGAGGCGGATGTTCTAGGAGCCAGTGTCGTCTCCGGCAGATGGCAGTGGATTCTGGGAGCTGACGACAGCTAGTAAGAAGAAGGGTTCAGCAGTGCTATAGCAGATGGTGTGAGCCTCAGGAGGAAGGGGCTTTTCAAAGTGTTGGGAGTGCATGACCTTCATCTTGCAACAAGAGGACTATGGATGCAGCTGCTAGCTCCATCCTGCACTGGCAGAACAGAATTAACAGCCTTTACTGTGGCTAGTGGCAGCAAGTGCCAGAGTGGTGGCAGGCCATGCAGTGAAGAGGTCTAGATGTGGGAGACTTGGTTGCCATGGCTTAAGCATTCCAGCGGACGCTGTCCATTGACTTGGTATGCGGAAGCATGTGTCTGGAGAGAAATCTCACTGAGAAGATGAAGAATTGGGTAGTGGACACAGAGATGTGACAGGAGGCCCCAGTAAGGTCCCAAACCCAGCCACTTGGAGATGGCCTTGTGTTTTAAATGCTGAGCATCTCAGATGCCTTCCCTGAGGAGAGAACTGGAGCCCAGGATGCCATCTGGGGTAATCGTGATGGAACCCTGGATATCAGACATTTTAGCTTCGGTCAAAAATTAAGCAAACACTTACGTGTCAAATATCACCTCAGTGTTTATGGAAGGGCAGATATCTCTCTGGAGACCAGCTCACCCACATGGAAGGTGATTTTTTTTTCTTCAGCTTTGCAGAGACATGTGGCTGCTTAAGCCGCTGGGGTTATGACGTAGAAGGAAATAGGCTGCCAGGCTTGATCAGCCTGTGAGATGAGGTGTACTGCCACCATGCCCACCAAAGAAAGACTGAAAAAGTCTTCTCTGCTCTTCTTATGTATCAACTAATCAACCAATTAATCAAAAAAGAAGGTGAGGAAGCTAACTCCCTGGTGCTAAATGTTCCCTCAGTTAGCAGGTGAGATGTGTGGCTGGGTGCCCGGGCCATCGGGTTCCTTTTGATTAGTCAGATGTTCTAAATTTCTTTTCAAAGGTGTCCAGTGATGCCTGGTGTGATTTCTGAATGTTTCCTCCTCTTTCCTACAAGTTAGAACAAAAATGTTTCTTAGTAGAATTCAGGAATTCAGAAATACCACAAGGGGATGGCTTTAACAAACAGAAATTTAGTTTTGTTTAATTTAATTTTATCTATTTATTCTGATTGAGTGAAAGCATACAATCCAGTTCGTGTGCCTGCCTGTGTGCAGCTCTTACTGCTCTCCTTGCCTGGTGACAGCACACTCCTCCTTTCTGTTCTGTACATGTCATATCCTCCTGTCCGCTCTTCTCCACCCTCTCCCCTCTAGTGAGAGGCCCGTAGGATGACATCCTGTAGATACATAGAACCATAAAGTGCGCACACAATATAGTCACTCTGTGTCGCCGAGTCCAAGCTATTCCTGTCTGAGGAGTTGACCTCAGTAATGATTTATGGACAGGGACAGCATCAGGACTAGGGGCCATGCTCGCATGGAAACCCTGAGGCCTTCCTCGTGGAGATTTAGTTTTTTATAGTTTAGAAGGCTAACCCAGTGCCATTGAGTTGAGTCCGATTCATAGTGACCCTATGGGGCAGAGTAGAACTACCCCATAGAGTTTCCAAGGAGCACCTGGCAGATTTGAACTGCCAGCCTTTTGGTTAGCAGACATAGCATTTAATCACTACACCACCAGGGTTTCCATTTAGAAGGCTAGAAGCCCAAATTCAGGGTGCCAACTCTATGGGAAGTCTTTCTGTCTCTGTCAGCTCTAAAGGAAAGTCCTTGTCTCCTCTGCTCCTGGACAGTCTTTATGTGGTACAATATCTCTCTTCCCCCATCTCTGCTCGCAAGCTTGGGTTTAATCTCTTTTATATCTCAAAAGTGATAGACTTTAGATACACCCCATACTAATCCAGCCTTGTTACCATAACAAAAACAACCCATTCCAAAATGGGTGTGATTTACAACACATATTTTGGGAGAGACACAACTCAATGCATAACAGAGGCCTTGGCTAGAAATCATAGAGGTGGGTGTCATTGGCTCATAGATGGTATTTGCAAGCAGCGGACAGAATTAATTGCTCAATGAGGTTGTGGAGAAGAAAAGGAAGGAGTAGAGACAAGTGAGGAAATCATTATTCATAGGCTGGAGGAAAGACTAGGAGTCAGTGGAAAGAAGTAGAAGGAATGTGCTGTTGTGGTCACTAAAAGAAGGGAAGTGTGGAGCAACTATAGAGCAGGGCTTCTTACATTGGAGCTGCCCAAAATGCCCTGAAGGGGTAGCTGAAATGCAGTTTGTTGCCTCCTCCAACCTCACCCAAGTTTCTGATTGAGTGAAAAAAACAAACAAACAAACAAACAAACCATACATAATGAAGGTCAACTTTTTGGACAGCAATGGATTGGAGTTGGCGATGCAGAGTGATCACATCTTGTGGGAATTTTATGGTTCTATGCATCTATAGGATGTCATCCTGCTGACTTCTTGTGGGAGAAAGAGGAGTGGGTGGAGAGGAGGGGATAGGAGACTGCTGGGAGGATAGGACATGTATGGAGCAGAGAGGAGGGGTGTGCTGTCACCATGCAGGGAGAGCAGCGGGAGCTGCATGTAGGTGAGCATACGAATTTATATGGGAATGTACATTTTCATTCAATCATAAAAGAAATACAAACACTGTTATTGAGTCGATTCTGGCTCATAGAGACCCTATAGGGCAGAGTGGAACTGCTCCGTAGAGTTTCCAGGGAGTGCCTGGTAGATTCAAACTGCTGACCTTTTGGTTAGCAGACGTGGTACTTAAACCACTGTGCCACCAGGGTCTGGGTTAAAACTAATAGTCTTCAAGACAGCTCCCAGCTTATGGTAATCTCATGTGTGCCAGAGTAAAAGTGTGTTTTCAGTGGCTAGGTTTTCAAAAGTAGATTGCCAGGCCTTTCTTCCAAGGTGCCTCTGGGTAGACTTGAACCTCCAACCTTTCAACTAGCAGCCTAGTTCATTAGGCTTCTGCGCCACTCGAGCCTCTTAGGTCTGGGTCATGGCCTGAGAATTTGCATTTATAACAAGCTTTTAGTGCTTCTGTGGCTAAGCAGGGAGTGCACTTTGAGAACCACTGTCCAAGAGAGCTGAGGAGGTTAACAGGAACCCCCAAGATTGGGTCATTAGTTGGCCATTGGTGGCCCTGGGTGAGCAGTTTCTGTGGAATGGTTGGGGGCAAGAGACAGATTTGGATGAGTTGAAGAGGGAATGGGCATGTGTAGAGTCCTCTTTTGAGAAACTTGGCTATGGAAGAAAGATGGGGAATGGTTACTAGGTGGTGAGAGAGAAGGGAGTGTGTGTGTGTGTGTGTGTGTGTGTGTGTGTGTGTGTGTGTGTGTGTGTGTGTGTGTGTGTGTAGTCACTAAATTGTTTCATGTATTTCTCAAGTGTCCACATTTGGCCAGTCCCTCTTTTAGACAGTATTTCTACTATGATAACCAAGCCAGACACGGTTGCTGCCAGCCCATTGCTTCCTCGGGCTTTGGAGATAGGCACACTAGCGTCAAAATCCCACCCCTCCACTTATTTCCCTGGTGAGCTCCAGAGGCTTGGTTTCCTGGTGTGCCAGGTGAGGCCTACGCTGACACAGAATGGTGCACCTAAGACTCCTAGCTTGCTGAGAGACACTCAGCAGATACGCGCTGCTTTTTGAACCCTGAGAGATGGTAGCCTTGCCAGAGGAGCAGCTCCCATGCGGTGGCGAGCAGGTCGTGATGTGGTACCTCAAGGAAAAGAGAAAACACAGACATCCTCCGTCAGCATATCTTCTGGTGTCCAGGGAGTGGGAGCTGGAGAAACTTCCCCCAGAAGAAGCTGTCCCCAGGGGGAGTCAGGACCTAGGGGACATGGGAGATAAAGGGAAGGCAAGGAGAAAATACCTTGTAGTGTTTTAGGAGGTCTGCTTTGATATGCCGACCTCATTTCATTCATACATATTACCGTCTCTCTGTACTTCTTTCTGCCTAGCTGTAGAATGAATTTGATCTGACACAGCAAGAAACAACAAGACTCAGCAGCAGTGGCAGGGTTCAGCCCCAGCGTGCCTGAGCCCCCTTGATTTTGCTGCTGCTGATGGCCACAGTCAGGCAGTGAAACACAAGGTGGGCCAGACTCCTCCCATGTGCACAGTGCTGACTGGCTCGTATAACGCTTTGTCCTTGGGCTGATTCTTTGAGTCTTCACAGTGGCACCTCACAAACTTTTCCCCAAGTTGCACACTAATGAGTTCCCTTTCTTCTCGGCACAGTCCAAAAGTTGGTCTCAGCCTCTTTGAAGCCTGCTGGTCTCTTTGAGATGAGGTCTGCAGGTGCCATCTACCTTTGCCTTAGGAGGTGGAGCTGGTTGCACCCCAGCTGGGCTCTGGAGGGCAGCCTGTGCCCAGACACACTTGCAGAGTCTGCACAAAGAGCGGAAATTTGGAGGGGAATAGAGTGGCAGTGGCCCATCCATCACCTTCCACTGTGTCTTCACCAGCTATAAATAGCTGGGCTTGTTTGTGCCCCTCTGGACAAGGACGCGGTGTGGGGGAAAGGATGCCAGCACTCCGCCTCCCACTGCCCGTGCCTGTGGCCCTGTGTTCACTCTACTTTTAAATGGGAAACTGGCAGCCTGTAAGTGCCCATAATTCCTAGGGTGTGTTTGACCACCATGTGGGTATGTAGCGACTCCACAGATACCAGCAGGGCCTTTGGGGTTCCATTTCTGGGGTGCTGAGGGAGGCTCCTTCCTCTGTCTAGCTGATGAGTGAAGGAAGCTGAGTTACTAGTGCTGTACTTCTGACCTTTCCCTGCGGAAGGGTTCTGCCTCCATGGGTGGCCGTGGCCTAGTGCAGAGTGCTTCTGAAGGACCAGGTTCACTTTGTTTATTTAGAGAAAAATGATATCTCTGGGAACATAAGATATGTGCATGTGAGTCCTCAGTTTGATTGGATGGGGAATCAGGATGCTGGCATCCTGGTGGCAGCTCGGTCACTGATGCTGGTCTTGGGCACATAACTCCCACTGTTGGAGACAGACACTAGTCTGTCATGTGCGGGCTTGTGCTGAGTGGAGCTGAGTCTAGGAGTTGATGAGCAGTGAGGGTGCAGTCATGTGCAACGGCCTCATATCCGTCAGTCAGGTGGTCGGCCGAGGACCGCCGTGGTGGACAGCAAGGTCTAATGGTTCACGGTTGAAGCGGGTGCTGGAGTAAGGGTGTAGGCCGAGTTGGAGAAAGTGAGAAGACCGTGTGACTCCAGTGTTTCCTGGGGGTTGTAGTTGCATTTGACACCTGCCATAGGATAAGAAGACCCTGGTGGTACAGTGCAAAAGTGCCACAGCTGCTAACCAGAAGGTTGCCAGTTCAAATCTGCCAGGCTGTCCTTGGAAACTCTATGGGGCAGTTCTGCTCTCTCTGTAGGGTTGCTATGAGTTGGAAATGATTTAATGGCAGTGGGTTCAGTTTTAGGGTTACGATATAAGAAGTTGGTAGTCCTTGGGTGGGGTGAGATGAGGAATAGAGGATGCCCATGTCTGCTTCTCAGTGCTTTCCTGGGCACATGGAAGGGTTTTGCTGTTTCTTTTCCTTTTCTTTTCTTCCCAGCTTCCCCTCCTGCCATAAAAATTTCGAAGCAGTTCAAGCTTAAGCATTGACATTATAGTAACACATCCTTTTTTGTTTGTTTTGAGTTGGGTGGCCTACCAAAAGAAGTCGTTATCCACATGTGAAATCTTGTGTTCAGTGAGAGTCAGTGCATTTACTTTTTCTCTTACCCAACTCACCTCCAGGTCTAGGGGTTCTTTCTTGGTGGTTTTATGTTGTTGCTGTCAGTGCTACTGTTCATTTTGTATTCTTTTTCCTTGCCTTGGCTTCCTATTCATTTCAACACCTTTTCCAGGCCACATGTCTTGGCTTAACTGTCCTAACTTGGGCTAAATTGAGCCATGCCTCTGAGTTCATGTTCTCAAGGGATGCACACAGCCTATCTGCCATGATCCCTCCTGGGCACATGCAGGTCTCATGTCTTGGATTCCAGTGGGAGGAACAGGCCCCTCGGGGCAGATGGGATGTGTGACTTCTGTTTGTGAGTAGTCTGTTTTAACTCAGTGGGGGAAGGTGATTTATCCACCAGCAGTGAGCCGTGGTGACACTGGCTCCCTGGCATTCTCAATGACTCACTGCCCTGATGGCCAGACCCCAGCCTGGGTGACCAGGAGACCAATCGAAGGAGCTTGGAGAACTGGTTCAAGAGCTTGGGTTTGGAGGGAGACTTCATGGGTTCAAACCCAGCCCCTGCCACTCTGCTTTTATGACCTCATGTAGAGAAGTGTGTTGATCTCACTGGGCCATAGTTTCCTTGCCTGTGTAATAAGAGTAAGAGTGTCGCTGGTGGGGTTCTATCAGAAGCTGACTCTGAGACTGAGTTTAGTATGTGCAGTGTTGTTGAGGATTCATTATGCATGGAAGAAAGTCAAGAAAGCAGAGTTAGGCAGAGGGAGAAGTCCAGTCATGATACTGACTGACAAAGCCTCTGCCAACTTCACAGGGAACTCTAGAGCTAAAATGGCCCGTTATAAAATAGCCTTTTAGTCCCGTGTTGGACTGGAATGACTGGAACTTGATTCCTTCCCTCCACCCCCGGCCTCCATCAGTCACTGGATATGGGCTGCCCCAGAAAGGCCGTGACTGGGGCAGGGAGGCCCTCTGCAGCTGGAGTGCCCCTGGAGGGGCTGACAGCTGACTGTGACAGCACGTCCAGCAGCTGGACCAACAGGCCCACCATGGAAGGCACTGCGTGTAGCTCAGTGTCGTCCATACGGAGCAGAAGTCACATGGGCTAGTTGTGAGGGCTAAAGGAGAATGTGTGAAAGGGACTCACCCCACTTACCTGGCACATGGTAAATGTTCAGTAGAGAGTAGCTGCTGCTGTTACTGCTATACAATTGTAGGCTCTGTTTGTACCTGCTGGGTGTACCTTGGACTAGTCACTTCCTCCATTGTGTTTTTGATTCCCCATCCAGTAAGCAAGGAGACTCTCAACTGCTAGTTGGTCATGCTTGGTATGTGTCCATAAGTAAAAAAGCCAAGAAAAAAATCACATTGTTTTGATTCAGAAATCGGAATGAGCAAGAGCAAACTTACTCACGTATTTTTAGATACATGGTGATATGCCTGCCTTCTTCTCTTTTCTCCTTTGATTAACAACTGTGGGCTTGTACACTCACCAGACCAGAACACTTGCAGGAGCTAGTCTATTGCAGAAGGCAGCCTTTTTGTCTCTGTATTTGACTCTGGTAACATCCCTTTTGCCAAAGTTGTGCCCTGTCAGAGAGGTGGAGCCGCCGCCGACCTGGTCTGCACTGGGTGGCAGTCGATCCAAACACGTGCTTTGGTGAATTTCAGACATTTTGGTCCTTTTCAAAACTGGAATTATTAGCATTGTTGTACGAGGCTATAAATACAGTGAAAGGCATTTACAAATAGACATTGTAAAACTCTTAACACACCCACAGTCTGAACACTGTCAAAACACCAGCTGCAGCTTCCCTACTTGGAAGAATCAGAACCTTTTTAAACTACACCTACTGTGTTTTCAAAATAGGCTTGTTCTGGCCCTCTATAGATGATTTCAGCCTAAAGCCAGTGTCTGACTGTTGGCGTGAGGCCTCAAGGCTAAGTTAGGGAGATGAGGGGATTCCAGTCTCCTTTGTGCTTTATAGTCTGGGAGGAATTGCTCAGGGATCGTTAGTTGCTGTTTCTCCAGGGTGGTCCCTCATGATTCCGGGTATGAGACCATCTACACAGAGCCTGCATACTAGTCTCAGAGGCAGCAGTCCCTCCCCTGGCTAGCACTCACCCCATGTTACTCCAAATGCCACCTGAGGGACAGTGACCCTGGCTAGCTTGGCGCATAATTTTTTTTTTTTTTTGTCTAATGTCACTACAGCTGTGTTCCTCCAGATGTGGGTAGGTATAACCTCCAATATCTACACCAAGTATATGGGTAGTTTCTCACTGCTTGAGACTCCTTATTGTTTTCTTTTAACTGTTACAAAGATGAACTGCTGTCAGAACAACAGTTTTCCATTGGTGGACATCAGCAAATACCTGTAGTTTCTTAGTATTTCTCATGCAGGGATGGGTACATGGGGATCTGTCAGAATTGTTTTCTGTTTAAATCATTTTATTTAAATTGCTGTTTGCTCACACATAACTCAAGGTTAAGGAATACTTGATTGAGAATGAAGGTTAGAAATAGGACCAATAATGTAGCTAAAGCAAACAAGGCCCAGACAGTTCACAATGTTGGCTTACTTATTTAGTTTAAAAAAAAAAAACAAACTGACATACCTACATGTCTGGAGCATCGTGTTAGGAGGAAAAGAACAACCATCTGCATTCTGAAGAATAAGTGAGGCAGGTACTAGGTGCACAGAGGATCATGAAATGCTTTGGTGAGGATAGGATAGATGGATGGGGTAGAGGAGTGTGCTGCAGGAACAAGAGGAAGACGGGTGCATTCCATAACACCAAAGGATAGGCCCCATTTGTACAGCAGAGGGAATGCAGGGCATTCCAAATCTTCACAGAGCTACAAGAGGCTGCCTGCCAGACATCACTACTATGGCAAACTGTCCCAGAATTTATCTGCGTACAGGACTAGTGCCTCCAGCTCCCACCCTAGTCTCTCTCATCTCTCTGTGGTTGAAATTGTGGGATGCATCTAGAAGGCCTCTTGGAGATGGTCTTGTTGAAGCTGACCCATCCACTGATGAAGCACCCAAGGTCCAGAAGGTTAAAAGACCTGGTGAAGGTCACACAGGTAGTGAACAATAGGTTTAGGTGTAACACACCCATGGCCTGGACTTCTAAGTCCAGAATTCTGAACTCCACACACTCATGTTATGAGATCCCGGGGGAGATGACTGCACAGGGCTTGTGTGATAGGGGAGATGATTGAGGGAGAATTTGGGAGGCAAGCAACCTCATCTTTTACTTTGGGGTGCTCTTAGGGTTGTGAAGAGACAGAATAGGAGCTGACTGGACTGTGCGGGTCTTGGGTCCTTATTAGTCAAAGTAAACTTTACTAAGAGGAAAACATTCACTATAGCCGCAACCGCTGTGACATTTTGAACTGTTTCCTGTCTTCTTTCTATATATGATTTTGCTTGTTTTCCATAGGTTTGGTCATACTGTACACCCTAAGGAAACCCTGGCGACATAGCAGTTTTAGTGCTACATCGCTAACCAAAAGGTTGGCAGTTCAGATCCGTCAGGCGCTGCTTGGAAACTCTGTGTGTTAGTTCTACTCTGTCCTATAGGGTCACTATGAGTGGGAGTGGACTCAATGGCAGTGGCTTTGGTTTTATGCAAGGAAACCATGGCATCATAGTGGTTAAGTGCTGTATCTGCTCACCAAAAGGGCAGTTCACATCCACCAGGTGCTCTTTGGAAATGCTGTGGGACAGTTTGACTGTGTCCTATAGGGTTGCTGTAAGTTGGAATCAACTCAGTGGCAGTAGGTTTGGTTTGATTAGGGTATACCATACAACTTTGTCTTTTGGGGAAAATGGCATTTATTGTAAAAATACATAAGGTATTTCCATTTCAGAAGATGGGGCTCACTAATGGCACGGGTGTGTTCTGAGCCCCTGGCAGGCACCAGGCATTGAACTTGGTGCCAGATATCACTACCCCAGTGCCCAGGAAGTACCACTGCAAGTCTTCTAGTCTCCAAAAGCAAGCGTCCTTTCTTGTTGGTCAGGACACTGTGTGGGTGTACCTGCATTGCCAGGCATGTTTACTGCTCTGCCTTCATCCTGGTTATAAACTATTTATGAATATAATTTTTTCATTGTGATTAAGTGAAAGTTTACAATCCAAGTGAGTTTTCCATATAAAACCCCAAGCACCTGCTTCTGTGTGACTCTGTTTTCCTCACCCTGTGACAGGGCACTCTTCTTTTCCACTCCTACCTTCCAGTATCCACTCAACCAACACCTGTCCCCTCCTCCCCACATTCTCCTCTTCCCTCTAAAGAGAAACCTGTAGGACAGGCTCGTATATGTCTTAAACCATAAAGTACACACACCACCTGCATCACTCTGTTTCCCCAAGTCCAGTCCTTTCTTTGTGTGAAGTGTTGACTTTAGTACTGGTTTCAGCTCTGGACTAGCAGCAAGTCTAGGGGCCATGTTCTCAGGGGACCCTCTAGGTTATCAGACTATCAAATTTGTTCTTTCAGTAGTGCATTTATGAATATAATCGTAATGGCTGTGTGAAAAATCTGTCAAATACCACCTTCTATTCTACTGTGATCCTATGTGTAAAAGATACCAGTTCTGTTCCATTTTTCTTTATTATAAATAACACTGTGGTAACTATATTGACACATAGACTCTCAGAACCAGTTCTAGGTATATAAGTGGTTTCGATGCTATTGGTCTATACTCTGTTTTTAAAAATGACTTATTTCTACTCAGCACCATTCCACAAAGGCTATGAGGGAACTTTCAAAAATACATATGAAAGAATAAAATAGTTTAGAGTGACAATAAAGGGAAAAGAAGCATAGAAAAGTAATGAACGGTAGAAAAGGACTTAACACAGTAAGGCAACTCCTTTGGAATCCTCTCTGGTTCCTCAAGAGAGGTCTCACATTCGACTGGAAGCTTCCAGCTATTGAAGAGGAATGTTAGCTCCAAGATTCAGGGTGACCAAAATGCACAAATAAACCAGACACTCAGAAGCAGTCAAGTGCTGAGATAGAAATCCGCTTAGTTACTGTTGAGTTGATTCCAACTCATGGTGACCCCACGTGTGTCAGAGAAGAGAAAAGCTGTGCTCCCTAGGGTTTTCAGTGGCTACATTTTTGAAAGTAGATCACCAGGCCTTTCTTCCTAGGTGCCCCTGGATGGACTCTAACCTCCAACCTTTCAATTAGCAGCTGAATGTGAGCAAAGCTCCTCTTCGTCATCAGCAACCCTGTCTGATTTCCTCCCCAGCTACCCGCAAAGGTGTTACTTTTAACCACCCTCACCCTTGGCCAAAAAACGTGCCCACTGGAGTAATGTGGAATGTCTCTGCCTTAGTGGCCTCTCTTCCCAGGCAGAATGGTTGCTCTTGTAAGTTTGGGTCCTTAGCGTGTTCCACAAAGGACAGGACTCTCTGGCCACGAGCATAACCTGAGTCCCGTCTCTTAGTTTGCAGTACACCACTACCTAATCATACAGGCTCTGTGGCTATGTAATCATACTATTAAAGGTTCTCAAGAATGTATTCTTTTTGTATCCAGGGAAAGGAATGTTTTTAAAAATTAAATTGCTTTCCTACTAATGATACTGCATTTTCGAAATATTTCATTCAGAAGATTATATTCAAATTAATGGAGCCCTGACAAGAAAACATTATGAAATACATTTGCTAAATTCTGCCTCTCCTGTAGGCTCGGAATATGTCTGAGGAAGAGTGCCCTGTAGGGCGTAAGCTCTTGGAGCAGGGGATATAGAGGCAATCTGCTGGGGACACGTGGATCCCGGGATGCGCCAGGCTCTCCAGCCTTAGGAGGCTGGTGGGTGGGGGGGGTCAGGATTAAAGGCTCGGCTGTGAAGTTCGAGGTGCTGCTCTTCCTTACCAAGTACAGTTGTTGTCAACTGCTGTCGAGTTGGCTTTGACTCGTGGTGACCCTTTGCACAATGGAACAAAACGCTGCCTGGCTTCAACTTTTCCTCTGCTCATGTTACCGCAGGACACAGGAGCCCCATAACCTGGTACACTGGGCTCTGCATGGCCTGATGTTCACCAACCTGGCTAGCCTTCTCCTCTGACTACCCTCTGTGTGCTTCAGGGTTTAGCCCTGAGGCCCCTCGTCACACCAGAGACTATCCCCTATGTTTGGGTCATCATGCCATCATGCCTATTAGTGACATGTCATTTTCCTCCAGTGCACAACTTTAATGCCACCTCGTTTGCATGTCCCCCACCCTTCCATATAGCTCACCACTGCACTAACTCAGTCCTTTCCTCCCAGAGTGCTTGGCTATGCCTTAAGCACATGCAGCCTGTACTGGGTGGATTTACAGCTGCCTGTCTGTCTGTCTCTGCCAGTTAGACAGACCATGAGCCTCCCCTCCAGAGTAGGCACCATCTGGCTTGGCCCTCTTAAGATCCCTAGCCTAATAGATATTTGACAAGTGCTTGTTGAGTAAAGATAAGTTATCCAGTATATAGTTTGACTTCAGGCCTGGTGACCGCCAGGAGCTGTGAGATGGACTATTTCTGTTGCTTTGTGGAGAACAGCTGCTCAGGTTTACACTCGGATTTTATGGATGGAGATCTTTCCTGTTTTCCTGCCATCACAACCCTTAATAACCTCTTTCAAGCCTTGTCTTCCCCGAAAGAGTCACAAGCGCTTCCTGAGAGGAATTTAAAAGAATCTTCTACTCATACATGAGTGCACTGGCCTTCCCTCATCAGTTTGGAGACCTGTCCCCATCCCAAAGGACTCCTGCTAGCCCAGATGTAGAGGGAAGTCACTCATGTCCTGACGTGCTTATGGGCAGTCACCCAGGAGCCAGCTAATTTTACAGGCCTCACCCTTTACCAGTTTTTGGGCTGCCAGATCTCAACTTGACACCTTATGCCTGTCAACAGCCTGGCCCATGTCTCAGCCTCAAGCTAGAAAACTCTTTTCTCAAGGTTAAAAGTGGCTGGCCTTTGACAAGCAATGTTGGCTAAATTCCTCGTTCCTTAAAAGGGAAGCTCCCGGTTGTCATCTGCCAGTTCATATTTGGTGCTGGGGCAGGAGCAGGCCGGACGTCGCACTGTGTATACCCAGCAGGAGCTTTTGTGGCTGAAGGTGCATTGGGGAATAGCTGCCTTTGAAAATGTGTGCTGGAGAGGGGGCCTCCAGTCTGTTGGCTGGGTTGTGCCAGGGCCCATGTGGTTAGACAGCTTGTTGGCTCCCTTGCAGGCAACAGTGCCACCCGCCCCACACATAGCACATGCCTTAATGTGTATGCCACAGAATGGCCAGGACACACTGTAATGATTAAATGCCTGGACTTGTTCTTTTGACATAGGGGTGACGGTCCAAAGATTGACTTGGTGGGCAGTGCGATTTCCGGCATCCTGGAGAAGGATCTCTCGGACCGCAGCAATGACATTGGTGAGTAAAGGAGAGCATTCTAGCTTCTCTTTTGCAAAGTTACGGAAGAATGGCAGGGCCCTGGATTATCCCTTCAGCCGCGTGATGAAAATGACAGCACCATTTAAATGCAAGGTTAACTACTTCTGGTTGGTTTTCTGTGCCACGACTTTGTAAAGAAGGCAAGTGAAGGTGCTTTTCCACAGTGAAAGAAAATGCCTAGAATTTCACTCTCCCTGGCCTTGGGAGAAATTTCCTTGCAAAGTCTAAATGAAAACAAATGATGAGTAACCGTTTTTATAAAAGTGGGCATTAGCACTTATGCTCATGTTTTCCAGTGATTTCTGTATTTAGTCTAAAAGGTTGAGTGGGTCAGAATGCAGAATGTCAGAGTCTGTTGTAGACAGAGCACTGAGTGTTTTGAATTAGAGTTTAAAACAAGCTTTAGGGTGGCAATTGCCATTTCATTCAGAAAGTGCATGCATGTTGCCAAGGTCAAGTCATCCTGTATGATAAAAGGAAGGGGTTAAAACTTCTCTGGATGAACAAGTCTGAGGTTCTTTTGAGGGTGGGCAGGAGTGGGCACGAGGCTGCATGTGTACTGGTTGAGGCCACCACTGTACCTGCTGGTGGACTGACTTGGGTGACAAGGTACAGATTCAAGTTCAGGTTCAGATTTTTGTTTTGTAAGTGAACGTCTTTCATTTGCACCTGTCATTGTTGTGAGTTAATATTCTCTCATGTTTTACATAATATGGATGGCTGCATTATGAAATGCATACTATTTCACTGAACTTTTTATTTTGCGATAATTGTAAATGAGCATGCAAATGCCAGAAACAATAGAGATTCTGTGTACCCTTTACCCAGCTTCCCCCAAGGATGAGATTTTGTAAGACTGTGGTACACTTCACAACCAGGATGTTGGCACTGTTAAAATCACTGATTGTGTTCGGTTGTTCCCAGTTTTACTAGAGAGGTGTGTGTGTGTAGTTCTCTGCAGTATGATCACAAGTGTAGTTCCTGTATTCAGCACCATAGTCGAGATATAGAACATGTCCATCACCACCGGGATCCCTCACATTGCTCTTTTGTTACCACACGCACCTCCATCCCCACCTCCAACCCCAACCTCTGGCAACAGCTGTCAGGGATTGGTATGACATGGAAGATTTCCAGCATCATCCGCATTGGCTGCTCAAGTTAGAAACAAATGTCCAAACAGTAGCTAGGCCTTGTAAGAGGCCCTAGAGAGAATAACAAGAGGCTTCCCCTTGCCTGGTGTCGCTCCTGTTTTGGTGCTGGTTTCCCCTGAACCTTATCAGCACGTTGCGTCTTTGCATCCAAGCTGCAGTCTCCAGTCCAATCTTGCGAAGACTTAGGGGCAGGATGTGCGGTGGTGACTGTAAATACCCAAAGTAGTTGCCTTGTTTCCAGAAACTATTAATACCCCCACAGTCACCTTTTGAGAAGCCCAGTCAGGAACTGGAACCAAGACCTTCTGATGGCCCAGGCTGATGTGGTAATAACCAGCACACTGGTCCACTGGAGCTTGTGACTTGGTTAAAGGGCAGGGGAGAGCAGAGCAGTAGCTGACGGTGAATAAAAAAGGAATCATCAGATTTTTGACATAGCATGTGTTCTGACCAAATACATATTTTTACCATGATTAAAAAATAAATAAATAAAAGGAATTACTGGAAGGAGGCTGGTTAAATTGTGGTTCTCTTCCTGTGGTTTAGTATTTGGGTCCTGTTGTGAGCCAGGGAGGCTGATGGGCAAAGGGTTGGTGAACACCATGCGGGTCTCACACAGGAAGGCTGGGTTTCTCTCAACTCCAGAATATACAGGGCCACATGTCTTGCTCGTTAAGAGCATTGGCCTTTGATCCTTTTTTCTTGGGGTCTGGAGAAAACCGAAGTAGCTGTCTCCAAACATGAATCACATTTTTTTCAGCCTGACAAGCTAGTTTGGAAATGTTGGGGGCAGTAATTGGGGCTTCTAATCTGCAGGAGCCTTTACTGTGTAAACTAAGTGTGCCTTTGAGTCAATTCTGACTCCTAGCGACCCTGTAGAACAGAGTACAACTGCTCGTAGAGTTTCCGAGGAATGGCTGGTGAGCTTGAGTTCTCAACGTTTGGTTTAGCAGCCAAACTCTTTAATCACTATGTTACCAGGACTCCAAGATGTACAAGGATGACCAATTAAAGTCAAGGTCACGAATTCATCCTAGAAAAAGTGCTGCATACCTCATTGCTGAATATCACTACAGTTACCTTCAGAGTACCCCCTTGGGATGCTATGGACCAATGCCAGCACCTGGTCCACCCTTCAAAGCAATTTTTAACTCTTTTTCTGGAATGGCCTTCAGAGTTATCATCGTATTACCCTTGGTGTCTTCAATGTTGTCAAAGTGTCTTCCTTTCAATATTTCCTTTGTCTTCGGGTAAAGAAAAAATTCACTGGGGGCCAGATCAGGTGGGTAGAGAGGATGTTCCAATACAATTATTTGTTTACTGGCTAAAAACTCCCTCACAGACAACTATGCAATTAAGTTTGTGAACTTGCCACTGTGCACAATGGTCACTCCAGAAAGAGTTCCAAAATTGCTTTGAAGGGGGGACTAGGTGCTGGCATCGGTGCATAGCTTCCTGAGGGGAGTACTTTGGAGGTGACCATAGTGATATTCAGCAGTGAGGTATGTAGCACTAGCACTTAGAACAGTTAAGTTGGTGGACTTAATTGTTGGACCTCGTGTGTATCCAAGAGCCCAGAAAGACGATGCAGAGCTTTGGTTCTCACTTCCTTTGCCAAGAAGACACTAACACCAAAAGACTTCATGGTACTAATTTAATGTATTTATTACTTGTGTTGCAAGAAACAATGATTGGTGGTCATGTAATCAACTAATAAATACATGAGTGTCTACTTGGTCCAGGAAGACATGGGTACCCAGGAATCATAGCCTCTAGCAGCCTGATCCCAGAAGAGTTAGATGGTGTCCAGCTACCACCACCAACCATTCTGACAGGGATCACAATAGAAGGTCCCAGACTGAGCAGGAGAAAAATGTAGAATGAAATACAACTTCACAAAAAAAGGAGCAGACGTAACTGGTCTTACAGGGACTGGAAGAACTCCTGGGACTATGGCCCCTGGATACCCTGCTAACTCAGAACCAAAGCTACTCTGGAAGTTCAGCATTCAGCCAAAGATTAAACAGGCCTATAAAACAAAAAATGAGTCACATTTTTTTTTCAGTCTGACAAGCTAGTTTAGAAATGTCAGGGTCACTAATTGGACGTTTTAATCTGTAGGAGTTTTTGCTGTGTAAACCAAGCATGCCTTTCAGTTGATTCTGACTCTTAGCAACCCTGTTCGATGTATTTCTTAGTTGAGTCAGGTTTCTGAGGCCAAATAGGCAACACCTGTCCATAAGCAAAGACAAGACAGCAAGAAGGGACAGGAAACCTGGAGAGATGGAGTTGGGGAACCCAGGGTGGAAAGGAAAAGTGGGAGAGAGCTGACACATTGTGCAGATTGCAACCCATGTCACAAAACAATTTGTATGTAGATTTTTGAATGAGGAGCTAATTTGTTGTATAAACCTTCACTTAAAGCCAAACAAAACAAAAGATTGCAGAGTAGGAAACCTTATAGGGCAGTCCTGTTCTGTGTTAGAGGGCCACTGTGAGTTGGAATTGATTCAACAGAAATGGATTTGTCACCCCCCCTTACATTCTCATCTTTGTTTTACGGTAATTGCTAACCATTTGGTCCAGTAAGCCAATATTGACACCTTGTAATTAAGTAAAGCCCCTAGTTCGTGTTCGGGATCACTCTTTGTGTTGTGTAGTCATATGACTTTGACAAATGCATAATGCCTGTATCCATAAACCTTTTATAATGCCTCTACACGTGGTATGTGGAGAAGGGGCTCCCAGCTCCCCCAAAGGGATCCATTTGGTGGCATGAAGACTTCTGTGGGCCTGAGCCACCTTGGCCTTCCTGAGCTGCATCCTCCATTAAAAAAAGCACTTCTGCTTCACAGTTGCCTCAGTACAAAAGCAGATACAACTCAGGCAGGCTGGATTATGGTCATTTTTTTTTTCTTTCTGACTTTAAAATCGACATATTTTCTCCCCCCCCGCAAGACACTATAATTTTAATTAGGAATAAACAGATCGCTTCCTCTCCCCCCGCCCCCAACAAAAGAATACATGGGTACAAAGGTCCTCATACTCAGGTCCTGCCTTCCAGGGGCTTTTGCTTAAAATGGCAAATGAAAATTGAGGTAACACTGAAGAGCTGTATAAGTGTTATTTTTAGCTGTTACAGAGTTAGCGGCTAACTCATGGTGGCCCTGTGCACAGCAGAATGCTGCCTGGTCCTGCGCCATCCCCGTAATTGGTTGCAGATCAGACCATTGTGATCTATAGGTATTTCATTGGCTGGTTTTGGAGGGGCTTTTATTCCTAGTCCATCTTAGCTTGGAAGCTCCTCTGAAACCTGTTTAGTATAGCAACACACAAGCATCCACATATGAGGTGCATTGGCCAGGAATCGAACCTGGATCTCCTGTCTGGAAGGCAAGCATTCTACCACTGAACAAACACTGCCCCCATCACAAGTGAATGGTAGAAAGGAAAATGCTGATCAGAGGAAAGATGGCTTCCTGGGGCCAGGATGACAGGTGATTTACCCATCTTCATTAAGGGGATGGACTTAATCTGTATCTTGAAGTTGAATTTGCCCAGGTAGGGGTGGAGGTGGGCAGTGCTGATAGAGTAGATCATCAGCGGCACTAGAGGGTGTGTGGTGGGATGGAGCAGAAGTCATCCTCAAAACAGAAGTAGAGACTAGATTGAATTTGAGGTGGAGGGATTTCTTATTTTCTCTAGGCAATGAGCTGTTGATGGTTGACACTGAAGTGATGTGACCAGGTCCAAAAACTCATGTAGTAACTGGTGGAGCTCTGTGGAGCCGATCAGATGAAGAAAGGGTGGGTATCAAGGCGTCAGTTTACTTGACAGTTTGAACAAGAAGTAGTAAGAGCCAGAATTCAGCTGACTATAAAAAGATCATGGAAGAAGGGATACATTTGGAAGCAGCAATGTAACAAAATTATTGCTGGGCTTTAGTAGGAAAAAAAAATGGATTTGGGAGAGGGGAGAAGGAAAGAATGATTTGTTAGCCATCAGGTTTTAGGGTTGGGTGACTGGATTAAAAATGACTTGGGCAGAAATGAGCGTGTCAGGAGAAAGAGCTGGTTTGGGTGGAAATGCTATGAATTTAGTTAAGCTCATTGAACTTCACATCCCTTGTCAATGCCAGATGGAAGCTGACAGTGTAGGCTGGCTAAGACTTGAGAGCCTGGCAGGGATTGGAAGTAGAGATTAGAAGCTTCACGGTGGTCTGTGAGGAGGACCTGACATCGGCCCCTGCATACCCAGGTTAGGGTGTTAACTTGGCTGCTTCCTGGCTGGGTGATTTACCCGTCTGTAATTTACCCAGACTCACCTAGCTCAGCTTCTTTTCAAGGAATAACAGAATCTATACCTACTTCCTCACATTGGCTTCCAGAAGTTTATAGAGTCATATGGCAGGCTGTAAAAAGATAGAACTGCTTATTCTTAATGTTGTTTGCATAGAAGTGGTAGTCAAGTCAGGAAGTTAAATTAGTTCTCTCTGTGAGAGAAGGGAAACCCTGGTGGTGTAGTGGTTAATTGCTACGTTTGCTAACCAGATAGGTCAGTGGTTCAAATCCATCAGGTGCTCCTTAGGAACTCTTTGGGGCAGTTCTACTGTGTCCTATAGGGCTGCTATGAGTTGGAATTGACCCAACGGCAGTGGGTTGGGTTTCGTTTGGGTGAGAGAAGACAAAGAAGAACCAAGGATTGAAGACCAAGCCCTGGGCAAAGTCTTCATTTTATTTATGGGGAAAGGTATGATCTTGCCACATCATAAAGGTCACAGGAAGACAGATTTCTCAGCAAAATGTTTTCAAGGCCTGAATGATTAGTTGTTCTCCGCAGGGACATAGGTCCAGGAGGATAGGGCATGGCAAAGGGGCAGCTCTTTTCAGAGCTGCTTTTGTATCTCCTTTTTTATAGCATTTGTTCGCTGCTTTCAATCAAGGAGGAAATTATTTGAGCTGGAATTTTTCTGTGAGTGATTCAGACAGTTGACGCTATCTGTATGTGGGCTGCAGCGAATGGCATAAAACAGTCCTGAAAGCCGTGAGAAACCATTGACGTTAGCTATAAATAAATCTGTGTTTCCTCTTCATAAAGCTGTAATTTAAAATTATTATAATATTAAATTATAGAACATGGTGTTTGCAGATCTAGTGTGGGCAGCTACCAGCATCTGACAGCCAGCAATTAGTTAGAATGGAATCAATTGGTCCGAAACAGAGTTGTTGATGTCAGTTTGAGATATTGTTTGTATCAAACTCTACAGCCATATTTCAAGTAACATAATAGAAAACATGGATGAGCTCCAGCACAGGCCTGCACATGAATAGAAATGAAAATTAAATTGTCCAGTTGGCTCTTGCTGACAGAAGAATCTCTGTTCCGGTTGAATGGAAGATTATAGGCCGCGAAGTCAAGTGCCATAACATTTACTTTTATTACACCATAGATTGTATTTCCCACCACATGGCAGGATTTATTGTCACGCTTCAGTACTGCTGAAGTCTTCCATTCCTTTCCCACGAAAGCACATAGCAACAGGCCTCTGGATGAGAAAATAAGCCATCTCCTTTGCACTAATTGACTTAAAGAAAGCCCCTTCTCATACCTCCTCAGTTGCTTGGCTTCTCTGTTCTTAATGGTGGTTTTTTTCCATTCTATCTGAACCTCATGAAAATTTTCCCACTCCTAGGTGATCAAACTGTTCCCACTTCCATCTCTTTAAGTGGCTGTCTTAGGCTGGGTTCTTGAAAGAAGCAAAACACAGGTGAAGAGCACACATGCATATAAATACATATGAAACCAAACCCAGTGTCCACTCTGGGGGTGCTATGATAAATACACATATAGAGAAGTTGATCTCAAGGAAACAGCTCACACAGCTGTAGAGGCTGGCAAGTTCCAAGTCTGCGGGTCAAGTGTCAGGCTGGAGGCTTCAGGCTTCTTGTGACTCACATAGCTGCAGGCGCTGATGAACCCAAGATCAGCAGGTGAGATGGCAGGCTGCTGGCTGAGAGGCTGCAGGAGCCAGTGAGTCCCAAGATCCGTCTGTGATACAGCGATCGCTGGCTCAAGTCCCAGCAACTGGAGGTCTGATGATGATGAGCTACTGCTGAGCCAAAATGCCCATGTCTGTTGGCTACAAGTTCCCCTAAGGAAGCTCCCTTTTCCACTGATTGGCTGCTCACATCAGATAGCAAAATGAAGGGTGACTGCAGCATTATGTAACTGTTAAACTACAACATTACATAACCGCCAAATCACTGAGAACCATGTCCAGCCAAGTTGACATACGTCTAACAGCACCTCTTCACTTGAGGAAAGTGAGGGTCCCCGCCCCCAGATGTGCATTCATATGGTAGTGAGTGGGTTTAGGTGTGTTGCTAGGGCACGAACTAGTTGGGAAGCGATGAAGGCTGACTTCAGCTTGTCCTAGATCTCACGGATGCCTACAGTCCTGTGGTTCATTTGGACGAGAAAATGAAAAAGCACTTGTGACATCAAAACCAAAACCAAGTCCGTTGCCACCAGGTTGGTTCTGACTCATAGTGACCCCATAGGACAGAGTAGAACTGCTCCATACAGTTTCCAAGGAGTGCCTGGTAGAGCTGAACTGCCAACTTTTTAGTTAACAGTCATAGCTGTTAACCACTATGCCACCAGGGTTTCTACCTATGCCATAGGAATGCTGTTAAGAGTTAGTTGATTTGGGCTGATGGAAGTTTTCTAAAATTGGACTGTGGTGATGGTTGCACGACTCTCTAAATTTACCGAAAATCACTGAGCTGTGTTTAAAATGGGTAAGTTCTGTGATATAGAAATTATATCGCAATAAAGCTGTTAAAAGAGAAAAAACATTTTCACAGTTTATACAGACTCTCTTGAGCTTCAACTTCTTTATTTGCATGTCTACCTGCTTCCTCACATTGTCTTCAGAAGTATGTATAATCCACAGTGCTTATTCTTAATGTTGTTGTTTGCTTAAAATTCATAGTCAAGCGGGGAAGATAAATTAGTCCTCTCCGTAAGAAGAGAGAAAGAAGAGCTCAGGACTAAAGACCAAACCCTGAGTCAGGTCTACATTTAAAGAGAAAGTTGTTTTCCTCAGGCCTTTTGAAGTCTGTCTAAAGCTCACTTTGAGGTCCTAATGTTAAAAATATATGTAAAAGAAACAAACCCACTGCCTGCCATCAAGTCGATTCTGACTCATAGCAACTGTATAGGACAGAGTAGAACTGTTCCGTGGCGTTCCAAGGAGTGACTGGTGGGTTCGAGCTACGGCTAACCTTTACATACCCTAATTTGTAAGTCTGGGTTAGAAGTGCCACTTTGCCCCCTCTTTATTAAGGAACGATATTTGTTTACAATGATAATTACTGTATTTGTGTTTCTGAGTTGTCTGTAAGCTAATCTTTTAAAAAGAGAATTATGTTTGAGATGTATCAAGAAAGCTGTCTAAAAGTTTGTAAAAGAATTGTTTCATAATTCAGGTTAAGTCCTTTTGGTTGTTAAATAATAAGTGTATTGTTTTACACAATTTTCTTAGATTGAGGCACACTTGGATATTGATAAGTAGCTGACTACAGCTGCGGTGTTAGAAGAGTTACAAAATGTTTAGAAGGCTGAAGAATGTTTTCTAAGCATGTTTGATGTTTAGAATATGCCTTTTTAATCTCTGATTCCTCTTTAAGGTACAATCTGCAGATAGTTGCTTCTGAGAAAGATCACTGTAGTGTATAACTTCCTAGTGTTAAAATTATTCATTCAGTAAAATGGAGAAGTTATACTTCCTCTGTTTATCTCCCCATACCATCTTCCTTGGAAACTCTGGTGGTGTTGTGATTAAGTGCTCCAGCTGCTAACCAAAAGGTCAGCAGTTCAGATCTACCAGGCACTCCTTGGAAGCTGTGTGGGGGCAGTTCTACTCTGTCCTACAGGGTCACTATGAGTCGGAATTGACTCGATGGCACTAGGTTTTTGGTTGTTTTGGTTTACCACCTTCCTGAGGTTCTAGTGTTGAAATAATAGTGGGACAAAACAACAAGAAGAAGAAACTAATATTTGTTAGGTGCCTATATGTTTTGTATGTATTTTTTCATCATCCAAACAGCCCCTTGAAGGAAATACTATAATGACTCATCTTTATGGGGAGGAACAGAGAGTAAAGAGTGCCAGGTAACTTGGACAAGGTTAATTGGCTAGTAAGCAGCAGTGTTGGATTTGAAGCGAGGTCTCTCTGATCCATGAGCCCAAACTTTTCAGTGTGGGGGATTGCTGTAGGTCAGTGGTTCTCAGCCAGGGGCATTTTGCCTATAGGGGACATTTGACAAAAAGTGACATTTTTTGATTGTTAGAACTGGAGAAGGGAGGGTGCTGCTGGAAGCTAGTGGGTAGAGACCAGAGAGGCTGCTAAACATCTGCCTGTGTATAGGATAGCCCCGACGGCAAAGAGTCATCCAAGACTGAGCAGAGGCCATGCAGTTCCTCAAGTGCTGCCTGTACTCACTGGAGTGGCCTGTCTCCTGTCCTGAGAATCTTTGGAAATCAGAATTTGAAAATAGTTTTGGAGCTTTTGGAAGCTGGAGACTTTATATGTAAAAAAAAAGTAACCACATATGAGTTACCTTAAACATCTATCAAAGAAGTTGACAGTGACCTTTGAGATAGTTTTTTCAGACTTGTGGCAAATTACTTGCCATAGGGAAAAAAAGATGCTATTTGAACCAGATTTTTATATGGGAAGAGTGTTGTAATTGGGATTAGGCATTCTTTCAAGATTTAATACCCAGTATTTTATAAAAGGCCAACAAATGTGGAACCTAATCAGTGCTAAATTGTGAATATACTCTGTATAGCAAAGCTTGATTAGATATATATAAAGCAATTTAGTATAACCAATAACAAAATTTTTGTTAGTATCACACCAGATCTCTATAAACAAGTGATTAAATCCTAATCTTATTTTGTAATTTCTGCCTCTTATTATATGAAATCATCTAAGGGTGTTTCTTTGACAGATTTTGGGGAAAGACGTAGATCCTCTAGCTTTAGGTTCTTGGTTTTCCTGTCTCTTTTTTTATATTTTAAATTTCTCCTTTTAGAACTAGAGAGCTAGTTATTGGTCCTTGCAACATTTCAGGTCATTGGGTAATTTCTTGGGTTTAACAGAACAGCATTTTCAGTGTCCTGCCTGCCTTAAAGAATGAGTGTTTTATGTAGAATGTTCCAGATAAACTGGCTGAGCACATGTGTGAACAACAGTGAGCCATGCTTCTCAGCCTTTCTTGGGGTGAATCCTTCTAACATGAAGACTTTATGAGAGGGCTACCACTCACTCCTGTAGATGCTGTCTCCTTGCCAGTGACCTTCAGACACAAACTTTGGGGATCTGGAATGTGGTTGACATTGCCTGTGCAGAGGAGAGGAAGATGCAACAGCAGATGTATGACAGTCAAGTCTGTGCGTGAGGATGTGGGGTGCCTGTGTGTAGATGTGCATAACTCAGGATCCTATTAAGAAACATAATATATGACCCAGCTTCACTGTTTATCAGGAATATTGGGCAAGCAATCTGTGTTTCTCAAGTGTGATGACAAAAGCAGAAGAGACAGTACTTAGGGTCAAACACTCTGCATCAAAAAAATGAACAAGTTGAACTGCTGACTGATAGGTTGCTAGCATTATGAGTCCTCTGAGTGTTTTTGGCTCTCTCCCCAAAGTTACTAAGACAGCCGTGGCTCCATTTAATTCAGAGAGGTTCCATCCCAGGCCTCCCCCTCCACAGCCTGTGAGCTCTCCTGGTGCCTGGCCTTTTATCTTAGACTCTTAGAGCCCCTGTTGTAGGTGTGCTGCTAAGTAAATAAGATCCAGTTAGCAACCACTGCTGACTGCAAAATCATCTCACAGCCCTATGGGAGATGGACTGACTTAGAGGCCTTCTCTTTCTCAGTGTTTCAAAGACCTGATACCAGCTATAAGCTGAACATCTCCACTGACCTTCACGGTTAGAAATGTCTACCTATCCCAGAACCCAAGTGCTCACCTCTGCCTTCTTGCCCCTCACAGAGCAGGGCTGACATTTGGCGGTCTGTCACCTTGGCTGTATTTGTGCTTGGTTTTGAGGGGTCTGACATCGTTTACCCCATCCCGTCTGATACATGCAGAAGCAATAAACACTGAAAGTGCCAGTAAGAAAAGGCTTGTGAATACAATAAAAGCATAGGTGGCGGCTAAACAAAGGAGAGAAAATGACTCCATGGGAGTCATACAGTTGGTATTAAAACACAGAAAACTTATTGTGTATAATGTGACCAGTGCCATCTGTGCCCAAGCCATCTACAGCCATCAGCCTGAAACAAGGAAGAGGAACTGATGAGGTGGATGGAAGAACTTCTGGGCATGGAACTAGCATCCATTCAGATGTCTCTTGCATGGGGTCATGGTGCCTTCCAGACACGTGGACTTCTGGCCAGTTCCCCGAGTTCCCGTGTGTGCAGGAGATGTCATGTGCTCCACCAAGTGTTGACCACCCTTCTGTCTGTGGACAGAGCCTTTGCATTCCTGATTCATCACAGTGCCTTAAGCGTCTCTGCCTTTGCTACATGCTGAAACCATTTTTCACTTTGAGACTAGAAATCAGGAGGTCCCAGTGGATTCAAAGTAGTCTATAAACAGCAAAAAGATTTATATAGTAACTTCTGCCACACCCACAGTGAACTCAGCAGAGGCCTCCGAGCTGAAAGCGAATGTGGAAGCAAGACGGGAACAGGTGATGTTCATCTCTCAGGTGGCACGTGGCATTTATTTGGCTTGAGGCGCCTTCCACCCATCAGGTGTAGGTTTATGGATTGGCAGAACGCTGGTTATGGTTCTGCCTATAAAAATATCCAGAGAGATGATACAACCTGCCAGAGAATTATGCTCCTGTACCCCTTTGTCATAATAAAAGGATTGCAGACAAGTGACACGTCATGAGGAGGAAAGGTGAATTATCAAAATCCTTATCTAACCATGGACTCTTGTTAAGTAAGACCTTGCATGAAAAACTTGGCCAGCATAACCTCGTGCTAACTTGGATTTGGTAAACAAGAAAAGTGACTAACAGTTAGCAGGGCTCAGTCATGGCCAGTATAGCAAATCTAGACCAGGCCGAGATTTTTAGAATCTGGGTGATCTGAAACAGATAACCAGAGCAGGAAAAATTACAGATCAAAGCCCTGGAATGGGAGACTTGGAAGAGAAATGGTGAGCCCTGTAGGAGCCTGCTGCAAGAGCTTACACTGTTGGCAGGAGTGTGAACAGGGGCGCGTACAAAGCTCTGTGGTAGGCCGCCACCTTTAAGCCTAGTACCTGTTTCCTACTCTGCTCAAAATCCAGTGGGCAAGAGCTTTGGTTGCTATGCAACATGTACACTGCACTTGTTTTCTTAAGAGAGAGATCAGGTTTCTAGCAAGCCTTCAGCCTGTAATTTTTCCCATTCTGTTGATCATTCCAGATCACCCAAATTTAAAATATTTGGGTCTGTTCCGGGTTCACTTCCATTTCCACAACCCGGGAAGAAGTGGTTTGAAGCCCTGGAAGCTGCAAAGTGAGGTTGGTGGGCCATATTAAAAGGCCATTGGATCTAGTGGTAACGAGCTGAGGATGAAGTGTAGAAACTAACAGAATGTCCTGATTTAGAGCCAGAAGAAGCTTCTTTACCTTTCTGGTGACCTATAATGATTCTCTTCACCTTCCCAGGCCTGAGTCAGCTTTCCCTGTGGTTCATACCCTTTGAAATTCCGTACAGTAATTTATAAAAAAATGGAGGGGCTTTTATTTTGGAGTACTACTGATTTTGATTGTATTAATCAAGCATGTTTTTTAAAAACAAGTGCCATCTCCTGTTAAAGCATATAATTTCCAAGTTTAAAAACTGAACAGATTTGGCTTAATGGGAAAACTCACAGCATTGACTTGATTTCCTTAAGTGCTATATGGACCAGTGATAACTGTCATGGACACATTCTTGATTTAACTTCTGAAAACCAGTTGTTCAGTACGTATCAACAGAGATGAGGAGGAAGAGTGGAAAGAGGAGAAAGGTAGGAGGCCAGTGAAAAGCCCCCCAAAGAGGCATGTGTTGAAGCAGTAGCTCATACAAAAAATTACCGTCTAGATAGCAACCCATTGAGTAGGTTCTGACTCCCTAGTGACCCTGAGTAGCTAAAGCAAATAGAAGAAATAATGAGGTAGAAGAGCTGAACAAAAGATTTCAAAGGGTGACTCGAGAAGACAAATGTGCAAAGACCCAGAGGTAGAAGACTAAAAGGGAAGAACATGCTTGGCATCTCACTAGCTGAAAGAACTGAAGGAAAAATTCAAGCCTCGAATTGGAGTATTGAAGGATTCTGTGAGCACTGTATTGAATGGTGCAAGAAGCATCAAAAGGAGATGGAGAGAGTACACAGTGTCACTGTACCAAAAAGAATTGGTCAGCATTCAGCCATCTCAGGAGGTAGCATATGATCAACAGCTGATGCTACTGAAGGAAGAAGTCCAAGCTGCACTGAAGGCATTGGCACAAACAGGCACTGATGGAATGAATACCTACTTAGATGTCTCAACAAATGGATCCAGCACCGGAAGCACTCACTCATCTATGCCAAGAAATTTTGAAGACAACTTCCTAGCCAACCAACTAGAAGAGATCCATGTTTATGCCCAATCCAAAGAAAGGACATCCACAGAATGCAGGAAATATTACACACAGGTAATATTTTGCTGAGGAAGATTCAAGATGGTTGCAGCTTTGTATCAACACGAAACTGCCAGAAATTCAAGCCAGACTCAGAAGACAACATGAAGGAAGGGATCACTGCTGATGTCAGCTAGATCCCGGCTGAAAGCAGAGAAGACCAGAAAGGGGTTTGCCTCTGTTTTATTGGCTATGCAAAGGCATTCAACTGTGTAGATCATAACAAATTATGGATAACAGTGCGAAGAATGGGAATTCCAAAACACTTAATTACACTTACGTAGAACCTGTGTATAGACCAAGAAGCAATCCAGCAGAACAAGCGAATTTTGTGTGGCTTACAATCAGAAAAGGTCTGCATCAGAACTGTAACCTTTTACCGTACTTATTCAGTCTGAATGCTGAGGAAATAATCAGAGAAGCTGGACTATATGAAGAAGAATTCAGCATCAACATTGGAGGAAGATTCATTAATAACCTACAGTATGCAGATGACAGCCTTGCTTGCTGAAAGCGAAGAGGACTTAAAGCACTTACTGATGAAGATCAAAGACTGGAGCCTTCAGTGTGGATTATACTTTAACATAAAGAAAACAAAAATCCTCACAACTGGGCTATGAAGCAACATCATGATAAATGGAGAAAAGATTGGAGTTGTCAGGGATTTCATTTTACCTGGATACACAATGTCCGTGGAAACAGCAGTCAGGAAATCAAATGATGTATTATTGCATTGGGCACATCTGCTGCAAAAGACCTCTTTAAAGTGTTCAAAAGCAAAGATGTTACTTTGAGGACTGAGGTGCACCTAATCCAAGCCTTGGTGTTTTGAGTTGCCTAATATGCATGCAAAAGCTAGATAGTGAATAATGAAGGCTGAACAATTGGTGCATTTGAATGAAAAAATATCTTGAAAGAAGTGCAGCTAGAATGCTCCTTAGCAGGGAAGGTGGTGAGCCTTAATCTCTTGTATTTTGGACATGTTATCAGGATGGACCAGTTCCTGGAGAAGGAGATAATGTTTGATAAAGCAGAGGGTTGGCAAAAATAGAGGAAGACCTTCAGTGAGATGGATGACACAGTGGCTGAAACAGTGGGCCCCAAATAGTGACAGTTGTGAGGCTGATGCAGGACTAGACCATGCTTCATTCTGTTGTACATAAAATCACTATGAGTCAGACTGACTTGATGGCACCTAACAACAATAGATGGGTACAATTAGCCGATTCTTTTTTATAGAGATACAATTCCTTGTCATTTTTTAAACTTCCCATGGAATGTCATATTTTCAAGCATACTTACGAGGTCTGACAAGTCCGTGAACTTAGTCATTCTGAGTGCTACATGCCTCATTGCTGAATGTCACTGCAGTCCCCTTCCAGGTACTCCCCTTGGGAAGCTATGCACTAATGCCAGCACCTAGCCCACCCTTCAGAGCAATTTTGGAAATTCTTGAACTCAATTGTAGAGTTATCTGTGAGGGAGTTTTTAGCCAGTAAGCAACTAAGTGTATTGGAACACCCTTCTTAGTCACCTGATCTGGCCCCCAGTGACTTTTTTCTTTACCCGAAGATAAAGGAAATATTGAAAGGAAGACACTTTGATGACATTCAGAACATTAAGGGTAATACAGCAGTAGCTCTGATGGCCATTCTAGAAAAAGAGTTCCAAAATTGCTTTGAAGTGTGGACTAGGCACTGGTGTTGGTGCATAGCCTCCCAAGGGAAGTACTTCGAAGATGGCCGTAGTGATACTCAGCGATGAGGTGTATGTAGCGCTTTTTCTAGGATGAGTTAGCCAACCTCATTGTCAGTCCTTGTATTTATCTCCTCATATTTATTGCCTTTTTTCCTTCCCCTGACTGTATAAGTGAAGAAGCTCTTCTAGCTACCGAGACTAGTGAAGGAGAGCAGACCAGCCCCTTCTGGTCCCTGTGCCTCCCAGTGTAGGAAAAAGAGCACCAGGCTTCAGGGCAGGCAGCATTTCCTTCCTGAGCTTTATACTCAGCATAATTTTGGTTTCCATGTAATTCTGAACATTACCGTGTTATTATTTTACACATATTTTAAAACTTTCTACTACGAGGCAAGGGTCAGACAGCTATCCTTTTGTCCAAGTGAAGCACTGTCAAGTAAGATGACTTGGCCTGTGCATCTTACTCCACAAAAGGAAGGTTGCCCTCTGTGCTGGCTGGCCATCATGTGGGAGCAGGACCTCCAGCCTGTCATCATGCTTCTTTCATCTTGATTTTTCATCTTTAAACAAGGGGCTTGAATAAAATGATGGTAAGGGGCCCAGGTCAGCATTGCAGAGTTGGTTTCACTGGTTCTATCTGTATCTTTAGCTGTTTTCTAAATAATTTAAAAAAAAAAAAACAAAAAACAAGAAAAACCTGCTCTCTTGGTAGCCTGTGAATCCACTTTGAAATTAAACAACTTATTCTTTAATTTCCCTGACATATGTGTCTCAGTTGGAATCTGTACATGGATCAAGAGACAGTTGTGCAAACAGAACAAGAACAAGGGAACACTGCATGGTTTAAAGTCAGAAGAGGTGTGCATCAGGGTTGTATCCTTTCTCCGTACTTTTTCTATCTGTATGCTGTGCAAATAGTCCGAGAAGCTGGATTAAATGAAGAATGAGGGATCAGGATTGGAGGACGACTCATTACAACCTGTATTACGCAGATGACACCACCTTACTTGTTGGAAGTGAAGAGGATTTGCAGCACTGGTGAAGATCAAGGACCACAGCCTTCAGTATGGATTACACCTCAACATCAGGAAAACATAAATCCTCACAACTGGACCAGTAAGCAACATCTTGACAAATGGAGAAAGGATTGAGGTTGTCAAGGATTTCATTTAACTTGGTTCCATAGTCAACACCATGGAAGTAGCAGTCAAGAAATCAAAAGACGCATTACACTGGGAAAATTTGCTGAAAGGACCTCTTCAAAGTATTGCAAAGTAAAGATATTACCTTGAAGACTAAGGTGTGCCTGACCCAAGCCGTGGTATTTTCAGTCGCATCATATGAATGCAAAAGCTGGACAATGAACAAGGAAGACAGAAGAAGAACTGATGCCTTTGAGTTGTGGTGTTGGAGAAGAACATTGAATGTACCATGGACTGTCGAAAGAACAAAGGATCTCTTCTGAAAGAAGTACAACCAGAGTGCTCCTTGGAAGCAAAGATGGCAAAACTGTGTCTCACCTACTTTAGACATGTTGTCAGGAAGGATCGGTCCCTGGAGAAGGACATCATGCTTGGTAGAGTGGAGGGTCAGTGAAAAAGAGGAAGACCCTTGACAAGATGGACTGACACAGTGGCTGCAACCATGAGCTTAAGCATAAAAATGACTGTGGACGTGGCACAAGACTGGGCAGTGTTTTGTTCTGTTGTGCATAGTGTCACTGTGAGTTGGGGCCACCTTGGTAGCACCTAACAACAGCAGTGTCCTGTTGTGGATTATACTGTAAGCAGCATTCTAGAAGCAGTGCTGCAGAGAACACCTGTGGATACTGATCTTAAAGCAGCGCTACCTGTTCCTTTGCGTGGACATGCAGACCTCACAAGGCCACAGAGAGTCCACCTTCTGCTTAGACACTCTTTATTCACTCTCACTGGCCTGAGAGCCTGGTATCTCATTGCTTCTCCTCTGCTAGTCGCCCTCTCCTTCTGTATGCCAGAAGACCACCTTCTTAGCCACCTGGGGGCATAAAATCCCCTGATGCAAAGTACAAGAAAATTCTAAGGTCTGTGATAGAGTTAAGAAATTAAATGACTGTACTGACTGGACAACACACCCATTTACACACCAGCTTGTTTCAAATTATGTTGATGCCAACAAAATTGAAGAAGGGACTTGTTGAGTTCTTGATAGACTGTTAAAAATAGTTCTTGGCAATGCTAAACCGTTGTCTAAGTTTTGGTACACAATAGAAAGGAGTTCAAGGAATTGAGTGACATTGTGATAAAATTCTTCATGTTCCCATTTACTTCTATTTATGTGAACAAAGTTTCCTGGCACCTACATGTATAAAATGGAAAATAGGATTAGAAGCTACGCCAAACCATGTCGTTGGGAATTATGGAAAGGTCATCCAAATATATGACGTGTTTGGTTGAAAAATCAAATAAAATCCTGATTTTTTGATGCCTAGAAGTCATTTACCAAAATGTGTGGTATGTGTGTATACAAATGTTTTGATCATTTGTATACTAGTAGTAATTGTCATGGTAATGTGACCCAAAGAATAGTAACTTACACTTAGAGCCTTATGATTACAAGAAATAAAAATTGTAATTTTCTGTTTCTACACATACTTTTACAGCAGAAAAAGATGATAAAGTAATTAGCCAATGACTTGAAATCATAAAAATATATTACATTAGAATAAAATTCAGCAGTAGACGTATAGTGGGAACATGAATTCAAAGAGGAAAAGAAATGCGGAATTTCCAACTGCTAAAGAAAAGCTTGTTGATGATTTTCTGAAATAGATGATGGTGGTTGTTAAATGGCTGTAATAATCAAATGTATATTGAATATGTGTAAGAAATTAAAATGACAGTTGTGTTTTTAAGCATCAGTATTTGGACCAGCAGAAATTATATACTTTGTACCTGAAACTTAGGATGCAAAAGTTTAGATGTCACATTAAGATGTGTGAGAAGGTGTATAGATTTTTCAAATTACTTTAAAAGCAACTCTGACAAAACAGCCTCAAGGTGACTGGCCTCCTAAAAGCATTATTTCACACTTACATAAACATTCCTGTGGATTAATTTCTAGAAGTACAGTTGAAAGGTCTGAAGGTGTCTGCATTTACCTTTTGTAAGAGAATTGCCAAGAAGCATTACACAAAGGTTTGTGCCAGTTGAATAACAGTATACTTACCGTGACCAGTAAGGTAATATATTATTTACTAAATCATCATCATAACAAATTAAAGGTCCTGGCTTCTGCCTGTTGTGAGCAGTTTCAAAGAAAGGCAAACAGGAAAAGTCATTTACCCCTTGATATTAAATGAAACACTTTACCTCACCTCAGTGTTCGACTTGAGTAAGAACCTCCCTTCTCTGATGCCTTCCCTAAGTCCCCACACTGTCATTGCTAATGTCATCTTTTATAGAAGTGAGTAAAATTTGTGATTTATATATATATATATATATATATATATATATATATACATATAAATTCTGTCTGAGTGGAACTCTGAGCCCCATGAGAGCAGAACTGGGTCTCTTTTGTTGACCCATTCTCCCCCAGGCCTGTCTCAGCAGCTGGGTTGTTGGTGTGTTCAGTGGATATGCACTGAATCGATGCACTGAGCACACCACCACCACCACCAGTTGCTTTGGGGTCAATTCCCACTCACGGTGACTCCACATGTGGCAGAGTAGAACTGCTTCATACAGTTTCCAATGGCCAATTTTCAGAAGTAGGTTGTCAGGCCTTTCTCCCATGGCACCTTGGGATGCACTTGAACCTCCAGCTTTTCAGTCAGTAGCCAAGCATGTTAACTGTTTACACCACTAAGGGCTCCCATACTGAACACAACTAAGAAGTATCGCAAAGCCAGATTGCCGCTAGCCATGCGACTATTTAAACTTCTTTTAATTTATATAGTCATGCTTAGGCTCCCTGGTGGCACAAGACTTAAGCACTCAGCTACCAACCATAAGATTGGCCATTTGAACCTACTCTGCTTCCATACAGGCTATAACCAAGAAAACCCATCATAACGTGTGTGCACTTGTTGTCCTACTGGCCTCTTACTAGAGGGAAGTGGAGAGGGTGGAAAAGAGGGGACAGGAGATTGTTAAGTGGATATGACATGTATAGAACAAAAAGGAGGAGTGTGCTGTCACCGGGTAAGGAGAGTAGTAGGAGCTGCACATAGGCCGACATGCTGATTTAAACTGGATTTACACTTTCACCTAATCACAATAAATAAAAAAAGAGAGAAAACCCTATGGGGTGATTCTACACAAGAGGGTGCGGTGATGATTAAGTTTGTGTGTCTTCTTGGCTGGGCCATATTTCCTAGTGTTTTGGCAGGTATATGATGTTGTGATCATTTCTTTGCTGAGATTTGATCTAATCACCCTGATGATGGGACCTGCTCCAAGTAATGAATCAGGGGAAAGGGAGTTTATTTGGGCATGTGGTCTGCATCAAGTGTAAGTGGACATTCTGACAGGATGCCCTGGCTTTTGGTCCTGCTGGATCCTGCAGCTGGCCCATGTAGCTCTCTGGTTCTTGGGATTTGAGCTGGCAGCTTACCTGAAATCTTGCCTGCCAGTCTTGAAGTTTATGAGCAAGAGCCCTGCTCTCTTAACTGCTGATCTTGAGTTTGCCAGCATGTGTAGCTACATGAATCAGAAGCCTCTATCCTGACCCACAGACTTGGGATGCTTCAGCCTCTACAGTTGTGTGAGCCATTTCCTAGATGTAAATGTATCTATCTATCTATGAATGCTCTTGGTTTTGGTTTCGGTTTTGGTTCTCTAGAGCACCCAGCCTAAGACAGTCACTAAGAGTCAGAATCAGCTTGACAGCACCCAACAGCAGCAGTCACATTTAGCTGCATTTCATGCTATCAGTAGCCATATAGGGCTAAGGAAAAAAAAGGCAGCTGTTGAGTTGTCGAGTTGATTCTAACTCATGGTGACCTCATGTGTGTCAGAGTAGAACTTTGCTTCCTAGGGTTGTTAATGGCTGTGATCTTTTGGAAGTACATCACCAGGCCTTTCTTCTGAGGCACTGCTGGGTCAGTTGGAATTACCAGCCTTTTGGTCAGTAGCCAAGCAATTTTTGTGCCACTCCAGCACTCTCCATGGGGCTAGTGGCTGCCGTATTGGATAGATATAGGTCCAATCATTACAGCAAATTCTTTGGGACAGTACTAATTAGAGTGGTTATATTTACATTCTCTAAACTCTCACTATGCTGGCACACAGTAGGTACTTCAGAAGTGTTCGTTTGAATTACTGAGCAAATAAATTCTGCATTTCCCTGCCTCATTCTGAGCTACAAACTTCCAGTGTGAACAGTATTTTGTACTGAAGAGCCAAACGTGCACTCTCAACTCACCTAACATTTGTCTCCAGCTTAATGAAGCCAACCCTTTTTCTGACCATTTAGAAATCAGAATAGAATGAAGGCAATTTGTTATCAGAGTATCCTATTTCTTCAGAAAAGATAATTATGGTTTCTAGTGTCATTTTCTTTTTCTTGATTTGGAAGCAATTACCAGAATTCAGAGTTGTGTAATGAGAAGTAAGAAGAAGTGCCCTACTGTCATTCATTCCAGTGTTCGGTAGTGGAAAGAGTCCAGCAGACTGAATTTGAATTTGGGCCCAGCCACTTTCTGGTGGTGACTTTGAGCAAGTTGTCTAACTTCTCAACCTCCACATCTTCCTTTCTGAAACTGAGCAGTAACCTGCACAGCATGGGTGTTGGTGAGGATTACATAAATGAGATGTGTATGTCAGAGATGTGTAGTTGGGTAGCTGGCACTGGAATTCAAGGCAGAGCAGCTCACAGTTGTTGCTCTCAGCAGCTTGTGTTCTGTAAACATCACACCTGGCTTATAAATTCAAACACAGCAGCTAATCTACATCCTTACACATTTTGAAGGGCTTGTTTTCCTGCAGAATTTAATCATTGCTCAAATAGTAATTGTTCAGCTGGTGAAGCAGCTGATAGAGCTCTTCATTGGGCCCCTAATAGTGGGTCTCTCTCTGTAGTCCGCACAGATTTTGCCCTCTAGCCCAATGACGTATGTGAGAGACGAGATGTCCTCCTTCCACGCGGGCTGCCTTGTGATGCTGCTTCAGTGCAGAGAAGAGACCTGCACCCCCGTAGCTGTGGGGTTTTTGCATCTTAAATCTGGGGCGGGGGGGTGGAGAGGAAGAGTTCCTCTCCTGGCTGTTAGATCTCTTCCCAAATCCCACAGCTCCATTACTGGTACATGAAAATGAAATTCTACCTGTGTGGTTGCAGAGGGTTTTCACAGAACCTCTTGTTCGCAAAAGAAGAACCCCATGAAGCTAACAGGACACATCATTATCTCATTTTTCTGGACGTAAAAAACAGATGCCTAGCAAGGTTGTTAGTTAATTTATCCAAGAATCAGTTGATGAACAGGCACCACAAGTCAGGAATGATGTTAGGGCTGGGAAAAACAGAGATAAGAGAGAATTTCTGCCCTGGCTGGTAGGATAGAGAAGTCAACAGTGAATGGCAGTCCAGGATGCTGAAAAGCTGAGGCCTAAGTGACGGGCGAGCAGGCAAGCACCCACCCCAAGCCTTGGGGTATAGTCCGGCTGTTTGGAAGTGGTCCCAGGTGTCGAGCCAAGCCTTGATGTACCCTGAGGAGTTAGCCTGGCCAAGAGGTTGTTGCACCAGAACAATCAATATGTTCAGAGGCTCGAGAGTACGGGAAAAAGGCCCACTTGTTTGGGCTGCTCTGGGGAGGGGCAAAACAGAAGGGCCTGGGCCATCCCATGAGGGGCTTGTAGTAAAGGGAACTTCACAGGGTTTCCTGGGAACTTTGGAAGGTTTTCAGGGACATACTTGGATTGGCACCATACACATGTCTCTCAGGTGGCAGCAGGTAGAGTGGGAGGGGGCTGGACATGACAAATCTCTTACAGTGGTTCCAGGCAAGAAATTCCTGCAGTCTTAATGATCTGAGGGGCCCTGGTGTGCAGTGGTTACGAGCTCAGCTGCTAACCGGAAGCTCAGGCACCTTGAATCCACCAGCCGCTCCTTGGAAACCCTGTGGAGCAGTTCTCTGTCCTCTGGGGTTGCCGAGTTAGAAATCAACTGGTCAACAACAGGTTTGGCTTGTTTGGGTTTTAATGATCCGAGAGGCTGCAAGGAGAAGAAGGGATGAGAGATCACGTGCACCCTCGGGCTCTTCTTCAAGGCGAGAACAGGGGCTGTGGTGAATAGCAGAGCCGGTTACAGGCCCCCAACAGTTCTCTTGGTGACAGCTGGCCAGTCTTAGCCTTTGGACTATTTCTCCTCTGTTTTCAACTGCTGTCCTTTGTTTGTCACCTGTGGCCACTAGCGCCATCCATCCCTTGCATCCATGGAAAATGATGCCGCATTTTCTGACTGAACTGAATATGGCATGATTGAAGTTTGCAAAATGAACAGCGTGCGCCATGCAGAGGCCAAGGCCCTCCCCCAGTCTGCACTATGACGTCTAACGTGGATTATTCCCGCCTGTCTGCAGTGGGTTTGTTTTCCACATTTCACAAAAGCCAAGGCCAACTTACAAAAACAAACCCTAGCGTTGGCCAGTTCAATACTTTTGGATTGGCTTATGGGCTTTAAAACCATTTTTTATTAAGGGGAAAAATGCCCAGCCAGGCTGAGAAAGCTCATATCAGGTTTCAGTTTGATTCGTTCCAAAACCGCCATGAAAATTGGGACGTTTTCTTCCCACCACAATGGGTTAGTCATGGAAATTCTGCCTTAATCACCACTACCCTGGCCACAGTCATGAGGGGCATGGTCACACCGCCGCCACAGAGCTGCGCCCCCGCCTGTTAGAAAGCAGAAGTGCTGCCTGCAGCTGGTGGTGTGTGGAGGCAGGCCAGGGAAACCGGAGGCCTCCTTCTCAGCACGTGCGTGGCTTCAGCACGATGCATCTTGTGCTTGGTGCCTCGTTGGTTTGAGTATGGTTTCCAAAAAAGGGTTTTTACAAGCTAAAACTGTAGTGAGTGAAACTTCATGGCTGGCTATGCATTAGGAGATTAAGAAGGGCCTTTCTACTCTTGACTGACTGATAGGAAACAGTCTTCACTGAGGTCTGCCATGTAGGCACTTGCTCTCTGTGGCCAGGCTTATATACCAGTAGGGCTTTAGCCAACAAAAACCCCATGGATCTCAACAGAATGCTGTTCAATACTGTGTTGGCAGTTGAGCCCTAGATTGGAAGGCACTCAAAATGCCCAACAACCACAACAATGGACTGCAGTGTCACAGTGATCTTAAAGATGGTGCAGGGCCAGGCAGCATTTTGTTGTGTGGTACAGGGGAGCGGCATAAGTTAGAGCCGACCCAGTGGCAACTGCCAACAGCAGCAGCAGTATAACACAAACCTTAGCCAGGAAAGCGAACGGGACCGCAGAGAACACTGACTTCTACCCCAAGGCCACCACCTCAGCCCAGCTCAATTCAGTGATAGATGGCTTTCTGCACTGCACACTCATCCCCTCTATAAGTCACACTCCTGGAATAAGAGTTTATTCTTGAGGAAATAATTTCATTCATCTTGGCTTGCTCATTCATTCATTTCTTCACAGACCATTCCGACTCAGGCTACCTGTACATTCATTCCCAGGAAGGTGCTAGACTTTGAGAACACAAAGATGAGTTCCTGCCCTCCGGGGGCTCACAGTCCAAGTGGGAGAGACAGACACCAGGCCTCTGAGTCATCTTGAAAGTATAGTTTATCACATGAAGTCTGACAATTAAGTCAGTAAACTCAGTTGTTCTAAGTGCCCCATACCTCCTTGCTGAATAACACTACGGTCACCTTTGAAGCACTCCCCTTAGGAAGCTAGGCAGTGATGCCAGCGCCTAGCCCCCCCTTCAGAGCAGTTTTGGAATTCTTTTTGTGGAATGGCTGTCAGTGCTGTCACTGTATTACCCTTGATGTCCTGAATGTCATCAAAATGTCTTCTTTTCAATATTTCCTTTTTCTTTGGGTAAAGAAAAAAGTTACTGAGAGCCAGGTCAGGTGATAAGGGAGGGTGTTCCAATGCAGTCATTTGTTTACTGGCTAAAAAGTCCCTTATAAACAGCTATACAGTTAAGTTTGTGGACTTGCCACCGTGTATGATGGCCATTCCACTTCTGCTAGCATGAGTTTGAAAACTTAACTATCTGAACTTGTAAACTTTCATCTCACTTTGTCAACCCTAAACTCCTGAGGGGGATTTAATCACTGAACCCAACCGAGGAGGGGAGCAAAGATGGCATCGTCCCTAGAATTGGGGCAGAAGTTTCCTTGGTGTGCACTTCTGCCAGTGGATGTGCCGCGGTCATCACCAGAGGGGCCCGAGGCCATCCCGTCTGTTCTCGTCACAGTCCCCCTGCGCCCACCACTGCACTTTTCGTGCTACATCACTTCCAGGGCCTCCTTTCTCCAACGATCACTGCCCCCAGTGTCTTCTCTCACCACTGTCATCGATTGCTCCAGTGCCTCATTGCCAAGTCAGCACTCTCAGCATGGCGTGCATGTGGGCACCCACCCTATGCAGCTAGCTGCCTTCACCCTGTGCCCTCTCCAAGTCCTTGCTTCTCCTCCTGTCCCCTCAGCCCTCAGCCTCTGCTAGGGCTCTGCTTCTAAGCTTTGCAGCAGGAGAGCCTCACCAGGGAGAATTAGAGCCGGCCAGTGCTCAGGCTGCACGCGGATCCATGAGATCCATCTCCAGTGCGGTCCAGGCGCGGTGCTGAATTTTAGGAACTAGCCAGTGCTTCCGTTGCACAGGCCAGGCGGAGAGCTAGAGACCATCAGCTTTTGGTTGCTCTCTAATTGTGCGACCCTGGTCAGGTTTTGCCTCCAGTGTTTGTTTTCACTTTGTGACAGTCGAGATGATACTGGTCAGCCTCTGCAGGCCCTACCAGCTCCCAGCCCAGGCCTGGAGCCCAACAACTTGTTTGTGGGCTTCTTCCCGTGCTGCCTGCTGAGCAGCTGCTCCTGAGTCTGTCCTCTCTCCTGTCTCCCACTGCGGGTTCCAGTGCCTCTCATAATGCCTTCTGTCCTCTGCAACCAGGCCTGCCAGCCCCAAATGTCCCCACCCAAGCAAAGCTCCCTGGCCTGAATCCATGCTTTCCCACATCTGTTGGAGAATCACATGGGTAACCTGTTAAACTCACCATATGGAGATTATATGCAGAAGTGTTTGTGTAGTATTTTCTTATAATGGCAAGAAAAAGAGGAGGGGAAATTTGGAAACAATCCAGTAATCTCAAAACAAATTGTCAATAAGGCAACTCCAACTCATGGTGACCCTGTGTGTGTCACAGTAGAACTGTACTTCATAGCGTTTCCAATGGCCCCAGCTTTTCATAAGTGAATCACCAGACCTTTCTTCAGATGCACCTCTGGGTAAAATCTGACCACCAGCCTTTTGGCTAGCAACCAAGTGGGTTTAACATTCCAGCTATAGGGAATTGGTTAAATAAATCATGTATTGCAATGCAATAGAAGGTTCTACAACTATCAAAGATATTGGTGAAGAATTTCTAGAAATGCAGGATAAAATGGTAAGTGAAATAAGCAGAGTGTAGCTCCACCAGAGTTCCTGTACTATATATACTGTGAGCTCAACTATCTATTTATAGGAAAAAGCCTGGAAGAAAACACTGCAAAATACTAATAGTGGTTATCTCTGTGTGGTGGGATTCTAGTTGCCTTTCTTTTGTTGTTATAATTTTATGGGTGCGTTTTTTTTTTTTTTTTTTTTAAATAAACATTAAGCATGTATACCTTGTGCAATCAGGAAAAAGTGATTTAAAAAAGTCACTTGGGCTATGACTGTCAGGGGATGGCTTTTTGCCTCAGAATATGTAGTGGGGACTTTCGTTTTCAAACAACATGGGGTTGTTAGAAGTGAGTCCTGGGCTGGCGTAGGGAGAGAAACCTTTTAGGAAAATAAGATTCTCTTAGAGGGAAGCCTCTGAGAGGGGTCAGTGAACCGGCTCTGCAGAAGGTCATTCCCTGACCTGGGGAGCCCTGCTGTGTCCGCTGCAGAGGCGGGGCCTTCCTGAGCCTCGCTCTGGTGCAGGATGCTGATTGGCTGTCACTTGGCCTCAGACTACCACTAATATTTTTCTTGGTACTGACTCTGCAGATAATTAACCTTTGGTTATACTTGCCTTGACGTAATAAGATGAGTTAAATGAGTAATTATTCATTCACCAGGTGCAAGAATGATGTCCCGTAGTATAATTACAGGCGTAATTTAATGGCTTCTCCTGATTCGAGGCTTGTTTTTGGTTTTGCATATTTTACTAAAGCAAGTAGTTTGCAAACAACACCTGCCTGTTCATTAATAGAGTGAAGCTGACTGTCACACATTGAGACCATTTATTATAACCATCAACCAAAGTGCTCTACCCAAAAGGAGGGGGGGTTTATTTTGAATCCCCCTTTTCTAAGCCAGCATAGTTACCGTTATGGCAATTAGGATGCTTTCAACTGCAAATAAAGACTGTCTCATTTTTTTAAATGGCTGCAATAATGATTAATTTTACCTGTCAAGAATCTACATTGGTGGGCAGCTTATCAGGGCTGCCAGTGACACAAACTCTTTCAGTGTTTCTGGTCTCCCACCCTCAAAATCTTCAAGAGCATTGGCATGCTTCTCATTATGGTCACAGCAAGGTTGCCAGAGCTCCGAGCATCCTGTCATTATGCAACAGCACCCCAAGCAGGAAGGAAGAGGGGACATCCGCACAAAAGGCCTTCTCTTCACTTGCCTCTCTAGTCTGAGAAGAAATTTTTTCCCAGAAGCTCTCAATGACCTAAATTGGGTCTCACAGCCACCTCTAGACCAGTCACCAGCAAAGAGGAGCAGTATTGCCATTAGAGGCTTATACCAAACATGATTCAGTCCGAGGGCTGGGCACATTGCCCTGACACAAAACTGGGGGCTCTGTTAGAAGGAAGAACGGAGAATGGTTTGGAAGGTGGAGTCTTTCATGGCATGTGAGGCACAGTCTACTTGTTGGGCAAAAATGGCAGTGCTCCAGTCATAAGCAATACTCATCTCAGGGTCGTTCCTTTTTTGCAAGTCATTCCCTCGAGCATCAGATGTATACCCACACTTTATTTGTAAATCCCCATAACTCTAGAGAACCATGTAACCCATCAGTCCGATCATTTGTTGAAGAGGGTGGCAGAGGTGTGTACTCCACCTGGACACACTGGAATGGATGACATCTGGCTGAGTGACTGATTCTGCATTCCTCTGAGACGTCATTCACGAGAATATAAGCCCTCAAGGGCAAGGTTTGTGTCTGTTGTGTTCACTGTTGTCACCTCATAATCTAATGCCGTGTGCAGCATACAGTAGTCGCACAATGAACAGACTGATGACTGAAGAAGATGACGTCCTTGTGGAATGATGCCTCTGTAAACAGATGGTGCCTGAGGGATTTGCAGAAGTGTAACCTTTGTCTCCCCCTCTAAGGAGCTGACTAAGGGAAGGTGAAAACATGGTGGCAAGACAAAGGGTCCCCTCATCTGCTGCTGGTTGGAATGCAAAATAGCATAGCCAGTGTGGATAACAGTTTGGTCGTTCTACAAAACACTTAACATACAACTACCGTATGACCTGGCGACACCACTCCCAAGTATAGACCCAAAAGATTTGAAAGCAGTAATGCAAACAGATGCTTGTATACTGTTGTTCGTTGCAGCACTATTCATAACAGCCAAAAGGTAGAAACAACCAAAATGTGCACCAACAGATGAATGGATAAACAAAATGTGGTACATGCATACAATGGAATGTTACGCAGCTGTAAAGAGAAATGATAGCATCATTGCTGATGTCAGATAGATCTTGACTGAAAGGAGAGAATACCAGAAAGATGTTCACCTGTGTTTCATCGACTGTGCAAAGGCATTTGACTGTGTGGATCATAACAAATGAGAGATACCACTGCAAAGAATGGGAATTGTAGAACACTTCATTGCATTCATGCAGAAGCTCTACAGAGATAAAGAAGTAGTTGTTCCAGCAGAACAAGGGATACTGCCTGGTAGTGTAGAATCAGGAATGGTATGTGTTAGGGTTGTATCCTCTCACCATACTTATTCAAAGTGCATGCTGAGTAACTGGTCTGAGAATCCAGATGAAGAACAGGGCATCAGAATTGGAAGAAGACTCATTAACAACCTGCAGTATAGAGATGATACAACCTCATTTGCTGAAAGTGAAAAAGACTTGAAGCACTTACTGATGATGATCAAAGACCACAGCCTTCAGTAATATAGATTATGTCCCCCCAAAATGAGTATATCAATTTGGCTGGGCCATGATTCCCAGTATTATGCGGTAGTCCTCCATTTTGCGATAGTAATTTTATGTTAAAGAGGATTATGGTGGGACTGTAACACCCTTACCCAGGTCACATCCCTGATCCAATGTAAAGGCAGTTTCCCTGGGCTGTGGCCTGCACTACCTGTTATCTCTCAAGAGACAAAAAGGAGAGGGAAGCAAGCAGAGAGTTGGGGAGTTCATACCACCAAGACAGAAGCACTGGGGGCAGAGTGTATCCTTTGGACTTGGGGTTCCCATGCCTGAGAAGTTCCTGGTCCAGGAGAAGACTAACAACAAGGACCTTCCTCCAGAGCCAACAAAGAGAGAAAGCCTTTCCCTGGCATTGACGCCCAGAATTTGGACTTTTAGCCTGCTTTACTGTAAGGAAATAAATTTGTCGTACTAAAGCTATCCGCTTGTGGTATTTCTGTTACAGCACCACTAGATAACTAGGACAAGTATGGAATACACTTTAATATAAAGAACCCCCAAGTCTGCACAACTGGACCAATAAGCAATATCATGATAAACAGAAAAGATTGAGGTTGTCAGGGATTCCATTTACTTGGATCCAGAATCAGTGCCCATGGAATAGCAGTCAAGAGATCATATTTGCCCATTACATTGGGCAAATATGCTGCAAAAGACCTCTTTAAAGTGATTAAAAAAAAAAAAGGCAAAGAGGGCACCTTGAGGACTAAGATGCAATTGACCCAAGCCATAGTCTTTTCAGTCACCTCACATGTAAAAGCTGGACAATGAATAAGGAAGACAGAAGAAAAATTGATGCCTCTGAATTGTACTATTGGTGAAGAATGTTGAATATACCATGGACTTCCAGAAGAATAAACAAATCTGTGTTGGAAGAAGTACAGCCAGAATGCTCCTAAGAAGTGAAGGTGGTGGGAATTTGTCTCATGCACTTTGGAGGGACCAGTCCCGGGAGAAGGACATCATGCTTGGTAAAGCAGAGGGTCAGCAAGACGGAGAAAGACTTTCAAGAGGATCAATTGACCCAGTGGCTGCAACAGTGGGCTCAAATATAGCAACAGTCATAAGGGTGGCACAGGAGCAGGCCATGTCTCATTCTGTTGTACTTAGGGTCGCTGTGAGTCAGGACCCACTCAGTGGCACCTAACACAAAGAGAAATCCTGCCATGTGCTCACATGGCTGAACCTTGAAAACATGCTGATTGAAATGAAGTCAGTCACAAAACGATAAATATAATATCCTACTTGTGTTAAATAGGGAAATATATAGATACTAAGGCTTGGTAGTGGTTATGGGGGCAGGGAAGAGGGTGTTGAGTTTCTTTTAATGGTGGTGAAGTAATTTGTAAGCAGTGGTGATGTTTTCACAGCATGATGGCCATAAATCAGTGTCACTAAATTGTACACATAGAATAGTTGAGTTGGCAAAAATTATGTTTTTACCACACACACAGACACACAACCCAAGTGCCATAGCAAGACAAGGGAATGAGTGGCAGAGTGGTGTCAAGGGGCCTGTGCACAGACCACCTGTCTACTTGTAGCGCAACCAGGGGAGGAACTGCCCTTCTCTTACCTTCTGGAATCAGTGACCAACATCCATCTGCCCTTGGCTTTTCTACCTTTTGAAAGCTGCCTTTTGTGTTGAGACCACAAGAATGTTTTATCTACTAAAATTTACTTGGATTTGTGGAAGCAAGAGGATTCTTCCTGTAATCCTCTTTCTGTGGCATTTTAAAGATTTATGAATATAGCTGTTTAGGAGAGAAAGAAAAGGCGTGTTTCATTCTCCTTCCTGCTAGCTTGTTAAACCAAGGAAGAAACAGTGGTTTCATTTCATTTGAATGGCATTTAATGACTGACCGAGGGACACAAACAGTGTAAGGTGTAAAGTGTGCTCTTATGTTAAGGATTATGAAGGCAAAGTGGTGTTTATCACTTAAGAACCTTCACTCCTGCTGGTTTTGGCTCTTCAAACTCTGTTTTACTTTCTTTTAGACCTAGAAGGTTTTGACTCTGTGGTGTCGTCTACTGAGAAACTCAGTCACCCCACCACAAGCCGACCAAAAGCCACGGGGAGGCGGCCTCCGTCCCAGTCTCTCACATCGGTAAGTATCTCCTCCTCCTCTCACCGGATTTCTCCACAGCTGAAGAGCAAGGAAGGTTCAAGACTTCTGCTAAGGACTCTTCTGCAAGTGGCTGGTTTCAGGACAGCCACGAGAGTGAGGATGCAAGCTATGCAGCCAGTCAAAAGTGACTGGAGGGTCTTCTTGACTCAAGCAGCTTCCTTTCTAGTATTTGTTCTTTGTGTATCTGTCAGGGACGTAGGTGTTCTCTATTCCCGTTTCCTTCTCTCTTCCTCCAGACTGAGTCTTACCTGAACCTGACATGACACTGGTAAGAAAAAAATACCATATTCTGTGTGGTAGAAGAGGAGAGGGACGCTGGTTTGGTGTGGAAACAAAACAAAACTAAACAGCAGCCACTGGAAAGCTCAAGCCAGTGGTTGCACCTCTGTCTACCAAAGCCCCAGCTGTGTGCACCCTCTGCTGACCCCTGCATGCCTTGAGGGGCCTGTAGCGGGTTTGTTTTTTAATAACTGTTTTTAATAACTGCTTTTCCTTGGCTTCCTTTTGTAAACCTGTTACACATTTATTACACCACCCTTGATCATGAAAAGCATAAACCAAGTAAGTGACTTCTGCTTCTGCACCCAGAACTGAGAACTGCCAACCCTTGCTGTAGTCCTTAGTGGGTTTTATTATTATTTGTATATATAAAATTATTTCTTCCAAAGTGAGTCCCACAGCACCCAGTGTTTGGGAACTTGCCTCCCCGTACCTCATTTGCACCCCTTTCTCCCCAGTCACGGCACATGCTTCTGTAATATCACATTTAGTGGCCGCCTGGCATCTAGACTCACAAATACATGAGAGTGTTTATGTAGCCCGTGCGTTATTATTGGAAACGTATGTTGTTTCTGCTGCTTCGTTATAAACAGCACAGAAGTTAATGTCACTCTAGACAACTCTTGGTGCTGCTCCAAAATGCCTCACTTAGGTAAAATCATTCTGAGTGTGGGTCAGAGGTGGTACAAGCTTTGCTTTTGCCACAAGCTGCAATTTTGCCCACAAAGGTGACTGAGTTTGCCTCTCACCAGCAGTGGTTACATACACTTCCTTGTCCTTGCTGGGCACACCGCTGTATGGTGGTAACCCCCACCCCAAGGCACCAAAGAGTGAACCTTTTGTAGGTTTCCCAGGGACACTTTCTCTTTTCACCTCAGCTGTGACCCCACTTGAGGCGTCATCAGTAAGAGGCCAGAGAATGCCACTGCCTTTGAACCTCTCCTCTCCTGTCTGCTGAGTCTGAAAATGTGGTTTGAGTTGTCCCACTTTTCCACTTGTAGGACACAACCCCACTGTGTACTGATGCATGGTGGGGAAAAGTGGTTTCCTGTTTCAACTCTTACATAGGTCTCTGTGTAAGCACTGCCTGTTTTCCCCTTTGCCTCTCACCTCTGCACATGCCCTCAGCACCCCTCAAGGACATACAAACTACTTAATTACTTATTAAAACAAAACCAAAACCAAATCCAGTGCTGTCAAGTCAATTCTGACTCATAGTGACCCTACAGGGCAGAGTAGAACTGCCCCATAGAGTTTCCAAGGAGCACCTGGTGGATTCAAACTGCCAACCTTTTGATTAGTAGACATAGCATTTAACTACCATGCCGCCAGGGTTACCAGTTGCTTCTGAGGACATCCACATTTAGACTTGTAATCCTGCCTCCTGCGTCTTCTGTGTAAATCCATCAGCACTTTTGTTTTCCTTCCAAATTCTTCCTAACTTTTCAAGGTAAAAAGAGCCCTGAGATTTCCAGAATTAAATGCAGGGAGGTTCAAATTACTATACCCCACCCAACCCTGGTGGCATAGTGGTTAAGTGCTACAGCTGCTAACCAGAAGGTTGGCAGTTCAAATGTACCAGGTGCTTGTTGGGAACTATGGGGCAGTTCTGCTCTGTCTGTAGGGTTGCTATGAGTCAGAATCAACTCAATGGCAATGGGTTTGCTTTTTCTATTTTTTCATGCCACACCTTTAACGAGTTCCACTGTTGCAGTGGTTAAGCCCTCAGCTGCTAATGGAAAGGTTAGCAGTTCTAACGCACTAGCCACTGAGGGAGAAAGATGTGGCAGTCTGTTCCCGTAAAGATTACAGCCTTGGAAACTCTATAAGGCAGTTCTCCTGTGTCCTCTAGGGTCGCAGTGAGTTGGAAATGACTCAGTGGCAATGGATTTGGGTTTTTTTGTTTGTTTTATCCCAGCCTAGGCCCATGTATCCCATGTCTGGTAGTTCCATGTATCTTGGGGAATGCAGTAAAGGCACGTTATCTTCACAGAAGTTTGTTCTTTGACTCATTCAACAATCATTTATTGACACTGTCCGCTATATGCTGAGTACTGAGCCAGGCACTGGGGCTACAGCTGGGAATGATACGGCCTCAGTACCTGCCCACAGGAAGCTAATAGCACAGTGGCTTGAAGCTTGGACTTTAAATGAAGCAACTGTATTTACAGACTTCAAAAGCAGGATACATTTGTGCTTTGAAGAAATGGAATTACTGTACTTCACTTCCATCCATTCCCACATGGACATGTACACTGCATTCAGATTGCCTCTTTTTGCAGCTAGCGCCTGTAGGTTTTTCATAGCAAGATGGGATTAGTAGGTGTGGGGGTATTTCATACAAGGCCACTAGGGAAAATGATTGAGGAAACATACCAGTCATGATTTCCCAGCTCTCACCCTAGTTAGAGCTATTTACATTTATAGGATTCAGAGAGCAAGCTGTGATTGGCAGCTCATGAACCATAGGTTGTATAGGAGGAAACTCGCTCTCTGAATAGAATCTCAAAATGAAATGATGCGGGCATTGCAGGGCAGTTAAGCTGTTAAGCCTAGATTAATAGGAAAGCTTAAGGGGGAGGGTAGTCTAGGTAATTGGATTTTCAGATTAAATGAAGATTAACAAACAAGACCTCTTAAATTTAAAACTTTGCTTAACAAATTCCCCAAAGTACATTAGGTTTCTGCCTTAGTAAGAAAACAACAAAACAAATAATATCGTTAGATGTCATGGTTTTTTAATGGCATCAAGTGGTCATTCTAATGACACTATCCGTCTGCCATACAGGGTAGAAGGCATAGCAGTAAGGCTGAATATTAGCTCACTCAAAGGTATCTCTGGAAGATTCTTTGTATAAGAAGAATCCTTGCTAAGCTCTGTGATAGATATATTTACAATAACAAAAAAAGAAGAAGAGTAGCTTCTGACACTGCTTATGTGCAACCAAATACCTCATGGAATTGGTTCCTTGGTTTGGAGGATTAGAGTCATAATTACATGGGACTCCCCAGTTAACTCACCTAATAATGTGTTTAGTGCTTCTTTTCTCCTTCCTCACTTGTGGAGTGGTATCTGGAGTCTTACAAGTTCTCAGGCACCTATCTAAGGCACACCAATTGTTCTCTATTCACCTGTAGCAGAAGAGGAAGAAGGAAAGTCAGGAATAGGATGAGGATATGGAATGAGTTGGTAATTATCTCTGTGAACAACTTTTTCCTTTTCTCTGAGACCAGCTGCCATTAGTGAACATTTTTTTATGGAAGACTCCAGAGAAAACATCCTTACCAAAAGGGGAAAGTGTAGAACAGAATTTTAAATTCTCATGGAGTTCAGACTTTTTGGAGCCACAGAGTGGGTATGAGCCCCAAAACTATTGATCTGAAATTATCTTTAAACCTTAAACCAAAAATATCTCCAGAAGTCTTTTTAAAACTGAACAGTAGTTTAGCATAATTACTAAAAAAGGTCTGCCATGAGCTCTTTTAATGTTCTATATAGAATTAAATTGACAACAGTAACTCAAATGATTAGATAGGAACCTTAAGGGGCAGTGAGTTTATGCTAATGATGGAAGAATAGCTTAGAAAGGGAGGGTGAGAAGGGCTGCATAACTCGATGTGATCAGTGTCACTGAATGGTACATGCATTAGAGACCATTGAATTGGTGTATATTTTGCTGTGTATATTCTGAACAAGAGCAACAGAATAAATACAACTTAGGAAAAAGAATCCTTGCTGTGGGAACTCCTGACTTTCATCTGCTTTGTCCTTAAAATAGGAGCATTCTAGTACAGTAAGCATTTACAACTAAGTGAATTGTCTCACATTCTTCCAGCTTATTTGGTCCTCACAGTGAAGCAGAGGATAGTGCACTACTTTACCAACAACCTGTCATTTTGTGTATATACCTCAGCAGACACAGACTCCAGGATGGCTATTGACTGTCAGCAGTAACGAGGGCAGAGGTTCAGCAGCAGGTGCCAAGTGAGACCTGAGCTTGCTGGCCTGGCAGACAAACCTGTTCTCTCAGACAAGGCCTTTTAGGGCCCTTCAGCAAGCAGCAGATTTCCTGATCCCAAGGGGTGGAGTAGAGGACAGCTAGTAGCAACCTCCTGTTGACCCATCTGTCCCTCCTCACTGGACTGTCAGCCCTAGGATGGCAGGACCTTGTGTGACGTGCACATTCAGTCTGTGGTACCACACACAGCACATGGCACACAGTAGCAAGTGTTCAGGGGAGGGAGGGAGGGAGCAGGGGAGGATGGATGATGAAACGGATGAATAGACTGGTGGCCCTCAGTGGAAAGCATCCAGGGAGCTGTGGAAAGATCCCTGGTTTAGGAAAACTCGGTATCTTAGTCCCAGTTCTGCCACTAACCAGCTGTACCACTCTCCAGTAAACAGATGTCCGCACGCTGTGTGCCTCCTGGGATTGTACTGTTGAAACAAGATAGCATTGAGAAGTGTTTTGAAAAGTACACAGCACTGTACTAATGAAAGCTTCATCAGCTAAGGTGTAATTCTGACCTCTTTTGGCCTTATCCAGTCATCCCTCTCCAGCCCTGATATATTTGACTCACCAAGTCCAGAAGAAGACAAAGAGGAGCACGTTTCACTTGCGCACAGAGGAGCAGACGCATCAAAGAAAACGTCAAAGACTGTTACCATATCCCAAGTGAGTGACCAGCCACAGCTAGGTGTCCTGGCAGCAGAGGGAGTCCTGCCTTTCTGTGCAGGCTCTGAAGACAGGCTTTGTAGAGATTTAATTACTGTACCTTCTTCTCCTCCTCTCATTCTCATATAGATGTGTATGTTATAAACCAAAGAAGGGCAGAAAGTGCTTTGTCATTCTTTAGTGACAGTCACGACTTTAGTTATCAGAAGCCTTGAGGCATGTTATGAAGCCTGCACAGCTTGTAGGACCCCTGAAATGCAAGGTCACTTGTTTCTCTCTCATGTTGTTTTCCCCTCTGCACAGTCAGACACACATACACAAATGCACATAGACATGCACGCTGCCACCACCTGTGTCACCAACAGACAAAACAACCTTAAAAACCTACAGGAGCCTAGAAAGAATGTGTTAAATAATATGCTCTCTGCCCACAGATCTTGACTTTCATGTTCAAACTGGTGGTGTCAGAAATTATAGTGGGCAATTAGTAAATGCAAATAATGACTGGGGTCTTTTAAAAGAAAAGTTGATTTGGATTTCTACTTCAGGACACATTTATAGTCTGAAAGCATTTTAATTTCCCTACATGCCTAGGGAGCGATAGAGCTATTTTAAGTTACCGGTTTGTGAGGAATGAAGAAAAACATTGTTTAGCTACTGTGTGTGGCTTCAGAAGCATGCCCTGGGCAAGTGCTGTTCTTCCTGGGAATATGAACCAAGATTTTACAATGCTATTTTCTCACATTAAGAGAACGCAGTCAATTGGAATTAGTTTCTATAAGCATCAGCAATATCTTTTTCTGTCTAAAAGCAGAGGAGTGGAGCCATTTTTTAAGGCATTTGAAGCAGGATTTAAAAAGAAATCAGCAATTTTGTGGGGTTTTCCTTCTCATACATTTAGGAATTTACAGGTACAGATTTTCTTAAATAATAAAATACGGTAAACAGAAATAGGAGCCTATTTAAATGGATCCATATTAATTTTGCACACAACTGAATTCTGCCTTTATCAAAGGATTCCATTTGCAGAAATTTGGTTTAGACCAGCGCCTTCTGGTGACTCAGAGGTACCTAAGGTTGTGGTCTCTGGTGTCCCTGGGGTGTGTCTGTAGTGACACCTACTGGTGGATGGCAGTTTTTTTGCAGCTCTGATTCGCACAGTTGGAATCAACTGGACAATACAGTTTTGTATTGTTTTGGTTTGGTTTTTTGATATCCTGTTAATGGAAGGAAACCCTGGTGGTGTGGTGGTTAAGTGCTACACCTGCTAACAAAAAGGTTGGCAGTTCAAATCCACTAGGCACTCCTTGGAAACTCTGTGGGGCAGTTCTACTCTGTCCCATAGGGTCGCTGTGAGTTGGAATCAACTCAACGGCAGTGGGTTTTTTTGTTTTTTTAAATTAGTGGAAGGAAACCCTGGTGGTATAGTGGTTAAGTGCTGTGTCTGCTAACCAAAAGGCCAACAGATCTACCAGGTGCTCCTTGGAAACTATGGGGCAGTTCTGCTCTGACCTATAAGGTTGCTGGGAGTCAGAATTGACTTGACGGCAGTGGGTTTTATTAGTGTAAACACTGGTGAAATAGAGTGGTTAAGTGCTGTGGCTGCTAATTGAAAGCTTGGCAGTTTAAATCTACCTGGTATGTGTTGGAAACGCTATGGGGCAGTTCTGCCCTGTCCTGTACGATCACAGTGAGTAGGAATTGACTTGATGGCAGCGGGTTTGGGTTTTTCTTTTTCTTTTTCTTTTTAATCCTGCTAGTGCTGGCGGCATCAGTAGTTAAATGTTTGACTGCTCATCAAAAGGTTGACTGTCAGCATCCACCAGCTGTTCCTTGGAAATTCTATGAGGCAGTTCTACTCTGTCCTGTACGCTGAGTTGGAATTGTGGCAACAGCAACAGGTTTGGCTTTTGGATATGCTGTTAGGAAACGCTGATGGCGGAATGGTTAAGAGCTACAGTTGCTGAGCAAAAGGTCAGCAGTTTGAATCCACCGGGCATTCCTTGGGAACTATGGACAGGTCTACTCCATAGGGTCGCTGTGGGTCAGAATCAACTTGAAAGCAACAGGCTTGGGCTTGGCTATTAGTGGAGTGCTGGTGGAGCTGTGATTAGATGTTTAGCTGCTAACCAAAAAGTTGGCAGTTCAAATCCACTAGCCACTGCTTGGAAACCCTATAAGGAAATTCTACTCAGTCCTATAGGGTCACTGTGTGTCGAAATCGACTTGATGGTGATGGGTTTGACATAGCTGGTATCCTATTAGCATAATTCACTTTCCCCGAGTTGTCTTATCATGTTGTTCTTTGTGTCTAGAAATTCCACTTGAATTTATTTGATCAGAGAGTGTGGAGTGTGGTGGCCTATACACTTTGAGGCTTATGAAACCTGCTCAGGTCAGGAGAGCGAGGCCTATAGGAAATGCTAAGAGACTCTTTGGTTTGAGAAGTGCCCAGATTATGTCAGTGTAAGGAAATGGGTGACTCAGGGCAGGTACAGAAGGATACAGGCTGGGAAATGGGAAAAGCTGGACCTCAGGAGTGAGAAACAAGCAAAGAAAATGGAAACAGGGGTGTGTGTATCTCCAGGCACCGGCAGCCAGTCACGCTGGGTGGAAGGGATCCGTCTGGTGCTGGTTCTTAGCTGTGAGCTTTGGGGGTTACTCAGCCACCTCTCTATGCCTCAGTTTCCGTATGGATAAGACGTGTGGGCCTGTCAATCCTCATTTGAATTGTCTAGCCCACAATGTCAGGCCTGTGACCAGGATCCCCCAAGGTCAATGTCACTTTCTCTTCCCTGGGACTCTTAACTCCTTACTAACATGGAGGTACTGTGTGGCTGGATGGCAGAGAGCATTTTCTTCAGTGGTCACTTGGCAGAGAAAAAGCAGGCAGCAGGCAGGCAAGCAGAGAGGCTGGGAACAATGGCCCGTCAGGCGCTACTCCATCTGCCAGGTCTCTCCCTCCCGAGTCTGCTCTCCTTCCTCACTGCACCAAGTTCCTTTGCCAGCCTTTGCCACCAGCTCCAACTTCCTGTGACTCATGGAGACAGGAGAGCATAGATGGCAGGAATCTACCTGCCCATCATCCTAGCCTGCTGCTTTCCCTCCTCCCCTCTCCCCTACCCATTCCTCTCCCACTTCCTCCCCTGAGCCTGCTTAGTGCCGCTCTTCCCTCCTACCCCTGTCCCTATGACTGTCCCTCTGCCTGTGCCCTGCGGGCTTCCTCAGAATAGTCCCCCAGCAGTCCTCCCTTCCTGTCCCCTCAGTCTTCAGCGTGACCCTCCGTTGGCTGTTTCACTGAGCATATCATCTTTGAAAGCAAGCAGAACCCCGCCTTGATTCTGTCTCTTCCTGAGGCTTCTGCATGGGCACCCTCTCTCTCCCCTGTCTTTCCACAGTCGAGTTCCTGGAAGGAAAGCCCTAAACTTGCAGGCCGCACCCCTCACCTCCCGTCAGGCACGAGCCTGCCATCATCGCATTTCTGTCCCCATTGCTCTACCAGTGGCCTCCTCCAGTTTTACTCTCAGCACCCTTGGCCCAATTATTCAACTACTTTTTCTTTCTGGAAACTTCTCCAGGAGGGTCAGATAACTCAGACCCCCCTTCTGGTCTTGCTTCTTTTCCTGTCACCATTCTTTCCCCATCTCTTAAACTTGGCAATTCCCCAGGGCCCCATTACTGGGCCCCTTCTGATATCCATCCCACTGGCTTCTGCCTCTCCTGACCATTTTCCTACCCAGTACCCAGAGCAGCACCCAGCACCCAGCGGGGGCAAGCCTGCTGCCTGCATCTGTCAAAGCTATCTCTTCTCCATCCTCTTGGCCACTTCCTGGGGCCGCCATTTCTGTCTTCTGTTGTTCCAGAGTCTCCCGCCTGGTCTTGATGCCAGTTGCAAAGCCCTTCTCCGACCAGTGGCACCTGGCTGTACACACAATCTTTCTAACCCATCAGCAAGCCCCTTCTGCCACCCACCCCACCTCTCTCCTGCCCCTCTTATGTTCCAGCCCTGTTAAACCATCTGCTTCCAGAAACGTGGCTTGTTCTTCGGTCTCTACACCTTTGCCTCTGGTGTTCCCTCCCAGAACATCCTTCCGCATCCACCCCTTCTGTCTACTGGCCATCCTAGCCCTCCTTCTGGACAGGGCTGTCAGGTCCACTTTTGGGTGACTGGTCCCTTTCTTGCATTTTCCATGGCGCGCTCTGCCTGCGTCCCTCCCCCAGTGCAGTCTTCTCCATCAGCTGCAGTGATTTCTTCCTGCCCGTCTCGTGCGTGCACTTTGCTGGCTTCTGAGCTCCTTGAGGGCCAGGAGAGTGTCTTCCTCACTACTGACTTTGGGGAGCCTGACGCGTAGCTGGGCTCTGCGCGTGTACATTGAACCAGTTAGTGACTGCCTGTCCAAAAAGGTGGTGAAATTTAAACCAATGGAAGGCGTACTTGCAGAGGGGCTGCCTGCAGCTTGCAGGTCTTCAGTGGCTGTGGAGGAAGGAAGAGTGAGTGGAGACTATGGAGAGTGGTGGGGAGGATTTGCTTCCCGGGACAGGGGGTGCAGCACACACCTTCCTGGCTCTGACTTTTGTCCTTCCTCATCACAGGTATCTGACAACAAAGCTCCCCTGCCACCCAAACCAGGGGCCATGGCTGCAGGCAGTGGACCAGTCCCGCTGTCCGCAGCGGCACCCTCCACCCTCTCATCCTCTTTGGGAACAGCCGGACACAGGGCCAACTCCCCATCTCTCTTTGGCACGGAAGGCAAACCAAAGATGGACCTAGCGGCCAGTAGCCAGGCAGCCGTGGAGGAGCTGAGGACGCAGGTCCGTGAGCTGAGAAGCATGATCGAGACCATGAAGGACCAGCAGAAGTGAGTGCGGGCACCCCTTTCTCCCACCTGGGCTGCTCCCACCGCTCCTGAGGGGCCCGGGCCTCCCTGTGGCGGAGGGCTTCCAGAGGCTTCACTGAGCACAGCGCCGTGTTTACATCGGACCTACTGCGGGCCGAGGCAGGGGCAGCGCAGTTCCTAGGCCTGATCCCCTCAACAGGATACTAAAAGGAAGATCCCTTACATGACCCATGGAACAACATGCACATCTTCTCAATACATTCAACAGCCAGTTTTCCTGCCAGTATGAACAAAATTGGAAACCCTGGCGGTGTAGTGGTTAAGTGCTATGACTGCTAATCAAAAGGTTAGCAGTTCAGCAGTTCAAGTCTACCAGGCGCTTCTTGGAAACTCTGTGGGGCAGTTCTACTCTGTCCTTCGGGGTCGCCATGAGTCAGAGTTGACTTGACAGTAGAGGGTTTGGTTTTTTGGTTGTATCAGCAAAATTCCAGTTGCTTCACTTAGCTGCCAGAAGAATGAATTGACTTGCATTTATGGGCCATATTGCATGAAAAAGGCATAGGGCATCTTTTAACTTGAGGCTTTACACACAGCAAGATGTTCTCACCGTCAGGCTAGGAAGAAGTTTTTCTGTTCAGACAGACAGACAACACACACCCATACACAAATCAAAAGCAGGGAGGCCCTAACCTTAGGTAAACTGAAGCTCACAGAGTTTTGGCTCAGTTAGCTGACTCGAGACAATCAAGGTGGACGTCTTAAGAGGTGTTTCCTGAGGAGAATTTTGAAAGATGGACCAGGCCTGCCAAGTGGCCCACCAGATGGAGGGAGCAAGAAGGGCACATTCAGGGCCATGTGGGGCAGCCTTGGATCATGAGATAGCCAGGGACAGTGGCAAGAGGTGGGGTTGGGCAGAAGCACTGGTCCCTTGCCTCCCCAACTGGGGGGGCGCGGGTCCTGAAGTGTTTTATGGTTTCACATTCTTTAGGGAATAATTGGATCAGACAAAGTTCATTTCTGCTCAGAAGGACTGCTCAGAGCCGTCACTATCAGGAGGGTCGAAGGGAATCGAGCACACAACGTTTCTGAAACACTTTGCCACAGAACCCTTTTTTCTAGAGCATCTGAGAAATGAGACTAAACAGTTCCATTCCAGTCAGGCTAGGAGGTGTCCTATGAAACCGAGGCCTCTTGGACTTAGCCACCAGATAAATATCCAGAACCAGCAGGATGATACTAGAGAGAGCCACGTAGGGCCAGCCGGGCTGCCCCCTAACATACATCTCTAAAGTCCACAGCTCCATTCTGGCTCTGGGTGTTACAGGTTTGGGTACCCAAAGGCCCCATCCATGTCCACATGATGTATATCCCTTGCCAAGAGAATGACCCCACAACATCCCAGGATGCTAGTTCTCAGACTTCCCAACAGGGCAGCCTGTTCAGAAGGCAGGTTCAGGGTCTCTGAGAGTTGGATCCAGGTGGGTTGACACAGGACCTAGAGCTCTGCCTTTTAACACTAGGGGCCCTCCCCACAAGGCTGCCGCGTGTGGCACAGGCCCACACTTTGAGAAACCCACCTCTAGGACAACACCAGAGGTAAGTTAATTAGGAGTAAGGTGTGCACTGGGCTGGGCAGTGTCAGAGATGCTCAAATCACGAGAGTTCCTGCCCTCAGTGATGTCACAGTCCAAATGGCACAGATGGTCAGAGGGAGCCAGGCCCTCAGAAATGGGGACACTGAGGCCCACAGAGGGCCTCGCAGCATCTTAGAAGCAAAGCAGGGGCTCCTTTTCAGGTCTCCTGACCTCCAGTTCAGAGTGCCACCCATTTAGCCAAACTGTTTCCCTTGTCAGCATTTCTTTATGTCGAAGGGAACATGACTCTCAGTGGATTTCACCAGGGAGAGGTATCAGTGAGAGAAAGCAGTGAGGGTTGTGGGGACAGGTAGCCTCTACCCTCTATGGCCTACTTGAAGAAAACACTGGCCACCAGCAAGTCTCCACTGACAGAGTGCCAGCCACCACCTGTGTAGGCTTTCTTCTGGGCTGCCAAGCTTTTGGAGGGGTTGGGGTTAAACAGCCCTTGAATTTGACTCCATCTTGGGCTGTTTGGGCTGGGCCACAGTGTGTTGCCAGCTGCCTCAGGCCCAGCTCTGGAAGGTTCTGAGCCTAGGCTATTCCTCCCCACAGGACTGAGCTGTGTAGCCAGGCAAGTGATTAAAAACACAGGTTTAGCCAGATGGCTAAGGTTCAAGTCCCTGCCTGGCCACTCAGTAGCCATGTGACCTTAAGCCAGTCACTTACGCTCTCCCCGCCTCCATTTTCTTATCTGTAACCCTGAGATACGGAGCCTTGGTGGCACAGGGGTTAGCACTCGACTGCTAACCAGAAGGTTGGTGGTTTGACCCTGCCAGCCACTCCTTGGGAGAAAGATGGGACAGTGTGCTTTCTTAAAGTTTTACAGCCATGCAAACACTATGGGGCAGTTCTGACTTATTTATAGGGTTGCTCTGAGTCAAAATGGACTCAGTGGCAACAGATTCATTTCTTGGGCTTTTTTTAACCTAAGATAACACCCCCCGTAAGGTTCTTGGGGACACTTACGTTTCCATTCAGAAAGCCTGAGGCAGCCGTGTGGCCCTGACGGCTTGCCTCCTGATTAGCTGTTATTAAGACTGCCCTCTCCAGCCCAGGGGATGCCTGCCACCCCAGCCTGAGCTACTTATCCCTTCTGGAAATTTTTCATTGCTGCTGGATTTTTTTTTCCTCCTCTCCCTGCCTTTTCTTCCTCACTCCCCACGTCTTCCACCTTCCTCCCCTCTTGCCCTGAGCTCCCCGTTCTTGTTCCCACTGCCCACTGCGCCCAGCCCTCAGGCCTGTCATCTGCCTTGTCCCTAGGTTGAGGAAGGGGCTTGACCCCCTCAGCAGGTAGTGTCAGGGAGCTCCCCAGCTTCATCTGCCCGGAAAATCTAAGGGCTGTTTCTGTTCCCACGTTCCGACAGAACTCTTCCCCTCTCGTGTGTTGACTCTGGAGCTTTTCTAAGTGTCTCATGCACACTGTCAGTGCCATGATAAGACCATGTCAGTCCCTTCCCACAGGAATCGAATCTCCAAATGAACAAAGGAGCATAGGCCTGCACCCTTAACACATCTGCCTGCAGACTTGTGACATTCACGCTAGTCAGCCATCCACCTGAAGCAACTAATTTAGCCTCTCCGAGCCCTGGGTGTGTCTGTGGAAAAGCAGGGGGAACTAGGCCTTTTCTGCCAGGTACAGGGTTGTTGCCAACATTGTCAGCAGTGAATGGAAAGGACAGGACCAGACCTGGTCCAAGGCAGGACTCATGCTTGGAGGCTGCTGTTGTTAGTGTCTTTATTGCCCATTTTCTGGTGCCCTGTGGGCATGACCTCAGGCCAGAGAGCAGCACTGAGCCCAGCGGCCTGCCAGTCCCATGCACCTTGATGGCCTGTGGGGAAAGAGCAGTGCCCATTCCAGAGGTCATGTCCCAGGTGGGGACATTGTTAAACCTGCTGCTCTGAGTCCCAGGGGGCCTGGCTGACCTCACCTTGCTGGTGCTGCCTGCTTCGCTGCGGCCACTAGTGGGCATACAGGACCATCATTGGCTTCGAGGGGGCGGAACCCAGGGTGTCAGCCCTTGTGACACCAGCCTCTGATCCTCTGAGAAGTGACTAGAATCTGCATGTCTAAAGTGGCGTGAGCTTATCTCTGAGCTCAGAACCACCAGTGCTGCCCCCGCCCCCACCTGTGAGGCCTGCACGCAGTTGACCAGGATCTTCCTGTCCCGCCGGCATCTTTAATCAGCACCTCTCAGTTGCCCCTCCTGCGAGGCCTGCTTTTTCCAGCTTGGTCAGCCTAGGGTCATCGGGCCCCCACCAGCCTCTCACATTTGTTCTTGGTGTCACTTTTAGCCTTCACCACAAGTCTACACCACCTCCCCACCGCCACTGCCGGGTCTTTTCCATAACTTTTCCCATCTTCCTTCCTGTTCATGTACTTCCGCCCACCTTTGGTGTTCAAGACTCTGTGATTCTTGGGACCACCTTCCCCATTCTGCTCCCCCCAGCTGGTAATCTGGGGCTTTGCCTGCTGTAGTTGTCCTGAGGCCATGAGGTTTGCTCAGAAGCCCGTGGACTTCTTTTCCACACTGGAGGTGGGGCCCACTGAGAACTTGGTGCGTGACGCCTGCTCGACTAAAATGCGGTGGTGAGTCACAGCTGATTCGCATCCATAACCCAACACGTGGACAGCAGCGCTGGGGGCTGTGCCAAGCGCAGGGGCTGTCACAGCGCTCATCTGAGTGAGCCGAGGTCCTGTACCTTTTTTACTGTGCTGTTCTGCAGGTTTGGCTTCTTGAGTTTTGAAAACTCTGCATGTAAAATGGACTGTTTCCTACCTTAAACGGAGACCAGCTTTCTGACAGTGTTTTAATGGTGGCAGTGTCTGGAAGCAGAGAGCCCTCTGGGTGCTGAAGTGTTTGGTTTTGTGCTACTTTGTTATTTACTGTGTAGCTGACCCCCCTTCCACTCTCTCTAGATGACCTGGTTGCCAGACATTGTTTCTCGAGTTCTTTCACCTCCAGGTTTTAGGGTATCACTATTTATAGGATTTCCCAAGAATCAGTGAATACATACCAGTAGCCTTTCCTGAATTTAAAAGTGTGAAAGTGAAGGAAGTGAAATTTATCACGTACGTGATAAATTTCCCGCCAAGAGGGAAGACAAAAGAATATGGACCTGGACGCCTGGGGCCTAGTGACTGGCAAGCCTTGCTGCCTCTCTGGGCCTCAGTTTCTCCTTATAAAAGGGAAGGCTCGAAAGAAGGTGTTTCAAAGGCCAGTTCCATACATCACGTTTTATGGCGACGTATCTTGGGTGCCAAGAAAAACAACGGCGAGCCTTTCTACTGGCAACAGCTTTTAAGTAGCAACAGTGCAAAAACTAAATGTTTTGTCTACTTTTTCTTTATGAAAGGGTCAGATGTATTTTGCAGCAATAAGGGGAAAGTCTGGGCTTTGGTTTAATTTCATTGCTGTTTGTTTTTCAGACGAGAGATTAAGCAGTTATTGTCAGAGTTGGATGAAGAGAAGAAAATCCGGCTTCGGTTGCAGGTGGGTGGGTCCCTCAGAGCCCAGGCCGAGAGGCTCATTTGGGGGTGGGAGCAGCATCAGGGCTTTAATTTGTAGATACTTGTTACTTCTCGGCAGCTTTAGACACACTTCCTGTGACAGTTTTCGTAGAATTATGCAGGCTCACTTTACATCATTTCTGGGCTCTAGGGTCTTAGGAAAGGGAGACATCAGCCCCTAGTCGGGGGAGACATCAGTAAACCTGCCATCAGTTGGGAATCTCAGTTGGGCGTTACCTTAAACACCTGCTCTGTGGAAAGTTTTGCCAGTTTCCAGGAGGCATCGTTACAGTAACTGATAGAAGGCGTGGTTCTAAGGAGGCCCCCTGTGGCCAGCTGTCCACACTGGCTCTAGCTCTTCATTTCTCCCCAATGGCATGTCAGTCCCATTAGGACATCTGAGCTCTGTCCCCCTTTATTCTCTGATGCAGCCGTTTACCGTATGGCAGAGCTTGCGGGAGTTCAGCTTTGAAGCGCCTGGAACCCTGGGGGTTGCTGGGAGTGGGAGCCATGCTGCTTAAAGAAAGGATAGGACCTGCTCGTCATTACGTTAGGGGCACTCACAGACACCCTGGATCCAACCTGACAGTGCCAGATGGTCTGGCATTGACTCTGGCCAAGCAACTAGATTCATGAGTACATCTGAGCAACTTTGGATACTGGCACCCTGCCAGTGAGGATAGCCAGCGTTTCTCAGTGCCTTGAGCCTGTGTGCCTGCTCTTCAGGTGTGGGCCGCTTCTAGCATTGTAATCACCTCTTTGCCCAGGCATCATCTCACCTGTAAAATTGTCTGTTTGATTCTTGTATTCAGCCAAGTTGTTTGCCTTTCAGAGCGGAGAAGACCCACCAACCCCAATTGACTGTGTGGTTCTGTTTTCCTTTCTAGATGGAAGTTAATGACATAAAGAAAGCTCTTCAATCAAAATGAAAACTTGATCAATGAAACGTTGCATTATTCATTGTGAGTCGGAGACTCCAATTTTCCACCCCAGCCAAAATAACCTTGTGCCAAAAGATGAAAGGTTTGCCTCCACATGTCCCTGTTTGAAAGATTAGCACAAAAGTCTTGATAGCACAACACAAATTCCATCCAAGGGGAGAATCTTTCCCATGGCACAGCCCTGGGTCTGGCACTTCGACAGAGCAAATCGTGCTAAAGGCTTTTCTACCTTGAGATCTCATGTGAAACGAAAACTCAGGCAGTTTAGTCCATAGTGGTACTATTTTGATGATATTTTCCATGAATAAAATGTAATTTCCGGTTCTTCGTTTACAAGCTTTATAATTTTTGATTTTTTAATCGTGTTTTGTCACAGACCCCTCCAATGTTTGTACTACACATAAGTCAGGAGCGAGTGTCCCCTCACCCCATTTTTTTTTTGCTTCAGGCCGCAAGCTGCCTCGCTTGGTGTTCCCGGTTAGGAGTCTCTTACATATGCAGTTGTAGGTCCAACCCGTCCCTTTCCCCTGGCAACAAAGCCCAGCACCTTCAGATAAATCTTAGCTTCTCTATGATGGTATATTTACAAAAAGCGAAAGAGAAAAATCTGGTGTTTGCAATGATCTGTGCCTTCTTTTTATCACCCTCTGGATTGGAGCTTTTGTGATGCAGCTCCCATGATCCCCCAGAAGAAAAAAAAGTTTATCTAGCCACTTCGAGTCCACTAAAGGCCACTGTCCTCAGAGCTTCCCTTCCTATCACCAAAGGGCCGAAGAGGAGACAGCTGTGAAGTTGGGGGTGCTGGGTGGTACCAGCTGTGACTTTTATGTTCTCTTGGTTTTTGGTGGTTTATGAAACTAGAAATGTCACCCCTGCTTGATTTCTCACCTGCCAAGTTAAACCCCTGCCTCCTGCCCTTTGCACCTTTTGCGTGAACAGAATATGCATTATTAAAGCAAAAATAAATAAAGTGCAAACGAACATGAGGGGGGCCAGTTGTGTTATTTCCTGCACTGGCTTATCTGTGTGTGTGTCATCCTCTACAGATGTAGCCACAGAATGCCCTTGGCCTTGCTCTTGTAAGCCCTTCCCCAGGTCAGAGAGAATGGGGGGTGGAGAGGGGATCGTGCCGATGTGTTGCCCCCAGCTCTCTTCGCATTTATGGCATTGCTTTCTTCTTCCCAAGGAGCCCAGTGTTGGTCTGCTTTATCTCTAGCAAACGAACAGAAATCAACCTTAGGCTGTAATTGTTTGCTCACCCTTAGCCAAAAATAAGGGGCATACTGTACTGCAAGATTGTCAGGGGGGTGGGGGTAACCCTTAATGGTCCCCAAATATGTCTCTGTGTGTTTCCAAAAAGCTGCTTTGTTGGTTTTCTTGAGTTTTACACTGAAACTACTAAACATCAATAAATTTGCACAACTGCAATGAGTAGGAATTGGTTAACACAGAAGGAATAATGCTAAAAAAAAGTCACGTGGTGTTCTTGAGCATGGAAACTTACAAATCAATGTTTCTTTTCGCTGCCCGCCTCCCTTCCCACGTCTGCTTACCACCTTCCCGCCTACTGCACACGGGTCCTAGTGCCCATCTGCCATAGCACCCCTGCGACTGTTGCACATGCACCCTACGACACATGCCGCTGCAGGCTGGTGCTTCCCTCTGGGGGTGTGCAGAGCCCTAGCAGACCAGCTCCCAGCCCCTGACCTCCCCGTCTTCCTAGGCCGAGACGCTTCAGGGAAGGAAATGTCTAAGAAAGCAACCTGACACCCTTGAGTCCGAGGCCTGGCTAGACAGACTACCTTTTTCGGCAGCCTTGATCTCATCAGGGCTCAGGGTCATCAAGAATGTCACAATTTCCTGGACATTGTCCAGCATTGCCTTGCCCTTGACCATTTGAAACATTTTTAGTTTATACCTGAAGCTTTCAGAGATTTCCCACCACCTGATGGAGGACTGCAGATTGGAGTCTTGACGTTTAGATTTCTCGTTCACTGATCATGAAAATCTCCTTAACAGTAGTTTTGTATAATGTGTATACTGAGTAGGATTGTTAATAGGTCGAGGAGTTGGAGCTCCCTAGTTGGGAGGAGGTGGTGTGTCCTAGCTTCATTACTGACCCCCAGGCTAACCAGCCAGAGGATTATATATCTTGGAACTGGATGTGGCACCTAACTAGCCTCTGTCTTTACTTTGTAAAAGAGACCTGTTGAAAATATTGAAAAGCTTGGAAGTACCATTTTAAAAAAATTATTTCTCCTTCAGTATGGACTCTGCCAGGCTTCTCTTGGAAATGTTCCCCCCCCCCCCGCTTCATTTTCTGAAGTTGTATTTAGAAAAGTCTTATGTTGTGTAAAGAAGATGATTAAAATGAAATTTTGTGACAGTATTTTTGCTCTAAGTTGTCATGGTCCAAGAGGAATGATTTCTTGAAATACAAACCATTTTTTCTGTTTTACACAATTTGATTACTCTTCCAGAAATGTCTTCAGAAGACATGGAATACACTGCCTTCTCACCCGTCTTTCTCTTCTGTGTTAATGCATTAGAAGCTGCAGATGTGAATTTCATGTTTTAAATCTTTCAACTTTCCATTCACATTTCAGCAGAAAGTGCTAGTTAGGTATAATTTTTTTTATGTAAATACCATTAAATTATCACTATTTGAACAATTGTGTAAAGCCACCTTTCTTTCTTTATGCAAGCCCCCTAGGGAGCATACTAAAATACGTGTGATGTGTTATTTTCCTTCCCATAAAGACCGTCTGTGTCTGTCATCCATGTGTATCTTGGTTACTAATGGTGGTGTCTTATCTCCTTTCCTAACCAGCTCCTTTATGGGAAAACTGCAGGGTATAGAATCGGTTGTTCGTAGTGGCCAGGGTCTATGTAGTAATAATCCCCAGGTTCCTTAAATTCCTAGGCATTGTAGCCTGAGGGCATCATTGCCCCCTTCTTGTATTAGATTTGGTTTTAGCCCTCTAGTTATTTTAGCACAAATTAATGTCAAGATGTCTTAGCACCACGAATGCTTGGGGAAGATTTTCTCTGGTTTTGTATAAATGAAAACAGCAACAAAGCAATGCTTAAGCGAGTGATGAGTGTCCAGCATGGCAGCCTGAAGTGCCCTACAGAAAGAGGGCTTGAATGAAATTTAGGACTGAAGCCCAGGGAAGAAGATGGTACTGTGGCCTGTTCCTGATATTCGCTCCAATGAAGGAACACAATGGCCAAGGCCAAGAAAATTCTTTCCCAGCCAGAAAGAAATGTTTGTCAGTGATGTAAGAGAATGAGGTGACATCTCTAAAGGGGGCAAACCTTTCATGGCTTTCCTAGTTCTGTCCTTAAAGCTTGGTTCCCAACATGTAGAGAAGCCACATGAGAACCCTTGAAGTAGATGCCCGTCCCTGAGAGGTGGTTTTATTTGATGCATTTTTAACTCACTGCAGACAACTCTGTGTGCTTCTCATACTTGAGAATTTGGAATACACAGTAAGATGAGCAATTCCTTTTTCTTAGTGGAGACAGTAGGTGATACTTGAATTAAACAATAGAGCAAGGTGGTCTATTAGATTGTATCTACAATTTCCTGAGGAAAAGTAGGAAGAAAAAAAACTGATCAACAACTGAGTTTCCAGAGAACCAGCTTTGTAGACCTGTTTCAATGGCTGCTGTTGCTGTTAGGCGCTATTTGGATGATTTAGACTCAGGGCGACCCCATGTGACAGTGAACTTGTCCCCATAAGGTTTTCTAAACTGTAATCTTCACAGGAGCAGATTGCCAGGTCTTTCTCCAGCAGGCCGCTGGGTGGATTCAAAACCCTAACCTTTCAGTTAACAGCTAAGCATGAACAGTTATGCCCCCAGGACTCTCTTTAAATGGTGACAAATTAGGCCAATCTAACACCACCAGTTAAGTCTTGAATGCTTCCCCACCATCCTTAGAGAATATTACTTAGTTTTCCAGAAAACAGATGCACACATTTGTTGGCAAGCTCTGAGCAGTTTGGAGGAAAGGTGCCCCAGAAATGCAACTTGTCATTATAGTTTTTAGTAAAACTCCTAAGGGGTTAACAAATGAATTTTTAAACTAACCAAGCTGGCGAAGCCATCTTAAAGCCAAAACAGAAAAGCCACATACACAAAAACAGTGTTTACAAGGTTATTCCCCAAAAGCAGCGATACCTTAGGAGGAATTGAAGGGATTTTCTTCAAGCTTCCTGATTATTTCTCAGTCTCAATCAGAGACAACCAAGAGTTGGCCTGGGAGTGAGGCTCCATCTGAATGCTGAAGGGAAGTAGATGGATAGAGATTGAATATGTCTGTGAAATGTCACCGATCCTCTTGGGATAAGCACAGCATGCTTTGGAATCACAGAGGAGGAGTGTACCATCAATATTGAGAGTGGGGAGGTCAGGGGAGGAAGGGGATTTTAGGTTAACTCCAATTTTGTTCTGTTTTAAATAAAGCTATGGTGAACACTGTGGAGCAGAAACCCAAGTCCACATTTCCAATTTGCCCTTTAAATAATCCCTAGAGTTGAATTTACCAAGTCAAAGTGTAGGTATGAATTACTGGAGATATTTTAGTAAAAATCACCTTTGCCTGAGCTAACTTTCATTTGAATTAATATTAGCATACAATAGTGACTTGCCACCCTTCTGCCCCTGTATTGTACTGCCCGAGCCTCAGGTCCTATAGTTTTTCCACGGCAGTGGGTTTGATTTTTTTTAAACCTCTGGTAGGTGTCAGGTCTAAATTCCTTCTGGTCTCTGCTCAAATGACACCTTATCAGAGAGGCCTGTAACTGCCCCACCCCGTAACCCTAGCCTGCGTTACCCCACACTCCCCACTTCAGCACCTGGCTTCATTTTTTCTTACCTGCTGACACTCTTTGTATACCCTTTGTTGTCTATGTCCCCTCCCTAAAAGGAGCCACCATGAAGGTAGGGACTTTGTTTTCTTCCCAGCTGTAGCCCCAGCGTCTGGACCAGATGGATAGTAAGCACTGGATAAGTCCTTGACTGAACAGATGGATTGGTAATTGTGACTGAAACTAAATGTAATTTATTCTATAAATGTGAGCAGCTCACTTTTACCTTTACTAAAATTCTGGCAGAACATGGGAGCATTAGAGAAGTTTCATGACAAAAGAAAATGGATCTGAAGGAAGCCTTCAGAGGCACCTTGCTTGTACTGTGAGTCTCAGCCAACACCCAGATCCTGAGTACCTCTCACATCACCGTGGCTCTCGACAAGCCCATATCTCTGAGACTGTTAAAAGAGCCATAGCTACCTCTGTTTTAGGACATGAAGCATTTTTTTCTTAGTTTTACTCTGGAGAAAGGATGTTATCAAGATTGGGTGTATTGCTGCCATATTGTTGAAACCCTTGACACTTCGAGGTCTGCTATGGAAGTAAAAAGTAAGTGGGAGAAGTAGGTGAGTCCTGGCCTCCAAGAACTGTCACAGGGCTGTGGTTCCCAGCCTGGAAGCCAGGTAGAAATGCCAATTCACAGCACCCCCTCCATGCCACCAATCCACCGAATCAGACACTCCAGGGCTGGGGCCCAGCAGGCTGTGTTTTCCCAAGCCCTTTTAGGAGTGATTCTGATGCAGGCTCAAGTTTGAGAACTGCCACCAAGGAACGATGAACTCACTCCGAGTGAGTAGCGTGCACGGTAACTCACAGGTCTCTGTTCCAGAAATCTCTGACTGGACTGTGGCTGCAACAAAACAAGGTGCAATATCCAGAAACGATGCCCTAGTCTGTTAGGTTGAACCATACAAAACGGATAGCTTTGTGAGTCAAAAGTTGTTGAATAGGGCTTGCAGTTTCCACGTGGACAGCTGCAAAAGCCTCCTTCCCACCCTTACAATGAGAAGAAAGCTGGACAGACTGAAATAAACAGAAAACAGCGTTCACAGAGCAAATAGCCATTTCAGACTCTGGAGAGTCATGGGGCATGAGCGTTTGCTCACCAGGTGAAGCTGCCAGCCGCAGCAGAAAATTGGACAAATTGCCCAAGGCCAAGCATGGGCTAGCTACAGAGTGGGAACCTCCTGGCCACAGGTTTTTCCTCTAGGAACACTACCTGGCTCTCCCAAGGAGGATGGGAAAAAATCCAGGGAAAACTCTTGGTGCTGGCTGCAGGGGGGAAGAGACAATAGACATCACTGAGAAACCCACTCAGTCCCTTCTCCCTTAAGGGGCTGAAGGCTTCATCTCCAGGAGATGGGTACCATCTGCGGAAACTGGTGAAATACCATTACAGCTAGGGAAGGGAGCACCCCCTAACCCCAACCCTTCTCCCACCCCGACCCTCCCCCCTCCTCCGCCACTCTCCCCCGATCCCAGCTCGTCTCAGTTTAAAACAAAAAAGCCTTACACTGTATGGGAAAGGTCCTTGAATCCTCAGACTGAGAACACTGGTCGATATTTGCTGCAGTGAGAGAAGCCAATCAATGGGAGGGAGTCCTAGCCTTGGAAAAGGGGCAGGAGCAACTGTGAAGGCCACACCCCAAGACACAGGCCTGCTGGGACTCCAGTGAGTGAGATGTAGAGTAGTAGAGATAGATTGGGGCAAGGAGCACCGTCAGAGAGGCTGTTTCTGGAAAACAGCTCAGAAAGAAGCCCCAAAGCCAAGAGGAGGACAAAAAGGGTCACTAGAGCAATTTGAAGTCTCTGGAGCCCAGAGTACTAGCAACAACCGTCAGCACTGATTAACCACAGCAATGACAAACCACAACACAAAACAACACCTGCTTACATTAACTGAATCCCACACTGAAGCCTTACTTACCTCGGCATCTACTGCCTATGCAAAATACCTGATTTTCAACAAAAAATAAGGCACACCAAAAGATGAGAAAAATCAGTCTGAAAGGACAAAGCAATCATCAGAACCAGATACAGCTATAACACAGCTGTTGGAATTACCTAACAGGGAATTTTAAACAACTACAATGATTATGTTGAAGGCTTTAATGGAAAAGGTAGACAATGTGCAAAATTAGGTAGTTAATTTCAGATGAGATGGAAATTATATATACATATAAAAATGGAAATGCTAGAAATAAAAAACACAGTGACAGAAATTAAAAATGTCTTTGATTAACCTGAATATTTATATTTACTTGAATAAATAGCGTGGATAGCAAAGATAAAAAGAGAGTTGACATAAATCACCAAATCGAGAATGAAGCAGGGGGTTTCACTATAGATCCCACAGCCATTTAAAGGATGAGGGAATAAGGTAAACAGCTTTATAATCACAAACTCAACCTCTTAGAATGAACTAATTCCTTGAAAGCCAAAACCTACCAAAAATCAGCTAAGATAGAGTAGGTGTATCATTCTATTGCCATCAGGCATATTGAATTTGTAACAAAAAAAAAAAAAAAAAACTCTGAGAAAGAAATATCCAGATCCAGATGGTTTCTTTAAACCAAATATTTAAAGAAGTTAATAGTAATTTTACAGTTTTCCAGAAAACAGAATAACCAAGAAAACCAAGCCCTTTGCTGAGTTGATTCTGACTCATAATGACTCTATAGAACAGAGTAGAACTGCCCCACGGGTTTCCAAGGACCAGCTGGTGAATTCAAACTGCCGACCTTTTGGTTAGCAGCCCAATGCTGAAGCACTGGGCCACCAGGGCTCCCAAAATAGAGTAGGACAGAATATATCCGAAATCATTTTATGAGGCTAGCATCGTTCTGGTACCAAAACAAGGCAAAGACAGTACAAAAAATGAAAACAACAGATTCATGTTCTTCGTGAGCCTAGATGCAAAATAATTATAATGATAATTAAAAAAATAAAAACCCAACAACAACCCACCGCAAAATAGATAAATAATAGCAAATCGGATCCAGCAACCCCTGAGTCTCTCTCTCTGCATTATAGGCCAAGTGGTTTCCAAAACATGTACTTGGTAAGAGGTAAGGCTGTGATAAGAACAGAACAAGTGTTCAGCTAAACAGAGAAGACTAATCCAGCATTTTGCAATTTTTTTTTTTTTTTCATCAGTGGGGCTCAGGGAAGGTAGTAGTGGGGACATGGGGGAAGAAGGTGATGAAAAAAATGTTGGAAACACGCTGAGTGAAAGAAGCCTATCACGAAAGACCGTACAGCGTGTGATTCCATCTATATGAGCTGTCCAGAATCAAATAGGAAAATCCCTACAGGCATAATACAGATGTGTGGCTGCCTAGGTGGTGAGAAAGAGCCCGGCAGGTACAGTGGCTAAGTATCAACTGATAATGGAAGCTCTATGGTTTGAACCCATCAGGTGCTCTGCGGGAGAAAGACGTGGTGATCTGCTTCTGTGAAGATTACGGCATTGCCAACTTTATGGGGGCAGTTCTACTCTGGCCTGTAGGATCACCAGGAGTCAAAATTGGCTTGATGGCAACGTTTGTGCTTTGTTTTTTTAGGGGGTGGGGGCCTAACTCACGGGTACGGGGTTTCTGTTCCAGGCGGTGAAAATGTTCTGAAATTGATCGTGGCAATGGCTGCACGGCTCTGACTATACCACTGAGAAGAGCGCTTTAAATGGGTGAGAAGTGTGTATGTGAATTATGTCTCAATAAAGCTTTTTATTTTTAAGGACTTAGGACTTGTCCTGTGCATCCCTTCTTTTACATACAACGGTACTAGCTGCAGTGATGGCATTATAAAATATTTGGGTCTGAATAGTAAGGCGGGTACAAGGGAAAGACCCGGATGGAAAAGACCTGGGTGGAGTCACAGCTTTCATAGGCCGAGCAGGCCGCGCACTTGGTTTGCAACTGATCTATCCAGGTGCTCCGTCGTGGTCATGATGAAGGTCAGGGTAAGCTGACCCAGACTCAGGAGGACCATGAGTTTGGCAATGGCACCGAAAAAACCCACCCATCGCCATCGAGTCAATTCTGACTCACAGTGACCCAATATGACAAAGAACTGCCCCCAGAGTTTCCAAGGAGCGCCTGGCGGATTGAAATCACCAACATTTTAGCCAGCAGACATAGTTTGTAACTGTTATGTCACCAGTGGTGCCCAACTTCACAAAATCAACCCAAACCCGCTGCTGTCAGGTCATTTTCAACTCAAGGTGACCCTATAGACAGAGTAGGACTCCCCCACAGAGTTTCCAAAGAGTGCCTGGTGGACTTGAACTGGCAACCTTCTGGTTAGCAGCCACAACTCTCAGCTCTTAAACACTACATCACTATGGTTTTCATAAAAATCAGAGGCACTTTAAATAAAGCAAAAACGAACAAAAAAGCCACTGCCATCGGGTCAATTCGGACACATAGCAACCCTGTGGGACAAAGTAGGGCTGCCCCATACAGATTTCAAGGAGCTCCTGGCAGATTGGTACTCCCAGCTTTTTGGTTAGCAGATGTAGACCTTAACCACTACGCCACCAAGGTTTAGCACTTTAAGTTTAGTGCCTGCTAATCCTGAAGTCTGCGTTTGGCTTGGAAATAAATATATCCAAAGAGCACTGGAAAAGAGTTGCATCCTGTATAAAGTAGGGAGCAACTTGCTCTCTCAAAAAGCCTCAAATTGTCTTGAGAAAAAGAAAAACCAAATCCAGTGCTGTGAAGTCGATTCCGACTCATAGCGATCCTATAGTACAGAGTAGAACTGCTCTGTAGAGTTTCTAAGGAGCGCCTGGTGGATTAGAACTGCCGACCTTTTGGTTAGCAGACATGGCATCTAACCACTATGCTACCAGTATTTCCAGAGGAAAAGAAAAGGGGAATTGAAAAACAAAAAAACCAGAGCTAGCAAGCCGGTGATTAGAGTTCCTCGTGGAGGGATCGCGCTAGGCGCTTCTGGGAAGAGGCGGTAGGGGGCACCCTCCCACTCCTGCCCCGCGTCCCGCCAGACCACCCACGGACTTACCCAAGGTTCCCGCGCCCGCCAAATCCCGCGGCATTCACAGAGTGCTGAGGCAGCAGCAGCGCCAGACGTCTAGTGAGAAGCGAGTGGCGTGCGTCGCTGTTCGCCCTTCTCCGCGTCCCAGCGCCACTACTGTGCGTAGAGCTGGTGCAGACTGCAGATTGTGGCTTCTTTGAGTAGAGGAGGCCAGAGAGAAGCGTGTCCACAGCAGGAGAGCATGGAGAGAGGCGGGCCAGCCCTGGCAAGGGCGCCGGCTGAGGAGCCTCGGTGCCAGCTGCCGCCTGCAGCTGAAGGCGCAACGGCGCCGGAGACCGGGGACGCGACGGCGCCGGAGACCGGGGACGCGACGGCGCCGGAGACCCGGGACGCGACGGCGCCGGAGACCCGGGACGCGACGGCGCCGGAGACCCGGGACGCGACGGCGCCGGAGACCCGGGACGCGACGGCGCCGGAGACCCGGGACGCGATGGCGCCGGAGACCCGGGTCCAGACGGCTGTGGGAGCTAGCGGGCTGCTGCGCGTTTTGCACCTCGCGTATGTCTGTGGAAAGAGTCCTGCAGAAGAGCCTGAGGCGGGAGCACGGCAGTGCCTGCAGTGGGCCTGTGAAGCCGAGGGCGACCAGCTGGCTTCTGTGCCCTTCAGAGAGCTTGACGTCGGTGACAAGGCGGCCGTCCTGGACGCCTTCTACGACGCGGGTGAGGATGGCCCCCTACCCGCTTCCAACTGGCCTGGCCCCTCACCCTCGCGTGCTCCCGGCACCATGCCCTCCTTCCTTCCTGGCCCTAGCCCCTTCCCGCTCCTCATGCCCCTGACTTTTACCACTGGGTCCCCAAACTTTTAGCGAGGTTAGGCTAAATAGCATTGAAACTTTTTACAGATAACATGAACCCTCTGGTACTGAGACCCTTTATTCTTAAGATTCCCCACAACCTATAACCTAGACGGCGAGGAGGGACGGGGGGGGAGGGTGAGTTCTTCTCTCTAAAAAATTCAGAGTTCTTTTCCGCGCTTGAATTTCCGTCCGCGCTATCCATGGACGGCATGCTGGGTGTGTTTTACCTCAGAATGCACGAGTATTTGGGAGTACCCTACTCTAGAGCAGTCAGTTTAGGGCCTCTAGCATTTCTGAAGGGTGAGCACTAGATGTCTGGGGTCACTGTGATGCGAGTGCCATAAAGAATCCTGTCCTGGAGAGGGAAAGAAGTTTTTGCTTAAGTGGCATACTAATACAATCTTAAAATCAGTACTTTTGGGGGTTAAGAACTTCTCCAAGCCAACTAGTTGTGGATTCCTGTTGCCTCTTGAGTTTTCTGTGTAAAAAAAACTCCTGGGACTTGAGTGCTGTGCACAAGCTTGTGTGTATTAAGGGGAGTCTTGTGCCTCAGTTTCTCAAAAGTAAGAGCCCCTACCCGGACTCTTAAAAGCCTGTGAGAAGATAAACGGGGTGTTGGGTTTACCCTGGTCACCCTGTTCCCTAATAGCCAAGCCAAGGCCAGCCGTGTGCCGTCGAGTCGGATCCGACTCATGGTGACCTAATAGTGTGGTAAATTTATGGGGATCCTTTTTTGCCCAATGGCAGCCGGGCTTGTTTTTCTGGCGGGCAAATTGTTGCCTCCCGGAAGCGAGTGTTGGGGGGAAGTGGAGGGAGGGGGGGTGAAGGGGGGTGAGGGAGGGCAGGGGGTGCGAGGGAGGGAGGGGCGGCGAGGGAGGGCGGGGCGGCGAGGGAGGGCGGGGCGGCGAGGGAGGGCGGGGCGGCGAGGGAGGGCGGGGCGGCGAGGGAGGGCGGGGCGGCGAGGGAGGGCGGGGCGGCGAGGGAGGGCTGTGGTGGTGGCGGCGGCGCCATTTGTTTGAAACCAGAAAGGTGCCGCTGTTAGGCGCCATGGAAAGGCGATTCATGGCGACCCTGTGTGTCACAGAGTAGAACTGCACCCAGTGTTTTCTAGTCTGTAGCTTTTAGGAAGCTACCCTCTTTTAACTTTTCTGGTCACTCTAAGTCTCATCTTGACTGGGGGAAAAACCTGACCACGGTTGCTGTTGAGTCAATTTCGACTCCCAGTAAACTTATAGGCCCCATAGTTTCCAAGCAACGCCTGGTAGATTTGAACAGCAGGCTTTTTCATTAGCAGCCATAACTCTTAACTACTAGGCCAGCAAATTTCCCGCCTTTTTCACTATGCAGCCGATTAGAAGGTTGGCCAGGGTCCCACCCTCAACTTGGGCAGCTGGTTTCCTGATTTGTATTTATTCCTCCTCATGAGCGGAAATGTTGCCTTTGGACTCGGGCACAGCTGTAATCTCTGTGTGCCAACTCTAGAAACATTCTTGGGCATGTGGCTGGGGCTGCGTGGTTCCCGCTTAAAGGTTCCCGTGCAAAGTTCCGGTGCAAGGTTCTGGTGCAAGTTTCAGGCGAGGGGCTGGAGATGATTGGACCGTAGCTTTGTGAGCTTTCGACGGCACTTGGCTTGGCTTGTGAGCTGATTGGATGATAATTCTTTGAGCTGATTGGATGGTAGCCCTGTGAGCTGATTGGTTGGTAATTCTTTGAACTGATTGGATGGTAATTCTTTGAGCTGATTGGATGGTAGCCCTGCAAGCTGATTGGATGGTAGCCCTGCAAGCTGATTGGATGGTAGCCGTGTGAGCTGATTGGGGAGTAGTCCTGCAAGCTGATTGGGTGTGAAGATATGCACAAGAACCTCAGGCTTGCAATCCCACAACTACAGCACACACATTGCCTTTTCTGTCTCTGAGTTCAAGCTGCCTAGAATTTTTGGTTGCACCAGGTACTTCCTTATATTGACCTTGACCTAATCTTAAATAGTTCCCTAGGTGATACAAGTGTTCTAACATGCTCAGCCATGAACCCTCAAGTTTGCCCACAGGTGCCTCAGAAGAAAGGCCTGACAATTTACTTCAAAAAATCAGCCATTGAAAACCCTATCGGACACAGTTCTACTCTTAACACACATGGGGGTCGCCATGAGTTGGAACTGACTCCATGGCCACTGTTTTTTGGGTCTTTGTTTATGTTTTGTAATAAACCCCAAGAAACCAAACCCAATTCTGACTTATAGCGACCCTATATGACAGGGTATGGACTGCCACATAGAGTTTCCAAGGAGTGCCTGGAAGATTCAGACTACTGAGCTTTTAATTAGCAGCTGTAGCACTTCATCACTATGGCAGTTTGAAACCACCAGGCACTCCTTGGACACTCTATGGAGCAGTTCTACTCTGTCCTGTAGGGTCACTGTGAATTGGAATTGACTTAATGGCAGTGAGATTTTTTCTTTCTTTCTTTTTGCTAATATGTTATTCTAATTATTATGTGCTCAACTCCAGTAAGTTTATGGATTAGACAGATGACCCCTACCCCTAGTTTCCTGGTTTTTGTCTTTCACAGCTTTGTGGCCTCCACTAAAAAGATACAAAAATGTCACTTTTGCTTCTTGGTGAAAGTTCGAGAACCATATAATGACCATTAATACTTTGTCAGATATCCAGATGATTAGAAACACTGGTGGGTAGTGGTGATTAGAAACGCTGGTGGGTAGTGGTTAACCCCGTGGCTGCTAACCAAAGGTTGGCAGTTCAAATCCACCAGGCATTCCTCGGAAGCTCTGTAGGGCAGTTATCCTGTGTCTCTAGGGTTGCTGTGAGTTGGAATCAACTTGACATGAGTGTGTTTGGTTTTCGATTTAACCACATTAAATTAGTTAAGATTTAATAAGGTAAAAATTCAGTTCCTTAGTCACACTAGCCATGTTACAAGTACTCAGTAGCCTTGAGGAGGATGCTGTCTGAGACCACTTTTCTGCTGCTTGTTTTACTGGAAAATATTGACGTTTTCCTTCTCTGTCAGGTTCCCACCTTATGCAGATTTCAGCTTTTGCATGTCTTACTGTACTTTATATATAGACTAATCATGTTTTTGCACTTTTATTTCATTAAAAAATGGCATTAAATATAAATCAGTAAGTTGTAAATAAGGCCACATTCTCAGCACTTTCAAGAAGGAAGGGTTTTTTTGTTTTTTATTCTTACTACCTTTCTTCAGCAGTTCATGGGGTAATTTGAATCTAATTGTTGCACGAAAGACAAGTCAAAATCACTCGAACACTGATGATTATTAGAGGAAGGGCATTTTATTCACATACTGGCAAAGCCCTGGTGGATTCTAGGCCCCAAATGGCTTAGGTCCCCGAGTTTCTTTCTTTCTTCCTTTCTTTTTATAAGTTTTGCACAGAGTACAGACAAAGGAATTTCCATACAGTTTCCTTACTGTCATTAGCAGGTTTACAGATTTTTGTATTGCTTTACTTTTGGCACCAGCAAACTTACAGAGGTAAAGATAAGCATTTGTCTCGAGTTACAGGAAGAGAAGTTCTTCTTTTATAAGTTCCTATGGGTTGGGTCACCATGGGGTTTGCTCTGTGGGAGGGTCATCCTTGAGCTGTCTCAGAAGCCTGTGGCATATCATTTTAAATTGTAACTTTTCAGGCCTTCCTCTGTCATTCCCCCCTTTGAGACCCCATATATATATCTTTTTAATTTAGGGTCTCATTATTTACCTGTTCTTGTAGGAGCTGGTAATATTTTATATAAAGCATATGTGAGGTTGCTTTTTTATTAACATCTGTCTTAATTGTAGACTGTATGGTTCTTATTGTTTCTTGTGCCCATATGGCGGGTCCATAGTACTGAATTATTCTCTTTGGAGGCCATTCATTATCTTTCCGATTTCCTGTTTGGATCTCCCTCCTCTGGCAAGGCAGAGAGGCAGTGATAGCACAGCCAAGTAACTCTCTAGTTTTAAGGGGTGGCAAGAAGAAAGAAGACCTGTATTATTGCCCTTCCAAGTAGTCCACCACACACACGACCACCACTGGCATTCTATATCACACAACAGGGAGGTTGGGAATATGTATTTATGTTCTTTCATGTATTTCTTTTGCCAATTAAGGGAACCACAGGTGCCTAGGCCTGTAGAATGGCTTATAACAGTACAGCCATCAAACTTTAAGATTACCTGGTTGGGATTTTCTTTTACTTTAGCTTGGGCTACTACAGGTTCCTCCCTAGATAAAACCCATCCTTTTCTCTGTCTTATTTTAAATACCGCAGTTGTTGGGGGGGGCTCAGTGGGATTGTAACATATGTATGGGCCCTTATCCTCTCCAGGATCACATATAGAGTATTGAGTCTGATTATGAGTGCATGTCCCTTTGCAAGTCCCTTTACTTTTATAAAAACTATAAAACAGTAACATGGTTGTCGTATTTTGTCCCACTTTAGTAGTGTGAATACACAGATCACATTCCTCTTTTCCTCCTCCCAAGGTCCAAAGTCCAGTTGAGATAAGTCCCGCGATGGACATCTTCAGGCTTTGGCTGTGTATAGACCAGTCAGCTCCCAGGTTGTGGCCAGGGCAAGACATGTTGCTGGACTTCTCAATGTCACTTTGCAGGGGTCGTTTGGGTTGATTTCTGCCTCCCACTGAGGTGGAAACACCTTCTTTAGCCTGCTGTGATGGATTTAGGTGGGGATTCCTTCCACCTTCGCTGCCATGGGTGTGGTCAGGATGACGGTGTAGGGGCCTTTCCATTTGGGCTTGAGTGGCACTAGACTCCAATCTTTAATCCAGACCTGGTTTCCTGGAGAGAAAGGGTGAACAGGCCCAAAAAGGCTAGCAGGAACCCGATGAGTTACCCAGGTGGAAATCTCTTTGGTTATCTTCCCCATAGCCTCTGTCTTTGCAACTCAGTCTCTCCCGGCTCCTTGAGGGTCCCTGGCAGATTTCGGAGGATAGGTAGAGGCCTGTTATACATTATCTCATAAGGGAAATATTCTGTCTTCTTAGAAGGAGTGCACCTGATCTTAAACAAAACTGACAGTAAAGCTTGTACCCAACTAAGTTTCACCTTCCGACAGAGTTTATTAATTCTTGCTTTTAGGGTTCTGTTTCTGTGCTCTACCCTGCTTGAGCTCTGAGGCCTATATGCTGTATGTAGTTTCCAGGTGATGTTCAAGGCCTTGGCTGTCTTCTGTACTATTTCCACTACAAAGCCTGGGCCATCATCAGACCCAATCTGAAGTGGAAGCCCATATCAAGAGATAATTTCTCTGAGCAACACCCTCACTATGTTGTGAGCTTTTTCTGTTCTGGTGGGGAATGTTTCCACCCATTCCAAGTATGTGCAGACTAGTACTAGTAGATACCCTGTTTTCTCTACATCGAGGCAGTTCAGTATAGTCCACCTGCATGTCCTCAAAAGGGGCCGTTACGTAGGATTGAATTTTTGGTGGCAGCAATGGTCCCTGTTTAGCATTGTGCTGGCTGAAAGTTACACAACGTTGGCTGACTTTCTTAGCTAGAGTGGCCAACAGGGAAATATAAAAGTATCTCCCCAGCAATTTCTCAGTCTTTTCTCACCTCAAGTGGGTGGCCTCATGTGTGGCAAGGACTACTGGTGGCCCTAGGAGATCGGGAACTACAATTCTCCCATCTGGCAGCTTTTTTCATTCTCCTCTGACTTTTTTGGCTCTTTTTCTTTTACTTTCTCTTTACCTTTACTTCACTTTCCTACTCTTCCTTTGTTTCTCTGCTGTTTTTACTTTCCTAATCTTCATTCTTCTTTTATTTTTTCTTTATCTTTCCTTTACTTCTTCAGTCTGTCTTTCTTTTTTTTAATGGAAATGTCCCAACAACTGTGACTCCATCAGACACAAAAGCAGCTCTTTTACTTCTGGGTTTTAGTCTAAGTTAATAATTATGCAGTCCCTGTTGGAGAATAGACCCATTAGGTAAATTAAGATAAAGAAGGTGGCTATTGTGTCTAAAAGCCAAGCCAAGTGCTATCGAGTTGGATCCGACTCATGGCTACAAATTTAACTTTTTCCTTCCACGTCGAGTGTAACCCTTAGCTCTCTGATGTGTGGCCAGGAGGCAGATGGGCCTCGGGACTCCCATTAGTGGTCAGTTTCTTAGGCGCCCTTCTGAGCAAGTCCAGGAGGGCCTGTTGGTCTGGGCCTTCATTGCAGAGGCCTACTGAACATCTTTCTGTGAGATGTTCAGGACATTATGCCTTAAAATGGCCTTATTTTTGATAGCACCTGTAATGACGGGGATTCACATTCGCTGGCTAGTGAGGTGTTGTAAGTCTTGAACACTGACTGGGTTACCTGAGGTGGCAGCCAATAATAGCCTTAATATCTACTCTTTTTGTCACCAAATTTTTGATTAAACACTTGAAGGGTCTCCTCTACCAATTGGGAGAGTGGGGTCTGAGGTACTGTTTTAAGTTGTATAATCTTTGTTTTTTGTCTGATGTGGACCAGGGTAAAAATATATGGCTGTAACAGCCTTTCTTTATATTCAAAACTGACACCAGCATTTTTTTTTTTTAACTTGGTGAGTCCGTCGGGGTAAAACCTCAGAGTAAAACTGCTGTCTCTTTTTCTCCAGGTCTACAGCTGAGAACTGGTCCTTTATCTTTTCTAATGTAAATTTCTCAGGTCTCCTCCTTGATGGGGTGTGGGAGGACTATAAAGCTGTAAACTGAGGCTCTTTTCCCGTTTTGTTCCTTATAGCAAACAGTTTAGTGGCATAGGAAAACAGTCTCTCTCTCTAAATTAAATGTTATTAAGTTTTTGGAATTTCAGGCATTATACGAAGAGAGAAATATTAACGATATCAAGCCAGCCATCTCAAATAATGATGTGAGATAAATTCATAATCAAGTTAGCAATTAAACCATAGCAGACACAATATTTAACCAAGGTTTTTTTTTTCAGATAGCAGTTAGAGAAATGGCAAAATTATGACTTAACACTATATATTTGTTAGAAAACATGAGGCAAAAATACAGGAGGAAACAACAACACAAATTTCAACCCATGAAAACTAGGCACCCAATTTTAACTCATGTCGTACAACACATTAAATAAGATTCTTTTTACCTCTTTCTTTATTACTTTCCATGTAGCTTCAGAGCTGTCAGGAGCCTGCCACAGGTTGACACAAAACAACACCAAAGTTCAATGTTTAAAAGTAAGAAGACCTTAGCTTCTCTCCGTTAAGTCCTGTGGCATGACTTGCCGACTTAGGGAACCTTATTTCAGTGAGAGATCAAATCTTTTCCCTTAAGAGAGATTATACAAGAAACAAATTTATCGTTTAATCTCTTATTAACAAACCCCTATAATTCCTTTAACAGCAAAGAACTCAATAAGGCTTACTTTTTGTTGTCTGAGAAACAAACAGTATATAATTTACATTACATTAGATGTTTATTTAGTTCAATTACGCTTAAAGTCCAAGGCTGAGATAAAGCTAGTTAACTCTTAAAGTTTTATCAGCTGGCCCTCAGAAATTACCTCTTTCAGACCTTCCAGACAAATCTCAGAAGTTTCCATTTATGATGATTAAAGCAGTAAGTTTTACCTGTTTTTTTATTTTATTTTATTTTTATTTAACATAACTGAGTGAAAATGTACATTCATGTATAAATTTACATGCCCACCTATATGCAGCTTCCACTGCTCTCCCTGTCTGGTGACTGCACACTATTCCTCTCTGCTCCATATGTGTCTCATTCTCCCAACAGCCTCCTTTCCCCTCCTCTCCACCCACTCACCTTCCTCCAGCCAGAGGTCAGCAGGATGATATCCTATAGATGTATAGAACCATAAAGTGCTTCCAATATATGGTCACTCTGCATTGCCAAGTCCAATCCATTCCTGTCCAAAGAGTGGACCTTTGTTATAATTTATGGGAAAGGGCAGCATCAGGGCCTGGGGCCATGCTCTCAGAGGAATCCCAAAACCGCTGGACCATCAATTGAGGTCTTTTAGTGGAGATCTCAGGATGCACCCCTTTTTATTCTTATGTTGCCAGTGAGACTCCTCTCTGTGAGCTCCATCGTGGCTATCACTGGTGGTGGCCGGGCACCATCCGGTTCTTCCGGTCCCAAGTCGATGTAGGCACCCACTCTTGTGGGTCTCTCTGTCTTCTCGGTTGTCTTTACTGCATGTCATTTTGGTCCTCGGTGAGCATCCATTCCTGCTGAGTTGGGACCATTTGCTGTGTCCTTGGATGGCAGCTTGGCAGCTTTTACAACCCCAGATGCCACTCACCAATGTGGGGTGCAGAGAGCTCTCTTAGCAAAATGCTAGTTGTGCCAATTGGCCTGGAATTCGCCTAAGAGTATGGTCCCCCACACCTCCACCCCAGCTACTCTATCCTTGCAGTATTGAGTTAAGATGGAAGGAGTACTCAAGTTATGCTGAAGTCCACTTAATGTTGTTCTTGTTTCTAATGTGTGCTATCACTGCTTTCTCCCAACTAGATTTCTAGTAGCTATCTAAACTAAACCCTCCCACCTTACCTATTTTTTTTTTAATGCCATAAAGTTATAAAGCATGTCATATACACACATCAGCTTAACTTCAGAATTTTTCTTATTAGCACCATGTATATACAGGGAGACACACATGCAGAGAGACGCTAAATCAGGATCTGAGGCAATGGAGATAGTTTTGGCTGTTTTAACTTCTTTGATAGCCCCAGTGTCATTTGTGTGCACACACATTTACACAGCCAATTTAGAGCTTATTTGTTAATAACAAATTAAGTTTCATAATGGTACCACAATTTTTAGAATCATTAACAGGTCACACCTGATAGCACAAAATTTAAAGATGTTTTTTACTCAGTAGATTTCTCTTCTAGTCTGCCCCAGGCCAATAAATTAAACTATGGAGACAGTACACAGAAGTGCCCCATCTCAGGCAGAGGCGGGGTTGTGCGCTCCTCCAGGCAGAGTGCAGCTCCATGGACCCATGGCTGGCAGGTCCCTACAGTGCATGACAGTCAGGAACCATGCTCCCTTTTCCCTTCTTTGGGAGGTTTTTTGGTTTCTGGGAGGCCGTTCAGCCTGCCAGCTCTCCTCAAGCTCCAGGTCGAACCCCCTTCCCCAGTCACACTCCAGAGTGCCATGGGGAGGGGAGGGACTTCTGGTAGGTAGGACTTCTGCTTCCTTTAGCAAGGGGATTGCCACCTCCTCTCAGGGTCGTTCACAGCCACCCAGGGGCCTCAGGAAGCACTTAGCTGTCCCACGTGGCCTCTCCCTCCCGGAGACTACTTGTCTCTGGCTAACAGGCATCGGGAAACATTCGGCTTTCTTGCGTGGCCCCTCTCTTCCAGAGACTTCTTGCCCCAGGCTAGCATGCACCTGCCCCACTCATCACTAGGACACCCTCCGCTCCCCCTTTGCCTCTTCTTCTTTTGTCTCTTTTCTCTGTTCCCGCCCTGAAACTCCTGCCAGAGCCAAGGGGAGGAGATGGGAAAATGAGCCTCTAGGTTAAGCCATGAGAGCAGCCTCAGTGGAGCAAGGGGAGGGGGAGCATGCCGCCAGTGCAGAGCTTCTCACTGGGACGCTGGCTGGACACCCTCGTGGGTGGCTCTAGGCAGAGCACTTCTCTGTCCTAGCCACTAACACTCAAACACACACACTTTCAACCTTTATCTTACCCTAGGGAATTCTCAGTTTCCCTCTTTTAGTGGTACTAAGGAGATGCCGGGAGGTGGTCAATCTCCCCTTCTGCCCCCATGGGCAAAACCTTTTCCAAGTTACACCTTATACCCAGGCAGCCTCAGTTTCCCATTCAAGCACTCCTCACAGTGCAACTCCAAATGGTACTTGGGAGGTGACCAAGTTCCCCTTCTGCCTGTGGGGCAAGCTCTTACCTAGACGGATCTTACCGTGATTTAGGCGCCTCCCAGTGTCAATTAGATGTTTCTCAATGTCTCCCCGATTCCATTTCCTCTTGGTGTTCAGCTCCTCGAGAACTCTCCATGGGTGTCCCGTCCTCAGCCCCGCCAAGGTGACCACACAGAGGGACAAATTAGCTGCCCCTAGTGTGCTTAGCAGCCCACTTTGCCCAGGCTGATGCTGGTTCCCTTCATGAGCTCTCAGAGGATTGGCAGAAGTTACCAAGTGAGTCAGCTCTCTGCAAGTAGACTCGTTTCCTGGCCAATGCACCACAAATGTTGCAGGAAAGACAAGTAAGTCCCCGGAGAGCAGACATCACTCGAACACTGATGATTATTAGAGGAAGGACATTTTATTCACATACCAGTGGATCTTTGGTGGAGTCTAGTCCCCAAATGGCTGCGGTCCCCAAGTTTCTTTCTTCCTTTCTTTGTATAAGTTTTGCACAGAGTACAGACAAAGGAATTTCTGTAGTCTCCTTATTGGCATTAGGTTTACAGATTTTTGTATTGCTTTTCTATTGGCACCAGCAAACTTACAGAGGTAAAGATAAGCATTTGTCTCAAGTTACAGGAAGAGAAGTTCTTCTTTCATAAATTCCTACAGGTTGGGTCATCATGGTTGGGGGAGCTCTGTGGGAGGGTCATCCTTGAGCTCTCTGAGAAGCCTGTGGCATCTCAGTTTAAATTGTAACTTTTCAGGCCTTCCTCTCTCAAAATCACCTCTCACTTCTGCTTTGTGGAAAAGACTGATGGGAGAAATACAAATTTCAGTAACTCACCTTTGGTGAGGCTCTGGAATTCAGTAAACATGTAGATTAAATAGGCAGATGATCTCTTCCCTGACAGTGTTCTCACCTCTTTGCAGATATTGCCGTGGTGGACATGAGTGATGTCTCCCAACATCCTTGTCTCTTCTACCATCTTGGAGTCCGGGAAAGCTTCGAAATGGGCAATAATGTGATCCTGTACCATGACACTGATGCCGACATTGCTGTCTCACTGAAAGTAAGGACTGTTAATTCACTTTATCCTGATTTACTGCATTTTGGGGAAGCAGAATTAATCTTCAGTTAAATGTAACTGGAGCAGATGAGAATGGGAGGAAAAAACATAGATTTCCTTATGTAATCCCTTCCTTCCCACCATAGGTTCTAGCTCAGCAGACCACTTCCTGGCCACTGCGGGTGCCTGTGTGCTACATGCTTACATTTGTAGCTAACTTGGCATTTCTAAACTTGTAAGGAAGCGAAAGCAAAATTCCTGTAGTTTCCCGTTGAAGCAAGCATACCTCTGTGAGTCCCTTGATGAACAATTTGGTCTAAACCTGCATATGAAAGGAAAAAAATTCACTTGATTAATAATGTGAAAACATTTAACAATTGCTGAAATGGATCAAAAACTTTTAACATTGACAGAATCATATTTAATCTGTTACTTGCCCTCAGTCTAAAGCAATGTGAGACTGAAACCGTGTTTCTACACAGCTCAGGGATTGTGGAGAACTTTTAAAGTGTGTTTTTGCAAGTTCGATACAGCTTTTTGGGGGGATACTATAGCATTTATGCTATAGTATAACATGTAAATGTCTTAAGTGAGTTATTCCCAAATTCAGCTAAGATGAATGTTGTTGAATAGCTTTGCATTGGCCAGAAACTCCTGGTCTGTGTCAAGTCATTTTAGGAATAAAAAATTAGTTTTGTTTACAGCATTGCTCCCAACCCTGCCTGCACTTTAGAATCACTTGGAGAGTGTGTAAATATCCCAATACTTAGGCTGCTCCCCAGCCCAATTAAATCAGAGTCTCTGGCAGTGGAACCTGGGCACTGGGATTTTTTAACCTCACAGTATGCAGTCAGCTATGAGACCCAATAGTTAAAGTAGTTGGCCTTCGTGGACAGCATTTCTCAGTGTCCAGCTTCCTCACTATTAAAAAACACTCACATTTAAATAGCATAATTTTATGATGCCAGCTTGGGATGTTTTTTTCTTGAGAGTGAATGTTAGCCAGACTATTTGTTCTGTAATGACATGAGATTTTTTGCTGGTAGAATAGCACCTGTCTGACATGCATAACTTGTATGTTCTATACATGACATATACTTTACATAGAAGTGTAAAACTGCAATTACAGCACAGTGTTACATTGGAAGAAGTAATTCATATGAAAGCTAAGTTTTCTTAGGGCTGCTGTTAGCAAATTACCACAAACTGGGTGGCTTAAAACAGCAGAAATTTATACTTTCACAGTTCTGGAGGCTAAAAGTTCAAAATCAAGGTATTGGGGTAGCTAGCTGCTTCTGGAGGGAGAATCAGTCCATGTCTCTCTCCTAAGTTCTGGTGGCAGTCCTTGGTGTTCTTTGTCTCGTAGATGCATCACTCCATCTTCACATCACCTTCTCCTCTGCGTGTGTCTGTGTCCAATTCCTCCTTCCTTTCCCTTATAAAAATACCAGTCATCTGATTTAGGGACAATCCTAATGCAGTGTGATGTCATGTTAGCTACTTACATCTGCAGGGATCCTGTCCAAGCAAGATCACCTTCTGAGGTTCCTGTTCCCATTACTGGCAAGTCAGTTCTGACTCAGCAATTCTATAGGACAGAGCAGAATTGCCCAATAGAGTTTCCAAGAAGCTCCTGGCAGAGTTGAACTGGTGATCTTTTGGTTAGCAGCTGTGGCACTTAACAACTACACTACCAGGATTTCTTCTGAGTTTCCAGGGGATTGGAATTTTGGGGAACATTAGTCAACCCATTGAAAACAGTGAAAGAAGAAACTTGTATTGTTTCATTTTAAACTGTAGAACAGTGTCCTAAAAGGCTATAAGTGAATCTATATTACTAAAGTATTTAGGTATTGTTTTTTTTTCTTTGCCTGATTTTCATGAAAGTAGTTATAAATACCTGCAACTTAAAAAATATGAAGGTATAGCTTATTATGGATTGAATTGTGTCCCCCCAAAATATATGCTGAAATCTTAACCCCCATACCTGTGGAAGAGTCCTGAAGGTGCAGTAGTTAAGAGATTGGCTGCTAACTGAAAGATCGGCAGTTCAAATCCACCAGCTGCTCCTTGGAAACCCTATAAGACAGTTCTGTTCTGTTCTATAGGGTCACTATGAGTCGGAATCAACTTGTTGGCAGTGGATTTGGTTTAGTATTTTGGGTACCCCTGGATGTGATCTTGTTTTAAAATACAGTTTTCATGTTAATGAGGTTATGCCAGAGTAGGCCAGGTACTGTCTTGGTCATCTAGTGTTGCTTTAACAGAAATACCACAAGTGTATACCGTAAAGATACCATAAAAAAGAGAAATTTTATTCTGTCAGTCTAGTAGGCTAAAAGTCCAGATTAAGAGTGTCAGCTCCATGGGGAGGCTTTATCTGCTGGTTCTGGAGGAAGGTCCTTGGCATCAGTCTTCCCCTGAACTGCGAATTACTGAGCCGCAGGGTCTCTGGTCCTTGCGCTCTGCTCGCAGCACTGCTTTCCTGGTAGTTATGAGGTCTCTAACTCTGCTTGCCTCCCTTTCCTTTATATCCCAAGAGACTGCCTCAAAGCACAATATGGTCCCACTCCACCAACACAACTGCTGCCCATCCTCCCTCATGAACATCATAGAGGCAGGGTTTACAACATAAAGGAACATCACACCATACCAGGAATCAAGACCCGGCCAAATAATACACATTTTTGGGGAGACACAGTACAATCTATGACAAGCTATGACAAGCACGTACACTAATTCTGTCTGAGTGGTGTCTTATAAAATGTAGGACAGACACAGACATGGTGAGATGCCATGTGACCTTGCAGGCAAATACATAAGCAGCAAAGAAAAACCACGATTGTCAGCAGCTGTCAGAAACTAGAGGAGAGGCCCACAGAAGAAATCAATACCACTAAGATCCTGATTGGGTGTTTTAGCCTCTACAGCTATGAGAAATTAAATTTCTATACTTTTAAGCCCTTCACTTTGTAGTATTTTGTGAAGGCAGCCCTAGGAAACCAATAAACTTGTTAAACCTACATTTTGATGACAAACATGAAATGAGAATTATTTTTTTCTCAATTCAGTGATTTTTTTACTCATCTGTACCTTAGTGAAGCCCTCTGAAAAGTCCTATAACCTAGATAAAAGTTTTACTTTTTAATGATAAGAAAAAATATTGCCTAAAATAGAATCATAGTCTATTGCCACTGATGGCAGAAAGAAGCAGTCTGCATTGGTCATCAGAAAATGAAAGTCTCTGTATGTGCCAACCATGTTTTCCAGGGAAGCCCTATTAATGTTTTCAGTTTGGGACAACTGTTTGGTTTCAGTGCTTCAACAATTACAGGCAAGGACTGCATAGCCTTCATGGCGAGGTAACTGGATAAAACTGTTGTTGTTGAATTTGAAAATTTCTAGATAATTCCGCCAAAGTGTCAGATCAGAGCAGCCACTCTTGTTCTATAAGAAGGCTGCTTGTGGGGTAGCCAGAGGCCTTAGTATTGCTTGACCAAGAAATACTTATTGAGAATTGGCTCTGTGCCAGTTCCTGGGCTACTGTAATGCTTCCTAGGCACATCCTTGCTGTTGGTGATGATCACGTCCTCTTTCACTGGGAAGACGAGATGCAGTCATAGACCCCAAACTTGAGTTTCAAAATATCTTTTGGGCAGAAACATGGCCACTGCTGTGGTGATGTTAGTTTCCTGGGGTGGGTGTAACAAAATACCACAAAATGGGTGGCTTATAAGGATAGACAGTTATTGTCTCATAGTTCTGGAAGCCAGAAGTCCAAATTCAGGGCATTGGTAGGGTCGTGTTCTCCCCCAAAAGTCTCCCCCAGCTTCCAGTGGCCTCATCTGTTCCTTTGCTTGTAACTTGATTGTCACATGCCATCCTTCCTGTCTGTCTGTCTCACTGGCTCTGTGGCTTTTTTATAAGAACATCACTTAGTTGGTACCTTCCCCAATTCCAGTATGATCTCATGTTAATTGATAACCTCTTATTCCGAAGCAAGGTCATGCTCACAGGTACCAGGGGTCAGAACTTCAGCATGTCTTCTTGGAGAACACAGTCCAGTTCATAATAAATGGGAAACTCCTTCTACGCACAAATGCCCCTGATAATTCCAGAGCTAACTGGTTATGGTACATTTTCCGTAGTAGGATGCATGAATTTTGCAATTCTTAGAGGCTCCTCCCCTCTGGAGCCTTTTCAGAGGCTTCCAAATGATTGATTCTTGGGATGAATGATAAGGGAGAAAGTACTGGCTAATGGTTATGGAAATAAACTCAATCATCTTATATTTTCTTTTTCTTTTCAGGATATCGTAGCACGGAAAAACACAGTAAGTATCAACATTTTCTGATTGTTAGCCTTGATTGTGAAGTAGTAAAATGTTTTGGCTGAACAAATAACACAGACAACAAAGTTATTTCTACCCTCGCTTGGTAGTTGTGCTTCTCTAAGGAGGACAGCTAAAAACCCCTGTTCTGACAACTGCCAGCTGGCTCAGGGCCTTCTCAGGCAGGCATCAAGGATGTGGGACAGAAGGCAAGGTCAGACTACACATTCTGCCTTTCTCCCTAGAGCTTTGGGCCTCCAACTCGCCAGATAACTCCTTCTGAAGTGGGGTGGTATTCCATGAACCCCTAAGATTCCTTTTGCCAGAGTCTACACCTGCCATGCTTCCCCACTAAAGTTTCCCTAATGATGGGAAACTTGTACCCCAGTTAATAGGAGGGCCTAGCCCAAAGTTCCCTGTCACCAACTAAAAAGAAGTGGCTGCAACTTCATTTTATCCCCTTCATGCACTGAAGTCTCCTGATTAGACTTAAACATTCCTGCCATATCACCATGCTTGACTGTTTGAATGATGAAAAAATTATTACTTGAACAAGAAAAGTTACATTAAGACAAGGAACAAGGTAGAAAACTGTCCTTTTCTGTCTTGTCTATTGAGTCTGTCAGAGCTTAAAAACACATGTATCTGCCAGAATACAGACTTAGTGTCTTTCTATTATGATTTCTCTACATGGCCTCTGTCCTCTTCCTTTTTTTTTTTTTTTTAATAGTAATTTGTTGTGTCTTTGGTGAAAGCTTACACTGCATGTTCCTATTCAACAATTTCTACACAAGTCCTTTAGTGACATTGGTTCCTTTTCACAGTACACGGACATTCTCCCTGTTTCCACTGTGGTAATTCTGTTTCCATTCATCTAATTGCCATGCCCTCCCACCTTCTCATCTTGCTTTTAAAGTAGTTGTTGACTGTTTGGTCTCAAGGGTGATTTTTCTTTAAAAGAGCACAGTACTTATGGTTGATACCCATTATTTGGAGGGCCAGTTTGTTATTTAGCTACAGAGTGACCGCAGGTTAGTTTCAGTTCAGGTTTGAAGAGTATCTCAGGACACAAAGCACTGGGGAATCATCCAGTCTTACTCAATCCAGTAAATCTGTTTTGGTTTATTTTTACAGATTGAAGGTTCTCTTCCCCATCTTTCTCCCACTGTATCAGGGTCCATCTGTTGTGGCCCTGACTGAGATGCTTGGCAGTGATAGTAGAGCACCATCTAGTTCTTCTGGCATCAGTCAATGAGGCTGCGCTTCATTTAGACTATTAGTCCTATACACTAGTTTATTCTTTCAGTTTCATTTTTTCTCTTTTGTCTGGACAAGTAGAGGCCAGCGATTGTCTTTTTAGATGACCAGTAGCCTCCCTTCTGGTACGTTTGTCCCCCTTTTCCTAGAAAAACAAACCCATTGCTGTTGAGTCAATTCTGACTCATAGCAAGTCTATAGGACAGAGCAGAACTGCCCCATAGAGTTTCCAAGAAGCACTTGGTGGACCAGAACTGCTGACCTTTTGGTTAGCAGCTGTAGCAGTTAGCCACTACCTCACCAGGGCTCTTTTCCTAGATGCCGAGAGATTCCTTAATGTTCTTAGTAATTCTGAATATATCTTGGCACCATTCTCCCTGGTTCTTTTATTGGGGGATGGAGTAAGTGAATAAACTTAATTCTAAAGATCTGGCAGCTAATCTGTCTGCTGTAGTTGCCATTACTTTAGACTTCTGTGCCCAGTATTGACTGTCATGCTTTGGTGAGGTGTGAAAGCTTATGGTGTTCAAACGAACAGAAAGAGTAGCATGTGAATGGAAAGACTGAAGGGAAATAAACTTTGAGAGATACTGTTAATGGTCATCTTCAAATGGTATGGTATCCTTTTGCTGAAAGTAGAACATCGATTCCTTTTTCCGTTAAAGAGAGACTGGAACTAGGGAAGATGGAGGGGAAAAGGTGGATCAACAGAATGGACACCTGGCAACTAGTGGTGATTAAACATGAAAATAGAATGTCAGCATAGCTCTGAGGACTTGTGAGGCAAGTTTCTCAGTTGCCCCCTATGAGTGAACTGGTTTGACATTGCTTGGAAGTGGTGGCCTGGACAGTATGAGCCCAGAGGTTCTGAGAGACAACCTTAGAGAATTGTAGAACTGTAATCATTTTGGAAAGCTTTTTCTTTTAAAGATAAAATATAGTCAGTCGTAATATGTGAACTATAAAGTGCCTTGAATGAAGGGTACAGATTAAATGCCACAGTCTGAACCTATAGCTGGATGTTTGAAGGAATTTATGAGAGAAAGACCTAGTAATCTGCTCCTGAAAAGAGATAGCCTGGGAAAATTAAAATTAGATAGGGTGTAAACTATGGTGCATATACTCAGTGGAGCACTACACAATGATAAAGAATAACAATGATTCCAGGAAACATCTCCTAACTTGGTTTCAACTGGAAAACATTATGTTGAGTGAAAGTAGTCAGCGACAAAAGGACAAATATTGTATGAGACCTCTACGATAAGATCTCAAAAACAGACTTGTATATAGAAGAAAAGACTCTTTGACAGCTGCAAGGGAGGGGAGCGAGGGAGGGCAAGGGGGGAGGGTTTAGTTTAGATGGTTGGTAGAAATCTGGTTGGGAGAAATCGGTGATAGCACACATTAGAAACAAGAACAACGTTAAGTGGACTTCAGCATAACTTGAGTACTCCTTCCATCTTAACCCAATATTGCAAGGATAGAGTAGCTGGGGCAGGGGGCAGGGGACCATGCTCTTAGGCGAAATTGAGGTCAACTGGCACAACTAGCGTTTTGCTAAGAGGCCTCTCTGCACCCCACATTGGTGAGTGGCTTCTGGGGTCTTAAAAGCTGCCAAGCTGCCATCCGAGGACACAGCAAATGGTCCCAACTCAGTAGAAACGATGCTCACCGAGGACCAAAACAACATGGGGTAAAGACAACCTAGAAGATAGAGAAACCCACAAGAGTGGGTGCCTACATCGACTTGGGACCGGAAGAACCGGATGGTGCCTGGCCACCACCAGTGATAGCCACGATGGAGCTCACTAGGTTGAGTCTCACTGGCAACACAAGAATAAAAAGGGGTGCATCCTGAGATCTCCACTAAAAGACCTCAATTGATGGTTCAGCGGTTTCAGGGTTCTCTTGAGAGCATGGCCCCTGGCCCTGATGCTGCCCTTACCCATAAATCATAACGAAGGTCTACTCTTTGGACAGGAATGGATTGGACTTGGCAATGCAGAGTGACCATATATTGGAAGCACTTTATGGTTCTATACATCTATAGGATATCATCCTGCTGACCTCTGGCTGGAGGAAGGAGAGTAGGTGGAGAGGAGGGGAAAGGAGGCTGTTGGGAGGATGAGACATGTATGGAGCAGAGAAGAATAGTGTGCTGTCACCAGACAGGGAGAGCAGTGGAAGCTGCATATAGGTGGGCTCAGTCATATTAAATAAAAAAAAAAGAAATTAGGGTACTTCTACTTTTGTTACATGAGATCATTATGAATCGAAAATAGAATCTGATGGCACATGACAACATGCATGTATGGAAACCAAGATGCTTAATAATTGTGTTCTTCAGGGAGTCATTGGATGTTTCTAGAATTGTGCCTGATAATGTGTTGAATTCAGCTTCATTTGGCAAAGGACGGGCATGTTTGTACCTATTTCTGAGACCATCTGATTGGTAGGAATAGAAGGGACTGGGAGACCCATAGCCGTACTGGCATTCTTTGCTCTTTTGGAGCACTGTATCATCTTTTGGGTTCACCTCATTTTCAGGTTGATGCACATGTCCCTGTGTTGCAGGCTGAAGGGGGGGAGGGAAAAACTTTATTTAGGTGTAATTTACATACCACACAGTTCACTGGTTTTTAAGGAAATTTATAGAGTTGGGCAGCCATTACCACAATTCATTTTCATAATGTTTTCATCACCTTCAAAAATGTCTATTTGCTAACAGTCTCTGTTCTAATTCCTGTCCCCAGGTAACCATTAATCTGCTTTATGTTTTTTAGATTTCCCTTTTTTGGTCATTTCATGTAAATGAAGTCATACAGTATGTGCTCATTTGTGTCTAATTTCTTCCACTTAATGTGATGTTTTTGGGGTTCATCCATATCGTAGCACAATCAGTAAGTAGTCTGTTGCTCTTGATCGCTGAATAGTATTCTACTGCATAAAGAGGCCTGGTGGAGCAGTGGTTAGCTGCTCAACTGCTACCTGAAAGGTCAGGGGTTGGAACCCACCAGCCGCTACTTAGGAGAAGGATGTGCAGCCTGCCTTCTTAAAGATTTATGCCTTGGAAACCCTATGAGTCAGTTCTACTCTGTTTTGTAGAGTCACTGTGAGTCAGAATCAACAGAAATAGGTTTTAAGCATTTTATTGTATGGATACTCCACATTTTATTTATCCATTCATTAGTTCTTTAACATTTGGATTGTTCCTGTTTTTACTAATGATGAGTAAATACTGCTCTGAACTATTGTGTACAAATTTTTATGGGAACATAAGGAATAAAGGGTATTTTTTCCTCCTAGGAGTTGATTTGCTAGATTATGTGATAATTCTGTTTTTAAGAATTTGAGGATTTACCAGACTGTTTTCCAAAGTGCCTTTACCCTCTTACATTTCCACTAGCATTAGGAGTCCAGTTTCTCCCCACCCTGACCAGCATTTGGTTGTCTTTCTGTCTTTAAAGCCATTCTAGTGAGCATGAAGTGGCATCTCATTATGGTTTGAATTTGCATTTTCCCAGTGGTTAATGAGGATGAGCGTCTTTTCCTGCCCTTAGTAGCCATTTGTAATCTTTGTTGCCGATTTGCTTGTCATCTCATTACTGTTATAAAAGTCCTTTATATATTCTAGAAGTAAGTCCTTCATCAGATATTTGATCAATTCTCAAGTTTTCCATGTTGTATTGTAGAAACCACTGCATAACTCAAGGTCATGAGGATCTACTTCTTCATTTTCTTCTAAGAGTTTTATAGTTTAACTCTTACAGCTAGGTCTCTGATCCATTTTAAGCTAACTTTTGTGTGTGGTGTGAGGTGTAAGTGTCCAGCTTCATTCTTTTGTAATCCAGTTGTCTCAGCACAGTTAGCTGGAAAGATTATTGTTTCCCCACTGAATGATCTTGGCAGCCTTGCCAAAATCAATTGATCATAAAGTATGGATTTATTGCTGGAGTCTCAATTCTGTTGCATTGATCTATAGATATGTCCTTATGCCAGGACCCACTAAGCCCTTATTACTGTAGCATCATACTAAGTTTTGAAAGTAGAAAGTGTAAATCTTTCAACTTTTTGTTCTTTTTCAGAATGGGTTTTGGCTGTTCTGGTTCCTTTGCTTTTATATATAACTTTTTTTACTTCTCACTGTTCTCAAAAAACTATGATTTTGATGCAGATTGTGTTCCCCATTCCTCCACCCCCTTCATCTTTGTGATAAGTCTACTTTAGCAGCTGGTAATCCTGTGATTTTTTTTAAAATACACTTTCAAGCAAACATTGGACATATGCCTTAGAATAATGGCTTACCTGAAAGCCTGAAGAGAGCTTTTAATACTCACCTTTCAAAAAGTTGGCACAAAAATAGGAATCTTTCTGTTGTGACCTTAAGCAGAAAGTTACATATATGAAGACTAATCACCTAACGTTGGAAATATGATAGAACATTTTGTTTAAAGAGAACATTTGTCCTAGGTCATTTCAGTGTTGTCATCAATGATGAAAATTATGTAGGACACAAAAGAGTGTTTAGCAAAATCCTTTGGAATATTGGTATGAATGAATGAAAGTATTCAACAAGATAATTGCAATTCAGTTTATCAGAAACCCCATGGTCTTAATTTCCCATTACTTTTTTATCACTTAAAAGGTGGACTAAAATGATGGATACAACAAAGTAATTTATTAATTATTTAAAATTAGGGAAACTTTAAGTAAGGACACATTAAAAAGTTGGTGATTTGAAAATGTTTGGTGTAAACATTTTATGAAGTAATTGAAATGTTTTCAGCTATTACTAAAACAAATGTAGGCTGCTCAAAAACACTTGAACTGATATATGTTAAATCATAACAATTCAATTACAGTTGTCAATTTGCGTTCTAGTGTGATTTCATTTTAACTTTAGGAGGATGGTTATAATTAAATATGTTTTATTTTTTAATTTTCAGACTAGTTAGCAAATAATGTAGTCTCGTCCTAGGTAGTATTTTATATGATTAAAAATGTTTACTCATTTCTTAGAAAGCTGATGAAGTTACTATAATATAATTATTCAACTTAAAAATGAGAAATTGAGATACAGAGAGGTGAAGTAATTCTGGCCAAGGTCACATAGCTAGGAAGTAGCATAGCCAGAATTTGAACCACTATAAAATTGATGCACATACATTTATTCACACTCAGTATTTGTTTCTTTCCTTTTTGGTTGTTATTTTTAATTTTCTTTTATTATGATTAAGTGAAAGTATACAATCCAAGTCAATTTTGCGTAGCGTCCTCTCTACAACTCTGTCTGCTCACCCCACCCAGGACAGTACACTCCTCCTTTTCACTCTTCTAGTATCCTCATCCAGTATCTGGAGTGAAATGTCCTGCCCTGGAGATGGGTCTGGGTGGCACATCAGCATGTCTGGCACAGTGTAATAATTCCATTTGAAAAATATATAGATCATACACAGCCCAAGACTATGGGCTATATGTTCAAGGCTGATAGGCATAAAAGTAATTTTTTCCATTGAATTAGTGGCTGTAAGTAGCTGACAGCTATGTAGCCTCACCAGAGAGGAAATGTGGGACATGTGTCTTCCCTGTCCCCTGGGAGAATTACTGGGAGAAGACATGTTCATCCAGTACTTGAACAGTAAAACCTGTGAAAGCTGTAGGTTGTATAAAGCAGAAGATGTCAGAGAAAGAAAGTTCAAATATTTTCCTCTAAAATGAATTATGGAAAAGTGATAAGACTACACACTGTGAAAGGCAGAAAACTGGCAAGACTCAGAAGAACCAGGCAGTCCCACCAAGTTCCAGCTCTCCCAGGTTTCACTGTAGAAGGAATCATTAAAAATCAAAGCAGTTGCTGTTGAGTTGATTCGAACTCCTGGCAACCCCATGCGTGTCAGAGTACAACTGCCTTCCATAGGTTTTTCAGCGACCTGTTTTTCAGAAGTCAGTCACCAGGACTTTTCTTTGGAGCAGAACTGGGTAGGCTGAAGCCCCTATCATTTTAGTTAACAGCCGATGATGATAACACTTTGTGCCACTGGGACTCCATTAAAAAGACAGTAGAACTTTCATTTGTTAAGGCCTACAGCCAGAGTTCACAGTTGTGAAAACAAGACAAAGTTAAACTTCCAAGCTAAGATCATGTTTTTTTTTCTTTTTATTTAACGTAACTGAGTGAAAATGTACATTCACATGTAAATTTACATGCCCCCCTATATGCAGCTTCCACTGCTCTCCCTGTCCAGTGACTGCACACTATTCCTCTCTGCTCCATACATGTCTCATCCTCCCAACAGTCTCCTTTCCCCTCCTCTCCGTCCACTCCCCTTCCTCCAGCCAGAGGTCAGCAAGATGATATCCTATAGATGTATAGAACCATAAAGTGCTTCCAATATATGGTTACTCTGCATTGCCAAGTCCATTCCATTCCTGTCCAAAGAGTGGACCTTTGTTATAATTTATGGGAAAGGGCAGCATCAGGGCCGGGGGCCATGCTCTCAGAGGAACCCCAAAACCGCTGGACCATCAATTGAGGTCTTTTACTGGAGATCTCATGATGCACCTCTTTTTATTCTTGTGTTGCCAGTGAGGCTCCTCTCTGTGAGCTCCGTCATGGCTATCACTGGTGGTGGCCGGGCACCATCCGGTTCTTCCGGTCCCAAGTTGATGTAGGCACCCACTCTTGTGGGTCTCTCTGTCTTCTCGGTTGTCTTTACCGCATGCCATTTTGGCCCTCGGTGAGCATCCGTTCCTGCTGAGTTGGGACCATTTGCTGTGTCCTTGGATGGCAGCTTGGCAGCTTTTAAGACCCCAGAAGCCACTCACCAATGTGGGGTGCAGAGAGCTCTCGCTAAGATCATGTTATTTAAAAAAAAAGTTATTAAAAACTAATGTGGTTCTTGACCTCTTGACTAGGTGATTATTTTTTTTCTGGAATGTCAATGAGATTTAAGAGAAACTCACTGTTCCCATCAAAATGGCTATGTCTGTAATCCCTGTGAACTTTAAGTCCTTTAAGACACAGACATTGGCACTATTTGGGGAAATGCCTGTAATATTGGAAGTTGTTTGCCTGGTCTACAAGGCTGTTTAAGACTCAAGTTCAGGGTAAGTGAATTCCTCCTTGTTTTTCCCTCCTATCTGACTTGGTTCTTCACTTTGCTCAGGCTTGAGATCCAAAATTATCAACGATGATAGAGATTGCAAAAGGATCAATGACATTTCTTCTCTCCTTTCCACATCCTTTGGGTTTTCTAAGTTCACCCTAAAAGTTTCTACCACTTTTAACAGCTGAAGACGCAGTCTCAAACAAGAAAGCTACATCCTCTAGTACATGGACAGAATTTCATTTACCACACAGAGCATGATTTATGTAAAACTCCCTGCTCTTTATTTATGTGTCTATTTTCTGTTATCACAACTTCATCTTAAATTCTGTCACCTCTTTTGGTTTTTGTTTCTGCAGGCATGTGTTCTTGTTTTTGTTTGTTCTGTGTTAATTTGGAGCAGTCTGCAAGTAGGAGCACAAGGGTTTTCTCCGTATCCGTGTATTCTTGAGTAACACAGGAGTAATACTGACTATCATGGGGCTGGTGGTGGACTGTAACTGTTTACTGTATTTTTACGCAAACGGTGCTTCTCTTCTACACTTGTTTGACAACTGCCCCCCAAGCTGTTTTCGTTTCATAAATGCTGCTATGCCGATTTTATTTTCCATGTTGCTGTAATAAAAAAATTAGCATCGCATGCTTAAAATATGCCCCCTGAAGGGGGCAAACATAGAAGGTACCCTTTTAACAAATACAGTAGTTGACAAAAGCAACTTGGAAGATTAGATAGGAACCTTAGGGGACAGTGAGTTTATGTTCCTGAGGGAGGGACAACTCAGAGAAGGAGGGTTAGAATGGTTGCACGACATGGAAGAATGGAATCAGTGTCACTGAATGGTACATGTAGAAACATCTGAATTGGTGTGCATTCTACTGTGTAGATTCTCAACAACAAAATAAAAGAAGAAAAGTAATGCTTTCCAAACCTTTCCTTTTGTAGTTCATGAATCGCTTCTTGAAAATGTGGTCATTAGTACTAATTTCTTTCTGTCGCATTTTGGAGCACTGACTTAAAAATTTTCTCAGTAGAGGTATTTTTCCCTTCCCAAGTCTCAAGATTCCTGCTGTCTCTCTAATTCCATTGATTAAACTTGCTCAGCTGGTTTCATTGTTCGTGCAGTCCCTCTCTTTCTCATTCATTTATCTCTTAACAGGCTAAATGGTCCTCAGAGAGTTAGAATTTCTCCTAGCTGTGGAGGAGCCCTCGCCAGCCTCTGCTGCCACAGCAGTGCCACTTGAGCCACAAGTTATGGCAGCATGTACCATGTATTTGTGAAAATCATCTTTTTCACAGAGGCATTGTAGATCAAAGATTGGCTGTAATAAGAATGCTTTTTAATATCCTCCAGTATGCTGGAAATTAAGCACTTCTTGAATACTCTTTAAAGATCATGTTTATGCATTACAAAGGATCGGGGACCATGATTCAGAGTCTAGCTACAGTTACTCCTTACAATAAGTTTTATCCTGAGTCTTAAGGAGCCCTGGTGGCACAGTGGTTGAGCTCTTGGCTGCTAACTGAAAGGTTGACAGTTGGAACCCACCAGCTGCTCTGTGGGAAAAAAGATCTGTAGAGATTTACAGCCTTGGAAACCACATGGGGCTGTTCCACTCTGGCCTGTAGGATCAATCACGTTGAGTCAGAGTAAATAAGTATAGTGAACAGATACAACCTTGATGTTTCCAGATGGGCAAAATTACATGTTCTGGAATTCTCATTCTTTTTAATGTTTCCCATAATTTTTTTATAACCCATACTGTTGAGTGCCTTTACATAGCCAGTAAAATACAAGTAAACATCTTTCTGGTATTCTCTGCTTTCACCCAGGATCCATCTGACTTCCATATCTTTTTCTGAATGTGGATTGACTTTCTGGCTGTTCCCTATCTTTGTACTTCTGCAACCATTTTTTTTTTTTTTATTTTCAGCAAAATTTTATTTTTATGTGATATCAGTGATACTGTTCGGTAACTTCCACATTCCACTGGATCACCTTTTTTGGGAATGAGCATGTGTATGATGCTTTGCAGTTGGTTGGACAGGTAATTGTCTTGCAAATTTCTTGACATAGACGAGCGAGCACTTCTAGCAGTTGCATCTGTTTGTTGAAACATCTCAGTTGGTATTCAGTCAATCCCTGGAACCTTGTTTTTTTATCAATGCCTTCAGTGTAGCTTGGACTTCATCCCTCAGTAGCATCAGTTCTTCTTGATCGTATGCTACCTCCTGAAATGGTCGAATGTGGTACAGTGACTGTATTTTTTTCCATCTTATTTTGATGCTTCTTGCATCGTTTAATATTTTCACTGTGGAATCCTTCAGTATTGATGCTTAGGGCATGAATTTTTCTTAAGTTTTTCACCTTGAGAGACGCCAAATATGTTCTTCCCCTTTATTTTTCTATCTCCAGATCTTTGCACATGTTATTATAATATTCTCTTCAGCTGTTTTCCATCATCATTTCCGTTTTCCTTTAGTTACTTTATTTTCAAGAGCAAGTTTCAGTCTCTTCTGACAGTCCATTTTGGCCTTTTCTTTCCTGTCTCTAATGACCCTTTTGCTTGCTTCATGTATGACATCCTTGATTGTCATCCCACAACTCATCTTTTCTTTGATTGTTAATGTTCAAAGCCTCAAATCTGTTCTTGAGATGGTCTCTAAATTCAGGTGTAATAGTGCTTCGGGCTCTCATGGACTTGTTTTGCTTTTCTTCAGCTTCAGCTTGAACATGCATGGGTGTAAGCAATGGTCTGTTCCATAGTCAGCACTTGGCCTTCTGACTGGTGATACTGAGCTTCTGTTTCCACAGATGTAGTCGATTTGATTCCTGTGTAGTGCATCTGGCAAGGTCTGCATATAGTTGCCATTTATGTTGTTCGAAAAGTATTTCCAATGAATAGGTCTTGCAGATTTCTGTCATGTATTATCTAGTGTCATTTCTGTCACCAGCCCCATGTTTTGCAACTACTGATCATTCTGTTTTCAAGCTTTTGCATTCCAATCATCAGTAATTATCAATGCATCTTTTTTTAAAAAAATATTTTCTTGTGTTTTAAGTGAAAGTTTACAATCCAAATCACTTCGCCATATGAACCCCTCCTCCACTACTTTGTGACTTTAACTGCTCCCCTCACCCCATGACAGCACACTTCTCCTTTCCACCCTGTACTTCCCATAGCATCCAACCAGTTTTTTTCCCCTTCACCCTCTCATCTCAACTCTGGCTGCCCAGACAGCCAAGAAGCACATTCTTCACCAGTATCACCCTAAGTCTTATAGTCCAGCCCAGTCTTTGTCTGAAGAGTTAGGTTCGGTACTGGTTCCAGCTCAGAGCTAACAGAGAGTCTGGGGTCCATGTCCTTAGGGGACCCTCCAGCCTGATGGACCATCAAGCAGGATCTTCTAGTAGAGTTCTAGTTCTGCACACCCATCTTTCTCCTGCTACATCAGGGACTTTGTGTTGTGTTCCCTGTCAGGGTAGTTATTGGTGGTGGCTGGACATCTTCTAGTTCTTCTGGTTTCATTGTGATCTAGTCTCTGGATCATATGGTACCTTCTGTCTGCTGAGCTCATATTTTACTCACGTGTTTGATGTCTTTCATTCTCCCCTGCTCCAGGTGGATTAGGACCAATTGTTGCTATTTAGATGGCAGCTTGCTTGCCACTCACCAAAGTGGTATGCAGAACATTCTCTTTAAAAAACTTAGTCATGGTTGATTAGCCTAGATGTCCCCTGAAAAAGTGGTCTTCAGACTCCTGTCCCTGCTACTCTGTCCTTCAAAATGTTGGGTTATATTTAGAAAACCTTTGAGCTTTTGGCGCAGTCCACTTGTGCTGACCTCCCTTCTACTTTGTGTGCCCACTCTCTTCACCTAACCCAATTCTTATTTAATATCTAATCTATGAATACAATTCTCCATCCCTCGCCACCCATGTAATCATCAAAGATTATTCTCTTCTGTGCTTAAAACTTTTCTTAAGTCCTTATAATAGTGATCTCGTACAATATTTGTCTTGCAACTGATAATTTCACTCAGCATAATGTCTTCCAGGTGGCTCCATGTTAAGAGTTGTTTCCCAAGATCATCATTTTTTATCATTGCATACTATTCCACTGTGGGAATATACCATAGTTTGTTTATCCGTTCATCTGTTGATGGGCACCTATGTTGATTCCATCTTCTTGCTGCAGTAAACATTCTGTGTGCATGTATCTGTTCATGTCACAGCCCTTATTTCTCTAGGGTATATTCCAAGCAGTGAGATTGCTGGATCATATGGTATTTCTGTTTCTAGCTTTTTAAGAAATTACCAAATTGGTTTCCAAAGTGGTTGTGTCATTGTACATTCCCACCAGCAGTGTAGAAGAGTTGCAGTCTCTCTACAGTCTCTCCAACATTTATTGTGTTTTTTTGGATTAATGCCAGCCTTGTTGGAATGAGGTGGCATCTCATTGTAGTTTTGATTTGGATTTCTGTAATGGCCAATGATCGTAAACATTTCCTCATGTATCTGGTAGCGTCTTGATGTCTTCTTTGGTGAAGTGTCTATTCATGTGGTTTGCCTGATTTTTAATTGGGTTATTTGTCTTTTTGTTGTTGAGGTTTAGCAGTACCTTGTAGATTATGGAGAGTAGATGCTGATCAAAGTCATGGTAGCCAAAAATTCTTTCTCAGTCTGTAAGTAGTCTTTTTACTCTTTTGATGAAGTAGCTCAATGTACTTTTTCCCATCCTTTAAGTTGCACTTTGTTTGTGTCTTTGAGCCTCAAGTATATCTCCTGTAGGCAGCGTATGATTTAGATGGGCCAGTTTTTTATCCAATCTGACACTCTCTGTCTCTTTTTTGGTGTGTTTAATCTATTTACATTCAGCATGATTATTGATAGGTATGACCTTTCTGCTCTCATTTTGATGTCTTTTTTGTGTGTGTTGTAGGCAGTTTGTTCCATTTAATTTTCTGTGCTGAGTCTTTTTTCTTTGTTTTCTTCCCATCCTTTTCAATGTTGGTGGTCTTGTGTTTGCTGAGACTTCATGTTTGCTTTGATTTTTATTTTGATGCAAAGGACTGATAGTTTCCTTTGCAGTTACCTTAGTGTCTATTCATATTTTTCTGAATTTAAACCAGTCTTTAATTTCTTTTCATTGCCTTGACTTCTCCATATGAAAGACCTATGACTACATTTTCTTTTGGGTCCCTCTTTTTTGTTAATGTCTATAATTAATGACATCTCTGTTTTCCTATTTTCAGTGTTTTGCCTCTGATTTATTCTTGTAATTACCCTGTTTGGGTTGATATCCAGTTGGTCTATTCTATGTTCTAGACTTGAGTTATTGATTTTCCAGCCAAAAGACTCCCTTTAGTATTTCTTGTAATTTTATTTTGGTTTTTGAAAATTCTATAAATTTCTGTTTATCTGGATGTCCTAATTTCACCATCTTATTTGAGAGACAGTTTTGCTGGATATGTAATTCTTGGCTGGCAATCATTTTCCTTCAAGGCTTTGTATATGTCATTCCATTGCCTTCTTGCCTGCATGATTTCTAGTGAGTAGTTTGACCTTAGTCTTAGATTTTCCTTTGTAGGTTATTTTTCATTTATTCCTAGCCACTTTTGAAAGTATCTCCTTATCTTTAGTTTTGGCAAGTTTGATTGTAATATGCCTTGGGGTCTTTCTTTTAGAATCTACCTTGTGTGGAGTTTGATGAGTGTCTTCTCATCTTTTTGTCAGTAAATCTTTTGACAATTCACTCTGTATTTTCTGTTACTCCTATCCCACCCCTACTCATATACTCCAGTTAACTGATAGATTATTCCTTTTCATAAAGTCCTACATAATTATTTCTTGATTTTTTTATCTCTGATTTTTCGTCAAATATGTGGATGTCATGTGCTTTATCTTCAACCTTACTAATTCACCTATTGCCTCATTTCTGCTCCTGTGACTTTCTCTTGAGTTGTATAATTCAGTAATTTTATTATTTCTGAATTTTGAATTCTTGCCACACAGCACTTTCTTACAGCTTGTTTGGTTTGTCATTATGCTGTGCTGCATTTTGCCTCATCTCCTTCTTCCAGAAAGTTCTCTTCCTCTGGAAAATCTGATTCTTTGATTTGCGAGCTTTCTGAAGAGATCGTAGTCCGTCCCTTTAAGTGATTTGATGCGGACAGCTGTTTCCAAGCCACCAATAAGTTGTATTTATTTGTTTGCCTGTTGTGTTGTGCTTCTTGTTTTGAAATGTACAGTTTACTTTTCTTGTGTGAATTCAGGTCAGGTGTACAGGTAGTCATTCACTAAATGTGTGGTGCAGGCTCTCACCTCCTGTCCTAGATGGGGAGGGGTGATTGGTATAGCCATAGGTGCCTGGCTGCAGCCATTGAGAAAGACTGGGGCTAACAGCCATCCCTGAATGTCTTTGGCAAGAGTGTGTCTCCAGTGTCTGAATCTAGGTAAATGAATAGTTTCTGCCCTGATTTTCCAGCTTACAGGAGTCAGCAGAATTTTTTTTTTCCTTTTTACTGTTCCCCGAATTGGGTACACTCTTCCCCCTTGGAGTCTCATAGAATGGCTCTGGGTGGACTTAAGGAGTCTTACTTCTAGCTCAGTTAATGGCATCAGACTTCAGAGCTGGGCACAGTACAGAGAAGGAAGGGGGACAGTGACTCAGGGTGAACTTGAGGAGTCCTACTTCCAGATTAGTTAATGACATCAGACTGTAGTACCAGGCACGGGCAGAGAAGGCAAGGAGAGTGCCAGGAGAAGGGAGACAGGCCCATCTTGTAGAAGGGATTCAGATCCATGCACGGCAGCTTACATGCAATGAGTTAGCTTTCAGTGATCTGGTGCTGTCCCTCATTTTTATTCCAGAGGCATGAGTAGATTCTCCAGACAATTAATCCTGGGGAGGGGAGGGCACCCACCAACTTCCAGGCTGGGCCCACTACCTGGTGTCTGTGGCCATTTCCAGGCACGTCAGGTCTGTGGAATCCTATGTACTTCTGACGCTATTCTCCTTTCCCTGTTGCCCAGTCCAATTTCTCAGCTTTCCCTTTGATATTCAGGGCTCCTAGGATGTTACATGCATTGGATTCATTTGTTCTTTGGATTTTTTGTTGTTAGAGGGGCCTCAGAATCCTCCTTCTACCTCACTGTCTTGGCCCACCTTGTCAGTGCGTCTTGATTGCATGTTTAATCAATTTCAGACTGCAGAAATTGGTAAAAATCTTCTATTTCTTCATGTTTGGTGTTAGTGGTTGGTGTGTAAATTTGAATAGTAGTCATATGAAATAATCTTCCTTGTAGGTGTATAGATATTATCCTGTAATTGACAGCATTGTACTTCAGGATAGATCTTGAAATGGTCTTTTTGACAATGAATGTGATGCTGTTCCTCTTAAATTTGTCATTCCTGGCACAGCAGACCATATGATAGTCTGAATCAAAATTGCCAATGCCAGTCCATTTCTGCTCAAAAATGTCTAGGGTGTCAGTGTATATGTGTTCTGTTTCATTTATGACAACTTCTAACTTTCCTAGATTCATACTTTGTACATTCCACATTCCGATTATTAATGGATGTTTGTGGTTGCTTCTTGTCATTTTAAGTTGTGCCATATCAGCAAATGAAGGTCTCAACAGCTTTACTGTATCCACATCATTAAGGTTGACTCTACTTTGAGGAGGCAACTCTTGTCCTCTTGTATTTTAAGTGCCTTCCAGCTTGATGGGCTCATCTTCTGGCAGTATATCAGACAATGTCTCCTGCTGTTCCTAAGATTTTCATTGGCCAATAGTTTTTAGAAGTAGATTGCCCAGCTCTTTCTTTCTAGTTTTTCTTAGTCTGGAAACTCTGCTGAAACCTGTCCATGATGGTGACCCTGCTGGTATTTGAAATTGTGGTGCCATAGCTTCCAGCATCACAGCAACATGCAAGCCACCACAGTACGATCAAGTGACAAACAACGTGATGGTTTTGTTGCCCAATAGATACATAATCACCCTGCAGCATTGTGAGTCATCTCTGTAGACATTATCTCCATCAGGGTCCTGCCTACCCAAAGCCACAGCTGTGCTTCTGCATCAATTACTTTCTGACACAGTTTTTTCTCCCCCCAGGTATTTAGTGGAAATTATTATTTCATTCCATACATTGTGACGCCAAACAAGGATTATTTGTGCTATGAAAGTGATGCCCAGAGGCCTGAGTCAGAGTATACACAGCCCAACTGGAACACCATCCTACCACTGTGTGTGCCCCTGATGGACAAGTTGATTAGCCTCCTCAAGGAGATTCACGTGACCTCATGGTAAGTCCCATCAGGCACCAACATGCCGTAATTTTCTCTTAACATTGATGGAGGTTCTATTCCTGTAAATGACCACGGTGCCCTGAGAATGGGGCACCCCAACCAGTCACTTTCTTTTTTAATTGCTTATTGTCTTAAAATATTTTTTAGTTCAGTGTTTTCACATGTACATTTTTGGACATCAGTTACCATCATCATGTGGTGCAGCCATCACCACTGTTTCCCGATCATTCCAGCACCAGTAAGTGCAGAGTCCGTCCATTAAGCAATGCTCCCTCCTTCCCCCTCTTGCCTACCCCTAGTAACCACTAATAAGCTTTTGCCCATTCTGGATATTTCATACAAGTTAGATCATGGAATATTTATTTTTTCATAATCATTTTGCTCAGCACAGTGTTTTCAAGGCTTACCTATGTTGTAGCATATTATCAGGACTTCATTTCTCTTGCTGGCTGAGTGTTACTCCATTGTATGTATGTACCACATTTTATCTAATCATCTGTTCATGAATATTTGGGTTGTTTACAACATTTAACTTTTATAAGTATTGCTCTCATGAAACATTTATGTACAAGTGTCCGTTTGCATTCAGTTCTTTTGGGTATATACCTAGAAGTGTATTACTGGGTTGAGAAATCATTTCAAATATTTTTCTTTTATTCTGGTGAAAATATATGTAACAAAATATAGCCATTTCAACAATTTTTGCATGTACAATTCATTAATATCAATTACATTATTCAAGATATGTAACCATCTTCACTCTCCTTTTCCAAAATTATTACATCAGTACTAACATAAACTGAGTGACCCCTAACCAAAAGCTCCCCTTCTCTCCTACCCCTAGTAACTAATATATGTGTGTTATATTTGCTTATTTCGTATAAGTGAGACCATGTAGCATCCTTCTAAAGAGAATTTGTTCAGCATGGTGTTTTTAAGGTTCATCCATGTTGTAGCATGCGTCAGGACTTCATTTCTCTTCATGACTGTATACTGTTCCATTGTGTATATACACTATATTCTGTTCATCCATTTGTTTGTTGATGGACAGTCAGGATTTTTGTACCTTTTGGCTATTATGAAAAGTGCTGCAATCAACACTGTGGTACAGGCTTCTGCTTTTGTTCCTACTTCTGCTTCTTGTGAGTATATACTTAGGAGTGGAATTGCTGATCATATGGTAATTCTGTGTTCAGTGTTTTGAGGAATTGCTGAGATACTTCCCACAGTGACTGTACAGTGTTGCATTCCCATCAGCAGAGGATGAGGGTTACACTTTCTCCACAACTTTGCCACCACCTCTTGTTTACCTTTTAAATATATACACATATCCATACATACACACATACACATGCATGTGTGCAGCACACTCACACACATTGTTTATATATATAATTGCCTTTATATTGGTATATATAATTGCCTTTCTACTATTCTACTGGTAAGGTAAAATGGTATGTCTTTGGCCAATTATTTTTAAATCATACTGCAGTCCATCATTCCCCATTCCCCACTCACTGCTGTTGAGTTGATTCCCGCTCAAAGGTCCCTACAGGACAGAGTAGAACTGCCCCACAGGGCTTTTAAGGAGTGGTTGGTGGATTCAAACTGGAAACCTGTTGGTTAGCAGCTGTAACTCGTAATCACTGAACCAGGACTCCTCAGTGCCCCTTAGTCCTTGCTAAATTAGGCCCCTGAAGTGTAGCCGAAAGAAGATGGACCTGAAGGTAGGCAGGAGGTCAGGGCCAGGCTGCCTCCTCTGTGGCCTGGGAAGATCCCTTCTCTGTAGATGTTTTCTCATTTCTTAGTAGTTTCTGGGCCTGACTTAACTGCTCCTCGGTTGAAAATGCAGGTGGCGTAGTGGTGAGGAGCTACAGCTGCTCACCAAAAGTTTGGCAGTTTGAATCTGCCAGGCCGTGCTTGGAAACCCATCACTGTGGGGCAGTTCCACTCGGTCCTCTAGGGTTGCTATGAGTTGGAATCAGCTTGTGGGTTTGGTTTTTTGTGTTTTCAGTTGCTAAGCGGCTTAGGATATACCATGGTGTGTTGTTTTTAGATTTATGTTGGAGGTGATATAAAATCGTACGATGTTGATTTAGAAGTGGACAGGGTATGACTCTTCATTCAGATAGTTCCTGCTGTACAGCTTGTAAAGGCCAGCTCACTTCTTGGAGCCTCAGTGCTCAAGAATGTTCTTCTGTTCTCACAATGTTCTTGTTCTATCCTTTGGTTATGGGTAGTGGTGATGGTTACACAATGAAGTGAATGCACTTAACAACCTCGAACTCTACACATAAAAGGGCTAAAGTGGGAAGTGTTACGTATATTTCACCAGAATAAAATTAAAATTTTTATTTTAAAGTTAAGGACCAAAAGAAAGAAACAAAGAAAAAGATTCCACTTAATCAAAGGATTCAGTTATTTTTCAGCCAATTTAGAAGACTTAGTCCTGCGGTTATGTCACAAGAAGAATTTGTTCTTTCAAAACAGATGAAAATCTGAATAATTGGCAGCATGAACTGACGAAGAAATTTAAAGTCTCACATTTTACAGTTTACTGCAAATTGTGTCACCCTCAACGTGGAGTGTTAATGTTGTCGTGTTTGGAGGAGGCACTCACTTGTTAAGGGGTCCTGGTGATGCAACAGTTAAGTGCTTGGCTATTAATTGAAATTTTGGTGATGGAAACCCACCAAACAACTCTGTGAGAGAAAGATCTGGCAGTCTGCTTCTGTAAAAATTGTAGTCTCGAAACCCTTATGGGGCAGTTCTAGGTCTCAGCTGCAAACCAAAAGGTCAGCAGTCCGAATCTACCAGCTGCTCCATGGAAACCCTCTGCGATAGTTCTACCCCATCATACAGAATTATTATGAGTCAGAATCAATTTGACGTCGACAGGTTTGGATTTTTGGTTTATGAGTTCAAGGTTGACTCCACGATGCATAACAACAACAGCACACTTGTTAACAGTGCAGTCTCTCTTTCTGTCCCCAAACCTCTTCTCTGGAAAATTTCTTCTGTGGAACATAAAGGAAAAACAAGACCGGAAACCCAGATGTGTGTGGTCACATGCAGCATTGAAAACAAATGGGGAGCGTTTTGTAGCACTTTCTGTCCTCTGATTGTAGCACCTCTGATTGCAGAGCCAACATTTTAGTGAAAGTTAGAGAGGGCTTTTCCAATATCTTGTTTTCAGGTCTGACAAAGGAGGCAGGCTTGCTTGAAGCTGCCAGGTAAGTCAGGTTTCTGCAAGAAATGGACTCAAGTTTGTTTCTTTTGGATGTGTTGGTACGAAAACCCTTTGGACTTGGGTTTACTTTGGAAAGACTTGAAAGAGACCCAGTGGTGTATCCTCACCCCATGAACTGGCTCATGTCTCATAATATGAGAGGATACATTGTGCTTATGGTTTAAAACATCCCTAACAGGGATGGGAGACTCTGGGTAGCACAAATGGTTATGTATTTGACCACTAGCTAAGAGGTTGGTGGTTCTAACTCACTTAGTGGTACCTTGAAGGAAAGGCTGCTGATCTGCTTCTGAAAGATCACAGCCTTAAAAACCATGTGGAGCAGTTTTACTTTGCACATATGGGGTTGCTGTGAGTCAGAATCAACTCTATAGCAACAGGTTTAGTTTTTAGTTAAGTGTATAGTCCCTGGGAGGCACAGACAATTAAGTACTCAGCTACTAAACTAGAAGTACCTTGGAAGAAAGGCCCGGTGATCTGCATCTACAAGATCACAGCTGTTGAAACCCCTATGCACCATTCTACTCAGAAACGCATGGGGTCTCCATGATTAGCTAGTTTGTGTTTTTAAAAACAAAAACAAACTTGAGCCCATAGATTTTTAGCTCAGATTTCAACTCTGAAAGATGATAAATGATGCCTGGAAACTCTGGTCATAGTAATGGTCAAGAGCTATAGCTGCGAACCAGAAGGTTGGCAGTTGGAATCCACTGGGTGCTCCTTGGAAACCCTATAGGGAAGTTTTAGTTAGTTGGGAGCCCTGAAAGAATTTTGAAGTCATTTTCAAGTTCATATTGATTAGCAGCATCTTCTTTGCTTACCAGAGGGAACAATGACCATGTGTTTATTACAGATCTGATGTCCCTGAGCCATGCTCATTTTAGTGTTGTGTTTATTTACTTACAAGTTACTGGTCTTGTTAGTGGTTCCTAGCTTATTAAAACTATTTTTGAAGAATTACCCAAGGAAACCAGGCTAAATGAAAGTGTAACTTTTTACTTGTCAGGCTAAACTAGTAACACTTTAATAGCTTTGATGCTTTACACCAAACGCAATGACTGCCGCCCAGCTTAATGACTCATGAGATTAATGACCCAACTTTAAGCAACTGGCAGGGTCTCCTAATTTGCCATCACTGGGATAATAAACAATAGACAAATTAGGAAATAAAGCAATGCACTGGTATTTCTATGTCAGAACACTTCCTGCAGGGCAGTGGCATCACTAGAGGTGGGAGGTGCAGCACACATCAGGTGACACTGTCAGAGGGGGTGACAAAATGACTGCATAAAATTTTTGTGCAGTATTTCAACAGGAGTTTATTATTAATTTTATTGTGCTTATAGAAACCCTGGTGGCATAGTGGTTCAGTGCTACGGCTGATAACCAAAAGGTCAGCAGTTCAAATCCACCAGGAGCTCCTTGGAAACTATGGACCGTTCTATTCTGCCCTATAGGGTTGCTATGAATCGACAATGACTTGATGGCACTGGCTTTGATTTCTTTGGTTTAGGTGAAAATTTACAATTCACGTTAATTTCTCATTCAAAAATTTATATATATTTTCTGACGTTGGTTGCAATCCCCACAATGTGACGGCACACTCCTTTCCACCTGAGGTTCCCTTTGTCCGTTGAACCATTTTCTGCCCCTTTCTTCTCATCTTACTTTTGAGCGGGAGTTGCCCATTTGGTCTCATTTGTTTTATTGAATTAAGAAGCACGTTCCTCACATGTGTTATTTTTTGTTTTATGGGCCTGTCTAATCTTAGTCTGAAAAGTGGCCTGCGGCAGTAATTTAAGTTTTGTGTTAGCAGAGTGTACTGAGGCCGTAGTCTCAGGAGTTCCTCCAGTTTGTGTCAGACCAGTATGTCAGTCTTTTTTCCTAAATTTGAATTCTGTTCTACATGTTTCTTTTGGTGTGTCTGGGACTCCTGTTTGTGATTCCTGTCCGAGCGGTCAGTGGTGGTAGTTGGGCACCATGTAATTCTTCCGGTGTCAGGCTGGTGGAATCTCTGGTTCATATGGTCCTTCGGGCCAATATTTTCCTTGTGTTGTTGGTTTTCTTCATTCCCCTTTGCTCTGAATAGGATGAGAAATGTATTATTTTATATAAAAATATCCCTGTAGTTATAAAAACAAAAACATTTTTCATAAGCCCAACTTACATGTATCAATGTACCTATAAAGTTCAGACTATGCTAGTATACCTTTTGAACCGTCTGATATGCTCGTGTCATAGATGTCATTATCCAAGCACAGCGACAACTTTGAATCCTGTAGTTTCATTTGCATGCACTATAAGCTCATGCTATCATTTTCATTGCTGCTGGTGGTGTTTTTTTATTTTTCTTAGTAGTTGCTGATTTTGTCAGATTTTGTGGTGTTTTAGCTACAATATTGTAATTAGTATTTGTGAACCAATATCAATAACTTTTTGAGAATTTAGTGATTACAGGAAAAAAAGGAACAATGTACAAGAATTATGATTTGAATAACTTTAGTACAAAAAACATTACTAAGAATCCTGCGTGGTCTTGTACAGGAGGAGTTCCATGGGGAAGGGAGATGTGGCACCATGAGTTACTGCACTGGGTGACACCACCCCTAGTGATGCCACTGCTGTAGGGTACCCCCTCTTTCTATAGATGTTACTGAAGGTCGTCTTCTGAGGCAAGGACCTAGCTGTGTGTGGGTTGCAAGTTTATTTGGTATAGTTTTGTAGCTAGTAAAAAAAAAACCCGAACCCATTGCCATCTAGCTGATCCCAACTCATAGCAACTCTGTGATAGAATAGAACTGCCTCATAGGGTTTCCAAGGAGTGCTTGGTAGATTCAAACTGCCAACCTTTTGGTTAGCAGCTGCGGCCCCTAACCAGTACGCCACCAGGCTTTCTTTGGCAATGTATAGCCCCCACAAAAAATTACTTGATTAATTAAGTAAGATGTTTAGATCAACCTATACTCATTGTAGAGACCCTGATAGTGTGGTGGTGAAGAACTATGGCTGCTAACCAAAAGGCTGGCAGTTCAAATCCACTAACCCCTCCTTAGAAACCCTGTGGGGATCAGTTCTACTCTATCCTGTGGGGTTCTCTGTGAGTCAAAATCAACTGACTAGCAACTTTTTTTTTGTATAATCATTGTAACTCTGCCTTTGTACACTAAATTAGGTCATTTATAAAGATTTTACACAAAGTTCCAGATGCCAGCATTGGTTCTTTAAGAGGATATGGAGAAATATTTCAGTGTGGTTTTTTTGGTATGTGTTATTTAAAGAAAACTGTTGTGGTACAAACAACAAAGCATTAGACAACAGCTTCTGAGTCCACACAGTTCAATGAACCAATGTGGGTTTAAGCTTCTTTAAATGTTTTTAAACACCATCGTTATTATCTAAGGTCTCTGAGTGGCACAGATGGTGCTTGATTGCTAACCTAGAGGTTGGCAGTTCAAACCCTGCTGCAGCACCACAGAAGGAAACCCTGACAATCTGCTTTCATAAGATTGTAGCCAAGAAACTCTATGGATCAGCCCACATGGAGAAAGTTTTGTGTTTACTTTATATAAGACCATTCAGACAGTCTACAATGACAAGGGGCGGTGGCAAAGACAAGGCTGCGTTGAAGCTTCTGAGTGTCTTGCGTGGCCCTGTGCTTCTAGATTACAAGCATTAAACACCTGACAGAGAAAATAATTTTTAAAGAAGTCCTCTATATTCATGGCTTTTGGAGTTCTGGTTTTGTTTGGTGATATTCTGTTATCAGTGGAGGAAATAGTCAAGTATGGTACCTTCTTTCCCTCACTGTGTGAGAAGATCCCAGAGGGAAGTGGGTTGGATCGCAAGTCCTGTGTATCTTCTACATGCAGACGGGATCAACTGTTAAAAGTACTTTCAAGGTTCAAATGAACTAATATGTTTTTTTTTAACTGTTCCCTGGTTAACAGTTGCTGTTTCATTAACTCATGGTTGCCACGTTAATCATTTATCCCACCTAGAGGCCCCATTTACTGGTGGTAGTTGTTGAGTGCCATTGAGTCGATTTTGACTCATAGTGACCCCCCATGACTGAGTACAACTACAACTTATGGATTTCTTGTTTGTAATCTTTATGGGCGTAAACTACCAGGTCTTTTTCCCGAGGAGCCGCTGGATGGGTTTGAACCATCAACCTTCTGGTTAGCAGTTGAGCATTTAACCATGTGCACCACCAGTGTGTCTTAGTTTTGGAAAATGTAAATAACAAGTAGTATCTAAATAGCAAGCATCTTCCATTTACTAGCACAAGTATGCTCAGGACTGGGCTGTGGCCCCATGTGTTAGCCCAAGTTATGCTGGTGAGAACCATGCGTGATTGCTCCTCTAAAGGAAGAAGGTAGGCCTGGGTGTACAGAATGTGACAAGAACTTCCCGTGTCTCACTGTCCAGTGTTTATTACAAAGAAATCCTGTTAAATGACATTTGGAAAGCCAGAGTGAAATTCCACGGTGATGAACTGTCGAAGGCATTGAGTCAGATCAAACTCCGCATGAATAACATCAAGGTTCTGACTTCCGACATCATCAGTCACTTGCTGCTGTCCTACCGTGATAACCAGGTATGAGCTACGCTCAGGTGAGCTTCAAATTTGTCGAGTCCTTCTTTGACCTGAGAAACTCCTGCTGTGAGGTCTTCTCATACTGTGTTTGTGGTATGGCAGCTGTTTCCTGGACACATGGATATACAGCTAGGTCATTGGTCACCCAGTGAATCTGTTGTGGTGGAAACATTGAAAGGGGTGTTGGCTGCCTTTGGGATGGCATATATTCAGAAGGCCACTCCAAAGAGACCTCATATACAAGTCTGCTCGGTATAAGAAATTCAGACTTTTAACTATCTCTCTGCATGTTATACTAGGCATGGTTCAAGTCCTTTGCAGGTACTAACCGCTCTAATCCTCCTAACCAACCCTATGGGCTATGTGCTCTGGCAATCCTCATTTTATCAGTAAGGACATTGAGGGGTCAAGAAGTAACTTTTCCAAGGTCATACAGCAGCTGATGAAGTTAGGATTCAGACTGAGGCAGACTGGCTCTGTTATCATTGCTCTTAATCCCTTGGCTATGCCACTTCCTATAGACCTTTGTCACGTCCTCCTTTGTTTACCACCGCTGGTCAGTGACAAGGAGAGCAGAAAGTAGGAGAGGCAAATACAGGACCTAGGAAAACACAGATGTTCATTCCAAGGCAAGTGTCAGAGACTTTTGGAGTTCTGGAGTTCTGGAGACAGGGCTTGTGGGATATGGGTACCATGGGGGAAATGGAGCATTTTCTCCCTATAGGTTTAGTGCCAGGGCCTTGATGATGCAGTGGTTAAGCATGAATCCACCAGCCACTCCTCAGAAACCCTGTTGGGCAGCTCTACTCTGTCCTATAGGGTTGCTATGAGTTGGAATCTCATTGACAGCAGTGGCTAAATTTAATGCCACTGAGCCACTTCTAAGGGCATCTAGCTTACCTTCTGTTCAGATGATGGCAGGTGCTGTACCCTACATACAGAATGCTGCAAAGCTGTGTTGGAGGTTGGTGACCACAAGTCTTTGAATCTGAATGAGGGAGACACTTGATTCAGGGTAAATGTGGTAATCAGGAACAGATTTAAGCACCGGGGAACTGGAGCCCCTAGTGATAAGTGAATTCATGTAACTGATGTTAATAGCAGATGCAGTTGAGGATTGTGACAATGATTCATGCGTACCCCAGGGAACAAGAGAATGGAAATAGCTTTTCTTGAAGTCTTCACTCTGTCAAGCTGCGAGCTTCCTCCCCTTCTTGCTTTCATGCATCTCTTCTTGTCCTCACCCTCCTTAGACGAGACTGTAGGCTCTAGGGTGACCCTGGAGGTTCCTGGAAGATGTCGTGGGCCACCAGCATCATGGTGCAGACCCACGGGATGGGCCTGGGGTTTTGGTGGGATGCCCTGCGTCCAACTGTGGGTGACTGTTGGCAAGTTGGCTGGTACCCAGGATTCTAAGACTTGTTGAAAGGGCAGCAGGTGGGGCTGCTAATAGGGGTCTCAGCTGAGAGAAACATGGTAGCAAATTTTCCCTGGGTAGCATATGGTCGTTTAGAGCAGGGGTTCTCAACCACGGGTGATTTTACTGATCTAAGGACCTTTGGCAATATCTAGAAATGTTTTTGGTTGTCACAACTGGGGTAGGGGTGAGGACGCTACTGGCATTTGTGGGTTGAGGCCAGGGATGCTGTTATACATCCTACAGGGCACAGAACAGCCCCCCCACCCCAGCTAAGAATCATCCTGTCCAAATGTCAGTAGTACCAGGGTTGAGAAATCCTGATTTAAGTGGACTTCATTGTTTCTGGCAAAATAGGAGAGACTTCCCTTTAAGTGAGAAGTCAGTTTTCTTGGGGATTTATGTCTAGCTTGTTCTCATTCACAGCTCTGCTGATGTTGTTACCTCCCCTGCACTGGCAGAAAGATGACCTCTTCCTGTGTGATGGGCTTATTTGTTCTCTTGTCCTTAAGTTTAACCCTTTTCCCTTCGTTCTTGTGTGGCCCTTCATAGTAGGGATTCCTTCTCTGTCCTTTTCTCTCTCATCTGTCTTGTTTTCTCATCTTTTGTACTACTAAGGGCTACATGTAACTTCACCAAATGCCCCCTGTAAGGAAAAGCCTGTCTTTAAATGTCATGGCCATCTCACATTTATAACCTATTCAGAAAAATCTGTAAAGAGTTGTGTGTTCTCTCTTGCTCATCTTAAGCTCTCTTGCCAACAGGACTATGACGCAATGGTGAGGCTGATAGAGACACTACAAACGCTGCCTATGTGTGACTTGGGGGATCAGCATGACATCAAGTTCCACTACGCATTTGCGTTGAGTAGGTAAGAACGGCAGCACATATTTAGAGTTTTGACACATGCCACCATTTGCTTCCTGCTTCCTGCTTCCTTCTTTCATTCAATGTGCAAATATGTGCCAGGTCATATATTAAATGCCAAGGTTATAAAGATGGATAAAGTATGGTCTTTGTCCTCAAGGACTCTGTCTTTGAAACAGATATTCTACCTGTGAAGTCCAACACATGAATAACTCTTAATAGCACAGGATGATAAATGTAATAAAGGTTTGTCCAGTGTACTATAGGAGGGATTTACTCAGCTTGGGGGTTTTAAAGACACTTCTCTGTGGTTTTTTGAGCTGGGTTTGAAGAATTAGTAAGAATGATCCTATGTGTGAGAGAGAGTGGTGGGGGCCGGTGACAAGACCATTACATATAGACAGGACAGAGTATGAGCACAGACTTCTTTATGTGCAAGACATGCTCAGGAAGCATTCAGTGGGACTAGAACATAAGATGCAGGAGAAGCAGAAACAGGCGAGGGAACCAAGCATGGCTCAGGGGACTGTGTCTTGAAAGGATTAAGTGTACATGAATAAGGAAATGATATTGTAGACAGGGGCACTCGGTTAAGCAGCAGACTTAACATCATAGTACAATTGAAAAGAAGGGTGCTGTCCTCATGAACTAGAATAATGGAACTTGAGTACACAAATTCCCATTAGGCCGTGGCTCTGTATCGTAGGTCAGAGCAGGATCCTTGCTGCTGAGAACTTCCTCGTCTTTGCAGTCAAACTAGAAATTTTATAAATAATGCACTGTTTGTGCATGAGATCGAAATGCCATTTTGCTCTGGGTTTAAATTTGCCGGCTGTCACAGTAGGATATGGCTTTATGGAGTTCTGAGGGTACTTTATGGAGTGACCTTGTATCTTTAAAGGGGAAAATAGTGATGGACAAATAATGAATTTTTCCAAATTACAGTTAGCCTTTAACTTTTAGGAAGTGAAGCAAATCTTGACCATAAATTACTCTCTACAGGCTGGTAGTAGTGGATGATGTTTGGCACCTGGATGCCAAGTTCGCTGTGTAACTGGGAAAGCTGGCCGTTTTTTTCTCATACTTCTGCTTCAGTATGTGCACAAGCCCTTCAAAGCTGCTTCACGTTTCCATTGAGCAGTTAAATTGTCTTGCCTCTCAGTGGCATGGAGTATTCATGAGCAGTGTTTATTCACTGTTGCTGTTACAGAAGGTCTTCTATTAGATATGCTGATGCGGTTGGAAGATTCCGACCAAGGACTCAAGAAGTTGGCAGAAAGTTGGTGTACAGAATATTGGAGCCAAAGTGACAGGTTGTCTTAGTCATCCGGTGCTGCTGCTGTAACAGAAACACCACAAGTGGATAGCTTTAAAAAAGAGAAATTTATTTTCACACAGAAAAGTAAGCTGTAAGTCCAAATGTAGGATGTTATCTCCAAGGGAAGACATTCTCTGTTGGCTCTGGAGAAAGGTCCTTGTGGTCAGTCTTGCCCTGGACTGAGAGCTTTTCAGATGCAGGCACCCCGAGTCCAAAAGATGCGCTCTGCTCCCGGCACTTCTTTCCTGGTAGTGCAAGGTACTTGGCCTTGTCTGCCTACTTGTCAGTATCCCAAGAAGTTGCCCAAGATGCGGTCCAAATTTGTAGATTGGGTTCTGTATGGCTAACACTACTGCCTTGTATTCTCCTTCATTAACATCATAGAGGCGGTTTTTACCACATAGGAAAAAATCACACAATACCAGGAATCCATGGGCCAGCCAAACTGACACACGCACACACACACATTTTTAGGGGCTCACAATTCAGTCCATGACATAGTTGGAAAGGAAAACAGAACTCACCTATCAGACAGTAGAAGTGTACTCATATTCTATTTCCTTCACCTTTGAGTCAAAACCACCAGAACTCTGGTGAAATTTGACTCATTGAATTACTCAGCAAGTGGAGGCAAAAAGGAGAGGATGAGGCATTTATTGGAATGTCTGATGTGTCATTCTGCAGCTTCATTGAGTTCAGGATAGCTGTGAAGAGAGAAGCTGCTCTATGGACTCTAGGAATGGTGGGTGTAGGGACATGTTAGACAAATGTTACTCAGTCCTGCACCATAGGTTCTGGAAGGAGAGAGCTTGTTCTACAACCTATGGCACTTGCCTCATCCTCAGCCCATGGGCTTCCTTGCTCTGTTGGAGGGATGCCTGCCCTCTCTGTGGTAGCCATTGGCCTCCTTTTGTTTGTCTCTTCTGATTATGTTCACCCTGATTTCACTCTCTAAATACAGTTCTGTAAGTATCTTATTATTTATGACATGTTTGTTAAAAGTAAAAAACAGATGCTATCCTCCCATATTTACTGTGTGTTGTGTCTAGGTACCTAAAATGACATTGCAAAAGAAGACATATGTAGTGTTGTTTTCCTGGCAGGGGACCGAATCATGAAATCTGCGAACTATAGAAATCATTTAGTCCAAACTCTTTTTTTTTTTTAGAGAGGAGGACCAGTGCAAGGCAAGAGCCCAAAGTGTAACAACAGTTGGTCAGCAAGAGGTCTGAGACTAGAACTCCCAAGTTTTAGCACAAGGCTGTGAATACACTACTTTTTGAAGATGCTGGTAACACGATGATACCACCAAAGTCGTCCCCAGCAGGCTGTCGTTTAGATTTTGCTGGCCTGGAAGGCAACCCAAGCAAGCCAGAGACTTCCATTTGTAGTGGTATATAGCCCCATTCCTTTATATATCCTGGCTTGTCGTAGAGAGTGAGAGAATTAAGTAGAAGAGTGCTGAATATCAAAGCCACTTGCACAATGTGTGGCAACCTAGTGGTTACAAGTTACAGCTGCTAACCAAATGGTTGGCAGTTTGAATCCCCCAGGCACTCCGTGCAAACTCTGTGGGGCAGTTCCACTCTGTACAGGGTCGTTATGGGTCAGAATGGACTCAACAGTTTGGAGTTTGATAGTACATACTTTTTAAAAATAATATTTCATTATATTTTCAGTGAAAGTGTACATAGTAAATTGGGTTTCCATTCAGCAGTTCCTGCAGAAGTTGTTAAGTGACATGGGTCACATTCTTTACATTGTGGCATCATTCACATTATTTCCATTCTCATTTTTCCAGTTTCCATTAACCTGGTCCCCAAGCCCCCCAACCTTCTCTTCTATACTACAGTTATTTGTTGGCTGTTTGATCTCCTATAGCTGATTTTTTGAAAGAACAAAGTACTCAAGGTGATATTTATTACTTTATGAGATAACCTGTTTAGCTAAAAGATGTCTTGAGGGAGTGGTTTCAGTTCAAGGTCATAATGTATACTTTTTGTAGCAAAAAGCTTGTTTCAGGCCTTCCCAATAATACATGCTTTCCTTTTGAAAAATATCCAAAGGATTTACCAATTCAGTTGGCCCTCATGATCCAGCCAAGATCCGTATATCACATTTGGTTGATATGACTCTTCTAGGTTGTTTTTTAGTACATAAGTTTCTTCCTCTTCTTTTTTGTTTTCCTTATGATTTATTTGTTGGAAGATGCTTTTGTCAGGTATAATTTCCAGTGTTTTTGGTTTTGCTTATCATATCCCTATAATGTGCTTTTAATTAGTTCTCTGTCCTTTTATTCCTCCTGCAAGTTGGTAGTTAGAGCTGGAAGGTCATTTCCAATTACTGTTTGATTTTTTTTTTAAGAATACTTAATGGGTGATAGTGTGTATGTAACATCTGGTTTCTTTTTGTGAGGTGGCAACCATTGATAATCATTACCTAGATGCATTACTTCACTGGAAAAGACCCATTGCCATTGCGTCAATTCCAACTTAGAGCATCCCAACAGGGCTGCTATAGAAATGCATTATTGTATTTCCAAGGAGTGGCTGGTACACTTATACTGCTGCCAGAAACACCATAGCTCTTAACCACTGCATGTTACCAAGGTTTCATCACTCTACTAGGGCTTGCAAAATAATTGAATTTGATCAATCCTTTCTTGTTTTTGAAAAATAGTAGTTTATTGTATCTTATATGAAGTTCACACAGCAGACTGTATTCCTCCTTTACAATTTTTATACAGGTGGTTCTGTGTCATTCATTCTAGTTTTTACAGTGTGTTACCATTGTCATTATTAGTGTTTTGTTTTTCTACTTCCATTGATTTGGCATCCCTGCCCCTCTTTGCCTCCTAACCTTTGCTTTTGGGTCAGTGTTGACCATTTGGTCTCATAAATCATGTGGTTCTTTGTGTAAGGAAGCACATTACTGATTGGTAATACTGTTTAGTTTATAAGCCAGTTTGCGGGCTGAAGGGTGACCCACAGAAATAGCTTCAATTCCAAGTAGTCACTACTTCCTAACTTACTAGGGCAAGTACTTTGTAAAGAGAAGTTTACCCTCATCAACAACTTGTTTGTTCTGATGCACAGTTTGTATAGTAAAAGGAAACTAAATGCTGGATCTGTACCTTTATCAGTTTCAAAAAGAGTGCATTAGTTTCTTAGCATCCTCCAGAGATGAGTGGTATGTTTTAATAAAATCATTATGAACTTATCTCTTTAATAGATTTGATGTGTCTCAGTCTTTTGTTGTCATTATTCTTCTTGATACTAAAATTGTCCCATCTTTGGCCAGAAACTGATTTAAGTTGGGCTCATGTGATCTTAGCATAGTAAAATGTTCCATGATCATCTTAGACATTTATTTAATCAGTTCTCCAAGGAGCTTTGATTCTTTTTAGTGAGAGATGATATTTAGGGGCTCCCTTCAGGGCTGGGTGGTTGTTATTGCATGTGAGACACAGCTATAGAAATACAGCTGTGTATTTAAGGGAGAAGCACTGGTGGTACAGTCTGCTAGCCAGAAGGTCAGCATGCCAAATTCACACCCTATAGACTCACCGTGAGTAGAAGTCAGCTGGACGGCAAGTGGTGGGTTTGTTACATTTATAGGAAACAATTTCATGAGTTCATGCTGATGTTGCAGTTCAAATTTAGGGACTATAGGATTTTTCGGTAATTTTATATTTGTGTCTCTTTTCTCTTATGCTGAAAAGTCTGGTTCCTAACATTAACATAATTATTTGTCATATTGTGTACTAAACCCAGTGCCATGAAGTTGATTCTGACTCATAGTGACCCTGTAGGGCAGAGTAGAACTGCCCCATAGAGTTTCCAAGAAGTGCCTGGCGGATTCAAACTGCCTACCTTTTGGTTAGCAGCTGTAGTGCTTAACCATTACACCACCAGTATTCTGTGCTACAAATATATAATATTTTCCAAATTCCAATATTATCATTAACAATATGATTATTGACAGCTAGTTCCAATTTCTTTGCATTTCCTTTTTTTTTTCTTTTGGATAGATTGTCTTAGGGAAATACAGCCAAATTCCTGTTTTAAAATGAGATGAAATGGTTGCACTCAACTGTGGATAAGGCATCAGCCAGAGAGAGAGTTTTCATCCATTTCATTTTTCCCTCGCTACAAACTCAGGTGATATGCTTATTGGCAAACAGTGTCTTTACGGAACACTTTCTTTATTCATTTTCTTGTATACTTATGTGAAACAGATCATATCAAAGTCAAGTTCTGAGAAGTGTGACCTCTGTTCCTGCCCCCTTCACTGTATCTCTTCCCTCAACCCCTTGGTACCACTTTATTAGTTTTTTGGCTTATCCTTCCATTTTGAATGAATAAAAGCAAATGTATGCATTTTTTTCACATCCTTCCTTAGATAAAAAGATCACTTTCTGTATCCGCCACTCATTACATCATTTTTTTTCTCTTAACAATATATTTTGGAGCTTATGGCATAGCTGTGACATGGAGAAGTTGAGTTTTAGTATTTCATTGGGTGGATGTACCATAGTTTACTCAGCAGTCTTTGCTACCAATGCACATTCGTTTCCAAACCTTTACAAGAACACAAACTCCAGCAATTTGCTTGTTGGCAAAAATTTATTTTAACAGTTGCTCCAGGAATCCATTTCGTGTGCACGAAATGGAAATCTTGCTATATAAGCTCATGGCAGAGAAGATTTGTAATTTATGAAAGTATAAACAGTTGCTTAAATTTCATCATCTGGTTGGTGGTAGCACAAGGTAGGAAAATAGGAATTACTTGGGTCCTTTCTGGTTTAAGGATGGCTAGACATTGCACAGAAACTCTGGTTGTGTAGTGGTTAAGTGCTACTGATGCTAACCAGAAGGTTGACAGTTCAAATCCACCAGGTGCTCCTTGGAAACTCTATGGGGCTCTGCCCTATAGGATCACTGTGAGTTGGCATTGACTCGACAGCAGTGAGGTTTAGACATTGTACATAAAGAGATACTGAGATATATCCCAAGTTCACCTTGGCTTTTTGAAGTTCAGAGGCTGTAGGAGAAGGAAATAAGTTTGTCCTTTTGGCTCTAAAAATTGACCAAGCAATTAAGGTTTCACTTGTTTTATAAAACTTCTGATGATAGGTCAACTCTCCTCGGCTTCTGAAGAGCATTCTGATTGTACTCTTCCAAGACAGATTTGTTCATTCTTCTGGCAGTCTGTGGTATATTCCATAGTCTTTGCCAACACCACAACTCTTTTGTGTCCATTCTTCTGATCTTTCTTACACATTGTCCAGTTATTTTATGCATATGAGGTTATGGAAGGCTGTCATGTTTGTTTTGTCTTTCCTTCCTAAAAAATTATTCTGCATATGCTGTTACTCACAGTTGGAGTCTCATTTAAAGCAAAATGGTCGAGACCTGGGAATAATTGTATGAGTGTGGCTCTTTAGCAGTTGCTGCATTTAAAAATGAAAGTGACATATTATTTAGAGTTTGTTTCCATACTAAATCACGGTATCCCTCATACCCAGCTCTTCAGCAGAATGAATGCACACATACTCCTGTGTCTTGATTCCACTGTTTGTGATATTGTAACATACGCCTTTTAGGAGACAGAGCGTGGGTGACCGTGAGAAGGCTCTTCAGGTCGTTCTCCAGGTTCTCCAGAGCTGCGACAACCCAGGCCCTGAAATGTACTGCCTGTGTGGGAGCATCTACAAGGACATCTTCGTGGATTCTGACTATGACGATTACGCCAGCTGTGATAATGCCATTGAATGGTAAGTCCTCGGCAAAGGGCTGAGTTACACAGGCTAAGGGACCAGGTTGTTTCCCTGTATATGTATCTGCCTGCCTATCACCAAGTGCGGAAAAAAAAAAAAAAGGAAAGAAAGCAAAAAATATGGTATGGAATTTTTCTAGAACCTCTTTCTGAGATAAACCGGTTAAAAACAATGTTTTCTACTGATGACGTCACGGTCCAGTGATTGACAGGGGCAAGAAGAAGGCTCAGCATACTTCTTCCCAGCTGTGTGTTTCAAAGCTTTGTTCTATCACCACTATCATCACTTATTCAACAGGTATTCATTGTGGGGTCTACTTGTTCTAGAAAGATTTCTAGGTAGTGGGAGTACAGATAAGGAACCTTGGTGGTGTAGATGGTTAAGTGCTAAGCTACTAACTGAAAGGGTGGTAGTTTGAAACTCCCCAGTGGCTCCACCAGAGAAAGACGTGAGGATCTGCTCCTATAAAAACAATAAAGTTATACATCATATGGGTAAAAAGGGAAAATACAGGTTGTCAGCAGACAGTGAGGGCTCCGGAGCCTAAGGAAAGCTAGGAGGGGACAAGGAAGATCAGGAAGGGTGGTCTGTAGTTTTAAATAGCATGGTCAGTGGAGGTGAGTAAAGATGTGTGAAGGAGGTGAGGGAGAGAACCTTGTAGTTATCTGTGGAGGTAGCAAAAAGAACAAAGATCTTGAGGAGGAAGCGTGCAGGGGTAAAGAGTGAGCAAGGGGGAGAATGACAGGAGATGGGAGGGGGAAGACCATGGAGGACCTGTAGGTAACCAAAAGGATTTTGGATTTTGCTCTAGGTTGGATGGGTTGATATTGGCATATGCTGAGCAGAGACATGACAAGAGCTGATGTGCATTTCACAGGATATTCTCACTGTTGTGCAGAGAATAAACTGGTGGGGGTGTGTCAGCTATCTTTAGCTGCATAACAAACAATCACAAAACACAGTGGCTTAAACAACTATTTTATCCATGATTCTGTGGATTGGCCAAAAGTTCCACTACTGGCTTTGCCTGGGCTCACTCCTAAAGTTGCAGCTGGCTTTTGATGGTTTGCCTTGGTTGACCATCATGTGGCCTCTCGTCCAGATAGACTAGCTTGCTTACAAGATGGACAGTATTCTAAGACAGTGAAGATGGAAATTGCAAGGCCTCTTGAGGCAGGGATGGAAACAGAATAATCAGGGCACGTTGCAGTAATTCAGGGAGAGAACCAGGGTGCTAGTAATGGAAATGTCGTGAAGTCTGAGTCTAGATATATTTTAAAGACAGAACCAACAGCCTGTATCATCTACTTCAATCATAAGACCTCTTGGTATTGTTGGCCCCAGCCAAAAATCTACCACCAATGACTCGATTCCGACTCATAGCAACCCTATAAGTCAGAGTAGAGCTGCCTCATAGAGTTTGCTTACAAGTCTATTTTTCGCAGATTTCTAACTTATTCTTCCTAAAAATAAAAAACTTACCACAGCTTCCCACCCCCTACTGAATAAAAAGCCAGACTCTTAGTTTGCTATTCAAGATGCTTTATCAACTTTGCCCAGCCCTCCTCTAGCCTTTTTCCCACTGCCCCCGTATACATCCAACTAAGCTGAAGTTCCCTCAGGAGTTCCTCAGTCTCCCTTTTCTGCTGTTTCCATTTCTTATGCTGTGGTTTGCCTACTCACATCACAAGTGTATCTATCTTCATGGCATATTTCAAGTCAGAACTTGATCTACAGGTACCTAGAAGGATCTCTTTTGTGAATCCCTCTAGACTTGGTTTGTGTAGTTTTAGGAGAGTTTCACACTCTCACTTGTATTTTTGCTGATTATGTGTGAGAGTCCTATCCACCTATCGTAGTTTGCATTGTTGAAGAGACCTGACAAGGCCTTGTTTTATTCCTGTTTTATCACTTGTAGTACCTAATGCACTGCATGGTAGAGAGGAATCAGTCAGGTTGTTGGAGGGATGGGAAGAGAAGCAAGCTGATGTTTGGTAGAACAAAGCAGAAAGCTGTATTAGTACTATGGTGGCCAAGAATCCAATCCCTGGGTCAAGAAACTATTGCCCATGGCTCCTTGAAGAAAGTCATGGAAGTCTTTCTCCACTCACTTCAGAAGACAGTGGCAGTGGGTACAGGAGCAAATGACACTAGGTCTTCTGACAGTTCTGGATGATGCCTTGGGGACATGTTACCCAAGCCCTCAGGTACACATGTAGAGCTAGTCCAAGGTCACAAAGCTGGTCAGAGGCAAAGTTAGGACTGCAATCCCAGCTCCAAATCTTGTCTGTCCCAGGCTGAACCTGTCTGATTTACAGGTAACAGGCATGGGGTCGCTATGAGTTGGCATCAGCTCATTGGCACTGGGTTTGGTTCTTTTGGTTCCTCTTCCTAGTGTAACGTTTCATAGTAGAGGCGGTCCCTGAGTTATGAATGGGAGCCGTTCCTAAGTGTGTCCTGAAGTCAAATTTGTCGATAAGTTGGAACAGGTGCATTTTATTCTCACTTAGCCTTAAACTTTGGAAGGGCTGGTGGCATAGTGGTTAAGTGTTACATCTGCTAACCAAAAGATCAACAGTTCAAATCGACCAGGTGCTGTGATCAGTGCCATTGAAACGTTTCTGTGTCATTACTTCATTGATTGAGTCATTTTCCTGGTTGTGAAATTCATACTCGAAGAGCGGGAAAATTTTTATCTACTGGTAGTCCCTGATTTACAACGTATTTGAGTTATGATGAACTCTGCTTATGAATGGGTATTTTTTTTTCTTTTTGGTACATCTTATTAGTAGTAGATACTACAGTGTTGCAACCTGTAATTTGCTGATGTTATCATTCTCAGATGTTTATTTGAAAATGTTGGAAGAATGGATTTCTAAAGATATTGATAATAAAAGGCAGTAACAATTTAAAAAAAAAGTATTTGGCCGATGTCAGAACCGACTTACAGTGGAGTTGTAGGAATAGAAGCCCTATCGTAAATCAGGGACAACCTGTATAGAAAACAATAGAAGAGAGGGGAGAAAAAAAGACACCGTTGCTATTTTGGTATAAAGCTGATACTCCCTTTTTGGTAGCTTGGTCTTTGTCCTAATATGACCCTGCCCCTTATCTCACTTAGTGCCACTGCTTTGTAGTTATTTGGGAGCAGAATTTTGGCAGTGCCACTTCATACAAGGAAACTGACTCTATTTTGTGATACTTAAACAGATAAACAAACATATGATCTTCAGAGAAACAGCCTGTGATTGATGCAGTTTCTATATAATAAAAGTGATATATGCACATGAAGTCTAATTTAAAAATGAGATTTAGACATCAAACTGTGATCCTTTAGGGGGGAGAGAGGATTTAAAAAGATTTTAAGATTATTTTGTGTACTTTAATATTTTTATTGACATTTATTTTGTTTCATTAATATTTTCTACAACAATCATGGCTCTCATAATCAAAATATAAACCTTTCAAAGAAAACTTGAAAAACTCCTTGGTATAAGTTACCGTGTTGCTATTATGGTAGTTTAAAAAATAAAAAAGTAATTTAGGAGCTGCAGGTAGGTGTTTGTAAAGGTGACAGGAAAGCTGGAAAATATCAGAGTAGTAGAAATGTTCATGAAAGTTGGTTTGTATCATTACTTATCCATTGTTGTTCTAATATAATGCAATGACACAATAAGAATTTGGTGGCTCTGTAATTACAGGTATCGAAAGGGGTTTGAGCTGCAACCATCTCTTTACGCGGGAATTAACCTTGCAATTTTGCTGATTGTTTCTGGACAACAGTTCAAAACATCTGCGGAGCTGAGGAAACTAGGTAAAGCTATTCATTACTGGGGAATCCTTGGGTGATGCCAATAGTTAATGCTCTGGGCTGCTAACTGAAAGAGTGTAGGTACTAGTTTACCCAAAGCCATGTGGAAAGTTTACTTCCAAAAAAATCAGCTGTTGCAAACCTTATGGAGCACCGTTCTGCTCTGACACACGTGAGGTCATGACTCAGTAACAACTGGTTTTTATTTATTCTTCCAGATGTTGATGTTTGTTTTTTTTTAACACAAGTTCAGCCTTAAAAAAATACATTTAAGTAGCCAGCATTCTATTCCAAGAGGAAGAATCAACTACTTTCTCACAACACAATAAAATCCAAATAAAATGCCTATTTTTCTGTTATCTGAAAGCTTAACCTAAGAATGATAGAAACAGGAAAGATTTTTCTCGTAACTTCTCTAACATTCAAATTCTTAAGGTGTACACCTGAACAATTTACTGGGACAAAAAGGGAGCTTGGAGAGAATGAACGATTACTGGGATGTGGGGCAGTTCTTCCTCGTAAGCATGTTGACTGGTGACGTCAGGAAGGCTATCCAGGCAGCCGAGAAGTTGTTCAAGCTGAAGCCTCCAATCTGGTGAGTCGTGTCTGTGTGTTGGCCTCCTCCATCTCAATATCTGATCTTGTTCTGAAATGTTTGCCTCAGGGAGACAAAGTGTAAACCCCAAAAGCAATTATAGTTACTATGGTTCTCCTTCTGACAGCTTCCGTAAAGGAAGTATAAGGCAAACAACAGCTGAGGACTCACTGCTTTTAATTTATGTGAAGGGAAGGACATTCACACATGGACACACACACAACATATATACCTATAAGCTGTATCTTCAAGATTAGGCTGTCAGTCTTACGAACTTCTTCAGTCCATCTGGGTCTCAAGAGCAAAACACTCTTTAGTGTTGTTAGCTGCCGTTGAGTCAGCCCTTGATATGTGTTGACCCCATGCATAATGGGATTGGACTATTATGATCATAGGGTTTTCATTGGCTGATTTTTGCAAGTAGATCACCAAGCCTTTCTTCTTAGTCCACCCTAGTCTGGAAGCCCCAGTGAAACCTGTTTGGCATGATAGCAACACATAAGTCTCCACTGACAAGCAGGGGTAGCTGCACATGAGGTGCACTGGCCAGGAATCAAACCCAGGTCTCCCACATGGGAGGTGAGAATTATACCACTGAATCACCTTTGCCCCTCCACTCTTTGGTACTAGTCCATAATGTATTAGTGATAATAAACTAATACATTGCTGAGAAACAGTTAATAAAACTACAAAGGCACACCAAGAAACTGATGTTCATCACCAGTGAAAACTGGAACTAACCTAAAAGGTGAATAACATAGTCAAGAAAAAACAAGAGCCTTGTTTACCTGTTATACAGCCATTGAAATGTGCAGGAAAGAATATCCAGAAATGGACATGTGTTCATGGTTTATCATGGAGTAAGACAAGGCAGTTGCAGGGTGTATTCTCTGTCTCATGGGTTCTCAAGCTTTGTTACTGGGCCCTAGCCTTAAAATTTCTGGTTCATTAGGTGTGGGGTGAGACCAACAGATTACATTTACAAATGCTGGCTGATACTGCTGCTCTGGCCACCACACTTTGATAACCCCTGTTCTGTGTGGTCTCATTTCAATTAGAAATACATATTTGGTATGCGATTCACAGAGAAAGGTCTGGGAGAGGCAGACAATATCTGACTTCCCCAGTGGATGTTAAACTTCACTAGGACTGTGATTATCTTATTGGTACTTAGAAAGACATTTGTAGAACGAATGAATGAGGGTTTTCTCCCGAGTGTTGACAGTGGTTAGCTCAAGATTTGACTTTTTAAAATTTCTGTTTTCTTGATTTTTCAGAAATGCATGTGGATTACTTATGTTGGCAAACTGAAACCAAGTTCTTCCTGCCTGTCACTGTAGCCAAAAATTCAGAGACAGCGTGGGGTTCAAGGAATAATTTATTGGCAGATTTGCTATCAACCTGGGAGACAGCAGCCAACAGCTGTCCCAATTTGGGTTACGTTTCTAGTGGTTTGTATAGCTAGAATTCAAAGGGGTAGGGGCTTGTCGCAGAACAATAGACAGAAGACACAAGGTTTCATTACATCTAACAAATAATGTGGATTAGGAAGAGGAATGTAGACCTGTTAATCTGGCCTGAGGGTGGTCATTAAGACAGAGAATAGAATGTAGCCTAGTAACCTAAGTGACCTTTGTTAGGCCTTTACATTTACCATCACTTATATAATTTAAACAATTTCATTTATTAATGATCCATGTTCATCTGCTATCTCAGCTAAGTGGGCCAGTCTGGATCCCCAGGGGTGGGAATTTCTTTAGACAGATTTAGTTTGACTTGTGCACTCAGAAGGTGCCCAAACCGTATCAGCCTCTAGAAGGTTCTCTGAGGCTGTGAGGACACAGAGCCAGGCTGGGCCTCTGGCCCTCCTGCACTGGCCAGCTGTCTCTAGATCCTAATCTCCTAATCTTAAGGTGCTTTCCTGCATGTCAGCCAGATGGAGGTGACTCCAGAAGAAGAGACCACAGGGTTGGATACAGTACCAGTACATTGGTACTAGACCTGAATTACAGTGTCAGTACCCAATAAAGTCAGTCAGAGTCTAACTGGTCTACTGCCTTCCAAGGCTAGTTCCAGGCTTTTATCCCCAAAGAGCAAAATAACACACTGTGATGCTTTCTGCTGAATCATCTTCACTCAGGGTGTCTTCACCACTGCCTGACTACTGTCTTTGAAAGAGTAAAGATTTGCCTAAAAAAAGAACAGGTGTGGTTGGAATCAAGATTTTATAACATCAAAATCTGCCTGGTCCAGTCTAATTACTTTTTTTTAGGAGGACAGGAGTTTCAGATTAGTGATTGCCAAGGGTCAGGGATGGCGATAGGAGAGACATGGGTATGGCTTTGACTGTATCAGTATCAATGTCCTGATTGTGATAGAGCACTATAGTTTTGCAAGTTCATTACCACTGGGGGAAACACAATGAAGAGCACGTGGGTTTTCTTTGTATGACTTCTTAACTGTGTGTGAAATAGCAAATAATCTCAAAAGTTTAATTGAAGAAAAAGACGATGGGTTTGAAATTTGGTCATTTTGCAATTAATTGCTTTGAATTTTAAACTACTTGCTCTTTTTAAGTAAAAGTGACCAAATGCCTGCCAATCCCTATATTTTGAATACTGTGTACTGAAATTGAGGTTGGGGCTAGGTAAAAAGCCATGTCCAATTTTACTGGGATGGCTTATTTTGCCTTCTGTCTGAGTTTCTTTTAATTAATTGTGCAGCCACTAAGGGTTTGTTTAAGAAGTACTCACTAGGTAATAAAAATACAGTAAACCCCGTGAAAACTGGAACCCGTGTAAGGTGGAAAACTGTCAGAGAAAGAAACCTCAAATATTGTCCACTAAAATGAGTGATAGAAAAGTGGTGAGACTGTACCTTGTCAAAGACATAAAACTTGCCAGACCCAGAAAAACAAGGCAGGCAGTATCCTTGAGTTTCAGTTCTCATAGGTTTCACTATATAAGTAGGTAAATGTAGACTTTGGAAGCTTCTTTTAAAGAAAGTACAAATGAATTCAGTTTCTTTAAGAATCTAATTAATTTGTGTCTGTGATTTTTTTTTCCAGGTACCTGCATGCATTGTTTCAGGACATATCATTAATTCACCGCTTCAAGAGACCAGCTCCTGAACATTCTCCTAGTCAGGAGCGGCTTGACTTCTGGTTAGATATAATTTTTGAAGCAATAAACCAAGTCACTAGTGGACTCAGATTTCCAGTAAGTTATGCTAAATGCATTTCTTTGGAAACTTGAGATAGGTGGTATGTGATTGTTGACTGAAGCCCCTGGGTGGTACAAACAACTAGTGTAGCTGCTAATCAAAAGGGTGATGGTTCCAGTCCACCCAGAGGTGCCTTGGAAGAAAGGTCTGGCAAAGTACTTTTGAAAAACCAGTCATTGAAAACCCTGAGGAGCATAGTTCTTCTTGGACACACAAGGGGTCGCCCTGAGTCAGAATCAACTCAGCGACAGTAACCGGTTTTGATTATTGCATATTCTGAAAGGAAGAAAACTTTAGAGTGACTTAAAGCATTAATTTAACCGTTAGTCTTAACGCAGAATCATCAAGTGAGAGATCAGCTCACTGGAGAAAGGTTGGCTGTATCCTCTAAAATGGGACTTCCCAACTGGGGGTGATTTTCTTCAGCAAAAGGCACTTGGCCATGCCTGGAGACATTTGGGGTTGGTGTAACTGGAGAGGTGGACGTTATTGGTATCTAAGTGGAAGGAGGCCAAGAATTCTGCTAAACATCCTGCCAACCTACAAGACAAAACCGAAAACTAAACCCATTGCCGTTAAGTCAATTCTGACTCATAGGAGCCCTATAGGACAGAGTAGAACTGCCTCATGGGGTTTCTAAGGTTGTAATCTTTATGGGAGGAGCTCTGGTGGTACAGTGGTTAAGCACTTGGCTGCTAATCAAAAGTTGGTGATTCAAACCCACACTCTACTCTGTGGGAAAAAGAGGTGACAGTCGGCTTCCATAAAGATTTACAGCCTTGGAAACTCTGTGGGCAGTTCTGCCCTGTCCTGTGGAGTCACTCTGAGTCCGAATGACTCCATGGCAACCAGTTGCAGTTTAGTTTTGTGTCTTCAGTCTTTATGGAAGCACACTGTCACATCTTTTATCCGCTGGGCAGTTGACAGGTCCAATGTTTTGGTTAGCCCCTGAGCATTTAACTACTGTGCCCTAACACTCAGGACACTCCCCTGTAATTCCAAATTATCCAGCTCACAGTGTCAGTAGTGCTGAGGTAGAGAAAGAAAACAACAAACCCAACCCGTTGCCATTGAGTTGATTCCAACTTACAGTTACCATATAGGACAGAGTAGAACTGCACCATAAGGTTTCCAAGGAGCACCTGGTGGATTTGGACTGATTAGTAGCCTGAGCTCTTAACCACTGAACCACTGGGCCACCGAGGTAAGGTGCAGAACCCCTACTTTGAAATGAGGCAGTGCTGATTGTGAAATGATGCAATTCAAAAGCTGTTGCCTGTGGAGCATTGGTTTGCCTCAAGTGCCAACCAAAAAAAACCAAACCGACTGCCACTGTCCTAGTGACCCTATAGGACAGGATTGCTCCATAGAGTTTCCGAGAGTACCTGGTGGATTTGAAGTGCTGACCTTTTCGTTAACAGACGTAGCGCTTAACCGCTACACCATACTAATTAATTTTTACAGTGACTGAAAAGCAAAATTGCTTTTACCAGTTCATTGAGTTTTTCTGTAACTTTTGTGATTGTCTTCTAAGGAAGCATAAATCAGATAGTTTAGCGACCTGGAAAGTGAACTTCAGGTAACTGTTTCTTATTTATGCTGTGAGATTTCAAGAACATGCAGTGTTTAAGAGTTCCATTAAGCATCTGATAAGGGATTGAGCTGTTTGAAATTATTATGATGATTATGTTGTTCTTGAAGAGTAAGTTGTAAAAGCTTCTTTTAATTATTAAATATTTCAAACCTACTGGAAGGTGAAAAGTTGGACACTTACATAATCTACTTGGGTTTAGCATATTAAACATTTTGCTTTATTTGCTTTGGAGCTCTCTGTTTCCCCCTTCTCCCTCCGTTTCTTGTCTCTTTCTCTCTCTCAGTATAATAATGTTACTGATAGAATGTCATCTGACTTTCCATTCCCTTGCATTTTGTACCAACACTTGGTATCTCAGGGTCACTCTGCCTACGTTTTCATTTTTCTAATAAAATCTGTAGCGTCTCTCTTCTCTGCTATCTCCTCAGAGACACCTGTCTTGGCAAAGATACACCCCGACTTTGAGCTTTCCTTCATGGGGCTGTATTTTCTCCAGCACTCTTTGTGTGATGTTATACTGCATCTCCCTGTCTGTTTGTGTTGTGCAAATGGTCGGTGTACTTGAACCAAAAGATTGGAGGTCTATGTCCACCTAGTGGTGTCTCGGAAGAAAGGCCTGGCAGTCTACTTCTGAAAGATTGGCCATTGAAAGCCCTCTGGAGCACAATTCTTCTCTGACACACGTGAGGTTTCCATGAGTTAGAGTCAATTCCAGCAATGGGGTTGCTGGTATTTGTGTAGTGTTCCAATCTGTGCCGTCAGAGCATAACCCTCCCACAGGCAGAGCCTTGGTATTGTGCACTGCAGTAACCCTGCCTTCTGGAGCAGTGTTTGGCACATAGTAGGTACTAGATAAGTATGTGTGGGGTACAGATCTTCCCACTTCCTCAGTGGAGGGGACATCCTGTGTTTTATATTTCTGTGTGTTACAGAGCTATGTTCTTATTTTAGGTTCTGGTGATAGAACAAACCAGTGTCTACCGACCTTCTTATGTCTCTGTCAACAGTGGAGCTGAGGAGAAAGTGGTGTATTTATGGCACGTTGAACCGTTGGAAACGGTAAGGAGAAAAATCAAAGAGGAGAGTGTATGTTTTAGTATTTGGAAGAACAGGCACCTATGCCTAACTTCTGAGTTATGGGAAAATGTGAGAGTATGATCACAGATGAACGAAAGGAAGCATATGATACATACACATGTACACACATGCATACTTGTAGAAAATCTGTTTACTATCTTATGTTTATTATATGAATTATAAAACTGATACAGGCGTTTTTTAAGTTAAACCATAAGTAAAGGAGTAAAGGAAAAGTCCCACCATTGCCACCACCATGCCTAATTCTGTGGTGGAAATCCATTCATGCCTTTTTCTAAACTCATTTGTAGATGTATAATGTGTGTGTGTCTGTGTATGTGTGCAAGAGAAATGTGTACATGTGAGATGGAGAGGAATTTCCAGTAATGGGAAACATGCAGTTATGTATTTATTCTGCAACTTCTGTTTCTGAGAACTCGTGCACATATCATGGGCAATTTTTCACGTTAGCACACACTGATCCACCTGATTTTATTAATGTGGCTGTCCCCTCTGTTTCCATGTCTTATGGTGTATTTCCTGGTATAGATGAACCATAGTTTCGTCCACCGGTTTCCTATTGATACACATATAGGTCTCTGGTTTTGTACTCTTGCTGTGGAGACACCAGAGCACGTCCTGGTAGTTTGATCCTACTATGTTCAAGTAAGGTGTTTCAGGAGGACAGAGTCCCAGAAATGGATCTGTTGGATTAAAAATTACCAGTTTCTGTGGAGTCAACTTGGATTCATCATGACTCTGTGTTAGAGTAGAACTGTGTTCCACAGGGTTTTCAATGGCTAAATTTTCTGAAATAGATCACCCGGGCTTTCTTCCACGGTATATCTGGGTAGACTCAAACTTTCAACCTTTTGGTTTAGCAGCAGAATGCATTAAGTGTGTTTGCACCATCAAGGGACTCTTGGATTAAAGGTTATCCAGATTTGAAACTTAGATCCCATCCAGCTATCATTCCAACATATGTTCACACCAGTATAGAAGAGAAAGCATTTTAATCGCCCACTAAAGAGATTATAGAAATGCTTAGCCAAACCTGATGGTTTGTGGTAATGGTTATATTTTCATCTCAGCTTTTATCTTTCATGAAATATTTTGTAGTGATAAAGAGATGTGGCACCTTTGATGAGTTAGCTGTGCAAAAATAGTTAAAGCACTACTAAGTTTTCATAGAGGGTCGGAAAGTACTACCGTTAACTTGGCTAAGAAGAATTTTTTTTTTTGTGGCAAGCAGGACCGTGAACCAATTATATTTTAAAACCAAATCAAATAGATAAAACCAAGCCATTGCTGTTGAGTCAAGTTTGATTCATATTGACCCTGTAGGACAAAGAAGAACTGTCCCATAAGGATTCCAAGGAACAGGTGATAGGTTCGAACTCCCAACCTTTTGGTCTGTAGCTGAGTTCTTAACCATTGCATCACCAGAGCCCCTATTATATTTTAATCACATAAAAATAAACAGTATCTTCCAAAATAAAATGCAACATTAGAGAATAAGCATAAGTTCAAATTCATATTGGAAACTCATCCAAAGTAACCAGTGTCTCAAGCTTAGGCCAGTTACCTTGGAAAATACACATTGTTTGCATAAAAATATGGGTAAGTCAGATACTCCGTTTTTTGAAATTATTATTGCCTTTTATTATCAATATGTTTATAAATCAAATCTCTATTTGTCTTTGAGGATTGGAACCGTTACGTGTAAACTTACAGATATACTTTAACATTGCAGGCAGTACATGTTACAATAAGACACACCAAAAAAAATGTTGTTTAAGTGCATTTTGTTATAACTTAATTACATCAGAAGTTGGGATTACTTATTTGTACTCTGTTCCCAATTTAGGAATTTTTGTTGTGGGGACCAACCTTGCCTATTTGTGTCATTGACTTCATTGTGGTACAAAGCTTGGCAATCTCACTCTTTTGTTGATATTGGCACAGAATCCCTGAGACTTGGAGAAGTCATTACTGAAACAAGTAATGCTGTCCAAGTGACTCTTCTTAATTTTAGAGCAAAATATTTTTGACCTTGTGGACTTCTACAAACTTTGCCTTCTTTATGTGAATTCTATAATGGTTGCTTGCCTTTGATGGGAATCTCCATTGACATGTACAGCATCTTACTAGTTGAGAATGTTTTGCCTTGTTTGTATGTGGTCCGCAATGAGAAATGGAAGAGAACTATATAAGCAGCAAATGCTAGTTTTTCTTAAGTGGTGGAATGTTTTGTATAACTGCTTTTAGTTGTCAGGGGAAACATCTGAGAGAAACAGAATTCCTTTTTTTTTTTTGAGAGGCTTTTGCCTTCATTTACACTTACGAAATGCTGCAAATTTGGAGACCAAGCCAATTTGCCTAGGATGAGATGACATTAACACAGGGTTGCATTTTTTCCTAGTGAGCTGTGGATGGCAGAAAGGGACCACACATGTTTACGCATACACAGCCTAAGGTGGGGTAACATTCCCGAGGATTCCGAAACTTGTTGGAAATAAGGCAGCAGAGGTGTGCCAGAAACATTTAACAACCAGCTCTTCAGGAAAGGAGAACAGGGGAAACCCTGAATTTTAGTGTTGGCTGATTCCCATGGTGTAAATACACTCACTGTGGTCAATTTCAAGCAACCCATATTAGACTGGTGAACTTGGAGTTGGAAGAAGGTGTGAGCAGTTGGCTTTCCCCTGCTGTGCAAGCTGCATTCAGCACCCGGTGCAAGGAGACGTTACAGAGCAGGAGCAGATGCATAGCTGCTCCTTCAGCTTTTCCTGACCTTTAATGTCACCTACAGGGTCACAGCAGCCACCAGTGCTGCCCACTGAGGCAGGGCTGTTGGTTTTCAAAAGTTCTGTTTGTGTTTTGTGTGCATCTTATGCAAGGTCCCTGGGAGGTGCAAACAATTAAAATGCTTGGCCACTCACTGAAAGATTGGCAGTTTGAATCCACCCAGAGGCAACTCAGAAGAAAGGCCTGGTGATCTACTTCTGAAAAATTGCTGTCAAAAGCCCTGTGGAGCACAGTTCTACTTTGACACACATGAGGTCACCACGAGTCAGAATCAGCTCGGTGGCACCCGGTCGTTCCTTTCACTGAATGCCTGTAGTTTCTGATTGTCCCTGTCACATGCTGAGTCCATCCTACCTACCGTTTATTAGTTTTCAAAAACGTGAAAGGGAGAAATGGCCTAGAGTAAATATGCTACCCTGGGGGTACCTTGAAAACTAGGGGCCTTAGATTTCTGTATACGAGCAGCCTCTGGTGGATTTGTGTGGGCCAGGTCTTGAATCTGCCCTGGTTCACATTACCGTCCCCATTTCCAAAGGCAGGCTCCTGCTGTTTGCCTCTGCTTTCTCTGAGTGGCTTTGGACATCCTTCCCTTCTGAAAAATGTTTGGCCTTTCCACAGGATTGGATCCCATTTGGTGGATTATATTATTTCTTGTTCTTTCATGTTTCACAGCCCTCAGTGGCTTCCCATCTCATACAGAGTCAGAGCCGAAGTCCCGATGGTGGCCCACAAAGGCCATTAATCCTCCAACCTTGTCATCTCTTCTGCACCTCACTCACTCTACTCCTGCACACTTGCCTTCTTGCTGTTCCTGAACTTGTCAAGCAACACTTCTGCCTCAGGGCCTTTGCACTTGCTCTTCCGTTTGCCCAGGCTCTTAGCAGGTATCCACAGAGCTCACTCCTTCACCTCCTTCAGTTTTCTGCTCAAAAGTCACTGGCAAGACCTTCCCTGAGCACCAAGTTGAACACTACAACCCCTTTCCCACCTTAATGCCCTTCCTTGCTTTATTTGCCACCTTAGTACTTTTCACCCTCCACCCTGCTATATAAAATTTACTATGTAATTTGTTACCAATCTGCCCTCACTCAAATGAGGGTAGGAACTTTATTGTTAACTGTGGTTTCTTTAGTGTCTTATACCCTGCCTGGTGCATGAGTGGAGCTCCCCATGGGGAACAGTCTTCCCATCTGCTCCTGTTGTTGCAGAAAACTTGTCACCTGACTGCTCATCAACCGTATGCTTCATCTCTTGATTCTCACCCATTTCTTCTCTTGGTGGCTTAAGTAGTCCTCTGTGATACTCCTCAGGCCAACCAAATGTCTTTTTCTATTTACAAAAACATTTTCTGTTGTGACATATTGATCTTGTAGCCTACAGCTCTTCTGAAATGGATTTTTCAGACATTTTTCCTGAGGCTTAGCTTTTTATTAAGTTTAAGGGGAGGGAATTTGAGGGCATGACAGTGATTTTATGTGTGTGTGTTTGTGTATAAATTGCACAGATGGAAATCCCAGTCAATCTTTGTACTAGTCATACTAGGGTAGCTGCTAAAACAAATAGTCCCCAGATCTGAATGCCTTAACATGGTAAAATGTTTGTTTATGGCTCACATCATAGGTTGGCAGGAGGTACCATTCCATCATGTAGTGAGTGGGTAGGGAAAGAGAATGTAGAGAAATGCTGTGAAGGCTTTTGTGAACCAGGCCCAAGGTTTCTATTAACAGAACCATCAATCCAGCTCATATTCCATTGGCCAGAACTCAGTAATATGGCTGCACCTAGCTGCAAGGGAGGCTTGGAAATGTAGTCAAGCTGTGTTCCCCGGAAGAAGAAGAAGAGATTGTGTGTGTGAGCAGTGTTGGCCACAGTCCTGCTTCTCCAAATGTTTTTCACATCACTCAGCTCATTTTAGGGTTTGCTAATAAGTTGACCAGAAACTCTGGTGATGTGGTTAAATGTCACATCTGCTAACCAAAAGGTCAGTGGTTTAAATCTGCCAGGTACTCCTTGGAAACCTATGGGGCAGTTCTGCTCTGACCTATAGGGTGCCTTGAGTCAGAATTGACTCAAAAGCAGTGGCTACTAAGTTGACCTACCACCCATCTGTCAGTTTGTCATGCTGTGGTGGCTTACATGTTGTTATAATGCTAGAAGCTCTGCCACTGATACTTCAAATACCAAGCAGGGTCACTTACAGTAGACATGCTTCAGCAGAGATTCCAGATGAAGAAAGACCTAGTGATCAACTTAAAAAATTAGCCAATGCCAAATTTAAGGATTACAACAGAGTACTGTCCAATATACTGCTAGAAGAGCCTCAAAAACAGACTCAGACATAGCAACAGGCGTGAAGATGGTACATAACCAGGGAATGTTTCGTTCTTTCACACACAAGGTTGCCATGAGTTGCTGGCGACTCCACTGCAAGTAACACTAGGTTGACAGAAAATCTTTTGTTTCTATGTCAAATTTGGACCCTCATCTCAAGCTTAAATAAGTTTTCCCAAACTAGATTGAAGATACAGGTGAATTTTTATAATGTGTTAGAAAATTGCCTGGTGTTTCCAGTTATATTGCTGTAACCCTTAAATCTCTATTGAAAGTAAAATATCAGAAGTGGTTGACCATAGCATGAAATAAAAAATGATCATTAGCAACCTAAGTGCCCATCAATGGAATGGATAAACAAATTGTCATACATGCACACAGTGGACTACTCCACAACAGTAATGAATCTGTGAAACATCTCACAACGTGGTTGAACCTGGAGGACAATATGCTGAGTGCAATAAGTCAATCACAACAGGACAAATACTGTGTGAGACCACTATTATAAGAGCCCAAGAAAAGGTTTGCACACAGAAAAAAACAATCTTTGACAGTTATAAAGGAGGGGAGGGAAAAGGAGGAGAAATTACTAATTAGATAGTAGAAAAGTGGTAACTGTGAAGGGAAAGACAACATACAGTATAGGGAAAGTCAGCACAACTTGACCAAGGCAAAGCCATAGAAGCTTTCTAGACAATCCAAACACCTGGAGGGACTGAGTTACTGTGGCCGAGGGCTGGGGCCTACAGTCTTGGGGGACATCTAGGTTGACTGGTGTAACTTAGTTCAAAAAATAAAAAAGTTCACATCCTACTCTGGTGAGTAGCATCTGGCTTAAAAGCTTATGACAGTGGCTATCTAAAGTACATCTATTGGTCCCACCCTGTATAGAGCAAAGGAGAATGAAGGAAAGCATTAGTCGGACAACTAATGGACCACATGAACTACAGCCTCCATCAGCCTGAGCTCAGATGAACTAAATGGTGCTTGGCTACCATCCCTGACCACTCTGACAGAGATCACAGTAAAGGGGCCCAGAGGGAGCAGAAGAAAAATGTAGAACAGAGTTCAGATTTTAAAAAAAGAAAAAAAAAAAAGCATAGACTTAGTGGCCTGACACAGGCTAGAGGAACCTCTGAAACTGTGGCCCCTGGACACCCTACTAACTCAGAACTGAAGCCACACCCCAAGTCTGCCTTTCAGCCTAAGATTAGACAGGCCTATGAAACAAACAATAATACATGTGAAGAATGTGTTTCTTAGTTCACTCAAGACCAGAATGGGAAACAGCTACCCAAAAACAACGATGAGAAAGGAGGACGGGACAGGAAAACTGGACAAAAGGGAGAGTGTTGTCACATTGCAGGGATTGTAGCCAATGTCACAAAACAATTTGTATATAAATTTTTGCATGAGAAACTAATTTGCACTGTAAACTTCAACCTAAAACCTAATACATTTTCTAAAAAATGTTTCTTTGCTTCGTTTTGCATTGGAAAAAATCTGTTGACTTCTGTCTTTGATACTTGCAGAAAGAAATCCATGAATGGAAGTTTACAGCCTCTTCCATTAAAGGAATAAGGTAAGAACGTATGTGAACAATTGCTTTTGTGTAAATAATGGTATTTTCTACATTTAAGTATTTCCACTGATTTATATAATGTTCTATAGCTTTTCTCATATCCAGCAGACAAAATGCTCATCTCAAGCCTTATGAATCACAGTAGATCCATCAAAAGAGAATGTGTTATTTTTGAGCCAGTCATGTTCAGAGTTCTCAGGGACCTTCCGATCTGAAGCGAGGAGTTATTTGGTGACATTTGAATGAGGTCTCTCCTGAGTGGAATAATGACACAACCCAACAGTATTGTTGGTACCAAGCAAGTGAGGTTGTGTGTTACAAGTAGAGGTGTACCATTTGCTCTGAGTTGGGAATGGTGACCTCCCTTCCCCAGGTGGGGCTAGCACTACACCGCTATGCTTGGCACCTTGCAAGCACATCCAAGGGTGACAGCAGCTCTGAAGTAGCTGTGAGTTCTGATCCCTCTTCTGCTGTGTGACTTTGGAAAAGTTGTTCAACCAGACCTCATCTTCTTTATCCATCAAATAATAGACTTGGACTAGAACTGTGTGCCTTCCCTCTTATTCCAACATTACTACAGGCAGTGGACCAAGTCCATAATTGCCTTCAGACACAGCATGATCCTGTCGTGAATAGAGCAGTGCTTAAATCAGAATAATGTTTATGTCACTTTAAGGGCTGGGACATAATTTAAGACTAAAGTAATGCATTGGGTAATACTACCCAGAAAATACAAGATTATTAAAAAAGTTGAATATTTTAACAAACGTATTATTTAGTAAGTAGGCTATCTAAGAACATGTGGTCTAGAACCTTCTGTTTATACCTCTTCATCTTCGGTAGCCTAGAGGAAATGAAGAGACTTTTCTGCCTACCATTTCAACCATCAGTGGGGATGTGCGAAGGGCCCAGAGTGACTTAGACTGCAGTATTGATGTGACATGAAGAGCATGTGTTGAGCGTTCCCAATGTTATGCACCTGATTGTGGTAGTTTTCTTATAGATACGTTTTGAAAACTTGCTCATATACAGACTAGTTTTAATTCACAATGTAGTATTGCTGTCATGAAATCGGTAGCATATAAGAAATGGTCAACGAAGCTGTGGATCTTGGGAAGAGAGGATGTTAGAAGAAGCAAGATAAAGTGACTTCCTTTGTTTGAAGGGATAATTACAGGAGAGAATCTAGCCTTATTCTCCATAATTGCACCTTTTAGAATGAGGACTATTGTGGATACTTTGGCTTAGTTGTAAGCAAGCATTTTCTAAGAGCGAAATTTATCAGTGAGTGGTGTATAGCCCCTGGATTCTGTCCCTGGATGTGTTCTGGGACACTGAATATTGTCTGTCTGAGGAGCCATAGAGTCAGATGCAGACTTGAGTAGGGATGGACCAGATAGCACTGTAGGATTTTTCTGGAGCTAAGCTGTGATGCGTATTTCTACCTCCCTTATAAGTACTGTGTCTTGATGTTGTCCAAGTGTAGAAATTATGATACCATAATAAATTATTTCACAAATGCTTTTCTTATCTCTTCCATGAAATTACAGATTTCTCCAAGGCAGGGCTATATTTTATTCTCTTTCCTGTTGCCCAATCTTTGCTTTGCACTGAAGACATAGTAAACTCTTGATACATATTACTTAAAGTCAATTGATGAATATAACTCAAACATAAGCAAGAGAAGCGTCCCCTATTATTTAAATTCCATAAGGAGGTAAAAGGCAAATTTGGGGGAGATTTGTTAAAAGACTAATGAGTCTTTAAAAAAATTGTTCAGTGGTATATCCTTCAGAAGCAAGGACAGTCCCATGAACAGATACAGGCACACAAATGTTTATTGCAGCACAGTCCACAATAGCAAAAAGATGGAATCAACCCAGATGCCCAACAACAGATGAATGGATAAATAAACTATGGTATATATACTCTTTGGAACACTATGGAATGATAAAGAACAATGACAATTTGAGGAAGATCTCATAACCTGGTTTCAACTGGAGGACATTATGTTGAGTGAAATCAGTCAGCGCCACGAGGACAAATATTGTATGAGACCCCTACTATAAGGACTTAAAAACAGACTTAACGTACAGAAGAAAAGACTGTGACAGCTGCAAGGGAGGGGAGGGAGGGAGACAGTTGGTTATAGATTAGCTGATAGAAATTTGGTTGGTTGGAACAAGTGGCAGCACACATTAGAAAGAAGATCAGTTTAACCTGGACTTCAGCATAACCTGAAAAATCTTCCAATTTTAACCCAATATTGCAAGGATAGAGTAGCAGGGGCAGAGGTCCAGGGACCATGCTCTCAGGGGACATTGAGGCCAACTGGCATAACTAGCCTATTGCTAAGAGAGTCTTCTGCACCCTGTATCAATGAGTGGCGTCTGGGGTCTTAAAAGCTAGCTAACTGTCATCTGAGGTACACCAGATGGTCCCACCTCATTTGGAACAGATGATCACCAAGGACAACAATGACATGAGGGAAAAAGGGCCCAGAAGTCAGAAAGACCTGTGTGAATGGGTGACTATATCAACATGTGACCAGAAGAACCAGATGGTGCCCGGCCATCACCAGTGACAGCTGTGATGGGGCTCACAATGTTGAGTCCCAGTGGCAACACAATAATAAAAATAGGGGTGCACCCTAAGAACTCCACTAAAAGGCCACAGTTGATGGTCTAAAGGTCTGGAAGTTCCCCAGGCCCCTAGACCTGATGCTGCCCCTGATCATAGATCATTACTGCAGTCAACTCTTCAGACAGGAATGGAGTGGACTCCACAATACAGAATCACTATATTGTGTGTGCACTTTACTATAGGATGTCATCCTACTGGCCTCTTACTAGAGGGGGCTGGAGAGGAGGGGACAGGAGATTGTTAAGAGAATATGACATGTATGGAACAGAAAGGAAGAGTGTGCTGTCACTAGGCAAGGAGAGCAGAGGGAGCTGCAGATAGGCGGGCATGCAGATTTGAATTGTATTGTAAACTTACACTCAATTACAGAGAAAAAAATGTTCAGTGGAAGAAGCTCTATAATTTTTGTCAAAAAATTTAAAATTAATTTCGTTACTTATGTTTAAGAGTTATTATTTATTGCAATTTTACAGCATATCTAGGATTGATGAGCGGTGCTGTTTTCTGTACATCCATGACAATTCTGATGACTTTCAAATCTACTTTTCTACCAAATACAAGTGTAGTAGGTGAGTCAAAGCTGATTCAGGTTATTTACAATTTAACTATGATGAATCACTTTTATCAGGCTTTTGTTGTGGAAATAACTTTGTTAAATTGCCTTTATGGAAATTTCAATTTAAGGAAGTTTTTTCTTTGGTTGTTTTTTACAGCTTTATTGAGATACAATTGATACACCATTCAGTTCACTCAAAGTGTACATTTCAATGGTTTTTAGTAGATTCAGACTTGTGTAGCCATCACCACAATCTAACCCTAACCCAACAGGAGCATCAGCTCCAATAACAATTACTCTCCGGTTTCCTCCCAACCTCCTCCCCAGCCAGCCCTAGGCAACTACTAATCTTTCTGTCTGTATAGAATTGCCCTTCCCAATCTTTTCACATTAATGGAATCATACAATATGTAGTCCTTTGTGGTGTGTGGTTTCTTAGCATAATGTTTTCAAGGTTTATCCACGTGGTAGCCTGTATCAGAATTTTAATTTCTTTTCATGGCTGAATGATACTCAGTTCTACGTATTCATCAGTTTAAGAACATGAATCTTTTCCACTATTTGACTATCACAAATAGAGCTGCTATAAACAAGGTTTTCTATGTACATATACTTCCATTTTACTTGGATTGGCATTTCCTTATGAATTTTAGGATCTACTTGTTATAGTTTTATAAGAAAGGAAAAAAGTCCAGCTGGGCTTTTGATAGAGCTTATATTGAATATGTAGGTCAATTTGGGGACTACTGCCTCCTAACAGTATAAAGCTTACCAGTCTGTGAACAAAATGTCTTTCCATTTATTTATGTCTTCTTTAATTTTTTTAAAAGTGTCTTCTAGATTGCAGTGTACAAGTCTTGTGCTGCTTTTGTTAAATTTATACCGAAATATTTTATTATTTTTGATACTGTTATAAATGGCATTGTTGTCTTAATTTCAGTTTTGGAAGGCTTACTGCTAATATATACAAATATACTTGATAATTTGTATATTGATCTTGATTTCCACAACCTTACTGAACTTACCAGCTCTAGTTTTTTTAGTGAATTCCTTAAGATTTTCTGTATACATAATCATGTCACCTGCAAAAAGCAATAGCTTCTGTTATTTCTTTGTGATGAGGATGCTTTTATTTCTTGTGTAATTGCCCTGGCTCGAACCTCCAGCACAGTGTTCAATATAAGTGAAAGAGCAGACATTCTTGTTTTGTTCCTAATCTTAGGAGAAAAACCTTACCTGTTTTACTGTTAAATATGATTTTAGCTGTAGGCTTTTCGTAGATGCTGTGCATTAGATTGAGAAAGTTCCCTTTTATTCTTAGTTTGTTGAGTACTTTATCATGTAATTTATGAAAATTTTAATTCATTGTGTCTGACAATACATAATTACAGTATATTTAGAGATCAAGCTAAAGAGCAAATAGAGAACCTTGGGTCTCAACCTTCAACATAAGAGTTGGAGCAAGAGTGATGATAATGAATACCTTTGTGATACTTGCTGTTTTAGGTTTTGCTTTTTGGTCAAAGAGATGATATCCAACCCAGGGGACAGTGTAGTGAAGGAAGCCACCAATAGAGATACCTTAGAGGTGAGTTGTGGAAAACCTACAATGTGGAAATACTTTCTGTTCCCTAACCTCCTGATTGAGAAGCAAAGAGAGGAAAAAGGAAAGATAAGTTATTGTGTCTTTACTTAAAGAAAATTTCCTATTCTTCATATGAAATTCTTTATAGTTTCAAGTACGCATTTATGAACTAGCTAGCCAGCCATCAGCACCCGTGACTTTCAGAGATTAAGTTTAATGTGTCTCTAAAGAAAACCTTATTACTTTGGGATCTTTTCCGTCAGAGATTGTAAGAAGAATTTGTCCATAGAGTAGTCTGAGTTTTTTTTAATTAAAAAATTTTGCTAAGCTGATTAATAATGTTTATGAGAAATAGCCAATTAAAAGCAGATTTTACATTTACAACTCATATGGCTTTATTTATATCTTTTTGCATATAGTCTATTATATATAAAATATGAAAAACAATTTTCCAGAAAGTAGGATCATCGTTAAGCTTTTTTGAATAGCACAGTTGTAGTATGCAGTTAATTTACCATTATAGGCACGTTTAAATGTTGCAGTTATCCCAATTTGTCACTAAGTCAGGTTCTCTCAGTGACTGTAGTTAATGAGCTCTTACTGTACTTTCAAGTTAGACTAGGTTTCTGTCTGAAAACATCAAAGGGATTAATTTTAATAATTGAGTTAGGTACTAGAGTTCTTAGCTTAGAATCAGTTTGTGGTAGAAATGAGCTGAGTGGTGGGTGCACTTTGAAGGCAGCAGTGGGCAATAGAGAAAGGTGTGTGATAAAAGCCTTTTATGGAGCAGACAGGTTTCCAGTAAAATCAGACAATGATGGGGACTTGTAAGTGACCTTAATTGTCACTTACATCCCTAGAAGTAGATGTAAAGGGACACACACATACACCTACCATTCTGTGTATAAGCTGCACTTTTGTAAATAAACACAGCGGAGCATAAAAAACAATAGATGGAGTTCATTGCTGCCTCCCTACTTTAAGTAAATGTTGCTCAGCTTAGCGTTTCTTCGTTTTAATCATCCAGGGGAGTCATCTGTAGAGCAGAAGTGCCTGACCACTTTAGGTGATAAAGTTAGGGTAAGAAAATATCAGTGCTAATTGTAGGTTGAAATTCTGCATTTAATACTAGATCCACTCATTGCTGGTGAGTCAATTCCTACTCATAGTGACCCTATAGGACAGACTAGAACTGCCCTATCAGGTTTCCAAGGAGCACCTAGTAGATTCAACCCTTTGGTTAGCAGCCATAGATCTCAACCACTACACCACCAGGCTTTCCTGATACTAGATCTAGATGTCTAAAAATGGGCAAACTCATACATATGTGTGTGTGTGTGTGTATGTATATATATATATATGTGTGTATATATATATATATATAATTTGTAATAGGACCTTTTGAATTTGATTGACCCTTGATCCCGGACCATAGAAAGGTGTTTTCTCCCAACAGGTTCACATGGAGTCATATAGGTGAACACCTGTGTCAGAGTACTCCACATGCTTCGAAGCATTTCAAAAAATGCAATGTTAAAGTAGGGGGAAATCTCTAAAAGGCGAAGCAGCTGTGTAACATATGAGCCATCTTTCTTAATGAATGGATTCCATTTCATAAAAGTCATTTTAGGAGTACATAAATGAGAATTCTGCCCCTTTAAAGTGTACCTTCTTTTCAGTTATCAATGTGGTTAGGTTACAAAGACCAGGTCATTATACAAAATGGTTATGGGAAAACAGAAGATGAGTATTTGATTACATAACTACCAAGTAATAGTATTACCTAACTGCCAGACCAGTGAGAATCGTGGCCCAGTCAAGTTGACACAGAACCTTAACCATCACAGTCAGTGTTACCCTTGTCTCGTACTTCAGTGCTTGTCACTGCCAGTTATGTGTTGTTAGAGCACAAGTTAGACAGCAGAGTTTTTACTCTTGTTGTTAATGCAAAATGTTGGATAACGAAAAAGTTGGTAAGTGAGGAAGAGGGGTGAGGATTGAAGGAAAAGTAATGACCTAAGAAAGGTGATGACCTTGTACTCAAATGTTTATGTATAAATTAAAAATGTCTGTGCAATATTTGTGCTCTGAGGGAGCTTCTTCACCACAAGTTGCATGCTTTTCTTGTTGTGTTGTTTTATCCTTTTTAGTATGTGTACGAGTATGACATGAATGGACGGAGAATTGTGTTGGGGAGAGGTGCCTATGGGATCGTGTATTCTGGAAGAGATATGAGCAATCAAGTGCAAATAGCCATCAAGGAAATCCCAGAGAAACATAGCAGGCAAGTTGAGGTGGCCATCTGATATTCTTCAGTGACCATCTCAATATCCATAACCCCATGTTCACCACTGATAGCTCAGAGGAGTTAAGAATAAAAGAATTACATTATCCAGAAGTTTGTGATTCTCTTGTTTTAAGGATGATTTGCTTTTGTTCTCTGTATTATAAATGGATTAATAGAACCACCTCACTTAAAGATACATAGCTTGCAGAAGGTCATACATTAGAAGATATTGATGACCTTAACAGCCCAAGAGGGCTGGTCTGATAATCCCTATTTGCTGACGGGAAGCTGAGTATTGGCATGGGAGCCAGGGAAAGAGGTTTCCAGAACGCGGGGATGGCCAGCAATAGCAACACGCACTGGTGAGGTGTGATGCAGACCCTGGTCCTTTAGCTCTGGTGACCCTGGCTTTGTTCTGAACAGGGTCTCTCGGTCTATGTATGAGGAAGTCACCATGCACAAGTACCTCAAGCACCGCAATATTGTACAGTACCTGGGCTCAGTTTTGAAGGATGGGTGCATTAAGATATTTATGGAGCAGGTGCCTGGAGGTGAGTAATCTCTAGGCTTCTGATTCTACTCTGAAAATCATGAGTGAAAATATAATATGGACATCCTTAGCTGTCTAGCCACTTATTCAATGCTGCATAGCATTTCTTTCTTAAAAGAGTTGGAAACACACCTTGTGATGTCATGTGAACAGCCTATTTCTATTTGTCTATTCAGCCAGGTTAATTACTGTCTTGTCTACCGAAGGCCAGTGGTTGGACTGAGAGTTGGAGACTTACAGGTGAAACAAGCCTGGTCTCTGGCCTTGAGGCTCTCACAGTCTAGGAATTTAAAGATGATATAGTGAAGGATGGGGAAGATGGATGCAGGTGTTTTTTTATAATTTTTTTTTTGTGTGTGTGTGATTAAGTTAGAGTTTACAATCCAAGTCCATTTGCCATGTGAAACCCTGCCTCTCTGCAACTGTCTGCTCTCCTCACCCTGTGAGAGCACACTCTTCTTTTCCACTCTTTACTTGCAGTTTCCACTCAACAGACACTTGTCCCCTCCTCTCCGCCCTCTCCTTTCCCCTCTAAAAAGAAAACAGTAGGACAGCCTCATATATATGTTAAACCTTAAAGTACGTACATCACCTGCATCACTCTGTGTCCTTAAGTCCAGCCCATTCTTTGTCTGAAGTGTTGCCTTCAGTACTGGTTTCAGCTCTGGGCTAGCAGCAGGTCTAGGGGCCATGTTCTCAGGGGACCGTTGAGGGTGCCAAACCATCAAGTCTGGTCTTTATTATTAATAGAGTTCTGAATCTGCACAGTCCTTTCTTTCATGTTTTGTCAAAAACTCTACATTGTGTTCCCTGTCATGGGTAACTTCATTGGTGGCCAGGCACCATTTAGTTCTTCTGTTCTCCAGCTGATGTAGTCTCCCAATCATATGGGTCCTTCTCTCTCCTTGGCTCACTTTTCCTCATGTCTTTGATGTTCTCCAGATGGGCTGGGACCAATTGATGTTCCTTAGGTGGCAGCTTGCTGGCTTTTAAGACCCCAGATGCCACTCACCAATATGGAGAGCGTAACACTCTCTTAGAAAAAGACTACTTATGCCAGCTGACCTCGATTGGATGCAGGTTTTTTAAAAATGGCATTGCAAAACCAAGTATATTGTTAGCAAAAGCAAGCATTAGTGCTCTGTCCACAAATTCCTCAAATGCAAGCAGTATGGTGGAAGAGTTAAGAGTTTCTTGGCCCTAGAGCCAGACCATCTTGTTGAAATCATGGTCCCACCATCTGCAAGATGTGTAACCTCAGGCACAATATTTTACCTCTCTGTGCTCTCAGTTTTATGTTTGAGGAAATGAATAAATAAATGAATTGTTAGGTGGATTAAATGAGATAATGCATGTAAAACTCTTAGAACAGTGCCTCACTGGAAAGCAACAGGTCAGTAAATGCTCATTGAAATGATAGTAAGAAACTGTTTGCCATATCTTTCTCCCACAGAGTGGCTGGTGGGTTTGAACTGCTGACTTTTCAGTTAGCATTCAGATGCTTAACCACTGTACCACCTGGGCTTCTATAGTATCAATAGTTATTATTAAATATGATAATAGCAACAATATGGCTAATCATTATTATTCCAAATCAAACCCACTGCCGTTGAGTTGATTCCGACTCACAGCGACCCTATAGGTCAGAGTAGAACTGCCACGAAGGGTTTCCAAGGTGTGCCTGGTAGATATGAACTGCCGAACTTTTGGTTAACAGGTATAGCACTTAACTACTACACCACCAGGGTTTATTATCTAAATGCAAACACAAACTCTACAATTTGAGTGAATATCATCAGATTTCTTTTATTCAACCAACACTTCCAAAGAGCCTACTATGTGCCTGGTAGTGGGCTACATGTTGAGGATTACAGTAGGAATAAAGATAGTATAGTTTCTTCCTTTAAGTTGCTCATAATTTAGTAGAAAATATGTGAGATGCTGCTCACAGTCATTGATACTGAAGGTGTGAGCAAACGCAGTGATTGCATTTAGCCCAGAAGCAATGATGTAAAAGGTGAGGTAAAAAAAAAATCACCTCACTTTATTTGAGTTGGATTGAAATATGTTAGAAATCATAACCTCTGAATTCACAGATCTAATCCCATTTGAGAATAGGCTTTTCTTTATTATGTTAATGAGGCCGTAATTGTGGAGGGTGTGTATGCAGAGAAGGAAGCAGAGATGGGGGATAGATAGATGCCAGGCTATATGAAGATCACCAAGGGACTGAGGAACAGAAGCTGAAAAGAGAAAAGGACCTGCCCTCAGAGCCAACAGAGAGTCTTCCCCTAGAGATGATGCCCTGAATTCCAACTTCTAGCCCCCTAAACTGTGAGAAAATAAATTGCTGTTTGCTAAAGCCATCCACTTTATTTCTGTTTTAGCAGCACTAGATGACTACGATATCCCTGGACTCTTAAAACTGACACTTTGTCACCCTGATGAGTTTTCTGCTGTGTCCATTTCTAGGAAGCCTCTCTCTTCTTCTGCAAACAAAATGGGGACCAATGAAGGAGACTACTATCAAGTTTTACACCAGGCAGATCCTGGAAGGCATTAAGTATCTCCACGAAAACCAGATAGTGCACAGAGACATAAAGGTAGTTGCTTTCCTAAGCCGCGTGGTTTCCTTTTCGTCATATCAGATAACGACAGCTGTTGATAGTGCCTACTGCTTGACTGTGCCCCAGAAGGCATATGATTTAGTGTGATAGTGCCCAAAGGGAGATGTCCAGTCTTCCTAGAAAGTCATGACAGTGTCCAAATCTGTTGTGCATTAGTTCATTTAAACTTATCTCTCGGTGCGTAACGTTCTTCTTTTTCTAAAGGGTGATAATGTTCTGGTGAACATCTACAGTGGGGTGGTGAAAATCACTGATTTTGGAAACTCCGTGCGTCTGGCAGGAGTCAACCTGTATGCAGAGACTTTTGCTGGTAAGTGGAACAAGCTTGGCATGGGTGGCCAACTTGCACTTATTCTTTCTGCAGAAGATACAGGTGTTTGGGAGTTACTTTCTCAGTGCAGAGTGGATAACTGACACTTGAGGTGAACTGTGTATTCCCCAGTGTCAAATTGTTGTAACTTTGTCATATTGACGTAGGGTTTCTCAACCAATAAATCAATAGCATGTTATTTTAAATAACATCCAGTCCTCAAGAAGCTCGTTAGGAAATTTCTGTAGTCATAAAAATAGCCTGTCATCTTAGTGAATTCTGGTCCCTTATGCTTTTGATAAGGAAACCTAAGAGTAGTGTAAAATTACCAGCTACTTTCACATTTAGGAGACCAATGGGAAGAATAATGGTCAAAAGTTGTCCTATGCCTTTTTGAATTTACAACTGGAGCAAAAACTTGGATCTCTGGAAGGAAGTCCTGATTTTAAAAAAGTAAAGGTTTAAGGACCCCTGCAGAATAACACAGAACCCTGGTTGCTCAGTAGTTAGGGACTTGTCTGCTAACCAGAAGGTCAGCCATTTGAATCTACCAGCCACTCCTTGGAAATTCTATGGGGCAGTTCTACTCTGTCCTGTAGTGTCACTGAGTTGGAATGGACTCAACAGCAATGTGTATGTGTCTCTCTCTCTCTGTGTGTGTGTGTGTCTGAGAGAGAGAGTGAGTGCAAAGGAGAGTAAAATGAAACCTGCTTGGGTGGCATAAGCATATTTGTGATTGAATACTAACCTAAAGGTTGGTGGTTCAAACCCACCCAGTGGTGTCACTGAGAAAGGCCTGGTGATCTATTTTTGTAAAGATTACAGCCAAGAAAACACTGTGGTGCTATTCTACTCTGTAACACGTGGGGTCACTGTGAGTCAGAATTGACTCTCTGGCAGTGGAATCTACTTCTGAAAATCAGTTGGTGAAATTCTGATGAATCACATTGTTCCCAGTCTGCAGCTGATCATGGGGATGGCACAGGACCTGGTGGCGTTTAGCTCCATTTTGCATGGGGTCACCGTGGGTTGGGGCCAACTCAGTGGGAGCTAGCAACGAGGACTAGCATAAGGATCAAAAAGGTCTGACTTGATACAGTTCCAAAACTGCTTTTATAACATAGCTGTGAAAGAAGCTATAAAAAGACAGAGCACTGTCCTCCATTCCTGCAGTTGCCCCAGCTGTGGAAGGCACAGCTTTGGCCTTATTCCTGGGGAATAATGGCTCAACTTTGAAAGAATTTTCTTCAACAATAGAGTTTTTGTTTCTGGGCCACGATGGATGCCCACCATAGAGACATATTCCTTTATCTGAAAGGACTTAGTACACATTGAAAATGATCTCTTAGTTGCAGTTAAGAGAAGGTACATACATCTCACAATGGGAAAATACTGCACCAAGGATTCCATCAGAATCTCCCATGGGAAGAGTGTGTCAAATTTTCATTCTTTTTTGCATGTATGCATGCACACACATATGTGCACACATATGTATGTGTATTTTAATATGTATATATCAATATATGTGTATGACTGGCTCATATTTTTCCTTGAGCATTTGATTGCCCAAATTGAAAGTGGATTATGTCTTCCTCTTTGAATGCCACCAATTAGCTTTGCGATATATAGCGAGAAGGGCTTTGATATGGCAAGGAGTTATTTCCAGATACAGAACCCCCAACAGTTTATCTCATAATTAGCATCCCTAAGAAGAAGAAAAAATTTCACAAAGATGTTGCATGTATAATTCATTATTGCATATCACATTTCCCCAAGTAATTAGCTTGAGGAGGCATGGATTGTGAATTGCAAAATAATGCTGGAGGTGTTTGGGTGATCATAAAGAACTGGTCTGGTTTAGGTTAGGAAATTCTCCTGCATGTAATTGTTCTTTGCAAAACAGAGAGCCATTCTGTAAGGACACCTCAGCTGGTTGGTGCAGACCTCACATCACATGGCTCCGGTAGGGCTTTCCCAAAATGCAGTGGAGGTTTTCACAGAGGGAAGGCAAAGCAAAGGTTTTAGGTGGCTTTTTAGCCTCAAGCCCACCACTCCAACCTTTTCTACACCATTGGTGTAAACCAGCTAGAACGACTAGGGGCAGCCGCGCTGCTTTTCTTTTTTTTCAAAGCAGCTTTATTGTGCTATAATTTAGACAGCTGGATAGTTGCCACTGACTTCACTCCAACTCCCCCTTTAGAATCAAGCCCTTTTCATCCGTATTCTCATAGCACTTTCAACTTCTCTGTTGTAGCATGTGCCGCATGCTGCTGCCGTCATCATCATGTCTGTCCCCTCCACTGGGCAGCTACTTGGGGTCAGGCCCTGTGTTTCTTCTATTTGGGTCTCCTTTTACCTGGCAGGCCCTAATGCATGCTTATTGAGTTGAACTGAGCCCACTCTGAACGTGACCAGTATTTAAGGAAGGCATGTTGCGTGTCTCTTGTCAAAGAAAAGATGGAACCACATTATACTTATGCATGCAACAAGGCTCCAGCCATCACAAATGAGGGGCTTCAAGTTAACATACTTATTTGCTAATTGCCTACTTCATTTTTCAGCAGTATGGTGCCCACAATGTTTGTTTTTTCTCCCAATAGGCACTCTGCAGTACATGGCGCCAGAGATTATTGATCTGGGACCTTATGGATACAGTGCTCCAGCTGATATCTGGTCCCTGGGCTGCACTGTCGTTGAGATGGCAAGTGGCAGGCCACCGTTCTATCTTAGTGAGCCACAGTCAATAATATTCAGGGTAAGAGCTGTTTAGTACTCTGGGTTGCTGGGCAAAGTGCAGAGGCCATGTGGAGTCTGACTCTTTGGAGGACATCCTTTGTGATTCTGAAAACCCTGCTGCATTAACAGGAAAGATGATCCATGTATTGTGGCCAACATGGTTGGTTGACCAGTAAGGCTGCCTTGGGTAGGGACATGCTTGAGACCCCATGAGGAGTGGATGCCAGGAAAGCCCTGTGTGTCCAAGGACAGGGCTGCAGCCTGTGGTTCCGTGTATGCCTAGACAAGTTTAAGTGGGCCTGTACCCCTGGCTTCCCAGGGAGCACGTTTATTCCTCCCAATGCTGAGAAGCAAGAGTGCAGGGTTACAAAATGCCAAATGGCAATTGCTGGTGGATAATGAGGTCACAATACAGCAGAGTAATTTGATCTGATGTGATTCTAGAGGTGTTGTTTCATGGCTACTCTGCCAGTATGGAGGCCTCTTTCCACCCATTCCTGCCTCAGTGCCTGTGTTTCTGCCAGTCGCTAGCCTCTTCAGCAGAAAGAATTCAGAGGCATGAGTACAAGACACTCAGCCTGCCCCGAGTGCTATGTGGTGTGAGTCCCTGCCTGTGCTGCTCTCCTTCACTGGACCTGACCTGGCCCCCAGCCCCGGCCCCTGTGGAAGGCACAGAGACCTTTCCACCCTCACAGTCAGGCAGCTCCAAGGCCAAGACTTCAAGTCAACAAGGGTCTGAGCAACTGCAATGTTAATATGACTTTGACCAGGTGGCTGGAGGACTACAATGACCTCTCCCCATAGTTAGATGTCTGTTCTTGATGGACGCACTTGGGCTGTGTAAGCTCTCACCTGCAGCTTCAGTCTCAGGCCTTGAAACACATAGCAACTGGGGCTGAGGAAAACATTTGGGCCACCCGAGAACAAGGGCTGTTTGCAATCTGCTGGTGATTTCACGTGTAAACTTAGACACACCCATCTTGTGGGTCGCTACCTTCCTCCTAGGACATGAATGGCTCTCTCTACCTCTTCTTCCTCCTGGTTCTGGTTAACTCCTTAGCTATACAGATTTTTTTGAAAATGTATTTATTATCTTGGATGGCATATGTGTTAGCTTCCTAGGGCTGCTATAACAAAGGACCACAAAGTGAATGGCTTAAAAATAACAGCAAGCTATTGTCTAACCGTTCTGGAAGCTTCCATATTCAGGGTGTCTACACAGTTGTACTCTCTCTGAAGGCGCTAGATGATTTTTCCCTGTGTCTCCAGCCTCTGGTAGCCATGGGTGTTCCTTGCTGTAGCAACATAGCTATTTCCTGCCTCTGTCTTCACATAGTGGCCGCCTTCTGTGTCTCTTCCTCTGTTTTATAAGGATACCACTCAGATGGCACTAGGACCCATCCTACTCCAGTGTGACCTCATGTTAACTGATAGCTTTTTAAAGACAACTTTTTCAAACAGGGTCACTTTCACAGGTTACCATGGGTTAGAACTTTCACATCCCTTTTGGGGGGACACAATTCAGTCCATAACAGAATAAAAAATGTTTCTATTGCCAATGTGAAATTTACTATTATAAATAATGTTCCATGGGTTCTCTTAGTGAAAACTGTAGACTTGATTTCTGATATCTCTAGAATCCTGAAAGAGATTTTTAGGAAACTTCTGGACAGCCCTCAAAAAGAAAGGAGGACCTTTCTCACTTCTTTAAGGAGACCTTGGAAACCCTGGTGATGTAGTGTTTAAGTGCTACATCTGCTAACCAATGGGTCAGCAGTTCAGATCTGCCAGGCATTCCTTGGAAACTCTATGGGGCAGTTCTACTCCAACCTGTAGGGACGCTATGAGTCAGAATCGACTTGATGGCAGTGTTCTTGGTTTTTTTTTTTTTTTTTTTTTTGGTAAGGAGACCTTTTGAGCAGCAGCAAAGCTCCCTTAAAAGTGATGTCTTTGCCTGGTGCCGGGGGCTGCCTACACCTGTTATTTCCTTCCTGAGAGCTGAGGGGAAATGCCCATTTCCACTGGGTTCTTCTCCTGAGTTTTTGCCTCTGGCACATATGGGCACTGCCAAGTCGTCTCCCTATGCTCATTGTGCTCCATCCCTGATGGGCTCTGCATTTTAAATCTTGGTGGTTTAAATATGTCCAGTCTTGAGCATCCTGAAAATCCAAAACTCTTAAAGCTGTATTTGAAATGTATGTGTGCCCTTCTTTGGTCAAGGGATGCTGTGGAATCTAAAGTCTGAAGGTTCTGCAGTCTGCTCTCTGCAGTACCCGGATCTCCCTTAATGGGGGCCCAGGAGGCAAAGATTGCTGAGGCGCTGGGAGTGGGGACAGACCGGGCAGGCTGACCATTAGAAGAGGAACAGAGGAGATGGTGTACTTTAAGATGCCAATTCCTAAAAAGAAGATCGAGCTACTCTTAGTAGGGACAGTTACAGAAGATGAATGGGTAGGACTTGTCATAAGACACACTCCCTCATCACAGCGAGATGGCACAGAGTTGCTCCCCAACTCTTGCTCCCCTTACAGGCCGCAAGGACAAAGAACCTTAGGCAGGACAATGGCTCACTGGCCAGAAAGTGGGAGCTGAAGCAGAAATTCTAGCAGCAACCCTGTTGTGCGTTGAAGGGTGTCCCACGGAAACCTCAATTGGAGTTTTAACTCCTACACCAAGGGGTATAATTCTGTACGGAAATAGGGTTGTTTGTTACATTAATCAGATCATACCTGGGTAGGTTGGGCCCTAAATCTAATTACTTTTGAGTTATAAAAAGAGCAGATTAGACAGAAACACACATACATGTGAGTGTCGCAAGGGACAGATGGCCTGGGAAGACGGACTGCAAGTCAAGGAACACGTGGGTCATCTACAAGGAAGGAATTGACAGAGCTGAGACCCTGGTCTTTTAGCCTCCAGAACTGTGAGGAAATCAATTTTTGTTCTTTAAAGCTGCCCACCTGTGGTATTTGTGTTACAGCAGCAACTGGGCATCTCAGATAAGTACTAGCAGAGAAGGCAGTGCTCCTTCCCTGGCCATTTTGCCCCCATGGTGACGGGGGGTAGGTTTGGCATTGGCGAATTAGTTTATTGTGAGTTAGCAGCCCCAGGGGTTTCTATGGATGTGGTTTAGAACTGGAGCTTGGCAGTTTAGGCTATGAACAGTAGAGGCTGAGAGGCGTGGAGGGCATCTCTTGGAGAAGCTGTATTTTCAAGGGCTGGATAGCAGCTGCCTTTGAGTCCTCTCCTTTAGTGCACCCTGCTGCAGGCTGTGACCCAGGTTCTGTCTCAGTTGTTATTGCTGTGAAACAAACCACTGCGTAGAGACTTCAAGCAATAATTGTGGGTTGACTGCTTAGTTCTCTCCTGGTTCCTCCCGGGCTCACTCATGTGGGATCACCCAGCAGGTAGCTTGGCAGTGTGGTCTGAAATGATGACTTCTCTCATCCAGCTGGGGTTGCAGCTGGGACGGCAGGGCTGTGGTCTTTCGCCCTGGGCTTCCTCACTGCATGGTGGTCTCTGGGTCCTGAGAGGGCTACAGTGGAAGCTAGGAAAGTCTCTTCAGACCCAGGCTCTGACAGGTCAACACAGTGTCACTTCTGGCAGGTTCTGTTGATCAAAAGTAAGGCCCAAGAGGCCAGCCCAGATTCAAGGGGTTGGGGGACAGTCCACCTCAGGAGGGGAGCAGCAACACTGTAACATTGCGGAGGGGCATGGACACAGCTGAGGTTTACTGGGGCCCTGCCGTAACCTGTCACTAGCCCTGCACAGGCTGGCAGATGGAGTGCTCTGTATTGAAAACCAGTACCTGGATTGACCTGTGACCTCACACAAAGATGGGCTACCTCTCCTTACATGCAGGTAGGGATGTTTAAGGTCCACCCAGATATTCCGTGCAACCTTTCAGTTGAAGCCAAAGTCTTCATTTTATCCTGCTTTGAGCCTGACCCCTGCGAACGTGTTACGGCTGCCAAACTGCTCAAGAAGAGTTTCTTAAGGCAGGTGAACAAGGGCAAGAGGAACCTAATCACTTTGAAGCCATCAGGTGAGGCCTACCTGGACCGCTGGGCTAACTGACTACACTGAGCTTCCTGCCTTGGTGAAGGGTGGCGGGGATTGGCATAGTAGGTTTGGGGTAGGTCTGTCTGCCTTGTTGACAGAGGACACACGGAGTCTCCTGGGGACTGTGATACTGGCCGCTTGTTACTGTCTTTCCTTTGAGATGAGGAGGAGGAGGGGAAGGGTCCTGGCTGGGATCTCCTGTCTTATGGGTGGAGTTTGGCTTCACTGTGGGAATGTGGCTTGCAGTGCTGCCACTGACCTTAATTAAAGGGTGTATCACGGGAGTTTGCAGGCCACCGAAGCTACATGATCCCTTCTGGGGAAGTAAATCCTGATGACAGTCACCTAAGGGAGACCCTTGAAAAGGAGGTCACTTGTTTTAATTTTCCTAGTGTAGACTGGGGTCAGAACTCACAACAGAAGGCTCAGTGTCTTATTCTGAAGAGCGTGGGCCTCTGACTAGCTCCCCCCTACACCCCCACCCCCACAGGCTGGTGAGAGTCTCAGGCCCTACGAGTGGAAATCTTCCCTGTCACAGGGTTTGGGGTATTGTGTGGGTAGCCCAGTTTGAGCACTGCAAGCTCCCAGAATTCACCTTTTCCCTCTCTTTCTCCTCCACACAGAGGCAGAGGCCCACCCCACAGCCCTGGCCCTCCCTGAGCTGGGGGAGACAGCAGAGGGTAGCAGTAATGAGGATGGCGACTGTGGCAGTGGTGGTGACCATGGCCCTGGCAGTAATGGTGATGACGGCCCTAGTGGTGGTGGTGACGGTGGCCGTGGTGACCGCAACAGTAAAGGCAGCAGAGGCAGCAGCCATGGTCACCACGGTGGCAGTGGTGGCTGCAGTGGTAGCCGTGGCGGTGGCAGTGGTGGCCATGGTGGAGGTGAAGGCCACAGCGGAGGCAGAGGCGGCGGCAGCCATGGCACAGGCAGCGGAGGCCACGGTAGCGGAGGTCATGGCAGCGGAGGCCACAGCAGTGGAGGCGGAGGCAGCGGCGGCCATGGCACAGGCAGCGGAGGCCACGGTGGCAGAGGCCATGGCAGCGGAGGCCACGGCAGCGGAGGCAGCGGTGGCCATGGCACAGGCACCAGAGGCCATGGTGGCGGAGGCCACAGCAGCGGAGGCCACGGCGGTGGAGGTGGAGGCCATGGCGGCAGAGGGAGCAGTGGCCATGGCACGGGCAGCGGAGGCCATGGTGGCAGAGGCCACAGCGGTGGAGGCGGAGGCCATGGCACAGGCAGTGGAGGCCACAGTGGGGGAGGCAGTGGTGGCCATGGCACAGGTAGTGGAGGCTACGGCACAGGCAGCGGAGGCCGTGGCGGCCATGGTGGTGGAGGCTGTGGCCGCCACGGCAGTGGAGGCAGAGGCCGTGGCGGCCACAGCACAGGGAGCGGAGGCCGCGGCAGCCACAGTACAGGCAGTGGAGGCCGCGGCGGCCACGGCAGTGGAGGCGGAGGCCATGGTGGCGGAGGCAGCGGCAGCAACAGCATAGGCAGTGGAGGCCACGGCACAGGCAGTGGAGGCCGCGGCACAGGCAGTGGAGGCTACGGCACAGGCAGTGGAGGCCACGGCACAGGCAGTGGAGGCCACGGCACAGGCAGTGGAGGCTACGGCACAGGCAGTGGAGGCTACGGCACAGGCAGTGGAGGCTACGGCACAGGCAGTGGAGGCTACGGCACAGGCAGTGGAGGCTACGGCACAGGCAGTGGAGGCTACGGCACAGGCAGTGGAGGCCACGGCACAGGCAGTGGAGGCTACGGCACAGGCAGTGGAGGCCACGGCACAGGCAGTGGAGGCTACGGCACAGGCAGTGGAGGCTACGGCACAGGCAGTGGAGGCCACGGCACAGGCAGTGGAGGCCACGGCACAGGCAGTGGAGGCTACGGCACAGGCAGTGGAGGCTACGGCACAGGCAGTGGAGGCTACGGCACAGGCAGTGGAGGCTACGGCACAGGCAGTGGAGGCCGCGGCGGTGGAGGCTACGGCACAGGCAGTGGAGGCCACGGCACAGGCAGTGGAGGCCACGGCGGTGGAGGCGGAGGCCATGGTGGCAGAGGCAGCAGCTGTCATGGTGGCGGAGGCGCAGGCAGCGGCCAAAATGGAGGTAGTGGAGGTGGCTGCAGTGGCCGCGGCGGTGCCTGTGGCAGAGGGGGCAGCCGTGGCGGTGGCAGCAGAGGCTACCGCAGTCGCTGCCAGCAGAGCTCTATCTCCCCTGACTCGGAAGCCCAATCACGGACGGTGTTGAAGAAGGTGCCCTCTCTGGGCCACAAGAGGTACTAACTCAAGTGCTTTGGGGACAAAATCCAGGTGTTCAAGATTTTCCATTAGTATAGAGCCCCGTGGCCACTGTGCCAGCAAGGAGAGTTGTCCCTCCTCTGCCATCCCTTTGCTTCTTCTCCCTCCTGTTCCCTCTTTCCCTTGTCACTCCTTTCCCCTTCCACTTCTTGTCCTTTCTTCTCTCCCTCCACCATCTTCCAACACTGGAGCTCTGGACTAGAGAGAATCCCGCATTCTCTTCAGACCAGTCTTCTGCAGTTTCCTTCTACCTGCTCCCTGCTGTGCCATCTTCTGGAGAGTAGGGGTTGCTAAGTATCTCTCCTCACACCCACCTTTCCCATGGAGGCCCTAGCCTGGGACACTTCTGGAGAAGGTTCCCCAGGGACTTCAGACATTGTCCATGTGTTTGCCCACAGTGTTCCGTACAAGAGTGCCATCACTTCCCCAGACCACAACCACTGCCTGTCCCTGCTGTACACGGACAGGGAGTGCCGCGCCATCCTGTACCAGATCTTGTTGGACAAGCAGAACATGGTGGCTGGCAACCTGCAGCAGTCCCTGGCCCAGGTACAACGTGAGGGAGGTCACCTGCTGGTTCTGCCCCACTGTCCCATCCGAGGAGGCACTGAGGACGTTTCTGTTAACACTGGAATGTTCACATAGTTAATAATGGTCACCATAAATGTTTCCCAGCTTCCTTCCCTCCCCCAATAGAACAAAATACCAGAAGTAGGGGTACCTCCCTAAAACATGATTTTGCAAAACACTGGCGAGAGCCCAAGCAGTGGTGTGGCCACGCTGCCCTCTGGTGGTAAAACCAAGCCGTTGGCCACAGAAAGCCCAGGGGTAACACCCCAGCTCTAGGCTTTCCAAACTCTCCAGGAGGACACTAGAGCTGCCCTCCCAAGATGGGAGAAACATTTTCAGAGGAAATTTTAACTAGGAAGCCACAGTGGCAAATTCATATCCTCCTCCCTTATTTTGGCTGAAGGAATGTCCTCTTATGAAGAGGCCACTTCCCATGATGGAAGTGGGAGCCGTATCTTCTAATTGGCCCCAGCTCTTGTCCTTAACACAGGGCTTAGTTGTGGCAGTGTGTGTCTGCATAAACGCGCAGGCTACCGAACAGCAGGGGCTAGATAACCCTCATGCAGGAAAGCTCTGAAAGGAATTCCAGGAGCAAATTTTGAGACTCTTCTCACTCAGGGGTCCCACAAATTCATTAACTAGGTTATTCTTAGCTGGTTTCCCTCAGTGTGGTGTAGTGGCTAAGTGTGTGGCTGCTAACCCAGAGGTCAGTGGTCGGAACCCACCAGCTGCTCCGTGAGAGAGAGATATGGCCGTCCGCTTCTGTAGATTGCAGCCTTGGAGACTATGGGACAGTTCTACTCTGTCCTGTAGGGTTTCTGTGAGTTGGAATTAATGGCAATGGGCCTGTTTTTGTTTTTTGTCCTGTCAATATTTAATTTTCTCACCTTCTCTCTGACCTAATCAAAATACATTTTCTTTCTTTTTTGGGGGGAATGTTAGAGTTCAGAAGAACCACAGCTCTCATTTGGCCACATCAAGCAAGTAACTGGGATGCTCATGGACTTCATACGCTCTCCACAGCCCAGGATGATGGCGTATACGATACTGAAGCTGAAGGTGGAGCTGGACTTTTATAGGTCATCTGTTGTCAGTCAGCTTCACCTGGTACTGTTTGGATTTCGTGATGCTGTAAGTGTTACATGTGGCCCCTAGAGAACATACTAGAAGGCAGGGCACCAGCTAAAAAGGCTCTTGATAAAGACCATAGAGTCTGATTACCATCTTTTCCCATCACCTCCGCCCCCGCACCTGTTTACCTTGACATGCCTGGTCTCTGCACAGAGTGTACAGGTATGTGTGAAATGTCATCTTGGTAAATGTGCCGATCAGCACTTGGCTATGAAGAGCGTGAGTATAGGATTTGGGTACATGTGGGAACTGCCAATCAAGTGGGTGTGGGTTTACGCTTATATGTCTGCCCAAACAGAAGGGAGTTCTTCCAGGCCAGAAACCACTCTTGTTTGTGTCTGTGTCCCAAGCACCCAACACTTATAAATGCTCAGTAAATGATTTCTGAAGAAACAAAGAGCCAAGTGAGGCTGATTTGATTGCTGTACCCATCCCCTGTGACCCAGCATGACTCAGGGCCTTTGGGAAGGAAATCCCAAAGAAAACACAAGTAGGGAAGAAACCAGGGCAACTTGGTTGATACTTTATCTTAGACAGAGTGGAAGCCAGTTAGAATTACTAAGGACTAATTTGTATGTCTTAAAAGTATACTGGACTAGAAATATTAAGTTTTGTGATTTTTTTAGGTAAGTAGTATTTTGTGCAACCACTTAATTGGGCCCACGTGGATGTGTATGATGGACATCATCATCCGCCAAGCAGTGAAGGCTGCGATCATCATTCTTACCCCAGGTAAATGCAGCCAGTCTGGTCAGGGTTAGTCAGCTTCAGGCTATGGAAAATATCAGAAATGTCCTCTGTGCTCACCACTGCTACGTCCTCTGTTCCATCTTGGCTATGGATTTCCCTACCTTTGAGTGAATGCTGTCAGACTCCTCCTGGAGCCAAGGTTTCATGTTATAAGAATCTTATGGCTCTGTGTTTCCATTGCTTGGTGTAACCAAGTTGACTGCAGTTGAATCTCCAAGAGGAGTGTTCAGCCTGCAGATCAGGATCCTGTAAGTCCTCTGGTATCCACTGTCTGTTTCTGTATGAGCTCAGCAAAAGCTTCCTGATTGCTTGATCGTTTAACGCTTAGTCTCCTTTCTGGCAGTCATTGTGTGGTAGCTAGAGAAATGTGGCTTTTGTATCCTCTGTTTCTGAAATGTAGGACAGCTTAATACCCAAGTTGATTGTCTTTTAATAGTGACTTCTTCCTGTGAAGGAGGGCTTTAAACCTATTTTGTTGACATTACCTCTTCCTCTAGTTACTTTGATCTCTGGGCGTCTTGTCTGTCCTTCTGAATGCTCTCTTTAGCATGGGCTACAGGAAACGCACGTTAAACCCAATGCTTCATTACCTCCCATTCCAAACAGGCCATTTTCTGCAGAACCCAGGCCTAGTATGAAGCCTGCTGGTACCTTTTTCAGTCTGTCTTTGGCAAACAACCTGTTTAAGCCTCACTCGTCTCATCTGTAAACCAGGGACTAATCATTTCTACACTGCAGAGAACCAAATGAAGTTTTCTTGCCACTTAGGCAGTCAGTGGCACCTTGATAGTGTCACATTGGCCAGGCTAGCCTCTATCCAGCCTTGTTTGCTAGGATGGGGACTAAGCGACTCCAAGCCCTGGCTTTGTTGAAATGCGGTTCTCAGTCAGTTCCAACTCATGGCAACCCTACATGTGTTAAAGTGTAACTGTGCTCCCTAGGGTTTTCAGTGGCTGTTTTTCAGAAGTAGCTCCCCAGGCCTTTCTTCCAAGGCTCCTCTGGGTGGGTTCCAATGTCCCAGCTCTGGTGAGCAGGTTGAGCATGTTAACTGTACCTTGGGAACCACGGTCAGTTCTTCCATGATTTTGCAGAGCGACTGGCACACTTCAGGCCTGTCCCTGACATGGCGGGGTTTGATGAAGACCAAGACATGAAAAAGAACTACTTTCTGGCATACTCATGTGGCCACAACGTGCCTGCCAACTGTGGACGGAACCAACCCATTTGGGGAGCTTTCTGTGAGGTCCAGCCCAACGGTCTCTACCAGCATCTGAGCATCCAGCTGGGCAGCCTCAGGCAGGAAACCACCATGTAAGAATCTTCTACATCCTATACGTGGAAGGGGGTGGGAGAAAGACGGAACTGACAAGGTCCCTGGTTTCACTGTTGAGTGGGAAGTGCCTCATCTGGGTCTCAGAAAGGCCATGTAAAGCATCAGTAGTTTGTTGTAAAGATCTTAACCATCTGTGAACTGGGTGGTGGGGAGCATCCTCAGCTCCAACTGAGGGGCTAAAATGGTGTGTATTCCACAACCATAGCCCCAAGAATGTCTTCCCATTCGCCTTTGACTTTGTGGCTTTTCATGATCCTTTGGCAGGTGGTCACGGGCTGCTTCCCAACCAGGAACACGTAGTATGTGCTCTTTAAACCTTTGTTAAATGGGTGAAGTGATTCCCATATGTTCTGAGAGAATCCCATTATCAAGGGGCTTTCAAATATGTATATAATCCACAGCCATAGCAAACTTGTTTCAGATGTTGCTTTGTAGCCATAAAGTCACTGGTGATGCTAATCAATACCTGACCCAAGGGTAGATAAGTTACCAGGAATATGTATTTTAGAGGAAAGGCTGCATACAACCCCAGGGATCTCTGAAGTTTATCTAAGGCATATCAAAAGACTTTTTAAAAGGACCTCGAATTTTAACTTAATGGTAGTGGCAGAATTCCTAGTTGTTAAAATACAGCTATGGCCGCATCTCTTTAAAAAAAATTTGTGGTAAGTGTTGTAATCACCAAATCCATCAAGTGCAGCCTGTGAGCTCAAAGGTTAATCCTCATCTCGGGAAAAGGAGCAGTCAGTGAAGTATCGGCTGGCACATCAGTGCTGGTTGCTAATGAGCACACAGTTCGCTCTGTAGTGCATCTGTCCCTGTGCTACAGGGCCACCTTACTATGCAAGGACGCATGGACTAACTGATGCTGAGTGGGAGATTTGGTCAGTCCTACTGACAGTCCCATGACCCCCTCTTCTTGCCCATAAACTTGGTTGGGGATGGTGACCAAGCCCACTTTCCAATGCAAACTCTGGCATCTGCAGCCAGGCTCCGGTCAGAGTGTCACAGTTGCCTCCATAGCTCGTTAAAGAGGACTTGGTGAGAGACGGAGCTAAGCAGGCGGGATAGGGATGAGAAATGACCTCACCATTCCCTACTTGTTGAGTGCCAGCATTTCCTGTGTGCTGCTCTCTGGGCCACAAGTGCTCTGCCCACACACCATTTTAGCCATCAAATAACTGTTTTGCCAGAATTTTTTGCAGAGTGACTTTTGAGGGCAACTTCAGTGAAATGGATCATATAAATTAACAAAGAACATGCAGTTAAAAACTAAAGGAATCTCATTCCCTAGGTGCCTGCACAAACCAGGCAAGCTGGAAATGGCTCCTACCTGCGCGCCCCTCCCCCTAGCACGGGAGGTGGGGGTGGTGAATCGGAAGTGCTAGGCTCAGCTCTGCCACTCCCTGCCTTTCTTGTCCCAGGGAGAACTACAGAACAAAACCGGGGGGTCGGGGAGTCGGGGGGTGGGGAGTGGGAGAGCTTCCTGATGGGAGGAACTCTGCTAGTGTGACCCTCAGCTTCATTATCTTCCTAAAACCTACTGCCATCAAGTCAACTCTGACTCACAGCGACCCTACAGGACAGAGTAGACCTGCCCCCCCCATAGAGCTTCTAAGGCGTGTCTGGCAAGTTTGAACTGCCAACTCTTTGGTTAGTAGATGTAGCTCTTAACCGCTGCACTACTAGGTTCTTGTCTTACTAGGCAGACACATTTAAATAACCACACCACCCTTCTGGCTGAGTTCTGCCGATCAACATCAAGTTCAATTTTGGTTCATGATACATCTAGGGGCTGGTCCTTGTTTTCAAGTGCAGGAAAAACACAAGAAGGTTCCCACACAGAGGCTGAAACCTGAGTCACAGAACTTCGAGAAACACCCTCCTTTCTGCTCTCATTCGATTGACTAGTGGTGGGCTTGTGTTTTTTCAATCTCTAATATTTAACAAATGTTTAAATTGAATGGTGTGAGGGTGTGCATCAGGCTCTCTGGGTAATGGCTTTTTTTTTTTTTAAAAAAAACAGACTTTTGGAACGCTTAATTGAGAGAGAGAGAGAATACCAGCGTTTGCTACGGTATACTCTACAACAGAAGAGGCAACATCTGTACCACCTCCAGTTAACATTCAACTCTAATGGTGAGGCCTTTTCCACTTGGTCTGATTTGCGGGGACAAGAGAGATAGCTTAAAATCGGGCTAATAAAAATGTTGCAGTCAACCCCGAAAACAGTGTAGAGTATCCTCTAGTAAACTAGTCTTCCAGTAGGTTCTGGAATACTGTATGCTATGGAGCCAGTTTCGATTCAGTGATTCCATGTGGCAGAGTTGAACAGCCTCACAGGGCTTCCTAGACTGAAAGCTTTTATACCTGCAGATTGCCAGGTCTTTATCCTATGGAGCAGCTGGGTAGGTTTGGGCCAGCAACCTTTTGGTTACCAACTGAGCTGTCCGCTAATACATTCAGTAACATGGTTATGTGTTATGCTATGTGAAAGAAACGAGATTCAAAAGGCTACATACTATGATTCCAATTATGCAATCTGTGGAAAAATGCCTGACTATAAGGAAAGAAAAGAAAATAATGGCTGAAGTTGGGGGAGGGAACTGATTATAAAGAGGCAGAAGGAAAATTCACGGAGTGATGTAAACTTCTGTGTCTTGATTGTAGTGGTTATTTTGTGTGTCAAAATTCATAGTGTTGTACACCAAAAGCAACAGAAACATGCAACAGTCTACGTCTGTAAATATTTACAGCCTTGGAAACATTTATGGGACAGTTCTACTCTGTCCTATAGGACCATTCTGAGTCAAAACTGACTTGATGGCAGTGGACATGGCTTTTTGGTTTACCTAAAAAGGCTGCGTTACAGCATAACATATACCTCAGTCAACCTGAGGTTCTTCATTTTATACCACTCGGGAAGTGCTATAGTTAGCCACCTCTTGGGAATGTGGAATGAATTAAACAGAGGCACAGAATCTCAACACTGAAACCTATTTCCTTACTTGACTTTCAATGCAGTTAGGGATATGATCCCCCCCGCCCCCGAAAATTAAAGGTAGAAGAATAAGCATATGAGCCGGTAGGCAGAAAACATGTCCAATTCCCCCAATTAAACAAAGGAAACACAGGTAAGGATCATTTACACTCTGGAAAGAGAATCCAAGAATTATGAATCATTCATTGTTTAATATGTATCAGAGCAATTGAGTGATACAGACTTATTTCATTTCACCCCATTTATATTCTTGAAGAGTTTACTACATCCAGTTGGTGGTTTTGGAAGAGTTTTACTGTCTGACAGTATTGTCTAATAAAGCACATTTCTACTCACTACAGCAGCCTGTTGTGGACTTCCCTGGCAGACCACAGGTCGGGAGCTCGAGAACTGGCTCACACTGCAAGGGGCAGATGCCGACACAATTAAAAAGGTGAATCAGTCATCATGCAGCTGTTCACATGCTGCTGTTGAAGCTGCTCACTTAGCTGTGTGTATTGGATTTCTGTTTCAGATCACTAACATGGGTTACACATTTTTTGATGTTCTTTATAATATCACTGAGGATGATCTGAGATACCTCAGAGTCTGGTAAGAATCACTCGAAAACAGTTCCTGTCACAAAATTACTTTTCATGCACGATTAATGCTTTTAAACATTAGAAAACAAATCTCTGGCAACCTTCCTCCTTTGATTGATTTGAACTCCCTTTCACTCTGGCTTAGCCAGAAAACAAACAACCCAAACAACCCAGCTGCCCTCGAGTCTCAGGAGTGCTTTGCCAGGTTCAAGTTAGGGATGCATTTTTAAACTCAGATGCCAAATCTAGATACCTCCAGAATTATAGGATGTAACTTCTGCTCCAAAGGCTGCTAAAAGAAGTATTTTTGCCTTGTTGCTTTGAATGAAGTTCTTCTTATGATTTAAAGAGGTGCTGTGCTTTGTCTCCTAGTGGCGACCAACTCTGCAAGGTCTGGCACGCCATCTCCAAATATAGAGGGCACAAGCAGTAGCTCTCCAAAACCCAGTAGTAGGTGGAGTCACAGCCAGGTAAGCCGTTGTCATGAAAGCTTCTGTTCCCACATGTAACTGGTCTGCTGAGTTTGTTCCAAGAGCATCTCTCAAGAAGTCAGGGAACTTGTAAAGACTATCTTAATGAAATGGATTTCTTTCTTACCTATTATTTAGAAATAAGTAGGGCTGCATTTATGGGACGCACAGTGATTGTGAGTCTCAGTTTTGGCATCCTAGGGAATTCTTGAAATTCTTAAAAAGATGGATCTTACTTGAGTGAAAACCAAGTCTGCATATCCTATATAATAGCACTGTCTTCTCTTCCTGCCCATTAAAACAGCAAATGCTGGGCAGTGTCAGCAGGTGACACTGTGCTAGCTGCTGGTTAATCTAAGTGCTGCAAGCACTGATGCCTCAGGGCTGTGTGCCTCCCCCACACAGAAAAGCTAGGAGCAGGCATACCAGGGGGTTATTTTCTAAGGGAGTTATTTTCTTCTTTTAGTGACTCAAGAGTATTTCTTAAAATAGCATAAGTCACAACAGAACTAACAGAACTACATTGGGGAAGGGCTAAACTATATCTTAACCAAAAAAAAAAAACCCCTGCTACTGTTGAGTCAATTCTGACTCATAGCGTGACTCCATCTATGGGACAGAGAAGTAGAACTGCCCCATTTTTCTTCCTCATGGATTGATTGGCTAGTTGGTTTAAACCCCCAGCTCCTACGTCAGATGTACATAAATCTAAAATCTTTACAATATTCACACTAAATAGTTAAGTACTTCTTAACATCTTTAAATGTTAAGATGTACAGATTGCATGCAAATATCATCCCTTTAATCTACGTACTGTTTAGTCTGATGAAAATTTGTAACATCTGTCTTATGGATTTTGTTCCCCCTTAAAACATGAAACAGTGTCTTCAAGTTACTATCTCCTTGAAGGTAGAAAGTTACAGTGGGCTCCCTTTAACTGACTGACTTAAACTTGATCCACTGGTTGGCACCTCGAACTTCAAAAGGTGGCTCACTGCAGTAGATGTGATGGCCTAATTCCTCCAAAGGTGGTTCAGGATCAGCTGTGGCAAACTGGGCCGCATCCTCAATTTCTTTTCTCACTTCCACATCAATTTCCTAAAAAATCCGATTACAGTTCAAGAGGTTATGGAATGAACAGCAGCTCAGGTACCAACTTAGACTCTGAACTTGTTGCTACTCTTCTGCTAGTAATAGAATTCCCGTTGCCCTCGAGTCAGTTCCAACAGAGTGAGAGTAGAACTTCCCCACAGGGTTATCAGGTAGCAGCTGAGCTCTTAACTCCAGTGCCACTGGTGAAAGAAACATCAATCATTGCTATTTAATACATATATATGTCCTGGCTAAGGGAACACCTACAAATTTTAAAAACACAAAACACATTTTTGGGAAAAACCGAACTGTGCTCTTGTGGAAAGTAAAGGCTTTGCAATGACTGAGTCATGTCCTGTGGTGATAATGTCCTACTGACTTAGGTACTTCACATCACAACCTTCTTAAAAGTGAAGAGTAACAGTATAACTTCGAGGGAATTTTCTAGCATGCATTTGTTACACCCGATCATAATTTCTGGGCTTAGACAAACTCCAGCCTTCAAAGCTTGACTTTTAAAGCACAGAGAGTGAGGGTACCTTTAATTCTTCAACACTGGCGAGGTTGCTGTTCACCATTCTGTCTTTCAGCAGCATGATCGGATCACTCTTACTTCTTACTTCCTGAATTTCCTCTCGTGTGCGGTAGCTGTTGTGAGGGACACACACACAGTCGGGTTATACAGTAGGAGCGAGTGTTTCAACATATGTAATTCTTCATTCAACTTCAAATAAGGTTTGGTGCTTAAAATCCAAGAACCCCATCTAGCGTTCTGCAAGAGCTGCTCTGTGTGTCTTGTAGGAAATTGTACACTGTGTAGCATTCCGCCAGCATTCAGAAAACGGGACCCGTGTTGATTTCTTTTGTTGATCTAGATGCAAGGGTAGAAAAGAAGTGGTGGAGTCCTCTCTTTCTGTGTTCCGTGGCAAATGGCTCACCCTTTGCGGCTCCTGTGTTTTTATATGGGTTTGGGCAGTGCAGCCAGTAAAAACTTGGATGCCAAAATCTGACTCTTGATTCATCTTGATTGGGTAACACATCTTTTTTCTGCATCATTCAAAAGCCATGGAACTATATACAATGTACATTTTTGTTCAATTTCTCTCTACAAAATTTATCCTTAGAACTTCATTCTACTTTTAAAAAAGAAAAAAGCCTGTTAATGTGTCCAGAGCCAGCCACTGCTGTTGAATTGGGTCTGACTCATAGTGACCCTACAGGTCAGAGTAGAACTGCCCCATAGAGTTTCCAAGGAGTGCCTAGTGGATTTGAACTGCCAACCTTTGGGTTAGCAGACATAGCACTTAACCCACTACACCACCAGGGTTTCCTGTTAATGTGTATTTCTACTAAATCTCTTTCTTTCAATTGATAAGTTAGCTTGGCTTTTTCCAGTCAGAAGAACATTTGAAATTCCAAGGTTCTTCAAAAAAAGGTTTTGTTTGTTAAATACTGGAGTAGGAACCACAGATTTACAACCCAACCCGTTTGGGAACCCCACTCAGGTTTCTCATTACCTGACCCCAGGATCACTCATACTGTGTCCATGGTAACGGTATGTCTGCAGCTCCATCAGTATGGGCCCCTGCAACAGAAACAACAGGAGATGGGATGTCGGCATTTGGCCTCAAATGCAGACCATTCCTGGATCAAACAGTATTCTCACAAGAGCTATATTAAAGCTGAGCTGTTAAAACTTGCCTGTTGATTGACTCTTAAGTTGTTGGTTCTCATTTCTAAACATTCACTTATTGCATGTTTTATCCTGTTAACAGACACTTCAGTAAGGCAGCCTGCCACCCCTTAGTTTGAGCCAAAAAGGCATTTAGCAGGTTAGAAGAAATAAGTTAGTAAAGGGGAACTATTCATTCAATATATAATTTATTAATATACAATGTATTAAAATGGATATGATAAGAAAACCTATTAACAAGGAGGTGATGGCTTAACTGCTGGGCCAGTGGACTTTTTTTTTTGTAGTCATGAATGAAACTGGTCTACAAGCATTCTGCAATCCAAAAACCTAGACTAAACAATATAAACTCTGACAAAAAAAAACCAAAAACAGGCTGCATAGATAAATTTCCACCTGCCATTTAATGTCTTGACATTCTGATGTAGTACTGTCTAGCCATCGCAACCAACCTGTGTTCTTCGTCATGCTGTATTTTACCCTCATCTTCTCTGCAGTTCCCTCCTTGCTTCACTTTCCCCTTTCTCCCTTGCTGACACTGCATCACTCGTAGGTAAGTCTTACTTGCAGTAGGGACGCCCAGCCCCAAAGCAGACACTCCATGGGACTTAATGCTAACTTTGGACATGGTTTCTGGGCTGCAGACCGTCTTTACACGGGTTCTGAATGCACTTTAAGCACTTAGGCCAAGCTCACTGTGCCCTTCTCCCTTTGCCATACATTGAAAAGTAAAGATTTTTAGGACTGAAATAGCAATGTCTATTATAATAAACCATATTACTTAGTTTATATAAGACAAACTTACATTGAATGCCTGTACCCTAAGCAAAGTTCTGTGCAGGACACTGTGGAGATAGCCAATCTGTTCACTCAGGGGCCAGTGATCAATTTGGGGGAGGGCACACACACAATTAATAAAACCAAAAGGCACAAATTAAGGATCATGAGGAAACACTGTAAATGGAGGATACGTGGAATGTTTTTAAAAGATGTGATAAAAAGACCATGCTGTTTATAAAGGGACCCAAGTTAACAGCTTCTGTAACGCAGTCAGCAGCTACCCCCTTCATGGCTCAGATGGAAGAGGCATTCCAATCAGACAGACAGATGTCAGTCATCACAGATCTTTAGTTCTGTGGCCTAAGCGCAACTTCTTACCAAGTCTTACCTTTCCAGATCTGCAATAGGCAGCTGCAAACTTTGTAGCCTCCCGGACACACAAGACATCCATTCCATCTACCTGTTCATGAATGGGTGATGAGCACAGGATAAATCAAACAGACCCAAACCATTCTCATTCTATATGACCCGGTCATGCATAAAGTCACTAAAGCCTTAGGTATTTCTGTATTTGTCAAGCGAACACACAGAGCCATCTCACTGAGCGGGAGTGGCCTTGGCTCTGCAGTGGGTATTCTTACCCTCAGCCCAGGAATAAAATCGCCTCTCTTGTAGTAGTCAGTGCTGGCTGCTGCTCTCTCGACAGACGTCCCCATTCCATAGCGGTTATTTTCACAGATGAAAATACAGGGCAATTTCCACAAAGCTGCCATATTGTAGGCTTCAAATATCTGACCCTGGAAGTAGTCATTAAAAAGTTCCCATGTTTTCATTTTGCTGTTTTTTTCTCTAGACTTCATCGTCCTTACCAGCTGCTGTGCTATCCAGCAGAGAAAGCGTGTCACAAAAGATGAAAGGCTTGGTTTTCGAAAAACTAAGCTTTTGGTAGTGAGAAGTGTGTGTGTTGGGGGGAGACGGGGAGAGGCCACAATTACCATCCTTTTTTTGTAACTAAGGGAACTGACAAAATTTATACCACTTCCTTCTATGGGGCTGTAAACAAGTATAGAATACAATGGAAAAAAGATAAACATGACAGTATTTTTGCTTATCTAGTTTTACATTTTGTTAAAAATTCTGTCAGACCCACTGGATACCCAGGGGTAACCAGAATCTCAGGTTCTAGATCTAGCACAGAAGTGCAGTCTGCCATGGGGGCCATGCAGGAAGTACAGGCCAGGTTTAGAAACGAGGAGAGTGAGCTGAGATTGCGTGTCATCCCAAGGGAGGACTCAATCTTTACCACAGTGGTGTGAGTGCCAGCTTACGACGAGCTAGAAGTTGAAAAGCCAAGGAGGGGAGAGTTCCTTAGCTACACGTGGTTTGGGAAGCACTGAGGCAGGACACGTCCTCAAGCAATACGACTGCAAAGCACGTGCGAAAACCTGCTGAGAGGTGAATCTCTAACTTGACTCTAAAACCAAATGACTTTGCCATGTGGATTTTTGTTTCAACTGACATGCAGTATGAGTCAGAATCGACTCGACGGCAGTGGCTTTGGTTTGAATAAACCGTTGTGCTACTACTTTACAGGCTCGGCTGCAGAGTCCACAGTGGGGAAGTAAAACTGTTACAGAAAAGGGAGAGGCACTTGTGTACCTGATTAGCAGCACCGTCACCATACAGAGTCAAGCAAACCTCATCTTTTCCATTGTACTTGCAGGCCAGAGCGATGCCAGCTCCCAGAGGCACCTGATGTGAAGACAACCAAGGAAGGAACCACGTGAATGCATGCTCTACATGGTGGCTCTGGCCTGAAGCTGGAAAGTTACACGGCTGCGGCCGACTCCACCGACGCCATCCTCGGTTTCCCCCGCCCCCAATGTTTGAAGAACATTTCTGTTTACAAGTTCAACTGTTCATCTTAAACAATTTAAAAATAAAATCTAGGTTTTTTTTCAATAAAAACCCCTTGGTTGTCTATTAATTCATGGGAACAAGGAAGACTACATAAGAAAGCTCTCAAGTTGGCTTTGGATTATAAATCAGCCCAAGATGACCACCACCTGTCTTCTAGTTGGGCCTGAATGCTAACAGTGGAAGCAGAACTACACTGAGGTGACAAAGCCATTTATGTGCTTAAGTAGCTGTGTGTGGGATGGGGGGGTGACATTTTTGGAAGACACGGGCCAGGGCTCATCTAGGAAGGCAGGGCACTGCTTGCTCACCCTCAGCCCCGTCAGTACCTGAGCCCCAACAATGCCATTGCCCCCATAGAAGTTCTTGGCGTACATATGCATTGAACCTCCTTTTCCTTTAGCACAACCTCCTCTTCGTCCTAGAAAGTGGCAGAAAACACACACCTGCATTAAAACCAAATCCACCAACTACACAGCTAGCAGTCACTGACAAAGCACAACCATCAATGCAATTATCTGAGCATCTGTCTTTTTAGGAGAACATATTCCTCCTTGTACCTGTCCTTTTATAATGAAGATCAGACTAGTCCTGTGTTTTTCATCTTCTGGAGCCTTCTTGATAGTTTTCTTCAGGTGTTAGTGTGGCACTAGGGATTGTGTTTTTAAACAAATCTCTTTCAATTTATGCTACACTGGTACACTACATATAGTTGAAGAATCAACGGGGATAAGGAAAAAGGGAGTATTAAGATTCCTAGAATTTAACTTACATACCATGGAGTGCTTCTACCCAGTTTCCTTTTTATGACAGCTAGACTTCTGTTGGCCGACGTGAGTAGTGAAAAAAACAGTACTCTGGTTTTATACAGCTAACTTCTCCCTCTCCTCTCCCCACTCAGTGGCACCACACTCCTTTTCACTCTGTATATCTAGTATCCTCTTAGCAAGCATTTGTCCCCCATCTAGAAAGCGACTAGTAGGATGGCCTCCTGTAAGTGCACAGAACCGTAAAATACACATGCCATATGGTCCCACTGTGTCCCCGAGTCCAGTCCGTTCTTGTTTGAAGAGTTGACTCATTACTGGTTTCCAGTCAGGGACAGCAGCAGCATGTCTAGGTGCCATGTTCCCAGGGGACCTTCCAGGCTGTCGGACATCAATTCAGGTCTTTTTAGTAGAGTTCTTGGGTCGCACACCTCTTTCTTGTGTTGCCTTAGGGACTCTACATTGTGTCCCCTGTCATGGCTGTCTTTGGTGGGAGCCAGGCACCATCTGGTTCTTCCGGTCTCCTGTTGATACAGTCTCCCATTCATATGGGTCCTTCTGCCTCCCGGTTGGGCTCTTCTTTCCTTGTACTTGTGTTGTTCTTGGTGACCATCGGTTCCAAATGAGTTGGGACCATTTGGTGTACCTCAGATAGCAGCCTGCTAGCTTTTAAGACCCCAGATGCCCCTCACCAATATAGGGTACAGAAGACTCTCTTAGCAATAGAGTAGTTATGACAATGAGCATCAATGTCCCATGAAAACAAGGTCCTCAGACCCCTGTCCCTGCTACTCTATCCTTTGAAATATTAGGTTGGGTTGAGAAAAGCTTTCAGTTTATGGTGAAGTCCAGTTAAACTGATCTACTCTCTACTAAGTGCTGTCACTACTTTCATCTAACCAAATTTCTACCAACTATCTAATCTATGCCCAACTCCCTCCCTCCCTGTCAAAGAGTCTTTTCTTCTGTGCATAAGTCTATTTTTAAGTCCTTATAGCAGGGGTCTCATACAATATTTGTCCTTTTGCCGCTGACTGCTTTCACTCAGCATACTGTCTACCAGTTGAAACCAGGTTATGAGAAGCTTTCTGAAATCGTCATTGTTCTTGGTTACTGCATAGTGTTCCACTCAGTATATGTGCCACAGTTTATTTATCCATTCATCTATTGACGGACATCTACACTGATGCCATCTGTTTGCTACTGTGGGCAGTGTACCGCTAACCTTTTTCAGCCCCCTGAGGGGCCAGATGATCTCAAAAATGGTCAGTTTACTCAAAAGCACAACGAAAGAGTTTAGATTTTTTTTTAAAAAAAAAGAAAAACTCACACCAGCACCTTAACAGGAGATACTTGAAAACCTAGGTCATTTATTTCACGCTTCTGGAAACCACTAGCAAACCTGTTAGCTCTGCGAGGATTTCTCGGACTGAAAGACCACGGGTAAAGGTAAAGCCGTGAGCCCGATAGGCTGTAATGAGATGGTCGGTGGGATTTATGCCAGCCTCCAGCCCCACACAGCATGCTTCCTGCATTAAAGGAAGAACAAACAGGAAGTCAAAACACCACACATTTCTAGATGAAAAGGTCTCCTCGACTATCTCGAAACATCTTGACTAGCACAATACTTCACTAGTAGACATCAGTTATGTTTCCTTAAAAACACAGTGGAAGGTAAGCCCCAGACTAGACGGCATTCATGGGCAAGAAACAAGTGTGTTGTTTTCTTTAGCCAATACAATGATTTAAAAAAAAAAATCCTGAATCAGATGTGTAGAATAAAGAACCTAATTTTACCTAAAGAAACTGGTCTTGTCCTTGGTTCCCAGGAGGTAACATCAAACACCGTGGACTTCCCTCCCTGATTGAAGTGCCTTTGATGGGGCCTCGAGACCACACCTGAGGGCTTATAGCTTATGTTGGGTGGGGGCTGACTATGCCAGAAAGACTCAAGCTTGTGATACCCACTAACCTTAGGGGATGGGAACTCAAGCTGGAATTATCCCACAACAACCCCAGTAAAGGCTCTGGATGCTGACACTCCTAGTAGGTGGAAGACATTGATGCATGTGGGAGGCAGCTCATCAATTTTGGGGAAATGAAGCTCTACATTGGGAACACTCCCAGACCTTGTCCTATGTGTCTCTTACTTTTTGATATAATAAAAAACTTACAGCTCTGTCAAGGAACACAACGTATGGTTCTTGACATTGTACCATAAAAAGGGGAGTGCAGATCATAAGCTCTATTAAAAGACCAGACTTGGTCTGTCAACCTGAAGGGTCCCTGAGAACATGGCCCCTGGACTTGCTGCTAGGCCAGTGGCAAAACTAATACTGAAGCCAACATTTCAGACAGATTGGACTGGACTTGGGGATGTAGAGTGATGCAGATGGTTGATATATGTACTTACAACTTATATACATATATACATGTACATATATATATATATAAAAGGCTGTCCAACTGGTCTCTTTTTAGAGGGGAGAGGAGAGGTTGGAGAGGAGGGGACAGCTGTCCTTGAGTGGATATTGGAAGTAGAGAGTAAATGGGATAAGTGTGCTGTCATAGGGTGAGGAGAGAAGATAGGAGTTGCATGGAGGCAAACTGACTTGGACTATAAACTTTCACTTAATCACAGTAAAAAAAAAAACCTGTTAGTATAGCACTTCCCATGAGTCTAGTGAATTATCTAACTGGAAGGAGTAGTGGGAGCCAGTAGGCAGAACAGGGGACAGGAGCACTGGCAGTATTCTGGGCACTCTAAGCTTCTGGCTGGCAGCTGAGGTCCTGGGCTGGCTCGGCAGTCTAAAGGACTAGGCTCTTTAACCTGTGAGGTCTGACTTAGCCCTGAGTGATTAGGGTCAGAGGAAAACGTGCTGCATAAGCAGCTGGTGTCAGAACAGTTGGGAACAGAATGGAAATGAGAGCAAACTGATTTTGACTACTATGTAATTAGGTGTCAGAGAAATGTGATTAGAGCTTCCCAGCAGCTGTCAACACTGAAATATTGGGAGGGACTGCACATAAGAACTCCAACTTCTGTCTTGAAGAAATAAGGGTCCCTGTCCATGTACACTCCCCCTGCCACTATCGTCTATGTCTCATATGTCTGTATGTCTGGCTGCCTTCACACATTTTTCTACCTGTATATCCCATGTAGACATTTGATTTTGTAACCTTTGGCCTAAAAACAAACAAGCAGAAATCTCATTCTTCCTCACCGAAGTGTACACTGCACAGATGATCACAATGCCAGCAAGTTTTATAGTAGTAAAATTCTCAAAACATATATGGGGAACCAGCAGTACCATTCATGAATAAATTCTTTAGCTAGGCTTCACAGCAGGCCTTAGCATTCTAATTTGTATTCTAAAATACCAGCCTCAAATTCTGCTGCACAAGGCAGGGTAACAGCAAATAAACCGAAACCATACTGCACTACCGTGGTTTTATTACAAAACTGCCACTCACCTGGCCATCACACAAATGACAGAAGCCCCGGATGATTTTCTGTTTATACAGCTGATCTGCCTTTAGCTCCATCCGGCGGACAGTCTGCATCATCCTGTAGTATCTGAGCCCATCCTCCCTGGTGAGCACGGTTGTGACAGGGGGGCCCTCTTCCAACCGATGGAGATCACATTTCTGAAATAAAGGCATTTTTCCTCCATTTATTACACTGTAAATACTGCCAACTCACTCTAAAATCTAGCTCAAGCTCAAATAATCACTAATTCAAAAAAACAGCAAAGGAGCACATCGGAAGTATTCCATGCTCTGATCCCTTACATTTAGAAACTTCACTGTCCAAGCCCACGGGGTATTTGGGGGAGAGTACTTTTTCCTCTCAGAGATGACTTTTCACTGAAAACCCCTAGAAATCAACTGAATTACAGGTTGAAAGAAACATGTTTTTTTGCTCAGATTTCTCACATTTTAAGCTTCAGGGTAAGTGCTTTATTTTCTTTAGCTGTTCACTAGACTCGACGGCACTTGGCTACTTGGCTAGGCAACACCAACAAGCCACCAAGAAAGAACAGTCTATTCTAATTTTTGTTCAACTTCCCTGTAGATTTGCGATTTGGGGATGTTAAGAAGAAAAAGGTGGAAAAGTCTGAATATCACATGTTCTGTTCCAAAGACAAAACTGCCAAGTGTACCTATGAAAAATGTATTAACACAAAGGAAAACATCTCTTACCTTAATTTCAAATGTAGCATCATTTGCAAAGTTACGGGATGCCACCAGCACTCTGCTAGCCTTGAAAACACAAAACATGTAAATTAGTACTTTCTAATTGTTATTTATTTTTGAAAGACATTACTAGTAACCAGTGATCAAGATGCAGCCATGGAACTTCAGTAAGCTCTAACTTGAATAAACCCCAACCTTATTCCGTTCATTATACTGGCATCTTGTTCTCCAAAATAATCCATTCTGTCACCAATGAAATAAATACTACTGTCCCTCCAAAGGAAACCCTGGTGGCGTACTGCTTAAGTGCTACAGTTGCTAACCAAAAGGTTGGCAGTTCAAATCCACCAGGCATTCCCTGGAAACTATGGGGCAGTTCTACTCTGTCCTATATGGTCACTATGCGTCAGAAATGACTTGACAGCAGTGGGTTTGGGTGCCTCTTTCGGAAGGCAAACAGTAGAAAGTTTTTTGCCTAAGAAATTATAGCTGAGAACATGATGAACTTCACAGCTAAATGGAAGAGACCTGGTAGTCTGTGAACTTCACTTTAAATGGCCTAAATATTGGGAAGATCCCTTCTGAGGCCCCAGAAGGGAAGAGACATGGTCTTCAAAACAATGTGTTCCCTTGTAGACAGTGGCCCTCAGAGCACAGGGGGTAAAAAGCTGGGGAGCTATTTCCTTTTCTCTTTTAAAATTGAACACACCTGCTCACAGCAAAAGTATCTATGTGATGGCTAAGGTCCTGGTTAGATCCCCGCAAAATAAAAAGTAGTTCTAGCCATATTCTGGATTATGTCATCTTCAGACACATTTTTTCATGGAGACTTGAAGTATATTCATCAGATCCCATAAAGTGTACTTCCATACAGTACGTATCACCTATTATCCAAGCTTCTAAGAGTAGACTAGCTTTTGTTGAGAAGCGTTAGGATTTACCTGTTAATGACAGAGCTTATAAAGAACATGTTCAACATTCTACTTTGGTGTCTGGGGCCTTAAAGGCCTGTGAGCGGCCAACTACTGTGCTCCACTGGTCTCACTCTGTATGGAGCCAAGTGAGAATGAAGAAAACCAAAGACACAAAGGAAAGATTCGTCGAAATGACCGATGGACCACGAGTCCTTCAGCCGCCACTAGACTGAGTCCAGCACTAGATGGTGCTCAGCTACCACTGTGAGCGTTCTGAGCCAGATCACCAATTCACAGGGGTCCCCAGACAGAGCTGGAGAAAAAGGTAGAACAAAGTTCTAACTCACATAAAAGAAACAAAAAACCCAGACTTGCTGGTCTGACCAAGGCTGGAGAAACCCTCAGAGTATGGCCTCCAGACACCCTTCCAGCTCAATAATGAAGTCACCCCGGAAGTTTACCCTTCAGCCAAAGACTGGGCAGGCCCGTGAAACAAAACAAGACTAAAGGGGCACACCAGCCCAGGGGCAAGGACAAGACAGGACAGGAAAGCTGGTAATAGGGAACGCAAGGTTAAGGAGAAGAGTTTTTACACATTGTTGGTTTGGCAGTCAATGTCACAAATCAATATGTGTATGTAACTATTTCACGAGAAACTAGTTTGATCTGTAAATTTCATCTCAAGTACAATAAAAAAGAAAAAAAAAGTCCTGCTAAGCATACCTTAAGTATACAAAGTGTTGGGGAGAGGGTGGCCCGAAACAGAGGCAGAGACACATCAGTCCAAGGGTCCAGGGAAGTTTATTAAAGAGAAAGAGAGTGAGGTCTGAGCCGAGTGGCTCAGCCCAGGCCCTCCCTAGTAGGGCAGGGTATTTTTATAGTTTTAAAGTTTCAAGGAGGTAGCGTCGGGCAAGGGGGTTTATGGTTTGATAAGAAAGAGTAGCAGCAAGAAATTCTGGTGAGGGGACTTATGGTCTGAATAAGGAAGAGGTGTTGCTTAGAAGGGGAAGGGCTTAAGTTTGTTTATGGTCAAGATTTTGATAAGGGATGAGCTTTCAATTAGGAGGGTGGGGAAGACAGGCTTAGTTATTTATGCTCATACTGGGTGGGGACATCAGGCTGTTTTCAGCTAGTGGCAGGTCTGATTACTGGATAAGACAACCTCCCTGAAGGACAGAGTCCTCTCAATGACCTCCCTGAATTTCAGGAACAGGGTTCCCTCACAAAGCAATAGCCAGCAGCAGAGTATCACTGCCTGATGAAGCCAACATGTACTGACAATAAGACTGGGGGAGGAAAAAGTGTAAATACTAGAAATAAGTTGGTTCAGTTACATTAGAGATAGACAGTTCACACATATACCTAAGAATAAGTAAATTTAGGAATTTGGGAAGAAGTAAAGCTGAGGGGTGAGGCAGAACAGGAAAATTTCCATTTGGCAATCATGAACTGGACTATTATTTTTAGCAGTTAAATTATTTTGTGGAGCCAGAAATACTTACTGTATTGCAGAACAAATTTCCAGCCATATTTACAGGCACTGCATTTCTTAGAAGAGTCTAAAACTATAGATCAAACCAGCCATGCAACAATCACTGAGAAAAAGTGAGTCCTTTTTCCCTATACTGGTGGCACAGTGATCAAGAGTTTGGTTGCTCACAGAAAGATCAGCAGTTCGAATCCACAAGGCACTCTTTGGAAACTCTATGGGGAAGTGCTACTCTGTCTTATGGGGTTGCTGTGAGTCGGAATTGACTCAGTGGCAACCGGTATAGCAAGTTAAGGTAGAAACAAGGAAGACTGATCGGCAGTACTAGATAATCAAGAGCAGAAAGATAAGGTCCAGTCAAAGGTTATGACTACCAGGAATCTGCTCGCATACTTTTTCTCCTTTTTCTATTACTTCTAATGAATCTCAAAAATAAGTAGAACCCTAGACATAATGGTGAAAGGCATCAAGTTAAATTAAAGAAGCCAAAGGTCATATCAGAAGGTGAATGTACCCTAACTTTAGCATTCATTTTCTCAGGAAGAGTCATAGCAAGATTCAGTTAAATGAGAGTCCTCTTTGACAGTGACCATGGCTGACCCATTCAAATTTTGAAAAACAAAAACATTAAGTTCCCAGTACATGGGAACCATTCAAGTGAAAGAAAAAATACTTCCAAAATTCCAGGCTCACCAGTGTAGGTTAAAAATCTCACCTACTACTTAAAAAGTAAAAAGAACACTGGTAATAAAGTTCTCACAAAAATGACTAACACAAGAAGGGGTCATAAGAGAAATGTAAACAAAAAGATAAACAGAAGCTTCAAAGGTTAATCAATCTTCTTCCATGAAACAAAAAATTGAAAAATATCCACCTCATTCAAAGATTAAATCACAAGAACTCAAAGTAACATACACTGAACTTAAACTGGGTTCTCTGCTGTAATTGTAGAGATTCTCAATTTTCTGTATGACAAGCCTTTAGCTACACTGATAGAGGATACAAATACATAAAAGTAGAAACAAAAGTAGGGATATTCCATCGGCCCCTGCAGAAAGAAAAACATAAGAACATACTACGAACAACTGTCAACAAAGTAGACTGCTTAGAGAAAATGGGCAAATACTTACAAACACAAACTTCCTATAAGGACTCAAGATGTAAAAGATGAAGAAACTCGTAACAAGTAAACCTTCCAGAGAAAGGAAGGGTGGGAGGGAGAAAGAAAAATAAGAAAAGAAAAGCAAGCAAGCCCTGGACCAGATGATGTCACTGGGGGAATGCTCCTAAACGTTTACAAAAGTGACAATGCTTCTTAAACTCTTCCAAAAAATAGAAGAGGAATGAACACTTAACTCGTTCTGTGAGACTAGCTAGCATTACCCTGATACCACAGCCAAAGATACCACAAGAAAACTACAGGTCAATATCCGTTATGAGTATAAATACAAAAATTCTCAACAAAATACTAGTAAACCAAATCCAAAGGTATATTAAAGGATTATACACCATGATCAAGTAGGATATAACCCAGGAAGGCAAGGATGGTTCAACATTAGAAAATCAATGTGTAATACACCCAATTAATAAAACAAAGGAAAAGGACCACATGATCACCTCAACTGTTCCAAAGATGACACTGGACAAAATCCAATAATACCCTTTACAGCTAGGAATTGATGGGACATTCTTCAGTACGATAAAGGGCACTCATGAAAAATCCAGAGCTAAATCATACTCAGTGGCAAAAAACTTGAGCTTTTCCAATAAGATCACAAATAAGACAAGTATATGCACTCTTACCAATGCTATTCAACACTGGACAGGAATTCCTAGCCAGAGAAATCAGACAAGAAAAATAAAAGGTATCTTAACTGGGAAGGAAGAAGTAAAACTGTCATCCTGTTCTGCATTATGACATGATCCTATATACAGAAAACCCCAACTATTTCACAAAAAAGGCTACTACAACTTAAAAATGAATTCAACAAAGTGGCAGGGTAGGCTGCAAGCTCAGGACACAATCAACTAGGTTTCTATATTCTGAAAAGAATTAAGGAAACCATTCCGCTTCCAGTAGCATCTAAAAGAATACCTAGGAATAAAATTGAACCAGGGATATGAAAGATCTGTACACTGAAAACTGTTATTACTAACAGAAATTTAAAAAGACACAAGTAAATGGAGGGGCACCACTGGTTCAGTGACAGAATTTTTCCTTCCACATGGAAGACTGTGGTTTGTTTCCCAGCCAATGCAACTCCAGCACGGCTTCTACGCTGCTGACACTGAACTTCAAGACTAAGAAGAAAGGCCTTGCAATCAACTTCCAAAAATCAGCCAACGGAAGCCCTATGGATCATTATGATTTGACCCACAACGGGTCATGAGAATGGCACAGGACCGGGCAGCATCTCGTTCACTGTGCATGAGGGTTGCCCTGAGGCAGGACCTGGGTTGACAGCAGCTAACAATGAAAAAGAAATAGGATAGTCCGCATTCATGGGCTACAAGACATTAATACTGTCTAGATGTCAATACTACCCAAAGCAATCTATAAATTCAATGCAATTCCCATAAAAACTCCAACAGCCTTCTTTGCAGAAATAAAAAAGCTAATTTTTGAATTTATATGAGACTCCCAACAGCTAAAGCAATTCTGAAGAATAAAGTAGGACTCATACCTCCTGATTTTAAAATGTATGCTATAATGCTACAGTAATAACAGCCTGGTATTGGTATAATAATAGACATACAGACCAATAGAATAGAACTGCAAGTCTAGAAATAAATCCATACATCTGTGGTCAACAAGGATGTTAAACTCATTCTATGGGGCAGGAAGCTGCCTTAAATAAATGATGTTGGGAAAACTGGATTTCTATAGGCAGAAAAATGAAACAAGATCCAGGCCTTACACCACACGAAGAAATCAACTCAAAATGGATCAAGGGCATCAGTGTGGAAACTAAAACCATAAAAGTCTTAGAAGAAAATACAGGGTATGTCTGCTGGGCCTAGTTTTTAAGGCTGGATTTATCAAATGACAACAAAAGCACCAGCAGCAAAAAACAAAATAGAGGCGTGGCAATAAGGTAATCAATGTCGCTGAATTGCACATACATCAATTGTTGAATTGCTGTATGTTGTGCTGTGTACAGTGTTTTAGCAACAAAATTAATTGTTTTGTAAAAGACAAAATGGATCAATGAGACCTCATTAAAAATACTTTTGTTCATTAAAGGACTTTATTTAAAAAATGAAAACACAACCCACAAGTTGACAGAAAATTTTCAGGAACCATTATGTTTGTTAAGGGTTTAATATCCACATTACACTTTTTTTTTTAAACTTCTATAACAAGATAAACAATCCAATCAAAAAATAGGCAAAGGACTTGAACAGCTATTTCATCAAAGAAGATATTCAAATGATCAAGGGGCACACGAAAAGATGCTCAGTGTCATTAGCCATTAGGAAGATGCAAATCAAAACCAAAATTACATACCAACTCTCATTTTCATTATTTTAATGATTAAAAAAGAAAGGCAAACAACAGGTTCTGGTGAGACTGCAGAGAAGCTAGAATCCTCATCCTAATACTACCAATGGGAATGTCAAGTGGTACAGCTGCTGTGGAAACCAGTTTGGCAGTTCCTCAAAAGACTGAACATAGAACTACCACATGATCCAGTGATCCCAACCCTAGCTATATACATAAAAGAATTGAAAAGCAGGAACGCAAATATAAACTATACACCACTGTTCACTTCAGCACTTTTTACAATACCGAAAAGGAGGAAACCACATAAATGTTCATCAGCAGATGACTGGATAAACATGTGGTATATCTATATGTCTTAGTCATCTAATGCTGCTTTAACAGAGACATCACAAGTGGATGGCTTTAAAATAGAAATTTTATTTCATCCCAGTCCAGCAGGCTAGAAGTCCAAATTCAGGGTGTCAGCCCTAGGGGGAGCCTTTCTTTGCTGACTCTGGAGAAAGGTCTTGTTGTCAACCTTCCCCTGGACTGGGAGCTTCTCAGGCTCAGAGACCCCAGTCCTTTCTAAAGGACACACTCAGCTTCCAGCACCGCTAGTTCTAAAATCTCTCTGCTAGCTTCTTTTCTTTATAGCTCAAGAGACTGCTCAAGGCACAAAACAATCTTACACACTGAGTCCTGCCCCACCAACACAACTGCTGCCCATCCTCCCTTATTCGCATCATAGAGGCAGAATTTACAACATGGAGGAACATCACACAATACCATGAATCATCGCCTAGCTAAACTGTTACAGATTTGGGGTGGGGAACACAATTCAATCCATGATACCATACAATGGGCTATTACTCAGCTATAACAGACACTAAGTCCTGATACTTGCTAGGGCATGGATGACAGTTGAAGGCATTATGCTGAGTAAACTGTATCAGTCATAAAATGACTAATGTTTTATGATTCCACTTTACATATAAAGTATCTAGAATACACAAAGGTACAGAGACCAAAGTTTATTAGTGGTTATTGAGGGTGGGAGGGAAGGGGACAGGGAAAGTTATTGCTTAGGAGGCATGGAGCTTCTGTTAATGGTGATGGAAGAATCTAGAAATGGAGGGGTGATGGCTGCCCAACAGTAACAGCACTGACTTGAACATGTAAAAATATCTGGCAAGTGCATGGATATATATATTTATCACACTAAAAAAAAGGCTTGTGAAAGATTAAAAAATAAGAAATTTACATCTATGAGGATTATAAAACACACACCTGAAACACTTGAAACGGCCTCATTAACAAAACCAGAGTTAATAAACACGTTAAATCCAAGAGCTGGAAGTGCGGGGAGTGCTCTGGGGACAGCACATCAATTATAACAGTTCATGGAAACATCAATTAGTTTATTTGCTCTTTTTCACTGGAGACGAGCTATTAAACAAGGCTTCAACTCATGGACACACATAATTTTAATATACAGTTCTTAAAAATCTTCCCTCATGCCTTAGTAGGATTCATGCCACTTGTGCAGACAACAGGATAAACATGCAAAAGAGCCAAAAGGCTGAGGGACTCAAAGCAGAGAATAAGAAACCTTTCATTGTCTCTCACCAAAATAATGAAATCAAAGAGAAAGAATTATGTAGGAGGATTCAGTTCCACTGTAACAGTCCTTGCTCTCAAGAAGAATCTTTGAAGTTATATTCTACTCATGTTTTATCCTGGTAACAGGTCACTGTAACCCAAAAGTCATTTCTATTTAACTTGGATCCTATTACAGTAAGCAGTCAGTCCCCAGGGTTACCAACATCCAACTTGGGACAACTTCTACTATGTCCTTAACGTTATGTAAATGTGCCCTCACTTTGAAATGACTGAACCAACCACTACAGCCTAACGGTAACAATCGCCTTCACTTGCTGCCTCTGCAGCTTTTAAATTATTGTCCACTAAAAACCAAACCCCCAACCCACCATTCTAACACACAGCGACCCTACAGAAGAGCAGAACTCTCCCATAGTGTTTGCACAGCTGTAAATCTTTTTTTTTCTTTTTATTATGACTGAGTGAAAATGTACATTCCCGTATAAATTTACATGCCCACCTATATACACTGCTCTCCCTGGCCAGTGACAGCACACTATTCCTCTCTGCTCCATACATGTCTCATCCTCCCAACAGTCTCCTTTCCCCTCCTCTCCGTCCACTCCCCTTACTCCAGCCAGAGGTCAGCAAGATGATATCCTATAGATGTATAGAACTATAAAGTGCATCCAATATATGGTCACTCTGCGTTGCCAAGTCCAGTCCATTTGTGTCCAAAGAGTGGACCTTCGTTATGATTTATGGGCAAGGGCGGCATCAGGGCCAGGGGCCATGCTCCCAGGGGAACCCCAAAGCCTCTGGACCATCAGTTGAGGTCTTTTAGTTTAGATCTCAGGATGCACTCCTTTTTATTCGTCTGTTGCTACTGAGACTCAACTTAGTGAGCTTCATCGCGGCTATCACTGGTGGTGGCTGGGTACCATCTGGTTCTTCCGGTCCCAAGTCTATGTAGGCACCCACTCTTGTGGGTCTCTCTGTCTTCTGGGTTGTCTTCCCCCATGTTGTTTTGGTCCTCGGTAAGCATCCGTTCCTGCTGATTTGGGACCATTTGCTGTGCCCTAGGATGGCAGCGTGGCAGCTTTTAAGACCCCAGATGCCAGTCACCAATGTGGGGTTAAGAGAGCCCTCTTAACAGCTGTAAATCTTTATGGAAGCTGACAGCCACATCTTTCTCCTGAGGACTGGCTGGTAGGGTGGAACCACTGACCTTGGGGTTAGCAGCCAAGCGCTTTAATCACTGTGCCACTAGGGCTCCTTTTCTTTATGTATCTGTTTTGATTTACCTACAAATTCTTAAAGACACACTTAGGAACCGATCACATTCACAACCCAGGAATGCCTGTATGTGATTTCTGAAGAGGCCAGAATTTTACTGAAGGGAAGAGGAAGTGCAGTTGCATTTTATGCAGACACACTGCTGGACTATTATGAAACAAAAAACCAGGACAGTGAAAGGGATGAGACTCTGATTTTAAATAACGACTTCTCTCTGTTCATGTGGACGCTGCCAGCAATTTAGAAACTCACACAAATTTTCCTTTTCCTATAGATCATTAATTCCATAAAACTTTCAATAGAATCCTTTAAATTGAACACAATACCCATAATCCATTGCCATCAACTCGATTCTGAGTCGTAGGGACCCTATAAGACAAAACAGAACTGCTTCCTAGAGTTTCCAAGGGGCACCTGGTGGATTTGAACTGCAACCCTTTGGTTAGCAGACAGTAGCACTTAACCATTAGGGTTTCCTGAACACAGTATGAAACTACTTAAATAGAAAGTTGTACTTTGTAGCCATTTTGAAAGAAATGGTGACTTGAAAGCTAAGTGGTAACAAAAAATGTAAAACCAAATGTAAAAATAACTAAATAGACAAGATACTTTCAACATCTTACCTCAATAGCTGCAACCTAGGATAGCAATAGTTGGGGAAAATAAATACATGTTAAAGTCAACTCTTCAGCATAACAAACATCTGAACAGAATACCAAGAATATAAGAACAAATAGATTAAAAGAACATACAGCAGTTTTTTTACAGCAATTACTTTTAGTAAGAATGTTTCTTGCTAAGGAAATCATAAAATCCATACTCAATGGGAGGGAGGGGAAGAAGGCTTAGTGATAAGAACATTAAGATGAGTTAAAAACATTGAAATTGCTTTACTCTGTCCCAAACACTGGGCCGGCATCATCTGGGGTTCTTGCAAGTGTCTCTAAAAAGGGCCTAAATTGGGTGCTGACGCTCAACTGCTGGTATGTCCTGCTTTTTGGAGTCTTTGCAGTTATTACAGAAGATTGTATTTCTTCTCAAACTACAATTCAAATCATTCTGTGAAGAGACAACAGCAACGGATAGGCCTGAGATAACTCTTTACACCTCCTGGTTCTAAGATGGGGAGAAGAAAATAAATAAAAAATGAGAAGGGAAAAATATGCAGACCTGAGAGGTAAGACAGATGGAATAACTAAGCAGAAGTTTCACCCATCAAACCAGCTAATTCTCCCTCCCTTCGCTGAGCATCACACAGGTGGCGACCCCTGAAATCTGCCTAATTTGGTTAAGCCACTGCTTAATTACTTGTTTTGTTTTAAAGACATATACAAATTTTAAATGTACAAAAAAAGTAAAAATCTTGATCTGTTATTTATACATGAGAAAAAAAGACGAGTCACAAAACATAAAAAGAGTTAACACATCAGTTTACTACCCTACCTATAAAAAAAGATGGCAGAATTTTTACTTCTCACTACCTTTAAAACCTTCAGGAATAGTTCCTAATCTATTCAGCTTGTAAGTCACACAGAAAACTCTCCATTATCTGAAGAGCTTACAACACAAAATGGGAGACACCTGGGCACTTTCTAAGTTGACTTCATCTCTGGAACTCGGTTTTCATACTACTATGAGAAAAAAGAACCCTGGCAGAATAACGCAGGAAACGTGAAACCTGACTTTCAGAGGAAATAACAGACCTGGAGTAGGTCCAATGATAAAGATTTAATGTGGCTGAGCCCCTGACATCTGGTACAGCCCTATCTACACCTGCCCGACATGCGGGTAGAAGGGTTTGAAATTTAACATTTCTCATTAATTTCAAACCCTGATTCAACTTTTTAAACCCTTCTAAGTCGTGCCTTTGAATTTTTTTCCTCTCAACTGTTATGAAACCTCAATAAAAACTCTTGTTTTTGCTTCTATTTATTGTCCATCTCAGAGCTATAAGCAAATCCCCCTCTCTGTTAACTTCTGCATGATAATTAAGGTCCTGTTTATGGATTGAATACCTGTTTCTATTACTTACATTCAAATAATTAACCTGATGTTGTGGGGATTAAATGAGCTAAAGCACGTGAAGTACCTATCCTAGCGCCTGGCACATATTTCAAAAAAGACAAAAAACCATTGTTATCAAATTGATTCCGACTCATGGCAACCCTCCAGGACAGAGGAGAAATGCCTCCATGGGGTTTCCAAGGAGCACCTGGTGGATCCGAACTGCTGACCTTTTGGTTAGCAGATGTAGCACTTAACCACTCTGCCACCAGGGTTTCCTCGCACATAAGAGTGCAGTAAACACTCGACACGTCATACATGTATGCAGAAATACATGTATTTTCATGCTACGCCCTGAAATGTGCCACTCCCCCAAGTAGATGCAGATACAATTTCAACGCTCATAACAGATTAATCACATTGTGTTTGTAGTTATTTTAGTCAATAGGATTCTGTTACAGACTAAATTTTGTCCTGGCAAAAATTATGGTGAAGTCCAAATCCCTGTACCTGTAAACGAGACCTTGGTTGGCAACAGGGGTTTTCATTACGTTAATTAGGTCACAGCTAAGTAAGGAAACCCTGGTGGCATAGAGGTTACGTGCTATAGCTGCTAACCAAAAAGCCAGCTGTTCAAATCCACCAGCCGCTCCTTGGAAACTATGGGGCAGTTCTATTAAACGCCTGAGCGGCATCTTATAAGAAGAGAACTGACACAGAGACACACACAGAGGAAAGACAAATGCCACATAAGGGCCACTAAGGTTTGCCAGCAGATCCCAGAAGCTAGAAGAGAGGTCCACAGAAGGAATCCACACAGCCACAACCCTCATCTGGGCTTCAGCCACCAGAACTGTGGGAAAATAAATCTGTTTTCTAAAGTCACCCACCTGTGGTGTTTTTTGTAGCACAGCACTAGCAAACTAAGATTCCTAGAGGGGCTTACGTCCTACCTCTGACAATCTCTGCCTATAGCAGACAGAGCTACATCAAAGTCCTAGGAGAGTTACTAGATCCAGAACTACAAGTCAAAACTTGGCTTCAGTTATACCAAGTAATACTACACCTCACTGTGCCTAAAGGTCAAAATGCTAGCAGCCTGGGTTTTAGGGATGGCTAAAAGATGGGGGTCATAAATAGTGCTAAACTCTAATCTCCCTTCTCCCCAACATCTCTGCTGTTTTAGCTTCTTTGTGTTTGTGTGCACAGGTAAAGGGGGAAGCAGTTCTCTCTGGGCTCTGCTTGACTGCTCTTGAAGTCAGTGCCAAGAAAGTCTCAATGGTGAGCAAAACGGAAGGGAAGGAAGCTTGGTTCTCAGGAGCCTGACCCTCTCTAGTGCCTCCACAGAGCCGCAGAGCCGCTCAAAAAATGTATACCAAACTGGGAAATCAATAAATACAAAATGTATGACCCCAGTTACACGAATTGTCTAAAACAGGTACCTTTACTCAGATACAGGAAGATAAGTGGTTACAGGGAATGACGGGAATGGCGAATTCAAAATGAAATCAAGTAAACGCATATGCGTGTGTATGTATATACAAAAACATTTTAAAAATGGTTGGAATACAAAACCATCTCAGAAAAGTTGGATTTGAACAAAAATAAATGATAGTAACACGTAACGCACACGGCATCTACAGTGTGTCTGGCGCTACTGAGAAGGCTTTACGTATATTTAACTCATTTAATCATCACAACAACCCTATACCGTTAGACACTTTTATTCTCCTCCTTTCAGAGACAGGCACAGGGACAACCAAAACGCACCCACGGTCACAGGGCTAGTACATAAATGATAAGGCAGGTATTTCAACCGACGCCCCTGACCCTAGATGCCGTGCTCTTTACTACTTAGGACTGCGCGGTCCGGAGGAATGAAGCTAGCGAGATTAAGGAAGGTCAGTTGCTGATTTGGGGCAGCTGGTGGAAAAACTAGGGTTCCCTTTTTTGTCTCCAGTAAACCAAGCGGACTTCTCGAGCACACCTACACGCCCAGCACCGAGCTGAGCCCCGCGAGGCAAAGCCATGGCTCACTTCCACGCCGCCACTGCAGAGGTTCCTTGTATCCCGGTCGGCTCCGGCAAGCCGGGTGGCAGCTTCAGGGGTAAATAAGGAAGTTCCACTAGTGGAACGCAAGCACGGAGACAAAACAAAGGCCCGCGGCTCCTCTCGCCCACCCCCGCGCGCTGCACCCAGCCCCGGGTGGCGCCACGCCACGAGCCGGAGGCCCAGCCCGCCCTCGCGAGCTGCTTCGGTCCCCAGCCCCGCCGCGGCTCCCGCGGGACCCGCTCGCGCCCCACCCCGGGTCGCTGACTCAGGCCACCTCACCGGCTTCTGGGCAGCGCCCGACAACACACGGGAGACGGCAGCAAGCATCTTCCTCATAGAGCGCAGGCGGTGACAGCAGCGGCAACCAAGCCAGGGACACAACGCCGGTGTCCTGAAGTCTCCTTCAAGCGCCCCAAGCGGACACTACGCCTATAGCGCAGAGTTACGGAGACTACGTCATGCGCCACGCCCGGCCACGGGCCAATCAGGACGGCTTCAAGAGCGGGCCACGCCCCCTGATCGACCGGCGGCCTCCCATTGAGTAGCTGAGCCAGAAGACAGGCGGTGGCAGGCTCCGGGCGTCACCACTCGGAGGGCGGGAGAGCTGGAGGGGCCTGAGAGCGCCTGCGTGGGAAAATAGGGCCCCGCCCCCAGGACACTAGAGCAAACCTCCCGCTGGGTCTTCTCCCGGTAGCAGGTGGTGCAGATCACTCGGTAAATCTTGCAGGACGATCCTACTGTACAACCAGTCCGGCCGGGGCTGCAAATTTGCAATTTGCAACCCGCGCTCAATACACAAAATGATGAATATTAGCAGCATGGCTGGAGACAAATGAAAGAATACCTAGTTTCTCTATATGCTTCTTTATAGTCTTGGAAACCCAATGGGGGCAGTTCTACCCTTTCCTGTAGGGTCGTTATGAGTCGGAATCCACAGGACAATGAGTTTGGTTTGTATGTATGATTCTGCCATTAACTTGTTTTTAAGAGAGCACTTAACAGTTGTAAAGTGCCACCCTGTCTGCTTGAGCTGGAGTCCCTGGGTGGCACAAATGGTTAATCGCTGGATTGCTAGCAGAAAGGCTGGCAATTCGAACCCACCCAGAGGTGCTTCAGCAAAAAGGCCTTTCAATCTGTTTCACAGCCTTGAAAATCCAACGGAGCAGTCCTGCTCCGCATCTCGGGGTCAGAATCAACTGGATTGCAACTAACAATTGGTTCTTGCACTCAAGAGTTAGCAGCGCGACCCCAAACCTGTTGTCGTTGAGTCGATTCTGACTCATACCGATGAGAAACACACAAAAGCAATCCTTGGCACTGTTCAGAGGAGTTCCTAGGCTCTGGAATTGTTCCGTTCTAGTGGGAATGCAGCACTCCTTGGAAACTGTGGGCAGTTCTACTCCATCCTACAGGGTCACTATGAGTTGACATCTATTCGACGGCACTGGGTTTTGGGGTTTTTTTTTTTTTTTTTTTTTTGGTTTAGTGAGACTTCACCTGGGATACTGTGTGCAGATTTGGACTCCACGTTTTGAGAGAGGATGACAAAAAAGAGTGAAATGCAGTGGTCAGAATGGTAAAGGAAGTTATATTATGATTTGTCAAGAATGAGGAAAGGATTTAGAAATAAAACAGACTAATTTGGCATGGACCAGTTTATGCTGTGGTGACAAATGACCTTCAAATTCAGTTTTTCTAGAACTTGAAGTGACCCAAGTCAGCTTGGTCACACCACAGAGTGCTCACAGCTCTGTTCCTTGTCATCTTCACCCCAGAACCCAGACTGCTGGACAAACTCTGTCTAGAACTTAGCTTGTCTCACAGTGAAGAGGAAAGAGATCACTTAAGCTGGCTCCCAAAGTTTCTGCCCCAAAGTGACACGTTACTTCCTCTTACTTATCCTCCTGTGGGGAAAGAAATCAGAAAATTGGAAAAACATTAAAACCAGAAAATTTCATACAAGTCTTTGCACAATTTGAGGCATGCTATTGTATGTCTATACACATATGTGTTTGTGTCAATAGCATGATTTCAGTTCCATATAAGAAATAATTTTATAACAATTAGAATTAAGGTAATTCCTTGATGCTGGAGCCAATGTCATCAAAAGTATTCACAGCTGAGGGACAGGGGGCGGGGGACCATGCTCTTAGGCAAAATCGAGGCCAATTGGCACAAGTGGTGTTTTGCTAAGAGGTCTCTCTGTACCCCACATTGGTGACTGGCATCTGGGGTCTTAAAAGCTGCCAAGCTGCCATCCGAGGGCTCAGCAAACGGCCCCAACTCAGCAGGAACGGATGCTCACCGAGGACCAAAATGACATGGGGTAAAGACAACCCAGAAGATAGAGAGACCCACATCAGTGGGTGCCTACGTCGACTTGGGACCAGAAGAACCGGAAGGTGCCCGGCCATCACCAGTGATAGCCACGATGGAGCTCACTAAGTTGAGTCTCACTAGCAACACAAGAATAAAAAGGGGTGCACCCTGAGATCTCCACTAAAAGACCACAATTGATGGTCCAGCGGTTTCAGGGTTCCCCTGGGAGCATGGTCCCCTGGCCCTAATGCTGCCCTTGCCCATAAATCATAATGAAGGTTCACTCTTCAGACACGAATGGACTGGACTTGGCAACACAGAGTGACCATATATTGGATGCACTTTATTGTTCTATACATCTATAGGATGTCATTCTGCTGATCTCTGGCTGGAGGAAGGAGAGTGGGTGGAGAGGAGGGGAAAGGAGACTGTTGGGAGAATGAGACAGGTATGGAGCAGAGAGGAATAGTGTGCTGTCACCGGACAGGGAGTGCAGTGGAAGCTGTGTATAGGTGGTCATGTAAATTTATACGGGAATGTACATTTTCACTCAGTCATATTAAATAAAGAAAAAAAGAAAAAAAAAGTATTCACAGCTGAAACTCAAAGCATAACCAGTTGTAAGGATGGTTAGAGAAAGGATTCGGGCACTGGGCAGGACTAAACGATCTTGTTGATTCCTCCCACTTCTATGACCAGATTGCCATGAGAAGAATGCTCCTTAAGGAATCAGGATGGGGAACTGTATTGTAGTGTAGTGCTGCTATAACACAAATACCACAAATGGGTGGCTTTAACAAAGAGAAATTTATTCTGTCACAGCCTGCTAGATTAGAAATCCAAATACAGGGCACCAGCTCTAGGGGAAGGCTTTGTCTCTGTTGGCTCTGGGCTAAGGTTCTTGTCATCAATCTTCCCCTGGTCTAGGAACTTCTCAGGCACAGGGACTCTGGGTCCAGAAGAGGCACTCTGCTCCCAGCAGTGCCTTCTTGGTGGTATGAGGTCCAAGACTCTCTGCTTGCCACTCTTTCCTTTATATCCTAAGAGATTGCCTCAAGGCACAATACAATCTCACAGATTGAGTCTTGCCTCCCTAACACAACCACCACCCATCTTTTCTCATTAACATCATAGAGGCAGGATTTACAACATAGAGGAACATCACACAATACTGGGAATCACAGCCACACATTTTGGGGGGGGACACAATTCAATCCATGACACTCACTGAATCAGAATCTTTGGGCCGAGGGCCAGGAATCTGTATTTTCAGGTGATTCTTACAAACATTAAAGAGAACAACTGATCTAGTGAGAGAGAGAAAGAGAGAGAAGAGCTGAGAACAACACCTTTGGAACTGTTGTAGTCATTCATATTCTTTATGTTATGAACTTTATGTTATGAACAACAGAACCCAACTATAGATAACTTAAGCAATACAAGAATTCATTAGAAATATTTTAGGTAGCTTAAAAAAACCAAAGAGCTGAATGATCATGCTTCAAGATGGACAAGATGCACCCCCTCCCCAAATATGTGCTGGAAATCCTAACCCCTATGGGGCAGTTCTTTTGGAAACCAAGGTGGTGGAGTGGTTAAGTGCTAAGTCTGCTAACCAAAAGATCAGCAGTTCAGATCTACCAGGCACTCCTTGGAAGCTATGTGAGGCAGTTCTACTCTGTCCTATAGGGTCATTATGAGTTGGAATCAACTTGACAGCAGTGGGTTTTTGGTTGTGGGGCAGTTCTACTCTGTCCTATAGGGTTGCTATGAGTTAGAATCAACAGGTTTCGTTGTTTTTTTTAATACCTGTGGATGTAATTTCATTAGGGAATAGGATTTTCTTTGTTGTGTTAATGAAGTCTTATGGTGTAGGGTGTGTCTGAAGCCCATAACTGTTGAGAAATAAAAGGAGCAAATAGGCACAGACACAAGCAAGTACTAACGGGGAAAGATTGATGCCACATGGAAGCCACCAATGAACCCAGGAAGAGAAGCTGAAAGAGACCAGGAGTTTCCCCTGAAGTAGACAGAAGGAGTCTTCCCCTAGAGCTAGCACCCTAAATCTGAATTTCTAGACTCCTAAACTATGAGAAGGAAGCCCTGGTGGTGTAGTGGTTTAAGTATACAACTGCTAACAAGGTCGGCAGTTTAACTCTGCCAGGTGCTCCTTGGAAACTCTATGGGGCAGTTCTACTCTTTCTATAGGGTTGCTATGAGTTGGACCAGACTTGAAGGCAGTGGGTTAAACTATGAGAAAATATATTTCTGTTAGCTAAAGCCACCCACTTGTGGTATTTCTGTTATAGCAGCGCTAGATAACTAAGACAGGAGGGGAGATGCTTTTTCTTGTCATTTGGAGGGTGAGGAGGAAGGCATGGGTGGACATGAACTTACAATCCAAGGAGGAAAATTGAGGTTGGTCCCTTCAGGCAAACAGGGCTGTTGTCTGCCAAGAGCAAAATGTGAAGATGGGTATTTAAAGGGTTAAGCAAATGACATTTTCTTTATTTTATGCATGAGTTACTATAAGGTGGTATTCTGCTGTAAGTTGTTAGACATCCTCTCGGTACTGTCCTAGAGTAGGAGATATCTTTGAGGAAACCACACATAAAGTGAGAGTATTGATTAGAATATAGGTTCAGCTCCTGAAACAAAGGCTAAAATAACAATGGCTTAAACAAGGCAGAGATGTTTATTTCATGTCATGTTAACAGTTGGAGTGTAAGCAGTCTATGGCTAACATGGTGGTCTCAAGTCTCAAAGTAACTGAGACATCGGTTCTTACTCTTTCGTTGCTCAGCCATCTTTGAATTGGAACTTCTATTCCAAGATGTAAGATGACTGCTCCCATTCTTACAGCTCCCCTTTGTCCAGCATGAAGGGAAGAGAGATTAAAGGCATGAGCCAGAAGGTGCATATATCACTCCTACTCACGTGCCATTGGCCAGAACTTAGTCACATGGCCAAACCTAGCTGCAAATGAGGCTGGAAAAAATGTAGAGGTAAACTGGTGGCTAAGTAACTGGCTAAAACGGAGCTTCCTTTATTGTAGGAAAAAGAGAAAAAGGATGTTACAGGATTTATTAGTTTTCTGTTGCCTTTGTAACTGATTAGCACACCCTTAGTAGCTTAGAAGAACACAAATTTATTCTCTGATAGTTCTGGGAGTTAGAAGTCCAAACTCAGGTTCACTGGGTTGAAATCAAGATGTTGGCATGGCCACACTCCCTCCATAGGCTGTAAGGGAGAATTCACTTTCTTGGTTTTCCTGTTTGTAGAACTGCATTCCTTGCATTCTCTGGCTCTTAGCCCCTTTCTCCATCTTCAAAGACAGCAGCATAGATAGCATTTTGCTTCAGTCATCCCATTGCCACTTTCTTTCATACTCAAATCTCCCTCTACCTCCCTCTAATGAGGACACTTTTGATTACATTTAAGTTCCACTTGGATTTGGAGCCTTGGTGGCATAGTGCTTAAGTGTCACAGGAGTTAAGTGCCACAGCAGTTAAGTGCCACAGCTGCTAACTAAAAGTTTCAGCAGTTTGAATCCACCAGGCACTGCTTGGAAACCCTATGTGGCATTCTGTCCTGCCCTATAGGGTCACCATGAGTCCAGGATAATCTCCCCATCTCAAAATCCTTAATCACAGCTGCAGTATACCCTTTGCCATACAAAGCAAGCTCATAGATTCTAGGAATTCAGATGCAGATATATTTGGGGTTCATCATTCCACCAACCACAGGGCACAACTGAAAGGAGGGAAGAGTTCAGTTCAAAGGTCAAGAAGCACTCGATTATTCCCCATTCAGATGACCATATAGGTCATAGGATAGAGAAGGGTGGTGTTTTAGTCATCTAATGCTGCTTTAACAGAAACACAAATAGATAGCTTTAAAAAGAGAAGTTTTATTTTGTCACAGTCCCATAGGTTAAAAGTCCAAATTCAGGGTGTCAGCCTGAGGGGGAGGCTTTCTCTGCTGGCTATGGAGGAAGGTCCTTGCAGTCAACCTTCCCCTAGACTAGAAGCTTCTGGGGCACAGGAGCCCTGGTCCTTTCCAAAGGATGCGCTCAGCTCCCAGCACTGCTTCTTAGTGGTGTGAGGTTCTCCCATCTGTCTGCTAGCTTCTTTCCTTTATACCTCAAGACATTGTTTCAAGGCACAATACAATTCCACACATTGAGTCCTGCCCCACCAACACAACTGCTGCCCACCCTCCCTCATTAACATCATAGAGGCGGGGTCACAATCTGAGGGAACATCGTGCAATATCAGGAATTATGGCCCTGCCAAACTGCCACACACGTTTTTGGTGGAACACAATTCAATCCATGACAGGTGGTGACCCACAGTAGGAGTGAGATGGCAGGGAGAAGGAGGCAGTGAGTTTCAGTGGTCAAGTCAGACCTGAGGAGAGAATACCAGGGAATTCTCCCCACTTGACTGCCCCACTGTGGGACTGGCTAGAGAAAAGGATGGGAGGAAGTTCAGGAGTCTCTCACCCCATTTTTATGACAGCAAATATATAGGAAGAATGCATTAATTTTCTACAGTGCTGTATACATATATATAAACTTGGGAGCTCTGGTGCTGCAGAGGTTAAGTGCTCAGCTGCCAACTGAAAGGTTAGTGATTTGAACGCACCAGCCACTCCATGGGAGAAAGATGTCTCAGTCTGCTTTCATGATGATTTACAGCCTTGGAAAACCTGAGGCTGTTCTATTCTGTCCTATAGGGTCACTATAGGGTTGCTATGAGTCAGAAGTGACTTGATGGCAATAGGGTTTATAGCAAAAAAAAATCATTGCCACCAAGTTGGTTCCAACTCATAATGACCCTATAGGACAGAGTAGAACTGCCCCACAGGGTTTTCGTGGAGTACCTGCTGGGTTCAAACTGCTGACCTTTTGGTTAGCAGCTGTAGCTCTTAACTGCTATGCTACCAGGGTTTTCTTTTTTAGTATGTAAGCTTTCAAAACACTCCATTCACTACAGCCCTTGTGTATATTATTAAGCCTTTGCAGGGTAGGAAATAAACTGAGGTCCCAAAGGCACCATTGCTAGTCAGGCTTCACAGCTACAGTAATGGAATGGTAGGGACTTGAACCCGGGTCTCTAACACTAGTGCCTTGTTCTTGCCATAACCCCACGGCACCATCATGGAATAACCAGTACCTAGAGACAAAATTTTAGCAAAAAGGGACACAAGGGAGAGCAGGGGTGGCTGCTTTCCTGAAAATATTTGGCCAAAATGTCACGTTTTTAACAACTCTGCTTGCCACTGTGGTTATCGCAACTAGGCTGAAAGGACATTACAGGAAGCGGTGTCAACAAGATTGTGAGTTGAGAAGAGAGTTGAAGGCCTCAAAGGCCTTTGATCAGTGGAGCAGCAACTCCTTCCCCCAAATCCTGCTTGACCCCAGGGTTCAGAAGTTGGCCAGGACTCTACCTAGAACCAGAGCATCTTCCATCTTGTCGTCATTAGCTGTCATCCAGTTGGCCCCTGACTCATGGCAATTCCCCTGCACAACGGAACAAAACACTGCCCAGTTGCATGCCACCCCCGTGATCAGTTGGGAATCAAACCAGTATGATCCATAGGCTTTTTAATGGCTGCTTTTCCGAAGTAGATTCTAGGCCTTTCTTCCTAGTTTGTCTTAGTTTTGAAGCTCTGCTGAAACTTGTTCAGCACCATAGCAACATGCAAGCCTCCACTGACAAACCTGTGATGGCTGCACATGAGGTGCACTGGCCAGGAATTGAACCCAGGTCTCCCACATGGGAGGTGAGAATTTTACCACCCAACCATCACTGCCCTTATTCAAGTTGTTGGAGAGGTCATCTTGATTGTACTTCCCCTCCTTCAGTCAGTCGTTCCTTCAGGAGATACTTCAGGGGTGGCAGTCATCAACAGCAGGAAGATCATGACTCCTGGAGTGAGGCTGCCAGAGTTCAAACCCTGGGGCAGGTTACAAAATCACAATGTGTTTAGTGTCTTCACCTGTCAATTGGGGCTGACAACATTTCCATTTAAAATCAACACTGCACAATATAAAAGCAAATGGTAAAATTCATGCAAAAGATTGAAGTGTTTATTTTTCTTTACTTAAAATCACATTAAATACCAAGTGAGAAAAACCACAAGTCCAGAAAGAGAGAGACCATGGATGAAAGGACTCAAGCTTTATATTTTAGTATCTTTAATAGCACTTTCTTTCTGCTTTTTGAACAAAAAAAAAACCCCTAAAACCAAATCACTTGCCATTAAGTCGATTGGAACTCATGGCAATCCTGTGTATGTCAGAACATAACTGTGTTCCACAGTTTTCAATGGCTGATTTTTTTTTGGGGGGGGGATGTAGATCACCAGCCCTTTCTTCCAAGGTACCTCTAGGTAGATTCAAATTGCCAACCTTTTAGTTCATAGCAGAGCATATAATAAGTTGTGTCACAATAGTAGAGGAGCCAGCACAGCTTGTCCAAGGTGAGGAAGCTCCACGTTGATGTTGTTGTTAGGTGCCACTGAGTCTGTTCCACCTCATAGTGACCCGATGCACAACAGAACGAAACACTGTCCAGTATTGCACCATGTCCGTATCATTTTTACACTTAAGCCCATTGTTGTGGCCACTGTGTCAATCCATCTTGTCAAGGGTCTTCCTTTTATTCACTGACCCTCCACTCTACTAAGCATGATGTCCTTCTCCAGGGACTGATCCTTCCTGACAACATGTCCAAAGTATGTAAGATACACTGTTGCCATCTTTGCTTCCAAGGAGTATTCTTCTTGTACTTCTTCTAGAACCCTTCTCTTCTTTTGGCGGTCCGTGGTACATCCAACATTCTTCTCCAGCAGGAGAAGACATATGCAAAGAGCTGGAAATGGAAATGGGAAACCAGAAGGGGAAAGCAAGTTCTTCATTTCTCAAGCTGAAAGAGCTGAAGAAAAATTTCGAACCTCAAGTTGCAGTAGTGAAGGATCCTACAGGGAAAACGCTAAATGACTCAAGGAGCATCAAAAGAAGATGGAAGGAATACACAGCCATTATGCCAGGAAGAACCGGTTGATGTTCAGCCATTTGAAGAGGTAGCATATGATCTAGAACCAATGGCACTGAAGGAAGAAGTTGAAGCTGCACTGAAGGCCTTGGGAAAAAACAAGGCTCCAGGAACTGATGGAATATCAACTGAGATACTTCAACAAACAGAAGTGCTCACTCATCTATGCCAAGAAATTTGGAAGACAGCTACCTGGCCAACTGACTGGAGGTGATCCATATTTATGCCCATTCCAAAGAAAGGTGATTCAACCAAACACTGAAATTACTGAAAGACATCACCAGTATCACGTGCAAGTAAAATTTTTCTGAAAACCATTCAAAAGTGACTGCAACAGTATATTGACAAGGAACTACCAGAAATTCGAGCTGGATTCAGAGGAGGGTGAAGAACCAGGGATATCATTGCTAATGTCAAATGGATCTTGATTGAATGCAGATAATATCAGAGAGACATTTACCTGTGTTTCATTGACTATGCAAAGGCATTTGACTGTGTGGATTGCAACAAATTATGGCTAACATTGCATAAAATGGGAATCCAGAAAACTTAATTGTGCTCTTGAAGAATCTATATATGGATCAAGAGGCTGTCTTGCGAATAGAACAAAGGGACACTGCATGGTTTAAAGTCAGGAAAGGTGTGAGCCAGGACTATATCCTTTCAGCATACCTTTTCAATCTGTAAACCAAGCAAATAATCTGAGAACTTGGATTATACGAAGAAGAATGAGACATCTGGATTGGAGGATGACTCATTAACAACCTGTGTTACACAGATGACACCACATTACTTGCTGGAAGTGAAAAAGATTTGAAACACATACTGATAAAGTTCAAGGACCACAGCCTTCAGTATGGATTGCACCTCAACATCAAGAAAACAAAAATCCTTACAACTGGACCAGTAAGCAACATCATCGTAAATGGAGAAAGGATTGAGGTTGTCAAGGATTTCATTTTACTTGGGTCCACAGTCAACATCCATGGAAGCAGCAGTCAAAAAATCAAATGGCACACTGCATTGGGAAAATCTGCTGCAAAGGATTTCTTTAAAGTATTGAAAAGTAAAGATGTCACCTTGAAGACTAAAGTGTGCCTGACCCAAGCCATGGTATTTTCAACGGCATCATATGCATGCAAAAGCTGGACAGTCAACAAAGAAGACAGAAGAAGAACTGATGTCTGAATTGTTGGATGCTCCACGGACACATCCAAACTCCCTGAGGAACTGGCTTGCTGGACTGAGGGCTGTGGGGACTGTGGTCTCTGGGAACATCTAGCTCAACTAGCAGAACATAGTTTATAGAGCAAAATCTTCTACATTCTACTTTGGTGAGTAGCATCTGGGATCTTAAAAGCATGTGAGTGGCCATCTAAGATACTCCACTGGTCTCACCCCATTTGGAGCAAAGGAGAATGAAGAAAACCAAAGACTTTCTATTGAATTGTCTAATTCTGAAATTTTATTTATTTATTTATTTTTTTAAATTTCTGTTTGCTGTTTTTGGTGGATCTCTCTGTGGATTCTTGCAGCCTGTTAAATTTGCCATTATGTTCTATTCTAAATGTCTTAAGTTCCTCAATTGCTATTCCTATGTCTTTCTTGGCTTGGTCTGTATTATGCCTGATCTCCTTCCTGATCTCTTGAGAAGTTCTATACATTAATATTTTGTATTGTACATCTAGTAATTCCAGTAAGTTTTCTTTACCTGGAAGGTTTCTTGATTCTTTGTTTTGGGAGCTTTCTGAAGCCACTGTGGTCTGCCTCTTTACGTGATTTGATACTGACTCTTGTCTCCACGCCATCAATAGGTTATTGCATTTATTGATTTTACATTTGCTTACTGTATTCTAGCTTCTTGTTTCATTTTGAAATGCCCAGAGAGGCTGGTCTTGTGAGCTCATTTGATTATTAGCAACTTTGAAATTCTTTTTTTTGTTTTTATTGTGATTAAGTGAAAGTATACAATCCAAATTAAATTTGCATGCCTGCCTGTCTACAGTTCCTTCTGGTCTCCTTGCCCAGTGACAACACACTCCTCCTTTTCATTCTATATATGTCATATCCTCTTAACAATCCCCTGTCCCCTTCTCTCCACCTTCTCCTCTCCCTTCTAGTAAGAGGCCAATAGGATAGCATCCTGTAGGTGCACAGAACCATAAAGTACACACAATATATGGTCACATTGTGTCCCCGAGTCCAATGCATTCCTGTCCGAAGAATTGACCTCAGTAATGTTTTCTGGTCAGGGACAGCAGCAGGTCTAGGGGCCATGCACCTAGGGGAACCCCCAGGCCACCAGAACATCAATTGCAGCTTTTTAGTGGAGTTCTTGAGGTGTACTCCTCTTTTTCTCATGTTGCCACTGGTACTCAACATTGCATACCCCATCATGGCTGTCTTTGGTGGTGATTGGGCACCACCTGGTTCTTCTGATCATATGTTGATACAGTCACCCATTCACATGGGTCCTTCTTTCTCCTGGGCTCTTTTTTCCTTGTGTCTTTGTTGTTCTTGGTGATCATGTTCTGGATGAGTTGGGACTGCTTGATATTAGCACCTTTGAAATTCTAACGTCCTGTCACCAGGCAGTTAGAGCTGTTACTAGGCATATGAGCCCAGGAGTCTGTTTACTTTTCTTACATAGATTCAGTTCAGATATCCAGTTAGTCAGTCACCAAGTGTGTGGTTCAGGTTCTCATCTACAGTCCTAGACAGGCAGGGGTGGGCACAGGTATCTGGCTGCATGCGCTGAGCAAGGCAGGGGTCTGACAGCCACCCCGTCTGTGAGGAAAGCATGTCCCTGTTCCCTAGAATACTTAGGTGGGTAGGTTTTGCACCCAGACTATGGTGCTGATGCCCAGTGCTGTTGGCCATAAGGACTGGGAGACACCATTTATTCTTAGACCTCTATTGTGGGTAGTTGGGTTATGTGGGTGGAGCCACCAGTCCTTAGTCCCCTACTGTGGGTAGTTGAGGAGCCTGCCTTTCCACCATACAGCTGATACAGTAAAATTTGGGTTCCAGTATATACCCTATTGTACTGTGTTAATGAAAGCCTATGCTGTTGTAGTGGGCCCATATAGGTCTATGGAGTGCTAAAAGGCATTCAAAGTTTGTGGACCCCTTTGGCCTGTGCCCAGGCAAAGGAATTGTTTCTGCCCTGAGTTCCAGGCTTAGGGGAGCTGGCAGAGTATTTTTTTGCCCTTTGTCAATTTGTTCCCTCTCCAAGCTCAAGGGATGCATCAGTGTGTGGAGCAGCCTTGGGGACAGTGCAGAATGGGAGGAGGGCAGGTATAAAGGAGAGAGGTTTATCCCCCAAAAGAGCTTTTAGATACAAAGCACACTAGTTACTTATATTTTGATGATCTAGTGTTGCTTTGCACTGATTCTGGAGGTGTGACTGGCAGCCTGATGACATAATAATTAAGCGCTACCACTGCTGACCTTTTGTTCAGCAGTTCAAATTCACCAACTGCTCTCTGGAAACTCTATTGGGCAGTTCTACCATGGCCTTCAGGGTCACTATAAGTTGGAATCAATTCAATGGCACCAGTTTGGTTTCTTGGAAACCCTGGAGGCATAGTTATTAAGAACTGTGGCTACTAACCAAAGGGTTAGAAGTTCAAATCCACCAGGTGCTCTTTGGAAACTCTGGGTTAGTTCTGCTCTGTCCTATAGAGTTGCTATGAGTTGGAGTTGACTTGACAGCAATGAATTTTGTTTGTTTGTTTGTTTTTGAGGTATGAGTGGCTCACTGTAACAAGGCCTCTCCTGATGTGGAAAGTACATTCTTAGCACCACTGCTTGCCTCACCATGCTAGCACCAGTGGATGTGGCCTGCAGAGTACCGATTTCCACTGAGTCAGATCTGGCAACTTCTTGCTCTGAAACGTCTCCTTGTCCTGCTGCTCAGTCTAATTTGTCAGCTTTCTTATTCAAGGCCTCTAGAATGTCATATGTAATTGATTCATTTGTTTCTTCAGGTTTTTGTTGTAAAAGGGATCACAGGAGGCATTGGACTACTCCGCCATCTTTGCCCCAATGTTCTTTGTGGATTTCTATCCAAAAACCCACTACTATTGAGTCAATTCTGACTAATAGCAACTTGTAGGACATAGTAGAACTGGCCCATAGACTTTCCAAGTTGTGTCTGGTGGCTTTGAACTGCTGACCTTCCAGTTAAACAGCCATAGCTCTTAACTACTACACCACCATAGTTTCCAAGATGTCTTTATCTCTTGCTAGCCAGTTCCTTCTTACTACAATCTTCTATTATTTGAGCAATAAGATAAATAATGATAGCAATAGATTGTAGCCCACAGAAATAAATATCCATAATTCCATCTAAATATACATATATAACTGAACACATAAGCGGGGGAGACGGGTGTAATGGATTGAATTGTGTTCCTCCCTGTCATGGTTGGAATTGTGCCCCCCCAAAAATGTGTGCAGCCACGTGGCTGGGATATGGTTCCCAGTATCTTGGGACTGTCCTCCATTGTGTGGTTTTGCTAACCTGTCTGTTAAAGGATTAGGGTGGGGCTGTGAATTCCTGCTGTGGGGGAAGTTTCCCTGGAGTATGGCTTGCCCCACCCTTAATGCTTTTAGCTTGCAAGGAATAAAAGAAAAAAGAAACCAAGGACAATTTGAGAACCTCGCTACCATCAAGCAAGCAGCACCGGGAGCAGAGTGCGTCGTTCAGACCAGAAGTTCTTGCGTGAGGACGCTCCCTGGACAAAGACTGATGCAATACCGGACTTTCCTCCAGAGCCGACAAGGGGAAAGTCTTTCCCTGGAGCAGACACCCTGAATATAGACTTGCAACCTACCGGACTGTGTAAGAATAAATCTTTCTTTGTTAAAGCCATCCACTCTGTGGTATTTCTGTTAGAGCAGCCCTAGCTGACTAAAACACTCCCCAAAATCTATGTAACAGTTTAGCTAGGCCATAATTCTTGGTATTGTATGATGTCCTCCATGTTATAAGTCCTGCCTCTGTGTTATTAATGAGAGTGAATGGACAGCAGTTGTGTTGGTGGGGCAGGACTCAGTGTGTAAAATTGTTTTGTGCCTTGAGGCAGTCTCTCGAGTTATAAAAGAAAGAAGCTAGCAGACAGATTTGGGAATCTCATACCATCAAAAATACAGCACCAGGGTAGAGTGTGTCCTTCAGACCTGACGTTCTTGTGCCAAGATGTTCCCTGACCAAACACTGATGCAACACAAGGAACTTCCTCCAGAGTTGACAAAGAGAGAAAGCCTTCCCTGGCACTGGCATCCTGAACTCAGACTTGTAGCCTACTGGACTGTGTGAGAATAAACTTTTGTTTGTTACAGCCATCCACTTGTGCTATTTCTGTTAAAGCAGCACTGCCCACTGCCATCGAGTCAATTCCAACCTATAGTGACCCTATAGGACAGAGTAGAACTGCCCCAGAGAGTTTCCAAGGAGCACTTGGCAGATCTGAATTGCCAACCTTTTGGTTAGCAGATGCAGCACTTTACTATGAGAGACCAACAAGGGGATAATTTTTCCTTACAGTTGTTGCGTGCCATCAAGTGGATTCTGACTCACAAAAACTCCACGTGACAAAATAGAACTGTCCCATAGGATTTCCTAGGCTGTAATCTTTAAAGCAGTGGATCACCAGGTTTTTCTCCTATGCACCCACCAGCTAGGTTTGAATCACCAACCTTTCAGTTAGCAGCCAAGTGCTTAACCACTACAGCCAGGGCTCCTTTTCCTTATAGTAAAATTAATCACATTAAATAATTAAAGTAGAAAGAAGGATGGAGATAGGCAAATGCCCCATTTGGCAAAGACTACAATAATAGTTACAGCAGATAAGAATCCTCAATGGATATTAAAATGAAAGGGGAAGTATGGTGAGAAATAGGATGTTTGCATGGTTTCAAAGGTTGGTGATCCTCAAGACACCAAGTAATTACAAAGGGCAAAATAGTAAGCGACATCCCCTTAACCAAGTGACTGAACTGAACATAACAAGAAGGGGGACCCAAAGCCAGCATGTGTGTTCTGATGTGGTACCTTGAGGATACAAGATTATTTCTTGTGGTCTTATTGTCGAAGATGCAAGACTTGAGTCTAAATGAGAAGGAGCACCAGACACTGAGGGAGATTCTATAAGGTAATATATTTTTAAATAACTAGGCTATTCTCTTTGTATTTTTCTTTGCCAGAAATTTCAAAGCCAGACTTGGAAGTAACCTTGAAGATGAGAGAGGCTTCCAGATATTCTATCAGGTGGTTATAGGTGATGTTGCAGTTAATAGCCTTTCTATTACAGTAATGTATCCTGGGTGGCGTAGTTAACACACTTGCCTACTAACCCAAAGGTCGGAGGTTTGAGTCCACTCACAGGCACCCCACAAAAAAGGCTTGCTTATCTATTTTTAAAAACTCAGCCACTGAAAACTGTATGGAGCAGAGTTCTATTCTGATGCATAGGGGGCCACCAGGACCCAGAATTGACTCAGTGACAACTGGTTTGACTTTTCTGTGTGTAGTTGTGTTCATATATGCTAGAATACTGACAAGAGATGCTTATATCAGGAAGAGGGGAGGTCAAGGACATGGAGAAAGAATCGCAAAGGGCAGAGACCCAAGAAAGAGAAAGTCTTAAGAAAAATGAGGGCTCTAAGCCTCAACTGAAAGTGGAGACAAAGAACTCTACCTTCTCCCCTCCGGACCCCCACCAGGCCAGATTGTTACCCCTCCTCTTCAGGAGCAAGGGCTTGAGATGGGAGGTCCTGAAACATGGCTTTTGACTGGCCCTTTGCAAATCATCCTAGGGCAAATCACGGTCTTTAGCATCCCTTTGGTTTTCTCAGTGGGAACCAGCCCTCAGTGGGTGAATTAGAACAGAGCGATTACAGGCACATGCAGCAAAAGTCAACAAAATTGGGGCCTTTGAGATGTTGGGCACCACACTGGTGGAAGCATTCCAGCTAGGAGTCATTCTGACCTGGGAACCACGTAGCTGTTTTACAGAACTGTAAAACAAAAATGAAACTGGAACCAAATGCAACTATTACATTTATCCACGTATCAAATTTTGGACATAGCCCCACAGAGAAAAATTATTTCAGGGTATTTATACTTTACAGTACAGCAATTTGTGCATCTTCAGTGGGATATGTGCTAAGGACAAAATGAACTGTGGTGGAATTAACATTGTTTTCAGCAATCATTGTTATTTGAGACTGCGTGTGTGAGTGTGCGCGTGCATGCACACAGACACATTCTATATGTTATAGTGAATGTTAATGTCATTAGGAATCAAGATTTTCCATATAAGAGAAGAAAGACACAAACATAAAAGCAAAGAAGTAAAAACCTGGCTATCCTGGATGTGAATTGGAAATGTCAGTATAAACTCGAGTATTTTCCTCTTAAAAAAATATATCCTAATTGCACCGGAAAGACCTAGAAGCAAAGACCAGACCAGTATTAATGGTCCCTAAATCTGATAAAGGAAAAGGATGAAGACTTTATCCAGCCTTGTGTGTACAGACTGAATTTCTAGGTAAACAACTAAGTTGGGGGAAAGTTCTTTACAGAACAATATCCACTAATAAACAGAGAAGAAATCATAGAATTCAAATATCCCTGTCTTACAACCCCTGAGGAAATAATGGCTCTAGCTTTGGGGAACTTTATGATTTAGAATCAAGCTGAGAACACCTGACTCACCTAGACATTGTGTGCCTGTTGACCGGCTACAAGAGTACCTTACCCTGTGAGCCTTGCCCCAGGTAAAACCTGATTCTAATGAAGCCTTTAGATTTACTACCATTTTACAAGGCTGATGGTACAGTGGTTAAAGTGATTGACTGCTGAACAAAAGATCAGTGGTTTCAACCCACCAGTCACTCTGTAGGAGGATGATGTGGCAGTCTGCTTCTGTAAAGATTTACAGCTTTGGAAACCCTATAGGGTGGTTCTACTCTGTCTTACAGGGTCACTAGGAGTCAGAATTGACTCCATGGCAGTGGGTTTGGTTTTCATTACAAGGCTGCAGAGTTCTGGTTGGTGCACTAACAAGCTCAGCTGCTAACTGAAAGGTTGGTGGGTCACATCCACCCAGAGGCACCTCAGAAGACAGGCCTGGTAATCTACATCTGAAAAATCAGCCACTGAAAGCCCTCTGGAGCGCAGTTCTGCCCTGACACACATGGGGTTGCCTTGAGTTGGGATCAACCCAATGACAACTGGTCTTGTTCATTTTTTTCTGTTTTGTTTGTACAGGGATGTGATCAGTAAAGTAAAACATCTGGAAAACCGAAGAAAAAATACAAACTTCAAGTTGCAACAGTGAAGGATTCTACAGGGAAAATATTAAACAACTCAGGGAGCATCAAAAGAAGATGGAAGGAATACAGTCGTTATACCAGAAAGAACTGGTCAATGTTCAGCCATTTGAAGAGGTAGCATATGATCAGGAGCCAGTGGTACTGAAGGAAGAAGTCAAAGCTACATTGAAGGCAGTGGTGAAAAACAAGGCTCCACGAATTGATGGAGTATCACTTGAGATATTTCAACCAATAGATGCAGCACTGAAAGTGCTCACTCGACTATGCCAAGAAATTTGGAGGACAGATACCTGGCCAACTGACTGGAAAAGATTCATATTTCTGCCTATTCCAAAGAAAGGTAATCCAACCAAATGCAGAAATTACTGAACAATATCATTAATATCATATGCAAGTAAAATTTTGCTCAAGATCATTCAAAAGTAACTGCAACAGTATATTGACAAGGAACTGCCAGAAATTCAAGCTGGATTCAGAAGAGGACGTGGAACCAGAGACATCACTGCTGATGTCAGAAAGATCTTGGCTGAAAACAGAGAATACTAGAGAGATGTTTACCTGTGTTTCATTGACTATGCAAAGGCATTCAACTCTGTGAATCATAGCAAATTATGGATAACATTACATAAAATGAGAATTCCAGAACACTTAATTTTGCTCTTAAGGAATCTGTATACGGATCAAGAGGCAGTCATGTGAACAGAACAAGGAGACACTGCATGGTTTAAAGTCAGGAAAGGTGTGAGCCAGGGTTGTATCCTTTTGTCATAACTTTTCAACCTGTAAACTAAGCAAATAACCTGAGAATCTGGATTATACAAAGAAGAACGAGGCATCTGGATTGGAGGATGACTCGTCAACAACCTGTGTTATACAGATGACACCACCTTACTTGCTGGAAGTGAAAAAGATTTGAAACACATACTGATGAAGATCAAGGACCATAGCCTTCAGTATGGATTGCACCTCAACATCAAGAAAACAAAAATCCTCACAAATGGACCAGTAAGCAACATCATCATAAGTGGAGAAAGGATTGAGGCTATCAAGGATTTCTTTTTACTTGGGTCTACAATCAATGCCAGTGGAGGCAGCAGTCAAGAAGTGAAAAGACCATTGCATTGGGGAAATCTACTGCAAAGGATTTCTTTAAAGTATTGAAAAGTAAAGATGTCACCTTGAAGACTTAAGGTGCACTTGACCCAAGCCATGGTATTCTCAATTGCATCATGTGCGTGCAAAAGCTGGACAATGAAGAAAGAAGACAGAAGAATTAATGCCTTTGAATTGTGGTGTTGGAGAAGAATGTTGAATGTACTATGGACCGCCAAGAGAACAAACAGATCTGTTCTGGAAGAAGTACAACCAGGGTGCTCCTAGGAGGCAAAGACAAGACTGTGTCTTACATACTTTGGACATGTTGTCAGGAAGGATCAGTCCCTGGAGAAGGACATCATGGTTGATAGGTGGAGGGTCAGTGAAAAAGAGGAAGATCCTCGATAAGATGAATTGACATAGTGGCCGCAACAATGGGCTTAAGCATAAAAATGATTGTGGATATGGTGCAGGACTGGACAGTGTTTTGTTCTGTTGTACATAGGTCACTATGAGTCAGAACTGACTCGATGGCACCTAACAACAACAACCATGAACCAGGCAATGGAGTTACCTTATCAGTGTGCTTATGGGGCTTACAGTCTGGTGGAAGCAGACATTAAAAAGTTGGATTACACATATAATTATACATATAATAGATTTCAATTGTAACAATGTGACTGGATAAAAGTGCTTGACAGGACAGGGACAGGCATGGTGTGTGTCTTAGAAAAAAGGAAAAGCAAGATGATTTTGAGAAACTGAAACAAGGTTGGCAGTAGATCCTTCTGAATCTTTAGATCTCATTAAGGAAAAAACATTTTGTTTGGGGAAATACAAGAGTCAGCAAAAATGAGGCAAACCCTCCCTGAGATACCTTGATACGATGGCCACAACAGTGGACTCAGACATCCCAACAAGTGTGAGGATGGCAAAAGACCAGACAGTGATTTGTTCTCTTACACCTAAGGTCTCCTTGAGCTGCAGTTGACTTGATGCCAACAACAACAAGGGTTTAGAACTTTTCTCTAAGAACAATGGGATGCCAAAGAAGGATTTGAATATCAACTTTGCATGTTGTAAATAAGGGAGAGAAGATGTCTTCTTGTGACATGACCCCATGAGAAATTACGTGAAAGAGGAACCATTGTTATGTTCAGGAAACCGATTTCCTGAATCTGTGATAAGATTATGAATAATGTTGGGTATGAACGTCTCTATTAGGCAAAGTAAAAAGTGTGGGAAAATGGGCCTCCAAATTTTCCCATTGAAAGGTGGGTGTGTTCAACCAGGAAAAAAATGTAAAATGAAAGGCGGGGGCAAAAGTGACAATTCCCACTCCTAACTTATTGACATGGTTAGGTCTCAAAGACCAGGTTATCAGGCAAGAAACAGCATTATGCAAAAATGGAGGATGCACACATCAGATCACAAAAATGGAAGTGGATTACATCATTACATAACTGTCAAACCACAGAGAATCATGGCCCAGCCAAACTGACACATGGCCTTATCCATCACAGCCAGCATTACTTTTGCCTTGCAAGAGTTTGTTAATGCCAGATGTATGTCAACACACAAAATAGATTTTTTTTACTATTGTGAAATGTGAACTATCAGATGATGAGATAGTCAGTGAGGAGTAGGTATATTTGAGGCTGGATGCCACCTCTGACCCACTCTTCATAGCCTGACAAGAATGGGTGGCACCTTCCTACCATCTGTTGGTTGCATCATTCTGAGCTGGTCTTCTGTCAGGCCACAGATTGCTGCATAGTCTAAGTCTGTGCCCCTTTTTCTGTCACATAGACTGGCTGATTAATCTGGCTATAAGTTCCTGTCAGTAACTGTCTGTGGCTAATCACCAAACAGAATCAGCCTTTGGGAACCTAATAGGCTTATAGGGAGGCATGTACTATCTGGACTCTGGAACCTGTCCCAAACCCGCTAAACAAAACCCACTGCTGTCAAGTTGATTCTGACTGCTAATGACCCTATAGGACAGAGTAGAACTGCCTCATAGTTTCTAAGAAGTACCTGGTGGATTCCAACTGCTAACCTTTCAGTTATCAGCCTGACTTAGGCTGGGTTTTCTAGGGAAACAAAACCAGTAACGCGTGTATGTACAAGGAAAGATTTATATATATAAAATACATGGAAAGATATAGATAGATAGATAGATATAGGAAACAGCTCACACAATCGCAGAAGCTGAATGTCACAAGTCCTGGCACATGCCTCATGTGGCCACGGGAGCTTGTGAACCCATGATCAGTGGGTCAGAGACCAGAGTTCTAGATCACAGGTTGTGTAGGTCCGCGGATCCCAAGCTGGAGGCAAGATGGAGCTGCAGTGGCTGGCGAACCCAGGATCGGCAGGTCACGGACAGGACTCTCAAGCGCCGGCTGTAAGGGTTGATGAATCCAACAACTGCTAGTTCAAGTCCCGGAACCAGATGCCAGAAGAGAGCAGGAGCTGCTGGGTACATGAGCAGACCAGCAACAGGTGGTGGAAGGCAGACAGAAGAGAGCTGAGAGGCAGAAAGCCACCACAGGCCCCGCCCTGCCACTTAATACAGCAGCCAAATATGGAGTAGCCAAGTTGACATAATCCTGACCACCATAAGCTACCCCTTGTCACCTTGGCGTCTGCACACATCTTACCTTACCATCCATAGTCTCTGAAGGAATAGAATGACAAACTCATACTTATGTCTAACGTGACATAACTAACACATGTACAACTGAAAATGCATCAACCCATTTACATCTTATGTTTCATAAGTAAACAAAAATATCTGATACACACATATGAAGCAAGAATACTCATAACAATTACAATCCTTGTTTCTCCAACTGGTCGCATGGCCGTAACTGATATTTAGAACTACCTTCTTCTACAACCCATTCTGTATTCCCTTTGTCCTCAGTAAGCACCTCAGCTGGTTGTGGTTCCTTGCCTGGTGAGGTGACCCAAACCTTCATTCCTGAAGGGTCTGGGCTAGTATCACTCATTTTGGAGTTGGGTTGCTGTAGTTTTCCATTGGCCTTAATCACAGGGCATGGTAGTACTAGGAGGCATCCTAAGGGATCTTCTGCATTCCAAACATACTCTTCCTTACCTCTGTTATGTAATGTCAATCCAATTTCATCTTCATAGTCGGGATCAATCACACCAGCCAGTTGTAACTCCCTTCTTTGTCTGTTAATTCAGAGGCACAAGGAGCCCAAAATGGCCTGGTGGCAACTTTAGCTTCCAGTTCAGTGGAATCGTTGATGTGTCTCCAGGTGGCAGCATTCCTCCCTTCGGAACTAAGACATTTAACCCTGCAGAGCATAAGATCATGGGGACAGGAAGGAAAAATCTTGCAAGTGGGTCACTAGGTGTAACAGTGAGTGGTGTCACTCCCATTTCCACCCCTTGATTCCTGGACCCGTGAATCCTGGCTATAAGGAGAAACAGCACCGTATATTGGACGCTGGTTTAGAGCATACACAACCTCCTGGAGAACATTTCCCCAACCCTGCAAGGTATTGCCACCTAGCTGGCAGCATAATTGTATTTTCAGGAGGCCATTCCATTGTTCTATCAAGCCAGCTGCTTCAGGATGATGGGGAACATGGTAAAACCAGTGAATTCCATGAGCATGGGCCCACTGCTGCACTTTATTTGCTATGAAATGAGTCCCTTGATCCGAGGCAGTGCTGTGCAGGATAGCATGACGGTGGATAAGACATTCTGTAAGTCCACGGATGGTAGTTTTGGCAGAAGCATGTCGTGCTGGGAAGGCAAATCCATATCCAGAGTAAGTATCTATTCCAGTAAGGACAAAACGTTTTCCTTTCCATGATGGAAGCAGTCCAACGTAATCAACTTGCCACCAGGTTGCCGGCTGATCACATCAAGGAATAGTGCCGTGTCGAGGACTCAGTGTTGGTCTCCGTTGCTGGCAGATTGGGCACTCAGCAGTGGCTGTAGCCAAGTCAGCCTTGGTGAGCGAGAGTCCATGTTGCTGGCTATGTGAACAGACTGGCAGTAGGTGGTGGAAGGCGGAGAGAAGAGAACTGAGGGGCGGGAAGCCACCACAGGCCCCGCCCTGCCACTTAATACAGCAGCCAAATATGGAGTAGCCAAGTTGACATAATCCTGACCACCACACGGCCATAGATAGCATTTCACCACTACACCACCAGGGTTTCCACCTGGTCTCAAATCCCAGCTCAACTACTTACTAACTCTGTGACCTGAACAAGTTGACTGCCCTCTCTGTGTCTCAGTTTCCTCATCTGTAAAATGAGCACAATGACAATATTCATCTCATAAGCCTGTTAAGCTTATATGAGTTAATGTCTGTAATGCACTTAAAAGAGTGTCTGATTCATACTGAGCACCTGTTGTTACGTGCCATCAAGTCAGTTCCAACTCATAGCAACCCTGTGTTAAACAGTAAGAAACACTGCTTGGTCCCTTGCCATACCCACAATCACTATGTTTGAGCCCACTGTTGCAGCCACTATGTCAATCTGTCTCATTGAGAATTTCCTCTTCTTCACTGACCCTCTGTTTTACCAGGGGTGATGCTCTTCTCCAGGGACTGGTCCCTCCTGATACCATGTCCAAATTACATGAGACAAAGTCTCTCCACCCTTACTTCTAAGGGGCAATCTGCCTGTACTTCTAAGCTAGATTTGTTCATTCTTCTGGCAGTCCGTGGTATATTCAATATTCTTCAACAATGCCATAATTCAAAGTCATCAATTTTTCTTTGATCTTCCTACCTCATTGTCCAGCTTTCACATGCATGGGAGGCTAGTGAAAACACCATGATCTGGGTCAGGCACATCTTAGTCTTCAAAGTGACATCTTGCCTTTTTAACACTTTAAAGAGGTCTTTTGCAGCAGATTTGCCCAGTGCAATATGTCATTTAATTTCCCGACTGCTGTTTCCATGGGCATTGGTTATGGATCCAAGTAAAAAGAAACCTTTGACACTTTCAACCGTTTCTTCATTTATCATTGTTGCTTTTCAGTCAAGTTGTGTGGGTTTTTGCTTTATGTGCAGGTACAATCTGTACTGAAGGGCTGTATGTAGTCTTTGGTCTTCATCAGTTTTTGAGTCCTCTTGATTTTTAGCAAGCAAGGTTGTATCATCTGCATATCACAGTTTGTTAATTAGTCTTCTTCTAATCCAGATGCCAAGTTCTTCCTTATATAGTCCATTGTCATGGATTGAATTGTGTCCACCAAAAAATAGGTGTAGCCCTGTGGCTGGGCCATGATTCCCAATATTTTCTGACTGTCCTCCATTTTGTGATTTTGCTGTGATGTATGTTAAATGATTAGGGTGGGACTGTAAATCCCTTCAGAAGATCACCTCCCTGCTCCACTGTAAAGGAAGTTTCCCTGGAGTGTGGCTTGCACCACCCTTAATCCTTTCATCCTGCAAGAGATAAAAGGAAAAGGAAGTAGACAGAGAATTGGGAACCTCACACCATCAAGAAAGCAGCTCCGGGAGAAGAGCACATCCTTCAGATCTGAGGTTCCCACGCCAAGATGCTGCCTGAACAAAGACTGATGCAATACTGCACTTTCCTCCAGAGCCAACAAGGGGAAAGCATTCCCCTGGTGCGGACATCCCGAGTTTTGACTTGTAGCCTACTGGACCGTGTAAGAATAAACTTTCCTTTGTTAAAGCCATTCACTCTGTGATATTTCTGTTAGAGCAGCACTAGCTGACTAAGACTTCCATCTTCTCAGGTTATTTGCTCAGCAAACACATTGACTAAGTATGGTAAATGGATGCGTACCTGATGCATACTGTTCCTGATTTTAAACCACGTAGTAGTATCTCTTCTGTTCAAACTACTGCCTCTTGGTCTATGTGCAGTTTCCACATGATCACAATGAAGTCTTTTGGAGTTCTCATTCTTTGCAATGTTATCCATAATTTGTTATGATCCACACAAATTCCTTTGCATAATCAATAAAACACAGGTAAACATCTTTTTGGTATTTTCTGCTTTTAGCCAAGACTCATCTGACATTAGCAATGATACCCCTCATTCCATGTCCTCTTCTGGATCCAGCTTGAATTCCTGGAAGCTCCCTGTTGATGTACTATAGCAATTTGTTTGGAATGATCTTCAGCAAAAATTTTTATTTGCATGTGATGTTAATGATATTCAATAATTTCTGAACTCTGTTGGATCATCTTTCTTTGGAATGGGCACAAATATGGATCTCTTCCAATGAGTTGATATCATGGGTTGAATTGTGTTCCACCCCAAAATCTATGTATCAATTTAGCTAGGCCATAATTCTTGGTATTGTGTGATGTCCTCCATGTTGTAAGTCCTACCCTTGTGTTATTAATGAGGTGGATGGACAGTAGTTGTGTTGGTGTGGCAGGACTCAGTGTGTAAAATTGTTTTGTGCCTTGAGGAAGTCTCTTGAGATCTAAAGGAAAGAAGCTAGCAGAGAGATTAGGGGACTTCATACCACCACCAAGAAGCTGTGTGTTTTAGTCAGCTAGGCTGCTCTAACAGAAATACCACAGAGTGGATGGCTTTAACAAAGAAAGATTTATTCTTACACAGTCCGGTAGGTTGCAAGTCCATATTCAGGGTGTCCACTCCAGGGAAAGACTTTCCCCTTGTCGGCTCTGGAGGAAAGTCTGGTATTGCATCAGTCTTTGTCCAGGGAGCGTCCTCACGCAAGAACCTCTGGTCTGAACGACGCACTCTGCTGCCGGTGCTGCTTGCTTGATGATAGCGAGGTTCTCAAATTGTCCTTTGTTTCTTTTTCCTTTTATTCCTTGCAAGCTAAAAGCAGCAAGGGTGGGACAAGCCATACTCCAGGGAAACTCCCCTGGCTGCACACATTTTTGGGGGGACACAATTGCAACCATGACACTGTGCAAGAAGCTGAGTGCATCTTTTTGAAAGGACCAGGGTCCCTGCACCTCAGAAGCTTCCAGTTCAGGGGAAGACTGATAACAAGGATCTGCCTCCAGAGCCACCAGAGAAATCCTTGCCCTGGAGCTGACACCATGAATTTGGATTTTTAGCCTACTGGACTGTGACCAGTTTCACCTTTTAAAGCCATCCATCTGTGGCATCTCTGTTAGAGCAGCACTAACTGAGACTAAAACAGTTGGCCAGGTGGCTGTCTTTCAGATTTCTTGGCATAGATGAATGCTCCCAGTGCTGCATCCATTTGTTGGAACATCTCAGCTGGTATTCAGTCAATTGTTAGACCCTTGTTTTTCACCAATGCCTTCAATGCAACTTGGACTTCTTCCTTCAGTACCACCAGTTCTTCATCATGTGCCTCCTCCTGAAATGGTTAAACTTTGACCATTTCTTTTTAGTACAGTGACTCTCTATATTATTCCATCTTCTTTTGATGCTTCTTGCATTGTTCAGAATTTTGCTGTAGAACCAGTATTGCAACTTGAGGCTTGAATTTTTTTTCTTCAGTTCTTTCAGCTTGAGAAATGTCAAACTTTTGGTTTTCTAACTCCAGGTCTTCATACTTTTCAGTGTAATACTTTGTCCTCCTGAGCCACCCTTTGAAATCTTCTGTTCAGCTCTTTTACTTCATCATTTCTTCCTTTTGCTTTAGATACTCTACATTCAAGAGCAAGTTCCAGAGCCTCTTCTGACATCTGTTTTGCTCTTTTCTTTTTTTCCTGTCTTTTTAATGACTTCACTTTCTTCATGTATGATGTCCTTGATGTTATCCCACAACTTGTGCAGTCTTTGGTCATTAGTGTTCAATGTGTCAAATCTATTCTTGAGATAGTCTATAAATTCAAGTGGGATATACTTGTTATAGATTGAGTTGTGTCCCCCAAAATATGGGTCAGCTTGACTAGGCCATGATTCCCAGTATTGAATAATTGTCCACCATTTTGCATCTGATATGATTTCCCTGTGTGTTGTAAATCCTACCATAATGATATTAATGAAGGAAGATTAGAGGTAGTTTTGTTAATTAGGCAGGACTCAGTCTATAAGATTAGGTTATGTCTAAATTAATCTCTTGAGATACAGACGACAGCAGAGAGACTTGGGGAGCTCCTGCCACCAAGACAGTAGTGACAAGAGCAGAGTGTGTCCCTTGAACCTGGGGTCCTTGCACCCGAGGTGCTCCTTAACTGGGGAAGATCAATGACAAGGACCTTCCTCCAGAGCCAACACAGAGAGAAAGCCTTCTCCTGGAGCTGATGCCCTGAATTTCAACTTCTAGCCTACTAGACTATGAAAGAATCAAATTCTGTTTATTGAAGTTATTCACTTTTGGTATTTGTTATAGCAGCACTAGATGACTAAGACAACATTCAGCAGGGTCACCCATGGTGGACAGGTATCAGCAGAGTTTTCACACTGAGACAGACTAGAAAAAAGGCCTGGTGATCTATTTCTGAATATTAGCTAATGAAAACCCTATGGATCACTGCAGAACATTTTCTGATATAGTGCTTGATGATGAATCTCCTAGGTTGGAAGGCACTCAAAATACACAGGATCTGCAACAACATACTTGAGCATACCTACTATGATGGTTAATGTTGTCTGGCAACTTGGCCAGGCCTTGATTCTCAGTGGTTTGGTAGTTATTAATGATATAGTTTGGCAGTTATGTAGTGATAGTCATCCTCCATAATGTGATCTGATCTGATCAGCTAATCAGTTGTGAAAGGAGTTTGCTCAGGGGTGGGGCCTGCATCAACACTTACATACATACATACATACATACATATATATATATATATATATATATATGCATGTTCTAGCAAAGCTCAGTGGCTTGCTCTGGATGCTGTATCTGGCTCATGATCTTCTTGGGACTTGAGCGAGCAACATGTTTTATATGGTTTATTACCTGTGATCTCAGGATTCATCAGTGTCATGGATTGAATGGTGTTCCCCTAAAACTGTGTGTCTGTTTGGCTGGGCCATGATTCCCAGTATTGTGTAATGTTCTTCCATGTTGTCAACCCTCCCTCTATGATGTTAATGAGGGACGATGCTCAACAGTTGTGTTGGTGGAACAGAACTCAGTGTGTAAGACTGTTTTGCGCCATGAGGCAGTCTCTTGAGATGTCGAGGAAAGAAGCTAGCAGAGAGATTTGGGGACCTCATACCACCATGAAGCATTGCTGGGAGCTGAGCATGTCCTTGAGAAAGGACCTGGGTCCCTGCGCCTCAGAAACTTCTAGTCCAGGGGACGATTGACAACAAGGACCTTCCCCTAGAGCTAGCACAGAAAGCTTTCCCCTGGAGCTGACACTTGAATTTGGACTTATAGCTGTCTGGACTGTGACAAAATAAAATTTCTCTTTTAAAGCCTCCCACTTGTGTTTCTGTTACAGCAGCACTAGATGACTAAAACAAACAGCATCTGCCGCCTGTGAGTCAATGGCTGGCCATCTTACCTCCTGATCTTGGATTTATCAGCTTCTACAGCCCATGAGCCCACAGCCTGCCACCTGACTTGCCTAGCTTGGGTTCATCAGCCCTGCAGCTGTGTGACTCAGGAAAAGCCGCCAGACTGATGCCTGACCCATGTCTTGGGACTTGCCCGTCTCTATAACCATGTGAACCATTGCTTAAGGCAAATCTCTTCCATATAGATTTTGCTTCTCTAAAGAACCCAGGCTAAGACATCAAGGACTGTGGAGATGGCACAGGACTGGGCAACACTGTGCTCTGTTATGCATAAGATTGCCATGAATTGGCTGACACCACCACAACTAACAAGAGCAACTATAAGGAATGAAGCAATTGTCAGCTAACCAACAAATTGCCACTAGCTCGTGCCCAGATTCATGGAGACCCCTATGTGTCAGAGTAGAACTGTGTTCCATTGGGTTTTCAGTAGCCGAGTTTTCAGAAGTAGATCACCAGGCCTTTCTTCCAAGGTACCTCTGGGTAGACTCAAACCACCAACCTTTCAGTTAGCAGCAGAGCACACTGACTGCTTTTACTACCTAGAGATGCCAATGCCAAGGCCCTGATAAATAACTTGTGCAACACTACCATCTTGTAGACACATGTTTTTCCTTGTTGAGTCCTGATCCCCTTCAGGTTAACTACAAGTGGCAATGAAAAAAGGGGGATGATTTTTTGGTACTGATCAGAATCTGGCCAGTCTAGAGGGCAATCAGTTGGCAAAATGCCCCGGACTATGTTAAGTGGTTGGGACTCAAAACATGGATGGTGTGTCCGTTTGGTGAAGCGTTGCTGTTCTTTCTGCTGTGCACTATGTTTTCCACGGCCTCCCCCGGCCTCATCAGCCTGGCAGATTCGAACTGCTGACTTTTTGGTTAGCAGCTGTAGCACTTAACCACTAGACCACCACGGTTTCTGTTATTGTTGTTAGATGCCATGAAATTGATTTTGACTGTAGTGGCCCTCACCATGACAGCTGAGCTTTGGGGTCAGAGGCACTGAGTTGTGCTGTGTGGGAAGAGAGGTCAAACCCCTTGCATGGGTCCCCACGAGGCAGGCGCTGGGCACTGTCAGGCCTGTGGGCCCAAGGCAAAGGACAGGGTGGGCTGTTCCTAATATGTAGTGAAAGCTGGTCCTGGGAGCAAGACAGGTGATTTGGGGACCTGTGAGAGGGGAGGGTGTCCTCAACCCAGGCGACTGCTATGACCAACAAATGAGCAGGTGAGGCAGAAATATTGGCTGAGGCACGTGGGGGAGACGTGTTTGTCTCTGCAGTCCTTACTCAGGCATGCTGCTACAGACAGTGTCATTGTCGCTCCTTCCTGGAGGGATGTTGAGATGCCAGATCCACTGAAGTGTCACTCAAAATGACCAAAGGCAAGAAAAGAAGCCTGGGTGGTGTTGTGGTTAAATACTTGGCTGCTGACCAAAAGCAGGTTTAAATCCAGCAGCTGTTCCATGGGAGATACATATGGTGGCAGTGGTGTCACTAGGGGGATGTGGACTGTACCCTCTAACGCCAAAATGACCCCTGGGTCAGCAGTGGTGGCTGTTGGCAGACTTGTGCCACTGGAGGAAGAGCCACCAAGGTAGTGGCATCAGTAGCCCTGGTTTCACCCATTACCCGTAGTGGTAACTCGTCACCCTCCCATCATCCACCAGTCACTAGGGTTGGCGTCAACCAGTGTGACCACACATCATCCCCCCAATACCTGTGAGTCACTAGGGTTGATATCACCCAGTGTGGTAACTCCTCACTCCCCCATCATGCACAGATCACTAGGGTTGGTGTCACTCGGTATGGTAACGCACCATCACCACTACCCCTTCCCCCCTCCATCACCCACTGGGTGCTGGCTGCTTTGTTGCAGTTAGGCAGAAAGGAGGGTCTCCTGCTTGGCCAGGAGGAAGGGTGCTGGGAGAAACTGCAGGGGGTGGTGCTGGGGCTGTGTACAGCGCTGGGCCCTGCACAGGAAGTGGGGCATGAGGAGAGGGTTCGCTGGCCAGCCCCACCCACCCTGGGCAAGGGGGGCGGTAACACCAACCCTAGTGATGGTGCTGTGTGGCAGTCTGCTCCCATAACAATTTCAGCCTTGGAAATCCTGTGGGGCAGTTTTACTCAGTCCTACAGGGCCACTACAGTCAAAACCAATTTCACAGCATCTAACAATAACAGAAACTGTGGTGGTCTAGTGGTTAAGTGCTACAGCTGCTAACCAAAAGGTCAGCAGTTTGAATCTGCCAGACACTCTTTGGAAGCTCGATGGAGCAGTTCTACCCTGTCCTATAGGGTCTCTATGAGTTGGAATTGACTCGATGGCAATGGTTTTTTTTTTTTTGGTAACAACAATAACAAAGGCAAGAACGTTCATCTCCCTGCTCCTCCTAGGCCCCCAAGGGGGTTCATGTGCGACAAACCGAGAGGTGCATGCTGGGCCCTGCCTCTCCCCCTCTCACCAGAAAGGAGGCCCAGGGCATGGAGAGGAAGACCCTGCAGAGACAGACCAGGGTTCCCTAGAGATAGAGGCAAGGTGGTGTCACTAGTAAAGCCTGGGATAATTTTACTCCCCACTTTGCCACTACAAGCCACTGCTGTGGAGTTGATTCTGACTAATAGCGACCCTGTAGGAAAGTAGACCTGACCGGGGGTCTTCCAAAGTATAAATCTTTACAGAAGCAGAGCCCCACATCTTTCTCCCAGGGAGCAGCTGGTGGATTCGAACTTCCGGCCTTTCAGTTAACAGGGAAGTGCCTAACCACTGCACCATCAGGTGCCTTGCCACCTTCTGATAAAGACAGAAGAAACAAAAGGGGAGAGCTGAGAAGGTGAGGCCTTGCCCAGGAACCAAATGAAGCTGCTTGGCTATGTAGACTGTTTGAACGGGAGTGAAGTCCTTCAGGGGAGCAAAAACTGAGCAATTGGCAGTTAGACACCGGGACAGAGAACGGTGTCCCTGCTGAAGGACTCTGCACAGTTGTTGCAAAAGACAGGCATGACCCACAGAGGAGGCTTTGGGCCCCAGTCCACACATACCTTGTTGATGTGGCTTTTCATGGCTGCCCATGTACTTAATAAAGACCTGGGCCAAGAGTCAATGGTAAAACGTTAGCAGAAGCCAAGGATCTCCATCAGCTGGGGGTGTGGAAGCAGGCTGAGCAGGCAACAGGTGTGTGGAGCGATGGCTTAGCGAGTCCGGAAGAAGGCTGACTTGACCTGACTTGAGGCCTGAGCCCACCCAACAGAGGGGTGTCCAACAGATGCAAGTCCTCCTTCCTGGCAATGATGGCTAATGCTTAATCAGTTCAAGAGGTTACAGGTACCTGGATTTAAAAGAAAATGATGAAAGACAAAGGAGCACCGGTGGTCCAGTAGTAAAAGCACTTGGCTGCCAACCACCAGGCTGGTGGTTCGCAACCCACCAGCCACTTCTCAGGAGAAAGCTGTGGTAGTCTGTTTCCGTCAAGACTTCAACCTGGGAAAAACTATGGGGGGCAGTTCTACTCTGTCCTGTAGGGTCACTCTGAGTTGGAATTCAACTTGAAGGCAGTGGGTTGGTTTTTTCGGTTTGATGAAAGGCAAAGTCAGAGTCAAGTGTTGCCTGTTAATCAGGGGCGGAGTATCCAATATCACATTTTTTTCCCACCATATCAAAGATGCTGCTTCTAGGTGTGGCTGACATCTCTCTCTCACATCGATTTCACCATGTTCACAACAGCATTGATGCAGTAAAACCCTGTCAATTGATTTCCTGCAGATGATCTGTCTGGTTGGCGAGGTCAGCACTGTGCTCACCTTGCCTACCGGACCATCTGCCCCTGCTGTTAATCCTGCAAACAGCACTCACCTGGCCTAAACCAAAATTACCATCAGCAATCTGGCTGCCCCTCTCTTAGGCCAAATAGACCACCTACAGCCAGGCCCCCCACTTAAGCGTGAACCCCGAGACGAACAAAAAAGTTAAATTGGCCTCTGAGGGAAAGTAAGCCATTGCCATCAAATCGATTCTCACTCACAGAGACCCTATGTAACCCTAATACTTTGCAACATGTTTTCCCATTTTCAAAATGTGTACTTGAGAGCTTCACATAACTAATGCCATAATGATACTCTAAATAATCTGTTAAGTGTTTTTTACTGCACCAGCTACTCTGGCCCCTGCACTGGCCTCTTTCCAAAGGGGTGCAGGGCCCCCTCAGCTCCTGTGACCTTGGTCTCCCTCCTCTTATTTGCTCTCCTGAGAAATAGCCTTCATCCTGGAAAACAGCAGCTAGGAAGGCTGCCTGGCATTTTGTGTATCCAGAACTTTCTTTCTTGCTCTTTATCACAGAATGCACTTGGCAGGCTAGTTTTGCTGGCTGAGGAATTTTTGTGTAAGTTTTGTCTTTGCCTGTTACAAACATACAGATTAGAGTCCAGGTGTCTGACCTACGTATCTGTAGTTTAATAAAGAGTTTCTTGTGACTATTTTGTGAGATATACAGTTATCCGTGGGCTACGTGCTTAAAAACATGCAGTATTTCTTGTTGAAATGACATATAAACTCTGATGTAAAAACTGTCTTTTGAGACTCCATGGAGAACAGCCTGCGTTGCTGTTGAGTCTCCAGTGGTATGATATCTCCTAATAAAGCCTCTTCCTCTTTCTAACTTGGAGTAAGTTTTATTGGCTCGACTGCTCCAGGGTGCGGACTGAAATCAGGGAACACCTAAGGAGCACTATCAGCCGTAATACCTACAGAAGCAAACTGCTATGTCTTTCTTCCATGGAACAATGGGTGGGTTAAAACTACTAGTCTTTTTCGGTTAACAGCCAAGCGCTTGACCACTGCACCACCAAGGTTCCTGTTGAGGGACGAAGCTCAGACCAAACCCATTGCCATTGAGTTGATTCTTACCCCATGGGGCAGAGTAGGTCTGCCCCACGGAATTTCCAAAAAATGCTCGTTGGATTCAAATTACTGACCTTTTGATTAGCAGCTGAGCTCTTAACCACTGAGCCACTAGGACTCCCTGGGGAACAAATCCTAAACCAAACCCTTTGCTGTTGAGTCGATTCACGGGGGTCCCAAATTGAATGATCTGTGGTAAATCAGTGGGGCAATCATAATATTTACTAAGGTAGATTACAGCCAAGGGGAGGCTTCACCTACTGGACAGTCCCTCCCCTCACAGGGACCAGGTAGTCTCTTCCACCAGGCTGTTTTACCATGTTAACTGCAGTGTGGGCTCCAAAAACTAGCCAACACTGACTGGCTTTGGTGGAAAGGGCTTGCCAGAAACCAAATCCATTGCTGTCAAGTCTATTCTGACTCAGAGTGCCCCTGGTACTTGAACTGCCAACCTTCTGTTTAACGGCTGTAGCTCTTAACCACTACACCACCAGGGTTTCCAGGTCTTGGCTAGGTATATTCTTAATTCTAGGGAGCACTCTGGTTAAGTGCTATGTCTGCTAACCAAAAGGTTGGCAGTTCAAATCCACCAGATGCTCCTTGGAAACCATGGGGCAGTTCTACTCTGTCCTATAGGGTTGCTTGAAGGCACTGGGATGAATAGGAAGCACGCATGCTTTCAAGGGGCCCACCTAGGAGATGACAGTCTTGGTAGGAGGCTCAATCAAGAGAGTAATTACCCATGTGCCTATTAAGAATGGCCAGCTTCACTGAAAGATGTTTCTGTTCTCATCGTTCCCCTTGAGACCGTCCCTTTTTCTGCTACTGGAATGAACCTCAGTCATCAGGTAACCTCCTGGAATAAATCTAAGGGTTTTACACAATCTGGGCGCTCCGTGATGGGCACCCGTTAGCCTTCGCCTACTGAAAACAAACTCGCAAACCTGTTGCTGTCCAGGTCAGAGTAGAACTGCCCCGAGTTTCCAAGGAGCACCTGTGGATTCAAACTGCCAAGCTTTGGGTTAGCAGTCATAGCACTGAACTACTGTGTCACCGGGGTTTCTGATTTGGATGGTGAATATGGCTTGCCATACCTAACTTAGCCAAAGAAGGCATTCTGGTTGCTACCGTATCATGTTTCAATTCCCTGGACAGCCTGTGCCTAAAGCCACTGTGAATGAGTGGAGGCTCCTAACGGTTGTCGTCTGACAAGAGTTGACCAAAGCCATCCCTTTTAATAGAGCCTCTACCACCTCAATGGAGAACATTCAAAATGACACAAATAACTGCTTTGGGGTTACAGACCTGTCTAATATGTTCCATTCCGTGAAAATTTTACAGGAGAGCCTAGCCACCTGCCATTCAGTCCTCACGAGGACATGATATGGACCACTCGTAGCCTGAATCTCATCATTCCCTATAAACTGAACAAGCCACCCACCACTTTTAGGAAGGATATCTCACCTGCTGCCCACAGACTGCTCCCCTAAAGATGCTGTGGAAAACCCCAGATCTGCTCTTGATACCCAGAATGTAGAACTAATCGCCCTCAGTCTGAGCAATGCCATTTGGGCCATATCCCTTACTGCTGGATACGGATGACATCTGATGTTAGCCCCCCATTCTGTTACTGGGTTCCTCTGTTGCCCAAGAAGTTCCTGCCTCACCAGTGTCCAGGGCCACATCTTGCTGCTTGTGGCTAAACAACACTCACCAAATTTGACACAGCCTGAGACATGCACCAAAGGAGGGTCTGGAAGATGCTATATCACTGGTTCCATACTCAGGCATTATAAAATTACATACAGCTTAGATTCTGAAACAACATGTGATCGGGGATGGATTATCATACAAGTAAGCCAAAGATGGCCCGAGATTATTTCTTCATAACAGGCTGAATCCTATTGATTGATTCAGCCTGCAGGCACCAAACTCAAATTGTTATGCATCCATGTTTCTTTCCTAAAAACAGCCCAAAGAAGCTGATTTTTAGCCATTTAGAGCTGCCTGCTTTGCATACCCTGTGAAACTGTACCCAGCATCTGCTAGCCATAGAGATGATAGACCCTGTAGTTAGGAAGGTCGCAAGCTGCTCCTGCCCTTAAGAGCTCTCTCACCCAGACTCCCTATCTAGCAGCTGAGGGACAACACCGGACACACAAGCTCCTCACTCTACTTTTCTTCTTTTCCTTCAAACCTCTCTTGCCCTCTTTATCCTCTTGTGCACCTCCCCCAGCCCCTTGCCTTTGGAGGGTCTCCTGCTGGGGGACGCTACCCTCTGCAGGTATCATCTATCAATGCATGTCATTATAGTTGTTATTAGGTGCCACTGAGATGGTTCCAAGTCATAGTGAGACCCTCTGCAGGACAAAAGGAAACACTGCCCGATCCTGTGCCATCCGCACAATATGTTAACATATTTCTGGTATTCTCTGCTTTCAGGCTAAGAGCCATCTGACATCAGCAATGATAGCCTTCATTCTCCAGTCTCTTCTGAATCTGGCTTGAATATCTGGCAGTTCCTTGTTGATCTACTGCTGCAACCATTTTTTAATAACCTTCAGCAAAGTGTTACTTGTGTGTAACACTGACGATATTCTTCGATAATTTCCACACTCTGTTGGTTCACTTTTATATAGAATGTCAGTGCATAAAGCAAACCATTGCTGTTGAGTCAGTTCTGATTCATAACAACCCTTAAGAACTGAGTAGAACTACCCATAGGGTTTTTAATGGAGCATCTGGTGGATCTGTCCTGCCAATCTTTTGGTTAGCAATCATAGCTTTTAACCACTATGCCATCAGGGTTTCCTGTCAATGCATAAGCAAAAGTCAAACCAAACCTGTTGCCGACAAGTCAGTTCCAACTTACAAAACCCCTGTAAGACAGAGTAGAAATGCCCCACGGCACTTCCAAAGAGCACCTGGTGGATTTGAACCGCCGACCTTCTGATTAGCAGCCATAGCGCTTACCCACTGTGGTACCAGGATTTCCTTGCATAAACCAAAAAAAAACCTGAAGCCATTGCCATCAAGTCAATTCTGACTCATAGTGATCCTATAGGGCAGAGTAAAGATGCCCTATAGAGTTTCAGAGGAGCACCTGGTGGATTTGAACTGCTGACCTTTTGGTTAGCAGCCATAGCATTTAACCACTATGCAACAAGGGTTCCCCCTCCCAAAAATCTGCTGCCTTCAAGTCAACTCCAACTCATAGTGACTCTATAGGGCAGAGTAGAACTGCCCCATAGAGTTTCCAAGGAGTGCCTGGTGTATTTGAACTCCTGACCTTTTTGGTTAGCAGACATAGCACTTAACCACTACACCACCAGCGTTTCCAAATAAACCAAAAGCAAACCCCTTGCTGTCAAGTCGATTACAACTCATAACAGCCCTACAGAACAGAGTAGAACTGCCTCATAGAGTTTTCAAGGAGCGCTTGGTGGATTTGAACAGCTGACCTTACAGTTAGCAACTACAGCTCTTAGCCACTACACCACCAAGGTTTCCAAGGGCTTACAAATAACCAAACACCAAAACCATTGCTGCTGAGTCAATTGTGACTCATAGTGACCCTATAGGACAGAGTAGAACTGTCCCGAAGAGTTTCCAAGGAGTGCATGGTGAATTCAAACTCGAACTTTCGGCTAGCAGCTGCAGGATATAACCACCACACCACCAGTGTTTCAATGCATTAAAAACAAAAACAAAAAACAAAGTGAACCTGTTGCAACTGAATTGATTCTGACTCATAGCGACTCCACAGAACAGAGTAGAACAGCTCCACAGAGTTTCCAAGGAGTGCCTGGCAGATTTGAACTGCCGACCTTTTGGTCGTAGACCCAGCACTCAACCACTATGACACCAAGGTTTCCTTGCACAAACCAAACAAACCCAAATCCATTGCCATCGAGTCAATGATGACTCATAGCAACCCTCTAATGGAGGGGAGAGCTGCCATATAGTTTCCAAGGAGTGCCTGGTGGGCCTTTGGTTAGCAGCCATAGCTCTTAACCACTATGCCACCAAGGTTCCTGAATCCAAAACCCACTGCAGTCAAATCGATTCTGATTCATAGTGACCATACAGGACAGAGTAGAGCTGCCCCATAGAGTTTCCAAGTTGTACCTGAGGAATTTGAACTGCTGACCTTTTGGTTAGAAGGCACAACACTTAACCACTATACCACCAAGGGTTACCAGGTTTTGAACAACCCATCGCCATTAGTCAATTCCTACTTATAGCAACCCTATAGGTCAGAGTAGAACTGCCTGCCCCACAGAGTTTCCAAGGAATGCCTGCTGGATTTGAACTGCCAACCTTTTGAACAGCACCTATAGAACTTAACCACTACACCACCAGAATTTCAATGCACGCGTGCGCGCGCGCACACACACACACACACACACACACACACACACACACACACATCCAAAACAAAAAACAAAGCAAACCTGTTGCCATCCAGTCAATTCTTTCTCACAGTGACCCTATAGGATGCAGTAGAACTGCTCCATAGATTTCCAAGGAACACCTGATAGATTTGAACTGCCAACCTTTTGATTTGCAGACATAGCACATAACCACTATGACACCAGGGTTTCCTTGCATAAACCAAACAAACTTGAACCCACTGCTATCGAGTCAACTCCAACTCATAGAGACCTTACAGGGCACAGCAAAGTTGCCCTATAGAGATTCCAAGGAATGCGTGGCGGACCTTTTAGTTAGCATCTGTAGCTCTTAAGTGCTATGTCACCAGTGTTCATGAACCACAAACCCATTGCCTTCTAGTCGATTCTGACTCACAGTAACCCTATAGGACATGGTAGAACTTCTCCTTAGAGTTTTCCAGAAGCACTTGGTGGATCTGCATTGCTGACCTTCTGGTTAGCAGTCACAGCACTTAACCACTATGCCACCAGGATTGCCAGGTTTGTGAATAACCCTGTGCCTTTGAGTTGATTCCGACTGATAGTGACCCTGTAGGTCCAAGTAGAACTGCCCCATAGAGTTCCCAAGAAGTGCCTGGTGGATATGAACTGCCGAATTTTTGGTTAGCAGCCATAGCACTTAACCACTATACCAACAGGGTTTACAAAAAACAAACAAAAAAGCCACTGCCTTCAACTCAATTCTGACTCATAGCGACCCTCTAGGGGACAGTAGAACTGCCCCATAGAATTTCTAAGGAATACCTGGCAGATTTGAAATGCCAGCCTTCTGATTAGCAGAGGTAGCACTTAACCTGTATGCCACTAGGGTTTCTGAATCCAAAACCCATTGTCAATTCTGACTCGTAGTGACTCTGTAGGACAGAAAGACTCATCTATAGAGTTTCCGAGGAGCACCAGGTGTATGTGAAGCGCTGGCATTGTGGCTAGCAGCTGTAGCACTTAACAAGTATGACTCCAGGACTGCCTGGTTTCTAAACGACCCTTTGTCATTGAGTCAATTTTGACTCATAACGAGCTTATAGGGCAGAGAGGAGATGTCCTATAGAGTTTTCAAAGAACACTTGGTGGACCTTTTGGTTAGCAGCCACAGCTCACAAGTGCCATGCCACCTGGGATTCTGAATCCAAAACTGATTGCTGTCAGTAGATTCTGACTAACAGTGACTCTATAAGACAGAGTAGAATTGCCCCCTAGAGTTTCCAAGGAGCACCTGGTAGATTTGAACTACTGAACTTCTGGTTAGCAGCTATAGCACTTAACCACTATGCTACCAGATTTCCTGGGTTTCTGAACAACTCATTGCCACTGGGTTGATTCCAACTCATAGCGACCCTATAGGACGGATGAGAACTGCCCCATATTGAACTGCTGACCTTCTGGTTAGCAACTGTAGCACTTATTCACTACGGCATCAAGATTTCCTTGCATAAACCAAAAAAACCCAAACTCAGTGGCCAGCGAGTACATTCCAACTCATAGCAACCCTATAGGTTAGTAGAACTGCTGCAAAGAGTTTCCAAGGAGTGCCTGGCAAGATTTGAACTGCCAACCACTTAAACAGCAGTGGCAGGACTTATGCACTATACCTCCAGGGTTTAAATGCATAAAAAAAAGAAAGGAAACCTGTTGTTACCTAGTCAATTTGTTCTCATACTATAAGACAGAGTAGACCTGCTCCATAGAGTTTCCAAGGAGCACCTGGTAGATTCAAACTGCCGACCTTCTGGTTATGAGACGTAGCACATAACCACTATGATACCAGGGTTTCCTTTCATAAAACCAAAAAAACTAACCCACTGCCATTAAGTCAATTCTGCCTCATAGCAACCCTACAGGACAGAGTAGAACTGCCCCACAGAGTTTCCAAGGAGTGTTTTGTGGATTTGAACTGTTGACCTTACAGTTAGCAACTACAGCTCATAACCACTATGCCATCAGGCTTTCCAAGGGCTTCCAAATTGCACCAAACCAAACCTATTGCCATCGAGTCAATTCTGACTTTCAGCAACCCTATAGGACAGAGTAGAACTGCCCCAAAGAGTTTCCAAGGAGTGCCTGGTGGATTCAAAATGCCAACCTTTGGCTACAAGCTGCGGACTTAACCACTACACCACCAGAGTTTCAACGCACAAAATCAAACAAAGCAAACCCTTGCTATCCAGTCAGTTCTGTGTTTTAGTGACTCTATGGGACAGAGTAAAACTGACCCATAGAGTTATCAAGGGGCACGTCATGGGTTCGAACTGCCAACCTTTTAATTAGAAGCCATAGCACTTAAACACCACACCACAAGGATTTATTTATTTATTTTTTAAAAAACCACTTTCATTTTGTCGGTTCAACTGAGCAAATCTGTAGGTAAGAGTACAGCTGTCCCATAGCGTTTCTAAAGAGCACCTGGTGGATTTGAAATCTCTAACTTTTGGATACCAGACTTAGACTTAGCACTTAAACACTTCGTCACCAGGTTTTCCGAATAAACCGAAACCAAATCCATTGTTGGTAAGTTGATTCCAACTCATAGTTACCCTATGGAACAGAGTAGAACAGCCCTGTGGAGTTTCCAAGGAGCACCTGGTGGATTCAGACTGCTGACCTTACAGTTATCAACCATAGCTCTTAACTAGTACACCACTAGAATTTCCAAATAACCAAAAATCAAACCTACTGCCATTGAGATGATTCTGACTCATAGCGACCCTATAGGACAGAGTAGAACTGCCCCCAAAGAGTTTCCAAGGAATGCCTGGTGGATTTGAATTGCCAAACTTTTGGTTAGCAGCTGGAGGACTTAACCATTACACAACTAGGATTTCAATGCACTAAAAAAAAAAAAAGGCAAACCTGTCGCCATCTCTCCAATTCTGTGTCATATTGACCCTAGAAGACAGAGTCGAACTGCCCCATAGAGTTTCCAAGGAGCATCTGGTGGATTTGAACAGCCAACCTTTTGGTTAGCAGACACAGCACTTATAACCACTATGACTCCAGGGGTGCCAGCTTTCTCAAAAACCCATTGCCATTGAGTCAGTTCTGACTAATAGCGACCCTATAGGTCAGAGTAGAACTGCTCCACAGAGTTTCCAAGGAGTACCTGGTGGATTTGAGCTGTGAACCTGTTGGCCAGCAGTTGCAGAACTTAAACAGTACACCATCAAGCTTTAAAGGCATTAAAAGATAGCAAACATGTTGCTATCTAGTCGATTCCCTCTCATAGTGACCCTATAGGACAAAGTAGAACTGCTTCATGGAAGTTTTTATTATTATGATGATGATGATTAAATGTAAGTATACAATTTAAATCAATTTTGCATACCTGCCTCTCTGCAACTCTATCTGCTCTTCTCACCCTGTGACAGCACACTCCTTTTCACTCTTGACTTCCAGTGTACATTTAATGAACACTTGGCCCCACTTCTCCACCTTCTCCTCTCCGCTCTAGAAAGAAACTTGTAGGACAGCTTTCTACAAATGTATAAAACCATAAATTACACACACTATATGCTCACTCTGTGTACCTGAGTCGGGGTCATTCTTTGTCTGAAGTGTTGACCTCAGTACTGGTTTCAGGTCTGGGCTAGCAGCAAGTCTAGGATCCGTGTTCCCAGGGAACCCTCCAGGCTGCGAAACCATCAATTCAGGTCTTTTAATAGAGGTCTTGATCCAATCACCTCTTTTTCTCACGCTCTGTCAATGACTCTACATTGCGCTCGCTGTCAGGGCTGTCTTTGGTGGTGGCTGGGCACCATCTGGTTCTACTGGTCTCATGCTGATGTAGTCTCCCAATCATATGGGTCCTTCTGTCTCCTGGGCTCATTTTTCCTCATGTCTTTGATGTTCTCAGTTGTCATCTGTTCCAGGTGGGTTGGGACCAATTGATATTCCTCAGATGGCAGCCTGCTGACTTTTAAGACCCAGACACCACTCATCAATATGGGTTGCAGAGGACTCTTAGCAAAACACTAGTTGTGCCGATCAACATTGTTGTCCCCCAAGAACATGGTCCCGAGACCCCTGTCCTCACTACTCTGTCCTTGGAAATGTTCGGTCAAATTTAGAAAACCTGTTAGCTTGTTGTACTGTCCAGTTGTGCGGAGTGTTGTCAGTCCCTTCCCCTAACTGAATTCCTATTGACTATCTAATCTATGAACAACCCTCCCCACCACCTTTGTAGCCATCAAAGCGTCTTTTCTTCTGTGCATAAGTTCTTTCTTAAGTTCTTATAATAGTCGTCTTGTATAATATTTGTCCTTTTGCAGCTGACTGATTTCACTCAGCATAATGTCTTCTAGTTCATACCAGGTTATGAGATATTCCTAAAATCATCATTTTTTTTTTATCATTGCATAGTATTCCATTGTGTGAATATACCCTAGTTTGTTTATCCATTCATCTGTTGATGGGCACCTAGGTTGACTCCATCTTTTTGCTATTGTGGACAGTGCTGCAATAAACTTTTACGTGCATGTATCTGTTCATGTGACAGCCCTTATTTCTGTAGGATATATCCAACAGTGGGATTGCTGGATCAAATGGTATTTCTACTTCTAGCTTTTTAAGAAAGTGTCAAATTGCTTTCAAAGTGGTTATACCATTTTGCATTCCCACCAGTAGTGTAGGAGAATTCTAATCTCTCCATAGCCTCTCCAGCGTTTGTTGTTTTGGGGTTTTTTTTGGGGGGGGGGATTATTGCCAACCTTGTTGGTGAGATGCTATCTCATTGTGTTTTGATTTGGATTTCTCTAATAACTTATGACCATGAACATTTCCTCATGTGTCTTCTGGCTGTCTGGATGTCTTATTTGGTGAAGTGTCTGTCCATCTACTTTGCCCATTGTTTAATTGGTTATTTGTCTTTTTCTTTTTGATATTTTGCAGTACATCATAGATTATGGAAACTAGATGTCCATCCAATATGTAGTTGCCAATTTTTTTCCCCCATTTTGTAGGTAGTCTTTTAATTCTCTTGATAAAATATTTGGATGAGCATAAGTGTTTGATTTTTAGTAGTTCCCATTTATCTATTTTCTTGTGTGTTGTTTGTGCATTGTTAGTAAGATTTTTGTTGTATGTCTAAGCCGTATGTTAGAACTTCCAATGCTGTCCCTATTTTTTTCTTTCATAATCTTTATTGTCTTTGATTTGGTATTTAGGCCTTTGATCCATTTTGAATTAGTTTTTGTGTAAGGTATGAGATATGAGTCTTGTTTCAGTTTTTTGCGGCTGGATATCCAGTGCTGCTGGCTTTCTTAAAAACCCATTGCCATTGATTTGATTCCAGCTCATAGCGAACCTAGAGATCAGAGTAGAACTGCCTCGTAGTATTTCCAGTGAGTGCCTGGTGGATTTCAACTGCCAGACTTTGGGCCAGCAGCTACAGGACTTAAACACTATACCAGCAGGGTTTAAATGAATGAAAACAAGAAAGCAAACCTGTTGCCATCGAGCTGATTTCCTCTCATAGTGAAGCTATGGAACAGAGTAGAACTGCCTCATAGAGTTTCCAAGGAACACCTGGTGGATTTGAATTGTCAAGTGTTTGGTTACCACACATAGTACTTAACCATATGACACCCGAGTTTCCTTGCATAAAACCAAAAAATCAAACCCACTGCCACCGAGTGGATTCTGACTCATAGCGCCCCTAGGCGACCCTATAAAACAGGGTAGAACTGCTCCATAGAGTCTCCAAGGAGTGCCTGGTAGATTTGAACTGCTGACCTTATGGTTAGGAATCATAGCTCTTAACCACTATGTCACCAGTGTTTTCAAGGACTTCCAAATAACCAAAAACCAAACTCATCATCATCAAGTCAACTCCAACTCACAGTGACCCTATAGAACAAAGTGGAACCATCCCAAACAGTATCCAAGGAGAGCTTGGTGGATTTGAATTGTCAGTCTTTTGGCCACCATCTGCAGGACTTAGCAACTACACCTCTAGGGTTTAAATGCATAAAGAAAAAGACGGCAAACCTCTTGCCATCTTGTCGATTCCCTCTCATAGTGGCTGTACAGAACACAGTAGAACTACTCCATAGAGTTTCCTAATAGCACCTAGTGGATGTCAACTACTGACCTTTTGGTTAGGAAACATAGCACTTAACTACTAGGACATCAAGGTTTCCTTGCATAAAACCAAAAAAACCAAACCCAATGCCAGTGAGTTAAATCTAACTTGCAGTGACCTTGTAGGACAGAGTAGAACTGCTCCATAGAGTTTCCAAGGAGCACCTGGTGGATTTGAACTGCTGGCTTGACAGTTAGCAGATATGGTACTTAAGCACTATCACACCAGGGGTTTTTTTTTTTTTGCATAAACCATAAAACAAGCAAATAAACCCACTGCCAGTGAGTCAATTCTGACTCAAAGCGACTCTATAGACTTCAGTAAAACTGCCTCATTGAGTTACTAAGGAGCTCCTCGTGGATTTGAATTGCTGGACTTTTGGTAGGCAGCCACTGCACTTACCACTACCCCACCAGCATTTGCAAAGGAAAATAAAGCTCCCGCCCTTGAGTCAATTTGGACTCATAGTGACTCTACAGGTTTGAGTAGAACTGCCTCATAGAGAATGTGGAGTGCCTGGCGGATTAGAACTGCCAAACTTTTGGTTAGCAGACGTAGCACTTAAAATGACTGTACTACCAGGGCTGCTGGCTTTCTTAACAACACATTGCTATTGAGTTGATTCTGGTTCATAGCAAATCTATAGGTCAGAGTAGAACTGCCCCACAGAGTTTACAAGGAGTTCCTGGTGGATTTGAACTGCCAAACTTTTGGTTAACTGATATAGCAGTTAACCGCTATGACACTGGAGTTTCCTTGACTAAACCAAAAATACCCGAACCTATTTCCATCAACTCTATTTTGACTCAAAGCAACCCTATAGAACTAAGTAGAACTGCCTCATTGAGTTTCCAAGGAGCTCCTCGTGAATTTAAACTGCTGACCTTTTGATAGGCAGCCAGAGCACTTGCCCACTACCTGGGTTTGCAAATATTAAAAAAGAAAAAAAAAAACAACCAACCAACCTCCCCCCGCCGCTTTTGAGTCAATTAGGACTGATAGTGACTCTATAGGTCAGAGTAGAACTACCCCATGGAGTTTCCAAAGAGTGCCTGGTGAATTTTAACTGCAAACCTTTTGGCCAGCAGTTGCAGGACTTAATCACCACACCACCAAGGTATAAATGCATTAAAAAAAAAAAAATACACCAAACCTGTTGCCATCTCAATGTTTCCCTCCCATAGTGGCCATATAGAAGAGAATAGAACTGCCCCAGAGCTTTTAAGGAGCACCTGCTGGATTTGAACTGGCGACCTTTTGGTTAGCAAATGTAGAACTTAACCACTGTGCCATCAGGGTTTCTTTGGATAAAACCAAAAAACCAAACAGACTGCCATTAAGTCGACTCTGACTCATAGTGTCCATATAGGACCTAGTAGAACTGCCCCACAGAGCTTCTAAGGAACACCTGGCAGATTTGAATTGTCGATATTTTGGTTAGTAGACATAGTACATATAACCACTATGGCACCAAGGCTGCCAGTTTCTTTACAACACATTGGCATTGAGTTGATTTTGATGCATAGTGACCCTATAGGTCAGAGTAGAACTGCTCCACAGAGCTTCCAAGAATTGCCTAGTGTATTTGAACTGCCAACCCTTTGGCCAGCAGCTGCAGGGTTTAAATGCACTGAAAAAACAAAAAACAAAACAAACTACAGCAAAGCTGTTGTCACCCTGACAATTCCCTCTCATAGTGACCTTATAGGACTGAGTGGAACTGAACCATTGAGTTTCCAAGGAGTGTCTGGTGGATTTGAACTGCTAACCCTACGGTTAGCAACCACAACTCTTGACTGCTATCTCACCAAAGTTTCCAAATTGCCAAAACCCAAACACCTTGCCATCAAGTTGATTCTAACTCATTGCGACCACATAGGATGAAGCAGAACTGTCCCAAAGAGTTACCAAAGAGTGTTTGGTGGATTCCAACTGCTAACCTTTTGGCCAGAAGCTACAGGACTTAACGTATCTGTTCATTAACCAGTACACCTCCAGGGTGTAAATGCATAAAAAAGACAGGAAACCTATTGCCATCTCATTGATTCCCTCTCATAGTGACTGTACGGGATAGAGTTGAACTGCTCCACAGAGCTTCAAAGAGTACCTGATGGACTTGAACTGCTGACCTTTTGGTTAGGAGACATAGGACTTAACCACAATAACAAAGGGATTTCCTTGCATAGAGCCAAAAAAAAAAAAAAAAAAAAAACACCCCACTGCCATAAAGTTGAATCTGACTCATAGCGACCATATAGGACAGAGTAAAATTGCCCCATAGAGTTTCCAAGGATCACCTGGTGGATTTGAACAGCCAATCTTTTGATTAACTGACTATGACACCAGAGTCTCCTTGCATAAAACTTAAAATCCAAACCTACTGCCACTGAGTTGAGTCTGACTCAGCAACCATACAAGACATAGTATGAACTCTCCCATAGAGTTTCCAAGAAGCACTCGGTGGATTCAAACTGCCAAACTTCTGGTTAGTGGACGTAGCACTTAACCACTACCATGCCAGGGTTATTTTTCACAACACCCCCCCAAAACTGAACCCATTGTCGGTGATTCAATTCTGACTCAAAATGACCCTATAGACCTGAGTAGAATTGCCTCATTGAGTTACTGAGGAGCTGCTCGTGGATTGGAAATGCCCAGCTTTTGGTAAGAAATGCCAACCTGATGGTAGGCAGCCATAGCACTTACCCACTATCCCACCAGGGTTTTCAAAGAAACAAACGAACAAAAAATCCCCTGCCTTTGGGATGATTTGGACTGATAGTGACTCTACAGGTTTGAGTAGAACTGCCCCACAGAGAGTACAAGGAGCCCCTGGTGGATTTGAACTGGCAACATTTTGGTTAGCAGATGTAGTACTTAAAATGACTATGCTACCAGGGCTGCTGGCTTTCTTTACAACCCATTGCCATTGAGTTGATTTTGGCTCATAGCATCCCTATAGGTCAGAGTAGAACTGCCCCACAGAGTTTTCAGGGAGTTCCTGGTGGATCTGAACTCCCAACCTTTTGGTTAACTGACATATGGCTATGTCAGTTATGTCATACTTAACCAGTATGACACCAAGGTTTCCTTGCGCAAAACCAAAAAACCACACCCGATGCCATCAAGTCGAATCCAACTCATAGCAACCATATAGGACATAGGAGAACTGCCCCATAGAGTTTGCAAGAAGAACCTGGAAGATTTGAAGTGCTGACCTTATGGTTAGCCAGCATAACTCTTAAACACTATGCCACCAGGGCTTCCGAGTAATCAAAAACCAAATTCAATGCCATCGATTTGATTCTGACTCATAGGAACCCTGTAAGACAGAGTACAACTGCCCAAGTTTCCAAGGAGTGCCTGGTGGATCGGAACTGCTAACCTTTTGTCTAGCAGCTGCAGGACTTCACCTGTACACCAATAAAAAAAAAAGCACGCCTCTTGCCATCCAGTCGATTCCATGTCGTAGTAACCCTATAGGACAGAGTAGAACTACGCCATAGAGTTTCCAAGGTGGATTTGACCTGCTGACCTTCCAGTTAGCAGACATAACACTTAAGCACTATCACACCAGGTTTCCTTCATAAACCAAAAAAAGTTGAACCCATTTCCATCAAGCCTATTCCTACTCAAAATGGCCCTATAGACTTGAAAAGAACTGCTCATTGAGTTTCCAAGGAGTTTCAAGCGATCTGAAATGCTGACCTTTTGGTAGGCAGCCATAGCATCTACCTAACCGACTTGGGTTTTTTTAAAAAAAGAAGCCCCTGCCTTTGGGTGAATTAGGACTCATGATGACTGTGTAGATTTGAGCAGAACTGCCCGATACAGTTTCCAAGGAGTACCTGGTGGATTTGACCTGCCAGCCTTTTGATTAGGAGACCTATAGCACTTAACCACTACAACACCAGGGTTTCTTGCATAAATCAAAAACCTTGAACCCACTGCTATTGAGTCAATTCTGACTCAAAGCGATCTTATAGAGCTGAGTAGAACTGCCTCATTGAGTTTCCAAAGAGGTGCTGGTGGAGTTGAACAGCTGACCTTTTGGTTAGCAGACATAGCACTTAACCACTACTCCATCAGGGTTTCCTTGATGAAACCAAAAGCCAAACCCACTGCCCTCAAGTTGATTCCGACTCATAGTGACCCTACAGGACTGAATAGAACTGCCCTATAGGGTTTTCAAGGAGCACTCAGTGGATTTGAACTGTGGACCTTTTGGTTAGCAGACATAGTGCTTAACCCACTACGCCACCAGGGTTTCCCTAAACCCGCTGCCATCAGGTCGAGTCCGACTCACAGTGACCCTAGAGGTCAGAGTAGAACTGCCCATAGCATTTCCAAGGAGCACCTGGTGGATTTGAATTGCCGACGTTTTGGTTAGCAGCTGTAGCACTTAACCACTATGCCACCAGGGTTTCCCTAACCCACCACCCACTGCTGTCGAGTGGGGTCCAACTCATAGCAACCCTATAGGTCAGGGTAGAATTGCCCCATACAGTTTCCAAGCGGCGCCTGGCAAATTTGAACCGCCGACCTCTTGGTGAGCAGATGTAATGCTTAACCCACGATGCCACCAGGGGTTCCATATGTATATGTATATATATGAAAGTACCATATTTATCCAGAGAATCCAATGGCAGTGAAGGGCCAAACTCATTAATTCACTCAGCAGACATTTATCGAGCATCTATTCTAGGCTCTTGGGATAAAAAGCAAAACCAGACAAAAATTCACATTATAAAATGACTTACATCAGTTTGCAAAAACTTTTCAAAAGCAGCTAGTATGTTTAATAAAAAGCCATCTTGAATTATTTGGAAACTTTTAGAAGAGTGAAGATTTCAAATCTACAGCCCTTCCGAAATGAAACAAATGTAAGAATTATACAGGAAAAAAAAAAATCGAGTTACATGGGTGGAACTAAAATTTAAAGAGCAGATATTCAGTGGTTCCCAAAGTGCAGTTCCAGACAAGTGGCATCTACACCAACTAGAGATGGTTAGGAATGCAAATTTCCAGGTGCCACCTCATACCTCCTGAATAAAAAACTCTGGGGGTGAAGATTTGCAATCTGTATTTTAAAAAACTCTTAAAAATACTGAGTTTGAGACCACTGGCATCCTTTATGGAAACGCTGGTGGCGTAGTGGTTAAATACATATCTGTTTTGCAATTACAGGAAAACCCCACCAATTGACACTCTAACCTAAGAGGAGAAAAGTATCTCTGTACAATTACGGGAAACTCCCACTGAGTGATACTCTAACCTGAGTAGTAGAATATCAGTCAACCAACCAACCCACCCACCCACCCCAAAACAAACAAAAATCCCTCAAACTATTTGGCGCCCTCATGTGTTCAAGAGTAGAACTGCATCCTCATGTGGTTTTTCAAAGCTAATGTGGAAGGGAAATCTTGGTGGCTTGATGGAATCCACCAGGTATTTCTTAGAAACTGTAGGGGGTAGTTCTACTCTGCCCTCTGGGGTCGCTATGAGTCGGAATCGACTCGACAGCAATGCCTTTCTTTATCTGTCTTTCTTAAAATAATGCTCAAGTAGATCATTAGGTCTTCCTTCCGTGGCAGTGCTGGGTGGATTTGAATCAGCAACCCTTTTGTTGGTAACCTAGTGCAAAAAGCCACCCAGTGACCTAACTTGTATGACATGAAAAACGTATCTGATAGACAATTGCAGGAACATCCCACTGGGTGGCCTACTAACTGCAGTAATAGAAAAACCTATCAGATTTGTAGTTCCCGGAAATACCAGTGGGTAGTGTTCTAAGAGGATACTCTGGTGGTGCAGTGGTTAAGTAGCTACAGCTGCTAAACAGAAGGTCGGCAGTTCGAATCCACCAGGCATTGTTTGGAAACTCTATGGGGGCAGTTGTACTCTTATCTGTAGGGCTGCTATGAGTTGGAATCTACTCAGTGGCAATGGGCTTTTCAGAAACCTGGCAAACTTGGTGGCATAGTGGTTAAATGCTACAGCTGCTAATCAAAAGATTGGCAGTTCAAACCCTCCAGGCATTCACTGGAAACTCTACGGGCAGTTCTACTCTGTCCTATAGGGTTGCTATGAATCTGAATTGGCTTGAAGGCAGTGGATTTAGTTTTAGTCAGCATTCTAAGAATTAGAAAATTCTGTGTTCTGCATTTACAAGAAAAATTCCACAGATGGTGCTCTAATACAACAAATACAAAATACCTGCTCAATGGTTGTAAAAATTTCACCAGATAGCACTCTAGCACAAGAAATAGAAAAATACGTATTTTGTATTTACATAAAAATTCTGGTGTGGTGGTCTTATTTAAGAAATAGAAAATACCTGGTCTACAGTTCCAGGAAGATTCTGTAGGGCACAAATAAAACCCAAAAATCTTTTTAAAAATTAAAAATAAACATTTTTCTGTAGTTAAATGATAATTTGACTAGGTAGCCCTCTAATCTAAGTAATAGAAAACAATTTACTTTAAAATGATTTGATTTGGTTGGTTGAAATTTAAGCAAAAGAGGTTGACTTAAGAAATACAACAAGAGGAACTTATAGGATATATTGCTTACTTAGTAAATTAAGGAAACCCTGGTGGTGTCTTGGTTAAGTGTTATGGCTGCTAACCAGGCAGCTGGCAGTTCAGGTCCACCAGGTGCTTCTTGGAAACTCTGTGGGCCAATTCTACCATGCTCTATAGGGTCACTATGAGTCAGAATAGACCTGACTCATGGGCAATTTTTTTTTAAGTAAGTGAAGGAAGCCCCAGTGGTGTAGCAGTTAAGGGCTATGGTGGCTAATGAAAAGGTTGGCAGTTCAAATCCACCAGGTGCTCTTTGGGAAGCTATGGGGCAGTTCTACTCCATCCTATAGGGTTGCTATGATTTGGAGTTATTGAAATAGGTTTGGGTTTATTTATTTATTTTTATTTTTTAGGAAATTAAAATTTGTATTCCCAGTACTAACAGATCCCACAGGGTGGAGTCCAAATTATCTAATCTTTGTGTCTCCTCAACCTCTGCAACAGTGGTTGAAACGTAACAGGCATTCAATAAATACTGAATAAGTGAAAGAATGAATGAATAAAAGTAGGAGAGGCCAGTGAAAATCAGATAAGTAGAGGAAAGAAAATATGAATAAAATAAAAGGGTCTTTGAAGTCTGTTCCCAGGACTTTTGGGTTTTGCAGTTGGATAAAAAAACTATTCCCATCGAGTCAAACTGCCCCACAGAGTTTCCAAGGAGTGCCTGGTGGATTTGAACTGCTGTCTTTTTGGTTAGCAGACATACAACTCAATCACTATGTCATCAGGTTTTGCAGTTGGATCCCAAACCAAACCGACTGCCGCTGAGTTGATGCTGACTCATAGCAACCCTATAGGACAGAGTAGAACTGCCCCATAGAGTTTCCAAGAAACACCTGGTGCATTTGAACTATAGACCTTCTGGTCAGCAGATGTAGCAATTAACCATTACACCACCAGGGTTTCCTGCAATTGGATAGGTAAGCTGAAATATAGAAGACATGATTCAGATTGAAATAACAATGATTGCCATTTAAATGCTTTCGAGTTGAGGTGTTTTTTATTTTAAGTCAGTCAATTAAAAGATAAGAAATATTAGCAAAGTTTATAAAAGAGGGTAAAACTGAGCAAGATAGTCAGGTTTGATTGAGTTTTAAAAAGTCATTGGAATTATTTCTGAAACTTCATTGTTCTGAAACTTGGTTTTCAAATTAAATGTTTGGGTAGCCCACCCAGAGAAGTCTAGGAAAGGTGCTTGTTAGGAATCTCTTGGGGTTCCTCTCGGAGGGGACTTCCTGTTTTGCTGAAGACTGGGTTGGACCAGCAGTGACTGGAGTCGTAGGGGCCTTGTGATCTGCAGAGTAGAACATACGGAAGCCGGAGCTAGCCTTCACAAACCTGGGAAGAAACCAAATCGGCCTTTCAGCCTGCCCCCCGCCTGCTCTTTCTGGTCCTAAGTGCCACAGGGTCCCACCATTTCACCCCATCAAAACCTGCTCCTCGTAGCAGTCTCCCACTGGCACACACCTCATGACTTCAATTCTAAACTTTTGAAATCAGAAATCCCAATCTTCTACCCTGGAGGAAGCACAACTGGAGTGCTCCTTAGAAGCAAGGAAGGCCACATTGCATCTTATGTACGTTGGACATGTTATCAGGAGGGATCATTCCCTAGAGAAGGACATCATGCTTGGTAAAGTAGAGGGTCGTGGACAAAGAGGAAGTTCCTAAATTAGATGGATTGATTGACACAGTGGCTGCACAATGGGCTCAAGCGTGACAGTGATTGTGGGCACGGCACAGGACCAGGCAGTGTTTGGCTCTGTTGTGCATAGGGTCGCTGTGAGTCAGAACCGACTTGATGACACTTAACGATGACAGCAACAACAATAGTCTTCTATCCAAGGTGGCTTCTCCTTCTGACTTCCCTACTTCAGTTCCTTAGAGGCCAGCCTCCACTGTCCTCTTGCTGCATTCCATTTTGTCTTTTGGAAGGGAACTTGGATTTTATCCTGAATTAAAACCTAAATAAAAAAAAAAAATTCTTAAACCGTGCAATTTCAGGCAGGAGCCACTGATTAGAGCTTTAAAAAGAAAGAAAGAAAAAAAAAAAGAATTTGGGGATCTTCCCCCAAACCAGGCTGTGCTTTTTGCCTGCAGCCTGGGTTGCTTTTACAGCTGGGAGTTCCTGGGTTTTGATTCCCTAGGAAGTTACAAAATGCCCTACTTACTGGCTGTTAGCCTACTTAAAAATAAAAAATGGGTTTCAAAGGTCCTGGCATTCGTGGTTTCTGCCATTAGTCACTTCTTGAGGCCCCGGAGCCTCAGCTTCGGGCAGCCTGGCTCCTTACACCAAGCCCCACTCCTGCCTCTCCTTGGCCACAGCTGGCTCGTCTTCAAGGCCTATGCATGCTTCCAGCCCTTCTCCTGAATCTTCCTCCAGATGCAACCAATTCTATCATCCCCTCCATCTCTCCAACGTACTTGGTCCACCATTGTTATATCTTTTACCTAGACTTCTGCTGAGTTCCCACAGCTTTCACTCTTGTCTACCTACTTCATTCCATCCCCTATCCAGCAGTCAAAGTGATCTTCCAAAGGCAGGCAGTGGCTCTAGTCCCTCCCCTGCTGGACACACTCCAGCATCTTCCCATGGAAGTGACAGTAAAAGCCAAACCTCTCCTGTTAAGACCCTATCTGATCTGCCTCCCAGCTTCCTTCCTCTTCACATTCTTTTTTTTCCCTTCCATCGAGCCACATGGCCCTTCTCTTTCTGTTCCTCAAATCCACTGAACTCATTCCTGGCTCAGGGCTTTGCATCCTCTGTTCCTTCTACTTTTAACAGTCTACACAAGATCTTTGCATGGATGCTCCCATGTCTTTGCTGAGGGTTCAGGTGACATGTCACATCCTCAGGCTGCATTAGCCAAAAGCGCTTCCTCCCCTACCACCAAGCAACCTCTTCCGCATTACTCTAGTTGTCTTCTCCACAGATTGATCTTGCTTATGAATTTGTGTCTGTTTATTGTCTGTTCCTCACTACAATGGGAGGTCCTTGGAGGTAAGCATCTTGAACACCGTGTTCACTTCTGCATCCCTAACACCTAGCTCTGTGCTAGGCACACAGCTGTTGGCTGCCCTCGAGTTGATTCCAACTCATGACAACCTTACGTACCATGGAATGAAATGTTGTCCTGCATCAGCTTCACGATCACTGGCACTTTTGAGTTCACTGTTGTAGCTACTATGCCAACGTGTGTCACAAGGGTCCCCCTTGCCCTCGCTGGCCCTCTACTTCACCAAACATGATGGTGACTGATCCTTTCTGATGATGCATTCAAAGCAATCCAGTTGGACAGTGTTCTGTTGTCTCTGTAGGGTTTTCACCGGCCAGTTTTCAGAAATAGATTGCCAGGCCTTTCATCCTAGTCTGTCTTAGATTGGAAGCTCTGCTGAAAGTCATCCACCACGGGTGACCCTGCTCGTATCTGAAGTACCTGGTGGTGTAGCTTCCGGCATCACAGCAACATCCCAGCCACCACAGCACACCACACCGACAGTAAACACATGTGGAGTGAGTCATTTTCTACTCAGACCAATCTCCCTATAGGGAAGTTTTCTTGTATGTATTCCATCTGCCTATATACACGGAACCACAGTTAATTGCTAAAAATGATGGTGCTTAGGAAGTTTTGTTTGCATAGTAGTTAAGAACTCAGGTGTTAACCAAGAGGTCAGCAGTTCAAATCCACCAGCCATTCCTCAGGAACCCTATAGGGCAGCTCTACTCTGTGCTATAGGGTTGCTGTGAGTTGGAATCAATGATAGCAAAGAGGTTTGTTTTTTTGTTTTGTTTTGTTTTAGGAAGTCTTTGCTTTAGAATGGTATTCTGTTTATGTCATTTTCTTCATCCAGTATGAGGAGAAATGAGAAATGAACATCTCCATGAGGGTGGCACAGTTCAGCTTATAAAAATCTAAACCTCTTAGAAATTGAACACACGATTTTCAAAGAGGAGGCAGTGCTTCTGGGTCTTGGAACCTCTTATTTCCTGTTCTTTTACACATTTGAAGAAGTGTCCTCATTTTCTGGAATAAGTATTTCTTGATGTTAAAAGTATTTCTTGATGTTAAATGTTGACATGACATCGGTTTCTTCAAAACAAACAAAACAAAATCATGCAAGTGTGAAACAAGTTTTGAATTATCTTATTTTACTTTATCATCAGTAGCCAGTGTCATTGTTTTATGATGATAAGTTCTCTTGGGGAGTAAGTTTGAGACATTTGGTAATGTCTATTTTTGCTGTCTTACTTGGATGGGATTGATACTGGTATCTAGTGGGTAGAGGTCAAGGTTGCTGCTCGACTTCCACAATGCCCCGGGACAGCTCCCAACAGCAAAGAATGATCCCATCCAAAATGTTAGTAGTGCTGAGGTTGACAAGCTCCAAAAACTACGAATGTAATATTTAAACAGCAAGACAATACACCTTCCTTATAGAAAACTTGGAAAATACAAACTCAGAGAACTTGCTAGCAACTGTTAAGCCCTTGATGTTTTTACCTTTCTAGCCCTTTTTTCCCTATGCTCATATACATTATTATTAACAAGAATTATGTATACTGGAAATAGTGTTTTGTGATTTTTTTTTAAAGTAAGTGTGTAGTATACTAAAGCCTGTGAAAGCTGGGACTTGTGTAAGGTGGAAAGCTGCCAGAAAAGGAAAACTGCCCCGGCCCGCGGGACAAATCAACGAAAGGACGAGGGGAAGCCTGTGAAAGTAAAGCAGGAAAGGCGGAAAAATGGAAGGCAAGACAAAATTCTGATCAAGCCCCCATTTTATTATCAAAATGAGGTATATTTATAGCGGTAGGAATAAAGGGAGGGATCAAGTGACGTAGGGATGGAGTGACATTTGGAGTGAGGTAGTTGTCGGCTGGGGATTGGATATACATAGGACTAAGGCAGTGACATCAGGCAGGAAGTTTTTCGCGCGCGCGGGCCTTTTGAATTTCGCGGGCGCGGGCTTTTTCAAACTTGGCGCGCGCGGGCTTTTTCAGCCCTACAAGCTTCCTGTATGTCGGGGCCTGGGGGCTCACCCATGGCTCCCGGCTCCCGACATCTCCTCCCTTTTGTTTCACGGCTCCCGACAGAAAACTCAAATATTTCCCACTAAAATGAGCGATAAAAAAGTGGTAAGCTGAATCCTGTCAAAGGCAGAAAACCTGCAAGACCTGGAAAAACAGCAGTTGAGTTCTGACTTTCACAGTTTTCATTGTATTTTGTTATATGGATATAAACTCCCCCCCAAACCCATTGCCATTTAGTCAATTCTGACTCACAGTGACATTATAGGATAAAGTGGAACCGCATCATTTGCTTTCCAAGGAGGGCCTGGTGGATTTGAACTGCTGACCTCTTGGTTAGCAGCTGTAGCAGTTAGCCACTATGGCACCAGGGCTTCCCTGTATGGATATGTTGTTGTTGGATGTCGTTGTTGGGTGCCGTTGAGTTTGTTCTGGTATGCACAATTGAGCGTAGCACTGCCTGGTCCTGTACCACGCCCACATTTGTTTTTATGCTTAAGCCCATTGTTGCAGCCACTGTGTCAGTCTATCTTGTTGAGGGTCTTCCCCTTTTTTGCTGACCCTCCACTCTACCTTACCAAGTGTGATGTCATTCTCCAGATATTGATCCCTCCTGACAACATGTCCGAAGCATGGGAGATGCAGTCTCGCCATCTTTGCTTCCAAGGAGCACTCTGGTTGTACTTCTTCCAGAACAGATCTGTTTGCTCTTTTGGCAGTCCATTGTACATTCAGTATTTTTCTCCAACACCACAATTCAAAAGTTTCAATTCTTTTCTTGTCCTCCTTGTTCACTGTCCAGCTTTCGCATGCATATGATGTGACTGAAAATACCATGGCTTGGGTCAGGCACACCTTAGTCTTCAAGGCACCATATTATGATACATTTATTTTCCCACTGTTAGGGCATTTATGTTTTTTCTAATTTTCTCTGTTATTCTCAATGTTTTGGTGAAAGATGAACATTTTGTCATTTAAGTTTTGAACACAATGATAATTTTTATTGTAAGATGCAGTCTTAGAAGCTGAACAGCTGATCAGAAGTTATATTTCTAGGCTTTAAATGTTTACTTTAAAAAACTATCAACTGGATGCCTAATTCTTTGTGAGTCAAGGCTTGTTTTAGCTTCCTTAATAGCCCTCGTTGTTACTAGCTGACTTGGGTTGGAACTTCCCAGAAGCAGACATTGAGACTAAGATTCCAGTGCAAGTGGTGTCTTTGGGAAGTGATTGCAAGAAGCACCAGTTGAGGGGTGAGGAAGAGAGACAGAGAGGGGAAAGAAGCCAATACAAGGTAGGTTACAGAGGTTACCTTTGTGGACAGCTGGAGCTTCCTCCCCCAGACAAGCTCTGGGAGAGTGTGCACAACACACCTCAGCATTGTTCCACCCAAGGGAGAAGGAGGTGGAATATTTATCCACCCACTCCCGTTCGTCACTGATGGAGGTCTCCTTCTGGTGTGATTCCCTTCCACTTCTGGCCTTCCTTGAACATGGGGTGAGCCTGCACCTTCAGCCACAAAAAGCCCCCGGGGGAGAATGACAGACATTTGCAGAAAGAAGCCATCAGCAGGTCTAGAAATGATAGGCATCGAGGATATTGTTGGTAGCATCCGTCTGCTACAGTGGCCCCACAGTGAATGAGCAGTAGATGTCCACTCAGCACTTTTCAAATGCACTAATGACACTGTGTTAGTCATCTAGTGCTGCCAAGACAGAAATGCCACTAGTGAACGTCTTTAATAAAGAGAAGTTTGTTCTCTCACAGTCTAGGAGGTGAGAAGCCCATATTCAGGGTGCCAGCTGTAGAGGAGGGCCTTCTCTGTTGTCTCCAGTAGAAGGTCCTTGTCATAAATCTACTCCTGTCAAGCAGCTTCTCAGAGCAGGATCCCTGGGTCCAAAGGACATGCTATCTTCCCAGCTCTTGTTTCTTGATGTTATGAGATACCCCTGCCTCGCTGCTTGCTTCTTTTATATCTCAAAAGAGATTTGTTCAAGACATAACTTAATCTCACATAGACTGAGTCCTGCCTCACTAACATAACTGCCACTAATATCCCCTCACTGACATCACAGAGGGGCGATTGACAACGCATAGGAAAATCACATCAGATGACAAAATGGTGGACAATCAGACAATACTGGGAATTATGGCCTAGCCAAATAGATTCATATATTTTGGGGAGACACAATTCAATCCATAACAGACACTTTGCAACTTTTTCCCTTACAGGATGGAAGTGACATACCTTTTTAGAGTAGGAGGTAAAATGAACTCTGACATAATCCAAGTAAAGTTTCCCATCTGGAACATGAGAAAACAGGTCCAGAGAACAGAAATGGGTTATCAAAGCAAGGCTTTCTTCCCCACACCAGCAAGGACCAAGGCCTCCCCGTTGTGATGGATAAAAGAGTTCAGCATTACAATTATTGCTGAGTAATGAAGCCTTTAGCTCTGTCATTTCGGTTGCACTGTTACTGTCTGCCTTCTAACCCTCCAAATGTCTTGGGACTTTGAACTTGCCCTGACCTTGCACAGAATGGTCTCTGCAGATCTTTGCACAGGTGTCTTCTTATCAGTCGTGTCTTGCCTCAAATGACACTTCCTCCAAGAGGCCACAGTAGCTTATGGTTAACTAAACAGATAGAGTCCTTCCTCTTAATGTTAAACTTAGACATCACAAAACACAGGAAAGACACCTAGCCTCCCACCCCACAAAACTGCGTGGACAGTCAAGATCAAACACACTGCCAGTGCATCGATTCTGACTCACAGCAACCCTAGAGGTCAGACTAGAACTGCCTCATAGAGTTTCCAAGGAGTGCCTGGTGGACTCAAACTACAAAACTCTTGGTTAGCAGTCACTACACTTATTCACTACACTATCAGGTTTTCCTCAAGCACAAATAGACTGAAAAGGTACATGACCCAGGCAGGTGGTTTTGATGAAAGGAAATGAAGGGAAATATAAAGATGAATGTTCAGCAAAGGAGAGTCAGGGTGAACTTGGATTTGTTTTGGTTTTTGGTTACTGTCATGGATTGCCTTGTGTCCCCCCAGAAATGTATGTATTGATTTGACTTCGCTGGGAGTCCCAATATGGTGCAATTTCTCCCACATGTTGTGAATCCTGCCTCTGTGATGTTGATGACGGAGGATGGGCAGCAGTTGTGCTGGTGAGGCAGGACTCAAATTACCAGCTTGTGGGCTACAAGGGAGAGGAGTAAACAGAGTACCACCAAGAAGGCAGCACCAAGAGCAGAGCATGTCCTTTGGACATGAGGTTCCTGTGCTGAGATGCTCTCATTGGATTTGGACTCAGCCTACTGTACTGTGATAATTTCTCTCATTGAATGGGCTTGTAACTTGTGAAAGGATTTGTGGCTTATCAGACTGTGTCAATAAAATTTCTCTTCATAATTTCTGTGTCAATAAAATTTCTCTTATACTCATGATATTTTCTGCTGGAGCAGTATCAGTTGACTAAAACAGTTAGTTAAGGTGCTGAATATCTTCTGTTTCCACTGCCTCAATTCTATTCTTCACCTTCTCCACCCTGTTCTGGAGCCCAGGAGGCTGGCCTGTCTGAAGCTGCAGGAATTCTAGTTGGGTTCAACTAGTGGGCAATACCAACAAGAGATGGGAGCTGAGTGGGGTCAATGTAATTATTTCCCCAGCTCCTTCTTGTGGAATTCTGTAATCTTGCTAAGTCCTTCATAAACAAACTCTTTATTAAACTTGTCTTGAATTACGCAGTTTCCATATGCCATCTGTTTCCTGCCAGGCTCGTGAGTGATATAATTATTTGTCATATTTCAGACTCAGGCATTCAGGTCTACACCTGTTTACTTCAGAGCCCTTTATTTGAAATGGCGTTATGCAAAGACTCCTGTCTGTGTCTCTTTTTCCTTTCTTGAAGGTCATGTTTTCTCTACCCTTTTTCATTTTGGTGACTTTTGAAAAACTCCACCTAAGTTGATTTTCTGACTACAGAGGGGTCTAGCACTGAGATCCCCTCTCAGAACACACTTCTGCCCTTTCCCCTATGGACTATCAAGCAAAAAACCCATTGCCATCAAGTAGGTTCCAACTCATAGTGACCCTATAGGGCAGAGTAGAACTGCCCCATAGAGTTTCCAAAGAGCACCTGGTGGATTTGTACTGCCAACTTTTCGGTTAACAGACATAGCTCTTAACCACTATGCCACATGGGTTTCTTCTACAGACCACAGAAAATGGGAATCATTTAAGTTTTCTCAATGCTAGGAAGGTGGGCATGGGAGAACGTTTGATGCTAAGCATCAAATAAATCACAATTGTGAAATGTCATTGGCTCTTTTAAAAACTTAGTGATGACCTTTAGGTGAGAGTCTGTTAATCTTCAAAGACGTTAGGTATCTGAAAAGTGTTCTGTATGGAGGGATGATGTTGACAAAGAATATGGAGTGTACTGCAGACTGCCAGAAGAAGGAACAAATCTGTTTTGGATGAATTGCAGCCAGAATACTCCTAAGAAGTGAGGATGGAAAGACTTTCAGGGTCTCCCTCTTTGTCATGGATTGAATCGTGTGCCCTGAGAAATCTGTAGCAGTTTGGCTGGGCCGTAATTCCTGGCATTGTGTGACGTTCCTCCATGCTGGAATTCCTGCCTCTGTGATGTTAATAAAGGTGGGTGGGTGGCAGTTGTGTTGGTAGAGCAAGATTCAGTGTGGCTCACTTAATTTGGACATGTTATCAGGAGGGACCTGTCCCTGGAGAAGGACATTATGCTTAGTAGTCAGTGAAAAAAGAGTGTTTTAGTTATCTAGTGCTGCTTTAACAGAAATATCACAAGTGGATGCCTTTAAAAAGAGGAATTTTATTTGTTACAGTCCGGTAAGTTAACAATCCACATTTGGGATGTCAGCTCCGGGGGAAGGCTTTCTCTGCCAGCACTGGAGGAAGGTCCTTGTTGTCAGTCTTCTCCTGGACTGGAAGCTTCTGAGGTGTAGGGACCCCGGTCCTTTCTAGAGGATGCACTCAGCTCCTGGCACTGCTTTTGGGTGCTATGAGGAACCCAAACGCCTCTGCTAGTTTCTTTCCTTGATATCCCAAGAGACCACCTCAAGACACAAAGCAAATTTACACACTGAATCTTGCTCTACCAACACAACTGCCACCCACCCACCTTTATTAACATCACAGAGGCAGGAATTCCAGCATGGAGGAACGTCACACAATGCCAGGAATTACGGCCCAGCCAAACCGCTACAGATTTCTCAGGGCACACGATTCAATCCATGACAAAGAGGGAGACCCTGAATGAGACGGATTGACAAAGCGGCTGCAACAGTGGGTTCGAACACAGCAACAGTTGTGAGAATGGCACAAGACATGCAGTGTTTTCATTTTGTTGTGCATAGAGGAGTTATGAGTTGTTTCCCACTTAATGGCACCTAATAACAGCAACAACATAGAAGGGTGGGCTTTTCTCCCCTACCTCCCAGCCCCACTCTTGTATTCTTGTCTTCCACTCTGAAGAAGAATTGGTTTTGGCAAGACATGGTATTACAATTCAAAGTGTGATAAGGGAGGTGGTTGGTGTTAGAGAAGAAGTCTGATCTGGCTGATTCATGCTCCCCTCTAAGAAAGCTGCAAGTCTTCATTCCGTGGCCTGTTATCTCAGGACAAGATGGAATGGCAAGACTTTTCAGATGCTTAGGATCTGATGGTGTTTCTACAGATGGCTCTGGAGTGCCTACTGCATTGCAGACTTACTAAAGTTATTATGTTCTTAATCCAGACAGCAGCTCAAGAAATTCTTTTATTCATTCAACAAAAATTTATTGATCACTTATGAAATGCGGGATAATAGAGGCTGAATAGTGAACCTGGCACAGGCCTTTCATTTGATGAGCTGTTGCAAGTTCAGTGGAGAGCCAAGCATGCATAAGTAATTGCCCAGAGGTATGAGGGAACCAAAGGAGCCCTGAGGGTACAGTGGTTAAGCACTAGCTGCTACTGAAAGGTGAGTATTTCAAATCAACCAGCTGCTCCACAGGAGAAAGATGTGGCAGTCAGCTTCTGTGAAGATTAACACAGCAAAAAACCAAACTCATTGCCAGCAAGTAGATTCTAACTCACAGCTACCCTGTAGGACAGAAGAGAAATGCCCCATAGAGTTTCCAAGGAGCACCTGGTGGATTCGAACTGCCAACCTTTGAGTTAGCAGCCATAGCACAAACACTGCACCCCCAGGATTTCTGCTCATAGCCTTGGAAACCCTGTGGGGCAGATCTATTCTGTCCTACAGGGTCACTGTCAGAATCCAATCAATGGTGATAGGTCTGGTACGACAGAACCTAGCAGAGGGAGTGGAGTTAATTTTGCCCAAGGGACTAGGGAAACGCTCACTGAGAAAGTGAAGATTGTGCTGGGAATTAAAGGAGCCAGAAAAATTTACTAATTAGGGAGGAGGGCAAAGAAACTTCCAGAAAGAAGGACTAGCATGTGCAAAGGCACATTGAAGGCTGATAGGGTACCGAGTGTTCAAATAATAGCTCCATGTGGTGGCAGAGTAGGGGTTGTCTGGGAGAGAATGACAAGAAATAGAGGCAGGGACATACCTGTCAGAGAGTCCAGTGTTTATTTGAGGAGAAATAAATAAATAATAGAGGTCTGAACTGAGATGTGGCTCAGCCCTCCACCTGGCCAGTAGGGCAAGTTTTTTTTATCGTTTTAAAGTTCCCATGAGGTAGTATGGGGTGAGGGGATTTACGGTCTGACAAGGAAGAAGTACTGATTAGAAGGGAGAGGGAGTAAGGTTTGTTTATGGTAAAGATTTGGTAAGGGAAGAGATTTGGTTAGGAGGGTGGAGGGTGGCAGGCATAAAGTTATTTATGGTTTTATGGTTATGCCAGATGGGGCAAACTAGGCTGTTTTTCAGTTACTGGCAAGGTCTGCTCATTGGATACCACGACCTCCCTGAATTGCAGGGACAGATTTCCCTCAATGACCTGCCTGAATTTCAAGAACAGAGTCCCCTCGGGGGTGTTATTTGGGAGCAGGGATAATAGAAGAGACTGTGAGAGATAAAATTCAAAATGGTCCATCTTTAGAACAAAGGCCAAGATAAGAAGTTACTAGTTAATCTAAAAGAGGGGGTAAAGTGGACAGGGGAGCTGTTCAGGAAACAGCAGATATAACCACAAAAGAGAATGTTAAGACTTAGGCAACTTCTGGAAGAGACTGTTAACTGTGTAGTGCTCAGCCAGTGAGGAACTGGAGGAAGGACTCTTGAGTTAGAGGATGAAAAGGGCTTGTAAGAAACTGGTGCACCACTTTGTCTAGCCTCCTTTGTGAGCTCGGGCACCCAGCTTTGCAAAATCATTCAATAAAACCTTGCTCTCACTAACTAAATTTAAATTGGACTTCGTGAGCGTCCACTGGAAAAAGACTCTGGTAACTACCCATCAGTGACCTCATAAGGGATAGGACGGCCTGCCTCGATCATCAAGGTAGGGTCCTAGCCGTGGCCTTATACTGGCCCAACAGTTGCCAAGAAGGACTCAGAACAATATCCAGGGTGCCAAAAACGTTTCTCACAAGATGAAGTTCAAAGAACAAGCTGAGATCAAATCATGAGAGGGCTTTTATGCAATGCTAAAGAATTTGGACTTTACCTTTTAACAACGCAGAACCAGCAGTAGACTTTCAGGCTGTGGGTAACATGGTTAGATTTGCATCGTAGAAAGATTACTTTGACAACAAGGTGAGGATGAGCTGGAAGGACCCAAGAATAGGGGAAGGGAGGGCAGTAAGCATGATGAGAAGGCCTAAGGCAAAGTTGACTGAAACTTTTGGCTTATGCCACTGGATGGAAGGTGACTGGATAGAGTAAAAGAGGACAAAGAGCCTATTGACAGTGCGGGTGGATGTGCAAAAGGAAAAACAATGTGGGAGAGTTTGGTTTTGGACAAGTTGCATTTGGGTTCCCATGGGACATTTTGATAGACACAGATGACTTTGCTAAAATAAATGCGATTGTTTTTTCCTTTTTTACAAAAGCACTACAAGCTAATGTAGAAAATACAAAAAATGTGAGAAAGAAAATAAGAATTACAAAGAAGCCCACTATACAGACATAAGCATTATTGATTACTATCCTGTATCTTTTCATATTTTTCTCTTTTCCTCTTTTTGGATATATAATTTTTTTTAATCCAAATACATCTTAAAGCATTTTTAATATATGCATGCCTTCTCTATTTTAAAAATGCAGATTAAAATTCTTCTAGAGCAGTGGTTGACAATTTTTTTCTGTAAAGGTCCAGGTATTAAATATTTTAGGTTTTTGTGGGCTGCATGGCCTCCGTCTATACCAGTCAACTCTGCTGTTGCAACTGGAAAGCGGTGGTAGAGATATATAAAGGAATGTGTGCGGCTATTGTTACTGGAAAAGCCCAGGAGTTTGGCTACCTGCCGCAAAAAGCAAATTCACTGAGAAAGGAGTTTTGGGGTGAGATCAAAGGTTTTATTTGCAAGCCAACATTGCAAAGGGACAGGGAGGTATTTTCATCCTCAAAAGCTCACCCAAATTGGTCAGGCAAAGTCTGAGTATTTAAAGGGAAAGACCACGTGCAGATATAGGGAAGAATGTGGACAGTTGGGGGCACGTGGGGGTCGACTGAGTGGAAGTCAATTGGGTGGATGCTGACTGGGCTGGGTGGGTCAACTGAGTGGAGGTTGACTGGGTGGAGGTCTGCTTCACAATCTCTCAGGCCATCACTGGCCATCAGGAAAACAAAGTGGTGTTAGACTGGTTCAGCCAGTAACCTAGAAGAATAATGCTCAAACACAAGTTACTTCTCCACCCTCCCACCTCCTGCTTGACTTTTTTATCATTGGTTTTATCAAGACAAAAGGAGTCATTCCTTGTCTATGGTTCACTGAATTTATAGTCGAGCCTACAGAGGACCCCACCCTAGCATCTCTGCTGGGAGCTTGTGCAGTGTGGAGGTTATGGCTTTCCTTGTGTGTTAGGAGTGATCTGAAACAATGTCTCTCAGATCCCCTTAGTTTCGAGCACTCCTGACATGGAGGCTTTTTCAGTCTCCAGTTCATGGTCCAATAAAACTTTATTTACAAAAAAGTAGTGGCCATGGGCTATAGTATGCTAACTTCAGCTCTAGAGAGAGAGCAAGCACAAGCAGTGGTTCTTATCCTTGGCTTCACATTAGAATCACCTAGGGGTTTTAAAACTAACACTTTCATGACAGTACATAGAAAAAGGGGAGGAAAAATATCTACAAAGTTGGCAATTTCAGAAGAGACAAGATTGGAAGTATTGGGCTAGAGCTAAGGTAAGAAAGGTGTAAGGTGAGGTAGGGTAGACATATCAGCACCAACTGTAAGGCGAGGTAGGCTAAGCGTATCAGCAGCAGTCAGAAAAAGAGTGAGAGTCAGCAGTAGTGTTGAAATGAGACGTAAGTAACTCCATTTTGAGGAAGAGTGCAGTGAAAATTCAGGGTATTAAAGTAAAAGGCTCCAGGAACTAACTTAGCAGAAAATAGCAGGGATACCATAGAGTAACCTCACCTTTGTCTTGCAAAACATCTGTCTGTCACAAGACAAAGCCTGGAGACAGCCTTGCAAATGACCCCTAGACCTTGACCACAATCTACTAAAACATTTGCTAACTACCACATTTTACAACTAACAGGAATTTCAGGTGGCCTCAACCAATCAATGTAAAGGTCAGCTCCCCCTCCCTGCTTTTTGGTTTCATGGCTTAAATACTACACACTAGAGAAGTTTGCAGTCGCCTCCGCTCTGCGTAGTTTGGAATGCATCCCTGGTGCACCAGTCTTTTTCCAATTGGGCACATTTTTAAATAAAACTTAACTTTTAAAGGGAAACTGCATCGCGTCTTGAAATCCGAACCCTAACAGTAGGACAGAGTTTACTGGCGCGCTCCCGGGCAAACTCTGAGAGCTCCAAGGTAGGAGTCGGAGAAGTCACGCTTTCAGGTTGGGGAAGGGAGTTTACATAGAGGTGGATGGTTCTGCCTAGCGTGGACCTTAGTGGGGGCATGGGGAGAAAGGTGGGAGCCAATAGGATTCAGGTACAGTCAGCCGCCTGATTAGCACGTGAGAAAAACAACTGGGGACTTTCTGGGAAGGGAGAGGTTGGTCACGTTCTGATGATTTCCAGGAACTGAGGTGGGGACCTTCCAGAAAGAGAGGGGCTCACCCTGCTCTGATGATTTCCAGGAACTGCATCCTGGTTGCAATGTCCAGGTGCAGCCCAGCCCGCCCGACAAAAGGAATAAATCATCTTTGTGTTTTCCTTCTACAGAAGTGGCAGTTACCATTCTGCAACCTAAAATTTTTCTTGGATGAACACTCTACAACAAAAAGACAAATAGTCCAATTAAAATATGGACAAGTGAAATGAACATACGTTTCACCAAAGAAGAAATTGGAGCAGCTAACAGACACCATGAGGAAGTGCTCAAGATCACTAGCCATTAGAGAAATGCAAATTAAAACCACAATGAGCTACCATCTTACCCCTGGTATTACTGGCACAATAAAAAAAAAGAAAAGAAAATAACAAATGTTGCAGAGGGTGCAGGGAGACTGGAACTGTTATGCACTGTTGATGGAAATGCAACATTATATAACCATTTTAGAAAATGATATGGTGCTTCATTAGAAAGCTAAAATAGAAATATATGTTGCAGCAGTCCCACTTCTAGGAGTATATCCTAGAGATATAAGAGTCATCACAGGAATAGGACTACATATACTCAATGTTCATTGCAACACTGTTCACAATAGCAAAAATGTGGAAACAACCTAGATGTGTATTAACAGATGAATGGAGAAACAAACTGTCAGTACATACACACAATGGAGCCCTACACAATAAAGAACTGTGATGATGCTCTGTCTACATACTCCCTACAAGAGGTCCATCATAGACTCAAAGATACAAACTGAAACTTAAAAGACAGAAGAATACACACCAAGCCAACAGCACTTTAAAGAGAACAGGAGTGGCAATATTAGTTTCAGATAAAATATGCTTTAAAGTAAACTCCACTACAGTGCACAAAGAAGGTCACTATTTATTGCCTAAAGAGTCAATACATCAGGAGGACATTACCATATTAAATATTTATGCACCTAGTAACAGAACTTCTAAATATGCCAAATTAACTCACTGAAAAGTGAGACAGACAGCTCTACAAAACTGGTAGGACATTTCAACACATCAGTACAAGTAAGAAACAGAACATCCAGCAAGAAGCTCAATAAAGACATGGAAAATCTGAACACTGCAATCAACCAACTTGACCTCATAGACATATACAGAAACTTCCACCCAACAACAGACAAGTATACAGTCTTTTCCAATGCACACAAAACTTTTTCCAAAAGAGACCACTTATTAGGCCATAAAACAAATCTTAAGAAAATCCAAAGTACTGAAGTATTGCAAAGCATCTTTCAGATCATAAAGCCATAAAAGTCAAAATCAATAGCAAAAGAAGCAAAAGTAAAAACACAAACACATGGAAGTTGAACAACACCTTGTTCAAAAACTGGTGGGTTATAGAAGAAATCAAGGATGGAATAAAGAAATTTGTAGAATCAAAGGAGAACAAAAATACATTCTATCAAAACCTATGGAATATGGCAAAAGTAGTGCTCAGAGGTCAATTCATCTCAATAAATGTACACATTCAAAAACAAGAAAGGGCCCAAATCAAAGAATTTACCATAAAATTCGAACAAGTAGAAAGACAGCAACATAAGAACCCCTCAAGCACCAGAAGAAAGCAGGTAATAAAAATCAGAGTAGAACTAAATCAATTAGAAGCTAGAAAACCAACTGAAAGAGTTAACAAGACCAAAGATGGTGTTTTGGAAACATCAACAAAATCGACAAACCGCTGGCCAAACTGACAAAAGAAAAACAGAAGAGGAAACAAATAACTCAAATAAGAAATAAGATGGGTGATGAGTCAGCTCTTCGGACAAGGATGGACTGGACTTGGGGACACAGTGTGACCATATGTTGTGCATACTTTATGGTTCTATGCATTTACAGGAGACTGTCCTACTAGTCTCTTTCTAGATGGGAGAGAAGAGGGTAAAGGGGGGGATAGATGCTTGTTAAGAAAATACTAGATATATAGAGTGAAAAGGAGGAGTGTGCGGTCCCCAGGTGGGGAGAGCAGAGGGAGCTGCAGGTAGGTGGGCATGCAAAACCAATTTAGATATGCTCTCACTTAGTCACAATAAAAAAAAGGAAAAGAAAAAGAGAAACAGAGGGGAAAAAGAAATAAGAGGGTGGTATCACAATGGACTCCACTGAAATTTAAAAAATTGTAACAAAATACAACAAGAAATTGAACTGTAAAAAATCTGAAAACCTAGAGGAAACGGACAAATTTCTAGAAACCCACTACTTACCAAAACTAACAATCGGAACAACTTAATAAACCCATCACAAAGAAGAGATTGAAAAGGTCATTTAAAAACTTCTAATCAAAAAAAATCCTGACCCAGACTGCTTCACTGGAGAATGCTACCTAAATTTTAGAGAAGAGCTGAAGCCATTGTTACTAAAGGTATTTCACAGCATAGGAAAGGAGAGAATATTCCAAAACTCATTCTATGCTAGCTTAACCGTAATACCAAAACTGGGTAAAGAAGACACAAAAAAGGAAAATCAGAGACCAATATCTTTCATGAACTTAGGTGCAAAAATCCTAAACAAAATTCTAGCCAATAGAATTCAACAACATATCCAAAAAAAAAAAAAAAAAAAGGAAAGAAAAATGAATTCACCATGACCCAGTACGGTTCATACCAGAAGTGCAGGAATGGTTCAACATTAGAAAAACAAGTAGTGTAATCAACTACACAATAAAAGATAAGGACCACTTGATTTTATCAATTAATGCCAAAAAGGCATTTTACAAAGTCTAACACCCATTAATGTTAAAAACTCTCAACACAATAGGAATGGAAGGAGAATTTCTGGACATAATAAGAGGCATCTATGCAAAATCAACAGCCAACATCATCCTAAACGGAGAGTCAGAAGGCACTCCAGCTGAGAATGGGAACCAGACAAGGATGCCCATTATTACCATTTTTATTCAACATTTCCCTGGAGGCTCTAGCCACAGCAATCAGGCAAGATAAAGAAATAAAGGGCATCAAATTACCAAGGAAGAAGTAAAAGTATCTCTATTTGCAGATGATACGATTTTATAAACAGAAAACCCTAAGGAATCCACAAAGAAATGACTGGAACGAATAGAAGAGCTCAACAAAGTATCAGGATATAAGATAAACATAAATCACTTGGATTCACTTACACTAACAAAGAGATCATTCAAAGAGGAAATCACCAAATCAACACCATTCACAATAGCCCCCAAGGAGATAAGATACTTAGGAATGAATCTAACCAGAGGTGTAAAAGACTTATACAAAGAAAATTACAAGATTCTATTGCAGGAAACCAAAAGAGACCTACAAAAGTGGAGAAGCCCACTTTGCTCACAGATAAGAAGACTTAACATCGCAAAAATATCTATTCTACCCAAATCTATCTACAGATACAATGCAATCGCAATACAAATTCTAATGTCATTTTTTAATGAGATGGAGAAACAAATTACCAACTTCATATGGAAAGGGAAGAAGCCTCAGATAAGTAAAGCATTACTGAAGAAGAACAAAGCAGGAGCCCTCACACTACCTGAAGTTAGAACCTACTGCACTGCCACAGTAGTCAAAACAGCGTGGGACTGGTACAGAAACAGATACGTAGATGAATGCAACTGAATAGAGAATCCAAAGATAACTTCATCCACATACGAGCAGCTGACATTTGACCAAGGCATAAAGCCCATGAACTGGGGAAGAAACAGTCTCTTTAACAAATCGTGTTGTCAAAACTGGATATCTACCTGCAAAAAAATGAAACAAGACCCGTATCTCACACCATGCACAAATCTAACTCAAAATGGATCCGAGACCTAAATATAAAATCTAAAACCATAAAGATCATAGAAGAAAAAACAGAGACAACAGTGGAAATCCTAATACACAGCATAAACACACTACAAAATATTACAAACAACACACTAACAACAGAAGAGAAAATAGAGACATGGGACTTGTAAAAATCAAACACTTATGCTTATGCAAAGACTTCACCAAGACAGTAGAAAGACGACTTACAGACTGGGAAAAAAAAATTGGGAATGACGACGCTGATTAGCAGTTAATCTCCATGGTCTGCAAGGTACTGCAAAACCTCAACAAGAAAAAGACAAATAACCCAATGAAAAAATAAGCAAAGGATATGAACAGGCACTTCACCGAATAAGACATCCAGGGTTCTAACAGGTACATGAGGAAATGCTCCCGATCACTAGCCATCAGAGAAATACAAATCAAACCTACAGTGAGATACAATCTCACCTCAACAAGACTAATATTAATCCAAAAACTCACAAATGTTGGAGAGGTTGTGGACAAACTGAAACTTCTCCTACACTGCTGATAGGAATATAAAATGGCACAACCACTTTGGAAATTGCTTTAATGCTTTCTCTCTCTCTCTTTTTTTTCCTTATTACGATTAAGTTGCCTATCTGCAGCTCCACCTGCTTTCCTCACCCTGTGACAGCACACTCCTCCTTTTCACTCTTTACTTCTAGTATCATCTTAACAAATACCTGTCCCCTCTGCTCCACCCTCTCCTCTCCCATCTAGAAAGAAACCAGTAGGACAGCCTCCTATAAATCTATAAAACCATAAAGTACACATGCCACATGCTCACACTGTGTCCCTGAGTCCAGTCCATTCTTGCCTGAAGAGTTGATCTCAGTAGTGGTTTCAGATCAGAGCCATCAGCAAGTCTAGGAGCATGTTCCCAGGGGAACCCCAGGCTGCCAGACCATCAATTCTAGTCCTTTAGTAAAGTTTTTGAGTTGTACACCTCTTTTTCTCACACTACATCTGGGCACTCTACATTGTGTCCTCCATCACGGTTGCCTTTGGTGGTGGCCGGCGCCGTCTGGTTCTTCTGGTCTCATGCTGATATGGTCTCCCATTCATGTGGGTCCTTCTGCCTCCTGGGCTCATTTTGCCTTGTGTCTTTGATGTTCTTGGTCATCATCTGTTCCAGATGGGTTGGATCCATTTGGTATTCCTCAGATGGCAGCTCGTTAGCTTTTAAGACCTCAGAGTCCACTCACAAATATGGAGTGAAGAGGACTTTCTTAGCAAAAGGCTAGTTATGTCAGTTGACCTTGATGTCTTCTGAAAACATGGTCCCCAGACGCCTGTCCTTGCTACTTTAGCCTCTGAAATGTTGGGTGGAGTTTAGAAAACCTTTCAGTTTGTGGTGTAGTTCAGTTATGCTGATCTACCATCTAATGCATGCTACCATTCCCTTCACCGAACCAAATTCCTGTGGACTAATCTATGAACATCTCCCTCCCTCCCTCCCTCCCCACCCTTGTAGCATCAAAGAATCTTCTCTTCTGTACATAAGTCCATTTTTAAGTCCTTATAGCAGCGGTCTCATACACCACTTGTCCTTTTGCAGCTGACTGATTTCACTCAGCATAATGTCTTCTAGTTGAAACCAGGTTATGAGATGCTTCCTAAAATCATCATTGTTTTTTTTTTAATCATTGCATGGTGTTCCATTGTGTGTATGTGCTATAGTTTGTTCATCCATTCATCTGTTGATGGGCATCTAGGTTGATTCCATCCTTTTGCTATTGTGGACAGTGCTGCAATAAACATTTGTGTGCATGTATCTGTTCTTGTGACTACCTTTATTTCTGTCGGATACATTCCAAGGAGTTGGACTGCTGGATGATACGGTATTTCTATATGTAGCTTTTTAAGAAAGTGCCAAATTGCTTTCCAAAGAGGTTGTATCATTTTGTATTCCCACCAGCAGCAGAGGAGAGCTCCAATCTCTTCACAGCCTCTCCAGCATTTGTTGTTTGCTGTTTTTTGGATTAATTGCCAGCCTCGTTGGGGTGAGATGGTATCTCACTGTAGTTTTGATATGGATTTCTCTGCTAGCTAATGATAATGAGCATTTTCTCATGTATCTTTTGGCTGCCTGGATGTCTTCTTTGGTGAAGCATCTATCTATCTCCTTTGCCCATTGTTTAATTGGGTTATTGTTTTAGTCAGCTAGGCTGCTCTAACAGAAATACCATAGAGTGGATGGCTTTAACAAAGGAAGGTTTATTCTTACACAGCCTGGTAGGTTGCAAGTCCATATTCAGGGTGACTGCTCCAGGGGAAGGCTTTTCCCTTGTCGGCTCTGGAGGAAAGTCCGGTATTGCATCAGTCTTTGTCCAGGGAGCGTCTTGGTGCAAGAACCTCTGGTCTGAAGGACGCGCTCTTCTCCCGGTGCTGCTTGCTTGATGGTAGCAAGGTTCTCAATTGTCCTTTGTTTCTCTTTCCCTTTTATCTCTTGCAAGCTGAAAGTATCAAGGGTGGGACAAGCCATACTCTGTGGAAACTCCCCCTACAGCAGGGCAGGGAAGTAATTCTATGCGGGAATCTACATCCCCACCCTAATCCTTTAACAGTTTAGCGAAACCACACAGTGGAGGAGAGTCCCAAGATACTGGGAATCATATCCCAGTCACGTGGCTACACATATTTTGGGGGGGATGCAATTCAAACTATGACAGTTATTTACATTTTTCTTGTTGATATTTTGCAGTACCTTGTAGATTATGGAAATCAGACGTGGATCTGATAAGTAGCTGCCGAATATTCTTGCCCATTCTGTAGGCAATCTTTTAAGTCTCTTGATAAAGTTTTTGGGTGAGCTTAAGTGTTTGATCTTTAGTAGTTCCCATTATGTTTTTCTGTTGTTTGTGCATTGTTGGTCAGATTTTGTAGGCTGTCTAGGCTGTGTATTAGAGCTTCCATTGTTGGCTCTATTTTTTCTTGCGTGATATTTAGGTCTTTAATCCATTTTGAGTTAGTTTTCGTGTAAGGTGTGACTATGGGTCTTGTTTCAGCTTTTTGCAGACGGATATCCAATTTTGCCTACACCATTTGTTAAAGAGACTGTTTTTACCCCAGTTTACAACCTTTGGGTCTTTTTTGAATATCAACTGTTCATAGGAGGATGGTTGTATTTCTGGGGTCTCTATTCTGTTCCGTTGGTCTATATGTCTCTTTTTGTACCAGTACCAGGCTGTTTTGACTACCGTGTCAGTGTAGTAGGTTCTAAGGTCAGGTAGTGTGAGGCCTCCCACCACATTCCTCTTCTTCAGTAGTGCTTCACTCATCTGGGGTTTCTTCCATTTCCAAACAAAGTTGGTGATCTGTTTCTCCATCTCATTAAAAAATGTCACTGGAACTTGTATTGCAATTGCACTGTATAGGTGGATTGCTTTGGGTAAAATAGATATTTTCACAATGTTAAGTCTTCCTATCCATGAGCCAGGTAGATTTCTCCACTTACGTAAGTCTCTTTTGGTTTCTTGCAGTGAGGTCTGTCAATTTTCCCTGTATAGCTCTCTTACTTCTCTGGTTAGATTTATTGCTAGGTATTTTATCTTCTTGGGGTCTAGAGTAAATGGTATTGATTTGATGATTTCCTCTTTAATGATCTCTTTGTTGTTATAAAGGAATCCTACTGATTTACTTACATTTATCTTATATCCTAATACTTTGCTGAACACATCTATTAGTTCCAGTAGTTTATTTATGGATTCTTTAGGGGTCTCTGTGTATACAATCACATCATCTGCAAATAGGGATATTTTTACTTCTTTACCCATGCTGATGCCTTTATTTTTTTGTCTTGTCTGGTTGCTCTGGCCAGAACCTCTAGCACAATGTTGAATAGAAGTGGTGACAGTGGGTGTCCGTGTCTAGTTCCTGTTCTCAGGGGGAAGTTTTTCAGTCTTTCTCCATTCAGGGTGCTGTTGGTGGTTGGCTTTGTGTAGATGCCCCTTATTGCACTGAGGAATTTCCCTTCTATTTGTATTTTTCTGAGAGTTTTTAACATGAATAGGTGTTGGACTTTGTCAAATGCCTTTTCTGAATCAATTGATAAAATCAGGCAATTCCTGTCCTTTGTTTTATTTACGTGGTTGATCACGTTATTTGTTTTTCTCAGGTTGAACCAGCCCTGCATCCCTAGTATGAATCCAAATTGGTCATGATGAATTATTTTTTTGATATGTTGTTGAATTCCATTGACAAAGATTTTGTTGAAGATTTTTGCATCTAGGTTCATGAGAGATATTGGTCTGTAATTTTCTTTTTTTGTGGGATCTTTCTCTGGCTTTGGTATCAGGCTTCACAGAATGAATTTGGGAATATTCCACCCTTTTCTATTTTGTGAAATAGCTTCAGTAATATTGAAATCAACTCCTTTGTAAAAGTTTGGTGGAATTCTCTGGTCAAGCCATCTGGGCCAGGACTTTTTTTGGTTGGTAGTTTTTTTTTCATTACTTTTTCAATCTCTTCTTTTGTGATGAGTTTATTAAGTTGCTCTACTTCTCCTAGCAATAATTTTGGTAGGTGATGTGAATCTAGAAATCTGTCCATTTCCTCTAGGTTTTCAAATCTGTTAAGTACAATTTTTCATAGTATTCTGTTATGATATTTTTAATTTCATTTGGGTCTCTTGTGATGTCTCCCATCTCAGTTCTTATTCCCATTATTTATTTCCTCTCCTATTTTTCTTTTATAAGTTTAGCCAATGGCTTATCAATTTTGTTGATCTTTAAAAAAAATCAGCTTTTGGTTTTATTATCTCTTTCAATTGTTTTTCTATTCTCTAATTCATTTAGTTCTGCTCTAATTCTTGTCTGTTTTCTTCTGGTGCTCAAGGAGTTCTTTTGTTGTTCTCTTTCTAGTTGTTCAAATTGTAGGGTTAATTCTTTGGTTTGGGCCCTTTCTTCCTTCCAGATGTGTGCATTTATAGAGATAAATTGACCTCTCAGCACTGCTTTTGCTGTATCCCATTGGTTCTGCTAGGATGTATTTTCATTCTCATTTGACTCCATGAATTTCTTTGTTGCATCTTTGATTTCTTCTATAACCCATGAATTTTTGAGCAAGATGTTATTCAATTTCCCGGAGTTCAAATTTCTACACATATTTTTTCTGCTATTGATTTCAGATTTTATGGTTTTAGGGTCTGAGAAGATGCTTTGCAATAATTCAGTGGTTTGGATTTTTGTGAGACTTGCTTTATGACCTAATACATGGTCTCTTCTGGAGAATGTTCTATGTGCATTGAAAAAGAAGGTGTACTCATCTGTTGTTGTGTAAAAAATTCTGTACATGTCAATGAAGTCTAGTAGGTTGATTGTCGCAATATGGTCTGTAATTTTACTGAGCTTTTTCTGGCTGATCTGTCCATTACTTAAATTGGAGTGTTCAAGTCTCCTACTATTGTTGTAGAGTGATCTATCTCACTTTTCAATGTTGTCAGCATTTGTTTGATGTATTTAGATGCTCTGTTTTGGGTGCATAAATATCTTACATTGTTATATTCTCCTTATGTATTGAATATTTTAGCAATAAGTAATAGCCATCCTTATCCACAATGGTAGATTTTACTTTAAAATCTATTTTATTGCAGATTAGTATTGCCATTCCTGCCCTTCTTTATAGTTGTTAGCTTGGTATATATTTTTCCATCTGTTGATTTTCAGTTTGTTCATATCTCTGAGTCTAAGTTGTGCTTCTTATAAGCAACACATGGACAGACTGTGTTTTTTGATCTGGCTTGTTATTCTCTGCCTCTTTATTGGAGCATTCAGTCCATTTACATTCAGTGTAATTATTGATAGCCAAGTGCCGTCGAGTCGGATCCGACTGATAGGTATGTGTTTAGTGCTGTTATTTTGGTGTCTTTATTTTTGTGTTGTTGACGTCTTCTTTGTTCCACTTAATATTCTCTCCTGGGTTGTTTTTCCTTGTGGGTTTTCTTTTCATTCTTTTCAGTGTTGGTTTTGTGTCTGTTGAGACTCCTGTATTATGTTTCTTATTCTGATATGTAACACTGTTAGTTTTCTTTGTGGCTACTCCTTTGTTCCCCCTTAATGTTCTGAGTTTTAACCAATGTTTAACTTCGGTATATCTCCTGAACTTCCTCTCCACCTGAAAGGGCCATAAATACTGTATTATATCCTTCTTTATAATGTAGTAATGCCATAGTTTACATGTTAAGATCTCTGTTTCCCTAATTTTAATATTTTGGGTTTGATTGAGCTTTGTGACTTCCCTAACTGAGTAGGACTTTGGATGCTGTGTCTTGCATTGCAGCCTTGAGTATACATCTGATGTTACTGATTTTGTAATCGAAGAGTCTCTTTCAGTATTTCTTGTAATTTTGTCTTTGTCTGTTTATCTGAGAATGTCTTAATTTCGCTGTCATATCTGAGACACAATTTTGCAGGACATGTATTTCTTCATTGGAAATTTTTCTCCTTCAAGGCTTTGTACGTGTCATCCCAGAGCCTTCTCACCAACAAGGTTTCTGCTGATAAGTCAGAGAACAGCCTACGAGGCTTCCCTTTTTATATTAGTTTTGATTTAGGCCCAGCTGCATTTAAGAGCCTTTCTTTAATGTTTCATTTTATTAAGCTTAATTATAATATGTCTTGGTGTCTTTCTTTTGGGGTCTACCTTTTGTGGAGTTTGATAAGCATCTTGAATAGCTATGTTCTTTTATGATGTCAGGGAAGTTTTCTGTCAGCAACTCTTCAAAAATTCTCTCTGTATTTTCTGCTATCCTTTCCTGTTCAGGAACTCCAATTATTCATACATTATTCCTTTTGATAGGGTCTCATATGCTTCCTAATGCTTCTTCATTTTTCTTGATTTTTTTATCTGATTTCTCCTCATAAATGCTGGTGTCAGTTGTTTTATGTTCAATCTTGTTAATTGTGCATTCCATTTCCTCAATCCTGCTCTTTTGGCTTTGTATTGAATTGTCTAACTGTGTAATTTTATTATTGATCTGCTGAATTTCAGACCATTGATGTTCTAGCAGTTTATATAGCTTGCTTAATTTTTCATTTTGTTCTGCTAAACTTTGTGCAAGTGCACAGAAGGGCTCTATACATAATTCTTATGTATTCTACCTCTGATAATTTCAGAAAGGCTTCTTCATCTGAGAAGTTTTTGGATTCTTTGGGAGTTTTCCAGAGCCATGATGTTCTGCTTCTTTAAATGGTTAGACATTGATTGTTTTCTTTGTGCCTCAAAAAGCTGTTCAGCTTCTCTGGTGTTGCACCAACAGAAGTTGTGACATAGCTCTAAGAAGGCACTATGGGTACTGCTAGACTTGGCCACCGACTGCCACTGCATTTTCTAGGTGCAGCTGACTTATGTACACCTTCTCTGGTCAGAACGATGTTGACCAACCCTGTGATGCTGTTCATCTTGGCTGCTGGCACCAGCTGGGCCCTGAAGGATAGAAGGGCCTGCCTCTTGGCTGATAAAGATGGTGTCCTACTTGTGCTGACTCTCCAGAGTCAAGCTAACAGACACTGTGGTGTAGCCCAGAGAAGAGAGGATAAAAGGATGCCACCACACTTAGCCACTAGCCACTAGCCACTGCTGCCTTCTCTAGATGCAATTTTCTGGAGAGCTCTTTTTCTGCTGAGAGAGGTGCTGTCCAGCAGCAGCTGGCACCAGCCAGGCTCTCAGGGGTGGTAGGCCCTGCCTCCTAGCAGACAAAGACAGACATCTACTTGTGGAGCCTCTCAGCGGCTGTGTCCACAGATGCTATGGCATGACTCAAAGAAGAGAGGGGTAAGGGTGTTACCACACTCTGCTGCCAGATACCACTACATTCTCTAGGTAAGATTGTCTTAGAAACAGCCATTCTGTGGGGAGAGGAACTGTACATTCAGGCGTTACTGCTCAGTGTGGTATCCAGCCCCAACTGGGCTCTCTGGTGGCTGACTCTGCCTCTCAGCTGACTAAGATGGCATCCTGCCTGAGCCACCTCTCCTGAGCTGAGCCAGCATTATCTACGGCACAGCTCAAAGAAGAGATGGTGGAGAGGCACTGGTACCTTTGGTCACCAGCTACTGCTGGGTTCTCTAGATGTGACTGTCTTAAGCACAGCCTGTCTGCTGCAAAAGACACTGTTTACTTAGGCACTAGAGCTCAGCGTGGTATCCAGCCCCTGCCAGGCTCTCAGGTTCAGCAGTCCCAGACCCAGTCTCAGTTTTCCTGTTGACAAAGATGACGTCTGTACCTATAAACCTCTCAACTGCTGTTCCAGCAGAAGTGGTACTCTTTGCACTGCCATTTCACCTCTGACAAAGGTAGTTTTCCCCTTCCTGTCACTCAGTTCGATCTCACAACCCTACACCTGATCTTGGGGCTACCAGAATGTCCATTATGTTCCATTCAGTTGTTTTTCTAGGCACCAGGTCTCAGAGGGAATCGAGGAGGTGTGTGACTAGTCCACCTTCCTGGCCCTACCTGCTGACACTTTCTTTAAAAGCCAGAAATAGAAACACCATTTGATCCAGCAATCCCACTGCTTGGAATACATCGTAGAGAAATAAGGGCTGTCACACAAACAGATACATGCACACTAAAGTGTCCATAACAGCAAAAAGATGGAAGTAATCAACCTAGGTGCCCATCAACAGATGAATGGATAAACAAACCATGGTATATCCATACAATGAAGCACTATGCAATGATAAAGAACAACAATGATCTTGGGAAACATCTGATAACCTGGAGTCATCTGGAAGACATTATGCTGATTGAAATCAGTCAGTTGCAAAAAGGCAAATACTGTAAGAGACCGCTATTATGAGTTCTCAAGAAAAAAGCACAGAAGAAAATAATCTTTGATGGTTACCAGGGAAGCGAGGGAGGGAGATGGGTACTCTATCTACTATATATTAGATATAGTAGATAGAAATTGGATTAAGTGAAGGAAGTGACAGCATGCAGCAACTCTACTGGACTATACCAAGGTCTAAGATGTTTCCTAAATACAACCCAACATTCTGAAGGTCAGAGTAGCAGAGACAGGGGTCAGAGGACCATGCTTTCAGGGGATCTCAATGTCAGTTGGCATAACTTTTTTTTTTAAAGAAGTTATTTTGTATCCCACTTTGGTGAGCAGCATCTGGGGTCTTAAATGCTAGCAAGCTGCCATCTAAGGAGCAACAACTGGTCCCAATCTACCTGGAGCAGAGGAGAACATAAGACGTTAAAGACAGGAGGAAAATATGAGCCCAGGAGACAAAAGGCACCATATGATTCAGAGACTAAATCAATGTGAGACTAGAAGAACTATATGGTCCCCAGCCACCACCAAGGACTGCTTTGACAGGGAATACAATGTAGACTCCCTGTCATAGCAGGAGAAAAACGGGGGTGCTGATCTAGAATTTTATTAAAAGACCAGATCTGATGATCCAACATCCTGGAGGGTCCCCCAAGATCATGACCACCAGACTCGCTGCTAGCCCAGAGCTGAAATCAATACTGAAGACAGCTTTTAAGACAAAAATCAGACTAGATTATAAAATATGAGGCTGTTGGAGCAGCTCCTCTATAGAAATGAGATAGGAGGGTGTAAAGGAGAAGACAAGTGGTGAAATGAGTATAAGAAGTACAGGGTAGAAAGCAGAAGTGTGATGTCATGGGGTTAGGAGACCAGCTAGAGTTGCATAGAGGTGTGTATTTGGGGTTTTATATGGCTAATTGACTTGGATTGTAAACTTTCACCTAATCACAATAAAATATTTTAAAAAAAGGAAAAATGATGAATCCATGAAGCATCTCAAACATGGATGAGTCTAGACAGCACTATGCTGAGTGCAATAAGTCAGTCACAAAAGGACAAATATTGTATGAGACCACTACTATAAAAATTCATGAAAAGATTTACAAACAAGAAAAACAATCTTTGATGGTTATAAGGGAGGGAAGGGGTGAGGATGGCAAAACACTAAACAGGCAATAGATAAGAGGTAACTTTGGTGAAGGGTAAGATAGTACACCACACTTAGGTAGCCAGCACAACAGGTACAAGACAAGGTCATGAAAGCTCCATAAAAACCAAACCAAATCTGTTGCTGTCTAGTGAAATTCAACTCATAGTGAGCATAGTGAGCTCCATAGACACACCCAAACTCCCTGACAGACCTAATTGCTGGCTGGGGGTGTAGAAACCACGATCTTGGGGGACTATCTAGCTCAACTGGCATAACATAGTTTGTAAAGAAAATGTTCTACATTCTAGTTTGGTGAGTAGTGTCTGGGATCTTAAAAGCCAGTGAGCAGTCATCTAGGATACTCCACTGGTGTCACCCGTTTGGGAACAAGAAAGAATGAAGAAAACTAAAGATACAAAGGGAAGGTTAGTCCAAGGGATTAATGGGCCACACCTACAATGGCTACCACCAGACTGAGTCCAGTACAGCTAGATCATGTCAAGCTACCAGCACTGATTGCTCTGACAAGGATCACAACAGAGGGTTCTGGATAGGGCTGGAGAAAAATTTAGAACAAAATTCTAACTTGTACACACACAAAAGACCAGACTTACTAGCCTGACAGAGACTGGAGAAACCCTGAGACTATGGTCCCCAGATACCTTTTTAGCTCAGTAATGAAATCACTCTTGAGGTTCACCTCTCAGTCAAAGATTAGACAGGACCATAAAACAAAAAGAGACTAAAGGGGCACACGAACCCAGAGGCAAGGACTAGAAGGCAGGAGGAGACAGGAAAATTAGTAACAGGGAACCCAAGGTTAAGAAGGTGAGAATGTTGACATGTTGTAGAGTTGTTAACCAATGTCACAAAACAGTGTGTGTACTGTTTAATGACAAGCTAGTTTGCTCTGTAAACTTTCATCTAAACTACAATTATATGTGTGTGTGTGTGTATTTTAGTCAGCTAGGGCTGCTCTAACAGAAATACCACAGTGTGGATGGCTTTAACAAAGGAAGGTTTATTCTTACATAATGTGGTAGGCTGCAAGTCCATATTCAGGGTGTCTGCTCCAGAGGAAGGCTTTCCCCCTTGTCGTCTCTGGAGGAAAGTCCGGTATTGCATCAGTCTTTGTCCAGGGAGCATCTTGGCGCAGGAACCTCAGGTCTGAAGGACACGCTCTTCTCCTGGTGCTGCTTGCTTGCTTGATGGTGTGAGGTTCCCAATTCTCTGCCTGCTTCTCTTTCCTTTTATCTCTTGCAGGATGAAAGGATAAAGGGTGGGGCAAGCCATACTCCAGGGAAACTCCCTTTACAGTGGAACAGGCAGGTGATCTTGTAAAGGGATTTACAGTCCCACCCCAATCCTTTAACATACAGCATAGGAAAACCACAAAATGGAGGACAGTCACAAGATACTGGGAATCATGGCCCAGCCACATCGCTACACATTACTTTTGGGGGGACACAATTCAATCCATGACAGTGTGTGTATGTATTTCTTGGAGATATTTTTTGATCAGCACATATACATCTTCCTCATTCTTTTACGTGTTATATTGTATACCGGGGGTGGAGATATTTCTTGTCAGACTGAGTCAAAGGTATTTAATAGTATTTGTTGCTATTGTGAATGAGACCTTTTTCTATCACAACTTATATAATTCACTATATATATATGTATGTGTGTATATGTATGTTAGTTTGGAAACCCTAGTGGTGTAGTGGTTAAGTGCTACATCTGCTAACCAGGAGGTCAGCGGTTCAAATCCACCAGGTATTCCTTGGAAACTCTACAGGACAGTTCTCCTCTGTCCTGTAGGGTCACTATGAGTTCAAATCAACTTGACAGCAGTGAGTTTTTTGAGTATACGTTTGTTCATTTTGAATCTAGTTATGCTGCCAAATTCTGTTACTGGTTTTCCATTGATTCTCCTGAAATTTATTCTGTCAGCATATAGTCTGACTTCTTTCTTTTTTCTCTTTTATTTGGATCTCATTTCTTTTTCTTATCCTACTGTTTTGTCTGAGACTCTAAGATTTTGTGAGAAATATGATTTTAAACTTTAATAAACGAAACTCTTGAGGACAGGGTCTTATTAATGTCTAATTTTATTGCATTGAGGCAGACCTTTTTCTATGCACACATACTTTTCTTAAATAGATTTGTTTTTTTTAGATCAGTCTTAGGTTTACAGAAAAACTGTGCAGAAAGAAAAAAGCATCCATGTAATCTCCCTTCCCTGAGACATACAATTTAAATACAAAATAGGATAGAAGAAGTCTGGAGCTATGGAACAAGGGAAAGCATGAGAAATCAGGAACTAGTTCTCTCACATCATTTTTTAAGATTCTCTTTTATGTCTTAAATGAATCTGTTTTGTCACTTTATTTACCTTCTGAAATGTTGACAACTATGTTCTTAATTTCCAGAAGTACATGATCTTTTCTATATTGATTTATTTAAAATTAGATTGCAGTCATGGCCATCTAGTTAATCATCAAAGCTGGCTGAGTAAAATCAGTCAGTTAGAGCAAGCAGAGGCTACAAATTCAGGTAAACAGATATTTGCACAAATGTAGCATCCTATCATACCATGAATAATTCCAAGTTTACAAGTCAATAAACCTATCTTGGAACTCTAAAGCAAACCTTTTAAGGTTTCAGAAAACTTCTTTGGATTTTTTTGTTACTGTTTTTTCTTTTCTAAGGGCACTTTTATGATGTCGACTTGCAGAATAAGCATAGATGAATTTTCATAGCAACTGTTTTAAAACTGTTTGCTCACATACACAAAAAAGTTGCTGCCAAATTGATTCCAACTCATAATAACCCTATAGTACAGAGTAGAACTGCCCCATAGAGTTTCCCAGGAGTGCCTTGTAGATTTGAACTACCAAGCTTTTGGTTAGCCAGCTGTAGCACTTAATGACTAAACCACAGGATTCCTACTGTTCATCTTCAAAAGCATGACAATAAGATTTCTGCTAAAATTTTGACCTCTTTTTAAAATTATTATTATGATTAAGTGAAAGTATATAATCCAAATCAATTCGAATGCCTGCATATCTGCAGCTCCATCTGCTCTGCTCATCTTGTCACAGTACATTCTTCCTTTTCACTCTATTTACCTCTAGTATCCTCTGAATGAACACCTGTCCCCTCCTCTTTACCCTCTTCTCTCCCATCTAGAAAGAAACCAGTAGGACAGCCTCCTATAAATGTATAAAACCATGAAGTACAGACATCATATGATCACACTGTGTCCCAAGTCCAGTCCATTCTTGTCTGAAGAGTTGACTTCAGTATTGGCTTCAGGTCAGGGCCAGCAGAAAGTCTAGGGGCCATGTTCTCAGGGGACCCTCCAGGCTGTCAGACCATCAGTTCTGGTCTTTTAGAAGAGTTCTTGAGCTGCACACCACTTTTTCTCATGCTGCCTCAGAGAATCTATATTGTGTCCCCCATCACAGCTGCCTTTGGTGGTGGCCGGGTACCATCTGGTTTTTCTGGTCTCATGCTGATGTGGTCTCCCATTCATGTGGGTCCTTCTGTCTCCTGGGCTCATTTTGCCTTGTGTCTTTGATGTTCTTGGTTGTCATATGTTCCAGATGGGTTGGGACCATTTGGTGTACCTCAGTTGGCAACTTGTTGGCTTTTAAGGCCCCAGACACCACTCACCAAAGTGGGGTGCAGAAGACTCTCTTAACTAAAGGCTAGCTATGCCAGTTGACCTCGAAGTCCCCTGAAAACATGGTCCCCAGACTCCCATCCCTGTTACTCTATCCTTTGAAATATTGGCTTGCATTTAGAAAACCTTTCAGTTTATGGTGTAGTCCAGTTATGCTGATCTACCATCTAACGCATGATATCACTCTCTTCACCCAAACAAATTTCTGCTGACTATCTAATCTATGAACATCTCTCTCCCTCCCTCTCCATCCTTCTAGCCATCAAAGCACCTTTTCTTCTGTAACTAAGTCCACTTTTAAGTCCTCACAGCAGAGGTCTCATGCAACATTTGTCCTTTGGCAGCCGACTGATTTCACTCAGTATAATGTCTTCTAGTTGAAACCAGGCTATGAGATGCTTCTTAAAATCATCATTGCTCTTGATCATTACATTATGACCTCTTTTTTGAGAGATAATTTGAATACAGTGTACAAGTTTTAAAAGTACAGCTTTTTTGAATTTCTACCTTTTTACACACTTGTTTATATACCTGTGTGTTTCAGCTGAAATCAAGACCTAGAACTTTCCAGCATCTTTCCAGGCTCCCTCATGCCAATTTCTAGTCCATCCCACCCTACCAGAAGTCACCACCCTTCTGACTTTTGTCACCATGGATTAGTTTTGTCTGAGTTTCTTATAAATGGAATCATAGAGTATATGAGGTCTGACAATTAAGTCCACAGATTTAATTGTTCTAAGTGCCGCATGCTTTGCTGCTGAATAGCACTATGATCACCTTCAAAGTACTCCCCTTCAGAAGCTATGCACTAATGCCAGTACCTAGTCCACCCTTCAAAGCAATTTTGGAACTTTTTTTCTAGTATGGCTATTATGCACTGTGGCACAGTGGCAAGTTTGCAAACTTAATTGTCTAGTTGTCTGTGAGGGAGTTTTTAAACAGTAAACAAATAACTGTATTGGAACACCCTCCCTACTCACTTAATCTGGTCCCCAGTAGCTTTTTTCTTTACCAAAGATAAAGGAAATGTTGAAAGGAAGACGTCTGGATGGCATTCAGGACATTAAGGGTAATGAGACGACAGCTCTAATAGCCATCCCAGAAAAAGAGTTCCAACATTGTTTTGAAGGATGGACTAGGCACTGGTGTCAGTGCATAGCTTCCCAAGGAGAGCACTTTGAAAGTGACCATAATGATATTCAGTAATGAGGTATATAGTACTTTTTCTAGGATGAGTTCGTGAACTTAATTGGTAGTCCTCATACGTTCCTTTTTGTCTGGCTTCTTTTACGCTATTTAATGTCTGTGAGATGCATCCATGTTGTTGAGTGTCCTCTGTTTCTAACTTTGATGAGACTTGTATCAACACAGTGGCTGCAATAATGGCCTGAAGCACAACAACAATTGTGAGAATGGCATAGAACCAGGTGGTATTTCATTCTACTGTACAGAGGGTTGCTATGAGTCAGAACTGACTCAACTGTACCTAAAAACATAATAGCAACAAACATTTAACTCAGTTCAGGATTATATTAACTCATCTCCGTCATTCACTTACTTGTAAAATGGAAAATATTACAACAACTTTTTAGGGTTTGGGGGAGAAAGAAATTCATATTAGTTTTTTAATTTGACGACAGGTGGCTGCCGTCAAGTTGACTCCAACTCGTAATGACCTTATATACAATAGAACAACATTTTGCCTGGTCTATGCCATTCTCACAATTACCACCATGTTTCAATCCATCGTTGTGGCTACTATGTCAGTGCATCTTATCAAGGGTCTCCCTCACCTTCAGTTGCCCTCTAGTTCACCAAACATGATGTCTACCTCTAGCAATTCATCCCTTCTGAAGATCTGTCCAAAGCGATTGACTCAGACAATGCTTTGTGGTCATCCGTAAGGTTTTCATTGGCTAAGTTTTGCAAGCAGACTACCAGGCCTTTCCTTCTAGTCTAAGTTTGAAAGCTTCATGGAAATCTGTCCACCATGGGGAACCCTGCTGGCATTTGAACTACCAATGGCACAGCTTCCAGCGTCAAAGCAACATGCAAGCCACTACAGTATGACAGAGTGATAGATAGGAGGTGGGATTTGCTAATAATAGCTAACAAACATAATTGAAAACACTACAGAAGAAGAAGTAAAGTCAGTGTTGAGTTTCTCTGACTACAAAGAGAATGGCATCTTGGGAAAGCGTTTCCATGAGGTTACTGGGTGTGTCCTTTGCTGCCACATTGCCCGTTTACTGAAAGAAAAGGACCTCTCATAACTTCCCCACCCAAAGTGCTCCTGAGCCAAATGGAGACTATTGCTAACAGTCAGTCAGCTCATGAGGAAGGCATTATTCTCCACAAATCTCTGTGATCTGTGCTTTGGATCTCCTGAAAGCATAGGCTCCCCAAAGCCCTATTCATGCATCTGAGGCTGCCCCACCAAGTCTTCAGACAGCCAAACTTGATCTAAGTGATGCCCTTGGTTTCCGTCATCTGGACCTCCTTTCCAGCTGGAGATGGAAGGCGCCTCGGCTGCCAAGGAGAGCTCCATCCTGGCCACACATCTGAGACACCAAGGAGCTTAAGCAGCTCCAGAAGAATCTGCAATTAATTATGTTCTAGAAATTGCTTTTAGTGCAGGACCAGCTCTTTTGTAGGCAGGCCATGGATAAGATATAGTGAGGCACTTTGGTTTGCTTACCTGACAAAGTCACACATCCATGGGTGGGACAGAGAACACCGATGTCATTTGGAAGAACCATATTCTTTGCAGGAGAGGAGAACCTCACCAGTCAGAATATTTGACAGCAGAGTTACACCCTCCTGGGCACCATCAGCTCTGTATTTTAGTCATCTGCAGAATGGAAAGTTTGGTTGCCTATTAAAAAGGGTGGAATTAATGATTTTTTGTGCTCTGTTGAACTGAGGTAGGCTTCTTCCGTCTCTGTTCTACCACAGAGTAGCGTCTTCCTTTAATAAATCACAGGCCCTATTCTGCAACCTGGGAGCTAGAAGTGGCATGGCTACAGGGAAAACTGGCCTTATGGGTAGGTGAGTGGTCACCTGAAAGCAGCGTAGAAGGGATAAGAGCCTTGACTCTGGAGTCAGACTTCCAGGGTTCAAATTCTGCCTCTACCAGTTACTTGCTGTGTGACTCCAGGCAAATAGTTATTAACCCTTCTAAACTTCACCTTCCTCTTTCATAAAATGGACATAAATTTACCTAAGTCAGAGAGTTGTTATGAAGACAAGGCGAGACCATCAGTATTTTGAACATTTGTCTTGCCATGGTGGAAGGGAATTTTAACTCAGTTATTGAGTGTTCCCACCTCAGATCTGTACATTTCTTTTGTAGCCACTGCACATTTTCCCTTGCTGGACAGGCTCCTGCCTTCAGCAGTTCAGGTGCTTCCAAGATACACTAGACTAACAGGAAGACTGGAAATCCTGTCCTTAGGATCCAGTGTCCCTGAGTGTACCACATGGCAAAAGCAAGGAAACTCAGATACACCAGCCACTGCAAAGAATTCAGTCAAGTTACTTTTTAACTCTATAGCCTTTACATACAGAGTTACGTCTTAAATTTTATAAACAATAATATTTGTAACTTTAACTTTAAAATACATTTGGCATGCATGGGGATGCAATCTCGTATCTGCTTAACATCGTACTAACATAGCAAACCTCTGAAAAATACTAGAAATACCAGTATTTATCTAACACTATATGTTTTATGTATCAAATGAGTTTCACTTCTTATTGTCTAATCCATGGGACACAGTGCTTGATATTACACTGTACTAATAAACAAGGAATTAGGTGCTTTAAGAGAACACAAAATTCAATGTTTATTTATCACGCAGTGTTTCTGTTTTGCAACAGTGAGTGTGTTTCTAAATTTATCTTCCCAGAGAACAACAAAGGGTGTTTATCAGAACATTACATTTATATTTTATCAGAATATTTATGTTTCTCCACATAAGGAAATCAAACAAGTCCTCCAGGAAATGAATATTTAGGTAATGAAAATTACATAAATGTATTTTATTTTCCATTTCCCTTCAGACTGACTTTCTTTTAAGAAATTGATAATGGTATGACTCGTAAAACAAGCTTGCTCATGGCAAAATGATGTAATTGTTCCATCAACTTATGTACATATTTCCAAATATGGGAGTTGAACAATTCCACAAAGAAATAAAAGGAGTATTTGATAAATTTCGTATACAGGAAATTGTATTTTCCTTTTCATTTTGGACAAATTTGGTATAACCTCTCATAGACTACATAACTACACCAGTGGCGCACTATAATCAGGTGACTTGTGACATATGTGGTCCCATCTTGTGCAAAAACGTGTCTTCAGATTGAGCATAGCCTGATATTTGTTTCGTGTCCTTTGTGATCCCTGTTTGGATATCTGAATAGTTCAACAAACTGTGGAAACACAGCATCCAAGGATGGAAGGTGAGTGCACAAGTTTTTAAGTATTATTTCAAGACCAAAGACGCTCGTAGAGATCAGCAAAGTCCCCACCAACAAACATCATAGGACAAATTAATGGAATTATTTTAAGTGCCTTGTAAGAACTAGTCTTTTTGACTATCTCACACCTGAAAAACAAGATTAAATGTCCCCAATCCATTTTTTTACTTACTGATTTTCAAATATAAATTTTTGTGTTAAAGTGTCAAGATCTGAATTAACATAAATTTTTATTTTATGAATCTTATCTATTTTCATTTACTCAAATTTATTTGCTATGGTAGAACCCAATTTTAAAAGTGATGTAATTTTATATCCATATAAAGTAAAACAGCAACAGCTTAGTGGAATGCAAAAGTGATAGCTCTCAGAAAGATAAAAAGAAAAGGATTGTGTGACTCCCTAAAGACAGTTCCAAATTTAACTTTCTTTTTAAAATGTTATGAATCAGAAGGGACTTCTTCCACTGAACACTCAAGTTTAATGGGTGCAAATCATTGTATTAGTACTGCTAATCCTGAAATTATCCTCTTTCATTGCCGTCGAGTCAATTTTGACTCACAGTGACCCTATAGACAGAGTAGAACTGCCCCCTAGAGTTTCCAGGGAGTGCCCGGTGGATTCAAACTGCCAGCCTTTTAGTTAGCAGACACGGCACTTAACCAGTATAACAGAATTTATTCTAAATTCTGTGTCCATTCCTTGTTTCTTGCAGTGAAAAAATGCATGATGGCATTAAAAAATGAAACTGCTTCAGAATTTGAAATTGGCACATCTGCAGACTCTATAACAGAAATACAGATCCTGCTTTGTGGAATAACTTTTCTTCTAATAATGTAAACTGTTGGATCGAAAGAGGGTTAAGTGATAGTCAACACCACGGTGGGCCATTCGAGAACTCATGCTAAAAAGTTCTGGATGGTAAACAAACAAGGTTTTGAAACAGAATATGTCCAAGGCACAAAGCAAATGGTGAAAATTATGCGAGGACTGTCACGTAGGTTCACAAAGTCATCCTGGAAAAGGTGCCACATACCTAACTGCTAAGTATCACTACGGTCACCTTCAAAGTACTCCCCTTGGCAAGCTATGCACTGAAGCGGGAGCCTAGTCTACCTTTCAAAGCAATTTTGGAACACTTTTTTTGCAATGGCCGTTACAGCTGTAATCATATTGTCCTTGACGTCCTGAATGTCATCAAAATGTCTTCCTTTCAATATTTCTTTTATCTTTGGGGAAAGAAAAAAATTCATTGGGGGCGAGATTGGGTGAGTAGGGAGGGTATTTCAATATGGTTGTTTACTGGCTAAAAACTCCCTCACAGACAACTATACAACTAAGTTTGTGAACTTGCCATCTTGCCACTGTGCACAGTGGTCAGTCCAGAAAAAGAATTCCAAAATTGCTTTGAAGGGTGCTCTAGGCGCTGGCCTCAGTGCACAGCATCTGAAGGCGAGTACTTAGAAGGTGACATAGTGATATTGATCAATGAAGTGTGTAGCACTTAGAACAATTAAGTTCGCAGACTCAATTGTTGGACCTTGTAAGAGGGAGTGGCTACTGTATTTATTCTCCGTCAGTCAGCTCTGTATATTGTTTTGTTAGCAAAACTATTCAGTCCTACATCAATTGATTTTGATTTGCTATGGATGCATTGGGAACCCCGGTGCACAGTGGTTAAGCACTACATCTGCTCACCAAAAGGTCGGCAGTTCAAATCCTCCAGGCATTCCTTGGAAACCCTATGGGGCAGTTCTACTCTGTCCTGTAGGGTTGCTATGAGTTGGAATGGCAATGGGTTTGGTTTTGGTATGGATGCATTTACTCTTCGGCTCAACTCAAATATGACTGATAAACATGAAAACAGTTCAATTCAGAGATTGTATATTGTCACATTTAAACCAAAGATATAGTTTTGGCTTAACTCATGAACTGAAAACAGAAATCAATGGAGAACTTCAGAACTGGAAAGCTGTCTTGCAACCCACTGTTGCTATCTTTATAACAATCACTGAACATGGAGTATCTTTTCAAAGAAGAAACTAAGTGTTTAAGTCACCACAAATGGAACATTCGGGGTTTAAGTTAGCTTTTTGCTTACTTCAATCCATTTTTAGCAGCTCACATCTCAAAATGTGCTAACACAGCAAAGAACAATCCAAAAAAAAAGTCTAAAACATGTGTAAGGAAATAATAAATACTGATAAAGTTTGATACACTACTTTCAGTGATATGAGTGTAGACTGATGCAATGTTTCTTTTACAGATCAGCTAAGTATTGCTTTAAGATACACATCTCCAAAAATGGAAAGACTGTTAAACGATTTTCACAGTTACTACCTGTCTTAGTCGCGTAGTGTTTCTAGAACAGAAATACCACAGGTGGATGGTTTTCACAAAGAGAAATTTATTTTTTTATAGTGTACCCACTGCCGTGGAGGCGATTCTGACTCATAATGACTCCATAGGACAGAGTAGAACTGCTCCATAGTGTTCTCAAGGAGCACTTAGTGGATTTGAACTGCTGACATGGTTAGCAGCTGTAGCACTTAACCACTATATCACAAGGGTCCCACAGTATAGTAGGCTAAAAGTCCAAGTTCAGGGCATCAGCTCCAGGGGAAGTCTTTCTCTGTTAGCTCTGCAGGAAGGTCTTTGTCATCAATCTTCCCCTGGACTGGGAGCTTCTGAGGTGCAGAGACCCTGGGTCCAAAGGACATGCTCTGCTCCCAGCATTGCTTCTTTCTGCACGATATGACATCCCCAACTCTCTGCTTGCTTCCCATTCTTTTACATCTCAAGAGATCACCTCAAGGCACAGTGGCTTTCTGTAGATTGAGTCCTGCCTCACTAACACAATCACCACCCAGTCTCTCTCAGTAACATCATAGAGGTGGGATTTACAACATTTAGGAACATCCCCCAAATACCAGAAATTATGGCCTAGCCAAACTGCTATACACATTTCTTGGAGGGACACAATTCATTCCCTAACACTAACTTAACAAGTCATACCTACGAAGACACTGTCAATCAAACACTTCACTATTTGTATGAAGTTTGCAAAATTGATTTTTCTAAATGCAGAGGTCAGTCCTATGAGAGTGCTGCCAATATGTCATGGCATTATAAAGGCATGCAACAGAAATTTTAAGAACATAATGAATATGCCATCTTTATATCACACACTGCACATTCACTTTAATTCTGTAGGATGTAGCACACAGTAGACTGCTGTCTGGAAGATCCTGATTTTTTTTCTACTGTTCAGTTACTCTACACATTTTTTTTGCCACCTCTACTCACTGGTGGGCACTTCTTAAGACGTATTTCAGCAATGAGTGAGTATTAAAATGTTTCCCAAATACATGTTGGGAAGTGCATGTTGTAACACCGAGTGCCATCCTGGAATCACACACTCAGATTCTAGACGCCCTAGGAAATATTGCTGAAGGCTAGACGCCAAAAGGAGATACCAAAAGAGAAGCTGAAAACATCATTGACAAAATGTAAACACTAGATGGGAACTGAAGTTCAGAAAGGGGGAGTGTTGACATGTCAGAGGGGTGACAACCAGTGTCACAAAACAATATGTGTATTAATTATTTAATGAGAAATTACTTTGCTCTGTAAATACTTATCTAAAATACATTTGTAAAAAAAGGTGCAGACTGGAGGGAGCTTCCTATTTTTAGAATTCATCAGAATGATGGATTCTAATTTCCTTGGACCATTAACTCCAAGATGCTACAGTAAAACAAATAGCAATTTGTCCAGATTTCTGTTTGCTTTTGGAGACACACATGCATTCTCTCGCAGCACTGGCATATCCACAGAGAGCTCAAATGCCAGCCTCGACAGATGTGGGGAACCTGTGCAAATGGAAAGGGGTTTCTTTCCAGGAGTTTAACCAGGTGGGGATGTTTAGCTGAAGAAGACACCGTTAAGTGGTGATTTAGGTGTAAAACATTAGGTTAAAAAGATACTATACAGAAGAATTGGATCTTTGAAAAACAAAATGCTAATTTTTAAGGGTACTTCTGATTTGGGGTGCTCTAATTGTTATATTGTCACCAAAAGTAATAATAGGCCATTTAGCATATTCAATCAATTCTAAAAAAGAAAACATGAGCCCCGGAATACGTATTTCTGTCCATTATGTGGAATAAAATATTAGACTCAGAAGTAAATTTAAAGACATGTACAGATCCCGACCAGTCATTAAAAAGGTATTTACACACTTTAAGAGAATGTTTTGAAAACACAAGATGAATACTGTGAAATACTTGTTATTAAGCAATTTACCACTGCAGAAGCAGTAGAAAGAAACAAATAAATGAAGGAGGTGTCCCAGAAATACAGGATCTGAAAATTAAGTTCATGAACTCATCCTAGAAAAAGTGCTATATACCTCATTGCTGAATATTGCCACGGTCACCTGTGAAGTCCTCCCCTTGGGGAGCTCTGCACCAACGTCAGCGCCTAGTCCACCCTTCAAAGCAATGTTGGAACTCTTTCTGAAATGGCCATCAGCGCTGTAGTCATATTACCCTTGATGTCCTGAATGTCATCCAAATGTCCTCGTTTCAGTATTTCCTTTATCTTTGAGTAAAGAAAAATTTCATTGGGGGCCAGATTAGGTAAGTAGAGAGGATGTTCCAATACAGCTATTTGCTTACTGACTAAAAACTCCCTCACAGACAACTAGACAACTGAGCGTGCAAACTTGCCACCTTGCGACTATGTGCAATGGCCATTCCAAAAAGAGTTCTAAAATTGCTCTGAAGAGGGGACTCAGTGCTCGTGTTAGTGCATAGCTTCCCAAGAGAAGTACTTCGAAGGTGACTGTAGTGATATATAGCAACGAGGTACACAGCACCCAAGACAGTTAAGTCTGCAGACTTAACTGCTGGACCTCGTATTGTGCACCAGAGATCAATTTGAGTAAGCACGCACTGCACCATTATCGACACAATTGAATTTCGTATCATTTTGCATGAATTTTGCAGTGCATGTTCCCTGATGTTGAAATTGCTTTACTCCTGTTTCTAACTTTACTAATTACAAAACAGAACACTCATTTTCATCCCTTAAAGAGACTAAAAATAAAAAACAAAAACCCAGCATACAGCAATGATTTGAGAAAGACTTAAATTCGTTATCCTTGTCATGTATGGAAAGAGATATTGCTTGGTAGCTTAATTTTGACAAAATCATTGAAGAATTGTAAAAGCAAAGAAGAGAAAGGAATGTGTTTAATTAAAGCATGTTAGAGATGATCTAAAAAATAAGATACAGTAATTTGTTGTAATATTTGTTTCTGATCACTATATTTTTCTTTTATGACATCTTTTCGTTTGTTCATTACACTATTTATTACAAAACAAGCCTCAAAATGGAAGTATGAGCTATTTCAAGTAAAAATGGTGAAAGTCCATTTTTCGTTGTGGAAGATCAACAGAGTTTTACATTGATTGCTGAAACAACTAAGTTTCCAGACTCATCTTCTTTATTGCAGAAGACGTGGAATACTCTTTTTGTAGAAAATGTGGTGTGTAGTAAAAATCTCAGTACCCTGCACCCACTAAAATAGCATATGCCACTTTTGCATTCAATTGCTAATATCACAGTCACATTTAAAAGTTACATCATGGATAGCTAAGATACACACACGCATATGTATACATGTGTATATATGACTCACATATCCCACTCTTAAGGCATGAGCAAGCAGAGGAGGGAGCATCACAGATTATCAGTGTTTAGGACCCTCATGTGCCTTCGTCTAGCCCTGATTGTCACACGTTAATTTACTCTTTGCTGTTTTCTACCCATTACTCTGAAAGAGGCCTGGTGCCTCAACAGTTAAGCACTTGGCTGCTAACGGAAAGCTCAGCAGTTCAAACTCACTGGCAGCTCCACGAGAGAAAGACCTGGAGATCTGCTCCTATAAAGATTTCCCAGACTGGGAAACCCTATGGGGCAGTTCTACTCTGCCATATAGGGTTGCCATGAGTCAGAATCTACTCAACAGCACATAACAGCAACAACAACACGCACTGTGAGCGAAAATTATGGGGAAACAAAGCCTTGGATTTAGAATGAGAAATCATGGATTTGGGTCTAGCTTTGGGACCTTGGGAAAATTTTTTCACTTCTCTGGGATTCCCTTGGGAAACAGATATAATGGTGCCTTCTCTGCTATCGTACAGAGATTCAGTGAGTAAACCAGTACACACATTCACATCAAGATAGTACAAGAGTTCATCTGTGATTACTACGATCACCAGGACCTGTTGATGGGCACAGTTTGGCCCTAAACCCAATTCTAACAAGGTGGAACAAAACGGTGCAACCAAAGCATGCGGAGAGAGTTTCGATGATGGTGGGGTTTTGCTCTGTTCCTCCACTTGACTCCTCAGAGTGTCATGGCACATCTCACCTTGGAGTCCTCACTCGAGGCTCCTCGTTTTTCCTATGGACCAGTCTTTCAGAGTTTTGGGGGCCACACAGCTTCACAGTTTTGAGAGTATTGTGGCCACAGGGTCAGAGCCACCAGATTCCCTCAGCTGTTTCCAGCCTTGACCCTTATCCTCAGAGCCCTTCTAGAAGGTGAGTCAACTTGACTTCACAGAGATCTGCTTGTTTTCAGTTCTGCAAAACAAGAGCAGCTGTGGGGGGACTGGTTTGCTGATCACTCAATTATTTGGTTCAACGGGGTTGAGTTTCCACATATGTGTTTTCTATGTTTTGCTTACGGTTCTCACTGTGGATGACTATGACCCACTGAATCTGCACAGTCCGCTCTGGGCTAGACAAGGAAGACACGAAAAGTTATTTACTTCAACAGATACTTATTCAGTGCCTCCTCTAGACTTCTTCCTCCACTGACTGAATTTCTTGTCCTTTTGTCCTTCCTTCTGCTGAGTCTAGTGGCCCCCATCAGATTGTCTCAGTCCAGCCTGCTCCACAGGAAAGTGACTTGACAAACTCAAAGGTACTCAGTGGCTTGTGGATGGATGTTCTATGTTTATCATTTCAAGGAATACTTCAAAAATGCAACGCTTACTCTAAAGAAGTGTATCCCTAGGGTGGAATTTCATGAATGGATGGCACGTGGTGGGGGAGATATTTCAGGACAAGATCTCAATGCCTCAAATTTCCCCTTATTGAAAATCATCATCATCTTGCTTAGACTGTTTTCTTAGTCTGTCTGCTTTGATTTCTGTCCACATCATCTGTTCTCAACACAGTAGCCAGAATGATCTGTTTCCAGTTAGATCTTGTCATTCTCTGCTTAAAACCCTCTAATAGCTACCCATCCCACTTAGAACAAAACCCTAGTACCTTCCCATGTCTACGTACTTCTACATGATCTAAACCCTCCCTGTGATCCCATGCTTTGTTTACTCTAAACCAGCCACACTGGCCATCTTATTTTTCTTAACACACAAAGCTTATTCTCACCTCAGAGCCTTTGCACTTGCCATTCTATCTGCCGGGAACATTCTCCAGATACTCTTGCTTTTTCCCTCACTTGATTACCATGTTTTCTCACCTCCTTAGAGAGGCCATCTACCCGGTATCTTAGGCTTCTCTAGAAAACCAGAACCAATAAGAGATACAGACATAGCTATGGATATTACCTGTTTGCTGCTCTCAAATTAATTCTGATTCACAGCAACTTTACAGGACAGAGTAGAACTGTTCCAAGGAGCACCTGGCAGTGTAAGGACAGATATAAACTGAAAATAAGGTTTTCATTCTCCTTTTGAAAGTAAGGTGTTTTAGTTGGCTAGGGCTGCTCTAACAGAAATACCACAGAGTGGATGGCTTTAACAAAGGAAAGTTTATTCTTACACTGTCCAGTAGGTTACAAGTCCAATTCAGGATGTTTGCTCCAGGGGAAGGCTTTCCCCCTTGTCAGCTCTGGAGGAAAGTCTGGTACTGTATCAGTCTTTGTCCAGGGAGCATCTTGGTGCAGGAACCTCAGGTCTGAGGGATGTGCTCTTCTCTTGGTGCTGCTTTCTTGATGGTGTGAGGTTCCGAACTCTCTCCTTGCTTCCCTTTCCTTTTAACTCTTGTAGGATGAAAGGATTAAGGGTGGGGCAAGCCACACTCCAGGGAAACTCCCTTTTTGGTAGAGCAGGGAGGTGATCTTCTAAAGAGATTTACAGTCCCACACTAATCCTTTAACAGACAGCACAGGAAAATCACAAAATATTGGGAATTATGGTCCAGCCACAGGGCTACACATATTTGGGGGGGACACAATTTGATCCATGACATAAGGGAAGGGGCTCTCCTCCTCATCGTTCTTTCAGAATTTACTTTAGACAATCTGTCATTGTAAGCTATTTCTCTGCCAGGTGCTCCTTGGGAACTCTGTGGGGCAGTTCTACTCTGACCTATAGGGTCGGTATAAGTTGGACCTACTCCACGGCGGTGGGTTCGGTTTGGGGTTTGGTCTCTTTAAAATGTGTGTAAATCAAGGATATTTCCTCGAGGACTCGGGAGCCGCCTCTTTTGAGATGTGATCATCAAGGGAGATCACACCCCTACCTCTCAGTTTCCTGCAAAGAGATTAGCACAACTTCAGGTATCCTCCCATGAACCCACTGTCATCAATTGGTCTCTGACTCATAGCAATCCTATAGGTCAGAGTAGAATTGCTCCATAGAGTTTCCAAGGAGCACCTGGTGGATTTGAATTGCTGACTTTTTGGTTAACAGTCATAGCACTTAACCACTATGCCACCTCCTCCCATGAAGACACTAGAAAATTAACAATTTTATCTTGAACACTGGAAGCTAAGGGGCGGTATCCACTCGGCTTTATGAAGGGTCAGTCCTTGTCTTTGCAACCTCTTTAAGGGATGGCCTATGATGCAACCCATCCTGGTTTGATGCTTATTCAATAAGACTTTTCTTTCTCTTCTCTTCTTGTAGGAGATTTTCTGGGTTGGGAGTAGATTTTGTTTTTAACTATAAATTCCCCACCACCAGTTTCCTGCTGTGGCTAGCCCTGAGGTACTGCACTCTCCTTTGAGATTTCCCTACCCACTACTGCTGAGTTGATTCTGACCCGCAGCGACCCTGTAGGACAGAGTAGAACTTCTCCATAGGGTTTCCAAGGTTGCAATCCTTACAAGAGCAGACTACCACATTTTTCTCCCCCAGAGCAGTGGGTGGGTTTGAACTGCTAACCTTTTGGTTAACTTCCAAGCGCTTTAACCACTGTACCACCAGGGCTCCTTAAGATTGCCCTAAATCCAGTAGCCTTCCACTCAGCTCCAACTCATGGCACCCTCATGTGTATCAGAGTAAAACTGTGCTCCATACAGTTTCAATGGCTCACTTTTCAGAAGTCGATCCCCAGGCCTTTCTTCCAAGGTCCCCTGGGTGGACTTGAACCACAAATCTTTTGGTCAGCAGCAGCTGAAACCTCTGCAAATTGCCCCACCTTGGTTGTGAGTGTTAGGTGGGATAACTAACACCAAGCAAAAGCCAAGTCAAAAACCCCAAACCCATTGCTGTCAAATTGATTCTGACAGATAGTGACCCTATAGGGGTTTTATAATAATAACACCAAAATAGTACATTCTGGAACCTAATGTGTTACTATTTTTCACTGGTCACTAAGAGTAGAACTGCCCCACAGGGTTTTCAAGGAGCGGGTGGTGGATTGGAACTACTGACCTGTTTGGCAACAGGGTTTCCAAAAACAGCTCTCCAAGTGGTTCTAATTCTCATTGCCTACCTGCCTTCAGGGTCTTTCTTCCCCACACCCCTTCAGAAGTTCAATAAAGCCTGAACAAGGAGGGGAGAAGGAAAGAAGGAAACTGGGGTAGAGGAGCAGGTAGTGGAGCCAAGAGTGCCGCGGTGTCGCCATTTGCCTTCTACTTAAGGATCTGTGGAAATCCTGATTAGTCTGGAAGCAAATACTGGACAGCAAAAACAAAACTTGCCAATTTGTTAAACTAACTTGACTATGGCCACTCATTAGATTACTGCATATTCTGCTTTGAAGACAAAACAGTACACAGGAAGCATGACACTGCTTTTCCCCTTGCTATTTCAACTAATAGAGCCGTAGATTAGTCACTTAGCTAATGAGTACTTCTAGCTCGGACCTCAGTGAACTAGGCCAGAGAGAGGCCCTGCAAACTCTTGGAAAACCTCACGAAAAGTCCTGTTTCTGTGGACCCATTAGTAGAGAGGTGAGACATGTCAGGGACCAATGTTTACATAGTGTAGCTATATTTGGAAATTTAACTCTTTTTGCAAAAAAAAAAAAAAAAACCCAAGTGAGAAAAGTTAAGGTTTTTATAATAATAGCACCAAATTAGTACACTCTGGAACCTAATGTGCTACTATTTTCACTGGTCACTAAGATTTCCACATCCAGAAAGGAAAGCAAAGACTGTTTTACCACATCTTCTGTATCAGTGGATCTCAATGGGGCAATTTTGTCCTCCAGGGGACAACTGGTAATGTCTGGAGGCATTTTTGGTTGTCACGACTGGGGGATGCTGGCTACTGGCATCTACTGGATAGAAGCCAGGGATGCTGCTCAACATGCCACAATGCATAGAAGAGCTCTCACCACAAAGAAGGAGCCAGTCCCAATGTCAACACTGCCAGAGCTGAGACACCTGCTCTATGAGAAGCTTCAACTCGATTAGTGAGGAAATTGGTATTAAGTAATGTTCATAACTGCACTTTAAAAACTACATCCTAATTAAGTTAAGTCTCCCTAGTTTATGATATCACAGTAAACAGTATTGCTTTAGAGTTTGTGGTGTTTTGAAAATGGCAAGTTTATTTTAGTACAATGTCTTTCAACATAGAAACCAGGCTAGTTGGTCGGAGCAGAGAGGTGGAACACGTCAGGGAGGTGGAGCACACAGAGTCTTTCCTTCTTTTTTTTTTTGAGTCAGATCCGACTCAACAGTACTTGACTTGGCTCTAATCAAAAGCATTCTCCCTTAACACTTTAGTTCAAATGAAGGAGATGCCCAGCCAGAAAGAACGTGGTCTGAGGTTCAGTGTGCACATGAAGGCACCTATAGAGAGCGTGATGAGCATCTTAACCACTAGCTAGTGCTATCTGAGAAGGACTTTACCAGACACAAAGGTATCAAATGTCCTGTCTCCTTTCTGCCTAAAATAGTTCTGGCTTGAACATGAGGTCCTCAAGGTGTCTTTGAGTAAGGAGGAAAAAATCTGTTCTGGGAATTGACTACTGTAAACCTACCCCCTGCCAAAGAATTAGGGTTTGCTAGTGGAAGAAGAGGCCAAGAGTTTGTCACTAAAGGACACAGAGAACCTGTAAAAATTTCTTTTGTTAAACTTGACTCTGTGCTGGAGAAGCAAGTTCAAGGGGGAATTGAAGAGCTATTAAAGAACCCAAAAGCCTTTTAAGGCAAAGAAAAATCAGCCTGGTATTAAAATTAATAAAGATGCTGGAAAAGAATTGATGAAAATGCTGGAAAGATGGAGATAGAGAAACTATTTTAAGATCAGTCTCCAAAGAGATGGAGAAAACAAATGTGGCCAGGTAGAAGGTCATGCCAGACTTTCCAAATTAATTATCCAAATAAAGGACTACATTTCTTGGAAAAACTGACCCCATGCAAATTTGCAGCAACAAATACCATTCTTCTGAGTCTATTAGAAGAATCGGCTCAAGACCTGACAATTCAGGAGTCGGAAGAGTGCTTGAGAGTCTGATGAATGTTCTGCCCTTCTCCAAAGACACATTCCTAGAAGCAGAAAGTGGTCTGCTCAGGCTGACGACATGTAAGCCATGAAGGACTCAGACGGGCTCAAGCTGCAGGGATTTCACTAGGTTGTCCCAGTAACGGATAACTGGATGAAACTTGCTGCCAAAGTTGTGCAACCTAGCTTCTGTGAAACATCCAAACCCAGCTCCCTGCCTGGTGAGGGGGGTAGGGGGTGGGTAAGGGTCGGCAGTGTGTTACTCCCACATTGATTTCCCCAGTATGCGGCCCACCGGAAGTGAGTACTCCCACGAATAGTTTAAGAACTTGTTCACTTCTGAGCCACAGAAGTCCCATGAGAATATGACAGTGGGCTGAAGTCAGCAAAACCAATAATAACATTGGATAATGAATAACTAAAAACGTTAACAATCTCTAGTGAGAAGTCTACTTTTTGAGGGTAAGCTAAGCCTAATCAATAAGATAATAACAAAGGTGGGGATGAAAATGGCAGAAAGTATTACAGTAGTATTTAAAAGCTAAGGAGTAAATTAAGAAGAAAAAAAGAACTCATGTGGTAGAAACAATCCAGCAAAGATCAGCAAGAAAGCTAAGATGGCCATGCCCCAAAGTGAATGAATCTAATGACAATAATACTTTACATTTATTTGCCCCTCACTATGTGCGAGAGATTGCTAGGTGCTCATATTAATATCATATTTAATCTTTTCTACATCTCTATGAAGCAGATACCATTCTTCCATTTTGTAGTTGAGGACTGGAGATGCAAAGACTATAATCAACATGCCCAAGTTCCTCTCACTATAAAGCAGTAGAGCTGGGATTTGAACTCTTGTCCCTCTGACTCCAAAGTTCAAGCTATTAAACACTGTATTTTACTGTCATAAACTTTCTGTCTCTGTAGTAGACTAGCAGGTTGCCTCAAGGGGACAGCAGAGGTTTCATCATTTGGGTTTTTAGACTGAACAAAATATTAGTATGCATGTCATAGGAAGTAATCTCTAATGGCTCAAGGGTGGGTTAAAATAATATCTGGAACTTCTATTTCTGAATGTTAAGGACTCATAATCAACAACATTAGCCCACATTAGTGCAGCCCGTTGCGGTTTGCTCAGGACTCATACCACCCTTTCTCTCAAGCTTCGTGAGGTAGACAAGCCACATGTTATCATCCCTCTTCTTAAAGAACCCAGTGGGCAGTCCCATCAGAAATGAAGCATTGCCAAATTACTTATTATCAAAAAAATGTGCTTCCAAAAATATTGCTTATTTCTTCCCTGAACAGTTCATAGGAGTTTATAATTTATTTCCATAACAGCGTGATTGCTTCCTTTTCAACAAGACTTTGAGTCACTCTGAGGAATGTATTCCATTACAAGGCTGCTGGCTTCGGGCTTTATGCAGAACCAGTTGGTTGCCATGACAACCAGGAGTAACAAAATACAAACCATGAACTCTTTCAACACTGGTCACTAACTTGCTTCCAACACTTCACCTCAGAACTGTGGGAGCTGATGGTGGTTCTGCGGTAGAATCCATTCATGTTCCCATTCATCCTAGGTGCTTTGTCTTTCTAGTTTGAAAATTATCTCAAGGCATATGCTTTGGGGTCAAGGGAAACTTGGACATAAGGCCTTTTGTCTCTGTGGCTAAGAAGTATTTGAGACCAATGTCTTCAGTCATGCTATTAGAATCTTTAAAAACTTGCATTTCTCATGCCAAATACATTTTAGCTCTGGTTGAGGGAAACAAAAAGGTGATACACTGAATTTTAGTAATGGCATGACATACCACAACCTCTATCCAAACCCCACTGCCATCAACTCTATTCTGACTCACAGTAACCCTGTAGACAGAGTGGAACTGCCCCATAGAGTTTCTGAGGAACGCCTGGCAGATTTGAACTGCTGACCTTTTAGTTGGCAGACATAGCCCTTAACCACTATATCACCAGGGGTTCTACAACCTCTATAGCATCTATTACTGAAGCATTTAACTTTTATCAGAATATGCTAATTCACAATACCAAACTGTTAGAGAATCATACATTTGAATTTTGAAAGATAAAATTATTTTTAAGATACCATGAAGCCTCACCATGGCTAGATGCGAAGTTAGAGGGAAGAAGAATGGTGAACTTTTATTTGAAATGGCTTTTCTAAATTGTAGTGAGCACCTAGTTTTCTTTGCTCAGCATCCACCCCTGAATCTCCTGATGTGCTCTTATTTTCCTTGGGTAACCACCCTCTGCTGCACCTTCACTGATGTAATTCAGAAGCAGCTGAACTCCAGTTCTAGGGATGGGCATGTGACACAAGCCTGGCCAATCAGATTACCGCACCCTGTCTAAATACAGCAATTGGTTCAAAAAAGGGCACATGATCAAAGCCAGGCCAACTGAGCCAATAATTCTCAATTGCATGATTTTTGTTGGGGTTCTTGACACGGAGGATGTTCTTCTACTGAGGTCACTGAAGAGTTACATGAAAGCCTACACCTACCTGCTACCAGGAAAAGACAGCTTGCCCTAGAGCCTACTTAGAGTGAAAACAGAGAAGAAATATGGAAAGAAAGTACAAGACCAAGTTCTGGTGACATTGCTTAAGCCTTTAGATCCAACCACGCCTCTGAAGTCGGCTTCTGGGTTTTTCAGCTGCTTGACCTAGTATGTTACTTTTCTCCTTAACCTTAGTTTGAATTGTATTTATTACTTACAACCATAAAAGCCCTGATATGTGTGTGTGTGTGTGTATACTATATATGTGCATATATAATTTTTTAAATGCATACAATAATTAAGTCTAAGCTAAAAAGTAGAAGAGATCTTCAGAGACCCTGTTTCAGTGAAAGGATAATTATAGCTTCTGATCAAACTATTAATTTGCTTGTAATCAGTTCCTAGGAAATGTTTATTTGCTTCAGTATTTTAGAGGTCCCCCTGACAATCTTATTTATAATTTCACTGTGTATTCCTGAGAAATAGTTTGCCCAGAAAGGATAAATTTGGGCTCCCGTCTTAACAAGACACACCAATAGGATTCCATTGTCAAAGGCTCATGGGGTCTTTCCCAGCCTAGTGACTAACTGGACGTGCTGATATCCCGAATGTGGACAATTCTGAACTTCCAGAAGCAAAGCTGAAAACAAGTTATATTTTATCCTTCAGCTTTAGGCTATTATTACAGTTAATAACTGCGGTTCTGTAAGTCATTGCATAACTTTTTAAAAATTATAAAACATCTGCAAACTCAGTCAATAAAAAAATCTTAGCAACATTATGATTATTATCTTGTCTTTCTTTGAACATCTCCAGGAGCTTTATCAATTTTCCTATTCATTTCCATCCATCTTAAGGGGTTAACATACTGACTTTATTAGATTCACTGGAGTGTTGGTAAGATGCTATGTGTTACATTCTTACAGGGGTTCTCAATCCTAGCTGCCCATTAGAATCACCTGGGGAGCTTTTTCAAAAACACTAATGTCATGGCCCCACCTTAGAGCAACTGAATCGGAATTTTTTGGAGTAGGTTCCTGGGAGTGGTGTTTTTCTTTCTTTCTTTTTTTTTTTTTAACAAATTCTCCAGGTGATGTTAATGTCTGACCAGGGCTGAGAACAACTGCTTTATTGGAAATATGAACTAGAATCTATGATTTGGTTCAGTAGGGAATTCTTTAATCCTTTAAAAACATCCTGAATTTCTCAAAATAGAATTTCTCCAAATTATGTCTGTGTATCTGTGTATAATTGAATAAATCAACCATGGTCTTGGGTATATGGAAGTATCTCTTACCAATCCTGAACCCTCAACAATTTCTTTAGAAGGAATGTACAAAAGGCTGGCCATTCTCGTAATTAGAACACTATTCTTTCTTTCTCCAAGGTGAATTATCTCCATTTAACTTTGAATTTTACCTATTTGAAATCTTTCACATACTTCTCTACAATTATTTCTTCACTAACTTTCCTCAACTAGCATGTTTAATGACTAGTTTTCTAACTCTTGGGTTTGTATTTAGAGGAAAACTTCTGATTCCTCTTCTTTGATGATACTACCTTCTTCTCAGTCATAAATAACACCACAAAACCTAGTAAGACCCAAAGAAATGTCCAGGAAGGAACAGAAAGAGTAAGATCTTGAGGTAAGGACGGCAGGATAAAGCCAAATCACGGGATCCTTTTCCCTCAGAACAAACAAAAAAAGAATTAAAAAAGAAGAAAAGCCAACACTGACTGATACTATAGCAGAAAAGAGGCAAGAATTCACACTAAAAATAAAAATAAAAAATAAAAAAAAATCAAGAAATGGTGGCCAGAGGGTACAGTGGATGCTTCAGGCTTTTATTCTGGCTCAGGTGTGCTGAGGCAGATTCATGCTGGCTTGTGAAGTCAGTCATCAAAATTTCAGGGAATTTGCCAGCCAGTTACCAGACACCACCACCACCACCCACTGCTGTTGAGTCAGTTTCGACTCATAGCAACCCTACTGAACAGAGTAGAACTGCTCCATGGAGTTTCTGAGGAGCACCTGGAAGACTTGAATTGTTGACCTTTTGGTTAGCAGCCACAGCGCTTACCCACTATGCCATCAGGGTTTCCAGTTACTAGACACAGAGATTATTAAAAATTATACTATATAAACTTAAAATTAATTGTATTAAAAGCAAAGCTTTAATATACTTTTAAAATACAACTCATCACTTCCTAATTATTTTACTGCATTTTACTATTACCTATGCTCTTGAGGTTGCTCATATTTATTGTATCCTTGTGGTAGAAAAAGAAAGGAAACCCTAGTGCACAGTGGTTAAGTGCTGCATCTGCTAACCAAAAGATCGGCAGTTCACATCCACCAGAGACTCCTTGGAAACCCTAAGGGGCACTTCTACTCTGTCCTGTAGGGTTGCTATGGTTGCTATGAGCAGGACCTGTCCTGTAGGGTTGCTATGAATAGAAATTGACTCAGTGGCAGTGGATTTGGTTTGGGTGTGGTAGAAATACTATATAATGATGTGCTAATAAACGTCTCTTCCCAACTTCATGTTTAGCAATGTTATATTGGCAGCTTGAAATTGGTTGTGGTGGAAGTAGTTATGCTATGGAAATTGGCATATACTATAAATTAGAACTGGTGGCACTGTGATGAAGAGGTTGGCTGCTAACCAAGAGGTCAGTAGTTCAAATCCATCAGCTCCTCTTTGAAAACCTTATGAGGTAGTTCTACTCTGTCCCGTGGGGTCACTAATCAGAATAGACAGCAGCAGGTTTTATAAATGTGAGTTTTTTACTTTTGAGAGCCAGTTGTTAAACATATGCCACCCCTTGAAAGATTAGATAGGAATCTTAAGGGGCAGTGAATTTATGTCAATGGGAGAGGAAGAACAACTCAGAAAGGATGATGAGAACAGTTGCTCAACTCAAAGAATGTAATCAATGTCACTGAACTGCACATGTAGAAATGGCTGAACTGGTTTATGTTTTGCTGTGTATGTTCTCAACAAGGAGCCCTGGTGGCACACTGGCTGATAACCAAAAACTCAGCAGTTCAAATCCACTAGCTACTCCTTGGAAACACTGTAGGGCAGTTCTACTCTATCCTATGAGTCAGAATCAACTCAAAGGCAATGAGTTTTATGTTTTACAACAACAAAAGTAAAATAAATTATTTAAAATATACTAAAAAACATGTACCACCTCACTACCCTCTCATGGTCACCTGAAGTGGTAATGGGGGAGGAGAAAAGTGAGTAAATTAAGCCCCAAATTCTCACCAATACTTCTCAGTCTCAACCTAGATGTGATTAATTGGATGGAATAGAACTAATATTTAAGGGTTCAGGTCATGATAACTTAAACATGTTTAAAAAGTAGGGTTGCAGGAGACAAGATCAATATACAAAAATCATTTTATTTCTACGTACTTGCAATGACCAGCCCAAAAATGAAATTAAGGAAACAGTTCCATTTACAATGGCTTCAAAAGTAATAAAATAACTTAAGAATAAGTTTAACAAAAGGAGTACAAAAAATATACTATAGAAACTAGAAAACATTGTTGAAAGAAATTAATGACAGCCTAGATAAATAGAAAGATGTCCATGTTTATGAGTTTGAGGAATTATTATTGTTAAGATGGAATACTTCCCCAAACTTATCTACAAATTCAATATAATTCCTGTCAAAAGCCCAGGTGGCTTTTTTTCAGAAATAGACAAGCTTATTGTAAAGTTCACAGGGAAATTCAAAGAACCTGGAATAATCGAACAATCCTAAAAAAGAAGAGCTAGAAGGCTCATACTTCTGCTTTCAAAACTGATCACAGAGCTACAGTAAAATCAAGATAGTATGATACTGGCAAAAGGATAGACTTGTAGATTGGTGGAATAACTCAGAATCCAGAGATAAACGTTCAAAGTCATGGTCAATTGATTTTCAACAAGGATACCTAGACAATTTGATGGAGCAACAAATAATGTTTTCACCAAATGTTGCCGGGACACTGGATACCCACATGCAAAAGAATGTAAAGCTGAACTTCTTCCTCACATACTATACATAAAAGTTAACTCAGAATGGATCAGAGACCTAAATATAAGAGATATGACTATAAAACTCCTAGGAGAAAGCATACGCTTAAATCATCATGACCTTGGATTGGGCAATGGTTTCATAGATACGACACTAAAAGAACAAGTGCCAAAAGGAAAATAAAATAAATTGGACTCCATCACAATCACAAACATTTGTGCTTCAAAGGACACCATCAAGAAAGTGAAAAGACAACCTATAAAATGAGAGAAAAGCTTTTGCAAGTCATATGTCTGACAGAAGACTTGTATCCAGAATATATAAAGAGACAATCTAATTTTTTTAAATGGGCAAAGAACCTGAACAGACATCACTCCAATGAAAACAGGCAAATGACCAATAAGCACGTGAAAAGATGCTCAACATCATTAGCTATCAAGGAAAGGCAAATCAAAACCATCGTGAGATGCCATTTTATACCCACTATCAGTTGTAACTCATAGAGACCCTATAGGTCAGAGTAGAACTGCCCTGACAAGTTTCCAAGAAGCGCCTGGTAGATTTGAACTGCCGACTTTTGGTTAGCAGACTTAACCCATTACGCCACCAAGTCGGACCCAACTCGATGGCAGTGGGTTTATCAGCTGTAACTGACTCGATGGCAATGGGTTTTTAGCATAGCTATAGGAGCCCCAGAAACCCTGGTAGTGTAGTGATTAAATGTTACAGCTGCTAACCAAAAGGCTGACAGTTCAAATCCACCTGGTGCCCCTAGGAAACTCGATGGGGTAGTTCTACTATGTTCTATAGAGTCACTATGAGTCAGAGATGACTGGAAGGCAACTAGTTTGGTTTTTTGTTTTGATAGGAACCCTAGGGGTGCAGTTCCTAAGAGCTCAGCTGCTAATCAAAAAGGTTGGCAGTTCAAATCTACCAGTCACTCCTTTGAAACCCTATGGAGCAGTACTACTCTGTCCTGTAAGGTTGCTATGAGTCAGAATCAACTCAATAGCAACAGGGTTAGGACAACTATAAGGAGCACTGGTGGGCAACAGTTAAGCACTCAGCTGTTAACCAAAAAGTTGACAGTTTGAATTCATCCAGCAGCTATGAGGGAAAAAGATCTGGTGATCTGCTCCCATAAACATTACAGCCTAGAAAACTGCATGAGACAGTTCTACTCTGTCACATGGTGTTATTATGCTATAATTTAAAGCTAATTAGATGGTACCTAACAACAAGATCACCTATAATTTAAGAACTCAGATTATAACAAGGGTTGGGAAGGATGTGGAGAAACTGTAACTCTCACACATTGCTGGTGGGAATGTAAAATGATACCACCACTTCAGAAAACAGTTGGGCAGTTCCTCAAAATCTTACACATGGAATTATCATTAACCAATTGCCCTTGAGTCAATTCCAACTCATAGTGACCATATAGGAGAGTAGAACCACCCCATAGGCTTTCCCAGGAGCACCTGATGGGTTCAAACTACTGACCTTTTGGTTAGCAGCCAAACTTTTAACCACTGCTCCACCAAGGCCCCGGAGTTACCGTGTTGTTAGGTGCCATAGAGTCAGTTCTGACCCATAGTGACCCTGTGCACAAGAGAACGAAACACTGCCCAGTCTTGCGCCATGTTCACAATCGTTTTTATACTGAAGCCCATCATTGTGGCCACTGTGTCAGTCCATCCCCTTGAGGGTCTTCCTCTTTTTCATTAACCCTCCACTCTACCAAGCATGATGTTCTTCTTCAGGGACTGAGCTCTCCTGACAACATGTCGAAAGTATATAAGATGGAATCTTGCCATCTTTGCTTCCAAGGAGCAAAGATGGTTTTACTTCTTCCAGAACAGACTTGTTTGTTCTTTTGGCAGTCCATGGTACATTAAATATTCTTCTCTAATACCACAAGTCAAAGGCATCAATTTTTCTTCTTTCTTCCTTATTCATTGTCTAGCTTTCACATGCATATGAAAATACCATGGCTTAGGTGAGGCGCACCTTAGTCTTCAAGGTGACATCTTTACTTTCAACACTTTAAAGAGGTCCTTTGTGGCAGATTTTCCCAATACAGTGTGTCTTTTGATTTCTTGACTGCTGCTTTCATGGGCATTGATTGTGGAACCAAGTAAAATGAAATCCTTGACAACCCTCAACCCTCTCCATTTATGGCAATGTTGTTTACTGATCTATTTGTGAGGATTTTTGTTTTCTTGATGTTGAGGTACAATACATACTGAAGGCTGTGGTTTTTGATCTTCATCAGTGTTTCAAATCCTCGTCACTTCCAGCAAGCAGGGTTGCATCATCTGCATAATGCAGGTTGTTAATGATTTATCCTCCAATCTTGATGCCTCATTCTTTTTCATATAATCTTGGATTATTTGCTCAGCATACAGATCAAAAAGTATAGTGAAAGGATACAACCCTGACACACATCTTTCCTGACTTTAAACCACGCAGTGTCCCCTCGTTCTGTCCATACAACTGCCTCTTGATCCATGTACAGACTCCTCATGAGCACAATCGTATAATTAAACCACTTAAAGTATACAATTCAGTGGCTTTTAGTATATTCAGAGTCAGGCAATCAATAACAGTCAATTTTAGCACATTTGCATCACTCTGAAAAGAAACCTCATGACCATTAGCAGTCACTCTCTGTTTTCCTCATCCCTCGACAATAATTAATCCTACTTTGATTAAATCTGTAGAGAAAGTAAAATATTGAATATACTGTGGACTGCCAAAAGAATGAACAAACCTGTCCTGGAAGTACAACCAGAATGTTCCTTAGAAGCAAGGCAAAGTAGAGAGTTAGGGAATCAAAGGAAAGCCCTCTATGAGATGGTCTGACGCAGCAGCTGGAGCAATGGACTCAAGCATAACAACAATTGTGAGGATGGTGCAGAACAAGGCAACGTTTTGTTCTGTTGTACATAGGGTTGCTAAGAGTCCAGACTGACTGGATGGGCACCTAACAACCCAATAACACAACAAGAACAACAATTACACAATTGACTAATTACAATTGGGATAAATGTTCTAGAAGAAAAATCCAGGATAGTAGGCAAAAGTATAATGTAGATTCTTAATCTAATCTGTGAAGCCGAAGAAAGTTTCCTTTCAGAAGTGATGTATGAGTTGAGCTCTTGAGGATTATTAAGTATAAAATAGATGAAGACTGGTCATGAGGTAGAAAGCATTCCAGAAAGAAGGAACTGCCTCTGAGGTAGCGTGCCAAAGAACCAGGGGACAGCAAGAAGTGGGAGGACAACAAGGGATAGGGGCGGGTGGGTGTGGTGGGAGGTGGGGGAGCAGACCTTGCAGGCCTTGTAAGCCATGTTAGAATTTTGATCTTGATCCCAAAGGCCGTGGGAAACTGTTGAAAGAGCTTAAGAGAATTTTCAATTCATATCTCCAGTATGCTTTGCTGTCAAAATTCCTTCTGAGTAACAGAAAAATGAAACTACCAGATGATGTAAGTAGAACCCACAGCTATCGAATCGGGTCTGACTCATAGTGACCCTAGAGATCAGGGTAGAACTGTCCCATAGAGTTTCCAAGGAGCGCCTGATGGGTTTGAACTGCCAGCCTTTTGGTTAGCAGACGTAGCACTTAACCCACTACACCACCAGGGTTTCCATGCCAGTAGAGATGGCATAATTGGGCTCCCCCGATTCTTACCAAATTTCCTAAGCACGTGGTTCTTATATTTTGGTCCTTGGCAAGCTATTATGCAATTCCCAGATGGGGTAGGGAGGGAAGAATGTACAGAGGAGCTCTTAGGAAATTAAGTTGGACCACATGAGCCTTAATGAGCTCAGTGACGTCAGTAACACAGTAATCCATAATGACACACTGGCCTTCTTTAAATTTGGATGTAATGTCTGAGAGTGAGATCACTTCCTGTGACTCTAGGGTCTTGTTATTTATGGCTGCAGTGCTAAAACTGGCATCATGGTTACTTTATAAAATACAGGTGGAGCAGCCACTGGCCTCTGTTATAAATTTATATTGCTTGCCGTTACTAGCTGGTATCCTCAGTTGAATGCAGGTGAAAACAGATGGGGAACAAATTATAATTCTCGTGTGTTTTCATTGACTTAACATCTGTTGGAAAACTTATTCTGAGAATCGCATCAAGGAACTGATGTACAAAGTGGGCAATAGCCAACTGAGGCCTCAGAGAGATTGTTTCTCCATTGGCCAAGGATTGCTTTGCCAAAGTTCTCAAGGCTATGGGGTTGCCTTGACGACATTAAGTCAAGCAAGACACTGAAATTCTTTAAATTTACTGTAAGTCACAAGTTACAATTGCTCTTAAATCTGAATCTTTGGAATATGCGTTCTCTGGTTGATTGAACATTTTTTCCTTGTCTAGGTGTAGTGGCGGGGAGATGTCTTTCTGTGTTGTTAATGGCAGCTGAAGTGTTTTCTCTGTCCTCTTGGCTGTCCCTTCTTTTTCCTCTTCCTCTTTTCCTGAGATCCTCCTTCTCAGTGTCTTTCCTTTGAGTGATGTGCTTGAATTTTGGGCTGTTACATACCATGGTTTCAGCTGGAGAGGTCTAATTCATGATCAACCCCTAAACAATACATTTATTAAAAGTAACTCAATTTTACTGCATGTGAGGTGTACTTCAATGCAACAATTGACTCTGCTAGTCATTCTACTTCTTTACTTAGCTTCTCTCATAGCTGTATCTGCTGCTTCCCTTCTGTCATGGCTTTGTGATGGACACCCCACACTCATTCAAACCCAAATATTAGTCTAAGCTAGTCGTGCTGGTTCCATTCTCCTTGACAATGAATGCTTTATGCACTGCTGCAGCCATCTTCCTTACAGTCAATACATTTCTGGACAAGCTGCAAAGAGGTGAAATTGGGGCCCTGAGGTATCATGCCGGGAGTCCATGCTAGTTATAAACTTCTGGTCATGTGACAATAATCAGTTTCCCTATTGTTTAAGCTGATGTGAGCTGGGATATTTTGTTACCTGTATCCAAAAGCATGTTCACTGACATTACTTCTTGGTTTTCTAACTTCTCCTTCTCAGACTCCTGTATTGGTTTTGCTTCTTTCTATCTTAGAGGTTTCTCCTTGGTCCTCTTTTTTTGCTCACCACTCTTCAGGGGTAAGCTCATCTAGTCCTTTTGCTTCAGTGACTGATGATATGTTGATGACTTTCAGATCTAATTTTACAGTCTAACTTTTTCCACCAGCTTCATATTTATATGATGTCCAACAATTAAGTTTTTGAACTTAGCTGTTCTAAGTGTTACATACTTCATTACTGAATATCACTACAGTCACCTTCAAAGTACTCCCTGTGGGAAGCTACACATCCATGCCAATGCTTGGTCCACCTATCAAAGCAATTTTGGAACTCTATCTGGAATGGCCATTATGCACAGTGGCATGGTGGCACGTTCTCAAACTTAACTGTATAGTTGTCTGTGAGGGAGCGTTTAGCCAGTAAACAAATAACTGTATTGGAACACCCTCTCTCCTCACCTGATCTGGCCACCAATTAATTTTTTCTTTACCTAGAGATAAAGGAAATATTGAAAGGAAGACATTTGGATGACACTCAGGACATCAAAGGCAATACAATAACAGCTCTGATGGTCATTCCAGAAAAAGAGTTCCAAAATTGCTTTGAAGGGTAGACTAGGCACTGGCATTGGTGCATAGCTTCCCAAGGGGAGTCCTTTGAAAGTGACTGTAGTAATATTTAGCAATGAGATACGTAGCACTTTTTCTAGGATGAGTTCGGGACCTTACCAGGCAGTCCTAGTATTGTCTGATGCTTGGGAGTTATAATGGAATCCATTCTACCTGTGCCTCACAATCACCTGTAGAATTATAAAACTACATGGAAGCTCCTGCCCCCATCCTGGGAATTCTAGTTCAATAGATTTAGAGTGAGGCCCAAGCATTTGTGTTTTTAAATTTCAGATGGTCTTCCTGGAGATCTCTTAAGTTCTTCAAATTTCACATGTCTGAAACTGAACTATCTACCTCCCTCTTGTGCTTCCAGTGCCAAAAACTTACTCTTCATCTTATAGACAAAGACGAGCTAGACATAGCACTTACATTCAACACCCCTAAGCAACCCCCCCCCACAAAACCCACAGCCATTACTGCTGAGTCAGTTCCAACTTATAGCAACCCTACAGGACCTATACAACAGGGTAGAACTGCCTCATAGAATTCCAAGTTTCTAATCTTTATGGAAGTAGACTGCCACAGTTTTTTCCCAAGGAGTAGCTGATGGGTTCAAACCACTGACCTTTCAGTTAGCAGCTGAGTACTTTATCACTGTGCCACAGAGATTCCTTAATTACATTCAAGGACCTCATAGTCTAGTTGGATGAGCTGAGAACAGGTAACAGGAAAATATTATTTCTCTAGCTTTCTCAGGCCTTGTCTGTCTGTGGGTACAGGTTGAAGTCAGAAAAAGAGTAAATACATACATTTCACTAACTCTTGCCCCTACCTGATGATGTAGAACTGCTAGCCCAGTAGAACTTTCTGTGAGGTTGGAAATGTTCTGTATCTACCCTATCCAGTATGTAGCCATCAGCCACATTTGTCTATTGAGTGCTTGAAATGTGACTGTTACAGTTAAAGGTCAGGATATCAGGTTTTATTTGATTTCAATAAATTGAAATGTAAATATCCACATGTGGCTAGTGGATACCATAATGGATCACAGAGCTAGCCCCTCCAAACCCTACTTCCTACTCAGTTACAGCTAAGAGTCCTCTATGGGCTTAGGGGTGCTTCTTTCTCTACTTTAGAAATTGGCACCTTTGCTGGGTACTACTGCTGCTTGGCCAGAGACCATTCCAGGCTTATCAGAGCCCCTGTGGTACCACAGTAACCATCTACAGCAAATGAAAGGGGAGTAGGCTTGTAATCCTTTAACCAGCTCTGTTGGCTTCCTTTTATACCCTCTACCTCACAAAGCTGTGTTTCTGTTTAGAGCTTAGAGGTAATAATACCTCAGTGACAGACGGCATGTTGTTCTCAGACTTCCTTCTCTTTCTGTGGCTCTTGAATTGCCTTTCCCATCTGATGACCAAGGTTTCCCACTAGGTCAAGCTTTTTGTGTACAGGATTCTCTTTCAAGAGATTCCCAAGCCAACTGCATCAGGCATCTGACTTTCATGAATTTCCTCAGACTCAAGAAACTCAACAAGCATTATAAAAGAGGTGCACTGTGGGATCATGCTTAAATGTATTCTGGGTAAAGCTGAAGGCAGCTCAGGAAGGGGTAGAGGAGAAGACAAGGAGTAACAGGTGAGTTTGGCCTCAAAGGATACACAGGAGCTTACAGGAAGACAAGAAGGACTTGCTATGATGTCTGCAATTTTTCTAAGTTGAGTCCGTGTCTTTTCACCTCTGATCCCACCAGATTTTGTTTATATCTCTACTGTAGACTTCTCACACTTTAGAGTGGCTGTTTCTGGCTAAACTTTGACATCTTCAGGTACATAGATCATGTTTTCTTCATTTTCCGTATCCTTAGCAACTAACATTATATCTTTCCTATTGTGCAGAGCAATAATAGTATAGATAATGAGCTTTCACCCTGAGCTTCAGCCCACTGGTCTGTTAAGATGGAGCTCATTTACCTCCTACCTCCCAGGATGATGTGTCAAAGGAGATACTGTATACCCTAAAGTGCCTGGAAATATTAAGTGGTATTTTATTCTTCAAAGTGTATCTAGCCAAGGTGATGACATCAGCTAAATCAGCTAAACATGACAATAAGAATGTATCTAGGTGTCCACAGTGGTTGGTGGCAAACAAAACGAGCACATTTTCTACCTTAGCTCCTAGCTTTCAGTTTAGTAGGTGAAAGAGGTGACTCACCAAGCAGTGACAACACAGTGTGTCTGAAAACTCATAGATAGTTGTAAGAAAATTCAAGTCAGCTAGGGGCATTATAGCGCTCTATGGAGGAGAAAGATCAGGAGTGAACCTAAGCCAAAGGTAGCCTGGGAAAGGCAGGAAGAGAAGTGTATTCCAGGTGTAGGAAACAGCAGGTATGAAGTCTGGGAAGCATGGTACAGTCAAGAAACTAAAGAAAGTTCTGTGCAGAAAACGATGTGTATATGAGAAATTAGAAAGAGAGGAGGCTGAATAAATAAGGGTAAGCCAGACCTTAAATGATACGTACCATGGAAGGAGCATGAAGTCTAATCCAATGATAATGGAAAACCAACGAAGAGTTTTAGGTAAGACCATGGCCTGGTAGAAGTCCCTGAGTTGGTTAACATGTTCAGCAGCTCACCTAAATTCTGACAGTTCCAGTTCATCCAGAGGTACATTAGAAGAAAGGCCTGGAGATCTACTTCTGAAAAATCAGTCATTGAAAACCCTATGGAGCACAATTCTACTCTATCTACCACACATGGGGTTGCCATGAGTCAGAACTGACCACATAGCAACTGGTTTTTACCAGTTATGACCTGTTAAGATTTGCATTTTAGAGTAGAAAATGGATTATAGAAGGTTCACACCAGAGGCTACTGCAGAATCCAGGTAAGAAATCATAGTGGCTGGATGGGAAGAGGTGTCAGATATTTTATCTATCTGAACCATCAGAATGGAATAAGTTAATCATCATAATGGAATATTCTGGTTCACCGGGGGCCACATGAGTGTATTAGGTACCTAGGAAGAAGAAAAGGAAAGAATGAGAAGGTGGCTGTGGGCTTTGGATGGGAGTATAGGACAATGAAGTAACACCTACTTTGTCATCAGTTCCAGGTCTAGATGGTTGGAAAAACTGAAGTGGATTCCCACAGGGAATGGAGCTCTACTAGTATTGGTTCCAGAGGCTCCAGGCCAATCCAGTTTCTTATATATCTAAGTACCCTAGAAAGAATGGATAGATGGGTCTTTCTGGAGAATTCCAAGGTGAATTTGGAAACATCAAGGGCAATCTCCAAACAATCCCAGGATTCATGCCCAAACACTGGGTCTTTACCGCTAGTTGTAAGGTAGACCAAGTCTCTGGAGGGATCTATTAACCATCCTTGTCCTTTAAATCCAGGCTGTCCAGCGTCCAGTCTCCATTACCTGCATACAGAACCGAGCATGAGCTGGGTATATCATATTCTGCCCTCAGTCTGGATCCAAATCCCCAGGCAAATGTACAGACAAGGACTTGGAGCACTTCAGGTCTGAAAAGCCTTTGAGATTGCTTAGTATGGTCTTCTGACCTAAATTTTATGAGAACCAGACTACTAACGGCTTCCTATTGCCATCAAGTCAATTCTGACTCATAGTGACCCTATAGGACAGGGTGGAACCACAGGGTTTCCAAGGCTATAATCTTTATGGAAACAGAGTGCCGTCTCCTTCTTCTGAGGAGTGGCTGGTGGTTTTGAATCGCTGACCTTTCTGTTAGCAGCCAAGCACATAACCACGGTGCCAACAGATCTCCTTGAACCAGACTATAAACCTAAAATAATTCTTCAATTGACTTCCTTTCTGTTCCTTTTCCTGGATTTCTGCTTCCCGTGAGTGTTCATGTTCTCACCTCTCAGTAACAGCTACTGGGAGTACTGTGTTGCTGTCAAGTCGATTCTGATTCATGTCAACCACATGTGTGCAGTGTAGAGCTGCTCTACAAGGTTTTCAAGGCTATTACCTTGCAGAAGCAGATTGTCAGGCCATTCTTCTGAGGTGCCTCTGGATGAGTTTGAACCTCTAACTTTTTGGTTAGCAGCTGACCGCTTAACCATTTGTGCCACCTAGGGACTCCCTAGGAGTACTACAAGTGAGGAAACCCAGAAGGGAGAGGTGTGGACAGAGTTGATGTGTCAGGGGGCTCAGTTTGAATCCTGAAGGTGATTCTAGAAGCTGCTGGAGACCCTCATCTATTTAGTTTGCTCTGTGCATAGAGCATCTGAAGACTGCCACAATGATGGTCATGACAGTGGGGAGCTGAGGTCCTTGAGCAGTTGGAAGCCAGAGCACAGGTTGGAGAAGTGTGGAAGACAGACTTCGGCCCGAGAGTGACTGTGGAAGAGCATGCTGCAGACTGTCTTGCTTTTGCTTTACTTCACCCCCCAGAGACTCCATGAGCTAAATCTTGGATGTTTGGAAGGAGCTGAATCTAAGAGGGAGCAGGAACATTAGCCTCCTAATCTCCAGCATTTGTCTGTGCAGCTGCACAACCCTCAGAGCACAGGTGTACTCTGCGTGATTAAATGACCCCAGAAGTGTGACTGCTTGGGGTGTGGTACTCATTCTTTTACCCTGATGCAATGGTCTCAGGGTGTGGGTGCTCTCTGCCTGACTCTCCTTTTTTCCCCCATCCCCAAACCCTGGACTTCAGTTAACTGAGAAACAGCAAGAAAAAGCAAGGAGGCAGTTTCCATGCTTTTCAACTGATATATCTGGTTCCTTCTAAGAGGCTGCCCCAAAGGCAGGAAGACAGGCAGGACAAACGTTTGCAAGATCTTTCAGCACCTTCGTTGGTCCAGATTTTAGTGTAATTTGGCAGGCAACACAGGGGAACATGTTCCAATGTTTTAGCTTGCACATAATTGCCAGATTAGCTATTGTTTGACTTGTACAATTATTAATGAAATATGGGGAAAAAGGGTGGTAACTGTGAAGGCTGCGGCAATGTCTAGACACGAGGGTGAGGGTTGGGAGGTGGAGTACCAAGGGAGCCAGCACAGAATTTCCTTGACTTGGGTTTCCTCTGAGTTTCCTCAGACCCCATATTTCTGCCATGGCACAACAACACAGGGGCTAAGGTACCAATATGTGAGAGATAACGTTTTAGTGAAAAGAAAACTCAAGTCTTAGGCTACGTATCTGAGACATCCTTCATGTAGGCATGTTAGAGAAAAGCTGCATTCAACCTGTGTGAGAAATACACATACATGCAGAGATACACGCTGACATTGATTATTTTATCAAATATCTATTCGTGTTTTGCTTCTTAAAAATTATTTTTATTGTTGAGAATATACACAGCAAAATGTATACCAATTCAATTGCTTCTACAAGAACAATTCAGTGACATTAATTACATTCTTCAAGCTGTGCAACCATCTTGCTCTTTTTTTGTTGTTGTTCCTCCTCATTAACATACACTCACCACCTCCTAAGGCTCCTATCTAACCTTTCGAGTTGTTGGTGTCAGTTTGATCCCACATAGATGGATTTTGAAAGAGCACAGTATTCAAGGTAGACCCTCTTTACTAATTAAGCTAAATTATTGTTTGGTTTTAAGAAGACTTCAGGGGCTATTTTAGGTTTAAGGTTTAAAGATTACCTAAGGACAGTAGTTTCAGGAGTTCATCTAGCCTCCACGGCTCCATAAAGGATGGATTCCATGAGAATATGAAACTCTGTTTTTCATTTTCCCTCTTTTGATTAGTATTCTTTTATAGAGTTGGATAAAATGTTCAGTAATGGTAGCTGGACACCATCCAGTTCTTCTGGTCTCATGGCAAGGAGGCAGTCATTTGGCTTTAAAAACCTATCTATCTATCTGTCTATCTGTCTGTCTGTTTATCTATCTATCTATCTAATCTATCTAAAGAGAGAGAGAGAGAGAGAGATGAAGTCTGACAATTAAGTTCGTGAACTGCCTTTGTGCATTTACATTGGCAGCATTGTACAAACAACTCAGTAAAGTTTCATAACCCTAGTATATGAGTGTCCCGTAGCTGTGTTCATGTTGATGTATTGTGATATCTTGATGAGTGGCGTTCATTATTGTTGTTGCATGTTTTTGTGTGCTATTGCAAGCATGTTGGAGCTTGAATTAGAGCAAGGAACAAACATTAAATTTCTTGTTAAACTTGGCAAGAGCGGAAGTAAAATCAGGGACGTGTTAGTCCAACTTTATGGAGTTAGTGCCATGAAGAAAATAGCAGTGTACAAATAGATTAAATGTTTTTCTGAGGAGAGAGAAAGCATCACTGATGAAGAGAGGTCAGGGCAACAGCAACGAGTAGAACTGATAAAAACATTGCAAAAATTCATCGAATTGTGTATCAGAATCATTGGTTGACTGTGAGAAGCATAGCAGACCAAGTAAACATCAATAGAGAAACAGGAAAATCTTAACTGAAAATCTTTGTGGGAGAAAGTGTGTGCAAAAATGGTCCCGAAAGAGCTCACCAATGAACAAAAGCAAAGGAGAGTCAAAGTTTGTCAAGGGGAAAGATAATGTTTTGGACCATGTTACCACTGATGGTGAAACACAAGTGTACTAATACAGCCTTGAAACAAAGCACTGAAGTGCAGAGTGGAAGTCAGCCAATTCTCCATGACCAAAAAAGTTCCATCAGTCCAAATCAAGAGTCACAATAATGTTGCTAACCTTTTTTACTACCAGAGGAATTGTTCATTACAAATTTGTACCAACTGGACAAATAGTTAACCAAGTTTACCATGCAGAAGTGCTAAAAAGGCTGTGTGAAAAAGTTAGATGAAATGGCCTGAACTTTATGCCAACAACTCATGGCTCTTGCATTATGACAGTGAACAAGCTTACATGGCACTGTCTGTGAGGGACTTTTTAGCCAGTAAACAAATAAATGTATTGGAACACCCTCCCTGCTCACCTGATCTGTCCTCCAATGATTTTTTTCTTTACATGAAGATAAAGGAAATATTGAAAGGAAGACATTTTGACGACATTCAGGACACTAAGAGTAATACAACAGCTCTGATGGCCATTCTAGAAAAAAGTTCCAAAATTGCTTTGAACGGTGGACTAGGTGCTGACATTGGTGCATAGCTTCCCAAGGGGAGTACTTCACAGGTGACCGTAGTGATATTCAGCAATGAGGTAAGTAGCACTTTTTCTAGGATGAGTTTGAGAACTTAATTGTCAGACCTTGTATTTTATTTTAGTGATTATATATAGGATTGTTATGAGTTGGAAATGATTAGATAGCACACAGAAAATACACGTAACAAAAAGTTTGCAATTCATGAGTGGCACCTGGGGTCTTAAAAAGCCAGCAAGTTTCTGATACATCAGTTGGTCCCAATCCACCTGGAGCAGATGAAAACCAAGAATATCAAAGACATGAAGAAAACATAAGACCAGGAGACAGAAGGGTCCATATGACTGGGACACTACACCAGCATGAGACCAGAAAAACTAGATGGTCCCCAGGTGCCACCAAAGACAGCCCTGACAGAGAATACAATGTGCAGTCCCTGACGTAGCGTGAGAAAAAGGGGTGTGCAGATCTAGAACTCTATTAAAAGATCAAACTTGATGCTCTGGCAACCTGGAGGGTCCCCTGAGAACATGGCCTCTAGACTTGCTGCTAGCCCGGAGCTGAAGCCAGTACTGAAGCCAACACTTCAGACAAAGATTGGACTGGACTAAGGAACACAGAGTGATGCAGGTAGTGTGTGTATGTTATGATTTAATATGTATATGAGGCTATCCTACTTGTATATTTTTAAAGCAGAGAGGAGAGGGTGGAGAGGAGGGGACAGGTATTGGTTGAGTAGATACTGGAGGTAAAGAGTGGAAAGGAAGAGTGTATTGCTACAGGGTGAGGGGAGCAGATAGAGTTGTAGAGAGGCGGGTGCTCAGTTACATGGAAAATTGACTTGGATTGTAAACTTTCACTTAATCACAATAAAAAAAAATTAAATTGCCATTTCAACATTTTTTCATGTACAATTCAGTGACATTAATCAATTTCATTACGTTGTATAACATCACCCACTATCCAGTTCCAAATGTTTCCATTGCCTTTAACAGAAGCTCAGTGCTCCTCAGTCAATTTCATTTATGAAGAGCAGCAACGCCAAAACAATGATATTCAGAGTAAGTCAGAGTTTGGAGGGAGATTCTTTCTGGTTCAGGAAAGCTTGTGAATATCATACATGCACTTTGTCACCTTGTGTCTGGGTCATCTGCAAGGTTGGCATTGTAGCATGCAGAGTTATATATAAATATACCCACTGATCTGTGAGAATGGGAGGAAGGACAGTATACAGAATTATGAAGTTACAAAGTTTCTGTTCTTAATGTGTTGGTGTTTTCACTTCCCAACAAACTCCTTCCACAGCCCACAGTAGGCAGGAGAAAGCTGAAACAGGGAATTAGATAAGTACACAAGTGTTTTAGGTGAGACCTCCACTGGCAAAAGTTGAAAAGAAACCACCTAATACTATTTTTTAAAAATGTTATTGTGCTTTAAGTAAAAATTTACAATCCAAATCAATTTGCCACATGAAACCCTGCACCCACACCACTATGCAACTCTAACTGCTCTCCACCACCACCCTACTCCCCTATGACAGCACACTTCTCGTCTCCACCCTGTACTTCCTGCATCCATTCAACCAACTCCTGTCCCCCTCCACTCTCCCATCTCACTGCTGGACAAGAGCTGCTTAGACAGCCTCATGTATATATTTAAGCCAAGAGGCATATTCTTTGCCAGCATCACTCTATGTCTTATAGTCATCTAATCTTTGTCTTAAGAGTTGGGTTTGGTACCGGTTTTAGCTCTGGGCTTACAGAGAGTCCAGGGGCCATGTCTGCAGGGGACCCTCCAGTCTGACAGACCATCAAATGTGGTCTTTTAATAGAGTTCTAGTTTTGTGCACCCCTTTTTCTTCCACTGCATCAGGGACTTTATGCTGTGTTCCCCATCAGGGCAGTCATTGATGGTGGCCAGGCACCACCTAGTTCTCTTGCTCTCACGCTGATATAGTCTCTGGATCAAATGGCACCTTCTGTCTTTAGGGCTTGTATTTTCCTCATGTGTTTGATGTCCTTCATTCTCTTCTGCTCTGGGTGGTTTCGGACCAATTGATGCTACTTTAGATGACTACCTGCTGGCTTAAAGACCCGAGATACCACTCACCAAAGTGGTATGCATAACACTTTCTTTAAAAAAGCTTAATTAAAGCTTAACCCAATATTGCAAGGAGAGAGCAGCAGGGGCATGGGTCTGGGGACCATGCTCTCAAGGGACATCAAAACCAATTGGCATAACTAGCCTATCACTAAGAGAGTCTTCTGCATCCCATATTGACGAGTGGCAGTGGCATCTGGGGTCTTAAAAACTATCAAGCTGCCATCTGAGGTGCACCAAATGGTCCCAACTTATCTGGAACAGATGATCACCAAAAACAACAAAGACATGAGGGAAAAAAAGCCCAGGAGACAGAAGGACCCAAGTTAATAGATGACTATATTAACATGTGACCAGAAGAACCAAATGGTGCCCAGCCATCACCAAGGACAGCTCTGATGGGGCACACAATGTCAAGTCCCAGTGGCAACATGAGAAAAAGAAAGGTGCACCTCAAGAACTCCACTAAAAGACCACAACTGACGGTCTGGAGGCCTAAGGGTTCCCCTGGGAGCATGGCCCCTAGACCTGCTGCTGCCCCTGACCAGAAAACATTACTGAGGTCAATTCTTTGGACAGGAATGGATTACACTCGGGGACACAATGTGACTATATGGTACATGTAGTTTATGGTCTTATGCATCTACAGGATGTTGCCCTACTGGCCTCTTAGTAGAAGAGAGAGGAAAGGGTGGAGAGGAGGGGACAAGAAATTGTTAAGAGGATATGACATATATAGAATGAAAAGGTGGAGTATGCTGTCACCAGGCCAGGAGAGCAGAAGGAGCTGCAGATAGGCAGGCAGGCAAATGTAATTTGGATTGCACACTTTCATTTAATCACAACAAAACAACAACAAAAAGAAAAAGCTTAGTATGCAAATTATCCTAGATGTCCCCTAAAACCATAGAAACCACTTATGTTGTGTGTTTCCACCACCTGTCTGTTTGTCATACTGTGGTGGCTTGCACACTGGTATGCTGGTGGAAGCAATGTCACCGGTATTTGAAATACCAGAAGGGTTACCCATGGTGGACAAGTGTCAGCGGTACTTCCAGACTATGATGGACTAAGAAGAAAGGCCTAGTGATTGGATTCTGAAAATTAGCCAAAAGAAAATTCTATAGATCATAATATAATATTGTCTGATACAGTGCTAGAAGATGAGCTCCCTGGGTTAGAAGGCATTCTAAACACACAGTATTTGCAGAAGTGAACTTGAGCATACCAGTGATCATAAGGATCGCACAGGACCAGGCAACTTTTTGATCTGTTATCCACGGGGTCTCCATGAGCTGGAGCTGACTTGATGGCAGTCAACAATGTACTGGTTGTTTAGTTGCCATTGTATGAATATTGATGTATAAATCATGTAATATGATATTGTATATGATATATAATTATGTCTACACACACAACTGTACCTGCTTTATCTCATTCTCATAGATGTAAATTAGAATTTGAAATGACTGGGTAGGCTGACTTTTATGCATGTTGGGAAAAGGATTTCCTTTTGATTTTATTCAAAGCAAGGAGAGCTCACCCTTGCCCAGTCTCTCAACCTACCAGGATCATCCTTGCATCAGAAGCAAGCACCTAAACCTCAATTTCCAAAGCATGAACTCCCGGGAGCATGATCTAGGCAATCAAACTTGATCTTCTCCCATTGTGACCTGGCCACAGCATCTCTAGTCCTGAGCATCATCTAACTCCTTTAGGTGTAGGAACTGTTCGTTAGTGAGGAAGTGAGGTCCATAAGTAGCTTGGTTCTATGAACACAGGACACTCTTGAGAGTCAGTTTTGATTGGTGGCCTTGGGGAAGAAGTCTGTGGCATGTACTGTTGTCTAGGACAGACAAGTGTCACAAGGAAGAACTTAGATTAGTGGAGGAAGTAGAGGCAACAGGAGTAGCCTAAGCCAGCCAAGCCAAGTCTGGAAAAAAGGAAGGGGGTGTGAGATTCAAACAAGGGCCAAGAAGTAAAAGAAAGAATTGGAACCACAGTATTTTAGAGCTAGAAGTCTGTGAGAATACTTTAGTCCAATCCATTCATATCACAGATGAGGAAACTGAGGCTCAAAGAGGTTAACTGATTCATCCAAAGATAGGAGGTATTAGTGACAAATCTGGAATTAGAATTCAAATTTGCTCTCTGAAGGCTAGTGGTCTTCCCATTGTACTGTGATGAAATATATATTGTTATTACTGTTAGCTGCCATCAATTAGGTTCTCTACTCATGGTGACCCAATGTACAACAGAACAAAAAGCTGCCTGGTCCTGAGCCAACCCCATGATCAGATGCAGATCAGATGGCTGTGATCCACAGGGTCTTCATTGGTTGACTTAGGAATTACATAGCTAGGCCTTTTCTCCTAGTCTGTCTCTGTCTAGAAGCTCCACTGAAACCTACCCAGCATCATAGCCACATTGAAGCCTCCACTGACCAATGGGTGGTAGTTGCACATGAGTTGCAGTGGCTGGAATTGAACCCTGGTCTCCCACATGGAAGACAAGAATTCTACCACTAAACCACCATTGCCCCCACATGATGAAATATTGCATACACTAAAACCACAATAAGCTAATACTGAATTTGTTTGTAATTCAAAGTAACTGTTGTTTCTCAAGTAACTAAATGGCCTATTGCTCTTCATTAAGAAATCAGATAACTCTGAATCATGATCATTCTATATGTATCTACAGACCCTGTACATTAATCGAATTCTATTGTAATCATGACAAATATCATGAGCCAAGCCAAAGCCAAGTGCTGTCAAATATCATGAGTAGTTACCAAATATACTAGATTATTTTAAGTCATCTAATTGCTGGCTTGGCAATTGCATACTAGGATGTTCTACAGGATCAGAGTCAAACTCAAAGAGTTTTTGTTTTCAGAATACCAGAATCACTTTGTGATTTTGGTAGGGCAGCTTCAAAACATCAGGAGAAATGCTTTGTTTCTAGTATTTCTAGCTAAGACTTTAAAAGCTTAGGGGCTGGAAACTATAAAAAAAGTCAGGCAGTTCCATCAAGGTTTCTAGTACAGTTTTGGCATCTGTCACAACTTAAGCCTTGTATAGATGGTGCTGAATCTCACAGTGCATTCTCATTGTTAAGAACAAGGTGAGAAAATCAGTCAGGTGCTATATAAGTACCCTTCTCTTTCCTGCTAGCAAATCAGTCAGACTTGCCCCACTCTTTGAGAATTTTCCAAAGTCCTTCCCACATCCAAAATTTTGGTACTGGTTTTACCCTAATATAATTTATATTTGTCTCTACGACTCTGTCCTGTGTGATTTTTTTGAGATTTTAGAAATTATTTTTTAACTTTTTTATTGGGATTAAGTCAAAGTTCACAATTGAAGTCAATTTTCCATATAAAATCCTGAGCACCCACATCTCTGTAATTCTATCTGCTCTCCTCACGAGAAAAAAGACTATGCAGATCAAGAATTCTATTAAAAGACCAGAACTGATGGTTCGACAACCTGGAGGTCCCCTGAGAACATGGCCCCTGGACTTGCTGCTAGCCCAGTGCTGAAACCAGTACTGAAGACAACACTTCAGACAAAGGATGGACTGAACTTAGGGTCACAGAGTGATACAGGTAGTGTGTATATTTTATGGTTTAATATGTGTGTAAGGCTGTCCTACTTGTTTATTTTTAAAGCAGAGAGGAGAGGGTGGAGAGGAGGGGACAGGTGTTGGTTGAGTGGATACTGGAAGTAAAGGGTAGAAAGAAAGAGTGTGCTGTCACAGGGTGAGGAGAGCACATAGAGTTGTGTGGTATGATTTTTATCTACTAATTTGAAAGGTGCTTATTGCTTGAAACATAAGGCTTAGGATACTTGCTCTATCAAAATGTCCTATGAATAACTATGAGTTGAAGGGCAGAAAATTTGTACAACTCAAATTTTTATTCTAAAATCTTTCATTTGTTCTTACCTTTCACTTTCTAACCAATCCTGTTTACACAAAGCCTTTTGTGGATTCCCATTTTCCAGTTTTGACATGTATTTACTCTTTTTTAAAAACTGTGTATGTGTGTATATCTTTTAAGTCATTTTAACAAATCTGAGGGTGGAAGGCAGAGGCTGGCCAGTGGGTTCAGTCTACCATCTGGATGTAGTGACTATAAATCAGATTTGAAATCATTTTCTTAAGTGACGATCTTGAAGGATTCAGAAGATTGAACTGAATTGACCTGATATACATCCTGCTGGAGGCTGTGATCTGTTTTTCTAATTTTCTGTTAATTACATGTGCTTTAGGTGAAGGAAACCATAGTGGCTCCAGATGGGGTGGGACCAGTAGATGTATCTTAGATAGCCATTCCAATTTTCCTGTCTCTTCTTGCCTCGTGTCTTTGCTTTTGGCCTGGTATATTCGTTAGTCCTGTATATACGATTGAACTATAAAACACATTCCTCATGTGTGCAATAGTTGCCCCTATCTAATCTTTGGCTGAAAGGTGGACTTCAGGAGTGACTTTACTACTGAGTTAAAAGGATGTCGCAGGGCCACAGTTTTGGGGTTTTCCAGTTTCTGTCATACCAGCAACTTTGGTCTTTTTTAAAATTTGAGTTTCAGTCTACATTTTCTCTCTCTCTCTCAGGACTGTGGTCTTTAACTGCAGAACCAAAGGGTCTACTTCTTGGTCCTCTAACAAGCTAGATGCAGTGACAGTTCTCTCCAGCTAAGACTCTCTTTCAAGGACAAACATGAATTATCCCCACTGCAAACTTCTACAGAAATATTCTTCAGTGCAGTGCAGTGCATGACTAGATCTGTCTTGTCATCCATTTCTGAGGTGGATACAAGAAGATAACGTGACTGGAAACAAAACCATCCAGGTGGAGCTAGGTCTAGTTCACAGTGATATTGCAAAATTGCACGTGGTCCAGGACTGCTCCAGGATTCTGGGTTCCATAATCTTAATCTTCTTCCAGAACCATGCAGGAGCTAATTTCAAAACTGAAAACAAGTAGGACTTTGGATTAAATACATTGTTACGTGAATATTCTCTAATCTTTTTGTTTTTATCTTCACCCAAAATGAAAAAAAATTGCTGCAGCCAACTGAGTAAAGAAACAGATCCTTGGCTTGTTGTAACCTCTTGGAGATAGCGTAAATACTGCTAGATACCAGATATCTATCCAGTGCCCTTTTTCTCTTTAGTGACGCAGACTTTTGCTTTGTAAAGCAATGTACCTAACTAACAATACCTTTCCAAATTCCCTTGCAGCTAAGTAATGCCGGGTGACATATTCTAGTTGATGGGCTGAAGGCAGGTAAGTTATGGGGTTTCTATGAAAGTGTTTGATTTTCTATAAATGGATATATATTTTTTAAAATCCCAGTTGCCATTGAGCCAACTTCAAGTTACAGCAACGCCATGAGTGTCAGAACAGAACTGTGTTCCACAAAGTTTTCAATGGCTGCTTTTTGGCCTTTCTTCCAAGACATCTCTGGATGGACTTCAACCTCCAAAATCTCAGTAAGCATCCAAACTCATTATCTGTTTGCACTACCCAGGGACTCCATGTTGCCCGCATTTCCTTCCCTGTCTTGCTGTTGCTTTCTAGCTGGAATATAGCCACATGTTTGGTGGTAAACTGGTCAATGTGCATCACTGGGCAACAAGCATGGTATGGAAAACCATACTCTAAGGATGGTAGTGCTGAAAGGTGAAAAGAGTCTGGGACATTGCTCCCAACCAGGACTGCCAACCTCTGGACCTCCTTCCACATGAGAAGCAGAAATCCTTGTTGGAAAAGTCATTGTAATCAGGTCATGTGCAACTAAATAAAAAGTTTGTAGATGCATTATTCAGTCAATTCTCCTACAAAAACTTACATCTACTACTGTTTTTAGTCAGTAGTACTGTTTTAATTCTGAATTCAGGGTATCTGCATCAGGGGAAGGCTTTCCTTCTGTCAGCTCTGGAGGAAAGTCATTGTGTTGTATCAATCTTTGGTCGGGGAGCATCTTGGTGCAGGAACCTCAGGTCTGAAAGACGTGCTCTTCTCTTGGTGCCACTTGCTTGATGGTGTGAGGTTCCCCCTCACTGCTTGCTTCCCTTTCCTTTTAATCTCTTGTAGGATAAAAGGATAAAATGTGGTACAAGCCCCACTCCAGGGAAAGTCCCTTTGCATTACAGCAGGGAGATGACCTTAGGAAGGGTGCTACAGCCCTATCCTAATCCTCTGTAACATAATCCAGTCTATTAACCACAGGCAGAGATTAGGATTTACACCACAGGAACATCACAAAATGGAGGGCAGTCACACAATACTGAGAATCATGGCCCCGTCAAATTATTACACACATTTTCTGGGAAGATACAATTCAATCCACTACTACTGCTAACCAAAAGGTTGGCAGTTCGAATCTACCAGTTGCCCCTTGGAAATTCTAAGGGGCAGTTCTCTGTCATATAGGATTCACTATGAGTTGGAATCAACTTGATCTTGATGGCAATGGTTTTTTGGTTTTGTCGTTTAAGCAATATCACAGAGTTACTGATCAAAATTATGTGAATTCATTTAAGCAAACATTGAACATATTTTGTCCATACTAAGAGAAATTAAAATATTTTTACTGCTGGTAGGAATGTATAACAGTACAACCACTTTGGAAAATAATAGGCACTTTTTAAAAAAGCTAGAAATATGATACAATCCAGGAATCCCACTCCTAGGAATACAACCAAGAGAAATAAGAGCAGTCATATAAATGGACATACACATACTCATGTATGTTGCAGGACTATGCACAATAGCAAAAAGATGGAAACAACCTAAAAGCCCATCAACAGATAAATGGATAAACAAATTATGGCACATACATACAATGGAATACTGTGCAATGATAAAGAACAATGATGAACCCACAAAGCGTCTCACAACATGGATGAATCTAGAGGATGTTACGCTGAGTCAAAGAAGTCAGTCATAAAAGGACAAATATTATATGAGATCATTATTATAAGAACTCAATAAAAGGTTTAAGTAGAGAAAAAAGCATTCTTGGATGGTTATAAGGGGGGAAGAGGAAATTACTAACTAGACAGTAGACAAGGGTCAACTTCAGTCAAGGGAAGGCCAACAGACAATACAGGAGAAGTCAACACAACTGGACCAAAGCAAAAGCAAAGAAGTGTCCTAGAAACTTCTAGAAACATCCAAACATTTTGAGGGACAGAGTAGTTGGGACTACGGCTAGGGACCACAGTTTCAGGGGACAACCACTGCAGGAGATAACATATGATCAAGAACCAATGGTACTGAAAGAAGAAGACCAAGCTACACTGAAGGTACAGGTGAAAAACAAACCTCCAGGAATTGAGAGAATACCAACTGAAACATTTCAACAGATACAGTGCTAGAGGCACTGACTTGCTTATGCCAAGAAATTTGGATGACAGCTTCCTTGACACTCAACTGGGAGAGATCCATAACTGATTCCATAGGTGATCCAACAGAATGTGGAAATTATCCAACAATATCATTAATATCACACACAGGTAAAATTTTGCTGAAGATAATTAAAAAATTGTTGTAGCAGTACATCAATAGGGAACCACCAGAAATTCAAGCCAGATTCAGAAGAGTACATGGGATAAGGGGTATCACTGCTAATATCAGATAGATCTTGGCTGAAAGCAGAGAATGCCAGAAAAATGTTTGTGTTTTAATGACCATGCAAAGGTAGTCAGTTGTGTGGATCATAATAAATCATGGAGAACATTTTAAAGAATGGGAATTCCTGAACACTTGACTTTACTCATGAGGAACCTGTACATAGACCCAAAGGCAATTATTTGAACAGAGCAAGGGATACTGCATGTCTTAAAGCCAGGAAAGATGTGTGTCAGGGTTGTATCCTTTCATCATATTTATTCAATCTGCATGTTGAGCAAATAATAGGAGAAGCTGGGCTATATGAAGACAAATGTGACATCAAGAGCCTTTGAGTCACTGAGTCATTAACAACTTGTGATGTGCAGATGACGCAGCCTTCCTTGCTGAAAGTGAAGACAACTTGAAGTACTTACTGATGAGGATCAAAGACCACAGCCTTCAGTGTGAGTTACACCTTAACATAAAGAAAAAAATTCTCCCAACTAGACCAATAAGCAACATCACGATAAACAGAGAAAAGATTTAAGTTGTCAAGGATTTCATTTTACTTGGATCCACAATGAACACCCATGGAAGCTGCAGTCAAGAAGTAGACAACATACTGCATTGGATAAATCTGCTGCAAATGGCCTCTTTAAAGTGTTAAAAAGCAAAGTGGTTACTTTGAGGACTTAGGTGCACCTAACCCAAGCCATGATGTTTTCAATTGCCTCACATGTACGCAAAAAAACTAGACAATAAACAAAGAAGACCAAAGAAGAATGGATTTGAATTAAGGTGTTGGTGAGGAATATTGAATGTACCAGGGAATACCAGAAGAACAAACAAGTCTGTTTTGGAAAAGTACAGCCAGAATGTTCCTGAGAAGTGAGGATGGTGAACTTCACCTCATGTACTTTGGAGATGTTACGAGGAGGGACCAGCCCCTGGAAAAGAATGTCATCCTTGATAAGACAGATGGTCAGCGAAAAAGAGAAGAACATTGATGAGATGGATGGACACAAGTAGCTGCAGCAATGTGCTCAAACACAGCAACGATTATGAGGGTAGTGCAGGACTCAGTAGTGTTTTGTTCAGTATACATAGGATCACGTGAGCTGGAATCAACTTTAAGGCACCTAACAACAACAATAACATTGTTTAAAGCAATTTAAACACCACTGGAATTGTCTAGGAAACCCTCGTGGTGTAGTAGTTAAATGCTACAGCTGCTATCCAAAAGGCTGGAAATCTGAATCCACCAGGCACTCCCTGGAAACTCTATGGGGCAGTTCTACTATGTTTTATAGGGCTGTTATGATTAGAATCAGCTTGATGGCAGTGGGTTTGGTTTTTTTGTTTGTTTGTTTTGGAAATATCTTGTAAGGGATTGTTATAAACACCCCTGCTTTATTTACAGCTTTACTGAGGTATAATTGATGTACAATAAATTGCACATACTTGGCGTTGGCTTGGCTATATGTCTGTGCACTTATACATATATATACACATACATGCATGTATATACATATATACTCATATAACCATAACCATAATTGAAAATAAAAATATATCCTTATGATCCTTTGTAATTTCTCCCTCCTCCAGCCTCCTCTACCCCCTTGCAACCACTGAACTGCTTCTTTCACTATTTATTAGTTTGTATTTTCTAAAGTTCTATATAAATAGAATCTTTTGAGTCCAGATTCTTTCAGTGTACAAGCCATAACTATTTTGAGATTCATCCATACAGTCGTGTATTTTAATAATTCATTTCTTTTTCAATTTACTTTATTCCATAATTTGTTTATTCATTCACCTGTTGTGGAACATTTGGCTATTTTCAGTTTGGGGCTGTTCCAAATAAAGCTGCTATGAACATTACTGAATTAGTCTTTGTGTGGGCATATGCTTTCCTTTCTCTCGGGTAAATACCTAGGACTGGAATGTCTGTGTGGTTTGGTTGGTGTCTGTTTAACTTTCCAATTCTTTGCACCATTCCATTGCCACCAGCAATGCATGACAGTTCCTGGTATTCTACATCCTCACCACTAATGGACTAGGTTTTTGCAAATGCCTTTATCAGGCTTTGGAAGTTTTGTCCTGTTTCTGGTTTGCAGAAAGTTTTTATCATGAATGCCTACTGAGTTCTATAAAAAAATATATTTTTAACCTACTAAGATGATCAAGGAACCCTGGTGGTGTAGTGGTTAAAGCACTTGACTGACAACTGGAAGTTTGGTGGTTTAAACCCACCAGCCACTTCTCAGAGGAAAGATGTGGCAGTTTACTTCCATAAAGATCTATAGCCCTGGAAACCCTATGGGGCAGTTCTACACTGTCCTATAGGGTCACTATGAGTTGGAATCAACTTGATGGCCATAGGTTTGGTTTTTTTTTTTTTTTTGATATATTAACATATTAGAAAAGGAAAACAGTATGATCATCTCAATCAAACCCAAACCAAACCCACCGCCATCAAGCGGATATGGTGATGTACAATGGATTAACTTTCGACTATTAAACCAACACGGCATGGCACTCTTGGAAGAAAACACACTTAGTTATGAGGATTTAGGAAGATAATGAGAGGGTGAGGAATTAAAGACAGAGGTGAGGATAAAACCTGAAAGGGAAGTAATATTTATCATGTATGATGTGTCAGAGCCACTAGCCATCTCTTATAGTAGTCAAAATAGAGTTTTAAAACATCACAATAGAGCTAGGTCCATGTATTCTCATTTTACAGATAAGAAAATGTTAGGAAAGATTGGAAGACTTGTCAAAGCTGTGTGGCTAATGAGTACATCTCACAGCGAGTAAGGAGAGAGAATTAACTTAAATTCGTGCTCTTTTTCAATCTACCATTGTGCCACAAATAATAGCATGAAAACCTCAGTAGATGAGAAACAAGACTAAAGGGGCACACCAGACCAGGGACAAGGACTAGAAGGAAGAATGGGACAGGAAACCTAAGTTGAGAGAGGAGAATACTGACTCGTCATGGGGTTGTTAACCAATGTCCCAAAACAACATGTGTACTAACTGTTTAATGAGAAACTAGTTTATTTTGTAAGCCCTCATCTAAAGTACAATAAAAAACAAACAAAACAAAAATTGGAATAAGAGAATTGGTAAGTCACTGTGGAGTCAAAAGGTAGATGGGGTTGGTTGTACAGAAGAGCAAATGTGGAAAGAAGGTGTGAGAAAAGGTTAGATAACTTTGCATGCAATAACCAACATCATGATACACACAGCACATACTGAAGTTGTCAAGGGTTTCATTTTACTTGGATCAACAATCAATGCCTATGGAAGCAGGAGTCAAGACATAAAATGATATACTGCATTGGGCAAATCTGCTGCAAAAAACTTCTTTAAAATGTTTAAAAGCAAAGATGTCGCTCTGAGGACTAAGGTGTGCATAACTCAAGCTACAATATTTTCAATTGCCTTATGTGCATGTGACAGCTGGACAATTAATAAAGAAAACCAAAGAAGAACTGATGCTTTTGAATCATGGTATGGCAAATACTGACTGCCAGAAGAAGCAACAAATCTGTCTTGGAAGAAGTACACCCAGAATGTTCCTTAGAAGCGAAAATGTTGAGACTTTGCCTTGTATACATTGGACATGTTATCAGGAGGGACCACTCTCTAGGGAAGTACACCATGCTCGATAAAGTTGTGGGTCAGCGAAAAAGATGAAGACTCACAGTGAGGTGGATTTACACAGTGGCTGCTACAATGAGCTCAGACAACACAATGACTGTGAGAATGGTGGAGGACCAGGCAACGTTTCGTTCTGTTATACATAAGGTTGCAATGAGTCGGAACCAACTCAACAGCACCTAACAACAACAACTTTGTGTTAGATTGCAAAAATCTTCGAATGCTAGGTTTAAAGTTCCTACTTTCTTTCTTTTATAAAGGGAAAGTACTATTAGTTGAGAGTGAAGAATTTTTAATTTCTTTCCAAAAGATGTCATATAAACAGGGAATGATAGTAAAAGGTAAGTTCCTTGAAATCATGGATATCTATTTTGTGCTAAATGAAAGTGCCAAGGGTCATAAATACAGTGATAACAGAGTCAGCTTCCCAAGATCCTTTCTTTTCTATTATTCTTTCTTAAAAAGAACTAAATCAATTTTTTTCTTTGCCCGAACACTTAAGTTTTCTTCCCCAAATAGCAACTTCTGTTTTACAGATTATTCTTGGTCTAGTCTCCCTTTTAGCTTTATAAAATGAACATCTGGAATTTTCCAGGACTATTATATTCTCGAAATAAATTTATATTAAAAGATCTATTGTGGTTCAAAGGATACTTTATTATTTGGTTTGGTGTGCTTTCCAGTCCATAGAACACTTAAATCATTGTCATGCGTAAATTGAGCATTTCAATCCTAATTTAAGTCTTCAACTAACAAATATAATCCTGTTGGCACAAGTAAAATTCATTAGGCATCTCTGAAGAAATTATTTCTCCACTGTAGTACTGAACTGGATGAATATTACCACGTCATGAATTGAATTTTGTGTCCCCTCCAAATATACGTTGTAAAGCCTAATCTCTATCCCCAGTGTTATAATTCCATTCTGGAATGGGTTTTCTTTGTTACATTAATGAGGCAGGATTAGTGAAGGGTGTATCGAGTTAACCTCTCTTGAGACATAAAAGAGATATAAACAAAACTGATTAGGGAGAGAAAAGCAAGCAGAGATGGGACAAGAGAGATGCCAAGCCACATGAAGAGCACCCACAAGCAGAAGCTCAAATGGACAAGGAATTTCCTTTAGAGTCAACAAAGAGAAAAAAAACCTCTCCCTGGAGCCAGCGCCCTGAATTAGGACTTGTAGCCTCCTAAACTGTGAGAAAATAAATTTTGGTTTGCTAAAGTCACTCACTTATGATATTTCTGTTACAGCAGCACCAGATAACTAAGAGACCATCATTTCCAAGGTGAAATATTGGGAAAACTATAGTCCAGCCAGAAGTGAAAATTCCTTAAAAATTCCATTTGTCATTAAAATGCCTAAAATGTTTGCTCTTAAAAGGACTTGGTAAGAAACATCTCAGAATTACATTTGGTTCCTAGGATAGCTTAGTATTTCAGGGGAAACTCTGATTCTTCTGTGTTCAGTGTCTTACACACAGCCTGATACACAGCAGGACCCAAATTTTAATTTCCACCTTTACCCTTATGGGTGTGAAAGACCCTTAAGGCCCAAATGTGTTCTAGTAGCTATTTATTTTTTAAATTTCTTATTTAAAAAATTGAAATATAACTTATATATAATAAAATTCATACTTCTTAAGTGTTCACTTAAATAAGTTTTTTTATTTTCCTAATTGTATTCACCTGCGTAACCACCAGAAACCCTGGTGGTCTAATGGTTAAGTGTTACAGGCTGCTAACCAAAAGGTCAGTGGTTCAAATCCATCAGATACTCCTGGGGCGCTTTTACTGTCTCCTATGAGTCACAATTGACTCAATGAGAATGGTTTGGTTTGGGGAGTTTTTTTGGTATAAATACCACTCAGCACAAGGTACGGAAAATCTTTCTCACCTTAAGTTTCTATCTCCACAGATTAGTTTCACTTATTCTGGGATTTCATATAATTGTACAGTATGTATTCTTGTGTTCAGCTTTTTTCATTCAGCATAATATCTGCAAGATTCAGTATTTCACCGTTGAATGTATTCCAACCCGTTCATATAGTCTCCTATGTATAGGCCTATGGTTGTTTTCATTTTGGGGCCATTATGAATAGGACTGCTATAATCATTTTTGTACAAATCATTTTGTGGACATATATTTTCATTTCTCTTGTATAGACACCTAATAACAGAATTGCTGGGTCATAGGATAGATGTGTGATTAACTTTACTGAACTTGCCAAACTGTTTTCCAAAGTCATTGTATCATTTTATTTGCCCACTAGCAATTCTCCCAATAGATGCTCTACAGCTTTGTCAACACTTGCTGTTGTCATCCACTTTGACTGTAGCCATCGTAGCGAGTTCTAAAGGAATCTTAGTGGTACGACAGTTAAGCATTCAGCTGCAAACCAAAAGGTTGGCAGTATGAACCCACACAGAAGCTCTACAGGAGAAAGGTCTGGTGGTCTACCTCTGTAAAGATTATAGCCAAGAAAACCCTATGGGGCAGTTGTGCTCTGTCACATAGGGTGACCATGAGTCAACAATTGCCCTGATGGCACCGAATACCCCTGGTAGGTTTTGATTCAAAGGACATCTAAATCTCTGTTCAATAAGGTTAGCAAAAATATCAGGTTTTCCAGCTGGCACCCCAGTTTTTCTACAAATAGAAGCTGTGTTAGTTTGAAAAAGGCCTTTAATAAACTACTTAGGGTGACCAGGGAGGTCCAGCCATGGATTGGAATGAAGCACTAAAGAGATGGTAAGTTGTCCTTTCTAAGACAGGAACAAGAATTCAGTAGCATAGGGAGGACACAGCAGAGAGAACAGAGAAAGGGCTGGGAAGGATGAAAGAAGCCGGAGCCCTGAGAAGTAGAAATGGCTCAGGGGCTTTTCAGGAGACAAAGAAATTGAATGCTAAATTTTAAATTGTCTCCTCTATGGTGGCAGTGGAGTGGTTAAGTGTTCTGTCTGCTAACCAAAAGGTTGGTTCTTCAAACCCACCAGGTGCTCCTTAGAAACTCTATGGAGCAGTTCTACCCTGCCCTATAGGTCACTATGGGTCAGAACTGACTCAGTAGCAGTGGGTTTTTATGGTACTTCAGTATGATGTCCTTCAGTTAAACCTAGATGCATCCAGGTGTCTCAGGGGATTTATCTTGAGGTGTCAAGTGGGGAATCCTGTGTCTTACATACTTTGGACATGTTGTCAGGGAAGATCAGTCCCTGGAGAAGGACATCACGCTTGGTAGAGCAGAAGGTCAGCGAAAAAGAGGAAGACTCTCGATGAGATGAATCAACACTGTGGCCACAGCAGTGTGCATAAGCATAAAAACAATCGTGGACATGGTGCAAGCCTGGGTGGTGTTTCGTTCTGTTGTTCATAGGGTTGCTGAGTCAGAGTCGACTCGACAGCACCTAATAACAAGTGTGGAATCAAGAGAACGGCCTAGTTTATGTCATTCTTAGGATAGAGATGAGGGAAAAGCTTTGATAGGCCGAGCAGAGAATGATGATTCAACTGAAATTAGAAATTAGAATTGGGCATAATTAAAAGATTTACCAGAAACCCTGAAGAGATTCCCCAAAGGGTATGAAACCTCTATATGAATGTATTCTTTCATTTCTTTGTAAATAAATCTTAATGGATAGAGAGACATGGGTTGACAGTCAAAACTAGAGTGATCATATATCCCATTGTCCCCAGGACGTAGCTGGCTTACTCTATGGTTCTGAAGTAATTAGTAATAGCATCACATTTCAGTCATAAAAATGTCTGGGTTTGGTCACTCTAGCTCCCTGCTTCTCAACCTTGGTCACATATTTAAATCACCTAGGGAGCTTAAAAAAATCCTGATGCTTGCTTTCCATCCCTGGAGGTTATATTTGCCTGCTCCACAGGCTCTGGAGATCCTAAAAGCTCCCTCAAGAGATTCTAATGGGAAGCCAACATTCAGAACCACTGATTTAGCTATAAGCCATGGAAAGAAGGTTCTAGTGGAGCAGAAACTACTGCTGGGAAAATCACCAAAATGTGGGCTATCATCAAGAGGTATTTCTTTGTTTCCAGTAAAGATTGTAGTAATATCCCCAGCTGCTAGACCTGAAGGAAAGAAAGACTGCAAAATTCAACTACATATTCCAGTGAGGTATCTAAGTATCAAAAAATCTTTACTAAAAATAACACATTAGCCGGAATTTTTTTGTATAATATGAGATTTTCATTGAAATTTATGGAGTAAAGAATTTTACTTATGAATTTCTATTAGAAGCATTGGGATAGCAATAATAAAATTCCAACCTATATTGATTTCTTCTTTATTTTGTAAAATAAAGGTAACAGGTTTATGGACTGACCTTTCACTTTGACACATATTAAAGATAGAAGGACCTGGACAGGTATGGAAACCCTGGTGGTGTGGTTAAGTGCTATGGCTGCTAATCAAAAAGTCAGCAGTTCAAATCTGCCAGGCACTCCTTGGAAACTCTATGGGGAAGTTCTACTCTGTCCTGTAGGGTCGCTATGAGTCAGCATCAACTCAACAGCAGTAGGTTAGGCAGCTATCGCCAAAGTCTGCAATGGCCACATGGAGGATGTTCCTTAACTTGCCAAATTGATAAAACACTACATCATGCAAAATTCTGGCAGAATTCTATGACTCCAGGGTCACATCCTACCAGGTTTCCCCATAACTAAGGTCAACTGTCCTCTTTTTATTAGGTCCACTCGCTGATCTCAGGAGAAGAGATTTGAGGAAGTGTAGCCCGTCTCCCTGGGACTCAACATCAAGTCAGCATTGTAACTAGAAGGTTAGACCTGGAGTGTGGTTGGACCTAGCAGGGCCCATCGAAACACGATGGTCAGCTCTAGCCTGATATCCAGCTCCTGCTCTTTCTGTGTGGCCTCAGGCCATCTCTGGGACATGTAAGACTGTGCCCAGAGAAAACATGCCATCCAGACGGCCTCTCTGCATCATAGCTGTTGCTTCTCTGTCACTCTATGAGCTCCTGTAGTCCCTCCCTTGGCTGCTGCCACCACCATCTCCTAATACAGAAAGGCCTTCAACCATTGTGCATTGTTTCATGTAAAAGCCCACTTTGGAAACAAAAGTGCCAACATGTATTATGATTTTCAAAAGAAATATATCCTCATTGTAGAAAGGATGGGAAGTAAGGGAAACCCTAGCTTTCTGGTGCATTAGGGACATTTCCTTCCATTTTCTTTGATCCTCTCTTCCATTAAAAAAAAAACAAAAAAACAAACCCAATGCCACTGAGTCAATTCTAACTCATAGCAACCCTGTAGGGCAGAGTAGAACTGCTCCATAGACTTTCCAAGGAATGGCTGGCAGATTTAAACTGCTGACCTTTCAGCTAGCAGCCATAGCACTTACCTACTGTGCCACCAGGGTTTCTCTCTCCTATACACACGCTAAATAGAAAGGTACATATTAGTGGAATCACACTGAATACGTGGTTGCAAAATTCATTTTTTAACTCAATGGTATGACTTGAATTCTTTATCAAACTCTTTTCAAACAGAGTTTTTAGTGGCTAGATATCCAAGAAGTCTGGGTGATGTAAGCAGTTTGTGATCAGCAGCTAACATAAACGTATGTAGCTCAAACTCATGCAGTGGCCCTGCAGAAGAAAGGCCTGGAGAACTGCTTCAGTGAAGATGACAGCCAAGAAAACCCTATGGTGCTCAGTTCTGCTCTGTAACTGGGCTTGTCATGAGATGCGGGCAGACTCGACAGTAGCTAACAGCAACAGATACATCTCACTATATGGACATATGTTCTAATTTACTTAATTGACTGTTCTGGGGTGGGTTGTTTCTAATATTTAGATATTATGATTCTCTTTTTTTAAAATGTACACATTTCCCTATGCCTTTTATATCTCAAAAGAGATTGATTTAAGACACAATCTCCTCTAATACTGTCTCATTAACATAACAAAGAAAGTTCTATTCTCAAATGGTATTATAACCATAAGTACAGTAGGGTCGCCATGAGTTGGATCCGACTCGACGGCACTTGGCTTGGCTGGCATAGTAGGATTTACAACACATATTTTAGGGGGACACAATTCAATCTCTAATGCTACTGACAGATACTATCTTTCATTTATTTTGGAGAATTGACTACTTCTAAACACACATTGCTGCTAGGGTTTCATTAAGTTGGTTCCTCCTCATAGTGCCCCTATGTACAGCAGAGTAAAACACGGCCGGTCCTGCACCATCCTCCTGGTCGCTGCTACACTTGAGCCCATTGTTGCAGCTATTGTATCAATCCATCTCATTGAGGGTCTTCTTCTTTTCCTGTGACCCTGTATTTTACTAAGCATGATGTCCTTCTCCAGGGACTGATCCCTCCTGACAACATGTTCAAAGTATGTAAGACATAGTCTTGCCATCTTTGCCTTTAGAGAGCATTCTGGTTGTACTTCTTCCAAGACAGATTTATTTGTTCTTCTGGTAGTCCACGGTATACTCAATATTCTTGCCATATCACGACTCAAAGGCATCAATTCTTCTTCTTCGGTCTTCCTTATTCATTGTCTAGCCTTCACATGCATGCGAAGTGATTGAAAACACCATGGCTTGGGTCAGGTGTGCATTAGTCTTCAGAGTAACATCTTTGCTTTTCAACACTTCAAAGAAGTCTTTTGCAGCAGATCTGCCCAATGCAATACATCGCTTGATTTCTTGACTGCTGCTTCCATGGGCGTTTATTGTGGATCCAAGTAAAATGAAATCTTTGACAACTTCATCATTTTCTCCACTTATCATGATGCTGTTTATTGTTCCAGTTGTGAGGATTTGTTTGTTTCCTTTATGTTGAGATGTAGTCCATACTAAAGGCTGTAGTCCTTGATCTTCATCCACAAGAACTTCAAGTTCTCTTTGCTTTCAGCAAGCAAGATTGTGCCATCTACATTATCACAGGTTGTTAATGAGCCTTGCTCCAATCTTGATGCCACTTTCTTCTTCTTATAGTCCAGCTCCTTGGATTTGCTCAACATACAGATTGAATAGAAAGGTACAGATTGTAGAAAGGTACAATGCTGACACACACCTTTCCCGATTTTAAACCAAGCAATATATTCCGTTGTTCTGTTCCAACAACTGCCACTTGGTCTATCATAGGTTCCTCATGAGTGCAAACAAGTGTTTTGGAATTCCCATTCTTCACAATGTTGTTTATAATTTGTCATGATGCACACAGTCAAATGCCTTTGAATAGCTACTTAAACACAGGTAAACATCTTTGTGATATTCTCTGCTTTCAGCCAAGATCCATCTGACCACTCTAAATCAGGAAACTTTCAGGAGCCCATAATCCAATCCCCTGCATCAGGAAACTTTCAGGAGCTAATGAGATTGGATTATTGGCAGGACTGTGGAGAACACCACACATTCAAAGCTGCACTGTTGGCTGCCATCTTTGATCTAGATATTGTTACCTGTTTCTTACTCTGGTCAAAAGCCAAACACAAGAGACTTGGTTGCTATATGATGCATACGCTGCCCTTGTTTCAGTTGGCCATGCCTACTTCACTAAGAACCATTCTGAAGCCCTGATTGGAACACCCTTGACCTCATATACTGCCTAAAACAATTGAATACCATTTCCTAAGACTATAAAAGCTGCTGCATTTATTGAAAAGCTTTCTGACATCTATTTTTAACATATGACAAGTTGCTGTTCCTGGCAAGGCCTCAGTGGTATCCCTGGTGAATGGTCTGCCAGAGTAATTCAAAAGTAAATACCCTGAGGTATTGTCCTCCTCAGAAGGTTTTTATTAGCTAGGTACTTATGTATAGTGCTATTTTAAGGCCCTCTGAATGTTGCTTTATACTTTGGACCCAATTAATATGCTATCATGGGGGCAGAACCAAAATTTGCATTGCTGGGATATTAGGTCATAGTCTGCTTTCTCCACATGGTTGGTTATTGCGTCTGAAGGAACATAATTTGATTCTGAGTAGAAGCCGGCAGATCTTCAGAAGCAGGACAAATCATAGACTGGGTACTGTACTAGCGGCTTCATATTTATTAGATCATTTAAGATGTGTAATATCCTGTGAGATGGCTTTCATTCCCACCTGATAAATGAGGAAATGAATGGCTCAGGAAGGTAAGTAGAGATATGGCTCACTGCACTACAGAGTCCACACTCTTAATTGGGTACCACGCTGGTTCCCCAGTGGATTATGATATATGGTGATGTGCGTGTGGCCACCCATAGCATAGTGTACTCACTGTCTGGCTTGTAAAATGGGAAGTGCTGCTCTTCTGCTGCTGATGTGCCCTCGTCCTTCTTGATGACATGAGCCAACAGTTAAGAAGAAGCAAAGTCCTAACCGGCATGTGATTAATGAGTGGGGTTGCTATTATAGGCCCTGTGGTTGACAGAATAATGGCTGCCCAAAGATGTCCACATTCTAATTCCCAGAACCTGTGAATATGCGATGTTACAGGGCACAAGGGAATTCAGGTTGCTGATGGAATTAGGGTTTCTCATCAGCAAACCATAAAACAGCAGAGTTATCCTGGATTATTCCAGTAAACTCCATGTAATCATGAGGGTCCTTACCTGTGGAACTGGAAAGCTGAAGAAGAGTTAGAACGACAAACTATGTGAGAAACACTCAGCCTACTATTGTAGGCTTTGAAGATGGAAGGGGACCATACACCAAGGAATTCCAGAAGCCTCTAGAAGCTGGAAAGGGCAAGAAAATGGAGGCTTCCTTAGAGCTTCCAGAAGGAATACAGCCCTGTGTTACTCATTTCAGACTTTCTCAAAAAACAAGAATCTCCAAAACTGCAAGATAAGAAATGTGTGTTAAGCCACTAAATTTATGGGAATTTGTCACAGCAGCAACAGGAAACTAACAAACATTTTTTTGTTGACAAAGTTTATTATCTAGATCAGGGGTCGGAAAACTATGGCCTGCAGGCCAAATTTGGCTTGCCACCTGTTTTTGTAAACAGTGTCTTACTGGAACACAGCCACATGCATTTGTTTACATGTTATCTATGCCTGCTCGATGGCACTTGGCTTGGCTGGCTACAATGGCAGAGTTGAGTAGTTGCAACTGAGACCTTTCAGCCTGCAGAGTGTAAAATATTTAGTCTGGCACTTTTCAAAAATAGCTTGCCAATTCCTGATCCAGATTGTGGTTACAAATATAATACAATTACTATGGATGAAAATTACATGTAAAAGTGTGCAAAATTCCCCCCCTCCCGCCTTTTCTTTGGCTATTAGTCTCCTGAACAGAGACTCTAGCAAATCTTGCTTAATAGAATAACAGGTAGTCCTATTGATTTTACGCTTGTCAATTGAAATTCCATCGAGTACCACACCACAGACAGGCCAAATTGCATGAATGTGATGTTAAAGAATAATAATAATAAAAAAAAATTATGATCAAGAATTTTATGTGGTTGCGGTAGGTTAAGAATTAAATTTTAACTCTTGTCCCTTCCCTTAAAAAGAAAGAAAAATTTCCCGCTTAAAAAAAGTTTGTTTTTCCTTTCTTTTCTAAAGTCCCTCCTTCCTGCTCCCAGCTAGGGAATTCTTGGATTGGCAGCGTCAGCTGTTTAAGAGGCCCCTGTGCCAGCGTTCTGCCCACTGCCCTGCACCAGCGTGCTTTTCCCAATTAGCCTCCACTGGGCCACTTCCTATTTGGGGCAACTCCCTTCTGAAATTGGCAACAGAAGGAGGCACTGATGGAATACTGTGGTCTGCCTGAACTTGCTTATAGAGTAGCATTTCTACTCATGTGTGGCCACAGTTCTGTCATTGTGAGGGTATTAATAATGCTAGCATATTATTTTAGACAGTTTTCTTTTCTACTAAGTGCACTCTTTCAGCATCTTTGACCACAGGCTTTAAGCAATTTTTCTTTTTTTTTTTTTTTTGAAAATCTGCTTTCTTAAAACTTTAAATTCTTTATTATGAAAAATGTCCAATATTTATAAATGTCAACAGAACAGTAGGATGAACCTTCATGTATTCATCACTTTCTTCAACATTTAATAATTCATAGCCAATCTTGTTTCATCTCTATACCTACCTACTTCCTCCTTGCCTAAATTTCTGAAGCAATTCCCAAAGCTAATACTATTTTTTTTTTTATCTGTATTTCAGTATGTATCTCAAAAAGATAAGGACTCCTTTTGGGACTATAAGCATGATGTCATTATCATGTCTTAAAAAGTTTGACGTTGTTTTGTCAAATGCTCAGCCTATGTTCAGAAAGAGTCTTTTCAAAGTTCTGTTGTTGCCTGTGATCTTCATTCTGGAAGGCAGGCTACAACGAGAATCTTAAGTGTGAACTAACATGCACACACACACATACCATCCAGTACACCGGTATTTCTCTTTCCCCTACGACACACACAAACTAACCCTCCAGTTAACCTTCTTCACCCCTGGGACTAGGCTCCAAAAGGGGACAAAGTAAAGAAAGCAGGGGTGGGACATGTGACAATTGCTCAGTTTCACCATCCTTCACAAAAAAATCAGAGTTGGATTCAATACCTTCCTTTAACTCCTACAGCGTTATGCTGATATCAAATATTAAGGACTCCCTTTTGCTCCCTTCATGGCTGTCTTCATTTCGCGTCCAGGAAGCTCCATAAAGTCTTTATAGAATTCTTCCTGTCTCAGTTAGCTAGTTGCTTCTATACCACAAATATGACAACTGGGTGGCTTTAAAGAACAGAAATTTTATTCTCAAAAGTCTGAAGGCTAAAGTCCAAATCAGAGATTTCACTGTGTTGATTCCTTCTGAGAGCAATTCTCTTAGCTCCTGGTGTCTGCTGACAATTTTTGGTGTATTTTTGTTTATATACAGGTCCTCACATAGTATCTGTCTTCCTCCTTTGTGTGTGTGTGTGACTAATTTGTTCTTTTTATAACTCAGATGTGATTAGCTTTAAGACTCACTAGGAATGATCAAATGAACATAACAGAGAGAACCTTATTTCCAAACATAATTACATCCACAGGTCTAGGGGTTAGGATTCTAACACATATTTGGGGAAGAATGCAATTCAATCCATAATATCTTCCCACTCATAGGCTAGCTCCTCTCATAAAACTTAAAACATATTTCCAACATTTCAAAATTCTTTACTGTCCAACCCTAAAGACAAATGACACACTGTCCCTTATTCAATCAGAGATCTGAACAAGGGCATATGGAGTGTCTGCCACTCATGTTTCTGATGAGAGTCACAGACTTTGGCTTTTGGTGTTTAAAAAGTGTGGGTGGTGACTCAGGAAAACAATGGCTTTCTCACGAATGGAAACAATAATGATCTTAAATCCTTTTTTAATTTTCAGTCTCTCTTGCAGAAGAGAGTCTGGTTTTTCAGTTCTAGGCAGCCTAGTGGATGCCAATTTCTGTCCTAGTCTGTGGGACTGGCAATGCAGTTGGCAAGGAGGACTTTGGAAAGGGATCTGCATGGAGAGGGGATGTTTCTGCCACTGTTTTAAGCTGATCACAGTTTATACTTAAAAAAGAATTGATACACACTTCATATACCACAAAATTCAGCCATTTAAAGTACACCATTCAATGTTTCTTTTAGTGTTTTAGTCCAGAGCTGTGCAATCACCACTGCCACCATCATCTAATTTTAAAACATTTTCATCCCCACTAAAACACCCTACCCATTAGTAATCTGTCTCCCTTTCCAACCCCCCACATGACCCCAGTCTTAGACAACTACTACTTTATTTTATTACCTCAATAAAACCAAACCAAACTCACTGTTGTTGATTCTGATTCATAGTGAACCTATAGGACACAGTAGAACTGCCCCATAGAGTTTCCATGGAGCACTTGATGGATTCAAACTGCCAACCTTCCAGTTAGCACCCATAGCACTTACCCACTGTGCCACCAAGGTTTTCTATGTCTCTACAGATTTGCTTATTTTGAAGATCTCATGGTTTGTGTTTTTTTCAGACCCAGTTTTAGATGCCCTTTGGAAACTGGGGTTCTTAAAATTTCCACTGATAGCTAACAACATGCAGCCTCTGCTGCCCCAAAATCTAAACTAAAGTGTTAAAAAGAAACTTAGAAATGGTACTTTCATCTGATTCAAAGCTAATAACATGGCGGACATGCTAATAGGTATTTCCAATAAGAAAAATATAATGTGTTCAGTAAAACCCAAAACCAAACCCAGTGCTATGGAGTCAATTGTGATTCATAGAGACCCTATAGGACAGAGTAGAACTGCCTCATGGAATTTTCAAGGAGCGCCTAATGGATTCGAACTGCTGACCTTTTGGTTAGCAGACGTAGCACTTAACCACTACACCAACAAGGTTTCCAATAGAAAGTGTTCAGTAGAAGCTGTTAAATTTTCTTCTTCAGAACAGTGCTATTTGCATAGCACGTTTTGTCTTCTGCCTCCTCAAATTAGGAAATGCTAAGGATCCTTGGTGGCATGGTGGTTGTGGAGGAAAGATGTGGTTCCATAAAGACTTGTAGCCCTGGAAACACTGTGGGGCAGTTCTATTCTGTTTTATAGGTTGCTTTGAGTTGGAATCAACTGGTTGGCAGCAGGTACCAGGGCTTTTATGAAATTTCAACATAAGGAGAAGGCAAATGAAATGATATTTCCATGTAAGATCATGAGTCTTTCAAAACACCCAAATAATAATAATAACAGATCATAATATTAGACAATCAAGTACAATGTAAAAAAAGACCAAATATATAAAAACACAGAATCAAACACTAACCACAGACAATGGATCAGCTGATGTGTCTGTGTGTGTTTAATTTCCCTTTTCTTATTAAAACCCTGTCTTGAATCTCTGTTTATTCAATGCTGCTTTCCTCTCTAATGTTTTTCTTCAGTTCCCCAGAGAGTTCAATAAGAAAAGTAGACTAATTAAAATGGCAGTATCTTTGAAGTGTTTCTGAGGCGTTACTGTTTTCCAGAAGACCTGAAAAGAAGGTTTCAGACCAATAAATTAGAATCTCAGAAAAATTTTCAAAAACAAACAAAGCTTTGCAGCTATTGGTTTTCTCAGTAAAATGGAGCCCGCATGGCAGCTCACCAGCATCTCACATCTTAGCAAAGCATCCTCCACAAAGAACGCTGGGTGACACCTCAGCCTTGGCTCTGTTTCTAATTGTTTGGAATCTCCATCTTGGCACTTTGCGGTGTGAAGAGCAAAACAATAATAAACCCTCTAAACATTCCACTGGTATTTGTTACAAATTACTTTAGCCAGCCTGACACTCTGGAGTTTAATTTGTTGGGTTTTAAGTCTAATCACCAAAAAGAACACCTACTGAGAATGCTAACGTCAAATTTAGAGAAACAGAAACTATTAAAGAGACAAAATTTGAAGTTCCATGGTTTGTTTCATTGCTGATTTTCAGTTGAAAATGGTGTTGAGATTCCCACACCCCCCCAAAGGAAGGAAACTTTTTTTCTGTTCCTGGGTTCATGGTTATTTCCTGCCTTCCACTGCTGGAGCCCAGCAGAGCCAACCCTTACATCAGAGGCATCTGTTTGCACTAGGAAACTTTTGGTAAAATCCGACTGGCCCTATAAGCTTGTTACAAGGAGCTTTGGGTTACTCAGTCAGTTTTTAAAAGCTATATTTTGAACATTTGGTGGAAAACCATTACGTGGGTGATACCCTGTCTGGGAAGGGGAGTGAGTTGAGGAAGGGTTCTCCATGCCAGGAGAAAGGGGCGTGACAGAAAGCAGAAAGGAACTCAAGCTCATAGACCATCGGAGACCTTTTCAGGTCATAGTCCAGGCTCTTTACATCCTTTCAGTTTTAATTAATTAGCAGAGCAAATATTACTCACAGTCAGGGGAAAAGAGCTGTATTTCTAATACAGACTTGTGTTAGGACATAAGGAACAGAAAGGGTTTCAACAAACAGTCTTTCATTGATGGAAAACACTGACTCTTTCTACCCCAGCTCCCTGAAGGACACAGCTATAGGATCCGCCTCCTGAACCAGGGCAACCTCTTCTTATGGCCAAGGTCATCTTTCAGTCTACAGAGGACCCTTTGTCGGGCTGGAGTCCCTGATCCCTGAGTGGTATATATGGTTAACATGCTTGGCTGCTAACCAGAAGGTCAGAGATTTGAGTCCACCTAGAGGCACCTCAAAAAACAGGCCTGGGGATCTACTTCCCCAAAATGAGCCACTGAAAAGCCTCTGGAGCACAGTCCTACTCAACACATCTGAGGTTGCCATGAGTCAGGCTGCTTCTGTATTATGCTAGTGGCTATGGGATCTGAGACTGCTTCACAAACGACATGAGGAAAAGAGAAAACTGAGTTCCCGTTTCCCTGAGTGAAGGATTTTAAGGAGTTTTCAGGTGAAGAAAAAAAAAATCAATGCCAGGTTGCCCCAGGGGAGATAATGTTTATTGTTAACTCCAGGAGGAAAGTCTTGCCAGCCACAATTACATCATTTACTCATCAAATATTTATTCAGCTCTTTGCTATGCCAAGTAGTATTACTGATGCTCAGAATACAAAAATAAATAAGACCTACAAAAACCTGTACCTTCGTGGTGCTCCTATTCTACTGGAGAGAAAGGATATAGATAGTAAATACTGATCCAAATGAAACCCCTTCTTCCTTGGAAACCAGATGTTCAGCTAAACTACATTTTCTAGACTCCCTTACAGTTAGGTGTAGTCATGTGATTAAGTTTTCAATAATGAAATATGAACAGAAGTGACTTTATGCTACTTCTTAGATTGGGTTTCCTCTGTGTTCTTTTTTTTTTTGCCAGCAAGAACCTGGACCTGGTGGCAGACTAGCTCCAACTGTGAAGATGGGGACGGTGCCCCAGGAGGTGGCGAGGCAACAGAATGGAAGGATCCTAGGTCTCTGAATGACTGGAACAGAAATACTCCACTAACCTAGACTGTTCATTTCTGTATCCTTCAAGACATAGTATTCTGGGGTTTGTTATAGCCATCTGGCAGTACTCTAATATAATAAACATATGAGATATGATGTCAGATGGTGTAAGTGCTATGAAGAAAAACGAAAGAATGATGAGAATAGAGATTATCAAGATGGGAGAGGGGTTTGTCTTAGTCTGGGTTTTCTAGAGAAACAAAACCACAAAAGCAGATAAATATATAAACAGGGAGACTTACATCAAGGAAATGGGTCATGTAATTGTGGAGGCTGGATTGTCCCAAGTCTGTGAGTCAAGATAGAGGCATGTCCTGATTAGTGTACCGCAGGGGCTAGTGAACCTAAGATTGGCAGATCACAGAGCAGGGCTCCTGCTCACAGGCTGTGAAGATCGATAAATCCCAAGCTTAGCAGGTAACACCACAGATAAGCTGCCAACTCAAGTCCCAAGAACTGGCGATCAGACAAACAGGAGTCAGCTGCAGAATCCAGAACAAGCAAAAGCTCAGAAGCCTTACCAGAATACCCACTTAAATTCAATGCAGGCCACAGATCCAAGAAACTCCCTTTCAACTGATTGGTTACTCATAGCAGATCCCATCGTGGAAGTGATCACATTATATCAAACCTCATTACAATATCATACAACTGCCAAGCCACTGAAAATCATGGCTCAGCCAAGTTGACACACAACCTGAACCATCACAGAGTACCTACCACTTTAATTATGGAAGTTGAGGACAGTCCCACCGACATGCCATTTGAGAAAATCTGTGAAGGAGCTGAAGAAATTGAGTGTCAGTGGGACTGGTTTTTTGGTGGGGGTATTATTTTATGCAAATATTTTAACTGACTGAAGCAAGGTTTTGGAGTGGCCTGTTTTGGGTGGGTCTCTTTTGGGTTTGGATCATACCACTTGATTGCTTTTATGAACCTTGTAGAATAACGTCTCTCCCTTTTTTCTCCTGGTGATTCTACAGTGTAAAATACCAATGAACCTGAGGCCTCACATTTCTTTTTCTTATTTTTAATTTTTTTATTAAATAAAAAATGAAAGTGTACATACTCTGTGCTTACAATATTGGGTTAAGATGGGAGGAGTACGCAAGTTGTGTTGAAGTCCCATTCATATTGATCTTCTTACTAATGTATATTGTCACCAATTGCACCCAACCAAATTTCTAACATCTATCTAATCTAAGCCAAATATTTTTTCCCATTCTGTAGGTGGTCTTTAATTCTTTTGATGAAGTCTTTAGATGAGCAAAAGTGTTTGATTCTTATTAATTCCCATTTATCTATTTTCTCTTCTGATGAATGTGTTTTCTTTGTCAGATTTTGAAGTCTGTCTATATTGCATATTAAAACGTATTAAAACGTCCCTTGCTCTCCCGCCCTTGCAACCTCACCAACCTCGTAGCCATCAGAGTCTTTTCTATTATGTATGAGTATGCTTTTAAGTTTTTATCTTAGGGGTCTCATATAATAATTGTCCTTCTGTTGCTGACTAGTTTCACTCAACATAATGTCTTCCAGTTGAGACCAAATTGAGAGATGTTTCCTGCTATCATCGTTATTCTTTATCAGTGTATAGTACTCCACTGAGTATATATACCAAAGTTTACCCATCCATTCTTCTGTTGTTGGGCATCTGGGTTGACTCCAACTTTTTGCTATTGTGGACTGTGCTGCAATGAACATTCGTGTGCATGTATCAGTTGGTGTGAATGCCCTTGATTTTGTAGGATATATTCCAAGCAGAGGAATTACTGGGTCAAATGGCATATCTATATCCATTATTTTAAGGTAACGCCAAATTGCTTTCCAAAGAGGTTGCACCATTCTGCAATCCCACCAACAGTGAAGGAGAGTTCCAATCTCTTCACAGCCTCTCCAACATTTATTGTTTTGCGTTTTTTGGATCACGGTCAATCTTGTTGGGGTGAGATGGTATCTCATTGTCGTTTTGATTTGAATTTCTTTAATAATTAATGATCGTGAACATGTCCGCATGTGTTTTTTGGCTGCCTGGTTCTCCTCTTTAGAAAAGTGTCTGTCCATCTCCTTTGCCCATCACTTAATTCGATGATCTGTCTTTTTCTTATTGATATTTTGTAGAACTTTATAGATTATGGAGATCAGGCATCGGTCTGACATAGAGTTGCCAAATATTTTTTCCCGTTCTGTAGGTGGTCTTTTAATTCTTTTGATGAAGTCTTTAGATGATCAAAAGTGTTTGATTCTTATTAATTCCCATTTACCTATTTTCTCTTCTGATGAATGTGTTTTCTTTGTCAGATTTTGAAGTCTGTCTATATTGCGTATTAAAACGTCCATTGTTGACTCTATTTTACCTTGGATGAGCTTTATCATTTTAGCTTTTATATTCAGGTCTTTTATCCAATTTGAGTTGATTTTTGTATAAGGTGTGAGATGTGGGTCTTGTTTCAATTTTTTGCAGATGGATATCCAATTATGCCAGTACCATTTGTTGAAGAGGTTGTTTTTACCCCAGTTTAATGTCTTAGGGCCTTTGTCAAATATCAACTGTTCATAAGCAGATGGTGTCATCTCTGGGGTCTTGATTCTGTTCCACTGATCTATCTGTCTGTTTTTGTACCAGTATTTTTAATAAAAAGGATTATTACTAAATAGTTTAACCTTTAAATTCTCAGCATAATTTTTCATCAGCTATTTGCTTCTCAAATATAATGAATGAGATTTCCAAAATGCAGGCTATGAAATAATCATAATTACTCTTTTCGTAATAAGGATGAACTTAAATGATTTCCCAACAGTTTGGTGTCAAAAGACAATCACAACAGAACAGTGATGCTTTAAAAAAGCCACATTATTTTTGTTTGTTAAAATTGGTTATAGTTAAAAGTCTACCAATTGGCCATTAAGTAATCAGACTTAATGGCCTCTTTTATTGTAACAGCTGCTTACACTCAGTGTAAACACAGAATGACTTAGGAAATCGCCTTGTTTGGGCAACCTCAAGAAACTCGAGTAGTCTCTTCAGGAATAACAATGTCGTGAGAGTGTCTTGTTTTCTCTTATGATGCACTTATTTCATTTTGTATTATTAACACATTTGCAGTCTGGATGGGCACCATAATTACTCTTGAGTAACTAGATTTTTGAGGAAACCTGAGAATGTCTTACTGATCTCGAGTAAACAGTTTGGAACTTTTGCTATTGGTGCCTTGTTCTCTGTCTCTCACCCTTTCTCATCTTTGTTTACCTGGTGGTGTCAGCTCAAGAGATCTGTGGACAGTCTGCATTTTCAGTGAGTTGTAGACTATTTGCTCTCCCCTTTGAGCCAAAAAAAAAAAAAAAAGAAAGAAAGACATTTGCTGAGATGACAAGCTGTTTCCTCTAGGTACCAGAAATTAAGCAATTTAAAGAGCCAAGGAACCCTTCTAACAGGTCACCATGAATTGCATAAGTAGCCACTTTTTCTCTTTTCCTTGCATCCTTTTCTTAGTACTGATACAAAAACAAGATCTCTGCCATCAATTTTGTAAGGCAGGATATCAGTTTGCTTTCTAGCTGCCAACAACAGAAAACCTAACGGGAAACAGCTTAAATCAGAGCTTCCCAAATTTTAAGGTGCCTAGGAGCCACCTAAGGAATCCTGGTGGTACAGTGGTTAAGCTCTTGGCTGTTAATTGAAAGGTCAGTGGTTCAAGCCCACCAGCTGCTTCCATAAAGATCTAGAGCCTTGGAAACCTTATGGTCCAGTTCTACACTGTCCTAAAGGGAAACCTTATGGTCCGGTTCTACTCTGTCCTAAAGGGTCAAGATCAACTCAACAGCAATGGATTTCATTTCAGTTTTTCTTAGGAATCACCTGGGGATACAGATAATGTGTAGATTCTGATTCAGTATGTGTGAGGCAGGCCAAGATTCCTTATTTCTACCAAGCTCCCTGGTGATGCCAATGCAGATGCTGCTGGTAATTGCACCTTGAGTTGCAGGGTTTAAAACAGTAAGAACCTTTATTACCTCACGTGACAAGGGCAGGGGATGGTCATATTTATTCCTTCAGCAGTTTGATTACATCACCAAGAACTCAGGTTCTTTCCTTCTTTCCACTCTGTAATCCTCAGCATGTTAGTGCTGATCCTCAGGCTTGTTCCCTCATGGCTGCAAGATGGTTGCAAGAGGTCCAGCTATCACCTATTTACCCCATAGAGGCAGAAGCAGAGGCAGAAAGACCTCACTATGTAGCTCTCTTTGAGGAAAGAAAAAAAACTCTCAAAACTGCACAGCCCATCATGGAAGACTTTCTCTCATGTCTCGTTAGCCAGCATTATGTGCCACAAGTTTGTTCCCAAACTAATCACCAGCAAGAATTTCTCTGGTTGCCTTAGACAATGAAGATTCATTTCATGGGGCTGAGGAGTGTCCTGAGTTTTCTAGAAACACATAGCTATCTAGTTCCTAAACAAAATAAGGGTTCTGTACAGTTGCTAACCAAAAGGTCGGCAGTTCAAATCTACCAGCCAGTTGTTGAAGACTCTATGGGGCAGTTATACCCTGTCCTATAGGGCCAGCTCAATGACAATGGGTTTGGTTTGGGTGGGCTTTTTGTTAGGAAGAAGGGAGGTAACAGAGCTGTTGGATAGGCAGCTGAAAGAATCTGCCACAGGCCATGTTCAAAATCTACATGGTCACTGCCTGTATTTTTTTTTCAAAGAAATCAAATCTTATTACTACAAATGTCATTGCAATGAAAAATTTTCTATGACAATATGCCTCATCTTCAGCCAATGGCTAACACAGTCTACATAATATTCAACGCAGCCAATAAGGTGAACTCCAGTGAAAGTAATGAAGTCAGTTGTTTATTTTCAGCATGTTTGTCCTCTGGTTTGGTGGCCTCCCATGAACCCAATCCCCAAACCCAGGAATCTAGTATCTACACGGGGCCTCTTATCTCTTCCCAGGGGCTGCTTTTCAACTGTGTACAGTTTTCCAGGCCCAGTTTCAACTTCTGGGCAGTATGAGAAAGGACAGCCCCAACCCCTCAAGGGATTAATGATTGTCACCATCATAGTGGCTTCCAATAGGTCCCCCTTCAATATCTGTATTTTAACATCGGCCTTTAACCACGTAATCCATAGTTTTCAGGATGGATCTGCTTTATGACAGAGGGTAGCATAGAAGGATCTGCAGATAGATTAGTCATTTTCACATTTAAAAAGGAGACTGTTTGTAACAATCGAAGATTATTGGTTTGGGGACTCAGACATACCAACAATCATGAAGATGGCACAGGGCTGGGCAATGTTTTGCTCTGTTATTCATAAGGTCATCATGAGTCAGAGCTAAGTCAGTGGCAACTAACAGCAAGGTGAGAAAAGCAGAAGCAGTGAGTTTACTCACACCCTGAGCCTGGGAAGCTTCCTGTGATGTTGAATTCGGGTCCATGCTGGTAGTCAATGGCCTAGCTGTCTGTTTGCCTAGTAGGTCTGGCTTAGTTGTGAATCTTTGAGCAAAAACTCAAGTTTCTTCTCTCTTTCTTTGTTTACTTTTGTTCTAACTCAAGTATTTTGAGCTCTTATAAATTCAGCTGTGTATTTTCTGCCAAGTACATATGAAAATAGGATTATTATCAAAATATCAGTGGTGTCATTCAGTGCTCCTGAATGCTGGCTTCAGATTAGAATCACCTGGAGTGATTTTAAAAATTCTGATGTTTGGGCTTCATCCCAGACCAATGACATCAGAATCTCTATGGGTGGGGTCCAGGCATCAGGATTTTTAAAAACATATATTTTATTGTGATTTAAGTAAAAGTTTATGATCCAAATCAACTTGTCATATAAAACCCTGCATACACACCACTAGGCAACTCTGGCTGCTCTTCCCCACTACCATCCCCTGAGAGCACACTCCTTCTTTCCACCCTGAACTTTCTGTATCCACTCAGCCAACTCCTGTGCCCCTCCACCCTCTCATCTCACCTCTAGAGAGGAGCTGCTCAGGCAGCCTCACGCACACATTTAAGCCAAGAAGCATACTCTTTGACAGCGTGACTCTGTATGCTACATCAGGATTTTTTTTAAAGCTCCGAGGTGATTTTAATGCACAGCCAGGGGTGAGATCACATTACTAGGATCCTCTACTAGGTCTCTTTCTGGGTGGTGGAAATGGCTTGCACTGGACACTAATCCAAGGGTTGGTGGCTCAAACCCACCAGTGGGGCCATGGCAAAAAGGCCCAGTGATCTGCTTCTTGCCAAGAAGCCCCTATGGAACGGTTCTGCTCTGCAACACACGAAGTTGCCCATGAGTTGGACCTTATGGTGATGGGTCTGTTTTTTTTTCTAACAGTTAGCTTGGCTCTTCAAACACCCCACTGAGGGTTGATAAATGTAAAAAGTACTGGTAAGAATGCCAACAAGACTCCTATAACACTGCAAATCTAACTATGCCAGCCCCATTTTCTTTTTCATACGATGTGTAGTGAACTTGAAAGTGGCCCTGACCTCCGAAAGCACTTTGAGGGTCTGGTAATCCTGCTCTTCCCTCCCCTTCACTTTCTGGATGTGGGTCTAGGTATCTTTTCTCAAGTGACCCAAGCGGTAAATGGATCATTCCAAGAGCATGAGGCAATTCTGTTCATGGTGTTCTCTGCTGCTCTGCTTCTAGGAAATCCAACTTGTGTTTTAAGAAGATGATGACATTCACCTCTGCCCCCAAGCAAGTCACTGAAAAGCTGAGCTAAGGCCACAGCTTCTCCAAAACAATTTTGTAATGATTCAGATGGATAAAATCACTTCTGAGTCCCAAGGACTCTTATAAAGGATTGGTGGTCAAGCTGCTTGGTTAATATAATTCACTTCAAGTAAAGGCAAATTTCTTTTAGAATAATGCCTCATCTGAGTTCTCAGGGAATTAAGAAATTCACATCCTTAGGCAGTTTTCTTGAAAATCACAGTTAGCTCCTTTCAGTGCCCAAATCTTCCATTTTAACTCTTAAAAAAAAGAAATTATTTGAAGTGTGTGCACTTTTTTTTTTTTTAAAATAGTGTTTTCCTATGTTTTTGGTCAACAGTTTAGGTTCCCACTCACAAATTTTTCCATGACATTGGCTACATTCTTCATAATGCATCAACATTTCTGTTCTGGTTGTTCCATTTCTATTCATCTAGTTTCCCTGCGTAAAGCGTGTTTTTAATAGAGAATATTAAAAGTGATTTCATCAGCCTTTGGTGCCAAGTTGTCAGTGGGATATCATCTCAAACCTCCGGTTCACCATGACACTGCCTGAGAGTAGCTTGTCCCTCCCAGCTTGAAACAAGGTCCACTTGCATTCTTTTCTGTCCTAGGTGGAGCTACCCCCAACCATAGTGCCTCAGAGAACCAGCCTCCTCAGCTCCATGTCCTTCAGCCCCACTTCGGTTAATTCCCAAGTCCTGCCAATTTTGCCACAGTATGGTTCCCAGGCCAGCATTACCACATAGGAACCTGGTAGAAATCAAAAGTCTTGCGCTCTGCCTGAGAGTCACTGAATCAGAACTCTAGAGTAGGGTCAGCAACTGTTGTGTTAACAAGTCTTCCAGGTGATGCTGATTCAGGATAAAGTTTGAGAATCTACAGTTTAAGAAATAAATGTTCAAAGCGTAAACAAAGGGCTTAGTGGCAGATGCTCAGAGGCCATTTTAGTTGTTGCAGGTTATTTGGAAATTTAGGGCTGTGTGTTCAGGGGGCTGTGGCTGCTGGCAGTCTGCCTTCTGAACCCTCGTGGGAATTTGTTGCATCTCTTCTGCAGAACCAAAAAAAACCCCAAATCCAGTGCCGTCAAGTTGATGCTGACTGATAGCAACCCTACAGGACAGAGTAGAACTGCTCCATAGAGTTTCCAAGTAGCGCTGGAGGACTATGAACTACTGACCTTTAGGTTAGTAGACGTAGCACTGAACTACAACGCCACCAGGGTTTCCTCTTCTGCAAAGGAAATACTTAAATATACTGATTCCATGGCGAGGGAAAACATGAATAAAAAATATTAGTTTCTCAAACTGGAAGGAGGATAGTGGGCAGATGGAACGAGGGATGATTTCAGATTTATTTTTTAACGATTCTAACCATTGAGCCCCTGACTTCTATGGACGTTTAAAAAATATTCATTAACCCTTCCAACAAACCGACAAGATGGTGGATGTGGAGCCTGTACAAGAAAATGCCCCCCTCCCCATCCATTTAAACTTCGTATTTTACCCTTCACAAAAATCAAAAACTCGGGATAAAGACAATTTTGCGAAAAGTTTAAATAATTAGAAATGCCACTGTGAACCTGGAAACCCTGGTGGCATAGTGGGTTAAATGCTACATCTGCTATCCAAAAGGTTGGCAGTTCAAATCCGCCAGGCACTTTTTGGAAACTCTATGGGGCAGTTCTACTCTGACCAATAGGATTGCTACGAGTCAGAATTGACTCAAAGGCAGTGGCTTTGGCTTTTCTTATTTATGCTCTAAGCAGCGTTTCTTGAACTTCGATGCACAAATGAATCACCAGGAATCTTGTTAAAATTCGGATTCTAACTCAGTAGGTCTGAGGGAGGACTCTGAGATTCTACATTTCTAGCAGTCTCCCTGTTATTGCCAACACTGCCCACCCATAGACTGTAAAAGCCTTCCCCCGTAATAATAAGGTACAGGTAACTTTTCCTAAGTGGACTGCCAATAAACAAAACCAAGCCCACTGCCGTCAACTTGCTTCTGATTTATAACGACTCCATAGGTTTTAAAACGTTGCAAATCTTTACAGAAGCAAACTGCCACGTTTTTCTCCTGAGGAGTGGCTGAGGGGTTCAAACTGCCAACCTTTCATTTAGCAGTGCTTTAGCTACTGCATCAACAGAGCTCCCTGGCTTGTTAATAGCTTTACAAACTAAGGAGAAATTCCTCCTACTGATTTACCATCCCAGGTAACAGGCTGGAGACTTCCCAGACAGTCATGTCTGCAAGCTCAAAGAGATCGGGTCAACTCCTTGGAGATGTCAGTTTTCAGCCATCAGCCAGGAAGCCCATTCACTTCCAGACGCTGAGTGGGGGCTTGCCTTGGGCCAGCACTTGGGTGCTGCTCCCCAGCTACTGGCACTAGGGGCTGCCACCAGCTGGTGCTCCCAAGCTTGTCAGAGCTAGAAGATGCCCTAGAGGTAGGAACTGGCTTGCCAGCAGTTTTTGACAGATAAAGTGGTAAGTGAAGTATCTGAGGTAACATAGCCAGTAAGGACAGAGCTGGTCCTGGATCCAGGATGCCATTTCTGAAAGCAGTGGTTGTCAACCTTGCCTGCACATTATAATAGCCTGGGGAGCTTTTAAAAAGGTACGCATGTCCAGGCCCCACTGCAAACCAATTAAATCAGGATATCTCAGAGGCAGGGCTCTGACACTGAGTTTTTTCAAAATGGCTTCCAAGGTACAAGTCCAAAAGCCGTCTCACACTTGTGTGTGCATCAGAATTCTCTGGAAGGCTAGTTAAAACACAGGGGGCTGGGCCTCAACCCTGGACTTTCTGATTCAGCTCGTTTTGCATTTTTGTTGTTGCTGTTGTTATTTTGTTTAGGTGAAAGTTTATGGAGGTAATTAGTTTCTCATTAAACAGTTAATACATACATTGTTTTATGACATTGGTTGCCAATCTTGTGATGTGTCAACACTCCCTCCTCCTTCACCCTGGGTTCCTTGTTTTCATTTGTAGCTTTCTATTTGTATCAAGTTGCTGAGTGATGCTGCTGCTGGTGGCCTGTCCTCAAGTCTATCCCTGTGGTCAGCTCAATTTCCCAGTCCCGAAAGCAAAGGCCTGCAGTTGCCTGCGCTTCCGGTGCCCACCCGTCTGGCTGGATGCTCTCCTTCACTTCCTTTCTCTTGCAAGGCAGACTTCAGCACTCACCTTGTTGCAGATTTTAAACTGATTTTCTCCAATTAGTAAATTTTAAATCGGTTTTCTCCAAACGGTAGGGTCTGGTTGTGGGAAGCAACTCATATTTGCTTCAGCACTCCCCCTTCCTTCTTTAAAGGAGAAGGATAACCTTATTTATTCTGAACACAGTGCATCATTTTGTTTGTTTGTTTGTTTTTTATTTTTTATTTAATATGACTGAGTGAAAATATACATTCCCGTATAAATTTACATGCCCACCTATATGCAGCTTCCACTGCTCTCCCTGTCCGGTGACTGCACACTATTCCTCTCTGCTCCATATATGTCTCATCCTCCCAACAGCCTCCTTTCCCCTCCTCTCCACCCACTCTCCTTCCTCCAGCCAGAGGTCAGCAGGATGATATCCTATAGATGCATAGAACCATAAAGTGCTTCCAATATATGGTCATTCTGCATTGCCAAGTCCAATCCATTCCTGTCCAAAGAGTGGACCTTCGTTATACTTTATGGGAAAGGGCAGCATCAGGGCCGGGGGCCATGCTCTCAGGAGAACCCCGAAACCACTGGACCATCAATTGAGGTCTTTTAGTGGAGATCTCGGGATGCACCCCTTTTTATTCTTGTGTTGCCAGTGAGACTCCTCTCTGTACAGTGCATCATTTTTGAAGAATAACACTACAAATTCCACGTATTTTCCCGAGTTCCATGTAGATGAATCAGAACATGATAATTTCATTTTCCTAAAAATACTGTCTTGATTCCAAACTCATGACTAGGTTCTAGATTATACCATCCTCACACACTTGAAAGCTCTTGATGTTTGACAAACCAAATATAAAGGTATAACGACCTCAGTGCGTCCCTCCAGCTGATGTGCTTTCCAAATCTGGTAAGTGGCAGATGTGTTTGAAGAACCTTTCCCAGCTGCAGTTTGAACTGGGAATCCAATAGCCAAAGCTTTAGCCACTGGAGCTAAGGATGGAGGTGTGGCCAGAGGAGAAGCAAAGAACCAGATGAATCAACCAGAAGACCCAGGGTGGGGGTGGGGTGGGATTGGCAACCCTTCTGAAGAGATGGGCTGAGTTCAGGCCTCTGCCTCTGGCAACTCAGGTGAAGCTGGGGCTGTGATTAGTGGGCAACGATGAAGAATGCCTGCAAACATCAGGAAGGGCCATGGCAGCAGTGACTGCGACACACACGTGTGGAAGAGCTCTCATAGTATCTTTGGTGCAACAGTAGAATCTCCAGCCTTCACCTTATCAGCACATACAGGCAACATTTTGCATCTACATGGACTGCAGGCTGAGAAGGAAATGACCTAGGAGCCAGACCCTAGTTCAAATCTCAAGACTGGCACTTATCTGCAAACTTGGACAATATAAGTTCATTGTGAGAGCTACACATAAGGTGTACGTAGCACACAGAACAATGCCTGGCATATAGCACATCCCCTTGCTGTTGAGTCAATTGCAAGTCACAGCGAGCCTATAGTAAGCAGCCAATAAATACCAATTGAAGTTAAGTGTTGATTGGAATAGATGTGCCAGATTGCTAAAATATCGCTTTGACAGGTTTTTTTTTTTCCTTATGATTCAGGCAGCCTTTTTGTCTCTGAAGAATATACCATGGAAAGAACAAAACCCAGAAATCTGGATACTTGGGTTCTAATTTCAGCTGTGACTCCAGCAGACTGTGCAGCCTTGGCAAATGAGGAAACTGGACCATGTGACCTCTCAGGGCCCCCTCATCCAATATTACACATGTATGTCTGAGGCCATTTGGAGCTCACCATTGAGTATCCACCATTCCTTAGAGCAACCTTTTCCAAGCTTAGTTGAGAAGAATCAGCTTGGATGATTTTAAACATACAGATTTTTAGGGCCTTCCCCTCAACTTGTGCCATCCAAAACAGCAGTCACTTGTCACATGTGCCTAGTAAGCACTTAAAGCATGGCTAGTCCTACTTGAGATGTACCATTAAGTATAAAAATAACCCACAGAACCTGAAGACTTAGCTTGAAAAATAAAGAATGTAAAATAGCTCATTAATAGCTTCTTTTATTGATCACATGTTGAAATATCCATATTTTGGGTGCATAAGTAAAACACACTACTTATATTTTAAATTACAAAATATCTTCTTAAACTCAATAAAATAAATTTAAAATACATACTTAAATAAAATACATTATGAAAATTAAATACTTATTGGTTGAATGATATAAAATGTTATTACTCTGCTGTTTTTTTAATATGTGACAACTAGGAAACTTCATATCACATATTTAGCTCACATGATAGCTCTGCCCTGGAGTCAGAATTCAGGACATATCTCCATCTGGGCGCAATCCATCATTTTAATACATGCTCCAGGTGATAGTTTGGTTCTGCCTTCTTTGGGAAAAAGTGAAGAAAAAGAAATCTCACAGCTTTTGGCCACCCTTGTAGCTTTCATTGGAAATCTTGGTGGTATAGTTGTTAACAGATAGAGCTGCTAGTCAAAAGGTTGGCTGTTCGAATCCACCAGATATTCCTCAGAAAGCCTATGGGGCAGTACTACTCTGTCGCTGTGAGTCAGAATAGACTGTACAGCAACAGGTATGGGTTTATAGCTTTCATTAAGAACACATAGGCCTTGAGTGAAGGAATGATTTTTGCAATAGAATCAATCTGGGTAAGCCTCACTTTTTTGTCCCATGTTGTTTCTAAGGACTCTCCTAGTGACCTGGTCTTGGCATGGGAATTACTAGACATAGTTTTTTAAAATGGAAGAGAGTTAGATTGAAAGGGTTAGGGGAAAAAAAAGTGGTTTTCTACCTTCTCTTGTGGTCTTCCTCCTCACTGCTGTAACCAGCTTTCTTCAGACCAACGGGATGTTGTCTTTGGATCCGTATCTGGTCAAAGCTAGGTGGCAGCAACAGCATAGCATGGCAAGGCAAGAAGCCAGAGCCAGCACATTATGGAATGATACCTCAGTCTCTAGACTTCACCCACCGGTTCCTGTCAGCCTGGACTCACTGCCTAGAAGTCTGACCCCCGAGCAGATGAATTCAACAGTCAAAAGTAATGCAATACTCAAATCCTTTTGGCCAGTCTAAAAGGAAATGATATATGATTTGGATCGTGTCTTCCTGCAGATACATGGTTTTGAGACACAACTCTTCTTCATGTGGATTGAATAAACACTTTCATCTCTGCTATCCTTCCTCCATCATGCCATGATGTGAATCAATGCTGACTCACAGTGATCCTGTGTGTTACAGAACAGGACTGCTCATATGGTTTTCTTGTGTATAATCTTTGTAGAAGCAAATCACCAGTACTTTCTTTCATGACACCACTGGGTGGGTTCGAACTGCCAACCTTTCAATCAGTAGCTGAATGTAAACCATTTGCACCACCTAGAGACCTTTCCTGCTACCTTTAGAACTCATTGCTGTGAAGTCAATTACAACTCAGAGCCAACCACATAGGACAGAGTAGAACTGCCCCATAGAATTTCCAAGGAGCAACAGCTGGATTCAAACTGCCGACCTTTTGGTTAGTAGCCAAATACTTAATCACTGCACCACCAGGACCCCAAACCCTATTAAAATCATAACAAATAATACAAATATTATAAATGTGCAAGGACAAAGAGAATGGGAAAGGAGAGTTCTGCAGATAAGTGATATCAATAATACTTGGGCCTAGGTTGCTGTTTGGATCAGTGGTAACTAATTTAACAAATATAAAAAGGTAGGAGGGCAGGGGAGAAGAACCAACAAGAAGCAAATTGATTTATGAGACAGCCCTTTGGAAAGGTACCTCAGAAAGAAGTTAAGAGTATTTACTGAAATCTATGTTAGAAACAATTAGGATACTTACTCCCCCTAGATCCTGTCCTTCAATGAGATGATCATCAGCTCAATCAACTAGATGACAGTCAACCACTCCCCACATCCCAACAGATGTGATATTGCTTGAAAACAAACCAGAGATGTTCTCAACTCCAGGAAACCAGGCATAATTGAGGTCAAGAATAAAGCATTCTTACTAACAATAGAGGTAGTAGGGGGAATTCTACATACTCAACAAAGAGACACATTAGCCCCCAGGGAGTTTAAGAGACTGGAGTAACAAGGTGTAACATATATCTAAGGAGAGGAGAGAAAATGGGAGAAGAGGCACCAGCTGAGGTGTTGGATGAGAAAGTGCCTGTGTTGGTAAAGGAAAATAATCCCCAAACACAAGAATCTCAAAGAATTACAAATAAATAAAAATAAATCTACTTGTATGTACATTATAGTGAAACTGCACAATACGCATGCACACACACACAAAATGTCATGAAGTCATGAGACAGAAAAGACTCTTAACCAAAAAAAAAAAGACTATAGGAGTTTTATTTAGTGCAAATATCGATAATATGACACTAACAAAGGTCCCCATAAGAGCGGAAAAAAGTAATCCTGGGGAAGGTTGGAAATATAAGAAGAGAAAATGAGCAAATAAAGTAGTAAAATATGGGTAAATTTAAAACATACGTTCAGTACAAAAGCCATAATGTCTTATGCCAACCCAGCCAAGTGCCATCGAGTCGGATCCGACTCATGGCGATCCTAGAGTCGCCGTGAGTCATGAATGTCTCACAGGGTTTTTTTTTTTTCCAAAAAAAGAACCATTATATCCGATAACAGTAGCATGTAAGTCATGCAGATGGTGACTGAAATCAAAGTATTCTAAAGTTCTTGTGTTTCTTCAGAAAATTAATAATAATAATAATAAAAGTTCATGTGTTTTCCAAGAGGGAGGTCAATACCCTTGTTTAAATGTTTATGTCATTTTGCATATTAAAATGTATAGGATAATCACTAAAACAATAGAAGTTGTATTCTTTTCTATTGGTGTGTATTGTTGTTAGATGCTGTAGAGTCAGCTGCTACTCGTGACAACCTTATGTCTAATAGAATAAAATGTTAGGTTGTCTTAGTTACTCTAAGTTTATGTCACCTCTTGATATTGGTAAGATGAGTTCTTCCTTGGGGTGCTCCTTCATTAGGAATTTTTTGACTATTCTTGCTTCTTTCATCATCAACATGTGTTTTAATTAGATTGTTAAATTCCACCAAAAATATCTGTTCGGATTTTCAATAGAATTATATCCACCTATATATCAACATCTTTACAACACTGAATTTACTTCTCCACAAACATGGTACTTCTTTTCAATTATTTAGACTTTCCATTCTTGTTTTCGATGCAAAAGTTTCTACTCTCTCATTAAAGGTCTGACGTGTCTTTTTGTCATACTTATTTTATGGTATATTATACTTTTAGGAGCCATTATAGTGTTTTTCTCTAATATATTTAAATTGTTAATCACCATTGTACATAAATACAGTAGCTTTTTATAAGTTGAGTTTATATAACAAAGTGGTTAAACTCCTATTAATTCTACTAATTTATCAATAGTTGTTTTCAGTTTTCTGTTTAGAACATAACATCATTTATGAATGATAATATTTTTGTTTCTTTCTAATCTTTATGTTTTTGTTTCTTTTTCTTTCCTTAGGGCACTGGCTAGGATTAAGATAAAAATAACAAAATCCTAGAAATAATGTAACTTACCAAACCTGATTCAAGAAAAATTAGAAAACCTGAATAGTCTTATAAACACTAGATGACTTGAACCACAGGTTGTTTTTCTGCAAGGAAAACATCCAAGAAGGGGTAGAAAATCCAAGTGAAAGGACACAAGGAACCCAGAGAGAACATGAGGGGAATTGTAGGGAGTACAACCAATGTCATGGGATACTTTATGGGCAAATTATAATATGGGAAACTAATTTGCTCTGTAAACTTTCATCCAAAGCACAATAAGGAAAATTATTAAACACACACACACCAAGTCCAGATGGTTTTCCATGTGGTAAAAAAATGAAATAAATTCTAGATGTGTTAAAGATTTAAATGTGAAAGGCAATACCCCAAAACTTTTAGAATATGGAAGATATCTAAACATCCGTATGACTTCAAGATAGAGAATTGTTGTTGTTGTTGTTAGGTGGCTTCTAGTCAGTTCTGACTCACAGTAACACAATGTACAACAGAACACTGCCCAGTCCTGTGCCATCCTCACAAATGATTGTTATACCTGAGCCCATTGTTGCAGGCACTATGTCAGTCCATCTCATTGAAGGTCTTTCTCCTTTTTGCTGAACCTCTGCTACCACTGCTGACCACAAGGTTGGCAGTTCAAATCCACCAGGCACTCCCTGAATACTCTGGGGGTCAGTTCTACCCTGGCCCCTAGGGTCACCAGGAGTCGGATCCGACTCAACGGCACTTGGCTTGGCTGGCTGCTTTACCAAGCACGATGTCTTTCTCCAGGAACTGGTCCCTGTTGACAACATGTCCAAAGTATGTGAGACAAAGTCACACCGTTCTTGCTTCTGAGGAACATTCTGGCTGTGCTTCTTCCAAGACATATTTGTTGGTTCTTTTGGAAATCCATAGTACAATTCAATATTCTTTGCCACACCATGATTCAAAGGGGTCAATTCTTCTTTGGTTTTCCTTACCCATTGCCAAATCTTCACATGCATACAAGACAATTGAAAATACCACGGCTTGGGTCCAGCAGACCTTAGTCCCCAAAGCAACATCTCTGCTTTTTAACATTTTAAAAATGTCTCTAGCAGTAGAATAGAAAGAAAATTCTTAATAAAGACCAAAATAACATTAGAACTGAGTCTTAAAGAATGTGTAAAGAAAAGCCACAAATTTGGAGAAGATATTTTCAGCATAAGTAACAGAAAAGAAGATTAGTATTCAGGATATAAGAAGACCTCCTGGATATAAATAAGAAAAAGGAAAAATAATCTAATATAAAATGTCAGCAACACTTGATTAGGAATCCCATGGGGGGGGGGAATACATTTCAATAAACATGAAAAGACTGCTTGACTCCATTAACAGTCAAGAAAATGTCATTTAAAACCATAATGTATTATTTCACAGCCTTCTAATTAACAATCACTAAAAGGACAGTAAAATTAAGTGTTGGCAAGGATGAGATGTAACTGGGACTCTTCTACACTGGCAACTGAATTAAGTTGCTGTGACAACTTGGATAAACAATTTGACATTATCTAGTGAAGTTTAGGGAGCCCTAGTGGCACAGTGTTAAGAGCTCAGTTGTTAACCAAAAGGTCAGTAGTTCAATTCTGCCAGGCACTCCTTGGAAACCCTATTAGGCATTTCTACTCTGTCCTGTAAGGTTGCTATGAGTCAGAATTAACTCAATGGCAATGGGTTTGATTGTTGTTTTAGTAACATTGAAGACATACTCACACTATGATACAGCAATTTTCCTTCAAGGGATATATGCTACAACCAGGAGATCTGTTTGTGAGTACTCAAAACTACTGTTTGTAATAGTAAAAACTTGAAAACAATCCAAATGCCTGTCTGTATAAGAATACATAAGTAACGTATGGCTTATGTATAACCAAACCAAAAAACCCATTGCCATTGAGTTGATTGTGACTCATGACAACCTTATAGGACAGAGTAGAACTGCTCCACAGTTTCCAAGGAGGGCCTGGTGGATTTGAACTGCCAGCCTTTTGGTTAACACTGCAGCACTTAATTACTACACCACCAGTATTTCCTGGCTTATGCATAGGTACAGTAAAAAGAAGAACAAACTACTCTTCATGGAAGAGCATGGATGAGTCTTAAGTATTCAATATAAAATGAAAGACAGCAAGTCTCAGAAATCATACAGTATAATTTCATTCATGTAAAATGGAAAACCATGTAAAACCAAACATGTTCTACAGACGTACAAAAGAATGTGATAAAACTACAAAGAAGCATACACTGTAAACACAAAATTCAGGTTACCTCTAAAGTTGGAAGGAAGGCCGCCACTGGATCTGGAAAAGTCACATGGAGGCTTCAAATTCATTGGTGATGTCATTACTAAAGTTGATGGTGGTAGTGAGTGTCTGCATTGTTATTCTTTATAACTTACAGGTATTTTAAAATGATGACTTTAAATTTACTTCTTTAATGACATTTCATTCATTTTGTTCAGTTAAACACATTTTTAAAAAGAGAAAAGAAGATAAAATTGGAGGCTCAAATCAGAAGTTAAAGCCTACGCTGAAAATGTCACAGAAAGAAAGGATAGAGAAAACAGAAGGGAGGAAATTATCAAAGAAATAATGTAAGAACATCTCTTGGGAATAAAGGAAGTAGGTTTTCAGATTGAATGGGCATGCCAAGATTTATTAACATGAAATTTTAGAACCCAAGAATAAAGATAAAATTGTGAAAGAATATGTATAGTACTAGGAATTAGCAATACTGAAAGCCAGAAGACAGTGGAACATGAGCTTCAAATTTCAAAGGAAAGATGACATTCAGACTACAGTGCTATATATAGCCAGGCAAAAAAAAAAAAAAAATGACCCAATGTGGCAGTAGAATAAAAACACTTTTAGACAGGCATATGTCAAAAAGTTTGTCTGTCAAACTTAACATCCTCAAGAAACTACTGCAGGATGTATGCCACCAAGAGGGAAGAAACCAAGAAAGGAAATTCTGGGAGTGAGAGGTAAGATGCCCAACACAGAAAGTGGTGAAGAGGAGACACAGAGGCTGCTCTATGGCAGCCCTAACCAGCTAAACCAGTTGCCATGGAGTTGACTCTAACTCATGAGGACTCTAAGTTGTCAGTGTGGGACTATGATCCACAGGCTTTTAAATGGCTGATTGTTCAGAAGTAGATCACCAGCCTTTCTTCCAAGGCACCTCTGGGTGGACTCGAACCCAACCTTTCAGCTAGCAGTCAATTGCATTAACTGTATCACTCAGGGACTTTGCTGCAGTGATAGCGGAGGGCTCCTTGGGTGAAGCCTAGAAGAAAACAGAACTGATACATCACCTAATGTATTAAACCACATTGAAAGAAATTTTAAAGTTTTCTTAGAGAAGTTAGGGATGAGTTGGTAAGAGATACATTAAAGAACAAAAAACAAATAAAAAACAAGTGGTTAGTAACTCTAGGGACAATAAAAGTCACACAGGATATGAAATGTCATCAGTATTGTTTACCATGAACAATATTTACATAAAAATAATGCAAACACTGAATATAGATTTAACCAAAAGATATGTAATAAAAATATTGAAGAGGATGAGGGAAAGTATATGTTCAGAAAATTGTTTGAGATAGCTGATTCTTATTCTTTAATGGTATCTAACAATTTTAGTCAACTCTAGAATTGAAAAATTAAGAAATACCATTCTTAATAACAAAAATAATAACATTCTGTACAGAAAAATCTGAAGAATTACCAGAAGAAAAATGTAAAAGATTTGAAAGTGGTTATTTGGGGGGAGGCAAAATGGGATGGGGAAGAAGGAACAGGTGACTGCAATCTTTCAGTTTAAGACTGAAAGGTTAGTCATGTTATTTTACATCTAAAGCAATGAATTTGTATATGTGTATACATATGTGTGTGTGTGTATTTGTAAGGTGAAAAATAAATACAGAAGCTGCCAAGGCTGCTTATGGGCAACCAAATACACCACAGGATTTGGTCCATTGGATTGCAGGTTTAGGGTTATGGTTTCACGAGTCATCCCAGTTAATTGGCCTAATAATGCGGTTAGTGTTTCTTTTCTGCCTTCCGGTATACTGCTTAAGGTCTTAAAAGCTTGCAAGCAGCTATCAAAGGCAAAACAGTTGGTGTCTATGTACCTGGAGTAAAAGAGGAAGAAAGCAAGTCAGGAATAGGAGGAGCATACTGGATGTGTGCCTGGCTACCATTACAGAACATTTTGATCAAAGAGTCTACAGAAGAACCCTGACCAAAAGGGAAAAATGCAGAACAAAATCTCAAATTCTCATGGACTCCAGACTTTCTAGAGCCATGGAGGCTGGATATACCCCTGAAGTTAATGCCCTGAAATAATCTTTAAACTTTAAACCAAAAACATCCCTTGAAATCTTAAAACTAAACAATAGTTTAGCTTAACTAGTGAAGAAAATCTGCCTTGAGCATTGTGCTCTTTTAAAATCTATCTACATGGGATCAAATTGACAACAGCACCTTGAAAGTTTAGGCAGAAAACTTAGGAGGCAGAAGTTTATGTTAACAAGGCAGGAACAACTGGAAAAAGGGGGTGAGAATGTTTGCACAACTAGAAGAATGTAATCCATGTCCCTAAAGTGTACATGTAGAAAGTGTTGAAGTGGTGCATATTTTGTTGTGTACATTTTCAATGAAAACAAAATAAAACAAATTAATGCTCTATATCTCAATCAGACTTAGGATTACTCAGATGTACTCCTCTGTCAAAACTTAGTGAATGCTCATTTAAGATTTGTGCTTAAACAGAATTGGGACCCCAGAGGTGACACCATCTGCCTATGAACAGTTGATATTGTCGGGTTTCTACCGACTAAGCCATCCGGGCAGAGGAGAGACAAGTAGGGCCAAGACCAAGAAAGGATAGATATAAAGCAGTTTGGGATCAGGTGGCTAATGGCTTTCCCCAGCCGAGAGCCCAGAGCAAAGTTTTATTAGAGTATTTATACCCTTTTGGTGTCTTAGAATACAAGGAACTGAAACATTCAGTAACTAAGCCAGTTGTTTACAGTTTCGGTTGTACAGTGTTCCACATGTTCGGGCTAAGGACTTGGAGGTGTTTCCAGATTGCCCCTAGGTTACAATACACAAACAGTACAAGAGGTTACACAGAGTTGAAGTAACGGTACAGTAGCCAAGATGGCTGCACTTATGTCAAGAGAGTTTTACATGATTTCCCACATCTGCCCCCTTTTTATTTAATAAAAATGAAGCTGAAGTATCAGGTGAAAGTAATGAGTTCTTATGGCCGGGGCAACTGTTTGTCATGTTTTTGTTGTTTGAGTATCATATAATGTAATCATGGGGGCAAGAAACTTTCTTGCTTTTCAGACAGCCTCTTGATGACTGTGCCTGGCTTAGGTTGCTCCTCCCACAAGGAATCTTACCCGTCTCTGGCTAACCAGTCACTAGCTTGATGATCCCCTGGCGACTGTGCCTGTCTTAGGTTGCCTCTCCTCGAGGAGTCTTACCCATCTTTGACTAACCAGCCGAGCTCTGGGGATCATGAGGCAATAAGTAGAGAAGTTATGTTTTTGTTATAACCCAAGATGGGTTTTAGGGAGACCAAATTTCTTTTCTAATTAAATACATGACATCAGTTCCCTGGAGGTATCAACCTCTGTATGGCCAGAATATAAAGTATTTTAGATCAGAGAGACAATCTTAAACTTGTAGAGTAGAATCAGTAACCTTCATATAGATTTTCATTACAAGAAGCATCAGACAACAAATAAGAAGTTCAACACCCATACACTGTAGTCAAATTAACTATGATCATAACTAATGTAAGGAAGAGAGACAAATGTTAGCATTAGGAGGTAGGATTTTCACCTCCCGTACCGTCCTTCTCTTCTGTCCCCAGGCTGGTATGTGAGTCTTATGTGTGCGAAGGATTGTCACCGAAGTCTTTATCTTCATCCTCGCCATCTGTTCTGCTGAGTGTTCTACATCTCGGGCGAATTCTTCGTGATGGAATTCAAATAAGGCTGATCTCAGAACCTGAAGAAACATAAGTAAAACCTTCTCTCCATATTAGTTAATATCTTTCCACCATTTAGGTTGCCTTGGAATTTTTGATGAATTATGAGACCAATGTGCCTCAACAGCTGAAATTGTAGATTTAAGGGATGCTTAGAAAATTGAGAGTAGAGTACACAACGTTTACGTTGTGTTGTAGGGGGGTAGGTGTCTGGCTGGGCGTCTCCCCTCTTTTTATTTTTTAGAAATGGTAAACTGTCAATTGATAAGTTGGGATATCCAAGGTAGGTTGTAACCAATTAATACCTTCTAATAGTTTCTGAAAATCATTTAAAGTTTTTAAATTGTCTCTCTGGATTTATACTTTCTGAGGGAGTACTTTAGTTTTATGTTCAAGATAAGAATAAGGAGTAGCTAATGTCCAGATATTAAGATAAATTTGAATAGCCCAATCCCTGCTTTCCCTTATTAGGTTTTAGCTCCACTGGCTGTTTAATGCCTTGTTTGTGTTTTCCCAGTCCTTTACCAGGGGTGTAACCCATAGCCGTCATGATTTGATGAGCCTTGTCACCAGCGGTAGTGGGTAACGTTGCTGGAATAGTGTCGTTCCCCATTGTTCTAACAGATCTCTACCCCACAAATTAATTGGAATATTTGTTATATAAGGAGGAATTGTTCCAGGCTGGCCCTCTGGTCCTTCACATGGTAGAATGTGAAGACTCTGATGAACATAAGGGGCCTGGCCTATTCCTTGCAATTGTGTTGGGACTAGTTTAGAAGGCCATGAAGGTGGCCAGTGTTGTTCACCTATAATAGAAATGTCAGCTCCAGTATCTAATAATCCTATGAAAGATTTTCCTGATATTTTGATAGTGCATTGAGGTCTGTCTCCAGATATTGACTGTTGTAAGAATATTGAGTGAGAGGTGGTCCAAATCCTCCCGTTCCCCTCTTTTTAGAATGACCAATTTTGATGTAAGGAAGCAAGAGAAACTGAGCTACCTGTTGGCCCTTTTTAATTTGAAATGGAATGGCTGAGGTTATTACAACCATTAATTCTCCAGTATAATCACTGTCAATAACTCCTGTATGGACTTGAATTCCTTGGGCATTAAGACTGCTTTTGCCTAAAATTAGGCCTACTGTATTTTTGGGTAAGGGTCCACAAACTCCTGTAGGAACTTTACAAGGTGGCTGATTAGGATATAAAGAAATACAGACACGGGAGTAGAGGTCTACAGTTGTGCTTCGGGCTGCAGCGGGTGAAAGGGAGAGAATGGGCTTAAGGGTTGAACTGCAGGTATCAGCTCCTGCTGCTGAACTGGGTAAATCCTCTGATTTATCGGGGCCCGGGGATGGCCCCCCCTCCAGTTTCCCACCTGTCTAGGTTCGTTTTTGTACTTGTCGGCACATGATTTAACTTTTCTACAATCTCTTCTCATGTGGCCTAGCTTGCCACATCCAAAGCAGCGGTGATTTTTCACATGTAGTGCTGCCATTGCTTCTGCCAAAGCGGCAGCCTTAAAAGCTTCAGACCCAACTCCTTGACAAGTTCTAATATAGTCTTCTAAACTTCTTTGTCCCTTAAGGGGGCGAAGAGCCTTCTTACAGTCTGGGTTGGCATTATCGAATGCCAGAATTTGTAGAATCGTATCTCTGGCATTTGGATTTTCAATAGTTTTTTGTAAAGCATCTCTGAGTCTAGCAAGGAAATCGACATACGGCTCTTTAGCTTGTTTTACAGAGCTGAATGTGGGAGTTTCCTGTCCCGACTGACTGATTTTTTCCCAAGCCTTTAAACATACAAATCTCAATTGTGATATGGCTTGATCGTTCATTGTTAACTGAGCTTGGACACCAGCCCAGGTGCCTACTCCTAACAATTGTTCAGCAGAAACGTTAATTTGAGCCTGAATATTTCTTTGAGCTTGTTGTTGGGCAGCATCAGACCACCACGTTTGAAACTGTAAACATTCACCTGAAGATAAGTGTGTTCGTGCTAGCACCTCCCAATCGTGGGGAATGAGATGCTCTCCTTCTGCTAGCCCTCTCAGTATTCCCATAGTAAAAGGAGCAATGGGGCCACACTGACTGACAGATTTCTTTATCTCTTTCAAGACAGTGAAAGGAACAGATTGATGACTGTACTGATAGAGTCCATCAGGATTGTCTTCATCCTGACCAAGTGGAGTCACCTCTGTGACTGTTACTGGAAACAAATAAGCATCTATATCTCCTGGCATTCTGGCTTTTCTAATACCTTCCATGATCACAGAAAAACATTGTGAACTTGGCTTTAAGCTTTTAAAAAGAATAGGGGAGGGAGGAGGAGCACTTGGCTTTAAGATCTTAGAGAGAGCAGGAGAAGGCGGAGGAGAGGACGAAGGTGGCGATGGCCGGTCGCCCCCCTTGCTCTCCCCGCTTCCCCCTTCCTCTCCATCTTCTAACTCCTCCTCTGATTGTACAGGCTCTAAAGCTACAGAGATAAGATTACACAGAGACCAGACACAGACTGGAATAGCTTCTCCCTGTTGATGTCCTCGCTTAAGGCAAGACACAACTCTATGCCAGACCTGGACGTTCAGCGTCCCTTCCTCTGGCAGCAAGGGACAATGCTGATAGATGAGATCAAAGAGAGAAGTGAGACGAGAAGAACTTACCTTCACCCCTCCTGAACATAGGAGGTTTTTAAGTAAAAGCTTGTAAGTTTCAAAGTGAGATTGATTATTTCCCATAACGACCCTGATGCCCTCCCGAGCCACGGACCACTTACGGGTCACAAAACTGCTCCACCAGCTTAGATATACAGTTGTGATGGCACTTCCTCAGCTGCGTGCCGACCTCTGGAGCTTCTTGGCGCTCAAATTCACTGCTGCTTTTTCTCTGGTTCCTGCACTGTGGGCTGATCGCTTTTGATCCTTACATTCCACATGGATCTACGGCAGAACCGGGCACTTCACTTCATCCCGGAATCTGTAAAACAAAAAACTAAACTCTCCTCCTGCATACCTCACGCTCAGCTCTTCCTGCCCCACGTTCGGGCACCAGATGTTGGGTTTCTACCGAATAAGCCATCTGGGCTGAGGAGAGACATGTAGTGCCGAGACTAAGAAAGGACAGACATAAAACAGTTTGGGATCAGGTGGCTGACGGCTTTCCCCAGCCGACAGCCCAGAGCAAAGTTTTACTAGAGTATTTATATCCTTTTGGTATCTTAGAATACAAGGAACTGAAACATTCAGTAACTAAGCCAGTTGTTTACAGTTTCGGTTGTACATTGTTCCACATGTTCGGGCTAAGGACTTGGAGATGTTCCCAGATTGCCCCTAGGTTACAGTACACAAACAGTACAAGAGGTTACACAGAGTTGAAGTAACGGTACAGTAGCCAAGATGGCTGCACTTATGTCAAGAGAGTTTTACATGATTTCCCACAGATATTCAACAAAGGCCCTAAGACATTAAACTGGGGTAAAAACAGTACCTTCAACAAACGGTGCTGGCAAAATTGGATATCCATCTGCAATAAATTGAAACAAGATCCGTATCTTACACCTTATACAAAACCTAACTCCAACTGGATAAAAGACCTAAATATCAAACCTAAAACAATAAAGCTCATCCAAGAAAAGGTAGGAACAACAATGGAAGTTTTAATACACAATGTAGACATACTTCAAAATCTGTCAAACAAACTACTATCAACAGAAGGGAAAATAGATAAATGGGAACTATTAAGAATCAAACACTTTTGCTCATCCAAAGACTTTATCAAAAGAATTAAAAAGACCATCTAAAGAATGGGAAAAAATATTTCGCAACTCTATGACAGACTGACGCCTGATCTCCATAATCTATAAGATACTACAAAATATCAATAAGAAGAAGATAAATCATCCAATTAAGCAATGGGCAAAGGAGATGGACAGACATTTCTCTAAAGAGGAGATCCAGGCAGCCAAAAAACACACGCGGTCATGTTCACGATCTTTAGGTATTAAAGAAATTCAAATCAAGACTACAATGAGATACTATCTCACCCCAACAAGGTTGGCCATGATCCAAAAAACACAAAACAACAAATGCTGAAGAGGCTGTGGAGAAAATGGAACTCTCCTACACTGTTAGTGGGGCTGCAAAATGGTCCAGACTCTTTGGAAAGCAATCTGGTGTTTCCTTAAAAAAATGGATATAGATATACCATGGGCCTTTCACACCAACGGACACACGCACAAGAATGTTTACCACAGCACAGTCCACGATAGTAAAAAGATGGAATCAACCCAGATGCCCAATGACAGAGGAATGGATAGGTAAACTATGGTATATATGCTCAATGGAGCACTATGCAGTGATAAAGAATAATGATAATTCCAGGAAACATCTCATAACCTGGTTTCAACCAGAAGACATTATGTTGAGTGAAAGTAGTCAGCGACAAAAGGACAAATGCTGTATGAAACCCCTATGATAAGGTCTCAAAAACAGACTTATGTATAAAAGAAAAGACTCCTTGACAGCTGCAAGGGAGGGGAGAGGGGAATGGGGGAGGGTTTTAGATTAGATAGTTGCTAGAAATCTGGTTGGGTGAAATCGGTGATAGCACACATTAGAAACAAGAACAATATGAAGTGGACTTCAGCATAACTCGAATACTCCTTCCATCTTAACCCAACATTGCAAGGACAGAGTAGCTGGGGCAGGGGGCAGGGGGCCATGCTCTTAGGTGAAATTGAGGCCAACTGGCACAACTAGCGTTTTGCTAAGCGGGCTCTCTGCACCCCACATTGGTGAGTGGCGTCTGGGGTCTTAAAAGCTGCCTAGCTGCCATCCGAGGGCACAGCAAATGGTCCCAACTCAGCAGGAACGGATGCTCACTGAGGACCAAAATGACATGGGGTAAAGACAACCCAGAAGTCAGACAGACCCACATGAGTGGGTGTCCACATCGACTTGGGACCAGAAGAACCGGATGGTGCCCAGCCACCACCAGTCATAGCCACGATGGAGCTCACTAAGTTGAGTCTCACTGGCAATACAAGAATAAAAAGGGGTGTATCCTGAGATATCCACTAAAATACCTCAATTGATGGTCCAGCAGTTTCGAGGTTCCCCTGGGAGCATGGCCCCTGGCCCTGATGCTGCCCTTGCCCATAAATCATAACGAAGGTCCACTCTTCAGACACGAATGGATTGGACTTGGTGATGCAGAGTGACCATATATTGGATGCACTTTGTGGTTCTATACATCTATAGGATATCATCCTGCTGACCTCTGGCTGGAGGAAGGAGAGTGGGTAGAGAGGAGGGGAAAGGAGACTGTTGGGAGGATGAGACATGTATGGAGCAGAGAGGAATAGTGTGCTGTCATCAGGCAGGGAGAGCAGTGGGCATGTAAATTTATACGGGAATGTACATTTTCACTCAGTCATAATAAAAAATTTTTTTAAAAAAGATTTGTGCTTATTAGTGTGCACAAACTTTACACCAAAAGAAAAATTGGTAAACAAATATTGACTTCTAGCTATTGATCTGCATGCTGATGTCTGCAATTTACTTTTAAATCCTTCCAAAAAATAAGATAAATCAATTGATGGATGGACTGATGGATAGATATGTGGTAAAGCAAGTATAGTGAATTGTAGAATCTTGGAGGCAGGCGTACAAGTGTTCACTGTAGAATTTTTCAGTTTTGCTGTATACTTGAAAAATTGCACAATAAAATGTTAGAACAAATAAAAGTAAATGCAGTGCTCGAAACAGAAAATTTCTGTCTGATTTAGCATCTAGGTCTCCTCTCATCTTAAAGCAACACCTGCTTTCCAGAAGCAGTCTAGGGTCATTGGACCCAGAGCTGAATGGTCAAATCAAAGGGGGCAGTGACTCATGACAAGTACAGACAGGCTGCTATTTCTCTTTGATACTTTTACCAGTTTCCCTGCAGGGTACATGGGTGGTTGAACATTGAGTATTTAATCTCTCCTAACAAGATTTGTCCTTTAGTTATGAACATCTCCATTGTCATATGCTCAAATCTTTCTCCTACGTCCAACTGAATCGTGAACTTGTCCAAACTACAGTTTATAACCTCCATGGTCACATACTCAGGGGTTTGTGGATATCTATTTTGCTGTAAGACACCACAGAGGGAGAGTAGCTCTTTGGAATAATAGTTTTAGGAAAAGTGTAAACTGAACTGCCTGGGAAATAGATTCATACAATATTTGGTACAGTGGCTCTGAGGGTTTGAATCCAGTATGGTCGATTCTGTAAAAGATGAAACTGAGAGCAATAGAGATTAAGCAATGTGTCCAGGGCAATACATCTATTCACTGTTGTTGTCTTTGGGTATTTTTTCTTTTTTATGCCCACTTGAAACTATTAAATAAGTTTATGGGATATGCACATATATAGATGTGAATAAACACTCATGCCTTTCCAAAAGAGGTGCTTTACCTAAAAGAAGTAACAGAATTTAAGAGACCACTAGGTCCTATTCGGTTCATTTGTGGCATGCAGTGGAAGGAGGGGAACATGGGTGATGTGATGCTCTTTGATACTCAATCTACAACCTCAATTAAAAGTATCCCTGGTGAGAGAGGGAGTCCCTGGGTGGTACAAATGGTTATCACGCTTGGCTGCTAACAGAAAGTTTGAAAGTTCAAGTCCACCCAGAGGCATCTCAGAAGAAAGCCCTGAGTATCTACTTCTGAAAAACCAGATTGAAGACCCGACAGAGCATAGTTTTAGTTTGACATAGATGGGGTTGGGATGAGTCAGAGCTGACTCAATGGCAACTGGTTAGTGACTGGTGAGAGAAGAGAAAGGAAATGTGGCGAAATGTTAAGAACTGGTGGCTCCACGTGCAGGTCATTCAGGAGCTCATGGCACTATTCTAACAAGTTTTCTGTTAGGTGTTAAAGTTTTCAAAATAAACAGCTGATAAAAGTAAAAGATCTCGAGAAAGCTAAGACATAATTTAGTGAGATTGCTAAACTGAGGTCAATAGCTGCTGGTTAAAATTCATAGTTTCATACGTGTTCTTGGATCACTGCTAAGTTCAAAATGGGAATAACTGTTACTTGATCAGCCCTTAAGGTCTCTAGCAGTAAAAAATCATTTTTTTAAGACAGTCACATCCAACGCAGCTTAAAAGCCTATCTAAGATACAAATTTCTGAGCCTCGGGGTCTAAGAAATGTTTTCTAAGTTCTCCTGAACAGGCAGTATGAAGATCTGGTTTAACTGAAGGATCTGAGTTTTTGAAACTAGATAAATATTCTGGCTTTGTTCCAATCAGAGGAGTCTTACATTTACTGATGGGTGGCATAGTAGTTAAATGCTACAGCTAGTAACCAGAAAGTCGGCAGTTTAAATCCACTAGGCACTTCTTGGAAACTCTATGGGGCAGTTCTACTCTGTCTATAGGGTTGCTGTGAGTTGGAATCAACTCGACGGCAGTAGGGCAAAAGCAAGAGGGTACAGGCTGTTTGAGAGTGTCACATCAGAAACATTAGGGGCACAGGTGACTGTCCTGACTTTGCGCAGACTGTTCTGGAATTCAAGCACCAACATAGAAAAGAGTAACAACCTATCCTCTTAACCTATACCGACGAGAGGGTGGCTTATTCTCCACCATTGCACTGGAATATCGGATAGTTAACTCCTTTCTGTTTCTTTATGGGCACATGTTCTAATTTTGAATTCCAGATCCAACACTCCCTGAGGCTTGATGGTGAAAGGTTACTTACTTCTCTGATCAAGATGCATTTTTAAAAAAAGAACATGAAGACCCAAGTCTTAGTTTTCATGCTGCAGACGTGAGAATTACTTTCCTTTTCTCTAAAAGTGGGCTAGGCTGCTGATCTTTAAATTCTGATGCAACTTAGACTCCAAATGAAATGCAATCTGCTTTTATTGAAAAGAAAAAATATAAACCAGCCTAGAAAATCACTCAGATCCCTGAACAAATCTTTGTTGAGCAAGAAAAATGAACCGGAAAATGGATTAATGGCAGATGAACATTAAAAATAGAAAAGAACTATTGATTTGAAGGTGTTACCTCCAGAGATAAGTACCAATAAATATTGGAGAGCAGTGGCTTCCATACTTTACATGATGATGTGAACTAATCTATCTTGCCCCTTTTGGGTTTATTTATGCTTTCAAGATGAGATTTATTGTTTATGGAGACACTGCTTTGGGATTTAACAAATCATTAAAGGATGGGAGGTTTGGTTGTTTATAACTCTCTCAGGGTGACAAATACAAGAATGTTCTACTTAAAAAGCTGAGTTCTATTTCTGCAAAATTTTACATTTTCTAAGAACTTTGATGAAGCACATGAGAACAAATCCATGTTCAATCAGTAAGGCTTAATCTGAAGATCTTTAATGTCATCTATTGTAAGGAGATTATTGTTGGGGTTATGGTCTGTACTGTCCCATTCAGCAGCCACCAGTGTCGTGTGGCTCTTGAGCACTTGGAATGTGGCTAATCCAAACTGAGATATGCTGTATGTGTAATAGCACACCAGCTTTCAAAGATTTAGTACAGAAAGAAAAATGCAAAAAATTTCATTAAAAATTTGTTATATTAATTACATGTTGAAAGGATATTTTGGATACATTGGGCTAAGTAAAACATATTACTGACATTAAATTTACCTGTTTCTTTTCACTTCTTAAAAATGTGACTACTTTTATTGTTGTTGTGAGCTGTCAAGTTTGATTCTAACTCATAGTGACCCTACAGGTCACAGAAGAACTGCCTCACAGGGTTTCCTAAACTGTAATCTTTACAGGAACAAATCACCAAGTCTTTTTTCCTGGAGAGTGGTTGGTGGGTTCAAACTGTTAATTAAGTTTGCAGTTGAGTGTTTAACCATGTGTCAGCAGGACTCTTTAATGTGACTATTGGAAAACCTAAAACTACATACACATCAAGCATATTTCTTTTCATTTTTTGTATTGTGTTTTAAGTGAAGTTTATAATCCAAGTCAGTTTCTCACATAAAAGTTTACACACACTTTGCCAGTGTGACCCTAGCTGCTCTCCATACCCTGTGATAGTGTACTCCCCTCCACCTTGTATTTCTCACATCCATTCACCTAGTTCCTGTCCCCTTCTGTCTTCTTGTATTGCCTCCAGACAGAAGATGCCCAGTTGTCTCCTGTACCTACTTAAGCCAAGGAATATATTTTTTCACCAGTATCATTTTACACTCTCATAGACCAGCTGGCTTCTGCAACGATTTCAGTTCTGGGCTAATAGAGAGTCTGGTGGCCATGTCTTCTGGCGACTTTCCAGTCTATCAGATCATCAAGTCTGGTCTCTCTCCTAGAGTTTGAGTTCTTTACCCCATACTTCTCCCACTCCATAAGGGACTTTTTGTTGAGTTCCTTCTAAGGGAATCATTGGTGGTAGCCAGACACCATCTAGTTCTTCCATTCTGGTGTTGATGTAGTCTCTGGCTTATGTGGCCCTTTCTGTCTCTTGGGCTCATATTTTCCTTACGTCTTTAGTGGCCTTCATTCTCTTTCATTACAGGTGAGTTGAGACCAATTGGTGCACTTTAGATGGTCACTTCTAGTCAAACGTATTTCTATTAGACAGAGCTGTTACAGATTATTTGAATATTTTATCCCACTCTCTCACTCCTGTGAATACACTCCTTAAGAAGTATGTGTGTTACTACCTATCTAAACTAACACAGACACAATATAGAAAATCTGAACAGAGTCATATTAAGAGAAGAAGTTGAAGTGGTAATTAAAAAAAAAAAATCCCAACTGAAAAAACCATAGCCTGGACAGGTTCACTGGAGAATTCTACCAGACTTTCAGAGAAGAACTCATACCAGCACTATTAAAACTATTTCAGAGCATAGAAAAGGAAGAAATACTCCTGAACTCATTTTATGAGGCCAGCATAACCTTGATACCAAAACCAGAAAAAGATATTACAAAAAAAGAAAATCACAAGCCAGTATCTCTTATGAATATAGATGCAAAAATTCTCAACAAAATTCTAGCCAGTAGAATCCAGAATCATATAAAAAAATTAATACACCACAATCAAGTGGGATTCATAACAGTTATGCAAGGATGGTTCAATATCAGAATATCAATCAGTGCAATTCACTACATAAATAGAACAAAAGAAAAGAATCACATGATTGTCTCAACTGATGCAGAAAAGGCATTTGATAAAGTCCAAGGTCTGTTCTTTTTAAAAGAGAATATTTTATTGTGCGCTAAGTGGAAATTTATAATCCAAGTCAATTTGTCATACAAAAACTTATATGCACATTGCTATGTAACTCTGGCTGCTCTCCCCACACTGTGACAACACACTCCTCCTTTCCATCCTGTATATCCTGGGTCCATTCAACTAGCTCCTGCTCCATCTACCCTCTCATCTCACCTCTGGACAAGAGTTGCCCACTAAGCCTTATGTATACTTAAGCCAAGAAGCACACTCTTTGAGAGTATTGTTTTGTATCTTATACTCCAGTTCAGTCTTTGCTTGAAGAGTTCACTCAGAGAGTGGTTTCAGTTCTGGTCAAACAGAGAGTCCAGGGGCCATGTCTTCCAGGGACCTTCCAGTCTGTTGGATCATCAAGTCTGATCTATTGAATAGAGTTCTTAGTTCTGCACACCCATTTTTTTCTTGCTATGTCAGGGACTCTTTGTTGTGTTTCCCATCAGAGCAGTCATTGATGGTTGCCAGGTACCATCTAGTCTTTTGACCAAGCCCATTCTTGATAAAAAAAAAAAAAAACTCTCAATAAAATAGGAATAGAAAGGAAATTCATCAACTTAATAAAGGGAATTTATATAAAACTGACCACCAACATCATTCTCAATACAGAGAGGTTAAAAGCATTCCCCCTGAGAATGGGAATAAGGCAAAGATGTTCTTTATTACCACTCCTATTTAACACTGTGCTGGAAGTCCTAGCTAGAGCAATTAGTCAAGAAAATGAAGTAAAGAACATCCAAATTGGAAAGTAAAACTATCCCCAGTCACAGATGATATGATCCTATACATAGAAAACTCCAAAGATTCCACAAGAAAACAACCAGAACTAATAGAAAGAATCAACAGAATAGCAGAATACAAGATCAATGTACAAAAACCAGCTGGATTCCTATACATCAACAGAGAAATTCAAGAAGCAAACCAAGAAAACAGTACCATTTACAATAGTCCCTAAAAAGAGAAACTAGGGATAAATCTAACCAAGGATGTAAAAAGATGTATAAAAAGAAAATCACAAAACACTATTGCAAGAAACCAAAGGAAAAACATAAACAGGAAAAATATACCTTGCTCATGGGTAGGAAGACTCAACATTGTGAAAATGTCAATTCTACCCAAAGCAATCTACAGATATAATGCAATTCCCATCCAAATCTCAATAGCATTCTTTAACAAGATTGAAAAACAACTAATCACCAACTTTATATGGAAAGAAAAGAAGCACTGGAAAAGCAACGCACTACTGGGACAAAAGAACAAAGCAGGAGGCCTCACACTACCTGCTCTCAGAACCTATTATGTAGTCAAAACAATCTGGTACTGATACAATGAGACAAATAGACCAATGGAAAAGGATCAAGAATCAGATTTAAATTCATACATCTATGGTCAGTCAGTCTTTGACAAAGGATTAAGGTCCATTAAATAGGGAAAAGATAGTCTTTCTAACAAATAGTGTTGGCAAAAGTAGATATCTGTCTGTTAAAAAATGAAATAGGACACATATACCATATACAAAAACTAACTCAAAATGGATCAAAGACCTAAACATAAAATGATAAATATCAAGAAAGAAAAAACAGGAGCAATGCTAGAGGCCCTAGTATATGACATAAATAGAATATACACCATAACTAACAACGTTTAAACAGCAGAAGGTAAACTAGATTACTGAGATCACCTGAAAATTAAACATTTATGCTCATCAAAAGACTGCACCAAAAGAGTAAAAAGAGAACCTAAAGACTGGGGGGAAAAATGGCTGTGACATATCCAACAAGGATCTGATTTCTAAAATTTATAGACTATTTCAACACCTCAATAACAAAAAGACAAATAATCCAGTTAAAAAATGTGCAAAGGATATGAACAGACACTTCACCAAAGAAGACATTCAGGTAGCTAACAGACATGTGAAGAAACGCTTTAAGATCACTAGCTATTAAAACAAAAATCAAACTTACCGCGATGGAGTCAATTCCAACTCATAGCTACCCTACAGGACAGAGTAGAACCATCCCACAGAGTTTCCAAGGAGTGCCTGGTGGATTTGAACTGCCAATCCTTTGGTTAGCAGATACAGCACTTAACCACTATGCCATCAGTGTTTCCCCATTAGCCATTAGAGGAATGCAAATCAAAACTATAATCAAATCTCACCCCTCTGACAGGAGTCACAACAGAGGGTCCTGGACAGAACAAGAGAAAATATAGAACAAAATTCAGGTTCACAAAACAGACTTACTGGTCTGACGGGGGCTGGAGGAACCCCCGGAAGGTGACCCCTGACATCCTGCTAACTCAGAACAGAAGCTTCGCTCGAAGACCATCTTTCAGCCAAAGATCAGATAAACTTATAAAACAATAACATACATGTGAAATGTACTTCTTAGATCAATTAAGTATATGAGATCAAATGGGTAACACCCGCACCAAAAGCAAAAACAAGTCAGGAAGGGACAGGAATACTGGACCAATGGATGTGGGAAACTAAAGTGAACAGAAAAAGGGACAGAATGCTGATACATTGCAGGGATTGCAACCAATGTCACAGAACAATTTGCATATAAATTTTTTTAATAAGAAATTAACTTGAGATCTTATCGTAGAGGTCTCATACAATATTTGTCCTTTTGTCGCTGACTACTTTCACTCAGTGTCTTCCAGTTGAAACCAGGTTATGAGATCTCAAAAACAGACTTGTGTATAGAAGAAAAGACTCTTTGACAGCTGCAAGGGAGGGAGGGCGAGGGGGGGAGAGTTTAGATTAGATAGTTGCTAGAAATCTGGTTGGGTGAAATCGGTGATAGCACACATCAAAAACAAGAACAATATGAAGTGGACTTCAGCATAACTTGAATGTTCCTTCCATCTTAACCCAATACTGCAAGGACAGAGTAACTGGGGCAGGGGGCAGGGGACCATGCTCTTAGGCGAAATCGAGGCCAATTGGCACAACTAGCGTTTTGCTAAGAGGGCTCTCTGTACCCCACATTGGTGAGTGGCGTCTGGGGTCTTAAAAGCTGCCAAGCTGCCATCCGAGGGCACAGCAAATGGTCCCAACTCAGCAGGAACGGATGCTCACCGAGGACCAAAATGACATGGGGTAAAGACAACCCAGAAGATAAAGAGACCCACATGAGTGGGTGCCTACGTCAACTTGGGACCGGAAGAATCGGATGGTGCCTGGTCACCACCAGTGATAGCCACGATGGAGCTCACTAAGTTGAGTCTCACTGGCAATACAAGAATAAAAAGGGGTGTATCCTGAGATCTCCACTAAAATACCTCAATTGATGGTCCAGTGGTTTCAGGGTTCCCCTGGGAGCATGGCCCCTGGCCCTGATGCTGTCCTTGCCCATAAATCATAACGAAGGTCCACTCTTTGGACACGAATGGATTGGACTTGGCGATGCAGAGTGACCATATATTGGATGCGTTGTATGGTTCTATACATCTATAGGATATCATCCTGCTGACCTCTGGCTGGAGGAAGGAGAGTGGGTAGAGAGGAGGGAAAAGGAGACTGTTGGAAGGATGAGACATGTATGGAACAGAGAGGAATAATGTGCTGTCACCGACAGGGAGAGCAGTGGAAGCTGCATATAGGTGGGTATGTAAATTTATATGGGAATGTACATTTTCACTCAGTCATATTAAATTAAAAATATTAAAAAAAAGAAATTAACTTGAGCTGTAAAGTTTAACCTAAAGCACAATTAAAAAAAAAAATGTTTTTAAAAGAATCTTCAGAGTGGTGAAGTCATGTCTCTGTTCCTTAATAGCACAAGACCCTGTATAGGATACTCAGTCTCACTAAATAGTAATTTCTGATCTATAAAACGAGGAGAGCTAACGAGATTTAGCTCATAAGATAGCTGCAAAGATAAATAACATACAGAAAGCATTTATTGTGATTCCTGGCTCATAGTAATCACCAAGCAAATGGAAGCTATTACTGTGAGAGCTAAAGCTACTTAGTAGGGGCCATGAGCAACCAGCTACCACCCAGCACTAGGGATTATACTCGTTATCACAGCATTATAAACAAGTCTATAAATAGAGAGTTAAAATATTAAAGAGTTGGTAGACTTGACTAAACCAAGCACACTTAAAATGGCCCATCATTTGCTACTTAACGAAGCTCTCAAGATCTACTCAATTCTCTTCCCGACCAACAGATGATCTTTCCTCAGGTTAAAGTAGGAAAATGACTTTGTGGAGCAAAGCTCATCTGGCTTAAACACCCAAGCACTTTTTTTGTTTCTGCCTAGATGGCTAGATGAATAATTCAAAAGTAAATTTCTGAACAACAAACATCCATTTCACTAAAAACGCAAGTCCACTAATGGACGCCTCTAAACTTAGCAACCTCTCCAGATGTATCAGCAGTGGCTTCTTGTTGTCTTCTTCATAATGCACACTGATGATGAGGCACTGGCAGCACTGCGTAACCCCAAACACAACCAGGCGACAGCCCAGACCCACCTTCTTCTTGGGCCATACATTCTAACACTGTTATCCCAAACCAAAACTCAAACCCAAGCCATTGTCATCAAGTTGTTCCAACTCACAGTGACCCTATAGGACAGAGTAGAATTGCCCTGTAGGGATTCCGAGTAACAGACTTTGAATCCATTCATTAGAGATGCACAAGTAAGGGGGAAGAGGGATATGTTCTGACATCAACAGTTTCAAATAGCCTTATGAAACTGCTAGGATGCCTTCCAAAACTGATGAGCTCAACCATTGATGGGAGTAACTGAAGAAAATATTCAACACAGCTGAGATGACCTGACTGTTCTTTCTGGAGCGACTCATGAATTCTGAAACTGAAGTTCATCTGGAGTTTCCTTTTCTTCTTTTAATTTTGAATGGTAAATCTTCTAGTTGTGCCAAAGCAGAAAGCTTATTTTCTCCCTACTACCTGACATCACCAGGTTCTGCGCAAGGTTGCCCATGGAAATGTGTTTTGATTAGTAGATTAATTACTAGGTTTCAATTTTAACATCCAAAGAAAAATAGGTACTAACTATATTACCTCCACCGAATACTACTCCAAACAAAGCTCCATGGGGGAATCTCATGAGTATTTCTATACTGCTGTCCCACCTGTGGAGCAAACCCATCTGCGAGCAGGATGCTTTACGTGTGCATGAATGCTAGCTGTGCCTTTCAGCTGGTTTTGAAGGCGAGCAAGAATATATAGAAGAAAGAAAGACAAGGAGCTTGGAGAGACTCTAGAATGGTTTAACGCAATATGATGAAACTGAGAATGTCCATTTTCTGCAGCTGGACCAAATCCTTGCTCACAGGGCTTACAGCAGGCGACACCTTGTGGGCCCACAGCCCAGCAGACACTGGAGCAAAATATGTAAGAAGGTGGGATGGGAGAGACCACTTAATGGATATAGAGATTAGTAGGCTAGCCTGTAACAATAGAAATGGATATGTCTCCCCCTTCTTTAATTGTCACTACTGAAAACATACAGTCCAGGGTTAGTACAGACCCTCATAGGCACTTGAGGGTCCTAGGCTGTGATACAGGGTGTGCCTTCCACCAGCTGCCAGGTACCCTCTCCCACCCACCACCACACTTGAAGGGACGTACACCAGCTGGAGTGGGAAAATCAATCCTTCCTACAGACTGCTTCCCCAAACGACAGCAGACAGCTAACCCCCAAGGGATTGCAAGTCAAACAGGATGCCTTTGGTATCTGGATCAGGGGTGAGTTAGAGGCTCGCACCCTCCAAGTTATCCACTGAATGCATCGCATTTCTGCCAGCACAGGATGGGGACAATTTCTGCCATGTCTCAACAGAGACATCATGGGGTGCATGCCCACCTCCACCCTCCCCATGCCCATGCCAGGTTCCTACTGGGGCCTGAGGGCAACAATGGAATGTCTCAGTACTGGGTCCCTAGCTGGCTCTCAAACACCGCCATCCTCTGGTCATCATCAAAGGTATTTTAAAAGCATTGATCAAATGGCATGTTAAGTAAGTTATTGAATAAAATAAACCCAAAGTTGTTTAACAATTGACCGACTCTTCTTTGCACTTGGCAGTCTATTGCTCTAGCTTTCAAAGACAATGAACTTTACAGAAAGACTACCTAGATCAGTTGTGAAGTAAAACATCATATAGCATGGACTGCATTTGATGTACTGTTTAGAAGGTATAAATCCATTTCTTGCTTCATAAAAGTCATTTGAGCTTACCAACATTATATTATTTTCCTGGCATTTGCTTAATTAATAACAACATGTAAATAAATGCTGGATACTATTTTGCAAAAGTAAAAAAGATAGTTGTTTCCCTAAAACCCTCCCCTTGTATAAGATGTCCTCCTTTACTTATATGTCTAATCATAGTTCAGAACCAGAAGAGATCATAAAGCCCCTCATATGATATTTTCTCTGTCACTGGGTGTGTGACCTAGCTATGGTCACCTAATGTCTCAGAATCTCAGTTTTCTCAAATATAAAATAAAGCTAGGACAAATCCATCCCAGAGTTATTTTCAGGCTCTAAGGAGAAAATACAGGTTAAGGCATATTGCAAACTCTAAAGTCAAGGTCAAGTGTAAATGATTCTCATTGCCCAAGTTTACACAGGGTGTTTATATCAAACCAGATCCAGTTCTGAGGATCCTAACTCCTGGTCGAGCTCTTTACAGCATGTCTATAGAGGTCCTGGCCATGGACAGGGACAGCTCCTCATCATCCACCACTCCATCTATTCGTTTGTCCACCCATCCATCCATCCATCCATCCATCAATCCATCCATTCGTCTGTCTGTCTGTCCACTCATTCATCCATCTACCAACCCACTCATTCCACAAATAGTTATTGAATGGCCTTGCCCTGATGTACTTTACCAAATAAGTAAATGTATTAATCTTAGATACTGATAAATGAAGATACAATATTGGAAACATGGAGAAAAAGAAATGGGAGTGAGGACTATACAGAAAGATATGTGTGTAGTTTTAAGTAGAAGACCAAGGAAGACCTCACTTACAAGGGAATATCTGGACGATGACCCAAAGGAAGTGAGGGAGTAGTCCATGTAATATGACCAAGGGAAGAACGTATCTGAGGGAAGAATGTTTCAGAGAGACAAAGAACATGTCTGAAAGTGGGGCATGAGTTTTGTGAATGTGAGGAATAGCAAGGAGGCCTAAGATAGCAACTCTGCTACTGGTCTGTCCACTAGATCAGAAATCGCTGATGCTTTCCCACATTGTGTTATGTGGGGTGCACCAGAGCCTGAGACAAGGCTTACATGCTAGTGCTTGCCTATGAGGTAGAACCCAAGGTGGCTGTCTTAGCTATCTGGTGCTGCTATAACAGAACTACCATAAGCGGATGGCTTTAACCAAGAGAAACTTATTTTCTCACAGTTTCAGAGGCTAGAAGTCCAAATTCAGGACATTGGCTCTAGGGAAAGGCTTTCTCTCTGTGTCAGCTCTGTGGGAAGGTCCTTGTCTTTTCAGCTTGTTGCCTGTTTTCTTGGAGATTTCCATGTGTTTTGATGTCCACCTCCATCTCTACTTGTTTAATCCGCTCTGTTTATATTTTGTAAGAGACTGACTCAAAACACACCCTACACTAATACTATCTCTTTAACATAACAAAGACAACTCACTCCCAGATAGGATTATATTCTGAGATATTCCATTGCCCACCCATTGCCATCAAATCGACTCTGACTTGTAGTGACCCCATAGGACAGAGTAGAACTGCCCCACATGGTTTCCAAGGAGCACCTGATAGATTTGAACTGCTGACCTTTTGGTTAGTAGCCATAGCTCTTAACCACGACACCACCAGGGTCTAACTCCTGGTTAGCATTTACAACACATATTTTGGGGAATACCATTCAATCCATAGCAGTGGCTAAAGTGAGGAGAGAGAAGAATGAGATTCAAAGGCAAGATGATGCATTCTGGCGCCAGTCACTCTTCCAACAAGCCATGAGAAATAGAGTGGACGTTCTCAGATGCACACACTTGGCCACATACTGAATTACCAACTGATATGTACAATACCATAAGTAAATTCTCAAAAATATAATCTCAAGTTAAAGAATTCCACACTGGAATAGACACTGAATAATTCCGTTTATGAATTACAAAAACAACTGATCTATGGTGATAGAAATCAGATCAGTGGTTGCCCCTGGCCAGGGATTGACTAAAAAGTGGATTTGGAAACTCTGTGGGATGATGGAGATACTATCATGATTATAGTAGTTGTTCCACTGGTGATTATATTTGTCAAGAGTCATTGAACTGTGCATGTAAAATCTGTGTCTTGGCTTTATTATATTTGAAAATAAAAAGGATTTCCTACAAACAAACAAACTAGAGTCTGTTCCTTCAACCTGGATCCTAAAGTGAAGGTGATGTGCAGCAGAACCAGTGAGAAATAAACCTTTGTTGATATAAGTCAGTGTAACTTTGGAGTCATTTGTTATTGCAGCATAGCCTAGCTTACCCTGATTGATACAGGGATTCACTAACTGTTAGCACATTAAAGGATCTGAGAAGTTTTTCAGTAAGGGAATCTGTTTCCCACTGCTGTTGAGTTGACTCCAACTCATAGTGATCATAGAGGACAGAGTAGAATTGCTCCGTAGGGTTTCCAGGGCTGTAATCTTTACGGAAGCAAATTGCTACGTCTTAGAGAAGGAAGGCGGATTTGAGCTGCCGAGCTTTCAGTTAGTAGCCAAGTGCTTAATCACTGTGATGCCAGGGCATTATTTAACCCAATATTTCTTGAAGACTATTTTGACGTTGAATTATTTTTCACTGAGCACTTTTAACACCTTATGGAAGTAGTTCTAGCAAACATCAACTTGTATAATCTTCTTCAAGGAGACTGGGGAACACATTCTTTTCTAGAATAACTAAAATATCCCCAGACCTTATCAGTTTTTGGATCTAAATGTTGAAGAGAATGAGGAGAAAAGGAATTTGGTTCTCAAAATAGCTTGAGATTGAAAATTCAACTGGAAATCAAACTTGGAAGCAAATGCAGTACATGAGGGATGAGTAATTCAGTAATTAAGTCAACCTGTTTCCATTTAATATCACTTTTCCCCCAGAGACTAATCAACAGAACTCAAGAAAAGTATTTGTCAAAGTTATCTCAGATTTGATTGTTCATAATTCTGTGCCATGCACACAGGAAGAGAAAGAAAATAGGTTGTCCCTCTGCAGTTTCTTTCCACTGAGGCGCTTCTTAAGCAATTGGAAACTCTGGTGGCATAGTGGCTAAGTGCTACAGCTGCTAACCAAAAGGTTGCCAGTTCAGATCTATCAGGCACTCCCTGGCAACCCTATGGGGCAGTTCCACTCTGTACTGTAGGGTCACTATGAATCAGAATTGACTCAATGGCAATGGGATTGGTTTTTTGGTCTTAAGCAATCGAAAGTTAGCACTTTCTCTGGCAAAGCATTGCCTTTGTGACAGTTGATGAAGTCTTTCTCTCCCGAAGGCAGAAATGGGGTAAATAGGGCACTGAGTTGAGCTGGACCTCTCAGATCTGTAGGGGTGGGCTCTGGATTGGTCCCACAGTTGCAGGAGTGGGAAGGTTTCTTAGAGTAAGGAGCCCCCACCTGCTTCCATAGAATCCTGCCTGAGAAAGGGCAAGAATGTCAAGGGGAGTTGTATCTCCTCCCCAGATCTCAGCTTCCTCATTCTTGAAGATGTCTGCAAAAGGAACCTATCTCCTGCTCTCTCTTGCTCTCCACACCCCAGAATGTAGGTGCCTCAGAAGACACAAGGCAAAACAGCCAGGGGAGATTTGTTCTGATGCCTCATATCAATGCCATCTTCATACACCTTGCATTACTCAGCTACCTTTGAACTCCTGATTGTAGGTGAGCAGGAGCTCACTGAACCAGTTCCACAATGCCTGACCGAGTCACAGCTATGCTCTTATAATCGACTCATCAGGTGGGGGTTTGCAATGAGAAGTGGGAAAGCAGAGAAGACACTAGAGATATCAAAGGCTTACTCTTTGATGCCTGAAATGACTCTTTTCCTGAAATATGTATTGTTTACTTGAAAATATTCATCCAAATCCTCTAACTGCAGATAATATTTGATCACAGGTAGTAATTGTACATTTTTTATTGATACATAGTATATAGACAGAGAAGTCCCTATAACCTAAATGTACAACTCACTATATTTTCAAAATGAAACACACAGCCAGTACCCAAATCAGGAAACAGAACTTTATCTGCACCCCAAAATCTACCCCCAACCATAATCTTGCCCCTGACAACAAACAAAAAACACTGTGAGTCGATTCTGACTCATAGTGATTCTATAGGACAGAGTAGAACTGCCCCCATAAGGTTTCTAAGGGATGACTGGTAGATTCGAACTGCTGACCCCTAGCTATTAATCATTATGCAGCAGAGCTCCAAATCTGTAAGTGTAGCCAATAATCTGACCTCTAACAACAAAGATTCTGTTTGCCTGTCTATTTGTACTTTATATAAATAGAATTATACAGCAGGTACTCTTTCACTTGGTTTCTTTCAGTCGGCAGTATGCTTAAAGATTCACCCTTATTGCTCCATATAATTCTAAGTCATTCAGTCTCATTGTTTCCCAGTGGTATAAATGCAGCACTATTTATTGATTTGCTTTCCTCCTGATGGACATTTGGGTGGTTTCCAGTTCAGCATTATTACGAGCAGTGATGATACAAGCATTCAAATTCATGTCTTTTCATCCACACAAATATGTTTTTGTTGAGTATTATGCCCAGGAATTGCTAGGTCCAGTCGGATCCGACTCGACAGCACTTGGCTTGGCTAGGGTATAGGAACCCTGGTGGCATAGTGGTTAAGAGCTATGGCTGCTAGACAAAAAAGATCAGCAGTTCAAATCTACCTGGCACTCCTTGGAAACCTGGTGGGGCTGTTCTACTCTCTTATAGGATTGCTATGAGTTGGAATTGACTCAACGGCAATGAGTTTGTTTGTTTTAGGGTATGTAACTGTTACTACCTAGTGACTCGTACTGTATCCTTTCACCATACTTATTCAATCTGTTTGCTGAACAAATAATCCAAATTGTTGGGCTATATGAAGAAGAACAGGGTAGTATAAGGATTGGAATAAGACCTATCAACAACCTGAATTATGCAGATGACATAACTTTGCTTCCTGAAAGTGAAGAGGAATTGAAGCACATGCTGATGAAGATCAAATACCACAGCCGTCAGTATGGATTACACCTCTACAACGTGAACCATGTATAGAATCAAAATAAATGACAATCTTTTATTTTTTTTTGCCAGTGAAGTCAGTGACATAGCTTCTATTAAGATACCATCACACCAGTTGCCACTGAATTGATTCTGCCTCACGGTGACCCCATGTGTTTCAGAATAGAACTGTGCTCCATCAAGTTTTCAAAGGCTGTGTGACCTTTCAGAAGCAGTACTAGGACTTTCTTCTGAGATGTTGCTGAGTAGGTTTGAACTGATAATCTATCAGTTAGCAGTCTAGCATTTAACTGTTTTTGTGCCACTTAGGGACTCACTTGGCTTACTAAAAGATCTTAGTTTTAGTGGATTCCTTATGAATCCTACAAACATTTACAGGATGGCCCTTGGCAAACACTGTTTTAAAAATTGTCACAAATACAGATTTCAGTAAATAATATTCCATGAAGGAAAGAGAAATGACAGAAAGAGAATGATGATACAACAGTGTCTTAGTTATCTAGTGCTGCTGTAGCAGAAATACCTTAAGTGGATGGCTTTAACAAAGAGAAATTTATTCTCTCCAAGTTTAGGAGGCTAAAAGTCCAAATTCAGCGTTCTAGCTCCAGAAGACTTCCTCTCAGTCAGCTGTGGGGAAAGCTCCTTCCCCTGGTCTAAGATCTTCTCAGTGCAGGGATCAGGGGTTCAAAGGATGTGCTCCACTTCTGGCTCTTCTTGCTTGATGGTAAGGAAACCCCACTCCTCTCTGGGTGATGCTCTCTTTTGTATCTCAAAAGAGATTGGTTCCAGATACAAACTAATTCTGTAGATTGTGTCTTGCTTCATTGACATAACTGCCTCTAATCCTGCCTCCTTAACATAATAGGATTTACAATACAGGATAAATACATCAGATCACAAAATGGCAGACAACCACATAATAGTGAGAACATGGCCTAGCCAAGTTGACATGCATTTTAGAGGGCAGCAGTGCTGTCAAGTTGGTTCTGACTCATAGAAACCTTATGTACAAGAGAATGAAACACTGCATGGTCCTGCACCGTTCTTGCAATTGTTGTTATACTTGAGCTCATTGTTGGCAGCCACTGTGTCAATCCAACTCATTTGGGAGTCTTCTGTTTTTTGCTAACGCTCTCTTGGCTTGGCTGGCTGCTTTACCAAGCATGATGTCCTCTGGGGACTGATACCTGCTGATAACATGTCCAAAACATGTGAAGTCTTGCCACCCTTGCTTCTAAGGAGCATTCTGGCTGTACTTCTTCCAAGACATATTTGTCTGTTCTTTTGGCAGTTTATAGTATATTCGATAGCTTTCATCAACACCATAATTCAAAGAGTTCAGTTCTTCTGTAGTCTTCCTTAACCATTGTCCAGCTTTCACATGCAATTGAAAACACCGTATGTTGGGTCAGGCTCGCCTTAGTCTTCAAGGAGACATCTCTGTTTTTCAGTACTTTAAAGAGGTCTTTTGTAGTAGATTTGCCCAATGCAATGTGCCTTTTAATTTCTTGACCGCTGCTTTCATGGGTGTTGATTGTGGATCCAAGCAAAATACAATCCTTGACAACTTCAGTTTTCTGTTTATCGTAATGTTGGTTATTGGTCCAGTTGTGAGAATTTCTGTTTTCTTTATGTTGAGGTGTAAGTCCTACTGAAGGCTACAGTCTTTGATCTTCATCAGCAAGTGTTTCAAGTCCTCTTCACTTTCAGTAAGCAAGGTTGTGTCTTCCTCCAAACCTAATATCCTGTTCTTCTTCATACAGTCCAACATCTTGGATTATTTACTCAGCATACAGATCAAATAAATACGGTGATAGAATACAACCCTAGTCACTATGTAGGAGCTTCAAAGACTTACAGAACTTAACTTCATCCTAATCTCCAGGTGTGTATCATTGAGTGGAATGGGTTTCTAATGTTAAAAGTCACTAAACACATTTTCTATGTCTCATCTTCTAGTTTAGTGGGACTCCACCGTGGCTGCATATTAGAATCACCTGGAGAGCTTTCAAAACTGCAGAGATTCTGAATCAATTTGTTTGATAGTTGGACCCAGTACAGAAGTTACTTAAGCATTTCAGCTGGAGCTGAAGGATACTGTTCCTTCTGACTGTAATAGCAGCCATACTGGTAGTATCTTCTGAATGGTCGTCTCTTCTTGTTGGTAATCAGAGGGAGAGTACTGCATATTTTCTTTGGAGTCTATCTGCCTTGCTCAAGAAAACTTCCAAAAAGAACATGACCACATGTGTTTTTTGGCTGCCTGGATCTCCTCTTTAGAGAAATGTCTGTCCATCTCCTTTGCCCATCGCTTAATTGGATGATTTATCTTCTTCTTATTGATATTTTGTAGTACCTTGCAGATTATGGAGATCAGGTGTCGGTCTGATATAGAGTTGCCAAATATTTTTTCCCATTCTGCCGATGGCCTTTTAACTCTTGTGATAAAGTTTTTGGATGAGCAAAAGTGTTTGAAAGCATGATACTTTCTGAGGTAAAGACTTACTATTTCAAATCTCTTGGGCTATGATTCAGTCTGAAGCTGAATTAAACAGGACTAATTGCCTCAGCTAGTAGTAATGGTCATTTTCTTATTGATGAGACAACAAAAAATACATGAGAGTACACTGAGCTATAAAGCCTTTCATAAAAGTGTAGGATTACTTGTGATGTTCTTACTATTATCTGTCACATAAATTGCAAGAAGGTAGGAAAACTCCAGGGACTAATCATTGTATTTGGACATGGGCACATGTGAGTTTGAATTTCTGTCTCAGCCATTTATTAGCTCTGGGTCTTTGCCCACTCTGGCTATGATTTCATGAAATGGTGACAGCACTAGTAGACTTCAGAGGGATTTTTTTTGGACTGGAAGAGCCCATATAAAGGGTAATTAGTGAAGAATGAGCCCTTAGTAAAGGGCAGGTCCATCTTTTATTGCTGTGATGATGCTATATAACAAACAACTCCCAAATCTTAGCATATTACTAAAATAAGCATACATTGCTCTCACTCATGTGTCTGCAGGTGATGAATAGCAACTCTGCTTAAAGGTGTGAAGGACTAATGGATCACATCAACCATGGCCTCCACCAGACTAAGTCTAGCACAACTGGATGGTGCCTGGGTACTACCACTGACTGCTCTAACAGGGATCACAATAAAGGGTCCAGGACAGAGCTGTAGAGAAGTATAGAACAAAATTCTAACTCAAAAAGGAAGACCAGACTTGCTGGCCTGGCAGAGACTGAAGAAACCCTGAGAGAATCGCACCTGGACAGCCTTTCAGCTCATAATGAAGTCACTCCTGAGGCTCACTTTTTGGCCAAAGATTGGACAGCCCTATAAAGCAAAATGAGACTAAAGGGGCACTCCAGCCCAGGGGCCAGAACTAAAAGGCAGGCGGAGACAGAAAATCTGATAATAGGGAATTCAAGGTTGAGAAGAAAGACTGTTGACCTGTTGTGAGGTTGTTAACCAATGTGATAAAACAGTATGTGTACTGTTTAATGAGAAACTAGTCTGTTCTATAAATCGTCGTCTAAAGAACAACCTAAAAAGAAGAAAAATTAAAAAAATAGAGTAATTAATTAAATTTAAAGATGAGTTTAAGAGCTAAGAGAAATGTAGAAAACACCTAAGAACTAGTTGACGGATTCCCTTTTCGCTTTTTCCACCTTCTTTCACCTCCAGTTTGTCACATTTAACATTTAAGGTCTTTGTCTTCATGGCTTCCCACTTTCAAATGTGTGGAAAATGAATCTGAATCACTTGGAAGATTCTGAAGCTTTACTTTCATCATTGAACACAAAGACGCAAACAGGTGTGGGAACATCTGTTTCTCAGATTTGGAGTGTTACCAGCTTGTTAAAAAACATCTCCTCTGTCATCTGGCCTTTGATCCAATTAACAAACAGAAGTCTTTCTAAAAGACTCTAGGAACTGTTGCTCACTGAAAGAAAAATCTGGAACAGAAACACAAAAAGAGAATTTTCAGCATCATTAAGTTCAAGGACAAACAGAATTGAAGTAGGAAGATAGTGATAAAGTTCACGCATGTTTAAGGTTTTTATGTGCTTGGACTGAAAGTTTCTTTGCTCTGTTTTATGCCAAGTGAAGAGATTTCTTGAGTGGCAAGGAAAAGCAATAAGATTACCTTCAAAGGGATTTCAAGGAAAAAGAGATTTTACTGTAAAAACAGCAAGCTCTTCCCTGACCAACAGAGTTGAACTGTCAAGGGTTCTGATACACTCATTAAGCATTTATTTCTATTTTGAACTTTTCTAAACAATGACCTCAACATTTTGCAGAGAGACCAGTGCAAAAGCCCTGGAATTTAAGCCAACATTTCTTGGTTCACAAACAGATTCAAATGTCAAACAGTGAGGGTGCTATGTTATTGTTAGGTGCCATTCAGTTGATTCCAATTCATAGCAACCCATGTAACAGAGTAGAACTGCTCAATCAGTTTTCTTGGCAGTAATTGCACAGGAGCAGATCAGCCAGGTCTTTTCCATAGGAGCCACTGGGTGAGTTTGACATGCCAACCTCTTGGTTGGTAGCAGAGCAGTTAACCATTGTGCCACCAGCACTTCTTGAGTGTGCTATAGCTGGACACAAAGTAGCCACAGCTGTCTGGCTGCCAGTGATCTTACTCTGTGTCCAGCAACTTGGAATATTATCACTGGGCTCCTGAAGTAAGGGTCTGGCTGTCACCTGATTCTTCTTTCTCTTGGCTATTAATAGTGTAAAAATAAAGTGAGCCTCCATCACAAGATACTGGAAACTTCAGACAATGAAAGGCTCTGAGAGAGGACGTCTCTGAATAATTAAACTCTAGATTTCTTCACTGACGTTCTTGACACCTGTATGAAAAATGAATCCTGCACGTGAAAACTTAAACACACTACTATGTAACCCTAGTTGCTCTCCCTACAACGTGACAGCACACTCCTCTTTTCCACTCTGTATTTCCATGTCCATTCAAGCAGCTCTGTACCCCTCTGCCTTTTCGTTTCACTTCTGGAGGGAAGCTGCCCATTTAGTCTCATGTACCCACTTGAGCCAAGAAGCACACTCTTCACTAACATCATTTTATGTCTTATAGTCCAGTACAATCTTTGTCTGAAGAGTTGGCTTCCAGAAAGGTTTTAGTTCTGGGCTAGCAGAGAGTCTACGGGTCATGTCATCTGGGCACCCTCCAGTCTGTCAGATCATCAAGTCTGGTCTTTTTACTAGAGTTTGAGTTCTGCACCCCACTTTTCTCCTACTCATTCAGGGACTGTTTGTTGTGTTCCCTGTCAGGGTGATCCTTGACGGTAGCCAGGCACCATCCAGTTCTGGTCTCTGGTTAATGGAGTCCTTGGTTTATGTGGCCCTTTCAATCTCTCGGGCTCATATTTTCCATGTGTCTTTGGTGTTCGTCATTCTCTGTTCCAGGTGAGTTGGGACCAATTGATGCTTCTTAGATGGCTGCTTGTTAAGTTTTAAGGTCCCAGTAGCCACTCATCAAAGCGGGATGCAGGATACTTTCTTAACAAACTTTCTTCTGCCAACTGACCTAAATGTCCCCTGAAACCATGGTCCCCAGATCCCTACCCCTACCACACTGTTTCTCTAAGTGTTTGTGAAACAGAATTTTTTCAGATGTAAAGCCTAGTTCTAAAAGTGGCCACTTCTCAGCTGATAATTCATTATTATGACAACATTTACAAAGCCCTTATGGCTCAGAATCTGACTGGAGCATCTCGGTCTATCTTCATAGTGAACTGCAGACACCTTGTCCTCCACTACCATTTGCCAAGACTTTGAGGGCAGAAACCTTGCCTTACATCACTTTTGAGGTTCTCACAGCCTCTAACTCAAGGCAGTGAGCCTTGAATATTAGTTTACCTGTACCCTACAGGGAATCCCTGGTGGTGTAGTGGTTAAGTGCTATGGCTGCTGACCAGAAGGTTGGTGGTTCAAATCGTCCAGGCATTCCTTGGAAACACTATAGTGAAGTTCTACCCTGTCTATAGGGTCCCTCTGAATCGGAATTGACTCAACAGCAGTGGGTTTGGGTATCATGTAGCGTTTCAGAAATTGAAAAGAAAATCCACGGGTATAGTACTAGTGCATTGCTATCACGTACTGTTGACTCTAACTCATAGCGACCCCATGTAACAAAACAGAACTGTCCCATAGGATTCCTAGGCTATAATTTTTATGGGAACAGATTGCCAGGTCTCTTCTGCTGAAGCCACTGGTGGGTTCGCACTTCCGACCATTTCATTAGCAGCTGAGTGCTTAACCATTGAACCACCAGGGCTCCCTAGTACTAGTGTAGCTGGTAGCAATTATTATTGTTTCTTTAGTACGGAGCATTTAATGTTTCAGAGATTTTTCAACACTCACGTTCTCACTAAGTCCACATGGGTTGGGAAGGTGGGCAGAAACAATGACATTCCATTTCCTCTGATGTTATGAGAAGGAACCCTGGTGGGGGAATGGGCAGTGTTTGGCTGCTAATCAAAAGTTGTCAGTTCAAGCCCACCCTTTGCCCTGTAGGAGAAAGATGTGGTGGTCGACTTCTGTAAAGATTACAGCCTTGAAAACCCTATGGGGCAGTTCTACCCTGAAGAGACTCGACCACAGAGGATTTGGTTTGGGCTTGACATTACGAGCAGACAGGTAACTTTTATGGTGTACTTCCTGTGTGCCAGCCGGCAGTCCTTCTATTTCTCTATCGAAAAAGTAGTTTTGTTATCCCCAGATGAGGAAACTAAAGTTAAACAACTTAAGTCACCTTACATCAAGGTCAGAGGGTGAATAGCGAAGCAGCGCTAGGGTTTGAACTGGGCAGTGTGGCTCCCGAGGTTCCTCTACCTAGAATAGTGTAGTCAAAGTGTAGTTACTACTTTTTCATAAACAGGAGGGAAATATTTAACCATGAAATTACAACTCTAAATCACCTACATATATCCCTGTCTTATCGAAAACAGAAAAAAAAAAACAGTTGTCATTGAGTTGACTCCAACTCGTGGTGACTCCACATGTGTCAGAGTTGAACTGTGCTCCACAGGGTTTCCAATGGCTGACTTTTCAGAAGTAGGTTGCCTGGCCTTTCTTCTGTGGTGTCTCTGGGCGGACTTGAACTGTCAAAATTTCAGTTAGCAGCCAAAGTGCATTAAGTGTTTGCACCACTCAGGGACTCCCCTCTGCCTTATTAGGATAATGAGAGGAAAAATAAAAACTCTGGACCTGCCAATATGTTGGAGCAATTTTGAGAAAAATGGTGAAACACATTATTTCTCGCCTGAGTATTTGCTCTGACTAGATCCAGACAATGTAAATCCAGCTCGAGAGAGAAACTCAGTGGGAATCTGTTGATTTCCTCTCTCTGCAGGTCCCACAATTCTCCAAGTGACAAGAAAGACTGTAAAGGGAACAAGTTCTGCTCAATTAAATAATGATGTCAAAGGACATGTAGTAGTGGTAATTTTAGCAGCCTGCTAATTCTCTGCCAGCTGATCTCCATCCTCGGTGTGTCTTCACCAATTAGCTTCTTGAAGCTAGTTGGAGCATCCTTAAAGAAACAGGGCTCCTCCACCTTATTTGGAGAAAGTGCAGTCAGAACCTTCCTTAAAAGTGAGGATAGCAAGTCTTTGGCTATCTTACTTCGGTTATGTCATCAGGAAAGACCAATTGCTAGAAAAAAGCCTCATGGTTGATAAAGTCATCAGGAAAGAGGAATACCCTCGGTGAGCTGGATTGACACAGTAGCTGCAACAATGGACTTAAACATACCAACAATCATGAAGGTGGCACAAGACCAGGCAACATTTTGCTGGAAGATTACCATGAATCACAGCTGACTCAAGGGCAACTAACAACAACCTCCATCTTACTACTTCCAATTATTAGTATTAATCAATGAGTTTGGGAAGCTTTCTGGAGTCTGTAGGACCTGGACCAATTACTCAAGAGAGAGAAAGACGGAGATGGAGGAGGAGATTGATGAGACAACACTAAAAGTCCTTGAGAATATATTGGCATTGCAAAGGCTTTTAGAAGCCAATCGCTAATTCCATATGATTAATTATTGTAAAGTATCCTGAGAGTGTTTCCTGAGTGGCATCAGTGGTAACTTCAAATGAAGTAAATAAACCACAGCTAATGTACAGGCGTTTTAAAGAGAAAAGACAACTGCTAAAAACGCTCATCCAATTTTCATCACTCACTACATACAGTCATTAGAAACGAGGAATGAATCATCAAGCTTAGGTGGCCCAAACAATATGCTCTTTATTCAAACCTATTTAACCAAAGAGAAATTTAAGAGTTTGCCCTGAGACAGATGGAGAGAGACCCTGTAGGAGTGGGTGCACACACAAAGACTCTTTGAGAAGCTGTAATTTCTCTAAACCTAGGACACCCTGGTGGCATTGTGGGTTAAGAGCTATGTCTACTAACCAAAAAGTCGGCAGTTCAAATCTGCCAAGTGCTTTTTGGAAACTCTATGGCCCAGTTCTACTCTGACCTCTAGGGCCGATACAGGTAGGACCTGACTTGATGGCAGTGGGTTTGGTTTTAGTTTTGGTTTTAGGACAACTCACATAAGAGGAATAACTACATTTCTATTATAGCAAATTAATTTCTGACACTAATCACCATTGGGTGAGTTCTAGGACCTTACTACTCAAAGTTGATCTGGGCCCACCAAATAAGCATAATCTGGAAGCTTCTTAGAAATTCAGGATCAGAATATGTATTTTAACAAGAATCCCAGGGGATTCCTACCCTATTAATGTTTAAGAAGGATTGCCTGGGCCCAAAGCAATTGTTATTCAAACACGTGCTAGAAAAGAGAGCCAGTTACTAAGGAAAGGAAAGGAGAAATTGCTACCTGAGAAAATTACAGTCCTCTAAAGATGTATCGGTGTTGATAAACTTGCTCTTGTCCACTTACACAGCCTTGAAGTAAAAATTTGATAGATCCTGTGGCCACATGGCCCCAAAATAAGAGCATAAAAACAGAGCCCAGGTCTGTTAAGTGATATATAGAAGTCTAACTAGTGGCAGACTTCAAAGGAGAAACCTTTATCTAATACTTACACAGCAATGTTTTAAAAGCATTTTTTTGTGACTAAGGTTACCAGCCCCACAGAGCTTGCCAAGGTGGTACAAAACTAAGGGCCAAGATGTGTTTGGTCTTAGAGGTACAGCATTGAGCAAAATTCAGCTAGAGCAAAGACTCAGCTTCAGCTAGCCAAGGGTCAACATGATCCAGGGAGACTGATACAAAACATCTGGATCAGGTTTGGCAGGCACAGTGCAAAACCATTCTCAGGGAAAAGGCTGTATGAAGATGTCCGCAGTCACAGTATAATTGGATAAAATTTCTTTTGAGTCTCCTTTGTTTGATACTGAGAGGACAAATTCTAGTTCTCTATTGTGATAGATAAGTAGAAAGCCGGTCAATTCCAACTCACGGCAACTGTAAGTACCGAAGAACAAAATGCTACCCGATTCCATGTCATCCCCACGTCCTCACAATCACTGGCATGTTCAAGTTCATTGCTGCAGCTGTTGTGCGAGTCTATCTCACTGAGGGTCTCCCTTGCCCTTGATGGCCCTTTATGTCACCAAACATGATGTCCTCCTCCAGTAATTGAGTCCTCTTGATGAGATGTCCAAAGCAAACAAGTCTGATAATGTTCTATTGTGATCCATAAGGTTTTCATTAGTTTTTCAAAGTTTTCATTAGTAGGTCACCAGGCCTTTCTTCCTGGTTGGTCTTAGTCTAGAAGCTCTGCTGAAACCTGTCCACCATGAGTGATCTTGCTGGTATTTGAAATAACTATGGCATAGCTTCCAGCATCACAGCAACATGCAAGCTACCACAGCATGACAAATTGACACACAGGTGGTGGTCTATTGGGAGAGTTTTATTAAAATGTTCTGTAGGTAGAAAAGGTTTACCATGAGTCGGATCCGACTCGACAGCACTTGGCTGGCTGGCTGGCTGGTAGGTAGAAAAACTTAGTTTTCTCCACTTTACCATGTATGCATCCCATGAACATTTAGTTGATTATTCTGAGGCTTTCTCTGGAATTGGCATGAAGAGACTTATCTCAAGGAATAAAGTTGCTCAGGTATCAGCTGAGCGGTAGAAACAACAGATTAAACAAAGGGTCCATACTTCTAACTCACCAAATGACCATGTGGGCTTACCAACTTGAAAGTACTGATATGAGACCATTTTGCTCTGAAAAACTCAGCAGAAATCACTGTTTAGTAAATTTATTAACAAAGAAAGCATTTAGTTTTTCTTCAAATTTTCTGAGAGAAGGAAAAACAAAACAAAACAAACACATTGCCATCAAGTTGATTCCAACTCATAGAGAGAGAAAGGGTATGTATTTTAGAATGAAGAAAAAAAATTGTTTCCACCAAAGCAAATTCATGTTCGGTTCTTTGGCAAATACTGACCATTTTCCCTGGGGAAATACTAGAGTTACAGTGACATTTTGCTTGTAGTGGAAACCCTGGTGGTGTAGTGGTTAAATGCTACAGCTGATAAGTAAAAGGTTGGCAATTCAAATCCACCAGGCACTCCTTGGACACTTCTATGGGTCAGTTCTATTCTGTCTGTGTGGTCACTATGAGTTGGAATCGACTTGATGGCAGTGGGTCTGTTTTTTTGCTTTTCTGCTTTTCTTATCACAGGTCACCTTAGAACAAGGGTTTAAATGAAACGGACTGTCTCATCAACCCTGATGCATGGTGACTCTCTGGGTCAGAGTAGAACTGTGAACCTGAAGAATTTCTTTGCCAATAATTTATAGCAAGAATATGAACCAAAGCGATCTGAGTTTGTAAAACAGTGATGTCATGGTTGGAATTGTGTCCCCCCCAAAATGTGTGCAGCCACGTGGCTGGGATATGGTTCCCAGTATCTTGGGACTGTCCTCCATTGTGTGGTTTTGCTAACCTGTATGTTAAAGGATTAGGGTGGGGCTGTGAATTCCTGCTGTGGGGGAAGTTTCCCTGGAGTATGGCTTGCCCCACCCTTAATGCTTTTAGCTTGCAAGGAATAAAAGGAAAAAGAAACCAAGGACAATTTGAGAACCTCGCTACCATCAAGCAAGCAGCACCGGGAGCAGAGCACGTCGTTCAGACCAGAGGTTCTTGCGTGAGGACGCTCTCTGGACAAAGACTGATGCAATACCGGACTTTCCTTCAGAGCCGACAAGGGGAAAGTCTTTCCCTGGAGCGGACACCCTGAATATGGACTTGCAACCTACCGGACTGTGTAAGAATAAATCTTTCTTTGTTAAAGCCATCCACTCTGTGGTATTTCTGTTAGAGCAGCCCTAGCTGACTAAAACAAGCATGAACAAACTTTGTACTCTACCAGATTTGAACATCTAATGAGATTCACATTCACACTAAGTTTTCAACATTATGTTCCTTTTGCATTCAGTTTTTTACGTTTATTAAAGATTCAGAACCATGAAAAAACAGAACTGTGCTCCACAGGGTTTTCAATAGATGACTTTTTGGAAGCAGATCACCAGACTTTTCTTCCAAGATTCCTCTGACTGGACTCGAACCTGCAACCGTTTGGTTAGCAGCCAAGCACTTCAACCATTAGCACCATCCAGTGCCTCTGTTAGAGTCAGTAGTTTTTTTTTTTCTTTTTTGGTTGTTGTTCTGCTCAACCTAGTATCCTGTTTTGCTGGGTTCCTGGAGGAAGACATGCAAACTCAACCTTCATTCTAGTGAAGAAACAATGTTGTGCTTGAAAACACACAAACAAAAAACACCTGGAAGCAATGCCTCAAAGTTTGCCTGGAATCCTAGCAAGACATTTGAAGAGCAAAGAGGTGATGGTGTTAGTTTGTTTTCGAAACTGTGAGTGAAAGGTGGATATGTAATTTACAACACTTTCATGTCAAAGAAGGCGTTTGTCTGAGCTTTGGGGCAGGGCGGGGCAAGGGAGGCACTGCTGTTAGCAGAGCCAGTGAACAAGTTACAAGGTGCGAATAGACAACCTCCAGGATCGGACCCAAGGATCTCAGGCTCCTGATACTGCTGCCACTAAGTTGATTGATTCTGACTCATTGTCACCCTACTGGACAGAGCAGAACTGCTCCATGGGCTTTCCAAGGCTGTAAATCTTTATGGAAGCAAATTGCCACATCGTTCTCCCAAGGAGTGGCTGGTGGGTTTGAGCCACCGACTGTTTGGTTAGCAGCCAAGCCCTTTAACCACTGTGTCACCAAGCCTCTGTAGTCTCCTGCTATCTTGTGTTATCCCTTCTCCTGGAGCAACAGATAGAGTGACTCCCTTCCGAACAGAACAAGGCATGAGTGGTGGTATTTGACTGGAGACACAAAAGGCGCAGTGGTCTGTCTCCATCTCTCCCACGCGTCTTTGTGTCTCTGTCTCTCTCACTGCCATCGTTCTCCCTAGGGGATGCCAGCTGCCAGCTTGTGAGCAGCCCAACGGAGAGGCCCACATGACAAGAAACTGAGGCCTCCAGCTGATCGCCACATGAGTAAGGTTGGAAGTGGACCTAGAGCCTCAGACAAGCCCGAAGTGACTACAGTGCTGACTTGCAAGATGACACTTTGATTGTAACCTTGTGAGAGAGACCCTAAGCCAGAACCAAAGAGCCAAGCTGGTCCCTGATTCTCACTCCCAGAACTGTGCAATAGTAAATGTTTATTGTTTTAAGATGTTAAGTTTGGGGGTAGTTTGATAACCTGACATTTGATAACTACACAGAGATGTGTTTCTTCTAGATTTAGCCCCCTCAGTCATTCATCAAGCATTTGTTGACAGACTACCACATGCCAGCTACTGCTTAAGCGAGGTTAATCATCTACTGAACATAAGAAACATATATTAAAGCACTCCTGGTTTCTGTGTGTATACAAATTTCAACAATTAAGTCTGCAAACAATTGTTCCACATGCTCCGTACCTCATTGCTAAATATCACTACGGTCATCTTCCAAGTGCTCCCCTTGGGAAGCTATGGGCTGAAGCCAGCACCTAGTCCACCCTTCAAAGCAATTTTGGAACTCTTTTTGGAATGGCCCTTGTGCACAGTGGCATGGTGGCAAGTTCACGAACTAAATTGTAGAGTTGTCTGTGAGGGAGTTTTTAGCCAGTAAACCAGTAACTGTGTTGGAACAGCTCCCTACTCACCTGATCTGGCCCCTGTGACTTTTTTCTTTACCTGAAGATAAAGGAAATATTGAAAGGAAGACATTTTGATGACATTCAGGCCATCAAGGGTAATACAACAGCAGCTCTGATGGCCATTCCAAAAAGAGTTCCAAAATTGCTTTGAAGGGTGGACTAGGCGCTGGCTTTGCTGCATAGCGTCTCAAGGGGAGGACTTGAAAGGTGGCCATGGTGATACTCAGTAATGAGGTATGTAGCACTTTTTCTAGGGTGAGTTTTGCAAACTTAATTGGCAGACCTCATACATAGCCAGAGAGAAGGATTTTACACTTAGGAATCAGTATTTGTGGTAGCCATCTTTATAAACCCAATCTACCACTTATAGTTACTATTGTAACTATAATTTTGCTATTTACAGGTTTCAGTGAAGCTTCCAGACTAAAATGGACTAAGGAGAAAGGCCTGGTGATCCACTTCAGAAAATCAGTCAGTAAAAACCCTATGGAACTCAAGGGTCTAATGCCACAGCCAATCATGGGGTGGGTGTAGGAATGGGCAATGCTTTATTCCTTTGTATATGGGATCATCATGAATCAGGGGCTGACTCTACAGTAGCTGATAACAAGGCACAGTGACATTCTCTGCCATTAGGCATGCCAACAAGTATCTTATAAGAAAGATTCACTCCAAGATGAACACAACGAAATTCTGATGATGGGACCAGGCGACCCTGCAGTTAACTCCAGCAACCAAGTCTTCCATGACATTGAGTACACAGAACCAACAAGGCTGTAGACCCGGGACACAATGCCAAGACTGCCAAGCTTGCTGGATTCTTATACTCGGGGACAAGATTATACCCAGTAAGCGACGTTAACATGTGGTTTAGGCATTGACAAAACAGGGGTGCCAGTTGTCCAAAGCAAAGACCCAATGGATGTCAAGCAGACAAGACACAAGAAAAAGCCAGAACCACAGCGGAAGGGAGCTAGAAGAGCACTAAATGAAACTGATACCAGCTCCAGTGCATGAGAATGTGCTGACTGGAAATAAAGTTCTCACAGGGTCACAAGGGCGTCCACAGGCACGGTTGTTTAAGGTGTGAGGCCCCAACCACTTCAACGTCTTCACTGGCATCTGTCTCCTGTGTGATTGAAGCTCCTTCTTTTGGCAGGTTCCTTGAGAGTATGCTATTTCTTTCTAATACACAGGAGATGGGGATGGGCTGATGAGTCTAACTCTTGCTGCAATTTTTCATTGTGGAAGAGCACCAGAATTTTACATTGATTGTTGAAACATCGAAATTCACTGACTCATTTTCTTTGTTGTAGGATATGTAGAATATTCTTTATACAGAAAATGTGGCATATAGTAAAAATTGTAGTACCCATATCCTTTAAAATTTTTATAATCCAGTTCTTCTCTTTCTGTTAAAATGGCATACACCATTTTTGGGTTTAATTGCTAACATTATAGTTTCATTTAAAAAGAAGTTGCATCATGGATAGCTAATACAGACAGACAGACTGACCATATCTAATTCACATATCCCACTTGAATGCCTGAGTAAGCAAAGGAGGGGACACAAGAGATTACCAGCGTTTAGGGCCCTCTTCATCTGGCCCTCCCTGTGCCTCATTTGTGCAAAGGTAGTTGAGTCAGTAAAATTTTCCAAAAATAAAAACAGTTACTGTTTAACTGACTCTGACTCAAGGTGACCCCATGTGTGTCACAGTAGAACTGTGCTCCATAAGGTTTTCAGTGGCTGCTTTTTCAGAAGTGGATTTCCAGGCCTTTATTTTGAAGCACCTCTGAGTGGACTTGAACCTCCAATCTTTTCAGCAGCAGCCGGGCTCATTATGTAGCAGTTCAGATCCACCAGGTACTCCTGGGAAACTCTATGGGGCAGTTCTACTCTGACCCACGCAGTCACTATGAGTCAGAATCAACTCAACAGTCATTTCACCAATGAAAAATTACTTCTACTGTATTTACTAACAAATATAAATTTAGATAACAATAGTTGTAACATTAAATGGCCACATCTGGAATACTGATTCCTGATTAGGTCTTTCAGAATCTAACCACCCATAGGGTTTAGATTGAAGCTCATTTACACACTTACCTCACCCTGCTTACACATACAGATAATATGTGGGTATGCATAGTTCAACCTCTCCTTTTGGGGGCAGAAGCTGTCCCAGGAGGCCACCAGTCTCTTCCACTGCTCTAGGGGCAGACTCTGTCCTTGCAGCAGTCAAGGCTTACCCTGGTCTAAGGGATGCTGGGCAAGTGGGTCAGTCTAATTGTGGGGCTCAGCACTGGGAAGCCCACCTGTTGGCAGGTATAAGTCATTCTCCAATATTGGTTGTATCAGGAGGGAAAAAAGTAATGATTCTGTCTCTCACTGCCAATGCATTTGTCTTATTTTGCAAATAATTCAGAGTGAGGAAGAGTTCTCTATTGGGCTCTTGCATACCCCAAATGCAAACTGGTCCCTTGGAGACTTCTGCATGTCCGCTAACTCTTGCCTGTGAACCTTCTTGCACCCCAACCACACTAGAAAGCAAGGCCCTGACTTTGCCTGTTTGTATCCCCAGCATCTGCGTGCAGTCTACAGGCTAATCTAAACAAAGTAGTTATTACCCGTGTTTTGGGGTCATCTCACAGCCCATCATCACTTCCATCAAAAAAGAAAAACTCCCATGGTTAAAGATCTCCTGTTGCCATTAGTTGATTCCATTTCATAAAGATCTTAAAGAACAGAGCAGACTAGCCCCACAGGGTTTCCAAGGAGTGCCTGATGGATTGGAACCGCTGAACTCTTGGTTAGCAGCTGTAGCTTTTAACCACCATGCCACCAGAGTTTCCAACTCCATGGTAAATACTGAATAAATGCCTAGTTTATAAATTAATGATTATAAATTATCTGAAAAGAATGGAGATAAAGTATCATCTTCTAACATCACCATATGTATGTATGTCACTGATGATAAAATGATTAGAGCAACCTCTGAAACCACTGGTTCAAATTATTGTCTTATCTGTGAATCTCCTTTGTTTGTCCTGTTTCCTATGCCTAACTAAAGCATGAATTTCACTTTTAAGATATTCCAGTTCTAAGAGAATTGGTGCAAATGAGCTGTGTGACTTTGAGTAAAGCTTTCCATTTCTCTGCACCTGGTCTCAGTTTTCTCATCTGTAAAAATCAGGTATTCGCATACAAATGCAAGCATTTATTTAAATGTACAGCTGGACAGGATAGGGAAGAGTAAGTGAGGCACCCATCTCAGGTGCAAAATTGAGGGGCTGCCAAAACAAACTAGCACTGAAAATAGCATTTTAATTTGGTTTATTTTTTTAAATCAAAATTAAATGCAAAAAAACTACCATGAACAAAAGATTAATATTTTGAATAAAGAAGGGATCACTGTTGCTAATTTTTCCTTTTGCCTTGGACTCCAGTAAAGCTCAGCATGGCACTGTTACTGAGCCTGACTTTAATTTTTGGTCAGACAGGCCAATGAGCTGAGATTAATTACGACAGTATGGAAAGTGCTGGAATAGAGTTAAACAACGGAAGCCATGGGGTCAGATGGCACCATGTGTATAAAAATCACTGGTATTTTCATCCCATAAACAGATATGAGCGAGGCCTTGCCTCTTCCCATTACTGGCTGTATCATCTTGTGGAAGTTATTCCTTAACTTGTCATATTTCAGTTTCCTCATTTATAAAAGTGGGCACATAATTGCACCTATTTCATAGGGTTGTTGTGGTGATTAAATGAGCGAAGACGTATAGAGTCCTGACACCCGAGACCAAATGTAGGGCAAGCTCACTGGTGTTGGCCAGAACTAGAAAGCTCTCATTTTCTGAGGAGAAGCTCTACCAGATGAGATGAAAGCAATGGCTCCTTGAAGCAAGCTGGTAGGAGTTGCTGTGATTTTATCTTTCCTTGACTTGTCACCGTATGTCCCAAACAACTTTCCCTTAGTTCCAGTTGAATAGGAAAAGCTGTTCACCCTTGGCAGTCCTGAATTCAATAGTCTGTGACTAGATCATTTAGAAAGTTAATGGCAAATCCTGGCTTATGTTCAAAGGTACAAATAGTCATAATTTTTTTTCTCAGCCTTTGATACATAAAGAACGATGTGAACATTGTAACAATGTTCTTCCTTCTAATGTCCAAGAAGTTTCAGAGACACACCAAGATGAGCAATTTGAGGCAGGCAAAAATAATCCCACCCCTACCCCTAATACAGGGTGAAGCTGGGATGAACACTTTTCCTTTTTATCGAACTGACGAAGCTTAAGGAGATGGTTTGCTTTTTCAGTATAACAAGGCTCCACTGTCTTAGTTTGGGTCAACCGGACATTCTGAGAGAATCTAAAAGTGTGATCCCTCCTCCCTCATTTATTCCTATCAATCTGTCTGCCTTGCCAAGCCAAGTGCCATCGAGTCGGATCCGACTCATGGCGACCCTGTCTGCCTTAATGCTCTACAAAAATCTCACCATTAAAAAGCACTCCTCTAAATCAGCAAATGAATACCATTTACAATAGCCCCCAAGAAGGTAAAATATTTAGGAATAAACTTAACCAGAGATGTAAAAGACCTATACAAAGGAAATTACAAGACTCTACTGCAAGAAACCAAAAGAGACCCACGTAAGTGGAAACCTACCTTGCTCATGGATAGAAAGACTCAACATTGTGAGAACGTCTGTGAGCATTCTACCCAAAGTGATCTATAGATATAATGTAATCCCAATACAAATCCCAATGGCATTTTCTAATGAGATGGAGAAATAAAGCATCAACTTCATATGGAAAGGGAATAAGCTGGGGATGAGTGAAGTATTACTGAAGAAGCAGAACGAAGTGGGAGGCCTCACGCTACCTGAATTTAGAATCTGTTACAACAGAAGTCAAAACAGCTGGTATGATACAAAAACAGATACACAGACCAAAAGAATAGAATTGAGAATCCAGATACATCATCCACCTATGAGCAACTGGTGTTTGACAAAGGCCCAAAGTCCATGAATTGGGGGAAAGACAGTCTCTTCAACAAATGGTATGGGCAAAATTGGGTATCCATCCGCAAAAAAATGAAGCAAGACCTAGATCTCATACCATGCACAGAAACTAACTTGAATGGATCAAAGACCTAAATATAAAATCTAAAACAATAAAGATCATGGAAGAAAAAATAGGGACAAGGATGGGATCCCTAACACATGGCATAAACAGAATACAAAACATTTTTAACAATGTACAAATAGCAGAAGAGAAAACAGACAGCTGGGAACTCCTAAAAATCAAACACTTAAACTTATCCAAATACTTCATGAAAAGAATAAAAAGCCTACCTATAGACTGGGAAAAAATTTTTGGCAACTTTGAATCTGATCATCTCCAGAATCTATGAGGTACTGAAAAACTTCAACAAGAAAAAGACAAATAACCCATTTAAAAATTGGGCACTACAGAGGACTGGATAGGTAAACTATATATATATATATACACTCAATGGAACACCATGCAATGATAGAGAACAACGATGATTTCAGGAAACATCTCATAACCTGGTTTCAACTGGAGGACATTATGCTAGTGAAAGTAGTCAGTGACAAAAGGACAAATATTGTATGAGACTCCTATGATAAGAACTCAAAAACAGACTTATGCATACAAGAAAACACTCTTTGACAGCTGCAAGGGAGGGGAGGGAGGGAGGGCAAGGGGAGGAGGGTTTAGATTAGATAGTTGATACAAATTTGGTTGGGTGAAATCGGTGACAGCACACATTAGAAAGAAGAACAATATTAAGTGGACTTCACCATAACTTGAGTACTCCTTCCATCTTAACCCAATATTGCAAGGACAGAGTAGTTGGGATGGGGGGCTTGGGACCACACTGTCAGGCGAAATTGAGGCCAATTGACACAACTAGCGTTTTGCTAAGAGGGCTCTCTGCACCCCACATTGGTGAGTGGCATCTGGGGTCTTAAAAGCTGCCAAGCTGCCATTTGAGGGTACAGCAAATGATCCCAACTCAACAGGAACGTATACTCACCGAGGACCAAAATGACATGGGGTAAAGACAGCCCAGAAGATAGAGAGACCCACATGAGTGGGTACCTACATCAACTTGGGACCAGAAGAATTGGATGGTGCCCAACCACCACCAGTGATAGCTGCGATGGAGCTCACAAAGTTGAGTCGCACTGGCAATACAAGAATAGAAAGGGGTGCACTCTGACAGCTCCACTAAAAGACCATAATTGATGGTCCAGGGCTTCGAGGTTCCCCTGGGATCATGGCCCCTGGCCCTGATGCTGCCCCTGTCCATAAATCAGAATGAAGTTCCACTCTCTGGACAGGAATGGATTGGACTAGGCGACACAGAGTACCATATCTTGGGTACACTTTATGGTTCTATGCATCTATAGGGTATCATCCTGCTGACCTCTTACTGGAGGAAGGAGACTGGGTGGAGAAGAGGGGAAAGGACACTGTTGGAAGGATGGGACACGTATGGAGCAGAGAGGAAGAGTGTGCTGTCACCAGGCAGGGAGAGCAGTGGAAGCCACATATAGGTGGGTGTGCAAATTTATATGGGGATGTACATTTTCGTTCAATCATGATAAAAAAAAAAATTGGGCAAATATATGACCAGTTGCTTCACCAAAGAAGACATTCAGGCAGTTAACAGATACATGAGGAAACGCTCTCGATCATTAGCCTTTGGATAAATACAAACCAAAACTACAGTGAGATACCATCTCACCCCAACAAGGCTGGCATTAATCCAAAAAATACAAAATAAATGTTGGAGAGGTTGTGGAGAAACTGGAGCTCTTCTACACTGCTGGTGGGAATGTAAAATGGTACAACCACCACTTTGGAAACCAATTTGGGACCTTCTTAAAATGCTAGAAATAGAAATACTGTATCACCCAGCAATCCCAGTGCTTGGAATATATCCTAGAGAAATAAGAGCTGTGACACAGATACATGCACACAAATATTTACTGCAGAGGGTTATTCATAGGTTAGATAACAAAAAAACCCAACCCGCTGCTATTGAGTTGATTCTGGTTCCTAGCAACCCTATAAACAAAGTAGAAGTGCCCCATAGAATTTCCAAGGAGCACCTGGTGGACTTGAACTGCCAACTTTTTGGTTAGCAGCTGTAGCACTTAATTACTACAACACCAGGGTTTCCATAGATTAGATAGTCTTTAGGAATTTGGTTAGGTGAAGGGAAGGGAGTGACAGTATGCAGAACAAAGGGCAGGACTAAAGTCAACAAAGGCTCAGGAACTGCAATGAGCCAGGGAAGCAAAAAGAAAAGTTGGGGACAAAACTAAGAGTCTGTTCTATATTTGCCTTTATTGACCATGGTGTCTAGATGTAGTCTGGCTTAAATGTAGAGAGGACAGAAAGAGATGCTCGCTTGCTGCTTGGTGAGATGTGTGTTCTATCTGGTTTCCCAGAATTCCCCAGCAGGATTAAGCTCCAGTTGCCCATCATGGCAATTTGCTTGATGACCTACTTTGTATTGACTTCCTTCCCTTCTGCTGTCTTGTCTTCCTTATCCATGTTCTCCAGCATCACCTCCCAAACAGACTACTTGCACTGGAATTCTTGTCTCAGGTTCTGCTTCTAGGGAAATCCTCACTAAGATAGCAAGAAAGATAACGCCTAAGAAATATCTACTGGATCTGACAGTCAGTTCAATTGGAGAGAACAATTAAAATTGTGTAAAGGGGAGAGATACCACATCTCATGGAGTTTATAAATGAATAGAGCAATGACAGAGAAGATGTTTCAGAAGCAAGGTTACCAACAGAGGAGATATACGCTGGTGATATCAAATTATAGTTCAACAGGATCTGATCCCCTTTCCTAACAGCACCGTAATAATATCAGAGGGGCTTGCCATTTTCCCGCTGTATCTTGCCTTGGAGAAAGAGAATATCTGCCTTCCCCAGTGGAAATTAATGGACCAATTATACCCTCGTGCAGGTAGACGACCTAGGGTGGGCCATGGCATGCCCTCGCCCCGGTCTTTGAAGTCTGAGTGATATGTAACAATATGAGCAAGCAGCCACCCAAGATACAACACCTGGTCTTTATTCACCTGGGACAGTAGAGAAAAAAAGAGACCCAGAAACTGGAGAAAGAAATTGCCTCCATAAACTACTACCCATTACTCTGAGACCAGAAGAAATAGATGGTGTCTAGCTCCCATTACTGAACATTTTGATCAAGGATCCAACAGGTAGATTCCAATAAAAAGGAGGAAAATCATGGAACATAACATGAAATTCATATGGAAACCAGACTTGTTGGATCCACTGAGACTGGAAATACCCCCAAATCTGATGCCCATAAAGAATCTTTAAATTGACCTGAAAGTACTTTTTGAAGCCATCATTAAACTGTAGTTTAGCCCAATTTCATAAAGAATGTTTGCCTTGAGCATTGGGCTTTTGGAAATAATTGCCTATGAGTGTAAGCTGACAGCAATTTATCTAAAACACATGAAAACTTTAAGGAGCAGAGAGTCGAAATTAATGGCGATGAAACAATACAGGTAGACATAGAGATAGTGAGAATGGTAGCACAACGTGAAATACATAACCAATGTCACTGAACTGTTCATGTAGAAATTGTGAATGGATGTATGTCAGGTTGTGTATAGTGCCACTAAAAATAAATGAAATGTTTTTTAAAAGCATATGAAAATTGTTTAGAAGTTACTGATCACAGCACCCCTGTGGTCACTAGAATTTTCAATCCTCCCTTTTATATGCTAAATTCTTGTAACAAACTAACTTTTACCCAAGATTGTCATAAGCAGTTTCTGCAGCCAAGAAACTTGATTAATGAACCAAAAGTAAAAAACAAAACCCAATGACATGGAGTCAATTCAGACTCATAGCAACCCTATAAGGCAGAGTAGAACTGCCCCACAGGGTTTCCAGGGAGAGGATGGTGGATTCAAACTGCTGACCCTCACTAACCACTGTTCCATCAAGGATCCAATTAATAAAATGGGCTGCAACCAAAGGTTTCACAAAGGTGAAGAGGAGTTTTTTTCTGTCTGATTTCTTTTCTGACTATCAAAGTAAGCTATGCTCAGTATGGAAACCCTGGTGGTGTAGTGGTTAAGTGGTCAGCAGTTCAAATCCGCAGGGTGCTCCTTGGAAACTCTATGGGACAGTTCTACTTTGTCCCATAGTGTCACTATGAGTTGCCATCTGGGTTTGGTTTGGGTTTTTCTATGCTCAGTATAGAAAGAGTTCTGGTGATGTAGTGGTTATGTGTACTGGGCTGCTAACCAAAAGGTGGACAGTTTAAAGCCACCACAAAGAGGTGGGTACTCTGCTTCCATAAAGATTTACAGCCTTGAGGACCCCATGGAACTGTTCCACTGTCTCATAAGTGTCGCTATGCATCAGAATCAACTCCAAGGCCGTAAATTTGGGGGTTTTGTTTGTTTATTTGGCTCAATGTAGAAAATGAGGAGAGTACAGGAAAACATTTGGAAGCAGAACAAGCAACAGCAGTCTCTTAATTTCATTACCAAAGACAAACACTTGAAACGCTTAACTTCTTGAAGTAATTCCTTCTAGTATTTTTTCTACGTATTTCTCCTTTAGTTGACACAATACGTGTACGTAATTTAGTACCCAGTTTATAGAATGTGATGTACTATTTTTTGCTTTCTTTCTCTACACATCATTATACCACATATTATTTATTTATTTTAATGGAAATCCCCCAATTAAAATTTTAAAGATTCGTAATATTGTCATGCAGTAATACCACACTTCCCTAAAAATTTTCACCATCATTTTCTCTTCTGGCTTTCTCAACATTATCATAAATAATATTTTCCTGGGCATCTTTGTCCGTAAATCTTAGTCTGGCAGTTCTGATTCTGTTGGTAGGCTTGATTCCCAGAAGTGGAGTTATTATGTCAAAAGGAATGAATATCTTAAAAGCTTTGGAGCACTGGTGCCAGAATCATCTCCAGATTATATGATAGCAATTTATATTTCCATCAGTACTTGCGCCAGTGTTTTTATAATGGCTAACGTGAGAGAAGGAAGTTTATCTCATTGTTAGTGTAATTTCCTTCATTTAGACCAATGAGGTTGAACTTTTTTTTTTCTTCTTTTCAATTTCCTGCTTTCTGAATAGATTTGCTTTGCATTAGTAGTTTTCTCAAGGATTTGTACAACTTCGTTATATATTACAGTTATTACCTAATTTTATGAGAATAACATGCATTTCTATGCTTGTTTGCCAACGGCACCCTCCCCCTTTCGGTGTTTTCATAAGCACCACAGCTATGGTAATTTTTTTACAGGTTGCTTTGAAAAATTAGCATATTGTGCTATGAAAATACCTGGGGGGTCAGGAGAATGCAGTCAGCAAGAAACTTAGAAGCCTCAAGTTATGTGTGAAAAAGAACCTTAACCTGTTGTTACATTTCTTGAAAGTATTTTTTCTCAGCTTCTTAACCCTTTCAATCTCATTGTGTTGCTTTTAGCTATTCAAAAGTTTTACATATTATATTGTTAAGTCTAGCAAGCTTTTCCCCCTTGTTTTAACCTTCTAAAGTCCTCTCTGATTCCAGTAATTGACATTCATTTTGAATAGCATTTCTGTATTGACTTGTCCTGTTCAATAATATTGTTATGGATGCTTTCTTTGGCCTGCCTTTGATTGATATCTTTATTTATTCGCTTATAATTTTAACCTTTTGGTGTAATTTTGTTTTGAGTTGTCTTTTACAAGCAGCACACAATTGTATTTTGTTTGTTTTTGGCCAGTGATGGGACTGACCACTTAATATGTAGCTAGTGAGATGGAGAAACTGACTTTTCGTTTATAATTAATTTAAATTTAAACAGAAGTAGTCGTATGTGGCTAGTAGCTCCTGTATTGAATAGCACATGTCTGTAGGGTTTCTTTATTGCCTGAAAAGTTCTTATTAAGTTAACAGTCCACTTTACAATTAATAGGAAACTCTGGTGGTGTAGTAGTTCAGTGCTTCAGCTGCTGACCAAAGGTCGGGAGTTCAAATCCACCAGGCGCTCCTTGGAAACTTTGTGGAGTAGTTCTACTCTGTCCTATAGGGTTGCAATGAGTCGGAAACAACCAGATGCAGTGGGTTTTTTACAATTAATGCATCTTAGAAAAGAACAAATGCGGTGATTTAATTGTAGACAACATTTTCTCTGACGTATTTGCAGATTTTCATGCATAATTTGTAATTTTGTCTTTTCCTTCAAAAACAGACACACCATTACCCTATATAAGTCCAATGAGTATCATAACGAAGTAGATTTCCTTCTTGGAACACACTTAATGACTCCTGTGCTTGACACAGTTATATCATGTTTCTTAGTTTCAGTTGGAGCAAGATGGAGAAAAGAACATTCAGAGAAGAGGCTAAGGGCATGAATAATTTTGTTGAAGACAGATCAGAGTAAAAGCGCTTTGGAAGTTGGAGGGAAATAGGCTATGGGGTCAGATTGGTCAAGTGGCTTCCACTTTTACTGTAGCTGGACCCACGGTACGAAATGCAGTTGACAGTTTGACCCAGTATACATAGAAAAATGGAAACAGAGATTTCACAAGAGCAATACCTACCTTTGCCACATGGAGTGCAGTCTGGTATTCTCTGGTCTACAGTATACTAGCCTCTTCTCTGCCATTCCTCTGGATGTTATTCTCTTTGATTTGATTGATTCTATTTTTTAAATGCTGATCGAGATTTTTTAAATTGACTTAATAACCCTCTACAGGGTTTCAGTCTGCAGTTGGAAAGACATGGAAGGAGCTGATTTATGGAGACAGCACTTGGCTTTGGCTTGGCTATGGAATTGAGGGTCTGAGTGAAGAGGGTTCACTAGAAGGTGATGGTCTCCAAGGCACAGTGTGATGGTGAGCTGTGAGTATGGAAGGCAGGAGCATGGCTGTCATTAGGGGCACACAGAGCTTTGGGGGCCCCTGATAACTCCACTCCCACCCTTGGAGGTTTGGATGCCCCGAGAGCAGCGTTCTTACACTTGGTTGTTGTTAGGAAGTGGATTCTAACTCCTGGCAACTCCCAGTAGGCAGAGCAGAAGAACTCCACAGCATCTGCAATGGTTGTGACCTTTCAGAAACAGATCACCAGGCCTATCTAGCAAGGTACCTCGGGGCAGATTCAAACTGCTGGCTTTTCAGTTAGCATTCGCATGCTTAACCATTGGTGTCACACAGGGACTCCACTCTGGCCATTAGTTTACCGATGTCTGCTCACCATTTTCACCTGGAAAGGTTTTATTGTAGTTATTGTTTTAAGATGGCAGAGACATGAGTCTGTATGCTGCAAGAAGATGTCAGAGTTTTAAAAAAGTTGCCCGTCTTAATCAGCTAATGAAACTACAGCCAATGAAACAAGTTGGAGTAGGGAAATGAAGGGAAGCGAAAATTCAGGGAGGGGCAAATGGTATCATAAAACTAGAGATAGTGATTAAACTCCACTGCCATTGAGTCAATTCTGACTCATTGTAATCCTGTAGGACAGAGTAGAACTGCCCCTTGGGTTTCCAAGTTGCAGCTGGTGGATTTGAACTGCTGACTTTTTGGTTACCAGCCGTAAGTCTTAACTACTGTGCCACCAGGGCTCTCAGATGCTGATTAAAATACCCCAAGTTGGACCCTGCTCTCAGGGGAAATCAAGGACAATTGGCACAACTAGTGTTTTGCTAAGAGACCCTTCTGCACCCCACATTGGTGAGTGGCATCTGAGGTCTTAAAAGCTACCAAGCTGCCATCTGAGGGTACAGCAAATGGTCCCAACTCAGCAAGAACAGATGATCACCAAGGACCAAAATGACATGGGGGAAAGAGAACCCAGAAGACAGACTCACATGAGTGGGTGCCTACATTGACTTGTGACTGGAAGAACCAAATGGTGTCCGGCCACCACAAGTGACAGCCGTGATGGAGCTCACAAAGTTGAGTCACACTGGCAACACAAGAATAAAAAGGGGTGCAGCCTGAGATCTCCACTAAAAGACAGCAATTGATGGTCCAGGGGCCTTGGAGTTCCCCTGGGAGCATGGCCTCTGGCCCTGATGCTGTCCCTGTCCATAAATCATAATGGGGGTCAACTCTTCAGGCAGGAATGGATTGGACTTGGTGACACAGAGTGACTGTATCATGTGTGCACTTTATGGTTCTGTGTATCCATAGGATGTCATCCCGCTGACCTGTAACTGGAGGCGGGGGAGAGGATGAAGAGGAGGGGATAGGAGATTGCTGGGAGGATAAGACATGTATGGAGCAGAGAGGAAGAGTGTGCTGTCACTGGGCAGGGAGAGCAGTGGGAGCTGCATATATGCGCACATGCAAATTTATATGGGAATGTACATTTTCATTCAATCATAATAAAAAAATACCCCAAGTCCATGACTCCTTACATATTCAGTAAGTACCAGTGAATTCCTGTGTTTAGGCAGAGAATAATTGGATACAATTAAAATCATAATCATAATCATAAAACAAAAACCAAACCAGTGGCTATCTACTCACTTCTGACTCATGAAGATGCCATGAACGCACTGTAGAACTGCCCCATGGGGTTTTCAAGGCCGTCACCTCTCAAAAGCAGAGAGACAGGGCTTTCTTCCAAGACCTCTCTGGGTGGGTTTGAACTGCCAACCTTTCAGTTAGTAGTCAAGAGCTTAACTGTCTGTGCCAATGAGGGACTCTTAATCACAATAATAGCTGAAGGGGAAAAAATACATGTATCTTTTTAACACTGTACAAGGCAACAATGTCAAACATAATAAACGAGTGCTAGTGATTCTCAAAGAACGAGATCATAAAATCATCCATAAGCCTACTGTCCCACTATAAGAATCACAACCCCACTACCCCATTATATTTCCTTTAGATGTTTTAAACATGGCACAGATAAATCCCTGCTATCTCATGGAAACCCTGGTGGTGTAGTGGTTAGGTGCTACATCTGCTAACCAAAAGGTTGGCTGTTCAAATCCACCAGGCATTCCTTGGAAACTCTGTGGGGCAGTTTTACTCTGTCATATAGGGTCGCTGTGGGTCAGAATCGACAACAGTGGGCTTGGTTTGGGTTATCTTAGTGAAAATAGAAGTTGGTTAGGTTCAAGTAGTCAACTCTGCCTTTAAAATACCAATGGTGTCTTGCTTCTATGAATATATCTAATAAAAAATCCCTGCTGCAAGGTTCACTTATCATAAACAAGAAGTGGAAGTTCTTTTGCAGTTGGATAGAGTGGTTGCTTTGTTTTAATAAGTAATTTTTGGGAACACTTTAAGAACAGAACACCATTTTTTTTGCAAACATTAACTTGCGACCTCCTACAAAATGATTCCCCCTTGGGCCATCTCTATCAGGGTGGTGCTGTTCTCAGTTTTCCAGATATGAAACGGCTCAGTTCTCTCTCTGAGGTTGTGTTAAAGCACCAGTGACCCAAGCTGATGCTAAATTAAGAAATCGATTGGTTCTCATCCAATAAAGCTAAACCAGATGGGTTCCTGTAGCAACTTCCAGACCAATTCCATCTATTTTTAAACCCAAATTTAATAGATTTGTTCATTGCCTGCCTTTTTCATTTGTTACTCTCAGACGAGATAAAAAGAGTACCCCCCCTTTTTTTAATGTGGTGCAGAAATTGGATTTTATTCTTGATATAGTGAGAATCCATTGAAGGGTTTTAAGCAGAGGTGCAACGTGACCTGATTGAAATCTGTTTGTTTATTTTTTTAGTACAATTTTATTTATTTTGCTATTGTTGTTGAGAACATACACAGCAAATCATGTACCAACTCATCAATTAATACCTGTACCATTTAGTGACATCGATGATATTCTTCAAGTTGTGTAACCATTCTGATATTCCTTTTCAGAGTTGTTCCTCCCCCATTAACATAAGTTCACTGCCTCCGTAAGGTTAACCACACTCTGCCTTCAGGTTGATTCCAACTCAGCAACCTGAGTAGAACTGCCCCTTAGGGTTTCAAAGGCTGTAAATCTTTAAGGAAGCTGACTGCTGCATCTTTCTCCCACAGGGTGGCTAGTGGGTCCGAACTGCCAACATTTGGCTTAGCAGCAGAACACTTTAACCACTGCACCACCAGGGAAGCTTTCCCTAAGGTTAAGGGAAACATTTTTAGTGCCCTCTTTTTTGTAAGTATAAAATAATAGCTTCCTGCTCACGGCAAACAAAAAGGGAAATAAAAACAAAAGAGAGAATGGGTAAAAGTCATCCATAACCTATTACCTGCTATAAAGTTTGTTTCCTTTAAATGTTTCCAGTGGTTTTTTTTTTTTATCATTGTGATTAAGTGAAAGTATACAATCTAAATGAATTTTGCATGCCCATCTATCTACAGCTTTTCTGCTCTCCTTGCCCCGTGACAGCACACTCCTCCTTTTTATTTTATACTTGTCGTATCCTCTTAACAAGCTCCTGCTCACTCCTCTCCACCATCTTCTTCCCCGTCTAGAAAGAGACCAGTAGGGCAGCCTCCTGTAAATGAACAGAATTATAAAGTACACCTACCATAGGGTCACATTATGTCCCGAGTTTAGTCCGCTTTTGTCCAAAAAGTTGACCTCAGTAGTGTTTTCTAGACAGGAGCAGCAGCAGGTCTGAGGGCATGCTCCCAGGAGATGTCCCGGGCCGTCAGACCGTCAATTGTGGTCTTTTAGCAGAGTTATTGAGCTGCCCCCCACTTTTTCTCATGTTGTCACAGGGACTGAACATTGTGTGCCCCATCATAGCTGTCTTTGGTGGTGGCCGGGCACCATCTAGTTCTTCTGGTCACATGTTGATACAGGCTCCCATTCACATGGGTCCTCTGTCTCTTGGGCTTTTCTCTCCTTGTGTCTTTGGTGTTCTCAGTGATCATGTGTTCTGGTTGAGTTGGGGCCACTACTTTCTACTGTGTTCTGTCACTGCTTTTACCTAACCAAATTTCTGTCAGCCCTCTCTCCCTCCCCACCCTTGCAACCATCAAAGAGTCCTTTCTTCTGTACTGAGTCTGTTTTTAAGTCGTTATAGTAGGGATCTCACACAATATTTGTCCTTATGCCACTGACTGATTTCACTCAGCATAGTGTCTTCCCATTGAAACCAGATTATGAGATGCTTTCTAAAATCATCATTGTTTTCTTGTTGTTGTTTTTTTTTTTTTTTTTTTTTATCATTGCATAGTGTTCCACTGAGTATATGTACCATAGTTTATCCATTAATCTGCCGATGGGCATCTAGGTTGATTCCATCTGTTTGCTATTGCAGGCTGTGCTGCAATAAACATTAGTGTGCATGTGTCTGTTCATGTGACAGACTTTGTTTCTGTAGGATAAATTCCAAGGAGTGGGATTACTGGATCAAATGGTATCTATTTTCAGCTTTTTAAGGAAGTGCTAGATTACTTTCCAAAGAGGTTCTACCATTTTGCAATCCCACCAGCAGTGTAGGAGAGTTCCAATCTCTCCACAACCTCTCCAACATTTGTTGTTTTGTGTTTTTTGGGTTATGGCCAACCTTGTTGGGGTGAGATGGTATCTCACTGTAGTTTCGATTTGGATTTCTTTGATAGCTTATGATCATGAGCATTTCCTCATGTGTCTATTGGCTGCCTGGATGTCCTCTCTAGTGAAGTGTCTGTCCATCTCCTTTGTCCATCACTTAATTGGGTTATTTACCTTTTTCTTGTTGATATTTTGCAGTACCTAGTAGATTATGGAGATCAGACGTTGGTCTGACACGTAGTGGCCTAATATTTTTTCCCATTATGTAGTTGGTCTTTTAATTCTTTTGGTAAAGTCTTTGGATGAGCCAAAGTGTTTGATTCTTAGCAGTTCCTATTTATCTGTTTTCTCTTCTGTTGACTGGGCTTTGCTTGTCAGATCTTGAAGTCTGTCTAAGCTGTGTATAGAACTTCCATCGTTGACTCTATTTTTTCTTGCATGATCTTTATTATATTAGTTTTGATATTTAGGTCTTCGATCCATTCTGAGTTAGTTTTGTGTAAGGTGTGAGACACGGGTCTTTTTTCAGGTTTTTTTTGCAGATGGATGTCCAATTTTGCCAACATAACTTGTTAAAGAAACTGTTTTTACCTCCGTTTACAATCTTAGGGCCTTTGTCAAATATCAACTGCTCATAAGAGAAGGGTGACATCTCTGAAGTCAACTCTGTTCCATTGGTCTATATGTGTCTTTTTGTACCTGTATCAGGCTGTTTTGACTACTGTGGCAGTGTAATAGGTTCTAAGTTTGGGTAGTGTGAGGCCTCCCACTGTATGCTTTACTTTATCCGGGGTTTCTTCCCTTTCCAAACAAAGTTGGTGATTTGTTTCTCCATCTCATTAAAAAAATGACACTGGAATTTGTATTGGGATTGCATTGTACATATAGATCGCTTTGGGCAAAAAGGACATTTTCACAATGCTAAGTCTTCCTGTCCATGAGCAGCGTAGGCTTCTCCATTTGTGCAAGTCTCTTTGGGTTTCTTGCAGTAAGGTCTTGTAGTTCTCTCTGTATAGGTTTCTTATTTCTCTAGTTAAATTTATTCCTTGGTATTTTATCTTCTTGGGGGCTATAGCAAATGGTATTGTTTTGTTGATTTCTTCTTTGATGATCTCTTTGTTGGTATAAAGGAATCCTACCGATTTACTTATGTTTATCTTATATCTCGATACTTAGTTGAACTCCTCTATTAGTTCCAGTAGTTGATTTATGAATTCTTTAGGATTCTCTGTATATACAATCATATCATCTGCAAATAGGGAGATTTTTACTTCGTTGCTGACATAGATGCCTTTTATTTCTCTGTCTTTTGTCTGATTGCTGTGGCTAGGACTTCTAGTACAACATTGAACAGAAGTGTTGAGAATGGGCACCCTTGTTTAGTTCCGATTCTCAAGAGGAATTCCTTGAGTCTCACCGTTAAGGATGACGTAGGTGGTTGACTTTGCACAGATGCTCCTTACTGCGTTGAGGCAATTCCCCTCTATTTCTATTTTGCTAAGAGTTTTTAGCGTGAATGGGTGTTGGAATTTGTAAAATGCCTTTTCTGCATCAATTGAGAAAATCCAGTGATTCTTACCCTTTGTGCTATTTATGTGGTTGATCACATTAATTGTTTTTCTGATGTTGAACAAGACTTACATTCCCTGTGTGAAACCAACTTCGTCACGGTGAATTACTTTTTTGGTATGCTGTTGAATTCTATTGGCTAAGATTTTGTTGAAGATTTTTGCGTCTAGGTTCATGAGTGATATTGGTCTGTAATTTTCTTTTTTTGTGGGGTCTTTCCCTGGCTTTGGTATCAGGGTTATGCTGGCTTCATAGAATGAATTTGGGAGTATTCCATCCCTCAGTAGTATTGGAGTTAACTCTTCTCTATAAGTTTGGTAGGATTCTTCAGTGAAGCCAAGCCACACGTGCCAGGACTTTTTGGTTGGTAGTTTTTTGATGACTTTTTCAATGTCTTCCTTTGTGATGAGTTTATTAAGTTGTTCTACTTCTTCTTGTGTTAATTTTGGTAGGTGATATGAATACAGAAATTTGTCCATTTCCTCTAGGTTTTCAAATCTGTTAGAGTACAGTCCTTTGTAGTATTCTGTTACGATACTTTTGATTTCGTTAGGGTCTGTTGTGACATCTCCCATCTCATTTCTTATGCAGATTATTTGCTTCCTCTCCTGTTTTTCTTTTTAAAGTTTAGCCAATGGTTTATCAATTTTGTTGACCTTTTCAAGGAACCAACTTTTGGTTTATGTTAATTTTTTCAGTTGTTCTTCTATTTTCTTACTCAGTTATGCTCTAATCTTATTATCTGTTTTCTTCTGGTGCCTGAGGGATTCCTCTGTAACTCTCTTTCTACTTGTTCAAGCTGTAGGGTTAATTCTTTAGTTTGGGCCCTTTCTTCCTTCTGGATGTGTGCATTTATAGAGATAAATTGACCCCTGAACACTGCCTTTGTTGCATCCTATAGGTTCTGGTAGGATGTGTTTTCATTCTCATTTGATTCCATAAATTTCTTTATTTTGTCCTTGATTTCTTCTATAACCCATAGATTTTTGAGCAAGGTATTGTTCAGTTTCCATGAGTTTGAATTTCTACCTATGATTTTTCTGCTATTGATTTCAACTTTTATGGCTTTACAGTCTGAGAAGATGCTTTGCAATAATTCAGTGGTTTGGATTTTGTTGAGACTTGGTTTATGTCCTAACACATGGTCTATTATGGAAAATGTTCCATGTGCATTGGAGGTGTACTTATCTGTTGGTGGGTGAAAAGTTCTTTACATGTCAATAAAGTCTAGTTGGTTAATTGTTGCAATAAGATCTTCTGTATCTTTACTGAGCTTTTTTCTGGATGATCTGTCCATTACTGAAAGTGGAGTGTTGAAGTCTCCAACTATTACTGTGGAATGATCTATCCCATTTTTCAATGTGATCAGTGTTTGTTCAATGTATTTAGATGCTCTGGTATTGGATGCATAAATATTTAATATTGTCATGTCCTGCTGATGTATTGAACCTTTCAGAAATAAATAGTGACCATCCTTGTCCATGATGGAGAATCTTACACTAAAGTCCATTTTATGTGAGATTAGTAATGTCACTCCTGCAATTCTTTGCATGTTCTTGGCTTGGTATATATTTTTCCATCCTTTGATTTTCAGTTTGTTTACATCTTTGAGTCGTAGGTGTACTTCTTGTGAGCAACATACAGACAGGTCATGTCTTTTGATCCACAGTGTTGCTCATTGTCTCTTTATTGGAGTGTTCAGTCCATTTACATTCAGTGTGATTATTGATAGATACGTGTCCAGTGCTGTCCTTCTGATGCATTTATTTTTGTGCTGTTGATGTTTTCTATGTTTTTCTTATTATTCTTTTCTAGGTCATTCTCCTTTATGGGTTGACTTATCACCTTTTTCAGTGTTGGTTTTGTGTTTGTTGAGATTCCTGTATTATGCTTTTTGTTTTGATATGTAGAAATTGTAATTTTGCTTTGCAGCTAGCCCTAAGATCCCCCTTAGTATTCTAAGTGTAAACTAGACTTTAACTTCTCCATATCTTTTTAAATTCCTCTCCATCTAAAAGGTTATACCTACTGTAATATATCCTTCTTTTTAGTGTGATGATGTCATAGTTTTCGTGCTGTGATCACTGGTTCTCTTAATAGTGTAGCTTTTATTGAGCTTATTAACACACCTAAGTGAGTAGGATTCTGGATGCTGTGTCCTGCATTGCTTCCTTAATATACACTCAATGTTTTTGCTTTTCTAAGCAAAGAGCTTCTTTCAGTATTTCTTATAGTTTTGGTTTGGTTGTCACAAAGTCTCTGAGCTTCTGTTTATCTATGCACATCTTAATTTCACCATCATATTTGAGAGACAATTGTGTAGGATATACAATTCTTGGTTCAAAGTTTCTCTCCTTTAGGGTTTTAAATATATCATCTCACTGCTTTCTTGCCAACATTGTTCCTGTGGAGAAGTCAAACAAAAGCCTACAGGGTTTCCCTCTGAATGTTAGCTTTGCTTTAAGCCTTGCTGCCTTTAAGAGAATCCGTTTATGTTTCATTTTATTAAGCTTGATGATAGTATGTCTTGGTGTCTTTCTTTTGGGGTCTAGTTTTTGTGGCATTCAATACACGACTCGACGGCACTTGGCTTGGCTCTTTCAAAATTTCAGAGAAGTTTTCTGTCAGCAACTCTACAGCAATGATCTCTGTGTTTTCATTTATCCTTCTTTGTTTAGGATCTCCAGTTATTCATAGATCACTCCTTTTAACAGAGTCCCCTATGTTTCTTAATTCTTCTTCATTTTTATTTCTTTTCTCAGATTTCTCCTCATAAATCTAATGTCAGCTGCTCTATCCTCAAGGTCACTGGCACTAAGTCTGACTTCCATCCCCTCAATTCTGCTCATTTAGCTTTGGATTGAATTGTCTGATTCTGTAATTTTGTTATTCAGCTGCTGGATTTCAGGTCATTGATGTTTCATAAGTTGAAATAGCTTACTTAATTTTTCATTTTATTCTGCTGCATTTTGTTTAATTTCTAGAAGGGCTCTCTATATAATCCTTTTGTACTAGACCTCTAATAGTTTCTGAAAGGCTTCTTCATGTGGGAAGTTTTTTTTTGCTTTTTTTATTTTTGTTTTTTTAGCAAAGAATATATATATATATTTAATTATGATTGAGTGAAAATGTACATTCCCATATAAATTTGCATGCCTGCCTATATGCAGCTCCCACTGCTCTCCCTGCCTGCTCCGTACATGTCTTATCCTCTCAGCAATCTCCTATCCTCTCCTCTCTACTCACTCCCCCACATCCAGTAAGAGGTCAGCAGGACAACATCCTGTGGATGCATAGAACCACAAAGTGCACACATGATATGGTTACTCTGTGTCACCAGTCCAATCCACTCCTGTCTGAAAAGTTGACCTCCATTATGATTTATGGACAGAGGCAGCATCAGGGCAAGGACCATGCTCCCAGGGGAACTCCAAGGCCCCTGGACCATCTCAGGGTATACCCCTTTTTATTCTTGTGTTGCCAGTGTGACTCAACTTTGTGAGCTCCATCACGACTATCACAGGTGATGGTCGAGTATCACCTGGTTCTTCTAGTCACAAGTCAATGTAGTCACCCATTGATGTGGGGTCTGTATGTCTTCTGGGTTATCTTTCCCACATGTCATTTTGGTCCTTGGTGATCATCTGTTCTTGCTGAGTTGGGACCATTTGCTGTACCCTCAGATAACAGCTTGGCAGCTTGGCAGCTTTTAAGACCCCAGACGCCACTCACCAATGTGGGGTGCAGGGGGGCTGTCTTAGCAAAATGCTAGTTGTGCCAATTTGGCCTCAGTTTCCCCTGAGAGCATGGTGCCAAGCTCCCCAGCCCAGATATTCTGTCCTTTCAATATTGGGTTAAGATGGGATGAGTAATCCCATTATGTTGAAGTCCAGTTAATGTTGATCTTCTTTCTAATGTGTGCTGTCACCGATTTCACCCAACCAAATTTCTTTAAACTATCTAAACTAAACCTTCCCCCCCCCGCCCTCTCCACCCTTGCAGCCATCAGAGAGTCTTTTATTCTATGCGTGAGTCTGTTTTTAAGTTCTTATCGTAGGGGTCTCATACAACATTTGTCCTTTTGTGACTGACTACTTTCACTCAGCATAATGTCCTCCAACTGAAACCAGGTTATAAGATGTTTCCTAAAATCATCATTGTTCCTTATCATTGCGTAGTGTTCCACTGAGTATACAGACCATAGTTTACTTATCCATTTCTCTGTTGCTGGGCATCTAGGTTGATTCTATCTTTTTGCGATTGTGGACTGTGCTGCGATGAACACGTGTGCATGTATCAGTGGGTGTGAATGGCCTTGATTCTGTAAGATATATTCTGAGCAGTGGGATTACTGGATCAAACGGTATCTCTATTTCCAGCTTTTTAAGGAAGCGCCAGATTGCTTTCCAAAGAGGTTGCACTATTTTGCAATCCCACCAACAGTGTAGGAGAGTTCCAATTTCTCCACAGCCTCTCAGCATTTGTTGTTTTGTGTGTTTTGGATCATGACCAACCTTGTTGGGGTGAGATGGTATCTCATTGTAGTTTTGATTTGAATGTCTTTAAAAGCTAATGATCGTGAGCATGTCCACATGTGTTTTTTGGCCACCTGGATCTCCTCTTTAGTGAAGCGTCTGTCCATCTCCTTTGCCCATCGCTTAATTGGATTATTTATCTTTTTCTTATTGATATTTTGTAGTACCTTATAGATTATGGAGATCAGGTGTTGGTCTGACACATAGTTGCCAAATCCATTCTATAGGTGGCCTTTTAATTCGATTAATAACGTCTTTGGATGAGCAAAAGTGTTTGATTCTTAGTAGTTCCCATTTATCTATTTTCTCTTCTTTTGTTTGTGGTTCCTTTGACAGATTTTGAAGTCTGTCTATGTTGTGTATTAAAGTTTCCATTGTTCCTACTTTTACTTGGATGAGCTTTATCGTTTTAGATTTGATATTTAGATCTTTTATCCAATTTGAGTTGGTTTTTGTATAAGGTGTAAGATATAGGTCTTGTTTCAATTTATTGCAGAGCAATATCCAATTTTTCCAGCACCATTTGTTAGATTGTTTTTACCCCAGTTTAAAGTCTTAGGGCCTTTGTCGAATGTCAACTGTTCATAGGAAGATAGTGTCATCTCTGGGGTCTTGATTCTTTCCATTGATCTATCTGTGTCTTTTTGTACCAGTACCAGGCTGTTTTGATTACCGTGGCAGCATAATAGGTTCTAAAGTCCGGTAGCGAGAGGCCTCCCAGTGTGGTCTTCTTCTTCAGTAATGCTTTACTTATCTGGGGTTTCTTTCCTTTCCAAAGAAAATTGGTGATTTGTTTCTCCATCTCATTGAAAAATGTCACTGGAATTTGTATTGGGATTGCATTATATAAGTAGATTGCTTTGGGTAAAATAGATATTTTCACAATGTTAAGTCTTTCTGTCCATGAGCAGGGTAGCTTTCTCCATTTATGTCTCTCTTAGTTTCCTGTAGTAAGGACTTGTAATTCTCTTTGCAAAGGTGTGTTATTTCTCTGGTTAGGTTTATTTCTAGGTACTTTATCTTCTTAAGGGCTATAGTAAATGGTATTGATTTGGTGATTTCTTCATTAATAAGCTCGTTGTTGATATAAAGGAATCCTACTGATTTACTTATATTTATCTTGTATCCTGAGACTTTGCTGAACTCTTCTATCAGTTTAGTTTACTTATGGATTCTTTGGGATTCTCTGTATATACAATCATATCATCTGCAAATAGGGATGTTTTTACTTCTTCTTTGCTGACACAAATGCCCTTTATTTCTTGGTCTTGTCTAATTGCTCTGGCTAGAACTGTTTGTACAATGTTGAATAGGAGAGGTGAGAGTGGGCATCCTTGTCTAGTTCCTGTTCTGAAGGGAAACTCCTTCAGTCTCTCTCCATTCAGGATGACATAGGCAGTTGGTATGTATAAATGGCCCTTACTGCATTGAGGAATTTTCCAGCCAAGCCATCTGCCACCGAGTCTGATCCAATTTGCCATCTATTCCTATTTTGCTGAGAGTTTTTAGCATGTATGGGTGTTGGACTTTATCAAATGCCTTTTCTGTATCAATGGACAAAATCAGATGATTCTTACCCTTTGTGCTATTTATGTGGTTGATCACATTAATTGTTTTTCTGATGTTGAACCAGCCTTGCATCCCTGGTATGAATCCAACTTGGTCCTGATGGATTACTTTTTTGATATGTTGTTGTATTCTTTTGACAAGAATTTTGTTGAAGATTTTTGCATCTAGATTCATGAGTGATATCAATCTGTAGTTCTCCTTTTTTGTTGGGTCTTTCCCTGGCTTTGGTACCAGGGTTATGCTGGCTTCATAGAATGAGTTTGGGAGTATTCCATCCTTTTCTATACTGTGAAATAGTCTCAATGGTATTGGAGATAACTCTTCTCTAAAAGCTTGGTAGAATTCTGCAGTGAAGTCATCTGGGCCCGGGCTTTTTTTCACTGGTAATTTTTTGATGACTCTTTCAATCTCTTCCCTTGTAATGGGTTTATTAAGTTGCTCTGCTTCACCTTGTGATAATTTGGGTAGGTGATATGAATCAAGGAGTTTGTCCATTTCCTTTAGGTTTTCAAATTTGTTAGAGTACAGACTTTCATAGTATTCCGTTATGATATTTTTGATCTCTGTTGGACCTGTTAGGACAACTCCCCTCTTATTTCTTATTCAGGTTATTTGTTTCCTTTCCTGTTTTTCTTTAGTAAGTTTAGCCAATGGTTTGTCAATTTTGTTGATCTGTTCAAAAAACCAGCTTTTGGTCTTTTTGAGTTTTTCAATTGTTCTTCTATTCACTAATTCATTTAGTTCTTCTTTGTTCTTTATGATCTATTTTCTTCTGGTGCCTGGGTTCTTCTGTTGTTCTCTCTCTATTTGTTCAAGCTGTAGGGTTAGTTCCTTGATTTGGTTTCTTTCTTCCTTCCAGATGTGTGCATTTATGGATATAAACTCACCTCTGAGAACTGCTTTGGCTGTATCCCAGGCAGGAAGTTTTTCATTCTTGTTGGAATCCATGAATTTCTTTATTTCATCCTTGATTTGTTCTATAATCCATGTTTTTTTGAGCAAGATATTGTTCAGTTTCCATGAGTTCCACTTTCTATCTGCTTTTTCTGCTTTTGATTTCAACTTTTATGGCTTTATGATCTGAGAAGACGCTTCGCAATAATTCAGTGGTATGGATTTTGTTGAGAATTGCTTTATGTCCTAACACATGGTCTATTCTGGAGAATGTTCCATGTGCACTGGAGAAGAAGGTGTAGTTGTCCACTGATGGATAGAAAGTTCTGCATATGTTGATGAGGTTTAGATGGTTAATTGTGGCAATAAGGTCTTCTGTGTCTTTATTGAGCTTTTTTCTACACAATCTGTCCAACATTGAGAGTGGAGTGTTCAAGTCTCCCACTATTATTGTGGAGTGATCTATCTCCTTTTTGAGTGTAGTCAGTGTTTCTTTGATGTATTTAAGTGCTCTAATATTAGGTGCATAAATATTTAATATTGTTAAGTCCTGCTTCTGTATTGAACCTGTCAGCAATAGTGTCCATCCTTGTCCATGGTGGTGGATTTTACATTGAAATCTATTTTATCTGAGATTAGAATTGCACACCAGCTCTTCTTTGTGTATTATTAGCTTGATATTTATTCTTCCATCCTTTAATTTTCAGTTTGTTCATATTTTTAAGTCTAAGGTGAGTTTCGGATCCGACTTGACGGCACTTGGCTAAGGTGAGTTTCTTGTAGGCAACATATGGATGGGTGGTATCTTTTGATCCAAGATGTCACTCGATGTCTCATTACTGGAGAGTTCAGTCCATTGACATTCAGTGTAATTATTGATAGGTATGTGTTTACTGCTGTCATTGTGATATGTTTATTTTTGTGTTGATGCTTTCTCTGTTCTTATTAACCTGTTCTGGGACTTTCTTCTTTATGAGTTGATTTTTCACCTTTTTCAGGGTTGATTTTGTGGTTGTTGAGACTCCTGTATTATGTTTCTTGACTTGATACGTTGCATCTTTATTGTGTTTTACAGCTGCCCCTATGATCTCCCTTAATAAACTATGTATAAACCCAATTTTAATTACTACCAGTCTTATTAACTTCCTCTCCATCTGAAAGGACTATTACAACTGTAGTACATCCCTCTTTTCAATATGAAGACATCCTAGTTTTCATGATATGATCACTGGATCTTTTCCTTCACTATTATAGGTTTGATTGAGTTTGGAGCCTTCCTTAACTGAGTAGGTTTCTGGGTGATGTGTTCTGTATTTGCTTCTAAACTATAAAGTTAGTGGTTTTGTTCTTCTAAGTCAAGAGATTTCTTCAGTATTTCTCATAGCTTTGGTTTGGTTTTTACAAAGTCTCAGAGTTTCTGTTTATCTGTAAATATCTTACTTTCATTTCATATTTAAAAGATAGTTTTGCAGGATATATAATTCTTGGTTGGAAGTTCTCCTTCGAGGCTTTGAATGTGTCATGCCACTGTCTCCATGCCAGCACTGTTTCTACAGAGAAATCCTACAAAAGCCTGGGAAGTTTTTTGATTCTTTGTTTTGGGAGTTTTCTGGAGTCATGGTGGACTGCTTCATTAAATGGTTAGCTATGGGGGGGTCGCCATGAGTCGGATCCGGCTCGACGGCACTTAGCTTGGCATGGTCTATTTTCTGTGTGCCACCTAGAATCTGTTTGATTTCTCTGGTGTTACCTCAACAGGATCTGAAGCATAGTTCTAAGAGGGGAGTTGGTCATCAGCTGTCTCTATGTACTTTAACAACTGGCCCCAGGTGGACTCTCTGATGTGGCAGTCTCTGCCTCTTGACTGGCAAATATGGCACCCTACTTATTGAGTCACTAGGGGGCCATCAGCTGGTCCTATGATGTGGGTCACTGAAGTGTGGAGGAGAAGCTGCCGGGCCTCTCGGCCTTGGATCTCCAGGTCTTATTTGAAAGAGTACTTTACTTCTAAACAGGTGGCTGTCCAACTGCTGCCAAAAACAATCAGGCCTTCAGGTGTAGCAGGTTCTGCCTTCCAGCTGACAACCAAAGTACCTACAGGCCATCCCCAAATGCTATGATGTGGTGCAAAGTAGCCAGAGGTTAGGGCCTTCCAGCCACCCTCTGTCAGGCCCCGCCCTTGAATCCAGACATGAATTGTCTCAAATGCCACATTTCTGCAGGAGAAGCACTTGCCAGACAGGCTGCTGCTCTGCTTAAGAATCAGCCACAGATAAGGCCTCTGGCTGGGTGACTCTGCCTCCCAACCGATCAAGATGGTATCCTGTATCACCTTGCTGACCTCTGGTTGGAGGAAGGAGAGTGGGTGGAGAGGAGCGGAAAGGAGGCTGTTGGGAGGATGAGACATGTATGGAGCAGAGAGGAATAGTGTGCTGTCACCGGACAGGGAGAGCAGCGGAAGCTGCATATAGGTGGGCATGTAAATTTGTACGGGAATGTGCATTTTCACTCAGTCATGTTAAAGAAAAAAGAAAAAAAAAGATGGTATCCTGGCCAAGCTGCCATTCCTGTCGTGAAACAGCAGTTTATGGTGCAGCTCAGAGAAGAGAAGGTGGAGGGGTAGTGGTGCCCTCAGTTAACAGTTAGGCTCTCCATATGTGGCTTTCCCACAGACTGTCTTTCTGCACTATACACTGTTCACTTAAGTACCACAGTTCGGCATATTTGCCAGCTCATGCCCAGTCCCCACCTCCTAGGTAACAAAGAGGGCGTTAGTACCTACAGTCCTCTGAAATGGTGAGTCAGCAGGATAGGGGGTCAGTAGCCACTGACTCATCTTTGAGATGGGTAGTTTAGTCTGTTACTGGTACCTAATCAAATCTGACAATACCTTGTCAGGTCCTAGGGCTCCCCGGATGTCCACTGTTCTATTCAGTTATCATTCCAGGCCTTAGTTCTCAGAGGGAATTGAGGAGATGTTTGTCTAGTCTGCCATCTTGGCCCCGCCTATCCAACACATTTTGATAACAAAAATGATGCTATATATACAGTCTTTCCAACACTAGTCTCATTCCACTTAAAACTCTCTGTAAGCATTCTTTTTTTCATAGCTACTAAATACTTCTTTCTGCATACTCAGTGGAGGTAGGGAGATGGCAGTCCAGAGTGGGAGCTAGACTGCAAAGGTAGTTCAATCATAAGCTATAGTCAAGGCCAGACCAGTGATGTGTCAAAGAGTGAAGGTGGTCACCAGGACAAACAGACCAAGAGAAGGCCTGAAGGCAGTATGTAGTTGATGAGCCACAGAATAGAATGTTGGAAGAGGAGAATTATTTGTTCCAGGAGATTAAACGCACAGCAAGATGTGGGAGGAAATGTGCCAAGATCTCTAAATCCTGGGTCCCAGCCCTCTGAGTCTGTGGGTTCTGAGAGATCACTTTGGTAAGAACACTTGCATCTCGTAAGTGCTAAACCTCACCCACTCACGTAAAACTCCTAGTCCTTGCAAAATTTCTGCTGACTGGGAGAAAGTAAGGGACACTTGTGTACACAACCTCCAGGCCAGGCCTCAGCTCTCTGTGGCTTCAGCTTCTCTGAATCCTGTCACAGCCTCTGAGCCCTATTTAGAAAGGATGTCCGCTTCACCCAAGCTTTGTCCCATAAAGAGACAAACTGCTGGAGGTTTCAGTCTGGTCACTCATGCTCCTAATCCTCACATCCTTCCACTACTCAGAAGCCTCTTTATATGGTAGTTTGTGTTGGGCTCTCTTATGCATCATTGCTCTTTGGAGGAGGGGGTCCCACAGCTATGTTGCTTGGGCCGGGAAGTATGGAGAAATCAGTGGGCCAGACTGGGCCAGCTCTTCTCATTCATACATGCAAGCTTTCCCCCACTGATACCGTACCGTATAGTGGGTATCATGCTGTACTATCTGCTCCTCCAGGAATCTCTAGCTGTGTGGCTGAATTCCCCTTGTCACACCCAATCCCCTCTTTTCCAGGATTAAAGACTCAACAGTCTTTTGCTGTAAGACAGCTTCTGCTGGCATCCTCTTCCTCTTGACTCAGTCCACGTGACACATCTGCATGCATTCAAAGTCTGCCTGTGACCTTGAGCCAACACTATTTCTGTTTCAATGTCCTTGTTTATCAGTCCTCATATGCATTTGAAATGTGGAAACACCCAACATATTTAAGTCTCTGCTGTGGCTTAACAGGGACCTCTGTTGCAGTGCAGATTTGAAATTTGTTCTGCATTTTCCCCCTTTTGATTAGGATTCTTTGATCAAAATGTTCAGTAACAATAGCCAGGTACCATCCAGTTGTTCTAGTCTCATGGCAAAGGGGGCAGTTGTTAATGGAGGTAATTAGCCATATATTCCATATAGTCCTCCTGTTCCTGACTTTCCTTCTTCCTTTATTGTTCAAGGTAAATAGAGACCAACAGTTGTGACATTGATATGGTAAGCATCTTTTTAAAGAATGTTGGTGGTGCACTGGTTAAGTACTAGGCTGCTACCCAAAAGGTGGTAATTTAAAGCCACCCACCTTCTCTGTGGGAAAAAGAGCTGGCGTAAAGATTGTACCCTAGAATAATCTATGGAAAAGTTCTCCTCTGTCACACAGGGTCACTATGAGTTGAGGTTCAACTCAACAGTCACCATCACAACAATGATTATCTTTTTTCATAAATTTCAGGTTATCATTCACAGTTCTGGTAATTTCATTCTGGAAGATTCCTTAAAGTAGAATTACACAGTCAAAATGTATAAGCATTTTGAAATACCTTGATAGGGAATGCAAAATGATTGTCACAATGGTGGTTTCAACTTTTATTCCTATCTGCCATGAATGGCAATAGAAGAGGTATGTTTAGAATATATTCCTATGTTTCTGAGGGTATGAGCAGAAGGTAGCTATGCTGAATATTCAAGTTACAACCAGATTGCCTGGACTGAAACCATGGCTTGCCAACTTTGTGACCTTGGTAGATCACTTACTCTCCTAGGACTCAGTCTCTTCATACATACTTTGGGACTAATGACACCTTCCCAGAGAGCTATTGGATGGAATACATAAAAAACAGTATGTACCAGGTTTAGTTCCCATCCTCTTTCAGTTTTGCTTGGAAACACTAGTGGTGTAGTGGTTAAGTACTATGGCTGCTAACCAGAAAGTTGGCAGTTCAAATCTACCAGGTGCTCCTTGGACACTCTCTGGGGCAGTTCTACTCTGACCTGTAGGGTAGCTGTGAGTCAGCATCAACTCAGCGGCACTGGGTTTGGTTTTCTTTTGGTTCATGTCTGCTTGGAAACTAATCTGGCAACCTATGACAGTTTATATATTAATACCCCAAAGTGGTCTAATGGATAACCTTTCCCAGCAAACTTCACCAGGGCTAGGAAAGTGGGAGTGATGATTTATCTTTGTGACTGACTGAGCATGGAGACTGGAGATGGGAGGGCTTCCCCTAAACTCCCAGCTGACACCACACCAGCCCAGCCTGCTCTGCCTTCCAGATGTGGAGGTTCTGCCACATAGATAATAAGCCATGTGGTGAATGCCAGACTTTGGACTAGGGTTTCTGTTTCACAAATAGTTCCACAGTTTTGAATTCGGCTGAATACCACAGTTGCCAACAATAGCAAAGTAAGAATACAATTCAGCACCTCATTAATCCCAACATTATTACATGAGTGGTTTTCATTTCGCATCTAATATTTATTTTCCTCAAAAGGAAGCCAGGACCAAGTTAAGTATGTTATAGTCATCCAGTCTGAAGGTCAGAAGGTACTGATAGCAGGGGGAGGCAAGTATTTCTGGGGGAAACAGAGACTGTGGCTGACTTTAGTTCACATCCTGATGAGTAACTGTCACTGACCATTTTTATGAACTTCAGCAATTAAGTGGCATTCTGGACTACCTAAATCTATGAGATGAGTGCACAAACATAGATTAGTCTCTGAGTCTTTTGAATCTACGTATCCATCCATTCCCTGAAACCTCAGTTTCAGATCACAGTATCCTATCTCTAAAACAGATCTGGGAGCACAAGTGAAAACGCTGAAATTCAGAGAAGTCACATGGCCTATTCAGTGTCAGCCAGCCTGTTATAGGCAGAGCCAGGACAGGCCTGTTCTGCTCATTCTGCATGTCTTCCCATGCATTTGTGAAGTGTTTATCATTATAGAAGGAGGCTCTGGGAGGTACAAAACTTAAAGCTGCTAATCAAAAGACTAGTCCACCCAAAGGGGCCTTGGAAGAAAGGCCTGGTGATTTACTTTCAAAAACTCAGCCATTGAGAATCCTATGGAGCACAGTTCTAGTCTGACACACATGGAGTCAACATGAGTTGCATTGACTTCATAGTGGCTGGATTTTTTTTTTAAGTCATTATGCTTAAAAAAAAAAAAAGACTGTGCTTAAAAAAAAATAGAAAAGCAATTGGAAAACTTGATGCTTTAATTTTCCTCTGCAGTTTAAGTTAAATTTGAGTATAAGAAACCTATAAAAGGCAGTTGCATGAGAAATTCTGTTCGAACTGGCCTGATAAGAGCCCTATCTTTAGAATGAAATAAATGAGGAATAAAAACCTGTTTCTAATCTATTTACAATAAATTTGTCAGTGCATAGAAGCACTTTGAATTTAAGTAGGAGAAAGGTAGAAGCATAATGCCCAGATAACTTTCTATTCTCCTGTAATAAAAGATTTTTTATTCTGCAAATATTAAGTAACTACTTAAGAGAATGAGAAGCCTCTTCAGTAGCTAGTAGAGTAACTGGATAGTAACATGAGACACATGCAAGCGTGCAGTCAGCCAAATGCTGGGGAGGGGATGGGTCAGATGATGAGAGGGGTTAGGAATTTTGTTTCTGTTTGGAATGTGGTGGAATAGTGAAGGGTTTTGAGCAGAGAAAAGGACACACTTGAACAATGCTTTAGGAGGAGACGTGATCTTGGAGCAGTATGTGATAAGAGAGCGAAGGAGGGGACATTGAAGTCTGGGAGGTCAGTTGGGAAAGGTATAAAATTATCAAGGAGAGAGGTGAAAAGACTTGATCTATGGTTTCAGAATCAGGAATTATCTACGTTCAGGTGCTCTAGAAGCAGACCCTGAGACAATAATTTGAGTACAAGTCATTTCTTTGCGAGCTGATCCCAGGAAACATTGCCTGGGGATAGGGTACATGAGAAAAGTAAAGAAAGACGAGTTATTCAGCCAGTTACTGTTAAAGGCAACTGGAATTCAATCCTGGGGAGAAGCTCTGAGAGACAAGATAGAAGGTGCTCAGTTCTCCCTCAGGATTAAGTAAGGTAGAGGACTTATTCATCAATTCTCCATCCCTCACTGGTTGAGAAAACTGCTTGCAGAAGCACTAATCCTCTGGCATTCCCAGCTTGCCCTGCGTGTCAGCAGAATATTCTCTAACAAAAATGCCTTCAGGAAGAAAGTCACAGGTATCTACAGAAACCATCCTTAGGAGAGGAGATACAAATACCTGTAGGGTATTGACAAGATCTGCTAAGACTCCTCTCTTTCCCTCTGGAGATAATATTAGGCCTGGATATCGTAGATGGGACTTAGCACTCTGTAAATAATTGAGTGGAAACCCTGGTGGTGTAGTGGTTAAGTGTTGTGTCTGCTAAACAAAAGGTCAGCAGCTCAAATTCAACAAGTGCTCCTTAGAAACTCTATGGGGCAGTTCTACTCTGTCCTAAGGGTCACTATGAGTCAGAATTGACTCGATGGCAATGGGTTATATTGGTTACTATGATGTTATGAGAAAACCCTGGTGGTTTAGTAGTTAAGTGCTATGTCTGCTAACCAAAAAGCAGGCTTTCTTGGAAACTCTCTGGGGTAGTTCTGCTCTGTCCTATAGAGTTGTCATGAGTTGGAACCGAATTGACGGCAGTGGGGAAGGAGTTGGGTGCGAAGACTTCTGATTTGACCCTGTTCCCTAAATTCTATGAATCTTTCACTTTCAAAAATAGGCCACACATTGCGTTCTTGCCTGTCCCATAATGCAAATTTACTTAAGGAATCTGTGCTTACTGTACTGCCTATCCTTTACAGAATCACATTTTAAAAACAATTCTATAATAAGATTTTTGAAGACTGCAAGTGATCATTACAAAGGTATTAAGCAGGCATGTGATACCCAAGGTAGGAAAGAAAACCGTATTAACTCAACTTGCCATAACTTACATCACTGAAGTTGGCAAAAAGCAAGCCATCCATCTCTACCATTTACCAGAATTCATTCAAAGCCCAGCTAGCATTCAACTGAGAATAGACTTGCCAGGATTTCAGACTGGAAACCATTCAATGTTCAAACCAGCATGACATATTTTCTTTTCAGAACCACCCAACTCAAAATTTAAGAAATCTGAGAAATTTCTGAAAAATTCCATCACAGGTCAATGACATTTTACTCAAAGAAGAGGAAAGTGACTGTCTCAGGGAAACAATAAGTTGCTTGCTATTGTGGACCCAAAAACTTACCTCCTCTCTCTTACTTTCTCTTTCAGTTACTTTATTAAGGGAGAGAGAGAGTGGGAAAGCACCAACGGCTCCCAGGGTAGATTTTCAAGTGCTGAGGTCCACCCAGTGAACTCCAGAGCCAAGTAACCAGCCCTTGAAAATACATTTACATCATGGAAATAGGAACACCAGATCTAGGCTGGTCTTCACTAGAGGGGATAAATGTCAAGTCCAAAGTGAAAACACGGTGCCCCTATAGGCAAGGCACCTGACTCTGAATTTCATTTGCTCTTCTCCTTGGATAGCAAACCCATGCAGCTTCCAGCCTCCAGAATTTGGTCTAGGAGACAGGAGGCAGCACCTGTGACTTCATCACCCAACCGGAATGGCCTGAAGGATAACCTAGATCTGGCTGAAGCCATTTTCATTAAGTGAAACAAAAAACCCATCACCATCAAGTCAATTTTCACTCGTACTGACCCTATAAAACAGAGTGGAACTGCTCCATAGAGTTTGTAAGGAGTAAGTGGACTCAAACTGCTGACCTTTTAGGTTAGCGGTCAAGCTGTAAGCCACTGTGCCACCAGGGCTCTTTCATTAAGCCTATAGATTTGTAGTCTGACTCAGCGGCAGTGGGTTTGTGTTAAACCAAAAAAATAAAACAAAATAAAATGAAATCTACCGCCAACAAGTCGATTCCAACTCACAGTGACTCTATGAGATGGAGTAGAACTGCTCCATAGTTTCTGAGGAACACCCGGTGGATTCGTACTGCCAGCCTTTTGGTTAGCAGATGTAGCCCTAAACCACTGTGTCACCAGGGTTTACTTCATTAAGCCTGTAGGTATTTACTGAGTGCTTACAAAATGTCAAGCATTAAGCAGTTTGCAAAGATACGGCTGCCCTGCAGGACCTTACAAGTCTGTGGGAGAGATAAGACTCACAATAAAGACCACTAATATAAAGTCAAAAGAATCAGTGCTCCTCCCTTTCTACAACTTCCTTCCGTACTTGTGACTCTTAAAACAGTCATAACAATAAAAATAACAGAGATCAATTCATAGAACCCCAACAGTGGTCTCGGTTCTAAAAGTAAGTATCATTACTACCTCATTTTACAGAGAAGTGCTTCAGTTAGTGCACTAGGCTGCTGACCAAAAGGTTGGCTATTCAGGTCTGCAGAGAGTTACCTCGGAAGACAGGCCTAGGGATGTTCTGGGAGATCAGCCATTGGAAATCCTAAGGAGTGCACTTTGACTCTGATACACCTAGGGACACCGAGAGTCACAGCTAACTTGACAAATGTAGAAACTGAGCCGCAGAGAGATTAAAGCAGTTACCCAAAGTCACACAGCCAGTTAGTGGGGAAGGTGGGATTCAAACCCAAGCAGTCTAGCTCCAGAGCTCACACTCTTAATAACTAAGATTGCTACCTACCACATAATTGTTATTGTTAGGTGCAGTCGAGTTTGTTCCAACTCATAGTGACCCTATCTATGTGTAACAGAATGAAACACAGCAAGGTCCTGCACCATCATCACAATTATTGTTATGCTTGAGCCCGTTGTCGCAGCCATTGCATCAGTCCACCTCATTGAGGGTCTTCCTCGTTTTTGCTGACCTTGTGCTTTACCAATTATGTTGTCTTTTTTCAGGGACTGGCTCTTCATATTAGTACACCCAAAGTACGTGAGATGAAGCCTTACCATCCTTGTTTCTAAAAAGCATTCTGGCTATACTTCTTACAAGATAGAGTTTTTGATTCTTTTGACAGTCAGTGATATATTCAAGGAAACCCTGGTGATATAGTGGTTAAGTGCTTTGTCTGCTAACCAAAAGGTCGGCAGTTCAAATCTGTCAGGTAGGTACTCCTTGGAAACTCTAGGGGGCAGTTCTACTCTGACCTATAGGGTTGCTAAGAGTCAGAATTTACTTAGCGGTGGTGGCTTTGGCTTTGGTATACCCAATATTCTTTTCCGACACCACAATTCACAAGTATTAATTCTTCTGTTTTCCTTATTCATTGCCCAGCTTTTACATGCATATAAGGCAACTGAAAATGCTATGGCTTGGGTCAAGCACACCTTAGTCCTTAAGGTGGTATGTTGTTTGCTTCTGAACATTTTAAAGAGGTCTTTTGCAGCAGATTTGCCCAATGCAATGCATCCTTTGACATCTTGACTGCTGCCTCCATGGATGTTGATTGTGGATCCAAGTAAAATGAAATCCTTGACAGCTTCAAACTTTTCTCTGTTTTTCATGATGTTGCTTATTGGTCCAGTGGTGAGGACTTTTGTTTTCTTGATGTTGAAGTGTAACCCGTACTGAAGATTGTGATATTTGACCTTCATCAGGAAGTACTTCAAGTCCTCTTCCCTGTCAGCAAACAAGGTTGTGTCATCTGTATATCACAGGTTTTTAATGAGTCTTTTTTTCAGTCCTAATGCTGCATTCTTCTTCATGTAGTCCTGCTTCTCAGGTTATTAGCTCAACATATAGACTGAAAAGGTAAGGGGAAAGGCTATAACCCTAACACACACTGTTCCTGACTTTCAATCATGCAGTAAGTATGTCCTTGTTCTGTTTGAACTACTGCATCTTGGTCTATATATAGGTTCTTCATGAGTACAATTAAGTGTTCTGGAATTCCCATTCTTTGCAATGTTATCTACAATTTGTTACAAGCCACACGGTCAAATGCCTTTGCAGGGCCAATAAAACATGGGTTAACATCTTTCTGGTATTCTCTACTTTTAGCCAGGGTCCATCTGACATCAGCAATGATTTCCCTTATTCCATGTCCTCTTCTTAATCCGTCTTGACAGGGGTGGAGTCAAGATGGCAGACTAAGCACACGTCTCCCTATATCCCTCTGGAAACCAAGACCTGAACTGACAATCAAACAGAGTCTTCTGATCACCTAATCAGCCCCAGGACACGGCACAGGGCTGTTACTTTCGACTTCATACCACTGAGTGAAAAACCTCTCTTTCGCTGGCTAGCCCCGGCTCTCACGGACTGAAGGTAAACACACCATTTTGACTTTTTTTTCTCTGTCTTGGCCGGTGGGCGGAGCTGGGTCTTGCCTAGTGGCTAGACTCAGACGCGCTGCTGGGGGGATAGGCAGGCGAAATTCCCATATTTTGAGAGCCAGGCTTAGGACTCTGTTAACCTAGCCACTTTAGGCCTGTCGTCTTATCTCTGCCACAGCGGGGTTTGTATGGAATTATGCAGTCAGTGTGCAGGACGCCATGTTGGTATTGAGACTTTAGCGGGACCTAATTCTTAGCCTGGGAGCCAGCACCTATAAATAGGACAGTGCTTCTCCGACAGAAAAGCAGTAAATTACACAGTGCCACCTATGTTGCGGGCCCTGCAACAGATGCAAAGGAATTACTGCCTCTGGGCACTTTTAGCCCCTCGATCTGCTGCCCGTGTGGAGGAAGCCATCTTGGATACAGAGGTCACAGCTGGACCTAATTTTTAGCTTGGGAGCCAGAGCCTGCCCACAGGAGAACCTTTTCTACCAGAAAAGAAGTACTCCACACAGTGTCACCTAAGGCTAGGCCCTGTCAGCAGAAGCCAACAGGGCAGTAGCATTGCTGTGTTCTGAACTAGTTTGTATCATCTGGGGTTGGATATAGTGGTGCTTACTTTGCCAATTGAGAAGGGGGAGCTCTACACCAGAAAACCTGACTGACTTGGGAAGTGGTCAGATATCTTTTGCTTTACATTTTAAGACAGCCTAGAGAAGCATCTGCTGTCCATCCTCACAGTATCTCTTCCAGCCTCTACTGACTCACATGGGTCCCAAAAAGCAACGGACACTTGTGGCATACAAGAAATCACCCATGGCTTCAGAAGGCTCCCAAACAAAGCAACCAAAGAGTTTTGCAGATGAAGAAACTTTTATGAAAGCATCAGGAAGTGAATACAAAATAATTATATACAGAGCCCTTCTAGACCTTGTACAAAATGCAGCAGAACAAAATGAAAAATTAAGCAATCTGTTCAATCTGATGGAATACCAGTACTCTGAAATCCAACAGATCAAGAACAAAATCAAAGACAAAGAAACTTCAATGCAAAGCCAAGAAAACAGAATGGAACAAATAGAAAAAAGAATTTCTGACTTGGAAGACAGAGCTACTGACACCAGCATCTATGAGCAGAAATCAGAAAAAAGAAACAAGAAAAATGAAGAAGCATTAAGAAGCATGTGGGACTCTATTAAGAGGAACAACCTTCGATTAATTGGAGCCCCTGAACAGGGTGAGACATCTGAGAATACAGAGAGTGTCGTTGCTGAGCTGCTGACAGAAAACTTCCCAGAAATTATGAAGGAAGAGAATACAGACATCTCAGATGCATATCGTACACCACCCAATATAGATCTCAAAAGAAAGACTCCAAGACATATTCTAATCAAGCTTAACAAAATGAAACATAAGCAGCAACTCTTAAAGGCAGCAAGACTCAAAGCAAAGCTAACATTCAGGGGGAAACCCTGTAGGCTCTCTTCAGATTTCTCAGCAGAAACCATGCTGGCACGGAGACAGTGGCAGGACACATTCAAAGCCTTGAAGGAGAAGAACTTCCAGCCAAGAATTATATATCCTGCAAAACTATCTTTCAAATACAAAAATGAAATTAAGACATTCCCAGATAAACAGAAACTCAGAGACTTTGTAAAAACCAAACCAAAACTACAAGAAATACTGAAAGAAGTTCTTGGCTCTGGCTTAGAAGAACGAAATCACTAACTTTATATTTTAGAATGACACACTACTCAAAACTCTGCTCAGTTAGGGAAGGCTCCAAAGTAAATCACAGCTTTGATTTGGAAAGAAGCAATCCAGTGATCATCATGAAAACTATGGTGTCATCATATTAAAAAGAGGGATGTACTACAGTTGTTATAGTCCTTCCAGATGGAGAGGAAGATGACAAGACTGGTAGTAATTAAAATTGGGTTTATATATAGTTTATTAAGGGGGTTCATAGGGGCAGCTGTAAAACACAACAAAGATGTATCATACCATTTCAAGAAATGTAACACAGGAGTCTCAACAACTACAAAATGAGCTCTGAAAAAGGTGAAAAATCAACTCACAAAAAAGAATATCCCAGAACAGATTAATAAGAACAACAGAGAAAACATCAACATAAAAATAAACATATCACAATGGCAGCACTGAACATATACCTATCAATAATTACATTGAATGTGACTGGACTGAATGCTCCAGTAAAGAGACATCGAGTGACATCTTGGATCAAAAGACATGACCCATCCATATGTTGTCTACAAGAAACTCACTTGAGACCTAAAGATAGGAAAAAACTGAAAGTTAAAGGATGGAAGAATATATATCAAGCTAACAATGAACAAAGAAGAGCAGGGGTGGCAATTCTAATCTCAGACAAAATCAATTTTAATGTCAAATCCACCATCGTGGACAAAGGTGGACACTATTTATTGCTCAAAGGTTCAGTATACAAGCAAGACTTAACTATACTAAATATTTATGCACCTAATATCAGAGCACCCAAATATGTCGAAGAAACACTGATTACACTCAAAAGAGAGTTAGATGACTCTACAATAATAGTGGGAGACTTCAACACTCCACTCTCAACACTGAATCCATCTTGAGTTGTTGTCAGTTTTCTGTCAGTGTACTGCCACAACCATTTTTGAATGATTTTCAGCAAAATTTTACTTGTGTGTGATGTTAATGATATTGTTTGATAACTGCCACACTCTGTCAACTCATCTTTCCTTGGAATGCACACAAGTACACATCTCTTCCAATCAGTTGGCCAGGTAGGTATCTTCCAAATTTCTTGACATAAGCAGATAAGTGCTTCCAGCATTGCATTTGTTTTTTGAAGCATCTTGATTGGTATTCCATCAATTCCTGGAGCCTTGTTTTTCACCAGTGCCTTCATTGCAGCTTGGACTCCTTCCTTCAGTATCATCAGTTCTTGACCATATACTAACTCCTGAAATGGCTGAACATCGACCAGTTCTTTTTGGTACAGTGATTCTGTGCATATGTGTATATATTCATATACATAATAAAGCACATGGGGCACAGTTATGGATATTTCCTAGACATAACCAAATACCTTAAGGGATTTGTTTTCTTGGCTTAAAGCTTTAGGACCATAGTCTCACGGGACAACTCAGTCAACTGGCATAATGTAGTTCATAAAGTTTATAGTTCAGAAAGCTTTTTAGACCCCACATACTACTCACTAAACTAGGATGCTCTACTTTCTAGTTTGGTGAGTAGTGTCTGCAGTCTTCAAAGCTCATAAGCAGTCACCTAAGATCCAACTATTGGTTTTTACTCATTCAGACCAAAAGAGAAAGAAGGAAGTAAAGACTCAAAGAAGAAACTAGTCCATAGAGCTAGTTAGCCTTCAAGAATCTGCCTCGTCCACCCTGAAAGCAGAAGATGACTGTTCTGATTGGGGCCGTGATAGATGGGTTCTGACGGAACGGGAGAAAAATGTGGAACAGAATCTCAAATTCTTACAAAATACAGACTGACCGGGCCAGTTGAGACTGGAGAACTTCCCAAGACCATTGCCTGAGCTACTCTTCAACCTTGAACTGCAACTAGCCCTAAGGTCACGGTTTATCTAAAGAACAGATTGGCTTACAAAATAAGGAACATCATCCGTAAGTATCGTGCTTCTTCAAAAAAACCATCCATGTGAGACCAAGTAGTTAATAATTACTTTCAAATAAAGACAAGAAGATAAGGGGACAGGGAAACTCATTTACTAGAAACAGATTATCAGAACAGAAAGAATGAGAATGTTCATACATTGTGAAGAGTGTAACCATTGTTGAATAGGAACCTAAACTCCTGTGTAAACCTTCACCAAAACACAGTAAAATATTCTTACTGAAAAAAAAAGAAGAATTCAGCAGAGGCTGAAAGAGGCTCCAGTACCATGAATAATATGATATTAAGATGGATTATGTACAGATTGAGACTACAAGTCAGCTAATGACTATCCATTTAACAGTGAAGTTGTCAAACAAGTTTGATGTTGCTCTATGTGTCAAATCATTGCTCACTTGAGGGACATTATTCGGTAGCAGCAGTCCATGTCAAACAAAAGACTAGTCCAAGACTTTCTAGAAGTCTACAAATAATTTAGAAATTGCTGGAACTATTTGATGGATGATTTAGTAAGCAGTTTAATAGTACAAAAATGTATAGAGTTTAGTTAGCGAATATTTTTTTCTTTGTGTATTACATGTTGCTGGCTATTATTGAGTTGATCCCTCACTCACAGCAACCCGATGCACAACAAAACAAAATGCTGTCTGATTCTGCACCATCCCTGTGATCGAGTGCAGGTTGGACCATTGTGGTATGCAAAATTTTCATTGACTGATTTGCTGAAGTAGATCACCAGGCCTTTCTTCCTAGTCTTAGTCAGAAATCACCACTGAAATCTGTTCAGTGTCACAGCAAGCAAGCCTCCACTGACAGGTGAGTGCTGGCTGCACTTGAGGTGCATTGATCAGGAACTGAACCCAGGTCTCCTGTATAGAAGGTAAGAATTCTACCACTGAACTTCTACTGCCTTCATATTACAAGTATCAGTAAATAAATACATATCAGTAACTCTCTATCTGCGTATATTTATGTATTTTCATCTGTAAAGGAGTCAGTTCTGGTAATTCCATGTGTGTCAGAGTACAACTTCTCTGCAGGGTTTTCAAGGGCGTGAACTTTCAGAAGCAGAGGACTTTCTCTTGAGGTGCCTCTGGGTGGGTTCCAACAGCCAACCTTTTGGTCTGTAGCCCAGTGCCATCGAAGGTGACAGTATACCAGTTGTTAAATACCTGAACCATCAACTCCTTGGGCATAGCTAACAGTCAACACTAGTTTTCTGTCTTGGCCTCACCTCTTGGATGGCTCACATGAAACTGACTTCCCAGCTTGAACCTTGGCTCTATTCAAGAGCTAGTCCAGTTCTGCTGGCCCTTTTTATTCAACCTAGGCCTGGAACCTTCCTCCCCTGGCACAGCTAGAGGGGAACACTCTCACTTCCCTTCCCCTCTGTCAGTCTCAGCAGAGCCTGTTCTCTCCCTTTCTGCCTCTATCAAAATTTGCAAGCAGGGAAGCATCTGAACTCTCAGCCAATATACTCTTTTCCCAGGGGCCATTTTCATCTTGTGTCTTGACTTCATTTGCAGAAGCAAAAGCTTTAAGAAGAATTTCAGACATCAAAAGCAGGTAGGGAAGAATTTTGGGAGCTCAAGAATCTAGAATACTTATGTTTTATGAGTCCACCTGCAAATCAAAAGAGAAAAAACTTGGACTGTTTACATATTACTTTTCCAGAGGGGAAAGGAGAAGTTCTACATTTTTGGATTTGTGCTTTATTATTCAAATGAATCATACAAGTACACAGGCTTAACTGAGATGAAGTAGCTGCCTGTTGCATTGCTTGTTGTGTTATGAAGCATAAAGTTATGCAGGTGAATGGATAAAAGGCGGCTCTGAAAAGAAACTGGGTCAGCCGGCTTTATGAATCATGCTCAAGAGATCAAAAATCTTAACATTGATAAATTGGCCCTAATTTGAAACGAATAAATGTGCCTGCGTCTCTAATAGCTCATACAATAAAAATATTGTTGTTAGCTGTTATGATTGAATTGATGGCAACTTGTGATGATCCCATGGGTACAGAGTAGAACTACTCAATAGGCTTTTCAAGGCCACGCCCTTTGAGAAGCAAAGTGTCAAGTCTGTCTTCCAGGGTGCTTCTGGGTTCGTATCCCAGGGCTTAACCATTTGTGCCACTCAGAGATTCCTACAATAAACCTGAGAGCTAACGTTTACTGACTGCTTCTTCTATGTCAGGCATTGACTCTACGTATTCTGCTTGCACTGTCTCCTTTACTCTTCACAGAAGTGTAGCTACTGTTTCTACTTCCATTTACACATTGACAACATGATGAGTATTGTCTTGGAATCCCCCTTCTTAATCCATTCTTGGCCCTGCTGTATGCTCCAGACTTCTTTGTGCACTGGATTCTGTTGGAACGCGACCAATGGGAGCCACCATAGGAGATGGCAGGCAAGAGAAGAGAGAGAGAGAGGTTGGGGTGTTTCTTCTCAGTTGCTCCCTGTTCCAACTGTCCCGTTATGGAGGAAGTAGCATCCGTTTTCACTTGTAGCTCCTGTCGGGTGTCCCCTCTCCATCGCTCCTGCTCTCGCTAAGAACTGGTAGCACTGTATCTTCGCCCTTCCCCTTTGCCACTAAGTAGAAAAATCAAATGCCTCTCTTCGGATTCATCCACCTCTGTTCTGACACCAGCTATACGTACAGCACTTCTTCCTCTGACCCTAACCACCAGGAGAGAGGTCAGAGCTCCCAGGTTGATAAACACAAGCCTCCAGACTGCCAAGACAGCCAAAGACCTTAGACACCAGTTACAAGGTTGGGAATCACCACGACATCCTCACTTCTGACCTGCTGGATACAAATATGATGTTTCCCCACTATCCCCTCAAGACACCAACTGTAAGCTCAGGGATGCCCAACCTCCCTTATTTCTGAACTGCTGGCTCCTCCTACTCCCTTGGGTTTGATGATTTGCTGGCACAACTCACACATCTTAGGGAAAGCACTGTACTTACTATTACATTTTTTTTTTTACAGCAAAAATGGATACAAATGAAGAGACACATAGGGCGAGGTCTGAGAGGGTTCCCAATGTGGAGTTTCCACGTCCCAAAGGACCCCCGACTCTCCCATGTACACAGAAGTCTTTCACTAACCTAGAAGCTTCTGGAGCTTGTATGTCCAGAGACTTTATTGGGGCCTTGTTATGTAAAAGCATGATAGGCTGAATCACGCCTTGCTGGCCACCCCCAGGTCAGTCGCTAACCCCCATCCCCAGATACCTCATTAGCGTAGTCTATCAGGTCTGGTCTGGAGGCTTGTAGGTAACAAACGTTCTATAATTACTCCAAAAATTCCAAGGGTTTAGAGGATTTTGTCCTCAGAAACTCAGCACAAAGATCAAATTACTTTGGGTAAAGTTAATGTAAAATCCACAGCCAACCAGGGGTGCTAAGAGCTTCTCATTGTTACTAGTGTCTGGGCACCCTAACATCTTCTGACGGTTCCCTTAGCCCTGCCCACACCTACGTGTAAACCCTCTTCATTAAATTGTCTTCACTGATCCCAAGTGAAACCCTAACTAACAAGTTGTGTTTGATCTCCAAATTACCTGCTCCAGAGCCTGTCCATTTTACTTCTGTACTTATTGCCTTCTGGTTTTGTTTGTTTCAGAATGCCTGCTTGGATTTACATGGAAGAAGCTGCTCTTACATGTACATGTGGTCTATTACTTTTTCAGGCTGGCACTGATTCTTGGACCCTTCATTAGAGGAACCATCTTCTGTAGCTATGTATACATACTCAAGACTACCCATCCTTTCCGTGGGATTATACTTATTATTAATGAATACATAATTAGAAAGTCTTAAAGGCTGGCGGTATTCAGTAGGATACAAACATACATTATAACAACCAACAAGCAACTTCTATTCTTTTAAACCAAAACGAACATTTGGGGGACATTTCTAGAAAATGTGATAGGTAAATTCCAGCAAGATACTGTTCATAGCTTTCACAAAGTCTGAACTGCTAAACAGAGAAGATTTCAAAGGGCAGCTTGAGCAGACAAAGTAAAGTATTACAATGGAATGTGCGGAGACCTGGAGTTGCAACACCAAAGGGGAGAACACATTCAGCGTTTCTCAAGCTGAAAGAATTGGAGAAAAAATTCAAGTCTTGAGTTGCAATATGGAAGAATTCTTTTTTTTTTTTTAATTTTTATTTAACATGACTGAGTGAAAATATACATTCACATATAAATTTACATGCCCACCTATATGCAGCTTCCACTGCTCTCCCTGTCCGGTGACTACACACTATTCCTCTCTGCTCCATACATGTATCATCCTCCCAACAGCCTCCTTTCCCCTCCTCTCCATCCACTCCCCTTCCTCCAGCCAGAGGTCAGCAAGATGATATCCTATAGATGTATAGAACCATAAAGTGCATCCAATATATGGTCACTCTGCATTGCCAAGTCCAATCCATTCCTGTCCAAAGAGTGGACCTTTGTTATAATTTATGGGAACGGGCAGCATCAGGGCCGGGAGCCATGCTCTCAGAGGAACCCCAAAACCGCTGGACCATCAATTGAGGTCTTTTAGTGGAGATCTCAGGATGCACCCCTTTTTATTCTTGTGTTGCCAGTGAGACTCCTCTCTGTGAGCTCCATCGTGGCTATCGCTGGTGGTGGCCGGGCACCATCCGGTTCTTCCGGTCCCAAGTTGATGTAGGCACCCGCTCTTGTGGGTCTCTCTGTCTTCTCAGTTGTCTTTACCGCATGTCATTTTGGTCCTCGGTGAGCATCCGTTCCTGCTGAGTTGGGACCGTTTGCTGTGTCCTCGGATGGCAGCTTGGCAGCTTTTAAGACCCCAGATGCCACTCACCAATGTGGGGTGCAGAGAGCTCTCTCAGCAAAATGCTAGTTGTGCCAATTGGCCTGGAATTCACCTAAGAGCATGGTCTCCCCCCCCACCCCAGCTACTCTATCCTTGCAGTAATGAGTTAAGATGGAAGGAGTACTCAAGTTATGCTGAAGTCCACTTAATGTTGTTTTTGTTTCTAATGTGTGCTATCACCGCTTTCTCGCAATATGGAAGAATTCTGTGGGCAAAATACTGAATGATACAGGAAACATCAAAAGCAGATGGAAGGACTACATAGTCACTGTACCAAAGAGAATATAGAAGCTGGGAAAAAATCTTTGGCAACAACATGTTTGATAATGGTTTAATCTCTAAAATGTATAGAAAAGTTCAATGACTCAAAAAAAAAAAAAAAAAAAAAGACAAGCAACCTGTCATGAAATGGACAAAAGACATGAATAGACATTTCACCAAAGAGGACTTTCAGGTGGCCAACAAATACATTAAAAGATGCTTACGATCATTAGCCGTTAGAGAGATAAAAATTAAAACCAAGATGAGATACCATCTCACCCCTACAAGAATGGCAGTGTCAAAGTTCAGAAAACAGTAAATTCTGGAAAGGTTGTGAGGAGACTGGAATTCTCATACACTGCTGGTGGGAATGTAAAATGGTATAACTACTGTAGAAAACAATATGGTGCCTCCCTAAAAAACTAGACATAAAAATAGCATATAATGCAGCAATTCCACTCCTAGGAATATATCCTAGAGAAACAAGAACCATCATACAAGTAGACATATGCACAGTCATGTTCATTACACTACGGTGCACAATAGCAAAAAGATGGAAACAACTTAAGTGCCTATTCACAGAAGAATGGATAAACAAACCATGATACCTATACACAACAGTACACTATGCAGTGAAGAAGAACAATGATGAATTCCCAAAACATTTCACAACATTGGTGAACTTCTGGGCAATATGTTAAACGTAATAAGTCAATCACAATAGAACAAATGTTGTATGAGACCACTATCATAAAAACTCAAGAAAAGGTTTACATGCAGAAAGAAACAATCTTTGATGGTTACGAGGGAGGGGAGGAGTAGGGAAAGGAAATCACTAACTAGATAGTAAACAAAGGTTAACTTTGGCAAAGGGAAAGGCACTACATGATGTAGAGCAAGTCAGTATAACTTGACTAAGTCATTAAGACACTGAAAGGAATACAAGGGGAAAAAAGGCAAACACAGTAAATATAACATATACAACCTTACAAGGACAGAAAAAACAAACAATAACTTACAAGCAGATACATAGGCACATATATATGCTGATTTAAAAAGTGGGCTTTATAGGAGTATACTCATGTACACATACAAGTGGAAACCAAAAAATCCAAACCATTGCCATCAGGTTGATTCTGACACATAGCAACCCTATAGGACAGAGTAGAGCTGCCCCATAGGGTTTCCAAGGAGTGGATACTGGGTTTGATTAGTAGAAACACTTAACCACTATGCCACCAGGGCCCCTTATATAGGTTAGGCTGTGCATATTTTATACACATATTTATATGTGCAATATAGATTCATACATATAATAGAGAACAAAGGGGACACAGTCATATAGAAACTTCTTAGACAAAATCAAAAACTTCAAGGAACTGAGTTAGTGGGACAGAGAGCTGGGGACCATGGTCTCAGGAGACATCTAGGTCAATTGGCATAGCATAGTTCATAAAGAAAATGTTTTACATCTTATTTTGGTTAGTAGTGTTCTCGGGTCTTAAAAGCTTGCAAGCAGCCATCTAGGATACATCTATTGCAGAATAAAGAAAACCAAAGGCACAAAGAAAATATTAGTCTTAATGGGCCACCTGAACCACAGCTTCCATTAGCCTGAGCCTAGAAGAACTAGATGGTGCCGAGCTATCACCACCTACCACTGTGACCAAGATCCCAATAGAGGGTCCCAGACAGAACAGGAGGAAAATCTAGAATAAAATTCAAGTTCACTGAAAAGACCAGACTTACTGGTCTGACATGGGCAGGTAGAACCCCTAAGACTACGGCCCCCTGGTACTCTGCAAACTCAAAATGGAAACCACTCCTGAAGTCTACTTTTCAGGCAAAAATCGGAAAGGCCTATAAAACAAACAATAATATCCTTGAGGAATGGGATCTTTAGATCAATCAAGTATACAAGACCATTTAGGCAACAAAAGCAAAGATGAGACTGCAGGAAAGGGCAGGAAAATCCAGATAAGTAGACACCAGAAATCCAGGGTAGAAAGGGAGAGAGTACTGACATAATGTGGGATTGCAACCAATACCATGCAACAATTTTTGCACAATTTTTTGAATGAGAAACTAATTTGCTTTGTAAACCTTCACTTAAAGCACAATAAAATGTTTGGTGGATTAATATGCTTTTGAAATCAGGGAAGAGGTTAGAAATAAATGTTTGAATTGCAACTTTATACTGGTTCTCAGTTTCTTAGAGGTTAAGTAAAAAAATATATTTAAATATTTCTTCCGGGATCTATATCCCTAGACAAAACTCAGTGTCAGGTATCATGTAAGACAGCCACAAACTAATAGACTTTTAAAATCATGTAAATGTAATCCAATTTTTCTTTTCCCAGCCCTCATGATTCATATTTTCTAAGCCACTGGAATTCTTACATATAATTTCCAAGTTGGTAGAATTGACTTTTTTTTTTTAATGGTGGTGTGACTAAGCAGAGATAACTTCTTCTTGGAGCTATGTTGTTCCAGACACCAATTCACCACTTGGACTATGTTCTGCCATGGGCATGTATACGTTGAGATTATTGTGACTTATCAAGGTGCATGTTCTAGATTTTTATTTCCTCAGCACAAGCCCAGTAAACAAACAAAAAACACAGGGCCTAAGAGTGTCCAAACACAAGCCTGAATTGCACTTTTGGAGAAGTCTTGGGTTTTTATCAAAACCAATCAACTTTATAATGAAAGGTTTATATACATATTTTAAAGATTTATTTTTGGTACTTAACTATTTAAATGAATGATTTCATAAGACATGCAAGTAGCATTACCAAACATTATTTTAGCGATTGGATGATATTACAGAGTTGATAAGGTAGAAAAGAATTACAAAACGCCGCAGCTACTTTTATTGATATTTAGGCACATGTCAAAAAAGATCTCAAAATTCCGAAGGTGATCTAAGACTTCAAAATACTACCTGCTAGTTTCTACCTAAAATTTTTAGGTTAAACTTTTCATTTCCGGTAAAAAACCCATGCTACGTTGGAAGATGTCAATTAGGATTAGATCTGGCTGCATGTAACAGAAATACTTTAAAAAGAAGAAGGAAAAAGGCCAAAGCGGGGACAGTGGGAAATTTTCTGCGCCCACATACAGTGAACCCTGTGAGAACTGGAAAGGAACTTGACAGGACAGCCTTGTTTTTCTCAGTCTCGTGAGTTTTCCGCCTTTCTAGAAAATATTTGTGCTTTCCTTCTCTAACAGGTTTCTGCCTTACATAGGTTCTGTCTTTTGTAGGTTTTCCTATCTATGCTTATTTGGTTCCCTCTTCTGGCTTCTACTTTAGTATTTCCTTCCTTTCTCCTTTCATATAAGTTCTCAGTTCTAAATAAACATGTAGGAAGACTTTGAGACTTCAAAAATAGTTTGTCTTTTGGAACACTGGGGAAATCTTCAAGGTATCTCTCACAATGAGTACAATATTATTTAAAGCCTTGGAGCCCATGGTTTTTGGAGTTTTGATGTGTGGTTGTTTGAACATATGGACTAAATACAGATTGTTTATGAACACACACACACACAAAACTGACATGTGTTTTGCTATCCCATAGAAAAAACTAAAAAGGAAACACATTGGGTAGGGCTTTACAGTTTTGATCTCACTGGGGATCCCTAATTATTCATTTTAGTAACTTAGTTTTAGGTCGTTACAGCTGATAGAAACTTAACCAATGCCTTAATTTTTTTTCTACTAACAGCTTTATAGGGATATAGTTCATGTAACACACAATTCACCCATTTAAAGTATACAATTCAGTGGTTTTTAGAATATTCCCAGGGTAATGCAACCATTACCACAGTCAAGTTTAGAACATCTCATTGTCCCCAAAAGAAACTTTACACCCATTAACAGCTACTTCCTGTTTCCCAGCAACTTCTCCCTTCCAGCCAGACATTAAAACAGAACAAAACACATCAACAACAAACCAAACGAGTTGCCATGGAGTCAATTCCAACTCACAAATCTTTCTCCCGCTGAACCACTGGAGGGTTCAAAACATCCACCTCTCAGCAACCAAACCCCTAACTGCTGTACCTCTGGCGTTCTGACCTGTTGCCGTCAAGTCAATTTTGATTCATAGAGACCCTATAGGACAGAACGGAATTGTCCCCATAACGTATTTGAGACTATAATCTTTACAGAAACAAAATGCTACATCTTTCTCCCTCAGAGTGGCTGGTGGGTTGGAACTGCCTACATTTTGGTTGGCAGTTGAGTTCTTAAGCAAACCGGTAATATTTGAAGAACTGCCAGACTGTTTTCCAAAATAGCTGTATCATTTTACATTCCCACCAGCAATGTATGAGGGTTTCAGTTTTTCCATATCCTTACCAACACTTGTTATTACCTGTTGTTATGGATTGAATTGTGCCCCCCCACCGCAAACGCATGTGTTGGTTTGATTTGGCTATGAGTCCCAATACGGTGCCCTTCCTCCCATGTGTTGTGAATCCTGCCTTCATGAGACTGATGATGGAGAATGGGCAACAGCTGTGTTGGTTAGGCAGGTTTCAAGCTACAAGTTTGTGGGTTATAAGGGAGAGAAGTGAGGCAAGGAAGTTGGGAACTTCATACCACCAAAAGAGAAGCACTGAGAGCAGAGCACATCCTTTGGACCTGAGGTTCCTGGGCCGAGATGCTCTCACTAGATTTGGACTTATTCTACCAGCCTGTGATGATTTCTCATATTGAATGGACTTGTAACTTGTTAATGGCTTTGCAGGTTTCTGGACTGTGACAATAAAAGCTTCTCTTCATGAAACCTTCCACTCGTGGTATTTTCTGTTAGAGCATTACCAGGCAACTAAGACACCTGTCTTTTAATCAGAGCCATCCCAGTAGGTTTGAAGTGCACTGGCCATGCAGCGGTTGAGAGCTATAGCTGCTAACCAAAAAGCTGGTGGTTGGAATCCACCAGGTACTCCTTGGAAATATGTGGAAGCAGTTCTGCTCTGTCCTGTAGGCTTGCTATGAGTGATAAGTGACTCCACAGCATCAGGTTAAGCCAAGCCAAGCCAAGCCAAGTGCGCACTGGGTTGGGTTTAGTTTTTCATGTGGGTGTAAAGTAGTATTGCACTGTGGTTTTGATTTGCATTTCTCTGATGACTAATGATGTTGAGCATTTCCGCATGTGCTTATTGGCCATCTGTATATTTCCTTTGGTGAAATGTCTATTCGGATCCTTTGCTAGTTTCTATAACTGAGATATTTCTTTATTTTTATTATTGAGCTGTAAGAGTTAGTTACATGCTCCGGATATCAGTTCTTTATCAGGTACTTGCAAAATTTTTCTCCCATTCTTCTGGGTTGTCTTTTCACTTTTTTCATGATTGATGTCTTTTGAGACACAACCTTTCTTCACTTTGATAGAGTTCAGTTCATTTAACTTTTATTTTGTTGCATGTGCTTTTGAGGTCATATCTAAGAAATCGTCACCTATTCCAAGGTCAATGAAGATTTCTCCCTATGTTTTCTTCTAGGAGTTTTATATTTTTATCTCTTACATTTAGATAGTTGATTCATTTCTAGTTAATTTTTGTGTATGGTGTGGGGAAGAGGTCTAGCTTCATCTTTTTGCTTGTGGCTGTCCAAGTATTTCAGCAGCACTTATTGAAAAGACTATCCTTTCTACCATGGAATTTCTTTGACACCATTGTTGAAAATCAGTTGAATGTAAATGTGTTTATGAGATCTGACAAATAAGTCCGAGAACTCAATTGTTCTAAGTGCTGCATACAAACTGGACTCTCATTTTTATTCCACTGTCTATCCTTATGCGCATACCATACTGTTTTAGTTACTGCTTTGTAGTAAGTTTTGAAATCAGGAAGTGTGAGTCTTCCAACTTTTTTCTTCTTTTTCTAGATTGTTTTAGCTATTTGGGGTCCCTTAAATTTCTGTACAAAATTTAGGATCATCTTGTTGATTTCTACAAAAATGCCAGCTAGGATTTTGATAGTGATTGTATTGAATCTATAGATCAGTTTGGGGACTATAGCCATATTAATAATATAAAGTCTTCCAACACATAAACATGGAGGTCTTTCCATTTAGGTCTCTAACTTCTCTCAACAACAGTCTATGGCTTTCAGAATACAAGTTTCACATTTCTTTTGTTAATTTTATTCCTGAGTATTTCTTTTTGATGCTATGATAAATGGAATTGACTTCTTAATTTGTCGGATCTGACTTGACAGCATTTGGCTGGTTTGGCTTCTTAATTTCATCTTCTGATTGTACATTGCAAGTGTAATACAAATAAAATTAATTTTTATACGCTGATCTCATACCCTGCAACTTTGCTGAATTCATTTATTAGTTCTAATAGATTTTTAATGGATTTCTTGAGCTTATCTATATGCAAAATCATGTGAGTAGTTTTATTTTTTCCATTCCAATTTTACTGCCTCTACTTTCCTTGCCTAATTGCCCAAAAAGCTAGAAATTCACCGCACTGTTGAAGTCATGAGAATAGACAGCCTTGTCTTAAACTTGATCTTAGTGAATGCATTTAGTTTTTCACCATTCAGAATGATGCTAGCTGTAGATTTTTCTTACATATTCTTTGTCAGGTGAAGGAAGTTTCTTTCCTTCTCTTCCTAGTTTGTTGAGTGCTTTTATCGTGAAGAGATGTTGAATTTTTTTAATGCCTTTTCTGAATTTACTGAGATGAGTAGGTGTGTTTTGTGTGTTATTTAATTACTCCATTGTGTTACACTAATTGACTTTTGTATGTTAAATCAACCTTACATTTCTGGGAAAAAGCCCACTTAGTCATGGTTTATAATCGTTTTATATTTGATTATATTTGGCTTGATTGAGAATTTTTGTATCAATATTCATAAGAAATATTGGCCTATAGTTTTCTTTCCTTCTAATGTCCCCATCTGCTTTTCTTATCCGTATACTACTGTCCTCAGAGGATGAGTTGGGAAGGAGACCAATGTCTTTTAGTTTGGGGAACAGATGGTAACGAGCGGGTATTAATTCTTAAAATTATTTTTTAATTAAATTATGAGTTCCAGTAAAATTATTAATAAAATGTAATTATATTTATAAAGAAGATAATAAAATTTGTGAGTCAAACTCAAAAACAGAAAAAACTCAGTTTTTTAATTTATTTCAATTTGAGTAGAATATTAATTCCAAGAACCACGTTAGCTTCTGAATAACATTTTCTGTGGACAAAAGCCATTCTTGAGGACACAAAAGTACTTCACACTGACAGTGAGAAGTTAGTTGACTCATAAGGGATGGGACTGATAGTTTTACACAGAGTCCCTGTGGGCTCCTAGGAACAGCCTTACATCCTCTTATTTCACAGAATCTCTTTCTGGAGTGATGAATAAAACGTGTGACTAAAAGTGAGAAAATCAGGGGGGGATCATGTGGGGCAAAGTGTGACTTCCCAAAAAGAAGACATTAAGGGCATTAACGATTTTAGAAGGGGAGCCCTGGTGGTACAGTGGTTCAGCACTCAGCTGACAACCGGGAGGTCTGTAGTTCGAACCCAACAGCCATTCTTTGGGAGAATGATGTGGCAGTCTGCTTCTGTAAAGATTAAAACCAAAAAAGACCAAACTCATTCCTGTTAAGTTGATTCTGACTCATATTGATCATATATGACAGGGTAGAATTGCTTCCATAGGGCTTGCAAGGAGCGTCTGGTAGATATGAACTGAGGACCTTTTGGCACCAAAGTCTTAACCACTGTGCCACCAGGGCTATAGCCTTGGAAACCTTGTGAGGCAGTCCTACTCTGTCTTAGAGGGTTGCCATGAATTGGAATTGACTGGATGGCAGTGAGTTTCAGTTGAATTATCTCACTTTAATTCTCAAAACCCTACATGCCATTAATATCTTCGTTGTACAGATAGGAAAACTGAGCCTTAGGGAGATTAAGTGACTTGTCCAAGTTGTTGTTTTTGTTAGGTGCCATTGAGTCAGTTCCAACTCATAGTGATCCTGTGAACAACACTGGCCGATCTTGCACCATGTCCACCATCATTTTTATGCTTAAGCCCGCTGTTGCGGCCACTGTGTCAATCCACCTTGTTGAGGGTCTTCCTCTCTTTCACTGACCCTCTCCACTCTATGACGCATGATGTCCTTCTCCAGGGACTGATCCTTCCTGACAACATGTCCAAAGTATGTAAGATGCAGTCTTGCCATCTTTGCTTCCAAGGAGCACTCTGGTTGTACTTCTTCCAGAACAGATTTGTTTGTTCTTTTGGGGTACCATGGTACATTCAAAATTCATTTTGGGGTACCATGGTACATTCAAAATTCTTCTCCAACACCACAATCCAAAAGCATCAATTCTTCTTCTGTCTTCTTTGTTCATTGTCCAGCTTTCACATGCACATGATGCAATTGAAAATACCATGGCTTGAGTCAGGCGCATTTCAGTCTTCAAGGTGACATCTTTACTTTTGAATACTTTAAAGAGGTCCTTTGCAGCAGATTTTCTCAGTGTACGACTCAACGGCACTTGGCTTTGGCTTTAATGCATCTTTTGATTTCCTGACTGCTGCTTCTACGGGCATTGATTGTGGACTCAAGTAAAATGAAATCCTTGACAACCCCAGTCTTTTCTCCGTTTATGACAACGTTCCTTATTGGTCCAGTTGTGAGGATTTTTGTTTTCCTGATGTTGAGGTACAATCCATACTGAAGCCTGTGGCCCTTGATCTTCATCAGTAAGTGTCTCAAATCTTCATTTCCAGCAAGTAAGGTGGTACTGTCTGCATAACACAGGTTGTTAATAAGTCATCCTCCAATCCAGATTACTCATTCTTCGTATAATCCAGCTCCTCAGACTATTTGCTAGGCATACGGATTAAAAAGGTATGGTGAAAGAATACAATGCCGATGCGCACGACTGCCTCATGATCCATGTACAGATTCCTGAAGACCTCAATTAGGTGTTCTGGAATTCCCTTTCTCTGCAATGTTAGCCATAGTTTAGTATGATCCACACAGTCGAATGTTTTTGCACAGTCAATGAAGCACAAGCAAACATATTTCTGGTATTCTTTGTTTTCAGCCAAGATCCATCTGACATCAGTGATGATATCCTTGGCTCCACGTCCTCTTCTGAACCCAGCTTGAATTTCTGTTAGTTACTTGTCCATATACTGTTGCAGTCACTTTTGAATGATCTTGAGCAAAATTTAACTTGCGTGTGATATCAATGATATTGTTCGGTAATTTTCACCCTTGAGATTAATATACACTGACCCAGGAAGTTCTCTTTCTCCCCTAGGATTGTCATTTGAGCTAATATAAACTGGAGGTGTCTGCTGCCCCTTAGCATGGAAGAAACCTTTGTGTAGGAAATTGGGACCAACTGTAGAAAGAAGGCAGAGTTGAGAGGCAGCAAGGGAGGGAAGGTAGAATAAAGAGTAAGAAAGAAATCTCATGATCTAATTTGAATTCCTATATCCAGAATCCACTCCACCTCTGTCCTTTCCATATATGTGAGCAGACAAATTCCCTTTCTTACTTGGGCTAGTTTGAGTCAGGTTTCTGTCACTTGCAACCGAGAGAGTCCTGACTCAGACTTCTCCTAGACTCGTTGAATGAACAAACTAAATGAACCTCTGAGTTCATCTAATACAGTTACTCTCAAAGTATGATCTCCAGATGAACAGCATCACCCAGGAACTTGTTAGAGACACAAGTGCTAGGGCCTCACTCCAGACCTACTGAGTCAGAGACTCTGGAGGTGGGGCCCAGCCATCTGTTTTAACAAGCCCTCCGCATAATTTTGATACACACTCAAGTTTGAGAAACACTACATTGCTGTATCCTCTTCATGAGATGTGAAACCAGAGGCCCAGAACAGGGAAGTAGTTTGCTGAAGCTCCCCAAACTAGTTAATGGTGGCTCAGAACCCTCTTAGTTACCCAGGAGCTGTAGGGTTTGGAAAAGGAGGCCCCCTTGGAGTTTTGAGGGAAGTAACACATGGACTGGCAAATAGGAGAGGGGAAAAATATTTTGGGTCAAATAATACAGTACGGTTGGAAACACTTGCTGTGCATTTCCACAGGAGCTTAAAGAAGATTTTACTCATCTTGGCTCCCCAGCTGAGCCAACAACGTGTTAAAGCTCCATGGCCAATGGCAGGAAGCCAGGAGAGTGCTTTTTATGTGCCAGCAAAAAGGAATTTCTTAGAAAAGCTGCAGAAATTATGCTGCTATCACATTTCGCTTTGTGGAGCGAAGGAATAAGGAGGATAAAACAAAAAGCAAAGGACTGAAGTTATTCCTAAGAGTGTTCCTCAGAGTTCCAGCTCTCCATTTGCGAGAAAGGGATTTTATTGTTGTTCCTGCCAGGGCAGCAGTTCCCTGGAGGGAAACTGGGCACCTAACCTGGTGACTTGGAGAATAACTTGCGTTTTTTTAACTTTTTTTTCAAGTGGGGAGAGAGAGCGGCAGTGTTCCAGGAGTGTCCCTGGAAACTCTATTTAGTAGCCTGCTTTCCGACAACTTACCCAGCTTGCTCTGGAGACGTGGTCAACCCAGAGGCAAACCCAAGAGAAAGAAGACCCTGGCACCAAGATTTCTAGGGCCTTAGTTTAGTCTCTCTTCCTGATGTGCTTGAGTATACAGGTGAGCAAAGTAGGAAGCAAGGCAAAAGATCAAGGGAAACTGTTGGCACTACCAGTTTTAGAGTGTGCAAGCTTTTAAGAGTCAGTATATATTTTTCCTTTGATGTATCTACTCAGGCAAGGTCAATGTCATCCTGCAAGACACTGGATTAAAAACACGACCGCCACCACCAAAAGCACTATCTCCTGTCACATAAATCCATGGCTCACATATTCATCCATTCATCGCTTACTTGTTGAACAGCAGCTACAAGCCAGGTGCAGGTCTAGGCACTGGGGACACAGCAGAGACAGAAACAATTCTTAAAATCCTTGCTCTCATGGCAGTTGCCTTTTGTCTTTTAAGGGAGACATAAAATAAAGAAAGTGACATATGTTAGTCGGTGCTTAGTGCTGTGGAGGGAAATAAAGCAGGGAAAGAATAAAGAGCCAGCCAGGGGTGAGGAGAGAGGGAGTTTGAAAGTCTAAACAGGTGTTCAGAGAAGACCTCATTGTAATCCAGCACTGTCTCAGTCACTGTATTGGTTTCCTAAGGCTATAATAACAGGTTACTACAAACTTGGTGGCTTAAAACAACCGAAATTTGTTTTCTCCCAATTCTGGAAGCTGACTGCTTTGAAATCAAGGTGTCAGCAGGACCATGTTCTGCCTGAAGGCTCTAGGGAAGAGTCTTTCCTTACCTCTTCCTAGATTCTAGTGGTTGCTAGCAGGCCTTGGCATTCCTTGGCTTACAGATTCACAACCTGAGTCTCTGTCTTTGTCTTGACATGGCTGTCTTTCCTTTGTCTGTGTGTCTCCCAATCTCACTTGCCTATGGCTACCAGAGACTGGATTTAGGACCTACTCTAATCCAGTATAATTTCATCTTAACTTTATACATCTGCAAAGACCTTATTTCCAAATAAGATTTCATTCACAGGTCCCGGGGATTGGAACTTCATCTCTGGGGAGATATAACTCAACCCACCATAGTCAGCAACCCTCAGGAAAGATCTATTGAAACTAGGGGAGACCTTGAGAAAACTCAGTCATGAAATGATTACTGATGTCTACGGTGGTATAGCAGAGTGCTCATCAAACATTTCTGACACTTTCCGACCTTTCCCAGCCTACCTTGCAGTTAAGTGGGAGCCCTGGGACCAGTTTTGGGCAGTCAATTGTCAGCAGAAGTGATACAAGGCCAGACAGTTAAGTCTGTGAACTTAATTACTCTAAGTGCTGCATACCTCATTGTTGAATATCACAACAGTCACCTTCAAAGTATTCTCCTTCAGAAGCTATACACCAATGCCAGTGCCTAGTTCACCCTTCAAAGTAATTTTGGAACTCTTTCTGGAATGGCAATTGTGCACGGCAGCTAGGTGGAAAGTTCGTGAACTTAATCGTACAGTTGTCTGTAAGGGAAGTTTTAGCCAGTAAACAAATAACTGTATTGGAACACCCTCTCTCCTCACCTGATCTGGCCACCAGTTGATTTTTTCTTTACCCAGAGATAAAGGAAATATTGAAAGGAAGCCATTTTGATGACATTCAGGACATCAAGGGTAATATGATGACAGCTCTGGTAGTCATTCCAGAAAAGGAGTTGCAAAATTGCTTTGCAGGGTGGACTAGGCGCTGGCATTGATACAGAGCTTCCCAAGGGGAATCCTTCGAAGTTGACGGTAGTGATATTCAGCAATGAGCTATGTAGCACTTTTTCTAGGATGAGTTCATGAACAGCCCTCATATGTCTGTTAAAGTTGGAGGAGCACTGCTGTGGTTGACTTTGCTGATGGGTGGATCCTGAATCTATTCCTCTCCTACCCACTTTTTTTAACCAGAATTTACCCCTCCTTCACCCAACCCATGTGACTCAGGGTACACCGATCCCGTCCCAGCTACAGGGTTGGTGTGATGGATCTATTCCAGAGGTTCTCTAAGTGTAGCCCCCAGGCTAAGAACATCAACAGCATTTGGGTACTTGTTTGAAATGTAAAGTCAGAAATATAGATTCTCTGGCCCTAAACCAGACTACTAAATCAGAAACTCTGGAGGTGGAGCCCAGCAATCTCCATTCTATGATTCCGATACAAGCTTAAATTTGAGAACCACTTATCCTCACCAATCATGGTAACCACATCACCTTGACAGCGATTGGTTCTTGAACTCAGATTTAAGCCAATCAGTGTGTGGTATTCTTCTGGCAGTTGCAATTGATCCAGAGGTGACCGTGTGACATACGTTGGCCCTATCAGACTAATCAACCTCCCTCCACCTCAAAAAAACAAAAAACAAACAACAACAACAAAAAAGCCATTGTCTTGGAGGGGATTTCAACTCACAGTGACTCTGTAGAACAGAGTACAACTGCACCACAGTCTCCAAGGAAGGCCTGGTAGAGTTGAACTGCCTGCTTTTTGGTTAGCCGCTATAGCTCTTAACCACTATGCCACCAGGATTTCTAATCAGTTAAAGGGAAGCTACTGACTCCACAGTTGGCGAAGAGGTTTTGTTCCCTTCTTACCCCTCTGCCACTGGCTGTACCCTTCCCCCTCTCTCTTGTATCAGATGCTACTAAGGTCATATGTTACCTTCTATGCTTCTGGCAGCCAACATACAACCACAAGGGAAGTCAGGCTGAGGGCCAAACTGAAAGGATCGCAGCAAAAAGAAGGCAGAATTCTTGCACTCTGTCCCTGCCTTCTTGTTCTCTGACATAATACATTTCCTTATGACTTAATCTAGTTGGATTTGTGGTATCTGATACTTAATAGCCAAAATGTCTAACTACAGGTGAGATCGAGGAAGTGTGAGCCAGCAGACATACCAAAAATATTATTCTAGGATGATGAAGGGCATAGTTAGGTTAACAGGTATTCCCTCCACCCTCAAGTTTCAAAACACTACCAAACCCAAAACCAAACCTTTTTCCTTTGAGTCTGATTCACAGTGACCCTACAGGACAGAGTAGAACTGCCCCATAGAGTTTTCATGGAGTATGTGGTGGATTTGAACTGGTGACCTTTTGGCTAGAAACCATAGGTCTTAATCACTACCCCACCAGGGTTTCCTAAAACACTACAACCAAGTAGAACAACTGTTATAACTCAAGAAGAGCAATTTAGGACAAATAAAATGGCCCACTAATTACTTCATGTAATGGATCCCCCAGTTGGTGACTTGGGTAACAATACACACAATGTTTGAAAAGTAAAAGAGGGGAGACTTAATTAAAGATTAATATACAAGATGAACCTATAGCATTCTGTGGTGCAGAAGGGAAAGAAATGCTCAGAAAAGGATGGGAACATGGGGAGAGGGCACAGGAGCCAACACGACAGCTTACCAGGAAATTCCCAATGGCCCAAACTGGAACAATTTGAAAAACAGTATTGATGATATTGCATTATGAGCCGCCATGAGTTGGATCCGACTCGACGGCACTTGGCTTGGCTAAGATGATCATCCACTTGTCCATACTGAAATAAGTAATTGGAAAGTAAAGAAATGGGGAAGACAGTACAGCTGTCTGCTACAGAAGAGTTCCAAGGAATTAATGTAGAAGGAACAAGGGAAGTAGAAAAGCGGTGTTAGAACAATACAGTAGTAACTGTTGCAGGTATAACCTACTGATAGATGCTAAAATTAGAGGAAGTAGATTTCAGAAGCAGCAGGATATTTGCCTAATCCCAAAGAATATTCCCCAACGAAGAAAATGGATGCATCAGGCACTCGGGTGTTCTTGGAGTGTCTGTCTAGAATTGCCTCCTAAAGTATGCCATGTCCCCTGTGGTTTTGGAGACAGGTGAACCAAGAGAATCTATCCATAAGCAAAGAACCAAACCCATAGCCATCGAGTTGATTCTGATTCATGGCAACCCCGCATGCTACAGAGTAGAACTGCTCCATAGGGTTTCCTTGGCTGTAATCTTCACAGAAGTATGTTGCCAACCAGACCTGTCTTCCCCAGTGCTGCTGGGTGGGTTGGAACTGCCAACCTTTCAGTTAGCAGATGGGCACAGACCACACGTACCACCCAGGGTCCACTTTAAAAGTACATGACCAGCAGGCAGGGCTCCTTCTGGGCCTTGGTTTCCTCACCCACCAAAGGAAGATGATGACCCCTGCCCCACCTTTCTGGGATTGCTCTGACTCTGACTGCACCTCAGCTGAGCATCCTGGGTGAGCCACTGGCCCTCAGCTGTCTCATCTCTAGAACAGGGACATTAATAGTAATGGCCTCACGGGGGCGTCCTGACAATTAACTACAGACCCTAAGGCTCTGACATGACCCTCACAGACCTAATTGCCTCTGGGCATAGAGCAAGGGCTGTTACTCCCTGTGGCCAATGGATTAGTTTGGTTTGTCCTCAGCGTCCCTAAGTTTGCTTGGACAGGGCCTGACCAAACTTTGTTGCTGCTGAGAATATGCATGGCAGAAAAGAAACTAACAATTTCTACACATACAATTCAATGACATTGATTACATTCTTTCAGTTGTGCAACCAAAAAAAAAAAAAAAATCGCACAGCCCAGACGTCATGGGTTCTCCAGAGAAGCAAGCAGCCATTGCTGTCCAGAGGCTTTCAGTTGGGACTGAGCCGGGCATAGCCTGGAATGGAGGGTTCTCCCCTGTGTAATTACTGGAGAATTCAATAGGCTTGTCTTTATCGTCCCACTTCTTGACTCCAAAGGCTCTGGAATTGCTCACTGCCAGGAAGGGCAGTGCTGAGTTTCACAAGCTAATCCTAGCATGCGGATTGACTAGGTTGCCTTTACTTTTCTCGGGATTTTCGGGTTATTTGTGTTGGCACAGGGCCACACTGAGCCCTTCCCACATTGGAACACGTTCTCAGGAAAGGCTGTTCCCACCATCCTCATCTTCCTTGATGTCAAAAGTCTGGTTTCATTTTTCATTAAACTGTCATTTGTAACTTTTCTTGAGTAGAATGGCAACATATGTCCAACTGTCTTCATTCAATATTTTCACATGAAAGGTCTTCTCTCCTCCCATAAGAGTGTGTGATTTATTTACGTCCTCCATTGTGCAATATGTTTAACACCAACACTACTATTGCAATGTTCCGGGGGGCGGGGAGGAATGCCATATCACATGATGACTTCACTCACCTTGGCAGTGATCTGTTTCTCACTAGAGCCACCAAAATAGCACCAAAACACTGCGGTAGAATCACATCACTGGATGCTTCTATAGTTTGGCTGTGAGTGTCTTAGAGGCTGAGACTCTGTCTTGCCCATCTTCATATACCTGGTGTTTGGCACACAGTAGGTATGCTAGTCACCAGCACTGTTCACCAAATATTTCTAACTTTCCACTTACTGGGCTGCTTGTAGGCCTGCATCTCCTGGCCCACTGTGCCTGGGTGTGACTGTGTGAACAGTTCAGATTGATGAGCTGGAAACAGAAATGCAGCTCATCTTTTCCGGGCTAGAACACTTAAATGCTTGTGGTACAGAACTCTCTTTTCCCATTTCTGAAGTAACATTTGTGAAGGTGACTTCTCAGTCAGCTGGGTCCCTGAGTGACTTACAGTAAGCAGGATCCTCCTGTGCCTTCTACCTTGCAATGACCATGTGGTGTAAAAAATAAATCTTTGTTGAGTAAGACATTCAAGTCTGGGGGTTGTTTGTTACTCAAGTATAACCTAGACTATCCTCACTGGTACAACAGGCATAAAATAAATGCGTGTTGAATGAGTGAATGATTTAAACCAGAAGGGACTTCTGGGCAGTGGCAGTTCCAGAATTTCTATAAAGGCATACTTCTGGTTAGAAGTATGTAGGAAATGGGGAGCCACGTTGACTAGTGAATTTTTCTTGTTTTTTTTTTTTTTTTTTTCCATAGTGCATGGTTTTTACTTAGATGTTTATTATTTGGAGTATGGGAGCATTGATAGAGATTATGGGGGACTAAAATACCCCAAGAAACCCTGGTGGTGTAGTGGTTCAGTGCTACAGCTGCTAACCTAAAGGCTGGCTGTTCGAATCCACCAATTGCCTCTTGGAAGCTCTATGGGGCAGTTCAACTCTGTCCTATAGGGTCACTATGGGTTGGAATCGACTCAAAAGCAGTGGGTTTTTGTAAAGTACTCCAGGAGTCGTTGCGTGACACCAACAGTCAAGAGCTCAGCCACTAACCAAAAGATCGGCAGTCCGAACTCCCCCAGAGCTGTCTCAGACAAAAGGTCTAGTAATCTGCTTCTGAAAGGTCACAGCCTTGAAAATCCGATGGAGCACTTATACTCTGAAACACCTTGGACTTGCCATGAGTCAGAAGTGACTCACGGGCAACTGGTGGTGGTGACTGGAAAGTACCTTAAGCAAATCCTTGATACTACCACTGAGCTTTAGATAGAACTCATTACCCTACTGATATTTTATAAATGGGGAAACTGAGTCCCAAAGAATCTAAGTGACTACATCGATTATCAGCAGCAAAGCTGGTAGAGACCAGACTGCCTTTCTTTTTCCGATTCTCCGTCTGATGCCTTTGCCATGTCAGCATTCCACCTCTGACACCCACGAGTTGAGACCGCAAAGGCTTTCAACCGACACTGTTTTGATTCAAATCCTTGCTAAACCACTTAGTGACTGCATATCTTGGGAGAAGTTCTCTGTGCCTTGGTTTCCTCTGCTGTGAAATCCTTAGGGGATTGTCATGAGGATTTAGTGAAATAAAGAATCAAGATCAAGCATGTAAACAGCATACTTGGACTCATACAGTAATCACAATGTTAGTCATTGTTATTACTATTCTAGATCTCCATCACACTGTCTTGCACCCAGATCCTATGTTTTCTTTGTGCTGTTTCCTTTGGAAACAGTGAATCTGTTTCAGACCATTGTGTGGTTTATTTTTAGACTATTTGGCCACAGTTGCATTTGAAGCTCTCAAGAGGAAGCTGGGCCCCATCACCTTGAGCCTGTCTCCTCTGCCAGGTCTCTTTGCTGCTCACCCACAGCCAAGGGGCCCACAAGAAGAGAGGGAGGCAAGAGACAAGGACTTCCTGCCTCAGTGGCTGTGTGTGCTGACTGATGCTTAGTGATCAAAGGCAATGTCCCACTTAAAGACTCTGAAGGGTAAGATCCTAAGTCATCCACCCACCAGTTGCAGGAACATCATCAGCTCCATGGGTGTCAGGCAAATTCTAAACAACAGCCCTGAGCACCCACAGCTTTCTTTCATGTCCCCAGACAGAGCCTGTGTGTAGGAGGCATGTGACCACAGTGTTGCTGTATGCACACACTCAGGGCTATCTCGATCAGAGAAGGCAGTAGGACCCCCGGCTGGAGGGCCAGGCTCCCTCTTAGTCCCTGCCATTCCCCTCTTGGCCTGCATGTCAGAGTTACATTGATCTGCGAGTGTGTCAAGGGGAATAATAGCTTGGCTGGCAGGGCATCCAAATATGCATTTTTAATTTTAGGGTAAGGGCTGTCTCATTTTTGTTTTTTTAGACACATTTCCTTGAAATGACTTTTAATGTATTTTTAACAGTACTTTTCTTTAAAGGAAAAGCAGACCCATTCTGCTAGCCATCTTTAGAAATTCAAGCAAATTTTATTATGATATATATCATATAATACATAAAGCAAAGTATATCCTAAGTGAGAAGCTCAGTGAATTGTCACAGACTTAATAAATCATGTAACCAGCCACCAGATCAAGAGGCACGACCTACCTACATCCCATAAACTACCTTATGCCCTTTAACCCTTTAGAGTAAGTAATATGCATCTGTTTATTAGAATACACTGTTTTGCCCATCATCACATTTGGGCCTCTAACTTCTTATGTAAACTGGATGAAGTTCTGGACCTCCACCTCCCTCAATTCATCCAGTGAAAAGGCTCTCTGAAAACACTTTCCATTCATTTACCCAGCCAGAATGTTGTGAGTGTTAATAAATTGGTGTTTGCAAAACAAATTCAACATCTTTTGCAAAAAGGAGTTTATGTAGCACACCGTGGTGTGTTCAGTCTGACAGTCACCAAGGAAATGGTGGTTTTAATAGCAGAACCCACCAGCATGTGCCTTGCAGTTCTGTACTTTTCAAACATTGTGCCTAGAGCCAGGACTGCAATTTAGAAGCATATTATTTTGGCTTTGATTGTAAAGAAAAATGGAAAATTCTCCAGTAAGTTTTAACAAAAGAGAATGGTGCTTTTAAAACTCTAAAGCATTTTTGTAAATACAGGAGATACTTGCCTACCACAAGGAGGGCTGGAGAAGTTATCGAGAGGTGGTGAAAAGAGCCAGAAAGGGAATTTGAATCACCAATTTTGTTTTCCTGCAACTAGCTCCTATTGTAGAACTGAGCAAGCCCCTCTAGACCTCAATTTTCCCATCTGTAAAATGGGTACTTTGACAAACAGGGTAGGTGAACCATAGGTTCTCTCCATATCTAGTTTTTATTCTATGAAAGTGCAGAGGGAGGAGACGCTGACAGAGAAAGAGTTCAGGGGACAAGGGACACCTTACTTCACACACGGTTCCCCACTAGGCTGGGCACTGGGGACCATGGTTTCTAGGTCCCCGATGTATCTTGTCCTTTACCAGAAAACCACAGAGCTGAATCCATTCCCAGAATATTTTCCTTTCTACCCATCTCTCCAAATCCTCTTCCAGTGGCCTGATATCTGTTTTCTGCATTCAGGAACATTTTCACAGAGGGGCGACCTTGGGGTTCCCACCCACCACAGCGCTGAAAGGGGTGGGACAGGGATTCTGGGATCACGACGACCTTTAACGGGGAGTGGATGGGTTTGGAGGTTGAGGTCACCACAGAGGACGCAAGGTATCGCAGGGTTCTGCGGCCTCAGGAGCCCAGCAGAGCCGCGGGGACCCTGGCCGGGCGGGGTGTACAGTGCGACCCCCTTCTCCCCTCGCTCCCGGCCCCAGCTGCCCTCCCGACTGGGCCGCCGCAGCCTGCTCCCCCTTTCCCTGAGCGCCCCGCCCACCCCCACCTCGCGCCCGGCCTCTTCGCCTCGAGCGCCGGGTGCGCCACGCTGCGCTGGGCAGCCGAGAGCGAGCGGGCGGGCCGGTGAGCGGCTCGGGGGCGGCGCCCGGCCCGCGCGCGGGGAGGAGGAGGGACACGGCTCAAGGGACCGGGGAAAAGGAGGGCCGCAGCGCGCCGGCTGCCAGCCCGACGGCGGGGACCGACAGGTAAGCGCCGGGCGCCGGGATGGCTCTGGCCCCTGAGTCCGCTGACCTAGCCCCAGGAGCTGGCGACGGGCACGGGCGTCGTGGGCGCAGCGCCTGGACCGGGAGGCGGCGGTCCGGCGGGGCAAGCGCTCCCTCTGGTTGAGCCTCATAGCCAGGCTCATGCCTCCCGAAAAGGCAGAGAAGCAAAGAGGAACTCGGGGACCGGCGTTCCAACGGTGGGAGACTGTGCGCCTAAATATAAGTGGCTCCGGCGACGCGTTTCCCAGTGAGGGACGCGAGTATCCAAAACCTGGAAACCGACTCAAACCTCTGCCACCCCGGGGAAAATGGAATCTTGCTCGCGCGGGCGGTTGACGGGACGCGACTTCTGGGGTCTCGGTTTCCCGCGCCGGAGAGAGGGTGCGGCAGTGTCTTCGGCGCTTTGCGCCCCGGGCCTGCACTCCCTGGTGCAGCACCACCTGGCGGGACCCAGGACAGGTGTCCCAGGGCTGGCGGGATGGGTGAAGATGCGGGAAGGAGGAGGCTGGAGGGCTCGAGGTGGGCACACTCCGGCAGGGACTTGGATTTCGAGGCTCTGGGATTGTATCTAAAAGTAAGGCGTGGAAGGACAGCTGACCTGTCTGCCCAGACTCAAATGAGGCAAGCGACGGAGGTTTTCCGTGGCTACTTCGACAGGGACACTTCTTTGTGCTGTGCACACGAATCCTCAGGGGGTTAGTTAAAAAGGAGACTTTGATTCTCTTCTTATCTAACGAGCCTTCAAATGATGCTGATGCTGCCGGTGCCTGGACCACAGTTTTAGGGCAAGGGTCTACGGAGCTACTTTTTGTCCAGCAGGTTGTAAACCTATGGAAGAGTGGGAGAGGGAGAGACAAAGTCCTACAACTTTATTTACAACCTCTACCTCCAGCACACACATTAAAACGCTTGCCAATCGTTTAACAGAGCAATGCCTTACGTTTTGCACCGGCTTCCTAGCCAAATACATTATCTGATAGCAGAGACACGGCTTCTTGGGTGAACAACCAGCGCAGTTGCAGGGCCCAGCATTGGGTTTAATGCCCTTTTGTTGCTGTGTTGAAATTCTTAACGATATTTAAATGGGAGGAGGGGAGCTCACATTGTCATGTCCCACCAAGCCCCATAATCGATAGGCACAAAAAAGACCTAGTTCTTTGATCAAGGTTTGGATGGATGGGTGATGGAGAATGAAGGTTTAGTAACTGAAGACCAGCCAGCTGTTACAATTTCTCGTGTTTCAACTTCTGTTGTTTTAAGAGGTAAGCTCATGAGTATATCCCAAGTTATACATGCTATAACGATATTTACAGCTTTTTAAACATATCAGTTACTAAGACCGTATTAATGGCTTAATGATTAATAAGCAATACAATTAAGCTTATATCATCATAACTTGTAAATTAAATGACAAGGTGTGTTATTTCCAAAGGATTTGGGGATTCTTTATATAATGTCTCTTACAGTTTTGCTTAGTTAAATCTAAAAGAAGCTGGACACTGCTCAGTTTGGGTGCTTTTGCAGCTCAAAAGCAGAGGTGGAAAATAAAAAGTAGCCAAATTTTGTAGCTGTTCTAGGGTATTGTCTTTACAGCACCTCAGCATGCTGCCAGCCCCGATTGGATTCCCTCTGCTTTTATCTTTCCCATATTCCCACAAAGTGACTTTCTTTAGCAGGGAAATAGAGCAGATTTAGCTATTGAAAAACCCTGGAGAAATGCTGGGCCAGCATCACTGTTTCGTCTGTGAATAATCCTTGCCAAGAAAACACAGATTCCAGGTGTGTGTGCTTTTCTAGGAAAAAAAAAATGTTGGAAACAGACAAGAAAAATCCTGAGCTTTAATTATGGATATGACTTTGTTCAGGAGGGAAAGAAAAGTCTGAGAAATGGAATTTCATTGGCTGGTTTGGCGGGAAAAGTCCAGCTGCTGTGTTTTTGGTACCATGAACAGCCTTCCAGAAATGGCTGTGTTTACTCTGGTGTTAGGGAGAGTTAGTGAAGAAGCTGCTTTTCCTTGGCCCACGCGGTTGGTTGTTCAGGGGCTCTAGTGTGGCCGTCAGCTTGGACACAGAAGGGGGATGTCAGTACATATGTTCCTGGTGCTTTTGCCATCCAGATGAGACTGACAAACACATTTTTCATGTTGCCGCCTGAGAATGCCAAGTTACTTAAAAAGACATGATACCAAAAAAAAAAAAAAAAAAGTGGTACAAGCTGGGAGGAGCATCTTGGGAGGGGGTGGGCAGGAATGTGTTTCTGTGATGTAACATGTCTGAAGATAAGAGAGATTCTTCTCTCCGTAAAAACCTAGGAGGTGGTTTTTATGCTTGGCTGAGAAAGGCCTGCTTTACCTCAAGAGAGAGAAAACATTTTTTTTTCCTTCTAGAATGTGCTTTTAAAAATAGGTCTTTAATCTACCTCGAACTTATTGTGGGTGCTGGTATGAGGTAGGAAGATATGGGAACTTGAAGGATAGGCTAACCATTTAGGAAGAATTATCTTAAATTCCCTCATTTAAATAGGATTCTTGTGAATACTATTCTGTTTTATAAACATATGAGCTCTGACAATTAAGTCTGTGAACTTCATTGTTCTATGTGCTACACACCTCATTGCTGAATGTCACTACGGTCACCTTCAAAGTACTCCCCTTTGGAAGCTATGCACTGACGCCAGTGCCTAGTCCACTCTTCAAAACAAGTTTGGAATGCTTCCTGGACTGGCCATTGCATATAGTGGCATGATGGCAAGTTCGTGAACTTAATTGTATAGTTGTCTGTGAGGGAGTTTTTAGCCATTAAACAAATAACTGTATTGGGACGCCCTCCCTACTCACCTGATCTGGCTCTCAGTGACTTTTTTCGTTACCCAAAGATGAAGGAAATATTGAAAGGAAGCCATTTGGATGACATTCAGGACATCAAGAGTAATACTATGACACCTCTGATGGCTGTTACAGAAAAAGAGTTCCAAAACTCCTTTTAAGGATGGCTTGGGCACTGGCATCAGTGGATAACTTCCCAAGGGGAGTCCTTCGAAGGTGACTGTAGTGATAATCAGCAATGAAATATGTAGCACTTTTTCTAGGATGACTTGGCGAACTTAATTCTCGTACACACTGCAGCAGAAACCCTGGTGGTGTAGTGGTTAAGTGCTATGTTTGTCTGCTAACCGAAAAGTTGGCAGTTTGAATCCACCAGGAGCTCCTTAGAAACTCCGTGGGGAGCTTCTACTCAGCCTATAGGGTTGCTCTGAGTCAGAGTTGATTCGATGGCAGTGGGCTTGATTTTGGGTTGGTGGTACAGTCGTTAAAGTGCTCAGCTGCTAGCTAAAATGTCGTGGGTTTGAATGCCCTGGGTGCTCCACAGCAGAAAGATATGGCAATCTGCTTCTGTAAAGACTTACAGCCTTAGAAAGCCTATGGTGACAGTTGCACTCTGTATTATAGGGTCGTTTGTGAGTCAGAATTGATGCCAGGGCAGCAAGATTTTGGTTAGTGAGTGTATGGGGGCATCTCTTTGTGGCTTTAGTTTTCCCTTTCCTGATGTCTAACAATATTGAGCAATGTATCCTGTGCTTTTATTGACCAGTTGTATCTCATCTTTTGTGAAGTGTCTTTTTTATTGGGTTATTTCTCTTATTATTGAATTGAAAGAGTTCTTCCTATATCTGGATACAAGTTCTGTTGTCACACAGATGCATTGCACATATTTTGTTTTCAGCTGCGCCTTGCCTTTTAATTTTTTAAAATAATATCTTCTGAAGAGACTTTTTTTTTACTTTGATAAAGTCTAGTTTATCCTTTTTTTAAAAAAAAATGGATATCACTTTTAGTGACCTGTCTAATCTCTATCTATCCCAGAGCCACCAAGATTGTCTCCCATGCTTTTTTCTAGACATTTTAAAGTTTTATCATTTGCATGTAGATCTCTGACTTCAAATTAACTTTTGTATGAAATGCAGAAATGCGGTTGTTGCAACATCATTTGTTGAAGAGACTATATCTCCCCTTCCCATTATATCACTTGGGACCCTTTGTCAAAAATTAATTGACAGTATATGAGGTCTGACAATGAAGTCCAAGAACTTAAATTTTTCTTAATTGTTCTACATCATTGCTGAATAGCACTATGGTCACCTACGAAGTACTCCTCTTTGGAAGCCATGCACCAATGCTAGCGCTTCAAAGTGGATTTGGAACTCTTCCTGGAATTGTGTACAGTGGCACAGTGGCAAGTTCGTGAACTTAGTTGTATAGTTGTCTGTGAGGGAGTTTTTAGCCAGTGAACAAATAACTGTATTTGAACACCCTCCTTACTCATCTGGTCTGGCCCCCAATGACTTTTTCTTTACCCGAAGATAAAGGAAATATTGAAAGGAAGCCGTTTGGATGACATTTAGGACATCAAGGGTAATACAACGACAGCTCTGATGGCCGTTCCAGAAAAAGAGTTCCCAAATTGCTCTGAAGGGTGGACTAAGCACTGGCATCAGTGCATAGATTCCCGAGGGAAGTACTTCAAAGGTGACCTAGTGATATTCACAATGAGGTGTGCAGCACTTTTGGTAGCGTGAATTCACGAACTTAATTGTCAGACCTCATGTGTGTGGGTCTCTAGGGTCACTATGAGTCAGAATCTACTCAGTGGCAATGGATTTTTTAAAAAATATTTATACTATCCTTTGCCTTGATTTAGATGTTTACTCTTCCAGTCTCAGTCTTGTTAGGTGAATTCCTAGAATGTTATGTATGTATGATTTTTGTTGCTTTTAGAAACTGTATCCTTTTATTTATTTATTTTAAAATTTCGTTTCTACTTACTATTGTGAAATGTAAAAAAAATAAATTGCAGTGCCTTCGAGTTGAGTCCTATTCACAGTGACCCTAGAGGTCAGAGTAGAACTGCCCCGTGGAATTTCCAAGGAGTGCCTGGAGGATTTGAACCTTTTGATTAGCAGACGTAGCACTTAACCCACTACGCCACCAGGGTTTCCATTCTGAAATATAGGAAAGCTCCTTTTTTTTGTTTGTTTTCGGTAGGTCTAGCTTATGTTCAAGTCATCTTACTGAATTGTTATTAGCTCATAATTTTTATAGTTGATTTGTATTTTTATTTCATTTTTATTATTATTTGATTTTCACAGTTAGATTTTCAAAGTGGACAATCAAACTGTTGGCAAATGACAATATCATATGATCCCCCCCATCCCTCCCGTCCTCAGTATATACCTGGCTGAGTGGCTAGGCTTAGTTCCAGTACAGTGTGGAGTAGCAGTTTCTGATTTTACTGGAAATATTTCTAACAATATTATTAAGAATTAAGCTTGCTGTATGCTTCTGGACAATATCCTTATTACCTTAGGAAGTTTCTTCTCACTTTCAATTTATTGAAAGTATAAAGTTTTATTTAAAAATCTCCCATTCATTTGGGAATTTTTTTTTCATCTTCTTTTTTTAATGAAAGGATAAAGTCTTGAGGCCGGTCTTCCCTAGAAGAGAAGAGCAGAGCCCAGGTAGTGCAGTGGTTAAGCGGCTGCTAACTGAAAGGTCAACAGTTCAAACCCACCAACTGCTCTGTGGGAGAAAGATGTGGCAGTCTGATTCTGTGATGATTAAGCCTTGGAAACCCTATGGGACAGTTCCACTTTGTCTTACAAGGTCATAGTGAGTCAAAATCAACTTAAAGGCACCCAACAACAACGGAGGAGAAGATAGTAGTCCCTGGGTGGCATAATGATTTAAGTGCTCAACCACTAGGTTGGCATTTTGAACCCACCCAGAGTTGCATTGGCAGACAGGTCTGGAATCTGAAAGTACACAGCCTTGAAAACGCTATGGAGCAGTTCTATGCTGCACGTATCACCATGAGCTGAAATTGACGACTGCAGCTAACAGTGTTAGTAACAATAAACATAATGCTGATTGCTTTTGTTCTCTTAGCACAGTGGTTCTCAACAGCTACAGTTCTGCCCCCCTTTGGCAATTCTTGGAGATATTTTTGGTGTCACAACTGGGGCAGGGTAGGAATGCTACAGGCACCTAATAGGTTGAGGCCAGGGATGCTGCTAAATACTCTACAATGTGTGCACAGGACAGTCTGCTCCACCACAGAGAATGATCATGCCCCAAGTGTTCATATCGCCAAGGTTGAGATGTCTTGCCTTAGCACAATGGTTCTGAGAATGGGCTGCACATTAGAATCACCTGGGAAGCTTTTTTTTTTGAATACCAGTATTCAGGTCCACTTTCCAACTTTATCAAAAAACCTCAAATGGACCTTCAGTATTACCCAGCAGTCTTGCTATGCTTGCCTAGTAGTTTTGCTTTTCCATTCTTTTAAACAGCTGTCTATGCCATCTTTTCTTTCCTCTGCTCCCTCCTACCACAACTGCTGAATCTGACTCAGGCTACATTGAAAATCAGTGTTAATTAGAGTGGAAGCAGCCCTACTCTGACCTCTAGGGTTGCTAGAGTCTGACCTGACTCGAAGGCAGTGGGTACACTGGAAGCACCCCACATTCCCACCACCAAACTGTGAACAGGCCCGCATTAGTACAGTTCCTGTGTTCTCCACTGTGGCTGTAAGCCAAAACTCAAAGCCCCAAGCCCACTGCCACTGAGTTGATTCTGACTCTTAGCAGCCCTTCTTGGTGACATCAACTTTGAGCACCTGGTCAAGGTGGTGCTCTGTTTTCTCATTGTGCAGCTACTGTTTTTTCCTCCCTAATCAGTGGTAACTGGTGCCGTAGTGGTTAAGTGCTACACCTGCTAACCAAAAGGTGGGCAATTCAAATCCACCAGGAGCTCCTTGGAAACTCTATGGAGCAGTTCTACTCTGTTATATAGGGTCAGTATGAGTTGGAATCGACTTGACAGCACTGGATTTGGTTGTTTGTTTCAAAATCAGCAGTAAAAAACCCAAACCTGTTGCTACTGAGTGGATTCTGACTCATAGTGACCCTGTAGAACAGAGCAGAACTGCTCCATAGAGTTTCCAAGGAGTGCCTGGCGAGTTCAAACAGCTCACCTCTTAGATGGAAACCTTGTTGGCGTAGTGGTTAAGTGCTACAGCTGCTAACCAAAAGACCGGCAGTTCAAATCCATCAGGTGCTCCTTAGAAACTCTGTGGGGCAGTTCTACTCTATCTATAGGGTTGCTACTTATCTGTCTGTCGTACTGTGTGGGGCTTGTATGTTGTTGTGATGCTGGAAGCTACTCGTATGCTGCAGATATTCAAATACCAGGAGGGTCACCCATGGCAGGCAGGTTTCAGCTGAGCTTCAAGACTAAACCAGACTTGGAATAAGGACCCAGTAGTCTACTTCTGAACAGAATTAGCTGGTGAAAACCTTATGAATAGCAGCAGAACACCGTCAGATATAGTGACAGAAAATGAGCTCCCGTGCAAGTTCAAACTGAAACTGAATAAAATTAGAACAAGCCCACAAAAGCCAAAGTAAAACCCTCAGTATATCCCACGTGAATTTAGAGACCATCTCAAGAACAGATTTGATGTGTTGAACACTAAAGACTGAAGACCAGACGAACTGTGAAATGATATCAAAGACATCATCCATGAAAAAAGTAAGAGGTCATTTATAAAGACAGGAAAGAAAGAAAAGACCAAATTGGATGTCAGAAGAGACTCTGAAACTTGTTCTTGAACATCAGGTTGCTAAAACAAAATGAAGAAATGATGAAGTAAAAGAACTGAAGACTTCAAAGTGCAACTAGAGAAGACCAAGTAAAATATTATAATAACATGTGCAAAGAGATGGAAATGTAACACCCAAAGGGAAGAACATGCTCTGCGTTTCTCAAACTGAAAAAGCTGAAGAAAAATTCAAGCCTTGAGTTGCTATAGTGAAGGATTCTACAGGGGAAATCCTAAAGGACTCAGGAAGCATCAAAAGAAGATGGAAGGGGTACACAGAGTCATACCAGAAAGAACTGGTTGATGTTCAGACCATATCAAGAGGTAATATATGACCAGGAACTGATGGTATTGAAGGAAGAATTCAAAGCTACACTGAAGGCATTGATGAAGAACAATGCTCCAAGAATTGATGGAATATCAATTAAGATGTTTCAACAAATGGATGCAGTGCTGGAAGTGGCCAACTTATCTATGCCAAGAAATTTGGAAGACAGCTGTCTGGCCAATCAACTGAAAGAGATCCATATTTATGTGTTTTCCCAAGAAAGGTGATCCAACTGAATGCAGAAATTACTGAACAATATCATTAATATCACATACAACTAAAATTTTGCTAAAGATCATTCATAAATGACTGCAGTAGTGTATTAACAGGGAACTACCAGAAATTCAGGTTGGATTCAGAAGAGGACATGGAACCAAGGATATCATTGCCAATGTCAGACGAATCTTGGCTGAAAGCAGAGAAAACCAGAAATATGTTTACCTGTATTTCAGTGACAAAGGCATTCGACTGCATGGATCATAACAAATTATGGATAACATTGCAGAGAATGAGAGTGCCAGAACATTTAATTGTGCTCATAAGGAATCTGTACGTGGATCAAGAGGAAGTTGTGCAAACAGAACAAGGGGACACTGCATGATTTAAAGTCAGGAAAGGTGTGTGTCAGGATTGTATTTGTTCACCATACTCTTCCAGTGTTGATGCTGAGCAAATAATCCCAGAAGGCAGACTACATAAAGAACATGGCATTAGGATTGGAGGAAGATTTATTAACAACCTGCATTATGCAGATAACACAGCCTTGCTTGCTGAAAGTGAAGAGGATATGAAACACTGATGAAGATCAAAGGCCACAGCCTTTGGTATGAGTTGCACCTCAATATCAAGAAAACAAAAATCCTCACAACTGGAGCAGTAAGCAACATTGTCATCAAAGGAGAAAAGATTGAGGTTGTCAAGGATTTCATTTTACTTGATTCTGCATTCAGTGCCCGTGGAAGCAGCAGTCGAGAAATCAAAAGACACATTGCATTGGGAAAGTCTGCTGCACAAGACCTCTTTCAAGTATTTTTAGATGTGACCTTGAAGACTAATGTGCACCTGATCCAAGCCGCGATATTTTCAATAGCATCGTATGCATGCCAAAGCTGGACACTGAATAAGGAAGACAGAAGAACTGTGTCTTTGAACTGTGATGTTGGAAAAGAATATTGAACATACCATGGCTTGCCAAAAGAACAAAAAGATCTGTTCTGGAACAGGTACAGCCAGAGTGCTCCTTGGAAGCAAGGATGGTGAGACTGTGTCTCACATACTTTGGACATGTTGTCAGGAGGGATCAGTCTTTGGATAAGGACATCATGCTTCACAAAGTAGAGGATCAGCAAAAAAGAGGAAGACCCTCAAAGAGATGCAGTGACACAGTGGCTGCTACAATGGACTTAAGCCTAAAAAGGATTGTAGGCATATGGTGCAGAACCAGACATTGTTTTCTTCTGTTTGTTCATAGGGTCACTATGAGTCACAACCATCTTGATGGCACCTAACAACAACAACAATGTGTAGGAAGAGACAGTTGTCCCGCTTCTCATCGATATTTCCTTCTAGATTTAGTACCCAGTGCTCATTTTTTGCCTGATCCAGTCTTTATATGAGGTGGAAAAGGAGTGATTTTCTGAATCTAGCATTACCTGTTGGACCTCAGCAATGGCTCTGCCTTCTTTCCCATTAATTTATTTATTCATCTATGTATTATCAATGTGGACTTATGGAATCCTATTTTTTCAGTGATTTCTCATTTATTATTGTACTTAACTGTTTTGGTGCTCATATTGTGAAGGACTTAATTTGTAATTGTTTTCCTTCCCTGCCTAATGAACCCCTTTCTCTTTCTGTATCATTCCCAGCAGCTTACATTTATGTTGTTGTATCTCTGATCCTTCAGAAGGCCTCCAGTGACCCCACATACTCCTATACCCGTCCCCCTCGTTTCGGATCTTCCCTTCTCAGAGGAACCTGTTAAATGGATACTCCTACGTTACTGCTCAAGATTCCTTTCCCCAATTTAATCAGAATTCTGTCCTGAGCTCTTCTTGCCAAGCCGCCATGAACTTCATGTTGCTAAATAAGTGGTCACTTCTCTGACTGACTGTGCAGGACTTTGCGACAGTTAGTCATTCTCTGCTTCTTTGGACACTTTTCTTCTTGTGGCTTTCATTATCCTACACTCTCTTGGTTTTCCTACCCTTGCTGGTACCTCATTCTAAACCTTTATGTCTGGCTTCTCCTCCTCTGCTCAACTTAGAGGTTGCTGTGTCCCCTCCAGGGCCCTGGAACCCCTCTCCCCACCCCTTTCTATATATGCTCCTTTTCTGACCTTGTCCAGTTCTGTGAATTTTTGGTCCATCTTGATGCCAGTACCTTTGGCCATGGCCTTTGCCACCACTCAAGATTTACTAACCCACATGGTATCTAATAAGCATCTCAAAGTCAGCATTTCCAAGGCAAAACTGTGATTCACTGCCACTTCTACCCCAAACCTGATTGTCTCCCAGTGTGAGCCATCTCAGTATACATGGTACCATCTACTGCTGAAACATGACTTCCGTGTCCACATCCAGTCCATAAACACATCTTGCCAATTTGGCTTTCAAAATAATACCCCAAATATCCACCTCTCCCTACCTCCACTTATCCATCATCACCTCTCTTTCTTGGATGATTGCAGTGGCCTCCTATTATCCAATTTCCATGCAGTAGCTAGAGTATTTTTTTTAATTAAGATAAAATTCACATAAATTAACCATTTTGAAGTGCAATTAAGTGGCATTCAGTAATTCACAATGTTGTGAAACCATCTAATTTCAAGGCATTTTGATTACTCTAAAACAGCCTCCTATATCAGTAAATAGCCATATCCCATCCCCGCTTCCTCCATCCCCTGCCAACCACTCATCTGCTTTCTGTCTCTGGATTTTTCAGTTGTGGACATTTCATATAAATGGAATCATATAATATGTAATCTTTGGTGACTGGCTTCTTTGAATAGTATCATATTTTCAAGGTTCATCCATAGTGTAGTGTGGATCAATACCACCTTTTTGTGGCTGAAAAATCTCATTGTATGGTTATGACACATTTTGTTTACCCATTGGTCCATTGGATGTTTGGTTTGTTTCCACTTTTTGGCTATTGTGACTAGTGTTGCTGTGAACAGTTGTATAGAGCATCATTTTAAAAAGCATTGATTGGATTATGTTACTTAGCTTAAAACCCTCCAGTGGTTTTAGTAAACCCATGCTCCTTGTTCTGTGATTCCCTGTTCTGCTGTGTCCTAGTCTCTGCTGTTCACCTCTCCCCCCGGCCTACCACAGTCCTTTTGAGTCTGCCAGCACACCAAGCTCCTTTTGGTCCCTTGGACTAACCTTTCCTTCTCCTTGGAACGTATTCTCTGCCCATCCCTCGCTTTTCTGTGGTTGACGCTTTGTTATTAGGATCTGAGTTTAAATATAACTTCTTTGACCACCTGCTCTAAAGTAGCCACCAAGTCACCTGCTATATTATTCTCACCTAACTGAATACTCAATGCTGCACTTACAATCTCTTAGTTTTCTGGTTCATTCATTACTCTATTTATTATCCTATCCCCATTTTAGGGAGCCTTGGTGGTACAGTGGTTAAGAGCTTGACAGGTAACCAAAAGGTTGAAAGTTTGAATCTACCAGCTGCTCCTCAGCAACTCCATGGGGTCAGTTCTTCTCTATCTTGTAAGTTCACTCTGAGTCAGAATCCCCAAGTGTTGTTATTAGGTGCCATTGAGTCAGTTCTGACTCATAGCAACCATGTGTGCAATAGAATGAAATAATGCTGGAGCCTGTGCCATCCCTATGATCCATTGCTATGCTTGAGCCCGTTGTTGCAGCCACTGTGTCAATCCATCTCATTGAGGCTCTTCTTCTTTTTCAGTGACCCTCTACTTTACCAAGCATGATGTCCTTCTCCAGGGAGTGGTCTCTCCTAATTACATGTACAAAGTATATGTAAGACGAAGTTGCACCATCCTTGCTTCTAAGGAACATTCTGGCTGTACTTCGTCCTAGACAGATGTGCTCCTTCTTTCGGCAGTCTGTGTATATTCCATATTCGTTGTCAACACTGTAATTCAAAGGTGTGAGTTCTTCTTTGGTCTTCCTTACTCACTGTTCAGCTTTCACATGTCTGTGAGGCAACTGAAAACACTAAGGCTTGGGTCAGGTGCACCTTAGTCTTCAAGGTGATATCTTTGTTTTTTAACACCATAAAGAGGTCTGCAGCAGATTTGCCCAGTGCAGTGCATCCTTTCCTTTCTTGACTGTAGCTTCCGTGGATGTTGGTTGTGGATCTAAGTAAAGCGAAATCCTTGACAAATTCAATATTTTCTCTGTTTATCATGATGTCGCTTATTGGTCCAGTTGTGAGGATTTTTGTTTCTTTGTGTTGAAATGTAGTCCATACTGAAGGCTGTGGTCTCTGATCTTCATCAGTAAGTGCTTTAAGTCCTCAAGGGTTGTGTCATCTGCATAACTCAAATTGCTAATGAGTCTTCCTTCAATCCTGATGCCGTGTTCTTCCTCATATACAGCTTTTCAGATTATTTGCTCAACATTAAGATTGGGTACATGTGGTGACACAATACAACACTGGCACACACCTTTCTTGACTTTAAACTGCATGGTATGCCCTTGTTCTGTTCAAATGACTGCATGTTAGTCTATGTACAGGTTCTTCATGAGCACAGTTAAGTGTTTTGGGAAGTCCATTTTTTGCAATGTTATCCATAATTTATTATGATTCACACAGTTGAATGCTTTTGCATAGTCAATGAAACACAGGTAAACACCTTTGTGGTATTGTCTGCTTTCACAGGGATCCATCTAATATCAGCAATGATATTCTTCTTTCCACATCCTCTTCTGAATCTGGGTTGAATTTCTGACAGGTCCCTGTCAGTGTACTGCTGCAATGCTTTTGAATGATCATCAGCAAAATTTTACTTACTTGTGATATTAATGACATTCTTTGATAAATTTCTACATTTGATTGGATCACCTTTCTTGGGAATAGGAGTAAATATGTATCTCCTCCAGTTGGCTGGTCAGGTAACTGTCTTCCAAATTTCTTGGCATAAATGGGCAAGCACTACTGGAGCTGCATCCATTTGTTGAAATGTCCCAATGAGTATTCCTGGAACCCTTTTCACTGATATCTCGAATGCAGCTTGGACTTCTTCCTTCAGTACTATCAATCCTGGATTATGAGGTATGACAAGTAAGCCTACGAACTCAGTTGTTCTAAGTGTTATATACCCTGTTGCTGAATATCACTATGGTCACCTTTGAAGTAGTCCCCTTGGGAAGCTATGAACCAATGCCAGCGCCTAGTCTACCCTTCAGAGCAACTGTGGAACTCTTTCTGGAATGGCCATTGCACACGTTGGCAAGGTGGCAAGTTTGCAAACTTAATTATATAGTTTTCTGGGCAGGAATTTTTAGCCAGTAAACAAGGAACTATATTAGAACACCCTCCCGACTCAGCTGATTTGGCCCCCCAATGAATTTTTTCTTTACCCAAAGATAAAGGAGATATTGAAAGGAAGCCGTTTGGATGACATTCAGGACATTAAGGGTAATACGACAACAGCGCTGATGGCCTTTCCAGAAAAGCAGTTTGCAAATTGCTTTGAAGGGTGGACTAGGCGCTGGCATCAGCACATAGCTTCGCAAGGGGAGTACTTCAAAGGTGACCTAGTGATATTCAGAAATGAGGTGTGTAGCTCTTTTTCTCGGATGTGTTTGCAAACTTAATTGGCAGACCTCGTATACGCTACCTCCTGAAATGGTTGAACATCAACCAAATCTTTTTGGTACAGTGATTCTGTGTCTTCTTTCCATCTTTTTTTGGTACTTCTGTGTCATTCAGTATTTTGCCCCTAAAATCCTTCAAGGCACCTCAAGCCTTGGAATTTTTCTTTAGTTCTTTCAGCTTGAGAAACACTCAGAATGTTCTTCCTTTTTTGTTTTCTTTCTCCAGGGCTTTGCTCATGTCGTCAGGACTTACTTTGTCTTTTTGAGCTGCCCATTGAAATCTTTTGTTCATCTTTTGGACTTCATTTCTGTTTGTTTTAGCTACTCTGTGTTCAACAGTAAGTTTCAGAGTCTCTTATGACATCCATCTAGGTCTTTTCTTTCTTTCCTAAAAGGTGAGTAGCACTGATATCCCCATCTTCATTGGCTAGAATAGTATCTGGTATGTAGTAGATATTCAATAATAGCTTAATCGATGAATGATAACATTTACATCATGTTAGGATCCTACTTGTTATAGTTTACAAAGGGGAATTCTTTTTACTGAGGGGGTAGGGACAGTGATGGAATTCTAGAAAGCACATTTTTTTCATCTGTGAGTGGATTGTTCTAAAAAACCAAAATTCCAGTGTCATGCTTTTCTGTGGGGGACTTTCCTGGTCCTCCTAACTATAACTGATTCTCAGATTTCAAAAACATAACAGATTTATCTTGGGATTCAGTTGTATGAATTTTCTAAATCCACCATTTTGGAGGATTGCCCTTGAGTTTTCAAGTGAGAAGAAGGGGCTGGCAGGGGAAGTAACAGTCTTCTCTGCCTTTATTTGTAATTTAGCCTGCCCAGTTCGGCATTTGCTTTGGTATAACAGAAATGATGGTCTGTGTGCATCTTTGAAATCTGGGAAAAGAACACCAAAATAATGTTTTCTAGTACTTAGTTCAGCAAGCAGTTCAAATCCACCGGGCAGTCCTTGGAAACTCTATGAGGCAGTTCTACTCTGTCCTATAGGGTCACTAGGAGTTGGAATCAGCTCGATGGCAATGGGTTGGGTTTGGTTTTAGACTTAGTATTTAGTTCTGGACTAGAATTTATGATTTGAATATATGGGACGAGGGAGGTCAAGAGGATGTATATTTAAGTGGTTTCTGGTTTTGGCATGATTTGGAAGATTTGTGCTTTTTGAAAAATCTTGTTGTGGATTCTATGTGCTACTGAGGCTTCTAGGAAAAATGAATACAAGTGAGTGCATCTCTTCACTTTCTCATACAGGTGATTGACTTTTTGACAGAATTTATAATGTTTTAGGGTATTTGGAGAAGCCATTACCCTTGACCCAGTAGAATCTCTTTTTTGCATTGGGCCTTAATGCCAATTGTGCTCAGAGTTCATACATGAGTCAAGAGCTAGGCGCCTTGATTCACTCCTATGATATTTATCACCTATGCATCATTGTGAGTCATTTTCTTTCTAGCACCATCCTTATGAAAACAGGCAAGTGTTTCAAGTGTATAGTATTTCATGGATATTTTTAGAACCTTCTGTGAAAGTAGACTGTTTGAAAAACCAAAAAAACAAACCCGTTGCCATTGAGTCAATCCTGACTCATAGTGACCCTGTAGGCCAGAATACAACTGCTCCTTAGGATCTTCAAAGCTGTAGTCTTTACAGAAGCAGACTGCCACATCTTTCTCCCAAGAAGAGGCTGTTGGATTTGAACCATCGACCATTCAGTTAGCAGCTGAGCACTTAACCTCTGTGCTACCAGGGCACATTGGATTATTTTAAGTATGTACGTATTTAATATATATATATAGTAAAGATTTATATTGTATATTAAGCAAACTTCTTGGTGAAGTATGTGGTGGTCAGGATTATGTCAACTTGGCTACTCCACATTTGGCTGCTGTATTAAGTGGCAGGGTCAGGTCTGTGGTGGCTTCCCACCCCTCAGCTCTCAGCTCTCCACCTTCCACTACTACTGCCGGTCTGCTCAGGGTAGCCAGCAGCTCCTGCTCTCTTCTTCCGGCATCTGGTTCCTGGACTTGAACTAGCAGCTGTTGGATTCATCAACCCTTACAGCTGGCGCTTGAGAGTCCTGCTTCCTGACCTGCTGATCCTGGGTTCGCCAGCCTCTGCAGCTCCGTCTCACCACCAGTTTGGGATCCACCGACCTACACAACCGGTGATCTAGAACTAAGTATAATATAACCTAAACTAACCTAACCCAGTGCCATCGAGTCGATTTCAACTCATAGTGACCCTGTAACACATGGCAGAAAAATACACAAATCCTAAATGCCCAGCTCTGTGAATTTTCACAAGCTGACTATATCCTTTATTAGCACTCAGATACAGAAACGAGACATGAGCAGCTCCCAGAAGTCCCGTTCATGTCACTGTCCAATCACTCTCTCCCAGAGTAAGCACTATCCTGACTCTAATGTCATAAATTAGCATTGCCTCTTCTTGAATTTTATGTCTATGGAACCACACAGGATATCTGACTTTGTTCACACACTGTTGCTTCTGAGATTCACCCACACTGTTGTGTGTTGTTGGATCTTTCTTACTATGTACTGTATTGTGTCATTCTCAGTACTGTGTACTAGTACCAGTTGCTATGGAGTTGACTCTTACTGTTGGTTCGTGCCCCCACGTGTGTCAGAGTAGTACTGTGCCTCATGGTTTTCACTGACTGATCTTTTTTGGAAGTGGCTCACCAGGAGTTTCTTTCAAGGCACCTTGGAGCAGAGTGGAACGTCCAACCTTTCAGTTAGCAGCTGAGTGCCTTAACTGTTTACACCACCCAGGAATTTCACTGTTGTATAATATTCCGTTATATGAATGTTTCACAGTTTATCCTTTCAACTGTTGATGGGTCTTTGGCTTGTTTGCATTTTTATTAATAGTGCTACGCACCATTATTCACTTTTGTATGTATCCTTTGGTGAACACGTGGGTGCATTTCTGCTGGTTAAACATACAACATAATACTTTAAATGTGTCTTTATCATTTTCATAGATGTTAATTATTTTTTCTCCCCTGAATGCAATTACTGTTCGTAGGTGTTTTTTGGATATAACTCACATATCTGTATCTGTATACAATATTGAGGCATTTTTATTTTTTGGTAACTTTTGAATCATTTTTTAACATTAGTTATTTTGAAATTTAAGTTTATTTTGATAAATATCTGTTTACATGCCAATTTATTTCTTAACCAACAACTTATATGAAAATGTTATTTTAAATGCCTTATGAAATCCAGCTTGCATTTTCTGTTCCCGCTCCACAAACCCATGCAAAAATCCAAATCAAGCCCTTTGCCAGTGAGTCGATTCCAACTCATAGTGATCCCACAGGACAGAGTTGAACTGCTTCATAGAGTTTCCACGGAGCGTCTGGTGGATTCAAACTGCCAACCTTTTGCTGAGCAGCCATAGCACTTAATCACTATGCTGCTAGTGTTTCCACCACAGACATGCACACTGGTATTTATTTTTAAATGAAAAACTTTTCCAGAAATGCTGAATATCTTTTGCAGAAGTTTAACTGCTTTGGAATAGTAAACATTTACTAAGCACGGATTCCTAATTTTGCCAAGCAAAGGAAAAAAGGGAAGGGAAAGGAAGGAAAGAAGAAGTAAATGAGGGAACTTTTGGAAATGTTTGTTGTGCTGTACCACAATGTCAAGTTCAACTCGTCTCGACCCTGTAGGACAGAGCAGAACTGTCCCATATGGTTTTCTAGGCTGTCATTGTTACAGGAAGAGATGGCCAGGTCTTTTCTCCTGCAGAGCAACTGGTGCTCAAGTATGCTTTATTTTGTTGTGGCCACAGAGGCAGGCATAAGGACACTAGCATGTCCCTTTGTCCTAAATTGCACTAACTTACTCCTATTCAGCAAATCGGAAGTTATTTGACTAATCCAAGGGAACAAATATGGCCTGATACATGAGGAAATACCTTGCACTTGATATTGGTAGGAGACACACTCTTGGAATGTAAATGAGCGCCAGGGATCTTATTGAAACACAGATTCAGGTGCAGTAGTTTAGAATGGGGCACAAGATTCTGCATTTCAGCTTTTGGGGGATGTACTTGCTGTTGCTGCTGGTGTTGAGGGACTGGACTCGGAGTAGTGCATCTTCTTGGGGGAACCATTGGCCGTTTATGAATGACAAACATACCTGCCCAGGTTCCTCTGAGCTTGTCCTGAGTAGAAGCTGCACTAGAGAGGTGGGCAAAAGCCCAGCACTTTTTATGGTTTTATTCTAACCTCAAATAGAACTTATTTTAAACCCCCACACCGTCTCCCTCAAACATTCCAGTCACCCGATAGGAAGCCACTGAACTCCTCAAACATACACCAATCCAAAACACACACACACTAAGCCCCGGGTGCTGACATGAAGAAAGGAGTAGGGTGGAGCAAGCATGAAACCAACCTTTTCTCTCTTGGCTTCAAGATTTCATACTTCCTCATTCATTCCAGAGACACTGGGTGTTGTCCATTTCAGGGGCTGCCACCAGTATTGGTAGTGCCCCACCTAGATCTCTGGCCTTAACCACTTCTGTCCTTCCCAGCCCACCTTCCAGCTGCTAGCTGCTGCATTTCTCACTGGGAGAACCTTTTGTGCCCCCGACCCAAGTGGCAGGCTGGAAGTAGCAGGGTAATAACACTCCCCCAACCCCACCCCGAAATTCAAGTGGAATTCAGAAGATATGGGAGGAGGGATATCATTGTTGATGTCTGATGGATCCTAGCTGAAAGTAGAGAATACCAGGAAAAAAAGCTTGTGTTTTATTGACCATGCAAAGATATTTGACTGCATGAATCATAACAAATGGATAACATTGTGAAGAAGGAGAATTCTAAAACATTTAAGTTATACTCATATGGAACCTGTACATAGACTAAGAGGCAGTTTGAACAAAACAAGGGAATACTGCATGGTTTAAATCAGGAAAGGCATGTGTCAGGGTTGTATCCTATTACCACATTTATTCAATCTAAATACTGAGAAAATAGCCAAGAAGCTGGACTATACGAAGAAGAACAAGGCATCAGGATTGGAGGAAGTCTCATTAACAACCTGCAATATGCAGATAGCACAACCTTGCTTGCTGGAAGTGAAGAGGACTTTGAAGCAGTTACTGATGAAGCTCAAAGACTACAGCTGTCAGTATGGATTATACCTGAACATAAAACAAAAATTCTCACAACTGCACTAATATGCAACATCATGATGAACTGAGAGAAGACTGAGGTTGTCAGGGGTTTCATTGTACTCCATAATCAGTGCATCGCGCTGAGCAAATCTGCTGCAGAAGGCTACTTTAAAATGTCGAAAAGCAAAGATGTCACTTGAAGGACTAAGGTACATGTGACCTAAGCCTTGGTATTTTCAGTCACGTCATAAGCATGAAAGCTGTACTGTGAATAAGGAAGATCAAAGAAGAATTGATGCCTTTCAATTACCGTGTTGGTGAAGAGTATTGAATATAGCGTGGACTGCCAGAAGAACAAACAGATCTGTCTTAGAAGTGCAGCCAGAATGGTCCTTAGATGGGAGGATGGCAAGACTTTGTCTCACATACTTTGGACATGTTATCAGGAGGCACCAGTTCCTAGAGAAGGTCATCACGCTTGGTAAAGTTAGAGGATCAGCAAACAAGGGAACGATCCTTCATGAAATGGGTTAACACAGTGACGACAACAGTGGGCTCAAACATAACAGCTGTAGGGTCACTGTGAGTCAGAACAGACCCCATGGAACTTAACAACAAAAGCAACAGCAACAACCCCACCGTGGGAGCAGCCTCCAATCAATGAATGATACAATTTCATGGGTAAATACCCCAGCTACCTTGACCTCAAGTGAGGTAATTCTGAAATGGGGTTTTGTACACCAGCTCCCAAAATGCCCTAGCAAGATTATACTCCATTCACCCTGTTGAAAAATAACAACAACAACAAAAAATCTCCAACCGAGAAGGATCTCTCCACAAATAGTGGAAGAGAAGGGTCTTATTAGTGAATAAAGAATCTATTGCCATCCAGTCAATTCTGACTTATAGCAACCCTACAGGACAGAGCAGTACTAACCCGTAGAGTTTCAAGGAGTGCCTGGTGGATTTGAACTGCCGACCTTTTGGTTAGCAGCTGTAGCGCTTAACCACTATAATAAACATTATACCAAAATGGGCTTACTCTCCACAGGCAGTCCTTCAGAAAGATTGCTAAGACAGAAAGGAATCAGACGTTTTGTGTGGCTGAGTTGGACACAGCCCATTACATTCATAGTTTCAAGATAAAATTGCTAATTTTTTTGCATCTTTATACCTTAAATCTTTGCAAGAAACTTGGAGACTGGGGTGTACCTTTTGAAAGAGATGATTCCTAGGCAGCTGAGGACACATCCTTTATTTACATATTTTTAAAGAGATTAAGGAAAGAATTTATAGTAAACACCTTGTCTAAAATGAATTCTGAAAAAAGGAGTCAGGGGGCTCATCCCTTACTTTCAACACAAGAATGAAAGCCTCTTATTTTCAATCTAGTTTGTCCTTACAGTCCCTGGTCTTAACCAACTTGATAATGCATCCTGTGTTAGCTACACTGTATTCCTGTCTCACATCCCCACTTCTCTATCTGTGTTTCCTGGGATCGCTTATCTTAAATAAACTACTTGTACTTAAATCTTTGCCTCAGAGTAGGCGTCTGGAAGAACCCAAGCTAAGGCAGGCTCTTGGAGGCCAGTGGTCAGGAAGTAGATTTGTCTTCCTATAAAACCCCACTTATAAGAAAATAAGGTCCCTGAATGGTGCAGGAAGCCCTGGTGGTGTAGTGGTTAAAGTGCTATCTGCTAACCAGAAGGTTGGCAGTTCCATTCCGCCAGGTACTCCTTAGAAACTCTGTGGGGCAGTTCTAGTCGGACCTCTAGGGTTGCTATGAGTCCGACTCGACTTGACGGTGGTGAGTTTGGTTTTTTTGTTTGATTCAAGTAGTGTTGGTGCTCATCTACAAACTGAAAGGTGGGTGGTTTGGATACTGAGCAGTGCAGTGAAAGAAAGAGCTGGAGACTGACTGCTTTAAAGATTACAGTCAAGAAAACCCTGTGGAGCACAGTACTACTGTGCAACACTTGAGGTTGCCACAGCTGGAATTGACTGAATGGAAGGTGTTTGGTTTTATAAGGAAATAACAAAAGAGCCCCATGGAGTTAGTTTGCACCTGTGTGTAGATAAATATTTTCTTACCATGACACCCTCCATTCAGATGACCAAAAATAAGGCTGATAATGGAGAGACTGCTTCTGCATTCCTGAAATATGCTGTCAGCGGAGCTGGTTTTCTGGAATCCCCAGCAGATGCTCCTGCCCCAGGGGGTGTATCTCATGAGTTCTGCCTCAGACTCTTGACCACATCTTGTGGCTCCTGCAAACTACATCCTGTCTGCATCCTATGCCCGGGCTCCTTTCTGCGGACCTCTCTTTAGGTTTCCTCACTGTGGGCTTACTCTCTGGCTCCTTAGGACTCAAATCCTTTCTTGGACCTTCACGTTACTATGCAGATGCCCCTGACAGGAAGTTTCAAGAACATGCCAGCTTTGCCTCAGTGCTCCTCCTAACTGTGTCGTCAGCTTGTCCCCTTCCTTCTCCCTTTTTCCCCCCCTCCCGAGGCTGGAAGCACGTCCGAACCTTGTCATAATTTAAGCCTCTTAGTGTATTTCCGAACCCCTGGTGGCATAGTACTTAAATGCTACATCTGCTAACCAGAAGGTCAGCCGACCAAGTCTTCTGGGCACTCCTTGGAAACTCTATGGGACAGTTCTACACTGTTCCATATGGTCGTTATGAGTCAGAATCAACTCAACTGTACTGGGTTTGTATGGTACTGGGTGTAGTGCATTTTAGGAAATCCTGATGGTGTAGTGATTAAGTGCTACATCTGCTAACCCAAAGGGTGGCAGTTCAAATCTGCCAGGTACTCCTTGGAAACTCCATGGGGCAGTTCTACTGTACCCAGCATTTTAGGGGATTTTAGGACTGCACGGGCCCAAATCGGAGTCCTTGGGTAGTACAAATGGTTAATGTACCAGGCTGCCAACCAGAAGGTTGTAGTCTACCCAGAGGTGCCTTAGGAGGCCTGGAAAAAACCAGCCACTGAAAACTGTATGGGGAACAGTTCTTCTCTGACACACATGAATTGGGGTGGACTTGATGACAACTGGCACTAATACTGGGCCCAAATCAGGCTTTTTAGCCTATCAGTGCTTTTAGAAGTATGCTCTGCCCTGGCCTTTTCCCCTTGAGACCACGTGTCTGGAATTCCCCTATCTGTGGTGTCTCTCCAGAACCCACACTGGTGCAGTATGTATGGGAGGGTGGCCTGACCTGCACTCTGGACTGCTTTTCTCAGAGTCTGCCTCTTCTCCACCAGAACATGCTGTCCACTGGACTAAATTCCATCTCTCAGTTTGGGATTTTTGGAGGTCCAAATTAGAGACTCTTGGTCCTTGGGTTTGAGATTTTAAGGATACGTGCTATATTTAATATAAACATCTATCAAAATACAAGGGTGGGTAACTGGGTGACTGCTTTTCTGTGACTTTGGGAGCCAAAGAATATAACTGGCCAACCCCCACTCACAGTGTCTCACCTATTCGTTTGGCTGACACCTGAAATTCCACCATTAGTCTCGTTTCCTCGGTTTAAAATTTGTTAAAATGTAAGTGGAGACAGAACTGCCCCTTTAGGTTTGTGATCATTCTGGAAGCACACTGCCAGGGCTCCTTCCCGCAAAATAGCCCTTAAAATTCAAAGAGTTGGGTTGCATCCTTGGACCTATGAGTGATTTGAAAGATGCTGCTTTTTAAAGGAGGGAGTCTTATTGATTGCAAAGGGAGAGGTGGAGGTATCATTTCTCCTTGCTTTATCCAGTCTTCTCCCGAGAACTCTTTATTAGCCAGAGTACATGTAGTGACAGCAGATTTTTGCACTAACAGCTCTTCTTGGCTGTTGGAGCCTACTGTATTTTTTCAATCCTCGAAGAAAGATTAAATTATGTATGGGATGATTTTCATATTAACTATGATTTTGATCAAATTTTGGTTACTCTTTGTTACCAAATGGTAATCCTTGATCAGTCAGAATATATTTACATCAGTACTTCCTCTCCTGCTAACATCAGAATGGTACCTGAAGTCAAAAGCGAGTCACTTCTTGTGCTTGTTTTTGCAGGAATCAACTGCTTGTGGATAACTGAGTCAGGCAATTGGAGCACTGGGTTTTCAAGCTAGATACATGGCTTTGACCCCCTCTATGGCCTTTGCTTCTAGGAAGACTGGTTCAGTAGCTGCTGGGGAAAATGCATGGAATTCAGTCTCCCTTTGGACCTACTTGATCAATAGTGCTGTCTGGAAGTCCTCAGCCTTGACCGTGTGTTAGCTTTAAAAAATACATAAAGGTAACCACTATCCTGAATTTATTGTTTATGGTTCTCATACATTTTACTACATCTAAATGCATCCCTAAGCAAGGAAGAATGCTACTTGCATGCTTGTTAAACTTACATGATTGTTTTGATTCTCACATGCTTTTACCACTTGCATTTTCACTCAGCAGTGTTTTGTGAGACATGTCCATGTTAATACATGTAGCTCTAGCTTGTTCGTTTTTTTTTTTTTTTTGCTCTGCAGTGCTCCATTGGGTTGTTGTTGTTAGTTGCTGGTGAGTCTATTCCGACTCTTAATGACTCTGTGAGACAGAGCAGAACTGCTCAGTAGGGTTTCCAAGGAAGCCCTGGTGGATTCCAACTGCTGACCTTTCCGTTAGCAGCTGAGCTCTTAACTAACACTGTCCCGCCAGGGCTCCTCTCCACTATGTAAATATATGATAAATTACGTAAATATGTGATATATAAGTGCTGAAACGTAGCAGTGATTGTGAGGATGGCACAGGACTGGGCAGTGGTTCATTTTGTTTTCTACACAGAAGTTGGAACAAACTTTGTGGCACCTAACAATAATAACATAGCCTCCTACCAATACTCATTTAAGTTCTAGTTTTTATTATTATAAATATAGCTGTTATAAATCTCCTTGAACACATCCCCTTGTGCTAGTATGGAAATGCTTCTTTATGGATTATGCCCAGGAATGGAAGTACTAGGTTGTGGATATATGCATTTTCAACTAGGCTACATGTTGCCAAATTGTTATCTAAAGGAACAAGATTAGACTCTACTATTTCTCAGAGTCTTAGTGACCTACTGGTGATGCCACAGAATCTCACAAATGAGTGGCTTTAAAGAAAATAAATTTATTTTCTCATAGTTCTATAGGCTGCAAGTCCAAATCAGGGGCTCATCCGTGTGGATTCCTTCCTTGTAGGTAGCTCCAGGCATCTCTCGGCTCCTTGACTTGCAGAGATGATGATTCTTGCATGGAGTCAGTCTTCCCCACTTTATTTGTCTCTCTGTTTTGCTGTTATAACTCAGAAGTGATTAGGTTTGGGATCCACCTCAACTGATTGATCCCATTGTATTATATTGCATTATGGAAGATGATTGTATCATGTTGATTATATTGTGAAAGGTGACTGCATTTAGGCAGGATTCCAACACATATTTGGGGAGGGGACATGATTCTGCCCTAACGCTTGGCATCCTCTCCAGCACTCAGCATAGCCAGAATTTTCAGTATTGCCAATATTGTATCTCTTATGGTTTGTACTGTTTGTACCCCTATTGTGAAGACACAAATATTCTTTTATACTGTGTCCTTAAAGTTCTAAGGATTGGGTTTCAAAATAATTTTAGTCTAATTAGCATTGAGAAGTGGAGCTATGTGTGAAGTGTTTTTCCAGGTGGCTAGCCAGTGGTTCCAGGACTACTTACTGAAGAGTTGGTCCTTGTCCTTCTGAACTGCATCTGCCCCAGCATCTCTGTCACTGTATCAAGGGTCCATATATTTGTGAATTTGCCTCCAGGTTTGTTTGAGCTGGATTTCATGGTGTGTTTGTCTGACTCTTTACAAATACTACACTATCTTGACTGCTGTAGCTTTCTAATAAGACTTGATGTCTGGTAGGTCAAGTCCTGCTTTCTTTTCTTCTTTGCCAAATTGTCTTGGCTAGTTGCTTTTACATATACACCTCGAAATTACCTTATTAAGCTCCATAAGGAACCTCTTTAAGATTTTGATTGAAATTGTCATGAATTTGTGGCATTATACAGTTTTCCAAGCCCTGAACTAAACTGGAAACCCTGGTGGCATAGTGGCTAAGTGCTGTGGCTGCTAACTAAAAAGGTCGCCAGTTCAGATCCACCAGGGGCTCGTTGGAAACTCTGTGGGACAGTTCTACTCTGTCCTATAGGGTCACTGTGAGTCGGCATTGGCTTGACGGCACTGGGTTTGATTTTTTTTTTTTTTTAACTAAACTAGGCACAAGGATATATATTTCCCCTGGAAAGCATCCTGAATGAATTCCTTGCAGCCCCTCAAACCACTCCTAGTGAACAAGTGAACCCAAATTTTTCAGAAGGTGAAGTAAGGGGAAGAAGAGTAATTAGACACATAGATTTGCACATACACACATAATGAATTGATCTGGAACAAACCTCAAGCTAGTCTGTTAACTAAACCTAAACCAAGCCAATAATCCATTTAAATTAAGTTCTTGCTTTTAACCAGCTATTTTGGAAATTGTTTCACAAGGCTTTAGTTCTTCCAAATGTTCACAACCCACAAGATTGGTTTTGGAAATAATCTTTTTGTCCCCCTTGCCTGCAAGGAATTCCACAGTGGAGTTTGGGTTCATTTGTAATAGTTTTTCTTTGCCTAGATAGTCAGATATTATCTTTCAGTTTTCCCTTTCTTTGCTTGGCATGGATTCGCCCTGCTTTTCCCGTAGTAGGTCAACTTCATCAACATCTCGCTGTTCGTTCACATATTCTGTCAACAAGTATTTGTGAAGTGCCTACTATGTGCCACACGGTCTTCTAGGCATTAGGGAATTCATCAGTAAACCAAACAGACAAAGCCTGTGCATTTGGTTGAGCTTATTTTCTACCAGGGGAAGCAGGTAATAAATAAGACATGCAGTATGTTAGATGGTGGCGAGTGCTATCTATGGAGGAAAGTGAATTGAGGAAGAGGCACAGGGAGTGTTAGAGGGTGGTCATTTTAAATAGCATTACTCTAGGCCAGAGGTTGTTAACTGATGACCTGTGGGCCAAATCCGGTCCTCCACCTATTTTAATAAATAAAGTTTTACCGGAGGAGGCACACTCATTTCTTTACAGATTGGCTGTAGCTGCTTTTGTGCTACACTAGCAGAGTTCAATAGTTATAACACAGACTGAATGAGCTGAAAAATCTAAAGTACTTACTATCTTGTCTTTTAAAGAAAATATTTACCATCTTGCCCTTTTCAGGGCAAGTATTTTACATAAGATAGCTTTTTAAAAGTTAGTATTCATGTTGTCCTTTTCCGCTCAGTGTTACAGCAATGTAATGAGATTGGCTTTTAATAGCTTTTTTCCCCCCAAACATTTTATTCTGCTTTAGGTGAAGGTTTACAGAGCAAATTAGTGTCCCATTCATTAGTTTCTACACAGGTTGTTCCCTGACACTGACTGTAATCCCCCAGTGTGTCAGCTCTCTCCCCGTCACCATCCAGAGTTCGACATTTGCATTTGTGTGGTTTTCCTGCCCCTTCTCATCTCTGCTTTTAGGCTGACGTTCCCCTTTTGTTGTCATGTGGACAACTGCTCCAAGGAGCACCTTCCTCGTGGGTGCCACTGTTCATCTTGTGCCAGCCAAGTGCCAAGTGCCATCGAGTCGGATGGCGTTCATCTTATAGGCCCTTCTATTATTTGGGTGAAAGGTGTTATCTGGAAGTAGCCTTAGTTGCAGGTTAGAAGGGTATCTAAAAACCAGTGTTGAGTTCTTCTACTCTCTGTAGGACCAGTGAGTCTCATCTTTTTTATGGCTTTCAATTTTATTCTTCACTCCCCACCCTCCCTGTTTTAGCTGGAACCTATTGTGATCCCAGTCAGAGTGGTTGGCAGTGGTAGCTGGGCACCTACTAAATTTAGTTCTTCTGGTCTCCGGCTAGTGGAGGCTGTGGTTCCTGTGGTGCATTAGTCCTTTGAACCGACTGCTTCCTTCAGTCTCTTGTTTTCTTCACTCTCCTTTGGTCAAGACAGAAAAACAGCAGTAGATGGCTGCTCACAAGCTTTTAAGACCCCAGGTGCTATTCACCAAAGTAAAGTATAGAACACTGTCTTTATGAACTGTGTTATGCGTATTGACTTAGAAGTCCACAGAGACTATGATCTCCAGCCTTCAAGCCTAGTAACTCACTGTTAGGGTGTTTGGTTATGCCTAGGAAGTTTTCACGACTGTGCTCCTGTGTGTATTGTTATATATAGGAATATATGTGTAGTACATACAAGTGTATAAGTGGAAATATCCATAGTCAAGTCTGTGTGTATGTAGATATGCTCCCATATGCCCTCTGCACCTTGTAGGATTGTGTATGTTATCAAATTTACCGTAGTTGCCTTTTATTCTTCTGTACCTCCCAGTATCTTCCATTGTCTTAGTCATGTACTGGTACCCCACTTATGGTGTGTTGCCTTGCCTTTCACCATAGGTAACACATGTCTACTATTTACGTAGTGACTTTTCTCTCCCTCCCCCTCCCCCTCCCATCCCTGGTAAACATCAGAGAATGTTTCTTTCTATCTATAAGGCTTTTCTTGACTTTTTATAATCGGTGGTCTTGCACAATGTTTGTCTTTTTGTGATTGACGTATTTCACTCAGTATAATGTTCTCCAGATTTATCTATGTTGTGTGATATTTTGCAGATTGATCATTAGTCTTTATCATTGCACAGTATTCCACTGTATGTGTGTAACATAGGTTTTTTTTTTGTTTTTTTTTTTTTTTTAATCCATTCATCCATTGATTGGCATTTAGATTGTTTTCATCTTTTTGGTATTGTGAATAATACTGCAGTGGACATGGGTGTGCATATGTATGTTCATGTCATGGCTGTTAATTTCTTTAGGATATATACCTAGAAGTGGGATTGCTGAATGATACAGTATTTTTATTTTTAGCTTTTTAAGGAAAGACCATACCATTTTCTGTAGTGGTTGTACCACTTTCCATTCCCACAAGGAGTATGTTAGAGTTCCAGTCTCCTCACAACCTTGCCAACATTGGTTGTCTTCTGTGTTTTGTTTCTTTTTGGGGGATCAGTGCCATTATCGTGAGATGAGATGGTATCTCGTTATAGTTTTGATTTGCACCTCTCTAATGGCTGGTGACTATAAGCATCCCTTTATGTGTTAGTTGCCTGAATGCCTTCTTTGGCGATTACAATTGTAATCTTCTTTGGTTGATTACAATTGTAATCAACTCTGCTTTTGCAGTTTTCAGTCTCTTAAAAGGAAAGGCAGCCTGTAAACCCAACCCCATAGGTTTCCCAGCTTATCCAGGATATCTTCGACAAATTAAAACAAATGTTAAACACAAGCACGGTGAAAGATTGCATTACTCAACAAGCTTCAAAAGGCTTGAAGAAGCTTTGAAATGATAAATTTCATGTTCTTTGCCCATTTTTTTAAAATTATGATTAAGTGAAAAGTATAAAATCCAAATCAATTTTGCATGCCCACCTATCTGCAACTCCATCTGCTCTCCTCACCCTATAACAGCACACTCCTCCTTCACTCTTCTAGTATCTTCTTGATGAACACCTGTTCCCTCCTGTCTGCCTTCTCCTCTCCCATCTAGAAAGAATCGAGTAAGACAGCCTCCTCTAAATGTATAAAACCATAAAGTACACACACCATGTGCTCACACTGTGTCCCTGAGTTCAGTCCATTTGTGTCTGAAGAGTTGAGGACAGAGCCAGCGGTAAGTCTAAGGGCCATGTTTCCAGGGGACCCTCCAGGCTGTTGGATCATCAGTTGTGGTCGTTTAGTAAAGTTCTTGAACTGTGCCCCTCCTTTTCTCATAGTACACCAGGGATGCTACATTGTGCCCTCCATCACAGCTGCCTTTGGAGGTGGCCGGGCACCATCTGGTTCTTCTGGTCTCATGCTGATGTAGTCTCACATTGACATGGGTCCTTCTGTCTCCTGGGCTCTTTTTTCCTCATGTCTTTGGTGTTCTCAGTCACCATCTGTTCCAAATGGGTCGGGACAATTTGGTGTTCCTCAGATGGCAGCTTGCTAGCTTTTAAGACCCCAGGTGCCATTCACCAATATGGGATGTAGAAGATTCTCTTAGCAAAAGACTGTTAATGCCAAATGACCTTAATGTCCTCCTGAAAACGTGGTCCCCAGACCCATGTCCCTGCTACTCTGTCATTTGAAGTGTTGGATTGAGTTTAGAAAACCTTTCAGTATATGCTGTAGTCCAGTTATGCTGATTTGTCCTCTACTGCATGCTGTCACTTCCTTCACTTAACCAAATTCCTTTTGACCATCTCATCTATAAACATCCCACTCCCTCCCTCCCCACCCTTGTAGCCATCAGAGTCTTCTATTCTGTACATAAGTCCTTAGAGCAGAGGTCTCATACAATACTTGTCCTTTTGCAGCTGACTGATTTCACTCAGCATAATGTCTTCTAGTTGAAACTAGGTTATGAGATGCTTCTTAAAGTCATCATTGTTCTTCATCATTTGCATAGTACTCCATTGTGTATATATACCATAGTTTGTTTATCCACTGATCTGTCCATCTTTTTGCTGTTGTGGATATTGCTGCAATAAACATTCATCTGCATGTATCTGTTCACGTGAGCGCCTTTATTTCTGTAGAATATATTCCAAACAGTGGAGTTTCTGGATCATATGGCATTTCTAGTTCTAGCTTTTTAAGAAAGCACCAAATTGCTTTACAAAGAGTTTGTTCCATTTTGCATTCTTACCAGCAGTGTAGGAGAGTTCCAGTCTCTCTCCAATCTCTCTAGCATTTGTTGTTTTGTGTTTTTTGGATTATTGTCGACCTCACTGGGGTGAGATGGTATCTCATGGTAGTTTGGATTTGGATTTCTCTAGTAACTAATGATTGTGAACACTTCCTCATAAGTCTTTTGGCTGCCTGGATGTCTTCTTTGGTGAAATGTCTGTCCACCTCCTTTGCCCGTTGTTCAGTGGGGTTATTTACCTCTTTCTTGTTGATATTTTGCAGTATCTTGTAGATTATGGAAATCAGACATTGATCCGATACATAGTTGTCAAGTATTTTTTCCCATTCTGTAGGTAGTCTTTTAACTCGCTTGATAAAGTCTTTGTATGAGCATCAGCATTTGATTTTTAGTAATTCCCCTTTATCTATTTTCTCTCGTTTGTGCATCATGGTCAAACTTTGTAGTCTGTCTAAGCAGTGCATTACAACTTCCATTGCTGTCCCTATTTTTTCTTGCATGATCTTTATCGTTTTAGGTGTGATATTTAGGTCTTTGATCCATTTTGAGTTAGTTTTTGTGTAAGGTGGGAGATATGGGTCTTGTTTCAGTTTTTTGCAGGTAGCTATTCAATTTTGCCGATACCATTTGTTAAAGATACTGCTTTTGTCCCAGTTTACAACCTTGGGCCTTTGTTGAATTACCAACTGTTCGTAGAAGAATAGTGATATTTTGGATTCTCTGCTCTGTTCCATTGGTCTATATGTCTGTTTTTGTACCAGTACCAGGCTGTTCTGACTACTGTGGCAGGGCAGTAGGTTCTAAGTTCAGGCATTGTGAGGCCTCCCACCATGCTCTTCTTTAGTGGTGCTTTGCTTCTCCGGGGTTTCTTCCCTTTCCGAAGTTGGTGATTTGTTTCTCCACCTCATTAAAAAATGACACTGGAATTTGTATTGGAATTGTATTGTATATGTAGGTCGCTTTGGATAAAATAGACATTTTCACAATGTTAAGTCCTCCTATCCATGAACAAGGTAGATTACTTATCTAAATCTCTTTTGGTTTGTTACAGTAGGGTCTTGTAATTTTCGCTGTATAGATCTCTTACTTCTCTGGTTAGATTTTCTCTTAAGTCTTTTATCTTCTTGGGGGCTATAGTAAATGTATTGATTTAGTGATTTCCTCTTTGATGCTGTCTTGGTTGGTGTAAAGGAATCTTACTGATTTATGTATGTTTATCTTATATCCTGATACCTTGCTGAACTCTTTTCTTAATTCCAGCAGTTTATTTATGGATTCTTTAGGGTTGTCTGTGTGTACGATCGTATCATCTGTAAACAGATATTTTTACTTCTTCTTTACTGATGCACATGTCCTTTATTTTTTTTGTCCTGTCTGATTGCTGACCAGAACCTGTAGCACAATGTTGAATAGAAATGGTGAAAGTGGGCATCCTTGTCTGGTTCCTGTTCTCAAGGGGAATTCTTTAAGTCTCTGTCCATTCAAGACGATGTAGGTAGTTGGCTTTGAGTAGATGCTCCTTATTGCACTGAGGAATTTCCCTTCTATTCTTGTTTTGCTGAGAGTTGTTAACATGAGTGGGCGTTGGACTTTCTCAAATGCCTTTTCTGCATCAATTGACAAAATCAGGTGGTTCTTATCCTTTGTGTTATTTATGTGATTGATGACATTAATTGTTTTTCTGATGTTGAACCGGCGCTGCATCCATGGTGTGAATCCAGTTTGGTAATGATGAATTGTTTTTTTGCCCTATTGTTGAATTTTATTGGCTAGGCTTTTGTTGAAGATTTTTGCATCTAGGTTCATGAGTGATATTGGTCTGTAGTTAACTTTTTTTATGAGATCTTTCCCCAGCTTTGGTATCAGGGTCATGCTGGCTTCATAGAATGAATTTCAGAATATTCTGTCCTTCTCTACGCTGTGAAATAGCCTCAGTAGTATTGGAATTACCTAGTTTCTAAAAGTTTGGTAGAATTCTCAGTGAAGCCGTCTGGGCTAGGACTATTTTTTGTTTGTAGTTTTTTTAAATTACTTTTTCAATCTCTTCTTTTGTGATGGGTTTATTGAGTTGTTCTACTTCTCCTTGTGATAATTTTGGTAGGTGATATGAATCTAGAAGTTTGTCCATTTGCTCCAGGTTTTCAAATCTGTTAGAGTACAGTTTTTTGCAGTATTCTGTTATGATACTTTTAATTTCGGTTGGGTTGCTTATGATATCTCCTGTCTCATTTCTTCGTCAGGTTATTTCCTCTCTTGCTTTTCTTTTGTAAGTTTAGCCAGTGGTTTATCAGTTTTGCTGATCTTTTAAGAAAACCGCCTTTTAGTTTTGTTAATTCTTTCAATTGTTTTCCTATTCTCTAATTCATTTTGTTGTGCTCTAGTTTTTATTATCTGTTTCCTTCTGGTGCTTAAGGGGTTCTTTTGTTCTCTTTGTACTTGTTCAAGTTCTGGGGTTAATTTTTTGGCCTGAGCCCTTTCTTCCTTCCAGATGTGTGACTTTATAGAGATAAATTGACCTCTGAGCACTGCTTTTGCTGTATCCCATAGGTTCTGGTAGGATGTGCTTTCATTCTCATTTGGTTCCATGAATTTCTTTGTTGCATTTTTGTTGCATTATAAACCATGAATGTGTGAGCAAGGTGTTGTTCATTTTCCATGAGTTCAAATTTCTACCCATTTTTTTTCTGCTATTGATTTCAGCCTTTATGGCTTTATGGTCTGAGAAGATGCTTTGCAATAGTTCAAGGGTGTGGATTCTGTTGAGACTTCCTTTATGGCCAAATACGTTGTCTATTCTGGAGTATGTTCCATGCGAATTGGAAAAGAAGGTGTATTTCTCTGTTTGGGGTAAAAAGTTCTGTATATGTCAGTGAGGTCTAGTAGGTTGGTTGTTGCTGTGAGATTTTCTGTGTCTTTATTGATGTTTATTCTGGATGATTTGTCCATTACTGAAAGTGGAGTGTTGAAGTTTCCTACTATTATTGTGGAGTGATCTATCTCATTTTTCAATGTTGTCAGCATTTGTTTGATGTATTTAGATGCTCTGGTATTAGGTGCATAAATATTTAATATTGTTTTATCTTCCCTGTGTATTGAGTCTTTAAGCAATAAATGGTGACCATCCTTGTCCACGATGCTGGATTTTACTTTAAAATCTATTTTATCTGAGGTTAGTATTGCCACTCCTGCTCTTCTTTGTATGTTGTTAGCTTGTTATATATTTTTCCATCCTTTGACTTTCAGTTTGTTCATATCTTTGAGTCTAAGGTGTGTTTCTTGTAAGCAGCACATAGACGGAACATGTTTTTTTGATCCAACCTGTTGCTCTCCATCTTAGCATTCAGTCCATTTACATTCTGTGTAATTATTGATAGATATGCATTTAGTATTGTCATTTTGGTGCCTTTATTTTTGTGTTGTTTACATTTTCTTTGTTCCGTTTGATATTCTGTTTTGAGTTGTTTTCCTTTATGGGTTTTCTTTCCATCCTTTTTGTTGTTGCTTTTGCATCTGTTGAGGCTATTATGTTTCTCATTTTGATATGTATTATTGTTAGTTTGCTTTTCAGCTACCCTTTTGTTCCCCCTTAATATTCTAAGTTTAAACCAGTCTTTAACTTCTGTATATCTCCTTAACTTCTCTCCATCTGGAAATGCTATAAATATTGTACTGTATCCCTTTTTATGATGTGATGATGTTGTAGTTCACATGTTTAGATCTCTGTTTCCCTAATTTTAATATTTTAGCTTTGATTGAGCTTTGTGACTTCCCTAACTGAGTAGGACTCTGGATGCTCTATCCTGCATTGCATCCTTGTGTGTATATCTGTTACTGATTTTCTAATTGAAGAGCTTCTTTCTGTATTTCTTCTAATTTTGATTTTGTTTTTGCAAAGTCTCTAAGCTTCTGTTTATCTGAGAATGTCTTATTTTCACCATCATATGTGAGAGACAGTTCTGCAGGATATACAATTCGTGGCTGGAAATTTTTTTCCTTCAAGGTTTTGTATGTGTTATCCCACTGCCTTCTCACCAACATGGTGTCTGCTGAGAAGTTAGAGGACAGCCTGCAAAGCTTCCTTTTGTACGTAACTTTTGATTTAATCCTAGCTGCCTTTAAGAGACTTTCCTTATGTTTCGTTTATTAATCTTGTAACTTTCTTTTGGGTTCTACCTTTTGTGGAGTTTGATAAGCATTTCGAATAGCTGTGTTCTCTTCTTTGATGGTGTCAGGGAAGTTTTCTGTCAGCAACTCTTCAACAATTCTCTCTGTATATTCTGCTATCCTTCCCTGTTCAGGAATTCCAGTTATTGTAGAGTATTTCTCTTGATAGATTCCCACATGCTTCTTAATTCTTCTTCATTTTTCTTGATTCTTTTACCTGATTTCTTCTAGTGTCAGTTGCTTTATCTTCAGTCTCACTAATTCTACATTGTATTTTGTCAGTCCTGCTCTTCTGACTTTGTTTTGAATTGTCTGTGTAATTTTATTATTGATCTGCTGTATTTCAGATCATTGATGTTCTAGTAGTTCATATGAGCTTGCTTAATTTTGCATTTTGCTCTGCTGCACTTTTTTTAATCTCTAGAAGGGCTTTATACATAATTCTTCTGTATGCTACCTCTGGTAATTTCAGGGAGCCTTCTTCATCTGGGAAGTTTTTGGATTCTTTGCTTTGGGAGTTGTCTGGAGCCATGGTTGTCTGCTTCTTTAAATGGTTAGATAATGGCTGTTGTCGTCATGCCATCAAAAAACTAGTAAGCCTCTCCAGTGTTGCACCAACAGGAGCTTTTGGCGTAGCTCTAAGAAGGCAGTGAGTAAGGTCACTTCTAGACTTGGCTACAAGGTGCCGCTGTGTTCTGTAGGTGCAGCTGACTTATGCACAGCCTCTCTGGTTAGAGACCTGCTGTGCAGCCCTGTCATGCTGCTCAGCTTGGCGGCTGGCCCAAGCTGGGCTTTCATGGGTGGCAGGCCCTGCCTCCTGGCTGATAAAGATGGTGACTTAGTTGTGCTGACTCTTTGAAGTCGTGCCAGCGGACACTATGGAGTATCTCAGAAAAGGGAGGAAAGAAGCCATCACACTCAGCCACCAGCCATCAGCCACTGCTGCATTCTGTAGATGCACTTATCTGAAAAACTGCTTTTCTCCTAAGAGAGGCACTGTCCAGCTGCAACTGGTAGCATCCAGGCCCTCAGGAGTGGCAGTCCCTGCCTCCTGGCTGACAAAGATGGTGCCCTACCTATGCAGTCTCTTGGGAGCCTGTCAGCGAATGCTGTGGTGTGGCTCAGTGAAGGGTGAGGGAAATGGCATGGCCACACCTGGCTGCCAGCCATCACTGTTTTCTTGAGATTTTCTTGACAACTGCTTTTCTGCTGAAAGAGTTGCTGTCCAGCAGTAGCTGGTACCAGCAGGGGCCCTCATGGGTGGCAGGCCCTGCTTCCTATCTGACAAAGATGGCAGACAACCTACTTGTGGAGTCTTTCAGGGACCGGGTCCACAGATGGTATGATGTGGCTCAAAGAAGGCACCTGCCACACTCTGCCACCAGATGCCACTACATTCTCTATGTACGATTGTCTTAAAACCAGCTTTTCTGCTCGGAGACACAGTGTCTAGTCAAGAACTGTTTCTCAGTGTGGCATCCAGCCCCAGCCAGGCCCTGAGGTGTGGGTGACTCCACCTAGCAGCTGCTTAAGATGGCATCCTCCCTGAGCCATCTCTCCTGTACTGAGCCAGCAGTATCTGTGGCATAGGTGAGAGAAGAGAGTGGGGAGATGCACTGGTATCCATGGTCACCAGCTTCTGTTGGGTTCTCTAGATGTGACTGACTTAAACACAGCCTCTCTGCTGTTAAAGATGCTGTTTACACAGGTACTGCAGCTCAGCATGGCAGCCATCCCCTTCCAGGTCCTTAGGCTTGGCGGTCCCAGTCCCAGTCCCAGTCTCCTGGTTAACAAAGATGGCGTCTGCACCTGTAAGCCTCTCAGCTGCTGCACCAACAGAAGTGGGACTGTCTGCACTGCCATTACCTCTTCACAATCCTACACCTGATCTTGGGGCTCCCGGAATGTCCACTCTACTCCATTCAGTTGTTTTTCTAGGCCTTATTTCGCAGAGGGAATCGAGGCAATGTGTGACTTGTCCGCCATTTTGGCCCCTCCCTTCTTTGGCCACTTTTAATTAGATTGTTTTTCTTGTTGAGAAAACTTTGTTGAAGTTTTCTATAATTTTTAGAAATTAAATTCTTGTCTGATATGTCATAGCACCAGATTTTTCCTTGTCTGTAGATTCTTTTTTCATCTTTTGGTGAAGTCTTTTGATGAGCATGTTTAATTTTTAGGAGGTCCTAGGGTCGCCATGAGTCGGATCCGACTCGACGGCACTTGGCTTGGCTTAGTCATCTAGTCTATCTTCTGCTATTTGCACATTTTTAGTTATGTTTAATATTATATTTATGTCATATATTAGGGTCCTGGAAACCCTAGTGGCAAAGTAGTTAAAAGCTGGAGCTGCTAACCAAAAGTTGGCAGTTCGATACCAGTAGATGCTCTTTGGAAACCATATAGGACAGTTTTACTCTGTCCTATAGGGTTGCTAAGAGTTGGAATTGACTTGATGGTAATAGTTTTTTTATTTTTGCATTAGTGCCCTAGTGGTGTCCTGATTTTTTTTTTTCTTCCATGATCTTTATAGTTTAGGTTTCAGTCCATTTTGAGTTAGTCTTTATGTATGATGTGAGTGTGGATCTTGTTGCAATTTTCTGCAAATCGGGATCCACTTTTGCAAGCACCATTTGTTAAAACGACTTTCTCTTCACCATTTAATGAACTTCGACTCTGTTGAATTTCAGTTGTCCATATGTGGATGGATTTACTGCTGGGTTCTCAATTCTGTTGCATTGGCCCATGTGTCTGTCATATCAGTACAAGGCTGTTTTGACTACTCTGGCTGTATAGTAGGTTTTGCGATCAGGTAATGTGAGGCCTCCTACTTCGTTCCTCTTTTTTTTGCTTACCTAGGACTTCTTTCCTTTTCATATGAAGTTGACAATTAGTTTCTACACCTCAGTGAAGAATGTTTCTGGAATTTGGATCAGGATTACATTATATTTGTAGATCTGTTTGTGTAGATTGACAGTTTCACAATGTTAAGTCTTTCTGTCCTAGAGCATGGTATCTTTCTCCATTTGTGTTGTTCTCTTTTGGTTTCTTGCAGTAGTTTTCTTTGTATAACCTTTTTACAACCCTTGTTACATTTGTTCTTATGTATTTTGTCTTTTAGGGGAGCTGTTGTAAATGGTATTGTTTTCCTGGTTACCTTCTTGAAGTTCTCTCTGTTAGTGTAGATGAATCCAACTGATTTTACTATGTTGATCTTGTAGCCTGCCAGTTTGATGAATCCTTCTATTAGGTCCAGTGGCTTTCTTATGGAATCTGGGATTTTCTATATATATGACCATATTATCTGCAAATAAGGGTGTTTTGTTTCTTCCTTACCAACATGTACACTCCTTATTTCCTTTCCTTGCCTTATTGTTCTAGCTAGGACTTCCAGTACAGTATCGAATAAGAGTGGTGGTAAAGGACATCCTTGTCTAGTTCCCATTCTCAAGGGGAATACTTTGAGCCTCTCCCCAATGAGAATAATGTTGGTTGTAAGCTTTGTAAAAATATCCATAATTATGTCAAGCAATTCCTATTTTGGTTTGAGAGTTTTTATAAGGAACAGGCATTCGACTTTATGAAATGCCATTCCTGCCTCTGTTGAGATGTTCATATGATTCTTGTCCTTTGCTTTATTTATATGGTGGATTATGTCTGTTGCTTTTTTCTGATGTTAAGTCATTTAGTAGCTTCTTTTACAGGTGATGGAACAGATGCTTGAAGAAGTTAATATGGTCGTTAACCTTGTTCAGTTGTAGTGTTTAAAAGTTGGTGGTTTTTCCAGCCTTATCTCCTGCTTCTCAGTGATAGATGCAACGTGGATTTTCATCACCAGAAGCATCCTAAGGTATGACACATGCATCAAGAGTGTGTACTTTGAAGATGCCCAAGTTCAAATCTCTACTCTGTAACCTCAGCCAAATTATTTAAGCTCTCTTTTGGCTTGGCTGGCTTACCTCAGTTTCCTTCTCTAGAAAGCAGCCATGATAATATGCCTTCACCCACTCATCCTGGTTTGCCTGGGACAACCCTGGTTTATGCCTGTTTCCTCAGCATTCATTTATAGTGCTCCATTTTACTCTCTAGGATCCCAATGTGGACTTTAAATTGTATATTTATCCCACCTAAGGTGGTTGTAGATATTAAATGAGTTAACCCAAAGAATCATACCTGACCTATTTGTTGCTTGGTTCCATTAAGTCCAGACTGATTTTTGTCTGAAGCTATTTTGCTTGTCTGTATTATGAGGTGACTGAGGACTCTTCTTCCACTGTGAGATGCCTTCTGCCTCTAGTGCTTATCCCCAAGCAAGCCTGAGGCACACTCCCTGACCCCCTTCAGATCATTGTTGAGATGTCTCTCAGTGATACATTCACAGGCTCACCTCTCTAAAGTTGCAACCCTGTCCCCACATCCTCACTTTCTTCCTCCTTGCTTTATTTTTCTAATAATATTCACTACAATCTCAACATCTAGATTTTATTGAGATTATTAGTAATGTTTTTAGAAATCATTGAATGGCACAGTTAATATGCTTGCTTGGCTGCTGCTTGGAGGTTCAAGTCTACCCAAAAGTACCTTGAAAGAAAGTCCTAGCCATCTACTTCTGAAAACTCAGCCACTGAAAACCCTGTGGAGGCACAGTTCTATCCCGACACACATGGTCATCATGGGATGGAATTGACTGCATGGCAGCTGGTTGTTAATAATATTTTTAGTATAGTTTTGTTTTGCTGATACTTTGAAAGGGAAAAAATAGGCCATCATGTAAGAGGAAGAAGATACATGCCCCTGATGGAGGTTCCTAGGTGCTAGGGTTCAACGTCAGTGGTGATGTTTGTTAATCGTGAAAGTTTTGGAAACCACAAGAAGAAAATGCAGTGCAAAAAAATACAATCCATCCATAGTCCTACTCCCCCAGAGTTGACATTTTGATGTATATCAAGAAGAAATCAATTTTACATGAGCGGTAGAGGAGATACATTTTCTATTTTAGCCATATAACCAGCTGAACAGATTACAAGCAAATGAACATTTACAACATTCTTCTCTAAGTATTAAAGAGTTTTAATTCCTTTAAGATGAACTCTTTTCTCCCATGTTTTCATTTGAGAGTGACCTGGGAGAAAACAAAAACACTGGTCCAGCCAGAGTTGTATTATTGAAAGAGAAAAAACAGAGAAAAGGAGCTGCACGAAAAGGAGTGTTCCCTCACTTGGAGTTCAGGTTTCCTAGTGTGTGGCAAAGCATTAGCCTGACTCCTGCCAAAATGAGCATCTTAATAGAAATTACCACATAGCGACATACTTTTTAATTGCTGACTTCCTGTATGACATTGAGCAAGTTACATGTTCTTTCTGTGTCGTTGTTTCCTGTAAGAATATAATTGTGTTATATAAGAGAATGCTGAGGGAACAGTAAACTTTATTTCTGTGATTCCAAGTATAGCAGTCACATAGGCTATCTCATGGACCGATGCAGAATTTTACTATAAAAGAAATACAGGGTGAATACAAAACAGAAAATTTCATCTTTTCCATCATCTTGTTGGAAAGGGTGTGACTGAAGGGAAATGGGCCGAAAAATGGGTCTACAGATCCAAGGGATGAAAAGGAAAGTCTAATGACAGGCAGCTGGGTTTCTAAGCAGGGAATATTAAGTTCCTAAGGCCTTCTGAATTGTTGATCAGTATTAGCCTTAGGAAAGTTGTTGATCAAGATGGGGTGATAGGACTTACAGGAGCCACCTCTTGAGAGTGACCTTTCTGATAGAAAGTTTGCTGACCACCTATAGTCACTTCAGGCTTGTTCTGCAGTACATTCCAGTGAGTTGCAGATTTTGTAACATGTAGGCTCATTGAAGCTCAGGGACTATGGAGACTTCTGGTAGCAAGAGCTTAGCTTTGAGAGTAACTTTGCTTTTATAGTCTGCTCCTATTTGCTCAAAACATCCTAGGATTTAGTCTCTTGGTGCAAGGGCAAAAGCATACTCCCATACCACTTGGAACACCTCGGTTTGGGAAAAGTAATTTTTTTAGAAATGCTGTGAAGCCACCCATGGTGCATCAGTGAAGGAGGGTCATTCGGGACAAGGCAGGGCCCAGACACTTGTGGGAGGTAGGGTTTTTATGGGCTGTTTGTGTGTACAGTTTTACCATCTGCAGAGGACTCCCTTCAGGCTGTCAGTGGAAACTGTTGAACTTGTCAAGCTGTTGTTTGCCAGGTCTCCTGGAAAAGGACACTGAAAACTCCCAGCCCTGGGTGGTTTCAAAAGGCTACTTCTGGAAAAAAAAAAAAGAAGAAGAAGAAGAAGAAAATGATGAGAGGCCAGGACATGGTAGTGCAGCCAAGTTTCACAGTTGATAAAGGAGTTTCCATCATCAGAGGCCTTTCAGGATGACCTTCCCCACCCTACCTCACACCACTCAGACTTCAAAAATAACTCCACTTCTGCTAGAGTCCTTTAAGGCAATGCATATGAAAGCAACAGCTAGTTTTGGTCTTTGAAAGAGAACATCCTGATGAAGGGGGGCAGGGAAGGAGAAGGCCTGATCAGTCAGCAACTAGGAGGTTTTCCTAAATGTAGGTGGGTTGTTTGAAATGGCATTTGGAATGTCCTTAGTTTGTAAGGACCAGCCAAGCAAATCTATAAGCAAAGCATCTCCTTGGGACTTTCTTCCCCATTCTTCTCTCTTTGAGTAAGAGTAAGCCCTTTCCCATCTTAGTGCTCCTGTGTTGTCCAATGCCTGATAACCTTGGGCTGTCACTAGCTGTCTGTGCTGGAGGTATCCGTGTTGTCGTTAGTCACCATTGAGTAGATCCCTGACTCATGATGACCTCATGCATAACAAAACAAAACGCTGCCTGATCCTGTGCCATTTGGCCTGCTGGCTAGCTGTCTGTTTTTGTAAATAAAGTTTTATTGGCATACTGCTACCTTCATTTGCATAGTGTTTGTGACTGTTTTTGTGCTGTGCTGTTTCTGCAGAAACCCAATGTCCCACAAAGTAAAAATAAATCTGCTACATGGACTTCTACAGAAAAAGTTCACTGATCTTACTATAAAGGAAATCTTTTTTTGTATAATTATTTTGACTCTTCTCAATATATTTCAGATTTTTGTATGTGTGTCATCGTGCACACATCCATTAAACAAATATGTATTATCCATTTCCATGATTATCCCTCTTATTTTGGATTTTTGTTTTACTGAATTGCTGAGCCCTGCAGGACAGTGTTTGAGAATGGAGAGCAGAAATCACAAAATGGATTCCTGTCTCCACATTGTCCCTCTTCAGTCTGGCTTACATGTAACAGGGTAATATTGTTAAAACCTGAAACCGAGCCCATCACCCTCTGTTGAAAGTCTTTCTGTCACTTTCCATTGTTCTTAGAACAAAGGCACAAATCCTTCCCTTGGCCACTGAGCGCCATGTGATCTGTGCTTTGCCTGTCCTTTTTTCTCTCTGTGTCCTGCCCTCTCTGGCCATTGTTCACTTACTTGCCTGAGCTCTGCTCCCTTCTGCCACAGGCCTTTTGCACATACTGGTTCCTTTCCTTGGCATGGTTTTTACTTGCCTCTTTGTTTGGTAACTCCTCCCATTCATCTTGCAGATTTCAGCATCACTCTCACAGGAAGCCTTCTCTGACGCCCTCAGTCAAACTTCATTGTCTTCATCCTGAGTGCCAAGACTCTTTTTCGTCTGTCACTTATAACCGTTGCAGTTTTACACTTCTTGGTATAAATTTTTGTAGGATCTGCCCCTCCAAGACCATAAACTCAGTGAAGCTAGGATTTTTTTGGCTCTGCAGTATATCCCAGGTACGAAAGAGGGACAGATAGGCCTTTACCTTGTGGTTGTTGTATAAGCTTTCATGAATCAATGGGATAGAGTATGAAGAAGCACTTTGTCCAGTATGAATCATTTTAGAAATGGAAGAGATTGTTACCAGTAAAACTAAATGCGTAAAAGTAATTCTCTTTAAATGAGGGAGGTTTCATAGACAGCTTAGGAATGTAACCAGTTGCCATTGAGTTGACTCGGACTCATGGCAATCTCATGTGTATCAGAGAAAAGCTGTGCTTCATAATTCTTTCTTCTCCCTTCTTTCCCTCTTCTTCTTTCTCCTCTCCTTTCTTTCTTCCCTCCTATCCTCTTTCTTTCCTTCCTTTTTTTCTTGTTGTGATGGTGGTAACGATAGTGAAAATACATACAATAAAACATTTGCCAATCTAGTAATTTCTACATGTATAATTCAGTGACGTTGACTACATCTTTCATGTGGTGCAGTCACCATTACCATCCTTTTATGAGATATTCCACCACTATTAACAGAGTCTTAAACATAAAAACAATTGTGGGCATGGCGCAAGACTGGACAGTGTTTCGTTCCGTTGTTCACAGGGTCACTATGAGTCGGAACCAACTCGGCGGTACCTAACATTACAGCAACATTAACAGAGTCAATGCTCCCTAAGCAGATTTTCCCCTCTCCCATTCCTGCCCACCCCTGGCACCCATAGGGCTTTCAGTGGCTGATTTCCTTCCCCACTTAGATTGCCAGATCCTTCTTCCAAAGTGCCTCTGGGTGGACTTAAACCATGAAATTTTCAGTTAACAGCTGAGTGCGTTAACTGTTTGCACCACTCAAGAACTCCATTTAGGGACATCAGAAGGGAGATACTGGAAAACACTTGAGGTAGTTCAGTCTTCCTCTGCTCTTCCATAACACTCCATTGAGAAAGCAAGAAAAATCATGGAAACATTTTCCTGAGAATAGACTTCTGATCTACATTTGTTGATGGAGCCATTAAATTCCGTCCACCTGACATTTTGGTAGTCAGGTTTAAAATACACTCACACATGCACTTCAAGATGAAGAAAACTTCTTCAGGAAATCCTAATGGAGAAAAAGTCCCCCACTGAAAACCTCGTAAAAAGGAAACAAGCATTTATCCAATCCTGACATCTAATTTGACCTTTCTAAACATTAGTGTCATAACCACAAACAAATGGCAGGTTCCAGGACACCAGGGAAAAGTAAGCTTTTAAAAAGTATGAAAAAACATTATTCAGGGGAAAAAATAAATTAGAGTGGTAATAGAGTACAGACTCTAAATGTGGAAGAGGAAAGAGAGCATTTTAAGAAGCGACCTTCATTTGGCTTTTCAGCTATACTGAGCTGTTTGATGTTGTTAACAAGATGAATCCTATTGATTTTCTTTAATACCTGTAGTAAACAAGTGCAAATCTAAGCATTTTGCCACTCATGGTATGTTGCTGCCTGTAATCATAAATATACTTTCTACTCAGCCTGGGGAGCCATTTGAGAGAATGAGGGTCTTAGGCTATGCCTCTTAACCCTTGGATATCTGGCTTTGAAGGCCCATTTTTATATGATACTACTCAAGGGGGAGGGTGTGTCCCTGGGTGGTACAAATGATTAATGTGCTTGGCTGCTAACTGAAAGGTTGGAGGTTCAGGTCTACCCAGAGGCACCTCAGAAGAAAGGCCTGGTGATCTACTTCAAAAGATCATAGCCATTGAGAATGCTCTGGAGCGCATTTCTACTCTAAAACATCCGGAGTCGCCATGAGTTGGAATGGTCTCAGTGGCAACTGGTTTGGCTTTTGATTTTCTGGTGCCAAAGTATAATGGGTAAAGGAGAGGTCTGGGACATACAACTCAGTAATCCACTCAACAGATCACAGTGGCAAGTGATTCTCCCAAGATGATTATCACCAGGAAATGCCTAGAGATGGGTGACAGTATTATGCCAGGAATGCATCCTGTGGCCTACCAGTCCCCAGAAATATCTTGATTAGTTTTACGAGTGGGGCCCATAGACCTTGCAAGGTCTGCAGAGTCTGCTTCTGTTGGTTTCAGAGGGAGAAGTTTAGAAGGAAACAGAGCAACCTTTGGATTAAAACTAGCCTAAGCCTAGGCCCTTGAATGGATATTCATAGAAAGAAAAGAAGAAAGCAAGAGGATTAAGTGGAGATACTGGTAGAAAGGGTAGGTAGAGAGGAAGAGAAGGAATGAGGGAAGAAGAAAAGAAAGAATATACATAAGTTAGTTTCTGCTGCATAACAAAACACTCCAAAATTTACTGGTTTAAAGCAATGACCATTTAATTAGTTCAGTTGTTGAGTCAGCAGTCTTGGCTAGATTCAGCTGGATGGTTCTTCTGCTGGTTCTGCTTGTGCCTATTCATGCATCTGCAGTCAGTTGCCAGCAGCCAGATGTTCCTGGGGGTTGGCTAACTGTTGGCCGAAGCTATGTAATTGAGCGAGCATGCATCCGTCTTCACCTGGCAGGTTAGTTCATGTTTGCTTATGTGCTTGTTTGGTGGTTTGGAGGTTCTGAGAAGAGCAAGAGTGAGCAAACTTCCATGTTCAAGCACTTGTCAAACTTCTGCCTGAGTCACACTTGCTAATGTCCTGCTGGGCAAAGTCAGTGACAAGGGGTGAAGTAATAGACTCCACCTTTTGATGAAAGGACCTAGAAAGTCACATTGCAAATGGACAGACATCTACGGAAAAGAAGAATTTATGGCCACTTTTCGTAGTCATCCATGGAAAGAAGGGCTAGAAATTTCTTTTGGTGGCAAAGTCAGAATAAAAATAGCCAACTAGGGGTTGAATTTGAGGCCCTCACACTGAGTTAAAAATGCTATTAATAAATCACCAAGTTCCTATCTTCCATGGTTTCGCCGTCAGATAGGGCTGGATGTTAATGTAATATCTTACTCATTTCCATTGGGAACAATAAAATTTTATGGGTAAGAGTTTCCTCGTCTTTTACTCTTTTTACTCCCTGGAACTGAACTAAGGAGCAGTTAAGTGGCAAATATGTTTGGAAAAAGAAGAATTTTAATATACGAGCCTTAAGTTCTAGCCCAAATGTCAAATAATCAACAAAGATGTGCTAAGCAAGGGAGGACTGTGTATTTGTGGCTCTCTTAATTACTTAGCAAGACCCAGCCTACTTGTATAATTGTTTATCCTGTCCTCATCTGTGTATTTTTTAGTCATAATTCTTTCATCATTGAAAATGCACTATCAAAACATAATTTAAATAAAAGAGAATGCCCAGCACGTACTACTGGTCACTGGAAAGAGGAGTTAAGAGTTAACTAGAAATGTCAGGCATGGCAATGGGGATTCAGTTTTTCCTGGTGAAGTGTCTTCATATAAGTGGAAGACAGCAAAGCTCACCTCTAGTTGACTTTGTATGAATAAAGCTTAATACGAGACCTGCACTTAAAACTCAAACATGTAAGTGTTCTTTTCATAAAATAGCAAATTAGTGTGTTTGAGAAAAATTAGTTGGTCAATCCTTGTACACTCATACATTTTTTTAAGTTGCAGATAGTCAACACCCTAAAGAAAGCTGCAACCTGCTTTGAAACACTTTTAGTTCTACAGTGTAAGGGTTGAGGGCTTGTGGTTGCCTAACACAGAGTGTTGGGGGCTGGTGGTTGTGAGTCATTTGAAAGTGGTTCTCTTACCATGTGGCCTCTAGTAGTATGCTCTTCTCCAGCTATGGAGCTTCCAGGGGTACAAATGACTAATGCATTTAGCTGCTAACAGAAAGGTTGGAGGTTTAAGTCCACCCAGACATACGATGAAAGAACAACCTGGCAATCTACTTTGAAAAATCAGCCTTTGGAAACTCTAGGGAGTGCAGTTCTATTTGGACACAGTTAGGATCAACTTGGTGCAACTGATTAGGCCAGGGTAGGTCTCAGGCGGTGGATAGAGGTAACCAGCAACATTCTAATCCCTGTAATACACTTAGGGAACTTCAAGCAGGTAAGTGGGGGAAGGAAAAGAAGGAAACTGTGGAATGAATGAGACTAGAAGAATGGAAAAGAGGAAGACACGACTGGAGAGAAGAATGAGAAAAAAGAAAGCTTTTGTTGATTGCAGAACAGTAACATGGTACCAACAGTTCAAAGTGACCTACTAGCCGCTTCTTCTGGCTGGTTGATCCCACCACATCACAGTGCCTAACACCAGTGCCTAAGAGATCATCTTTTGAGATGTTTCACAAAGCAATTCCCCAAGTTCTCTCAGTCATGTCCACACTTTTAACAATGATTGATCCTATGATATTCTTCCTTCTGTTTAATTTGACTCCCTTGGGCCGTGGTTTAAACCACTCTTAGTTATAGTCATCTTCTGCCCATGGTATGGGTGGAGACCTAGTCACCATTTTCTTTCTGCAAGTGCCTCCACCTGGACATACAGTGTGAGTTTTGCTAGGCTTTGCATAGATGGTATTTTTAATACCCTCCATCAATTTCCTTCTGGATCTGTCTCTCCCCTCTTTCTGCTGTTCTCTGTATTGCACTCATTGATTATAAATCCTGCCCACTTCGTGTCAATCTTTGGCTCTGGTTCTCAGTTCAAGCTATTTCCTCTCTTTGGAATGATTTTTCCCATTTCTTCAAATAAGGAGAGTTAGTTTCACATCCTTTGGTATGTCACCTGACTGTTTAATTCCTTTAGGAAGCTTACCTGGATCCATTTCCCCAGACCAGAATAGGTGCCCTTCCTCAATGCTCCCATTTTCACCTGTGGCAGGGGCCTGCATCTGTCTCATATGACACCTCCCCAAAGCCCTGTGGTCAGGATTCAGGTGCTAGTGGTCCCCTTGGCTAGGCACTCTTGTGCACATGATCCAGAATAGCTTTTTTTTGGTAGATAGTAGGCATTCAGTAATTGTTTATTGAATGAGTTATTTTTAGAGTGTTATAGAACCTTCTCTCAATTGAACCCATCTTGAATGGTGGCATCCAGAACCAGACAAACCTGTCTGTTCATTTGTAAAGGTCCTATTAGACAGAATCTGGTCAGTAATGAGAGCCCTGGTGGTAGAGTGGCTAATAGCTCAACTGCTAACCAAAAGGTAGGCAGTTCAAATCTACCAGCCATACTTCTTAGAAACCCTATGAAGGAATTCTGGTCTGTTCTAGAGGAATGTTATGAGTTGGAATTAACTCGACTAGAAACAGGTTTTTATTGTGTCAGCAGTGGGGGCACCACAAGGTTCTAAAACTGCCCTCATTTGCTCTTCAATTGACAAAATCACTGTAAAGCCAAGATAAAATACCTCATATGCCCAGACCTTCTGTATATGCACACCCGCCTACCTTAACCATTATCTTCATTTGTGCAATTTAGTTTTCCTTCCAGCATGGAGAAACTTCCTTTGCTTATTTTGGGCCTGTTCTCAACTTATCAAAGCCTCTTTGTTCTTGGTCCTCTCTGCCATGGTATTGGTGTCATCTCCAGAAACTGCAAGCCAGTCTTTGGCCTCTTGTCTGGGTCACTAATTAATCAGTATGTTCTGGATGAAGGGCTGAACCCGCCACTGTGCTGCATGTCATAGCTTTTCTCTTTGGTTGACCCTTGGACCAGTGTGACATGACCCCAGAGGGCAGATGGACAATTGCCTGGGGCAGTGGATGCCTGAGAATGCTGCCCAGGGCCTCTGACCAGTCTGTGAACATAGAGTTCTGATTGTTGGATGCGTTCTCCCTGAGATCCTTCTCGGCACTGGTATAGGGCTCTAAGTACACCCAGAAATAATTTTCCACCCACCCAAACCACTTGTAAAGTCGGCTTGCTTTTTGTTGTTGTTGTTCGTGATGGTATTACCCTCGGGTCTAGCCAGCTTAATAAATAGAGGAAATTGGATGCATTCCCGGCCTCCCTGATGTCACAGGTTGGGGCAGTCTGCAACTGCGGAAGGTTTCGGTTAATGCTGGCCATTGGTGAGCTTGCTGTTCTTTTCGGAGATGCTTTTCTGTACGGTGCTATGTCTTACATCAGTTGATACTATTCCTTTTGTGTCTTGTCCTTCCCTTCAGAGATGTAAGAACCCCAAATGTTGGCAGGCACCATGTTTTGTTACTGAAGTGCTGGTACTTATTGGATCCTGATCCAGTTTGGTTTCTGGAGGAAGTAAAGGATGGTAGATGTGTGATGTGGAAAAGGCAAGGAGGGATCTGGGAGCTGAAGGGTGGGCAGTTCTTAAGTTTCGGCCTCTGTGGCCATCAGGCCTTTCCACATCAGTGCTTTTGACATTCTTTTCCACAACTTGTCCAGGTGAGTTCGCACTCCCTGACTGGGAAGTTGGTTTCTTGGCTCTGAGACAAGCAGCTGTTGTGCTGTCAGCTGGACCTTTCTAAGGGGACAGTGGTTGAGTGGAAGAATCCTCGCTTTCTACGTGGGAGACCCCAGAGTTCAATTCCCAGCCAGTGCAACTCACGCACAGCCACTGTTGGTCTGTCACTGGAAGCTTCTCTGTGGCTAGGACGCTGAGCAGATTTCAGTGGTGCTTCCAGACAAAGATGGACCCCTGGAAGAAAGGCCTGGAGATCTACTCCCAAAAATCAGCCAGTGAAAACACTATGGAGCACCATAGTCTAATCTGCCATGGACCATGGGGAGGATCTTGAAGACAGGGCAGCATTGAACACTGTTTGGTTCCATTGTGTATGGGGTCACCATGAGGACGGCTGACTCAACTGTAGCTAACAGCAACAGCAACAGGCAGGTTAGAGAAGAGTGAGGGGAAATGGTAATCAGCTCAGTAAGTGATGGCGTTCCTCCTGTTTTCCCTGACTCTAAGCTTTGCTTCAAATTAAGGAACTTGGGTTGGAGAACCTGGATGGCTTGTCCTCTGTCTGTTCAGATTTTCTCACTAGGATGAGTATATCTATTTGTATAAGGAACTCAAATGCATGCTGGTGTTCTACAGAGGAAAAGTTGGACTCGCTCTTCCCACCCCCACCATCACACGCCCATCTATGGAGGGCTGGTGGGTGTCCTTCCAGTCTTTTTTCAGCTTCACTTAACACTATATGAGCTAGTGTACACATATACAACTTTGCTTGTGTTTTAATATATCTCAGATATAAATTATTAAGAAGCGATGTTTTCACTTGACATATGGATTAACAATCTCTGAATATCCGTATGAATTTAATATGTTAACTTCATTTTCTAAGCCATTGCATGATATTGCATAATGTGGGTGTACCATGCCAAAAGAAAACCCAAACTCACTGCCATTGAGTCAATTACAACTCATAGCGACCCTATAGGTCAGAGGAGAACTGCCCCATAGAGTTGGCACTTAACCACTATGCCACCAAGGTTCCCAGATGTACCGTGGTACATTGATTTTATTACTTCTGATTTTGTTTAAGTTTTGTTGAGAATATACACAGTAAAACATACAATTCAAAACAGTTACACTGATGACATTCTTTAAGTTGTACAACCATTGTCAATCTCCTTTTGTAATATGCTCCCCTCCTGTTAACACAAATCAGTGCCCTCTAAGGTTCCTTTTGAGTTGCCATTGTCAATTTGATCCCATAGAGATAGTTCTTAAAAGAGCATAATGTTCAAGTTACAGACTTTTTTTTACTAGTTAAGCTAAACCATTGTTTGAGTCTAAGAATACTTCAGGGAATATTTTTAGTTACAGGTTAAAAGATTATGTCTCAGGGCAGTAGTTTCAGTGGTTCATCCATCCTCTGTATCTCCAGAAAGGCTGGATTCTCCCAGAAGTTGAAATTCTGTTCTGTTTTCCCCCCTTTTGATCAGGATGCTGCTGTAGACTCTTTGATAAAAATGTTCAGTAATGGTAGTCAGCTACCATTCAGTTCTTCTAGCCTCTTGCAAATGAAACAGTTGTTCCATATTATGTTTATTAAATAAATGTATTTAACTATTCCCGTATCAGTGGATGTTGTTGTTAGGTGCCATCTAGTCAGTTCTGATTCATAGCAACTCTATGTACAAAAGAACAAAACAGTGCCTGGTCCTGTGCCATCCTCACAATTGCTGTGCTTGAGCTTAGACTTTAATTTTGCCCTCACACAAAGCTGCAGTGGCTGTGTGTATATTTTCCTGCGTTAGTATTCCTATAGGGACAATTCTTGCAACTTGAGTTCCTGGTTCAAATTGTATGTACATTTAAATTTCAAGATACAGCAAAAACTACTCTCTCAGAGTTGATGTTTCCACAAGTGGTGTATTCAGGTCTAGCTTAAGGCCTGTGAAAGCCTTAAACACTGATACTCTGTGGTGCCCCCTCCCATGAGACCTGCCAAAATAAGAAGTTTCAGTCACACAGGAGTACACTGTGGGAGACAGATGTCAATGAAGGTGTTGAAGTGGTCAGGGCCTCATAGCTTAAACAGCCTTGTGCATGGGCACCCTTGTGACCGTGCAAGAACTTTATTTCCAGCAAGTACATTCTCAGTCTCTGGAGCTGGTATCAGTCTTGTTTAGTTCCCTTCCAGTGTGGTGCTCAGTTTTCCCTGTGTCTTGTCTGCTTGGGATCTGTGGGCCTTTGCTTTGGACAGCTGGTTTGCTTTGTTGATACTCTAAGTGTGTGCTTACCTTGCTTATTGAATAATCTATCCCTGGGTATATGAAAGTGTTCATTTCCCCACATGCTTTCCAGCTTTAATAGTATTAGGCTTTGTAATTTTTTTTACCCAGTGGGAAAATGAATTTTATGGTTTCTTGTCCTGTTTTCCTACCTGAAAGAGATCCAAAGGAGCAAACAGAGCCTTCTGTTGTCTTTTTTAAATAACCTGAATCACCAGTGTGTTTATTGTGGTCATCAACAGTAAGGTTTTAGAAGAAGCGGTGTTCTTCAGTTGTGAAATTTCATGAAAATATCAGAAATCCCTATGTAAAAAAATTTTCTTTTTCATGAATATCAAATGAAATTTATTCACGTCATCATCAACTTGTTTCTCTGATTGCCTTAATGTTTTTCAGTTCTTAATTCTACATTGCCTTCTCATTTAGCCCTAGGGCATGTGTTTGCAATTTGTTTGTCCTAGGACAGGGCAAGAAAGGTTGGCCTTCACTTTTGTGTTCTTTCAACATTGCTTAATGAAGTTTTTCTGATGTATTGGGCTTCAATTTATTAAGAATATTTACTAAGAACTGTTGTTTTATTTTTCCATTTTAAAGAATATGTTGTGATCAATAGAGGCTTCTCATGACTCTTTAATTCTTTGAATCCATGTTATGGATTCCTCCTTGAGCATTGAACTCTTGTCTTTAAAGTGTATTGACTGAAGCCAACAGTAAATCAGTTGGTTGCACAATGATTGTGTAGATTGTTTCCTTTCTGTAGTCTTGACTTGACAGTCGTTATATCTGTACTGATATAATGTACCACTGGTGGTACAGTGGTTAAGAGCTTGGCTGCTAACCAAAAGGTTGACAGTTGGAATCCACCAGCTGCTTCTTGGAAACCGTATGGGGCCGTTTTCCTTTGTCCTATAGGGTCATCATGAGTAGGAATTCACTCTACCATAATGGATACATCTACATTTGGAGTCCAAACCCTGGGTGACACAAATGATTAAGTGCTGGACTACTAACCAAAAGGATGGCACCCTCCCAGACATGCCTTGGAAGTAAAGCCTGGAGATCTGCTTCTGAAAGGTGACAGCCTTGAAAACCCTATGGAGCAATTCTCCTCTGCACACATGGGATCTCTATGAGTTGGAATTGACTTGACAGCAACTAACAGCAACAGCAGCATGTCTCTGTTTCATGTGGGGAGGGGGATACCATTGTGTAAAATGACTGTCATCTTTGAGTTAATAGTTAGCTGTACCAGTGTTTTGGTTTTGAAATCAAGCTTAATGGAATATTCTGAAAGATCCAGGTCAGGTGGTCAGCAGTGCTCTCTGCCTGGGGTGGACAAACTATTTAATATCCCCAGAGTGCAGCTGGCCTTTTCTTTCACTCATGTCACTGCCAGTGCTTTTCCAGTCATTCATAAGCTACCTCCACCCCCTACCCTTTCAACTCTGGGCCAAACTTAACAATCAGCAGGGTTATTTATTCAGCCTTTCTGTGGAAAAAGGATTTTGCCTGTGGCTTTGGGGGCACAGGAGACATTAAATGACCCAGTCCTTGACATCAAGGAATTTCTGCTCTAGGGAAGGCAAGTCACAAAAACATGAAAAAATGCCAAACCCAGCATGGTCTCTACAAGGGACCACCGCACCCCAGATCTAGCTTGATCACTGCATTGTTCAGTAAGTACCCTTAAGCCAAGCCCGTCACTGTTGAGTCAGTTATGACTCATTCCAACCCCCTGTACTGCAGAGTAAAACTGTGCTCTCTGTAGGCTTTTAATGGCTGTGACCTTTTGGAAGCAGATTGCCAGGTCTTCCTTCTGAGGCACTTTGACATAGACTTGAATCGCCATCCTTCTAGTTAGTAGCTGAGAGCATTAACCATTTACATCACTCAAGAACCACCCAGCACTCTTAGAATGCTGTTCATGAAACCTGAGATTGAACAGTCATTTATGTGACTAAAATATTAACACAGTCAGCCCCAAAGTGATTTTGGGCATGTTCTTCCAGTTTATAATATGTTCCTTAAGGGCAGGGTTGCAGCCTGCGTGTCTGTTGTGACTCTCTTGCCAAGTTCAAGCTTTGGTACACAGTAGGGGATTGCTGGGCTTGCCGCTGTTGGGCTGACTGTAGTATTGAAACATCGGTGCCAAGAAGGCCCGCTTTCCATGGGCCTGATTTTCTTTTCTTTTCTTTTTTCATTTTCAGATTTGTGTAGAGTTTCTCCCTCTTCTGAACTTCTTGTTAAGTGAATGAGGCTATTTCTGTGTGATAATGTTGTAGAACTGTGAACAGTGCTTTTTTTAAAATTTATGTTTGCATTCCAAATCGCCATCCCCTCAACAACTTTCTTCTAAAACAAAGAAGCTCCCGTTTAGAGTCCTCTTTTTTTTTCATTTCTCCCCTCTCCTCTCTCCCCTTGAGGGTTCTTCTGGTGGTCCATTTCTTCTTGGTAACCCAGCTGCTTTGGCATAGCCTCGGAGTAGTAGGTACATATTGTGAAATTACATTGTGCAGTCAAATCTGGGGAAAGAGAATGGCCATTTACTTAGAATTATTTGGGATTTCACTTCACTATATACTCCTTTTTTTGTTCCCTGGACTTGCTGCTTCCCTGTCTTGCCGCTGTCCCTTCTAAGGATCACTTAGGCTGTACTTCTTCCAAGACAGACTTGTTCCGTGTTTGTTCTTCTGATAGTCCATGGTGTATTCAGTATTCTTTGCCAACATCAAAACGCAAATGAATCAGTTCTTCAGTTTCCTTATTCATTGTCCAGCTTTCACATGCTTATGAGGTGACTGAAAACACTGTGACTTGGGTCACCTGTAGTCCTCAAAATGACACCTTTGCTTTTCCACACTGTAAAGAGATCTTTTGCAGCAGATTTGCCCAACACAATAGTTGTTTGATTTCTTCACTGCTGCTTCCATAGGTGTTGATTGTGGATCCAAGTACAATGAAATCCCTGGCAACTTCAATCTTTTCTCCATTTATCCTAATGTTGCTTATTGGTCAAGTTGTGAGGATTTTTGTTTTCTTTACATTGATGTGTAATCCATACTAAAGACTGGTCTCTCACCTTCATCAGTAAGTGCTTCAAGTCCTATTCACTTTCAGCAAGCAGGGTTGTGTCATCTGCAGGTTGTTAGTAGGTTTTCCTTCTATCCTGATGCCCTATTTTTCTTCATATAATCCAGCTTGTTGGATTATTTGCTCAGCACAAAGATTGAATAAGTATGGTGAAGTGGTATAGCTCTGATGTACACCTTTCCAGATTTTAAGCCTTGTGTTATACCCTTGTTTTTCTTGAACAACTTTGCGTCTTGATCCCTGTATAGGTTCAGCATGAGTGCGATGAAGTATTCCAGAATTCCCATTCTTTCCGATGTTATCCATAATTTGTTAAGATCTACACAGTTGAATTCCTTTGCATAGTCACTATTTACTGTTTTCAGGCAAGACTCAATGATATCCCTCATTCTGTGTTCTCTTCTGAATCCAGCTTGAATTTCTGGCAGTTTCACGTTGGTGTACTGCTGCAACAGTTTTTGAATTGTCTCCAGCACAATTGTACCTGAGTGTGTTATTAATGATGTTATTTGATAATTTCTGCCTTCTGTTGCGTTGCCTTTCTTTGTAATTGACATAAATATACATCTCTTCCGATTGATCGGCCAGGTAGCTGCCTTTCAAATTTCTTAGCATAGACGAGTGAGCACTTCCAGCATTGCATCCATTTGTTGAAACACCTGAATTGATATTCTGTCAATTCCTGGAGCCTTGTCTTTCTCTATAACACCTTCACTGCAGCTTGGACTTATTCCTTCAATAACCATGGATTCTTAATCATATGCTACCCCCTGAAATGGTTGAATGCCAACCAGTTCTTTTTGGTATAGTGACTCTGTATACTCCTTCCATCTTTGATGCTTCCTATGGTGTTCAATATTTTGCCCCTAGAATCCTTCAAAATTGCAACTCAGAGCTTGAATTTTTTTTTTCCCTTTCTTTCAGCTTGAAAAATGGGAGGTGAGTTCTTCCCTTTTGGTTTGCTAACTCCAGGTCTATGCACATTTCATTATAATACTTTGTCTTCTTGAGCCGTCTTTTGAAATCTTTTCTTCATCTATTTTATGTGGCCATTTCTTAGTTTGCTTTAGATGCTCTACATTCAAGAGCAAGTTTCAGAGGCTCTTCTGACATCAATTGTATGTTTTTATTTCTTTCCTGTGTTTTTGATGACCTTTTGTTTCCGTCATTTACGGCGTTCTTAATGTCATCCCACAGCTGATCTGGTCTTCAGTCATTAGTGTTCAATGTGTCAAATCTGGTCTTGAGATAGACTGTGAATTCAGGTGGGATATACTGAAGGTTGTATGCAGTAGATCCTATCGTTGCTTCCATTTTTCAGTTAAAACTTTATGGTCCAGAAAGATTAAGAAACTAGCCCAAAGTTACACCATGAGTGGTGGTGCTTGAATTTGAAGGCAGGCAGATGGCTCTACCATGCCATACTGTTGAAGCCTATGTTTTTCTGCACATGTGTGTATGTTGAACATACACATGAGCATTGGATGAGGAGCCTGAAGAGTGAGGAAAGCAATGAAGTCAGCTGTCACTTTGCCTTGGATAACTCTCTCGTAGGTAATCAGGAATGGGAGAGTATAGGTAGGAGAGCAGAGATATTTGGGGATGACAGAAAAGGCTGAAAAATAGTAATACTGTTCACGAGGTTCTTGTGTGAATGTATGTTTGCCCTAAGTGTGTAATTTATTCCTGGCCTTGCATATCTGATATTGATTCACTTGATATATTGAATGAAACCTTTTCTGCATTACAAAGCACTTTCTTATTAAGAAAGTCATTTTGTACTGTAAATACCAAAACAAATAATTTTTCTTCCGTTTACTTCTAGAGACATAAGAGCTGTATAGTTCATTGTTGACTTTACTTTGTGTAGAAGTGCCCTTTTACAGTTCGTATTCAGCACTTACCAGTTAACCCAGTTTCTGTCATCTTTAAGATTTCTTTTTTTTTTTTTCTTTTGGCACACGAGATTCGGTTACTCCCGTTACAGCCGTGCTGGCTTTAGTTCTTGGTGATCTTATCTTTAAAAAATGTTGCTGAAGTTGGGAATGGTTCCTTTTGTTCTATATTAACTCACATTATCTCAATTTACAAGATTTGAAATCACTGCTAGGAATTTCTGGGAGCATTCTAGAGCATTCTGTATGTAGTCTCATTTGATTTACGTAATTAGTAGGTAAAAACAGAGGACTTTCCTTATCAGGTTTTGGCATCAAGGGTTATGCTAACTAGTAAAAGTGAGTTGGAGTGTGCTCTCTTCTTCTGTTTCCTGAGTTCTTCTGAGATTGGAATTCTTGTTTCTTGAATATTTGATAGAATCACCAGTGAAAACCTGAAGGTTTTCTTTGTGGGGCTTTTTTTGAGTGTTTTAATGGGTATACACCTATTCAGGTTTATTATTTCTTCTTGATTCCATTTAGTAGGTTATATTTTCTTCTAGAGATCTGTTGAATGTTATCTAAAATTTCAAAAATTGTTGAATAAAATTGGCCCTAAAGTGCTATTCTTTTTTATGATTGTAGTGTTTGCAGTTACATTGCATTTTTCAGTCTTCCTATGGGTTGTTTGCTCATGTACTTTCTCTGTCTCTTAATTTTGCTAGAATTGGGTTTTCAAAGAACACCTTTGGGTTTGTTGGTAATCTCTATTCTGTGTCTTCTTTCTATTTCATTGTTTTATGTTTTTCCTTTTATTATTTGCTTTCTTTTCCTTATTTGGGTTTACTTTGCTGTTCTTTTTCAAACTTCTTGAGATAGAGCTTAATGCATTGATTTTCAGCCTTTCTCTTTTTTTTAACATGTGCATTTTAAAATATAAATTACACTCTAAAGTTACTACAGCTAGAGTCCATGTAGTTTGCAATGTAATACTTTTATTATTGATCAGGTCAGAATATTTTTCAGTAAATCTTAAGATTTTTTTTCTTTGCCCCATAAATTATTTGTTTAGGAAAATTAACTTTTTATTATGCCAGCTTAACTGTGTTATTGCCAGAGAACATGTTCTTTTTGTTGTTTTCTAATTCTGTCAAAAAGTCTTGAGACTTCTTTTATTGCCCAGTTGATTTTTATAAATATGCTGTGTATACTTGAAAAGACCGTGTACTCTGAGGTGGTTTGGTGGGGGTTCTGTATATGGTCTTTGAGTCAAGTTAGTTAAATGTATTGTTGAGATATTCTGCATCTTCAGTGATGTTTTTACACCTTTTCTCCTCACTTATTGCCTCCCTTGTCATCCGACATTTTAAATTTATGAAAGTAGTAAAAAATCTACTATTTTGCAATCAATGACTGTCTTAGTAAGTGCTGCTATAACAGAAATTTATTCTGTCATAGACTGGGAGGCTAGAAGTCCAAATTCAGAGTGTCAACTCCAGCAGAAGGCTTTCTCTTTTGGCTCTGGGGCATGATCTTTGGCACCAATCTCCCCCCGGTCTAGGGACTGCTCAGCATAAGGACCTCAGATCCAAAGGATGCACTCTGCTCCCAGAAGTCCTTTCTTGGTGGCATGAGGTCGTTCTTCATCTCCACTTGCTTCTCTCTTTTAAGTCTCAAAGGAGATTAACTTAAGATACAACCTGATTATGTTGATTGAGTTCTGCCTCATTAACATAATTACCTGTAATCCTGCCTCATTAACATAGAGGTAAGATTTACAACACATAGGAAAATCACATCAGGTGACAAAATGGTGGGCAGTCACACAATACAGGGATTCATAGCCAAGTTAATACACATTTGGGGGAGACACAGTTCAATCCATGACAGCAATGTATGTTTCGCTATAGTGAACACTGAGATGCAAGGTGAGAGTAATGCTGGTTATGATGGTTAAGGTTATGTGTCAGGTTGACAGTTATGTAATGATGTGATTGGAGTCTTGTTGGTGCTGTGGCTAAAAGATACAGCTACCAACCCAAAAGATCAGCAGTTGGAATCCACCGGCTCCTCTTTGGAAACCCCGTGGGGGAGTTCTGTTCTGTCCTATAGGGTCGCTAAGAATTGGAATTGACTTGATGACAGTGGGTGTGGGTATGGGTATAATGACATAACTTGGCAGTTATGTAATGTAGTCATCTTCCATTTTTGCATAATGACAATTTTCACATAATGACCTTGTCTTTGGAACCTAGCCATGGCAATGAGGAGGGAGTGTATTTGCCTTTCATTGTTTGCTGACAGAGATGTGCAAATATTTCTTCCTATGATTGTTTTCTATTTGTTTGTTTCTTCTTATATTCTGTCAAAAATACTGGGTCTGTTTTGAGGCTCTGTCTTTAGCTGAGGAGCCCTAGTGACACAGTGATTAAGAGTCTGGCCACTAGCCAAAAGGCCGAAAGTTGAAATCCACTGACTACTCCTTGGAAACCCTACTGGGGCAATTCTCTGTCCTATAGGATCACTATCAGTCAGAATGACTTGATGGCAACTGGTTTGGTTTTTGATTTTATTATTAGCTCCATTCGAATGTAAATTTGTTCAGTCTTTTATTGAACTGAACCTTTTATGAGTGAACCTTTTTATTTTCAAGTTTTGCTCTTTTGCTTTAAAGTGTAGTATGTCTGATATGAGTAAAATTATATTAACTTTATTTTGATTAGTATTGGCATGTGTTATATTTCCTATGCTTTTAACTTGCAAAATTTCTGTATCATTATGTTCTAGTTGTAGCTTTATTAATAATGTATAGTTGGGAATTTGTATTTTTTTCAGTCTGATAATCTCTGCCTTTTAATTGAATCACTTAGTTCATTTATATTTAATTAATTATTGATTGGTGCGTGTGTTTAATCTGTCATCATACTTCTGTTTTTCTTAACCATTCTTTGTTTCTTTTTTTCCCCTTTCTTGCCTTTTTTTGGATTGACCTAATATATTTTAAATCATTTTCCTCTCTACTATGTTGAGTCATAGTGATCTTCTCTGGAGGTTTTTTTTTAATTTTTTCTTCATGTTTCCTGGTTCTTTTTTTTTTTTTTTCAAAATTAGTTAACCATATAACCAGAGATTCTTATGAAAAAAACCCTGAAATTGTCTGAGTTCTTTGACAGATGAAGGATTCAAGTCAATTGCTTTTTCACCTTTTGTTCTTGCTATATCCAAACTCATCAGCACCTCCCTTTCTAATTTCCTCTTTTACTAGTCTTATTAGCTAATACAGTGACTCAGTGTAAATATCTCAGAAGCATAGAGTTTTCCAGAAGACGCTGTATGGTAAAAAATGGTGGTTATTACGTATGTCATGGTAGCCATGATGTAATGAAACAATGCCAGTTAACCAGAGTAATGGCGAATAATTGTCACTCAGACCAGCTTGCAGTAGTATAAGATGATTTTCTTCCTTTTAAATTTTTATTCTTTCATTGTTTTATATCTAGATAAAAGATAGCTGGCTATATTTATCATTTGTTGCCATCCAAGTTTGCCCTGATGATAAACTTTTTTTTTTTCATATGATAGTGATATTATTTAACAGAATGAAAGAGATTTAGAACAATTTCTCAGAGTTGGTCCAAGTTTCAGCCATGGCGTAGTCATGTAGCCTGTGGTCTGCAAAACCTGTAGAGGTGCTATTTACATGAGAATCTACAATCATAAAATGTGGCCATGAGACAAAATGAATTTCAGATAATCTTTATAAGTGCTTGTCTAATGTCAAGATCTAGATTTTTCTATTTAACTGCTAGCAAATAGTTTCTTCTGTAATTGATACGATCTCACCAGCCATCCTTAGCACCTCAAAATTTGCTGAGAACTGGTAGCTAGTCAAGTCATCTTTGTTGATGACCTGGATAGATTTGAACTAACCCCAGTCCGTACCATAAAAATGAAGAAGTGTTCCAGTTGAAAACATAAAAACGACTTTTATACAGAATGTGTAAGTTTTTAAAAACTCCCAGATTTCTCTCTATGATCTGTGGCTCTGGAGACCTTATGACCTCAAAGTCAGAGTCACTGCGTCAAGTCAATTTCGACTCATAGTGACCCTATAGGTCAGAGGAGAAGCTCCCCATAGAGTTTCCAAGGAGCACCTGGCAGATTCAAACTGCCGACATTTTGGTTAGCAGATGTAGTACTTATCCACTGCGCTACCAGGGTTTCCCCTTATGACCTCGTGAAAGGTAACAGGAGCTACACAATTCCAGATACCACCAACCTTCTTCTATATATATTCACCCCTGGTGCAGCATAGTCCAGAATTGATAGTTGAAAGGAGTCTTTTCAGAATGCCTAGTCTGTAGTAAGTTCTTCTTGATCTATATTCTCTTTTTTAAGATGAGTGTTGGAATCATCATTCTGGCCTGTCTTGCCGTCATATGAGAGTTGAGCAGATTCTGTCTTCACTGAAACGGCATTTGTTTTGAGCGGAGGCCCAAGTTCTAGCACAGAAGAACCAGTCACTGTGTACTATGACTAACTTAGCTTTTGAGCATATCTTGTACACTACTAGGTCCTGCCCTAAGAGTTGGCAAACTCAAGAATGAATTTACATAAATACTAAAGTTGTCGAATAGCATTTCTAATTTGTTGATTCATTCCATCTGATGGGCTCAAAAGAGCTTACTTACAAGGAGATAGATTCTCAGGAGGCTAGCACTATGGCCTGATTTAGAAAGGGTAGGTGTCTCACCAAGCAGCTGGGTGTCCTTCACCCAGCCTCTGGTGCATTCTGGGCCTCTCTGTATCTGTAGAATGAGGCTTTAAGGGTAGGTGAATTCTGAGTTCTTTTCTAGAAATAAACTGCTCTGATACTCTTCCCAGAGCTAAAATTAGGTAACTTGAGTTCAGGAACTTAAAAAAAATACATTAATTTTTAAACTGTCAATTAAAACATTTTATGATACACATATAGGTATAGAATTCAGTGAATTTTGCGAACTGAACGCATCATTGTAACTGGCACACAGGTCAAGAAACCGAATATTACCTGCATCTCAGAAGCCCCCTGATGCCCACTCCCTCCCCCAGGATAACCACTTTCCTGCCTCTTCACCTCATCGACTGGTTTTTGCCTGCCTTTGTTCTTGATATGACTGGAATCATATACAATATGCATTCTTTTGCAGCTGCCTTCTTTGGCTAACATTGTATTTCTGAGATTTATTGCTACTGTTTGTAGCTGTAGCAGACCCTGAAAGTTTTCTTCCCTCAAGAGAGACATTGATATATCTTTGCATGACTACATGAACATTCTCATTTGAGTGACTCATTTGGGAAGATCAATAATATGCATTATGAAAAAGGATGAAAGTGCTGAAGGGGAAGATAAATCAGGTTTTTTTATATATGATTGGATTACTTCTATGTAATAAAATTCATTAGTTACAAAAATGTAAGCCTTCTTGAAGGAGAAGGCTTCACTTGGTGTCTTGGTTCAAGGCGTTATCATGGCATGTCCAAGAAAAGATTCACTCCCCTGAAACTGGTGTTGACTACTAGGTTATTGGATTCTTAAAATTTGCCAATTTTTCTGTGAGGTTGAGAAGCTGTGATGTAGCTTCCTTTCCATGCCCTTATCTCTTTAATACGTGCTCTACCTTATTCTGGACACTAAAAAAAAAAAAAAAAAGTTGCTCTCAAGTCAGTTCCAACTCATGGTGACCCCACGTATATCAGAGTAGAGCTGTGTTCCATACAGTTTTCAATGGTTGATTTTTCCAGCATGGATTGCCAGACCTTTCTTCCTTCATGCCTCTTGGTGGACTTGAACCACTGACCTTTCAGTTGGCAGCTGAGCATGTTAACCATTTGTACCACCCAGGGGCTCACATCGCCTCGTTTGTCCTGGCCACTTCCCCTCTGGTTGTCCCTGCTGACTGGGCTCTCATTGCTTCCCTGCTCTGTCTGAGCCTATGAGTGGGCTGTGATTCTTTGACTGGCTTCTTCCTCATTCTGTGTCCTGTGCTGACTGCCCATCAAGGGGTCATATTGGCCATCTCAACTGGGAGAGAAACAGATGTTGTCTTGTATTAGATGAACATTTGCCACTTCTGTGTGTATGCCGTGCTCTCCCTAGCCCTTTGTCCCACCTCTGCCACATGTATTTCATCTGATTAACACCTCTTCACTCTTCAGATCTGACTTGGTTCTTATTTACCCTCAAGATGTATTTGTTGAGTGAATGAATACGTGAATGGTAAACAGAGCTTTTAGATTCACCTCTGATACAAGCTTTACTTTTTTAAAAGGGTTGACTCTTTGCCTTCCTAAGTACTAAAACAGCAAACAAAGATAATGAAATAATATGCGATAAAGAGGAAATGCAATGTACTCATCCTTTTACAGTATAAGACATAAACAAAAAAAGCAAACAAACAAACAAACCAATTGCTGTTGATTCTGACTTATGCCAACCGCATGTGCTTCAGAGACTACCCAGGGACTCTAAGACATAAATAACCCAAAACCTGTTGTTACCAAGTCGACTCTGACTCAGTGACCCTGTAGGACAGAGTAGAGTTGGCCCATGGGTTTTCCAAGGAGCACCTGGTAGATTCAAACTCCCAACCTTTTTGGTTAGCAGCTGAGCTCTTAAACACTATCCCACCAAGGCTCCAAGACATAAGTCCAAACAAACCAAACCCTCTGCTGTCAAGTCAATTCCAACTCGTATTGACCCGGTAGATGGAACAGCACTGCTCCATAGAGTTTCCAAGGAGCTGCTGGCAGATTCAAACTGCCAACCCTTTGGTTAGCAGATGTAGCACATAACCACTACACTACCAGGGTTTCCAAGACATAAGTAGGGGTGGATTATTTATAAGACTCTAACATCCCTTCTGATCCTTTGCATAGTTTTTAACCAACTTTTACATGGTGGAAATAATTATGTGTGTACCAATTTGTGGTTTTGATTTTTTTCTCTTGATACTTCCCGTGTATTGATGTTTTCCATAAATCCATATAAACTGCCTTGTTTATCACTTTACACGTAATATCCTTCTGGGTTGTTGTTAGCTGCTGTTGAGTCCTGACTTGTGGTGACTACCTGCACAATGATACAAAATGCCAGTCAGTCCTGTGTCATCCCCATGATTGGTTATTGATTAGACTATTGTGATTGTTAGGATTTTCACTGGCTGTTTTTTTGACGTACATCTTCAGGCGTCTCTTCCTAGTCTATCTTAGTCTGGAACTTTGCTGAAATCTGTTCGGCATCATAGCAACCTGCAAGCCTCATCTGATGGTGCCTGTGCAGGAGGTGTATTGGCTGGGAATTGAACTCAGTTCTCCTGCAGGAAAGGTGTGAATTCTGCCACTGAACCACCACTGCCTTATTCCCACTGGGTGACCCTCCCTTAACAAACCTATGTTTTGCTTTTTGTAGTCAGTGTCCACCTGGTATTGCTGGTTCTCTGGAACCATAGCAATTTAAAGGAAGAAGGATTATAGGTTCCTTGGTTGAAGCACTGACCTTTTGGGTACTGCTGCGTCTTGATTATGACAACTGTGATGATCTGTTTTCTCCTGTCTTCATTCCAGGATGTTCCTCTTTGGCGGGCAGTCCTGCCGTGTTGGCAGACCAGAAGAACTTCTACTGACGTTCAAGGTATTCCTTGTCGTCATTTGTCTTCGTGTTGTCCCAGTTACATCCCTGGAAGGTAAGATGACTGTTTTCCTTTATTTATTTATTTTGTTCCCATATCTCTGTGTTTATTTTTAATGGCATCTTCTTGAAGGCTAACTTCTGTATGCAATTCTAACGGATATATCGAATCAGGCAAATGAAACAGCTTGTTTTTCACAAAGAAGGATCTTGGAAAGCTCATGAAACAAGGAGAAAAGATTCCCATGAAAGGTGGTAACAAATCCACCAATACAGGGACCACAATATCTGTGGGTGCAATTTCCAGAAAAATATGGTGCCATGGAAATGTAAAGGCTCATCATTAGGTATATTACTGGCCCATAAATGTTACTTAAGGAGACATTATTAAGGACACACGGAGAAATACCTTCCTTATTTGGAAGAACAGTGACAGGACCAAGGAATCGTCACTGGATAAAATAAAAACCTGCTAGCAGCAAACAAACAAAACACATGTGTGTGCACACATACACAGATACACGCACAGAGTAAATGGAACTGGAGTATATTATTAAGAAGCCAAAAAACCAAGCCCGTTGCCATTGAGCAGAGCCTGACTCACAGTGACTCCATAGGACAGAGAACCATCAGGCCCCACAGGATTTCCAAGGCTGTGAATCTTTTTGGAATCAGGCTGCCGAGTCTTTCCCCTGTGGAGCAACTGGTGGGTTCACACTGCCAACCTTTCAGTTAACAGGCAAGCTCTTGGCCCTTTAACCACTAGGGCTCCTTGTCAAGAAGCCATCATAGTTTTTTATGAAAGCAATGACAAGAGCTAAACATGCACTGACTGTTTACAATGCTGAGTCCCCCTCTCCTAATCTTTTGATTCAGTCTGTGAAAGGTCTGTCCTAGTCTTAGCCCCATTTTCCAGATCAGGAAACTGAGGCTTAAGTGTCTGGCTGTGGAAACTACTCCTAACCACAAAACCAAGTTCTCACACTTTTACGTGTGTTGGAATTCCCTGGAGGGCTTCTTAAGGCCTAGATCTCTGGGTTCTTCCCCAGCATGTCTGATTCGGTAGATCTGGGGTAGGACTTGAGAACTGGCGTTTCTAACAAGCTTCCAAGTAGTGCTGATGCAGATACAGCCGCTTCAAGGCTTATACTTTGAGAATCATTGCCTACACCACTGGCAGAAGATGGAGGTAAGGATGGAAAACTCCCCCAGATACGTACCATGGGATTCAAAAGGGGAGGCCACATGGTATTCATGTCAAGTGTGCTTATACACATCCTCTTCCTGGGGCATTCAAACATCATTGTGAGATTGGCAGGGCAAAAGTCATGTGTCCTCACTTTACTGATGAGTAAATGTCCCCGGGAATGTCACCAGTTAGGAAGTGGCAGAGCCCAGACTAGCTGCTCCATCTTCATTGGCCATCCTTTTTCTACCACAGGGTAGATGAGGCAGGAAAGCTGAACACCAGGGAGAAACTTCATCAGAATGAGAGATACTTGTTAGGAATAAGTCTTCTGGAAAGCTTCCATTTAAAAAAGTATTGGAGACAGGGCCAGGTAAACAAAAGTAAGTGGCTCTGAAGCAAACCCTAGTTAGTTCTGGCTCTCTGATGAATCGATTTTTGCACTTGGCAAGTTTTTTTTTTTTTTTATTGTGGTAAAAAATAGATGTAAGAAAACATTTGTCAGTTTTCACAGTTTTTACATGTTCAGTTTAGTGACATCGATTATGTTCATCATGTTGGGAAGCCATCACCACTCTCCATTTCTAGATTCTTCCATCACCATTAACAGAAGCTCCGTGCCTCTTAAGCAGTGATTCTCCCCGGTCCCTCTGTCCTGCTTTTGGTAACCACTCACAAACTTTGATCTCTGTACCTTTGTCTATTTCTTAAAAGTGGGATCATACAATATTTGTCCTTTTATGACTGGCCAACTTCACTTACCATCATGTTTTCAAGGTTCATCCATGTATCAGAACTTCATTGTCTCTTTATGGTTGAATAATATTCCATTGTGTGTATAGACCCCCCCTTTTTTTTTAATCCATTCGATTGTTATGGGCATTTTGATCATTTCCACCTTTTGGCTAATGTGAATAACACTGCAGTGAACACTGGTGTACAAGTTTGTGTTTCTGCTTTCTAAATTGGTTCATTAATTCAGTGGTTCTCAAAGTGTGTCCCACTGACCAGCACTTAGGAGCTTGTTAGAAATGCGGATTCTTTGGAGGGCCCTAGCCCAAACCAGTTGAATCAGACACTCCAAGGGTAGGGCCAGTGATCTGTGTGCTAACAAGTCTGCCAGGTGATGCTGACAGAGGCTCCAGTGTGAGAACCACTATCGTAAAGAATTGGCCAAGATGTTAACTGCTGATGGCATGATAAAAGAAAGGCGATGAGAAACTGAGATCTAGGTCACAGTCCAACCCCCTAGCCCCATGCCCACTACCTGCTGTATATATGATCTTGATTTGCTGCCAAACCAGTGTGAGCCTCTATTTCCCCATCTTCAAAATGGACATAATAATGAACTCCTTTGGTCGGTGATTATATGGCGTAATCTGTGTGAAAACAAGGCTCCACAAAGACGAAGGTTTTTTCTCCTTTGCTTCCTGCTATAACCCCACTACATGGGACAATAACTAGCATATAGTTGGCCTTACAATAAATGCTTACTGAATAAATGAAGTGTTTTGAGGTCTGGAGAGGGCCAGATAGGAGTTCATTAGTGCTCTTCACTGCAGGGCATTACAGCCAGAATGGTCCCTGGGAGCAACAATGGCTGTAACTCATAGAAAAGTCTTGCTTACTTTGGACACGCTATCAGGAGGGCCAGTCCCTGGAGAAGGTCATCATGCTTGCTAAAGTAGAGGGTCAGTAAAGAAGAGGAAGACCCTCAGTGAGATGAGCTGACATCCAGCAATAGGCTCAAGCACAGCAATGGCTATGAAGATGGTGTAGGATGAAGCAAAGTTCTCTTTTGTTACACATAAGGTCACTGTGAGTCAGAGCCAACTTGATGGCACCTAACAACAGTAACAAACATCTTTCAGAGCACCCAATAAGAATATTTATTTTTATGTACTTTTTTTATTTTTTTATTTTATTTTTATGTACTTTTACGTACCATCTGCTATTCTAAGCCTTATGGAAGGCTAACTCATTTTAAGGTCAGTCACTAACCCTGTTATTAGCTCCACTTTGCAGGTGAGGAAACCAAGGCACATTAGAGTTAAGCAACTTGCCCTAGATCAACCAGCTAGGAAGTGGCAGAGCTGGGATTCAAACTCAGGCTGCCTGGTGTCCAAGTTAGTATGTTTAACTATTACGCTGCACTGCCTTTTTGTATTCTTAACCACTCTGCTGTGCTTGGCTTAATGGCTGAGTGGCTGTGGAGCTGCAGATTAAACATGAAGGTGGAATGCGTAATTTTAAGAGTTGTATAATGTTGGCGTGGGTGACCCACATGGCTCATAGGCGCCATCTTCCTGATCACCTTTGGGCTTGGCGGGTTATCTTCAGTTCAGGATGACTTGAGTCTGGTCTTTGATGAAGGCCAAGGGCACTGACCTGCTACTAGTGTATTGGGTGATGAGTTGTTTGATAGTGAGTGACTGCTGTGTGCCAGGATCACTGGTTGCTGAGAGAACATTATCTCTGACTCTAGGAAGTTTACATCTGGTTGGAGAGTCATGACTATGACACAGGAGGGGGTTAGAGGCCGATACAGGCTATACAAAAAAAAAAAACATAGCCATTGAGTAGATTTCAACTCATAGCAACCCTATAGGACAGAGTAGAACTGCCCCATAGCATTTCCAAGGAGCACCTGGTGGATTTGAACTGCCTGCCTTTCAGTCATCAGCTACAGCACTTAACCATTATGCCACAAAGGTACAAACTACTCCTAAATTGTTAGTCAGTATTGTATGGCTCTACCATATGGTCAAATCTTTGGAGCAGTCAGATGCTAAGCCACCTCTAGCAGATGTCAGCAGTGCTCTGCCCATACCCTCTTGACCTTCTCAAATGGTCACTACAGACAGTTTCCTTGCATGCTGACAGCTCCGATGTCTCTGATTGGGAATTATCTGTGGCCACGGGAATGTACTTGAGCTCTGCATGGGTTGGTCAGAAGTGTCAGGGAGCTAACACCCAAAACTATGAGGGATAGGAGCTGATGTTTGAATATGCCACCTTTCTCATCTGTCAGTGGGAAAATTCTGAAATGTGTTCTAAGTTGTCTCCTAGAATTCCCCCGCTGAGCTGAGCCGGTTGTTCGTAGTGGTCATCTGTTCATCAGTGTACCTGCTATTGGCCTTCCTCTCTTCCCTGGCTCACTTCCCCACTCCCTCCCTGAGCTTCTGGGATCTTCTCCCTTTGGAAACACGCTCCTAATCTAAGATCCAGCCAAATATATGAGGTCTGCCAGTTAAGTTTGAACTCATCCTAGAAAAAGTGCTACATACCTCATTGCTGAATATCACTGAGGTCATCTTTGAAGTCCTCTCCTTAGGGGAGCTATGCACCGATGCCAGTGCCTAGTCCACCCTTCAAAACAATTTTTGGAACTCTTTCTCTGGAATGGCCATCAGAGCTGTGATTGCATTACCCTTAATGTCCTGAATGGCATCCAGCTGTCTTCCTTTCAGTATTTTGTTTCTCTTTGGGTAAAGAAAAAAGCCACTGGGGGCCAGATCAAGTGAGTAGGGAGGTTGTTCCAATGCTGTTATTGATTTACTAGCTAAAAACTCCCTCACAGACAACTACACAGTTAAGTTCGTGAACTTGCCCCTGTGCCAGTGTGAGCAATGGCCATTGCAGAAAGAATTCCAAAATCGTTTGCAAGGTGGAGTAGACACTGGCATTGGTGCATAGCTTCCAAAGGGGAGTACTTCAAAGGTGACTGTAGTGATATTCAGCAATGAGATACGTAGCACTTGAAACAGTCAAGTTCACGGACTTAATTGTCAGACCTTGTATATTACCTCTATAAACCTTGCCCTGACCTCAGAACTAAATCTCTCTTGTCAGTGCTCCCTTTTCTTTTCTTCCATTCATTTTTATACTCATCACTGTGTGCCATGGTTCATTGTGTACTTCCTTGCATCACGAGTCCTTTGAGTGCGTGGTAAGCGTTGGGTTAGAAGGGAGACGGAAGAGCTAGTGAGATGGGTGGAGTGTAGGGAAAACTCAATAATTCCTCAGAGCTCCCTGGGGTCAGACCCATCTAGGTGCTTTATATACATTGTCTCATTTAATCCCCACACAGACTCTTCACATTGAGCATTTTTAGGTCTCAGTTTTCTGATGAAGAAGCTGAATTTCAAAGAGATTTCAAAGTAACTTGCCTCATCACAGAGCTGGGAAGTGGGTGAGTTGGGATTTGAACTCATCCCTGTTGGCATCTGTAACGTGTACTGTTCACATTACACCAGACTGCCTGGAGCACCCTCCATTAGTGTCTGAGGACTGAATGAATGTGTCAGTGAGACACAGGGAGAAGGTGGAGAGGGAGCCCAGGGGAAGCTCTCTGAGATCAGCCACTCCCACTGGCTCTGGGGGATGAGGACTTACGAACACAGTAGCTTCACCCTGGAAGCCTGAGAGATGAGTCGCAGCTCTTGACAGAAGGGAGAGGTGGGCTTGACACTCTCTTGTTAGGCCTCTGGCCAGGAGAAAGCATCCTTAAATCTTAACGCTTTCGGTTGGGTAATTGAGTGACATTGAGGACGTTATTCTTGGTCTACCAGAAGTCCAAATAAGTGGACTTTGGCAGGTAACTACGCTCACTTTCTAGCTTCTAACCCTCCTGGGCCACATGCCAGTGTCTTTTGTTTTGCTTTGTTTTGTCTTCGAAGGAGGTCTTCTTTTAGGTACAACTATTCTGTTTTCCAGAGGGTGAGATGACATAATAGTGGAAGATGGTTATAATTTTATTCTTGCAGCGTTGTCTTCCCCATTTGGAAACAATTACACATTTGAGCCAGATTGGTGATCTCATGAGCTATAATTCCCAACTTATTCTCTCGCTGGGCTAGGCCTAGCTCTCTCTGTACTGTAGGCATTTCCAGTGATGGATCGCTTTGCAATCCCGCTTCTTCCAGGCTTTGCTGTATTCTTTCCTCTTGCCCTCTCATGCTTCCTCCCCCGAGTCTCTGTTCTTCCTGGTACAGAGACACTGAAACTGCAGGAGTACGCTACATGTTTCTAAAAGGCAGGAAACCCGTTATGTTTGACTTTGTCCTCTATCCAAACCTAGTGCTGGTCTCTTTCATCCCTCTTAACAGCTGTCTTTAAAAATGAGATTATAAACATTTACCATGGTGTTATTCTGATGCTCAGCCAATCTTCCAAACCCAGTCCTTTATATCCTTTTCTCCGCACAGGGGTATGAGATCAGCTACTGGGACCCTGACTCATTACCAGGGTTGCAACTCTGGTAGGTAGAGGTGGTGACAAGGAGTAGTGCAGGCTCCAGCTTGGTTGACGGGGAAACTGAAAGCAGAGGACATTGGGTCCCACTTTCCATTTGGAACTCTAGGTGAGAACTCCTCACCAGACCCTGTATATCAACACCTGGGAATGGTAGAGATGAGACACGGTGATACGGTGTGTTTAGGCAGAGAGAAAGCCAGAGATGATGTCTCCTCCGAGTCTCTCTCAGCTCCCGTGTGGCCTAGTAGAGATGCTCAATAGCCTTTGTGTTCCTAGTGAGTCTTCTGCTGAAAGCTGGGAACCAGGACGTGGCTGTCATGGCCATGGAGGAAATGATACCTCAGTAAAGACTATGGCATGGACAACCTAGACCAGAGGCCAAGTGGAGGATGTGACAGACACTCAGTGGTGAGAGCTACAGGGAGCTGGGAGGACCCCCAGGTGTGGGTGGGATACTGAGAGATTAGACCAAAGGTCTGACTGTGCACAGCCTTCAGCAGCGATGCCAGCTGCTGCTCGCCCACAGCGTGAGGGAGGTCTCTGTGGAGACCAGTGGGAAAGCAGTGGATGAACTCACAGATCAGGCCCTGTCTCCCCGCTGCCCGAATGACGCTTACCCTTCATTCTCCAACCCGATTGCCATCTGGACTACCAGAAGGAAGAGGAGGGGAAGAATAAGGGTCATACATCTATCCAAAAGAGACTGAGTTAACCAGAGACCATTTTAGAGCAAAAGAGAGCTGCCTTAAACTGTGAGAGATGGAAACTCTGGTGGCATAGTGGTTAAGTGCTACAGTTGCTAATCAAAAGGTTGGCAGTTGGAATCCGCCAGGAGCTCCTTTGAAACTATGAGGCAGCTCTACTGTGTCCTATAGGGTCACTGTGAGTTGGAATCGACTCAACGGTGATAAGTTTGGTTTCGTTTTGGTTGAATTACTCCATAGGTCCCTGGGAGGTACAAATGGTTAAATGCTGTACCACTACCCGAAAGTTTGCCTGTTAGAACCTACCCAGAGGTACCTCGTAAGACAGGTCTAGCGTTCTGTTTCTGAAAGGTTGCAGCCTTAAAAACCCTATGAAATAGATCTACTCTGCACACATGGGGTTGCCATGAGTCTGAATTGACTGGAGGGCAACTAACAGCAATTATTCTGTGACAGTGAAATTAAATCTGACGTGGCAGAAACTGGCTGAGAGATCACCAACTCTGTTTTTATTTTCTTCCTCTAGCATGGCCAGGCTACATTCCAACCTCCTTTGCAGTTAGAAGTGGCCATGTGACTGAGTTCTGACCAATGGAATGCAGGCTGAAGTGATGTTTAGTACTTCCAGGCCCCACCATTAAAAGTCTTCCACTTGATTCCCCCAACTCTCTCCCTGCCTGCCTGCTAGATGTTAATCCCCAGAGTTGATTCCCAATCTTTGAGTTGTACATGGTGGTGCCTCTGTCAGCCTGGGTCCCTGAATGGCTGCATGGAGCAGAAAACCCTCTTCCTGTCTCACCCAGCCCTCTACTTGCAGCTGCTAAGGGGACTTCCAGTCTGTGGAAAATCAACTTCTATTTTTCATACCCCTGAGGTTTCAGGCTTTATTTACTGCAGTAGCTTGCATTACCTTAACCAATACATTTATCTGGCCACGCCCCTTCTCATCAGGGTTGTTAGTACATATTCTGCTGCTGGACAGTAGGGTGTGGTGGGGTGGGGTAGGCATCTCCTCTTCCTTTAGATCATGAGAGAGCCCGGGTTCGTACAGTCTAAGATAACTAGGGAAGGACTCTACTTTCCTCTTCATTGTGGTTACTGTTGAAATGTTCTTTGTCCAAACTTGAAAGGATCATTTGAAGGCGGAAACTACACTGCTTGAGCCAACCCAGGCCACTTGGACCTTTATTTTATGTGTAAGGTTAACAGTACAAGCTGGACTTCCTGGGTTTGACTCTTAACCTCTGGCACTTATAACTATGACCTTAAACAAGATGTTTAATCACTGTGCTTCAGTTTCCTTACCTGGAAAGTAGCGGTACCTATCTCATAGAGTTATATGCAGACTGAATGAGTCAATGCATGAAAAAGAGATGTAATGCCTCTGACATGTTGTGAGAACTCAGTAAATACTAACACAATGATAAATGTGTTATATATCTGTGCTGCCCAGTGCAGTAGCCAACAGCTGTATGTGGCTGTTGAGCACTTGAGATGTGATCAGCGTGACTGAGGAACTGAATTCGTAGTTTTATGTAACTTTAATTAATTTAAGTTTAAATAGCCACATGTGGCTGGCGGCTGCCATGTCTGACAGCACAGCTGTAGACTATTTAACCTATCACTTTCAAACCATCGTGTTTTGGACTGTGTAAGTCAAGTTTTAGCCACAGAAGAGAACTGCTAGGATGTGCATTCACATGTTACAGGGTTTGACACACGGATTTTTACCTTACACAATTCTGGAGCTGGTTGAGCAATCTCTGTAAAGCTATTGTCTTCACTTTTGATGCTGGAACTTGAAATCAGTACGGCAATCAGTGGGAAAAGAATAGGTGTAAGCATTGGTGAGTGGCGTCTGGGGTCTTAAAGGCTGCCAAGCTGCCATCCGAGGACACGGCAGATGGTCCCAACTCAGCAGGAACGGATGCTCACCGAGGGCCAAAGTGGCATGCGGTAAAGACAACCGAGAAGACAGGGAGACCCACAAGAGTGGGTGCCTACATCGACCTGGGACCGGAAGAACTGGATGGTGCCCGGCCACCACCAGTGATAGCCATGACGGAGCTCACAGAGAGGAGCCTCACTGGCAACACAAGATTAAAAAGAGGTGCATCATGAGATCTCCACTAAAAGACCTCAATTGATGGTCCAGCGGTTTTGGGGTTCCTCTGAGAGCATGGCCCCCGGCCCTGATGCTGCCCGTTCCCATAAATTATAACAAAGGTCCACTCTTTGGACAGGAATGGAATGGACTCGGCAATGCAGAGTAACCATATGTTGGAAGCACTTTATGGTTGTATACATCTATAGGATATCATCTTGCTGACCTCTGCCTGGAGGAAGGGGAGTGGACGGAGAGGAGGGGAAAGGAGACTGTTGGGAGGATGAGACATGTATGGAGCAGAGAGGAATACTGTGCTGTCACCGGACAGGGAGAGCAGTGGAAGCTGCATATAGGGGGGCATGTAAATCTTCATGTGAATGTACATTTTCACTCAGTTATGTTAAATAAAAAAAAAAAAAAAGAATAGGTGTAAGGTGGTGAGAGAAAGAACATTCTGGAAGCCATAAGCATGGCAGTGAGCAGCAGCCTAGATTACTGGTTATGTGTCTAATTCCAGAGACACTGGAACAAGAGGATGATGCCCCAGTATCCCTCACTTCTCAGAATGAGTTTGAGTGTTTAATCTTGTTATTCTGAGGCTCTCCTTCTTCCTAAAGTGCACAACCTGCCTGGTGGATCAGGGTGGGCACTCAGTAGGTCAGTGCTCCTTTGATTTTTTTTTTAGACCACAGGCTAAGGTAGACTGCAGAACTGTGTTGGGGGCTGGAGAATCTGGGCTGAGATTCTAATTCTTCCCTTTTACTGGTAATCTTGGCTGAGTGACTTGACATCTCTGTGCCTTGGTGTCCCCATCTGCAAAATGGAGATAGATTAGCTTATATGATTATGAGGACTGAATGAATTAATATGTGTGAAATGTTGGTTATAATAATGTTATATGAATGCTTGTTAATTAAAAATAGACACCCCTACCTTTGGGATCCACTATTTCTGGGAAAAAGATATGTCTGACTACACACACAAGTTTGCATTTTATTTCAGAGAATTTATGGACACTCCAGAATGCATCTCATAGACCCTTGGCTGAGGGACAGTCGATAACTCCCGATTAGGAAATGTGGCAGAGTTACTATTCTTTCCAGCATACTGAAGAGTCAAGATCAGTTCTGAATGGGTGGCAGAGTGAGGAGATAGGTCGGTGGTACTGTTTGAGGTAGAAGAAGAGCAAGAATCAGGGCGTCAGGGATGAGAGAGAGGGGTTCAAGAATACATTTCATCTTCTTCCCATGGTGGCCAAGATCCACCTAGGATCACTCATCGTTTGCACCTTGGGAAGTTCCATCAGCTAAGAGCCAAAATTTTCTTTCATGAAGTCATTATTAATTGTTTAATAAATATGTTATGTAAGAGTACTTGTTGAACAGTGGGATGTGAGCTGGGCCTAGCTCAAGGAAACACATTTCAAATGTGCCAAATTGGAAATGTTTTCATTCATGCTTTGGGGCTATGTAGTAAAATCCGAAAATACAGCTCTTGGAAGAGAATGCCTGAAGAGCCAATGTAATCACAGAAAATATAGTTTTGTTTGGGGTTCCCATATAAGAGTGCCATATAAGAGTGCCATCTCTCTGTGGGACAGTAATTCCTGCTAGAGGAGGACTGCCACCAGATTACAACAAGCTTCGATTGAACCTCAAATATTTTTGCAAAGGGAGCTAATCATAGCCTTTTGAGATCCACTTGTAGAAGATAAAACCTTTCTCTTTCCTGTCCAACTTGAAAGTGACTGAGTTGTTAACATACACTGAATAATTTTAACCACAGTCAGAGGGTTAGGAAAGCCACCTCATAGTTGAAGCCTACATGTTCTGTGGTGTCAAGTAGTAGGGAGAAAAATGACAAGTTTGGAAATACCCAACCATGGCCTCGAATGACTTGGGTGCATGTAGTTTACCTGGGAGGTGATTCCAGGAATGAGGACTAAGGGACTGGGGAGAGGGCACTCTGGAAAGAGGAAAAGGCAACAGAAGCTGTATGACTGAGGTTGCTGCTATAGATAATACCAAAACCAAACAGAGTGCATTCGAGTCGATTCTAACTGTTACTGACCCTATAGGACAGAGTAGAACTGGTTCATAGAGTTCCCAAGGAGCGCCTGGTGGATTTGACTGCCAACCTTTAGCGTAGCAGACATAGCACTTAACCACTACACCACCAGCATTTCCGCTGTCGGTAATAGCAGCTTGTAACTGTTGAATTTTTTTAATGTTGTTTTTGATATGTATTTGAGTGAACATTTTAGCAAATATTTGTAAGATCTGTTGAGTAATCCATCTGCTGTGACTGGACGTGGTAACCATTGCTGTAAACTTCAGATTCTGAAGAATAGTTGTCCAAGAAATATTCATAAGTCTTTCCTTCTTGGACTCAGTCTAGGCCATTTTGCCTCTTTGTTCTCAGATTCATTCCCCACCTTTTTCCTGTTCTGCTTCATATCTCGAGGACTGGATCCTTCACACTGTTTCCCACATTCTGTTCCCAACTGGGTGTTCTTGGGTGGTGCAAGTGGTTAACTTTTTCAGCTGCTAACTGAAAAGTTGGAGGTTTGAGCGCACCTGGAGGCGAGAAAGGCTTAGTGATATACTTCTCAAAAATTAGCTGTTGGAAACCCTAGGGCGCACGGTTCCACTCTGATATACTCGGACTTGCTGTGAGTCGGAGTTGACTGGATGTCAATGGATTCTTTTTTTCTTTTTCCACATCTAAATTTTGTGTATCTTGTGGTAATTGTTGAGAATATACACAGCAAACAACACACCAATTCACCAGTTTCTACATGGACAATTTAGTCACACTGTTTACAGTCTTCCAGTTCCTCAGTCATTCTCACCCTCCTTTTCTGAGCTTTTCATCTCTCGTCAACATAAACTTACTGCCCCCTAAGCCTCCTATCTAATCTTTTGAGTTGCTGTTGTTGATTTGGTCACATATACCCAAATCCATTGTCATTGAGTTGATTCTGAGCGATTCTAAAGGACAGAGTAGAACTACACCATAGAGTTTCCAAGAAGCTCCTGGGGGATTCAAACTTCCAGCCTTTGGGCTGGCAGCCATAACTCTTAACCACTACTCCAGCCAGAATTTTTGGTCCCATATAGATCATTCCTTTTTTTTTTATGATTATGAAAATGTACATTCCCATATACATTCGCATGCTCACCTATATGCAGCTTCCACTGCTCTCCCTGCACGGTGACAGCATACTCTTCCTCTCTGCTCCATACATCTCCTATCCTCCCAACAGTCTCCTGTCCCCTCCTCTCCACTCACTCCCCTTCCTCCAGCAAGAGGTCAGCAGGATGACGTCCTATAGATGCATAGAACCATAAAATTCCAGCAAGACACAGTCACTCTGCATCACCCAGTCTAATCCATTGCTGTCTGAAAAGTTGACCTTCATTATGATTTTTGGACAGGGGCAGCATCAGGGCCAGGGGCCATGCTCCCAGGGGGACCCCAAAGGCCCCGGACCATCAGTTGTGGTCTTTTATTGGACATCTCGAGTGCACCCCTATTTATTCTCTTGTTGCCAGTGAGACTCAACTTTGTGAGCTCCATCATGGCTATCACTGGTGATGGCCGGGCACCATCCAGTTCTTCTGGTCATGAGTCAATGGAGAGAAGTGGATCTCTGTCTTCTGGGTTCTCTTTTCCCCATGTCCTTCTTGTCATCGGTGATCATCCATTCCTGTTGAGTTGGGACCATTTGCTGTACCGTCAGGTGGCAGCTTGGCAGCTTTTAAGACCCCAGATGCCACTCACCAATGTGGGGTACAGAGAGTCCTCATTAGCAAAATGCTAGCTGTGCCCATTGGCCTGGATTTCATCTGAGAGCATAGTCCCCAGCCCCATACCCCAGCTACTCTATCCTTGCGATATTGGGTTAAGATGGGAGGAGTACTCAAATTGTGTTGAAGTCCAGTTATTATTGATCTTCTTTCTAATGTGTGCTGTCACCGATTTCACCCAACCAAATTTCTGTTAACTATCTAATCCAAACCCTCCCCATCTTTGCAGCCGTCAAAGAGTCTTTTCTTCTATGCATGAGTCTGTTTTTAAGTTCTTATCATAGGGGTCTCATACAATATTTGTCCTTTTGTTGCTGACTACTTTCACTCAGCATAATGTCCTCCAGTTGAAACCAGGTTGAGATGTTTCCTGCTATCATCGTTGTTCTTTGTCATTGTGTAGTGTTCCACTGAGTATATATATCATAGTTTACCTATCCATTCCTCTATTGTTGGGCATCTGGGTTAATTCCATCTTTTTTGCTATTGTGGACTGTGCTGTGATGAACATTCGTGTGCATGTACCAGTTGGTGTGAATCGAAGATCCTTCTTAAAAGAGCATAATGTCCAAAGTACATCTTTTTTAACTAGTTGGGCTAAACTATTTTTTGATTTTAAGAAGACTTCAGGGGTTATTTTTGATTTAAGTTTAAAGATTATCTGAGAGCAATAGTTTTATCAGTTCATCCAGCTTCCATGGCTCCAGAAAGTCCTACTAGAGTCCATGAGAATTTGAGATTCTGTTCTGTATTTTCCCCTTTTTGATCAGATTCTTCTATAGGATGTTTGATCAAAATGTTCAGTAATGGTACCTGGGTACCATCTAGTTGTTCTGGTCTCATGGCAAAGGAGGTAATTGTTCATGGAGACAATTGTCCACACATTCCATATCCTTCTGTTGCTGACTCTCCTACTTATTCTGTTATTCCAGGTAAATACAGACCAATTGTTGTACCTTAGATGGCTGCTTGTAAGCTTTTAAGACCCCAGGCATCACGCATAAAACTAGGAGGTAGAACAGAAACACTAAACTTGTTATTATTAGCCCAGCTAACTGGAATGTTCCATGCAACCATGACCCTACAACTCCAAACCAAGGAATCAAATCCTGTGAGGTGTTTGGTTGTACGTAAGCAGCCTCAGTAGCTACTCTTTCTTTTTCTTTTTGTTGTCTTTGTAAATGTATCTGTCATAGAACTTTCACCAATTCAACTCGTTGACAGCAATTACAATAATTGGCTGCGCAACCTTACCCTTAATGAATGTGATTTTTTTTCCATCACTGTTAACCCTTCTTTTCCCCTTCATTGCCATCCCTGGTAACCATTAATAAACTTTGATCTCTATACATTTGCCCCTTTTGTGTGTGTGTGTGTGTGTGTGTGTGTGTGTCTTTTAATGTAAGTGAAATTACACATTTGTCCTTTTGTGATTGGTTTGCTTTGATCAGCATAGTGTCTTCAGGCTGCATCCATACTGGAGCATGTATCTAGACTTCATTTCTCCCACTGGTGAGTAGTATTCCATTGTGTGTATATACCATATTTTGTTTATTCATCTGTTCGTATGCATTTAGATTATTTCCACCATTTGGCTATTGTGAGTAATATTGCAATAAACACTGATATACACATCTCGTTTTGAATCTTTGCTTTCAAGTCTTTTGAGTATAAACCTAAGAATGGGATTGCTAGGTCATATGGTAGTTCTTTTAAGAGTAGGGTAGCTAGGTCATATTGTAATTCTGTTTTTACTTTTTCTGAGGAACTGTCACACTTTTCCACAATGGCTATACCTTTTTGCATTCCCACCAGCAATGAATAGGAGTTCTAATTTCCTCACGTCCTTACCAACACTTGTTATTTTCTGTTTGTTTGTTTCCTTAGCTATCCTAATTGGGGAAACCTTGGTGGCACAGTGGTGAAGTGCTACAACTGCTAACCAAAAGTCAGCAGTTCAAATCCACCAGGTGCTCCCTTGCAGACTCTGTGGGGCATTTCTGCTCTATCTGATAGGGTTGCTATGAGTCAGAATCAACTTGAGGGCAATGGGTTTGGTTTGGTGTTTTTTTATCCTAGTTGGAATGAACTTGGTATCTCATTGTGGTTTTAATTTGGATCTCTCTGATGGCTAATGACACTGGGCATCTTTTTATGTGTTTGGTGGTCACTTGAATGTCTTCTTTAGTGAAATGTCTGTTCAAGTCCTTTGCTCATTTTATGATTGGGTTGTCTTTTTGTTGTTAAGTTGTTGAAGTTTTATGTATATTTTGGTTGTTAGAGTCTTGTCAGATTTTTATGGCTTCTGAAGATGTTCCCCTAGTCAGCAGCTTGTCTTTTTAGTTTTTTGGTAAAGTCTTTTGATGAACAAAAGTTTTTAATTTTTATGAGGTCCCATTTATTTATTTTGTCTTTAGCTGTTTATGCTTTTGTTAATATATTAGATAATTCTTTGTTAAAAGCTAGGCCTGAGAGTATGTTCTGTCCTTGCTTATTCTTCTAAGAATGTTTATGATTTTAGTTTGCGCATTTAGGTCCTTAATCCATTTTGAATTTGTTTTTATGTATGATGCGAGGTGTGGATCCTGCTTCATTTTTCTGCTTGTGGAAAGCCAGTTTTCCCAGCACCATTTATTGAAGAGATTCTTCTTTCTCCATCAAATGTACTTAGTATTCTTGCCAAAAATCGTTTTACCATTCGTGTGTGGGTTTGTTTTTGGGTTCTCAATTCTGTCCCATTGGTCTATGCATCTACTGTTATGCCAGTTCCAAGTTTTTTTGATTATTGTAGCTGTATGGCATGTTTTCAGATCAGGAACTGTGATCCCTCCTGTTTTGTTCTTCTTTTTCAACATTGTTTTAGCTATGTGGTACATCATGCCACTTGATATAAAATAAAGAATTGGTTTTTATGTTTTTATTAAGAAGGCTGTTGTAATTTTGATTGGGATTTCATTGAATCTATGTATCACTTTAAGTAATATTAGGTAATATTACTGATAATATTACCTAATTAGGTGATATTAGTGAATACTAGTAGATAAATCTTCTTATCCATGAGCATGAGACATCTTTCTATTTATTTAAGTCTTCAGTCTCTTTCAGCAATGTTTTATAGTTTTCACTGTATAAGTCCTTCTTGTCCCTGGTTAGATTTATTTATTCCTAGGTATTTTATTTTCTTATATGCTATTGTGTCCTTAATTTTCCTTTTATATTTCTCATTACTGGTGTATAGTAACCTAGCTGATTTTTGTCTGTTGGCCTTGTACCATACAACTTTGCTAAATTCCTCTATTAACTGTAGAAGTTTTCTTGTGAACTCTTTGGGGTTTTCTATATAGAGAATCATATTAGCTGCAAATAGAGATAAATTTTACTTATTCTTTTCCAATCCAGATTCTTTTTTTTTCCTTTTTCTTGTCTTATGGAAACCCTGGTGGTATAATGGTTGAATGCTACAGTGGCTAATACGTATATTGAATAAAAGTGATGAAAGCGGGTATCCTTGTCTTGTTCCTGATTTCAGAGAAAAAACTCAGTCTTTCTCCGTTACTCATAATGTTGGCTGTTGGCTTTTCATATGTACCCTGAATGATATTGAGAAATCTCTCTTCTTTTCCAATCTTCTTTAGGGTTTTTATAAAGAAACAGTGTTGGATTGTATCAAACAGTTTTTCTGCATCCATAGAGATGATCATGTGGTCCTTTTCTTTTGTTCTGTTGATGTGATATATTACACTCATTGATTTTTCTAGTGTGGAGCCCTCCCTGCATTCCTGGAATAAATCCCACTTGGTCATTGTGTATGATGCTTTTAATATGCAGTTGGATTCTGTTTGCTAATATTTTGAGGAGAATTCTTGCATCTATATTCATAAGAAATATTGGCTTGTAGTTTTATCTTTTTCTGGTAACAACTGATTCTTGCAACTGGTTTTCAGCTAGGTTTGGTCAGTGGGTGTTAGTGGCAGGAGATTGGAGAGCAAGAGGAAGGGAGAAGTCATAGTCTTTCTGTTTTGACTGTCATCTCTGTTTTGGCTCTGTCTCCTCGATTCCAGTGGACAGTTCCTCCCTTCAGGTCTCAGTAGGCAGTAAGTGGCTTTGTTCCCCAGACTCATATAACATCACACTCTTCCTTTGTTCCTCTAGCCTTAGAAATAACAGCAGCTTTCTGCTGGTGGCAACCTCTGGCTTGCTCCACCTTCCCGTGGTTGCTCTTTGAGCTCTTCCAACCCCTTTGAACTCTTTCCCTGTATTAAATCCCTGTTCTTGAATAGCATGTTATGGGCTCTGCTTTCCTCACTGATATCAGCTCCTTAATGATTTTATCAGTCAATCAAACAAGATTTCTGAACCTCTAGCAGATACAAGGCACTGGACTGGATTCTTGGAGAATAATGAATATAACATCAAGACGCTTAGCATTTAGTTGGGAAGAGAAGACATACAAAGTTAAATAACAACACCCAACAGTATATGTTCAAGTGCCAAGTGAATGTTGTAGTCAAGGAGTGCTTTAAGATATAGAGAGAGGGGGCCACCTCTATCAGCTTCTGTGGCCAGGACATGCTTTAGAGGGCCAGATTGCTGACATACAGCAGTCATCGTCTAGAACTTCCAATTTTGTAAAGCATGGTAAAATTGGTACTTTTATTTTCAATCTCCTGGCATTTAAATGTTGGTAATTCCAGCATTCAGAAACTTTCATGTGGTTCCCACTCTATGGACAAGATAAAATTTGTCTTGGAGCAGAATTTGGATTATAAAGCTTCGGTTAGCCTTTGGTGAATGGGTTGCTGCATTAAAGGCAAAGTTGGATGCAAAGAACATTAAGATCCCTTCCAGTTAGAAGATTCTGGGGCTATAATATTTCACTCATATATAAGGCAGTCAAGGCCTGAGCTTGGCAAGAGGTGGTGGGAATTGGAAAAAGTGACAGATAAAGCCAGCCAAGTGTCATCGAGTCAGATCCAACTCATGGCGACAGATAAAAGAGAGATTAAGAAATAATAGTAATAATAATATCCTACATTTTGACATTACTTTATGGTCTATAGACTTTGTCATGGGAGGTAGGACAGAGTAAAGGCTCAGAGGTTTGACTCTGAAGTCGTATTTTCTAGAGTTCAAATCCCAGCTCTACAATGAATTTTCTGTGAGATATCAAACAAGTCACTAAATGTTGCCTAGTCTCAATTTCTCAACCACTAAAAAGGGAAGGATGCTGGTGATATCATCCGTCTCATATAGTTGTTAGCAGATTAAATAATAAAATGCAGAATAATGCTCATCACCAAAGATGTCGTCATTCTAATCTCTGAAACCAATAAATAAGTTACCTTATATGGCAAAGAGGACTTTGCAGATGTGATTAAAGTTCAGGTCCTTGAGATGAAGGATGGGTCCTGGATTAGCAAGTTGGGCCTCATCTAATCACTTCAGTCCTTAAGGTTGGAAGAGGGAGAGAAGAGTGAGGCAGAGGAGAGGCATGCCTCATGAGATTTATTTACTCCTAGGTATTTTATGTTCTTATATTGTTTCCTTAATCTCCCTTTTAGATTTCTTATTACTGATGTATGGAAACCCAGCTGACTTTTGTTTGTTGGCCTTGTACTGTGCAACTTTGCTAAATTCCTCTGTTAACTCTGGAAGTTTTCTTGTGGACTCTTTGGGGTTTTCTGTGTGGAGAATTGTATCAGCTGCAAATAGAGATAATCTTACTTCTATTTTTTCTTTTTCTTGTCTCACTGTTGCTGACCTTGAAGATGGAGGAAGGGGGCCCATGAGCCAGGGAATGTGAGTGGACTCTAGAATCTGGAAACTGCCCCCAGTTTATAGCCAGTAAGAAAACAGGGTCCTGAGTCCTACAACCATAATGAACCAGAATCTGCCAATGGCCCAAATAAGCAGGAAGCAGATTTTACCCCTAGAGCTTCTAGAAAGGAATGCAACCCACAGGCACCTTGATGTTAATCTGCTGAGATGCATACCTGACTTCTGACCTACAGAACTCTACAGTAACAAACTTGTGTTGTTTTAAGCCGCTAAGTTTATGGCAGTTTGTTATAGCAGCAATAGGAAACTGATACCCTGAAGTTTTCAGTTTATTTGGCTGGTATTGCCAGCAATGCTGTTAAATTCATGAACTAGCAAGTGTGGAAATGATGTGGGCTGATGGAGAGATGAGTTGTTGGATATATTGTTTTGGAGAGGCAATGACACAGGATATTCATATGACAGTGTTGGTCATGTGGGGTTGGAATTTGGGAGGTGGAAAGAGCTTTGAAAGAACATGCCAGGGAGGCAGTACAGGGAAAGAGTTCTCATCAGTTTCTTGAGTTTCCAGTTTCTCTGGCTCCATTTGACTTCCACTCTAAGTTTATGTATGCCAAACTCATGTTCATCATAGTTGGAATATATGGACTTGGTTATTTAAAAAGAAAAAAATCACCAGGAGTGATATTGAATACCTTTTATAGACAGATCGCAGTCATTTTATTTGACTTAAATCAAGACCAATAGATGGATAGTACTTTAAAATTTGCACTTTGTGGTTTCCAAAGGAAAATCTGAAGATTTAAATGCTTTTCCCGTTCTTTTGTTTATGAATCTTTTTTAACAATGGAAATGTTTTGTCTCCTAAGAGTAGCATGGAGCTCAAATACATGACTCATTGGAAATGACGACCACCTCTTTAGTCGTAACAAACGGGAAGTTAGGAGAGAGCCCAAGAGAAATATAGGCTGAGACTCAGGAAAATGGAAGGCCTCTGGGGAAGTCTCTCTGCTGGACCAGGCCAGTGATGGCTTGGAGCATCATGATGGGAGACAGAAAAAATGAATAAAGTATTAGTCACTGAGCAGTTGAATCCCTGAAAGAAATGCTTGCACAGAAAAAGCAGATGGTAACAATGAAAAAAAAAATCTCCAGCATTTATTGACCAGATTCACTCCCTTCTTCAAAGCAGAGGACTCCCTTTCCTTTTAGGAGTCCTGAGAGTCCAGTAGTTTCCACAATAGAAGAGGTCAGTGCTGCCTGTGGACTGGTCTGCTCAGCTCTAGTGCTTGATCTACGTTTCAATCAGGTTTTTGCTCTCAGTTGTGAGTCTTGACCACCCAGAGATGGTGGGCTAGTTTTGTGGGTTTCCTAAGAAGCTTCCTTCTCTGCTCTTGAGTTGTCCGTTTCATTTAATATTAAACACAAGAGTGAAACTCAAATCAGTCCCTTGCCCTGTAGGTACACAGCTCTGCTCAAAAGATTTAGCAGTGGAAAACGTTGGAGTGATTTGTGCCCATGGTGAGGCAGTGGGCAGAATTGTAAAAGAAGCTGGATTAGCCTCTGTTGCCCTCCCGCATCACTCTCCCTATCTATCTTCCCTGATACTTAATTCTTGCTCAGTGCCTTCTTTCTTTTCCCTGCCTGTACTGTGCTCTGGCCCCACTCCTCTTCATCTAGCCCACTCAGACGGGGTCATTCTCAGAGTAGACTATATAGAATGTTGATTTTTGACTTGCACAAGTCTTTACTAGATGATCAGAGGAATTGTCTAATGAGGATTAGTTCATACTAAAGTGTGAATGACTGATCACCCCTTAGTGCTTCCCTCCTATTAACAGATTATTTCCTGGGTGGAACATTAAAGTAATATGAGGGAATATATTGAAAGACAGAGACCTAGGACAAAGTAATGCCAGTTAAATGAAGGTGCCTGACTTATTTGACCCACATGTGCTTTGTTGCCTGTAGGGTCATTGGGGAACTTGTGCACTCATTCAATCCTGCTTTCAAGCAGAGCTATGATTTTAATTATCACAGCTAGTAAGCAGTACCCTACTACCATTTCAGGAAAGTTAGTTCCTGAGAGCTACTAAGTATGTTTTTCTGTGCAGTTTTGGTGTCCAGACATACTTATTCTTTCCTTTTAATTGTATGTCAAAATATCAGTATGTAAATAACTATCCTTTTGTAATTAAGAATGTTAAAATTGTATAGGATAACACCCAACGTGGGTGAAGGTTTGGAGAAATAATTCACTCACCAAGGGGTAGTATAAATTGGTTGACATTTTCTGTTGGCAATTTGGCAATCAAAATTCAAGGAGTTCTGAAGGAAATAATCAAGCACATAGGCAAAACGGGAAACCCTGGTGCTGTAGTGGTTAAGTGTTATGACTGCTAACCAAAAGGTCAGCAGTTCAAATTCACCAGGGTCACCTTAGAATCTCTGTGGGGCAGTTCTACCCTGTCTAGTAGGATCGCTATGAGTTAGAATGAGCTCCATGGCAATGGGTTTGGGTTTTTTATGATGTGAAAAATTTTAACCAAAAGGATTTCTTGTGACATTGTTTATAAATCATGAGAAATTGTACACACCAACATGCCTGTCCAAAGGAAGCTGTTGTATAAGTTAATCGTGAATCCGGTGAATGAATTGCTGTGCGGCCTTCACAAATGGTGTTGTAGAAAACTGTTTAGTGATCTAGAACAATATTCAGGATTTACTGTCGTGAGAAAAATCAGGTTACAAATAGCTGGCAATGATAATTTTTACATACCTGTATACAAAACCCACTGCCATAAAGTAGTACATATGTTAAAAAAAATACTACCATCAAGTTGGGTCCAACTCATAGTGACCCTATAGGTCAGAGTAGAACCGCCCAATAGAGTTTCCAAAGAGTGCCTGGTGGGTTTGAACTGCTCACCCTTTGGTTAGCAGACATAGCACTTAGCCCACTATGCCACCAGGGTTTCCAGTACATATATACACATGTAATATATATCTGTATACATATACTGACCTGTGATTTCTGAACTTTCTTCAATAAGAATGTATTTTTCATAACAAAAAATTATATTTTTTAAAGAAATCTGAGAATTTTCCCAAAATAATTAACTGAACAAATTACTGTAATTCATACATCCAGAGGGATTTGATCTAGTTTAACTCACAGGATGAATAAACAAGAATGAAGATGAATTGATGCCTTCGCATTATGGTGTTGGTGAATAATACTGATTATACCGTGGACTTCCGGAAGTACGAACAACTAGGTCTTGGAAGAAGTACAGCTAGAGTCCGCCTTGGAAGCAAGGCTGGTGGGACTTCATCTCATGTACTTTGGATGTACTGCCAGGCGGAACTGGTCCCTGGAGAACAGCACACTAAGGCTGTGTGTGAGGGTCAGTGAAAAAGAGAAAGGCCCTTGATGCAATGGATTGATGCAGTGGCTCCCACAGTGGGGTCACACAGTAACAACTGGGGGGTGGCACAGGACCACAAAGTGTTTCGTTCTGTTGTATGTGGGGTCACTGTGAGTCGGGATCAACTCAGTGGCACTTTGCAACAGCAGCTCATAAAAAACAAAAAAACCTGTTGCTGTGGAGTTGATTCCAACTCACATCGATTCCAGAGGACAGAGCAAAACTGCCCCCCTAACCTTTCCAAGGATCAACTGGTGGATTCAAACTGCTCACCTTCTGGTTGGCAGCCAGGCATTGTGTCACCAGGGCCTTTTATAAGAAGGAAAGATCGCCTTAACAGGGGGAGAGTCTGTGGTAAAAAGCATAGTTAATGAAAATTTGATTAATTATTTTTATTTTTACAAGTATTAATGAGCACATTAAGCTAACAACTGAGATTCTTAGTCATCATTTTTTTTTAGTTCAAGATGCACTAAACTATTATGATGAAAAGATATTTCACCCCAAACCCCAAAACTGGATGCATTGCTACTCAGCTGATTCTGGCTCGTAGTGGCACTACGGCTAGGGCCAAGTAGAACTGCCTCTTCGGGTTTCCGAAGCTGAAACCTTCATGAATCAGACTGCCACATATTTCTCCTGCAGAGCCACTGATGGGTTAGCAGCAAAGCGCTGTAACCGCTGCACCACCGGGGCCCCTTATGGTTTCACTAGATGTGACTTACAGAGAATTGAGAAGTACGTTTTAACTTTCCTGTTGAAAAAGTAAATTAACATACTGCCCTCTTCTGGTAGCTATCTGCATCTCATTTTATATTCACTCCCTGTTCAGACGTCAAAACCTGGTGGTGTAGTGGTTTAGTGCAATGTCTGCTAATCAAAAGGTTGGCAGTTCAAATCCACCAGGTGCACCTTGCAAACTCTCTCATGCAGTTCTACTCTTTCTTGTAGGGTCACTATGAGTCAGAATTGACTTGACAGCAGTGGGTTTGGGTTTTTTGTTTGTTTTGTTGTTGTTTGCTGCCCTGGAGTTGGGCCACAGCTAATGGCAATGCCTCACACAAGGGAACAATGTGCTGCCTGTTCCTGAGCCACCCTCAGGATCCCTGTGGATTGGACCGTTGTGATCCACAGGATTTGTGTGTGTGTGCGCGTGTGTGGGGGGTGAGTGGGTGGTTGGGTGGGTGGGTGTGTAAGTGACAGTTTCCAATTGCAGTCAGTTTCTCAGTACAAAAACTTACCATACACATGCTTCCCCATGTGACCTCAGCTACTCTTCCCGCACTGTGACAGCACATGCCGCCACCCCTCAATCCACAGAGTTTTTATTGACTGATTTTCGGAAGTAGATCACCAGGCCTTTCTTCCTAGCCTGAGTCTGGAAGCTCCATAGAAACCTGTTAAGCATCCTAGCAGCCCACAGGGCTCTACTCACAGCCAGATGATGGCTGCACATAAGGTACATTGTTCAGGAATGGGACCCAGGCCTCGTGCGTGGAAGGGAAGAATTCTACCACTGAACTATCAATGCCTTGTGATAGAGTGTACAGTTTTGTACATAAACTGTTGATCACTTTTAACTAAATGAATCACTTTTTTTTTCCTCAACAGAAAATGCTGATAATTCCAGCTTGGTATCACCATCTGGTAAGACTTCTTTCATGACTTTGGGGAATTTTAGAAAACATATTATACTAAAAGTTCTTGGTGCACTATGGTATGTGGTCAGACAGAGCAAAATATTTTTCTTCCAAGAACCATAATTGAACTACCCAATGTCAAATTATGTCAGTAAATGTACACTGGGATAATGATAGCAATCATACAGAAAATGACAGGCATAATAATCCTGCATGTTGTGGACAAGAAGTCTTAGTGGCGCAACAGTTAAGTGCTCAGCTGCCAACCAAATGTTTGCAGTTCCTACCTACTCAGTGGCTCCAAGGAAGATCACAGCCGAGAAACCCCTGTGGGGCAGCTCTGCTTTGTTGCATGGGGTCACTATGGGTTGGAATCGACTTTATGGCACCTAACAACAATAACAACACATTGTGGAGAAAGCGGTAAATTGTGGATTTTAAGTGTCCAGGGTCCCAAGTGTTCACAAGTGTCCTATTAAGAATGTAAACATGCGTTCTCTTCAACATATGGCTTTGAGGGCTTAGCACTCTTGCGAATTCCGGATTGCCAAAAGACAAATAAAGAGCCACATTTAGCTAGGACCCCTCATGCAGCATTTGAGGCTGCTACTTGGAATGCCATGGGACCTTAGAAAGGAAGTGCTTCACCCTTGTCCTTTAGCCTAGAGTGGCTGAGTAACTTGCCCAAGGTGACACAGCTTCTTGCTCCACATCATGCAGTGATGGCCCATGGCTTTTCTGACTCCTAGTTCTCTGTTCTTTCTGTTATATCGCATATTCTAGAACAATCTCTTATTGGAAAGGTTGAGTAACTTACATTCTGTTTATAGCAATGTAAAAATGAACTTCTATTGCTGTTTGTTTATTTAAAGCAAGTTGGTAACAAAAGATATTACCTCTTGTGTACAGACCTTATGTTTGTAAGTTTTTAGACGCCTCGTTCTCCTCTCAATCTTACAACATGGGAACCACTATAGTCAAGTTATAGATGAAGAAACGGAGGCTCAGAGAGGATAACACTTGCCTATGTTCACACATTTCCTTTGGAGCTTGACTGCTTATGTTTAAATAAGGCCAGGCTCCCCAATCCTCACTGCTAGCTGTGTGGCTTTGAGCAAGTTCCTTAACCTTTCTGTGCCTCAGTTTCCTCATCTGTAAATTGAGGCGGAATAACAGTACTTGCTTCATTCAGTTGTTTTGAAGACCAAATCAGATAGACGTGTGCCAGGCAGTGTAAACCCTCAATGAATAATGACTATCAATATTAGGAATGAGGTCACAGACAAAAACTCAAACCCGGGACTGTAAAAGTTCCGAAACTCCAGCTCTTTTTTCTGAGCCAACTTACCGCCTCTCTACACACAGTTGTTAAACTTCTAGAATAAAATGAACCATTGTATTTGCCTTCAGGAGCCCTGGTGGTGCATTAGTTAAGTGCTTGGCTGCTGCCTGCAAGGTCGGTGGCTTGAGCTCACCAGCTCATCTGCAGGAGAAAGGTGTAGCAGTCTGCTTCTGTAAAGACGACAGCCTTGGAAACCCTGTGGGGCAGTTCCACCCTGTCCTGTAGGGTCTCCATGAGTTGGAATCAACTTGACAGCAGTAGGTGGTATTTGTCTTCTAGAGAATAGCTGTCAGCCAGCTTAATGGTGCTGTTCTTTTTGCAAAATGCTGTTTGCATGGGACCAGGAATAGAGCTTGGGACACTACATGGGGTCACATGGGGTTAGAGCCTAGATGCTCGGTGCCCTGGAATTGAGCTACACAAACTGGAAGGTAAGGGCCAGTATGCTCATAACCTCTTTGGGTGGCATCACCACCCATCAGCATTTGGAAGAATTGTTGTTTGGTGTTATAGGGTTGATTCCAACTCATAGGCACCCTGTGTGAATGTGGTTTTCTAGGCTGTAATCTTTATAGGAACAGATTGCCAGGTCTTTCTTCCACGAAGCCGCTGGAAGAACGTGCTGAACCATTGTGCCACCAGGGAGCCATTTGGGAAAAACTAACAGTCATTAAGTAAACAACGGGTTTGTCCAGTGATTTTTGTTTTTTGCAAAGACGAAAGAATTCTATATCCACATTTAGAAACATATTGCTCAGAGATGGTCTTATTTCTAAAGAAATATCCTGGTAATTAAATAAATAAATGTAGTAAATGACAAAATGTGGAAGCAATAACGTGGGACAGACAGGGTGTGAGTGTTTCAGCCAGCACATGAGCCGTCTGAAACCAACAGGCTAGCCAAGTGCATTGACACACCCAAATTTTGTCCTCACCGGCTAAAAATCAAGCTCTGTGCTACAAAACTGGTTTCAGTAGTAAAATGTTTATATTTGCTTTTTCCGTGTTTAGGTAGGAGTCAAGCCCATTGGTTCTTTTTAATATTTAAACAGGCTAAATGTGTGTAGCATTAAGCACTAAGTGGAGTTATTCCACAGAAAATGTATAGCTTGATTATGTTAATAACTGCCACCTTTTAAAATTAAGGTACCAGGAAATTGTGTTGGGTGGTATTGAGTGACTGAGGTTTTTTTTTTTTTTCAGTCCTATTGTTAACTTTGGGAAGCCTTGCCAGGCATCGTTATAGCAGAATGGAGCCAGTCTGCCAGTAATTTCATGAGTGTAGTCTAACAAGTTATTAAAAGCATGAAATGTTTTTTAGAAGGTTCTGGCTGAAAATTTTGAAGTAGTATTTCTCATAGTTTGGTGCGGGTCCTAAACTTCATTCTTTAATATTTGCAGTTACTGGCAGGCTTTATGATCGTGGGTCTCAGGTTTTTCATCTGTAAAAGGAGACTGTTGTATTCGTTTGGTCTCTTGGATTTTCTCTGCAGTTTCATTAAATGTATACTCACTGAGTGATTATGAAACTTACTGATTTAACCAAATATTGATCTGACAGCGCATTTTTTATTCCCTTCCCATAATCCTTTAGAACTGAGAAAGATAATTGTTTCAGAGTATTCATTTAAAATTTTGTCTTTCCTTTTTTCTCCTGCAGTTGAGTCGTCCATTGTTGGTTTTGTCCCCCTCTCCAATGGTACTCCAGGCAAGATTTTGAAAAATTTTAAGCCTACTTTTAGCTCAATTTGTGAAGCTTTGGATTTAATTATACCTTTGTATTGTTTTTCTCTTCGGGGCCGAAAGAGGTTGAAACTATAAGCTTCAATGGTAAGAATTTTTTTTCTGAAGTAAGAAAATTGACAGGCCTTAATATGAATATAAATATAATGAATGGTGTTGAAAGTGCCCATTTCTAAATTATTTCTGAATACACTGTGTAGTTTCAAATGTCCTTCTCCAAAGGACTGTTAACCGTGAAACTTGTTAACGATTGCCTTTGAGTCAATTCCAACTGCTAGTGACCATATAGGACAGAGTAAAACTGCCTCATGGGGTTTCCTAGGCTGTAACCTGTACCGGAGCAGACTGCCAGTTCTTTTCTCCCTTGGAGAGGCTGGTGGCTTCTGACTGCCCACCTTCGGTTAGCAGCGAAGTACCACCTATGGAAAGGTACCTAAAATTTCTGGCAAAATAAGATTATTGTTACTATGGCGGGAGTATAGTCCTCCACCTCTAACTATTCCAGAAAAGAAAAGAAAAGCTTGACTGCATTTAGTACTCATTCTGTTTTACTTGCAGCCCAACACAGTGCCAACAAGTTTTACACAACAAATTGTTTAAATGTGAAGAGTACATCCAGTGACTCCCAGATTCAGTCAGGGTTTGGAGGCACAGTACGTTCAAAGATAGCCGTTTTATAGATGATTTTATCGAGTTTTACATACTAGTACAAGATGAAAATAAAATTGACTGCTTCCTCACACTAGAGAATAGGGCAAAAAACTGGGCTATATTCAAGGGAAACGGGCCGGCAGCGTGTTCATTTCCTGCTCATCTTACCGTGGTCAAACTTGGCCACTTTTCACAATTATTTGAAATAACCATTTATTGAATTTTAAGGAGTTAGAACTTTTAATGATAGGAGGGAAAAAGCAAAAAAATATGCCCTCAGACCAATATTTGGTTAAACTGGTAAGTCCTATAATCACTTGGCAATCCTGGTGACAAAGTGGTTAAGAGCTATGTCTGGTAGTGAAAAGGTTGGCAGTTCAAATCTACCAGGTGCTGCCCAGAAACTCTATGGAACAGTTCTACTGTGACCTATAGTCAATATGAGTCAGAATTGTCTCGACAGCAGTAAGTCTGGTTATAATCACTCAGTGAGTATATATTTAATCAAATTGAAGAGAAAACCCAAGCCAGCCAAGCCAAGTGCCATCGAGTCAGATGCGACTCATGAAAACCCAAGAGACCAAACAAATACAAATGTCTCACGTTATAGATGAAGAAACTGAGGCTCATGATCTCCAAGCCTGCTGGTACCTGCTAGTACTGAAGTTACATTAAAACAACAGCAACAGAAAAAAAAATACTGCCACTGAGTCAATTCCAACTCAAAGCGACCCTATTGGACAGAGTAGAACTGCTACATAGAATTTCCAAGGAGTGCCTGGTGGATTTGAACTGCCAACCTTCTAGGTAGCAGCTGTAGCCTTTAACCACTACACCACTAGGGTTAAGGAGTTGAGTAATCCTGAATGCAGCTCACATGGATTGAAAGTGGCTGAAATTCATATCTGGCCTAATAGGAAGGATCCACTGTTATTTTTATGTGCCATTACTTTTTTTAAACTTTATTTTGTTTGTTGTTGTGAATATACACAGCAAAGCATACATCAATTAAGCAGTTTCTGTAGGTACAATTTAGTGACATTGATGACACTCTTGAAGTAGCACAGCCATTGTCACCCTCCTTTTCTGAATTGTTCCTCTCTATTAGCATAAATCCACCACCCCCTGAGGCTTCTATTTAATTTTGAGTTGCGATTGCAACTCTGGTGGCATAATGGTTAAGTGCTACGGCTGCTCCCCAAAAGGTTGTCAGTCAGACTCCACCAGGCTCTCCTTGGCAACTCTATGGAGCAGTTCTACTCTGTCCTGTAGGGTCGCTATGAGTCTAAGTCGACTTGATAGCAGTGGGTTTGGTTAGGGGGTTAGTTTTCACTCTGACCACATACACATAGTTCTTAAAAGAGCACAGTGCTCAAGTGTCGTTAGTTTTTGCAGTGAAAAGAATATCTTCAAAATCATTTTGGCAGCAGTTTCTGAATCCTATTTTCAGTGTTTATTGATTTGTTTTTTTAGGTGTGATAATGTAATAATTTTTTTATCACACTTGATCCAGAAAAGTAAATCCTGAATGATTTTTATTTAAAGAGTGCTGATAGAGTAGATTTAAAATTGGATTTTAAGGTAAACAAGGTCAAAATGAGATTTTCCTAAAAGTTACTTGAGTATCATTTCTAAGCATTCACAATTTAAACTAGAATTACTTAAAGATTGCTTTATAAAAGTGTGCCATTAGGTAAAAATGTCCTAAGCATCCATCAGACTTTACATTAAGGGACTTTCAATATAATAAGAGAAAAAAGGAACAAAACATTAAACAGCATAAATGGGTTTATTTTCATCTAGTAATTATGAGAGTGTTGCTGTGTCTTGGAGTTCCTGGGAGGTGTAGATGGTTAACATGTTCCGCTGCTAACCAAAAGGTTGGAGGTTCAAGTCTGCCTAGAGGTGCCTCAGAAGAAACGCCTGGCAATCTAGTTCTGAAAAATCAGCCATTGAAAACTCCTTGGAGCACAGTTCTGCCGTGCCACACACTGGGTTATGATGAGTCAGAGTCAACTTAATGGCCACTGACTTTTCAGTGTTATGTGTGTTAAGACACATAACTTAAATTCAGGAAATACATTTTGAGTGAATGAACACTGGCTGCAGACTTGTCTCTGGGAGTCTCAGGATGAACAGTGATGAAGGGATGGACAGCAAAGGTATTTAGTAGCGTCAGTGGGCTTTTGCAAAACTCTCTCTTAACTTCTCCCAGATTTCAGGCAAAGTGAAACATTTAAGAAACCTAGGAAGACACAAGTTTGTTAAGCATGCCAGTAGTTACACTCATTTTTGTTATTTTATTTCAGATGCTACTTCAAGCATATTATCCACTTTAAACAAAACAGGTAATACCAAGTTCCATCTAAATCTAATACTGTGTTTCTGTGGCTTCTTGAGTTTCACACTTACATGGTCTACTAGGCTAGTAAAGAGTTTTCCTTCCTGTCTTTGCCCACTTCACTGTGCCGTCAGCTGATTTATTATTCCTTTTACATATGATGGGTCGCCGTGAGTTAGAATCAACTTAATGGCAACAGGTTTGGGTTTTGGTTTTGGTTTTACATTGACATTGAACTATAGTTCTGGTATTGCCACATTCCCAAACTTCCAGACTGTTAAAGCTTATAATAGCACTCTATTTAAAATAACATTTATTACTTATCTGATTCTAGTAGTAATACATATTAACTCTTTAAAAAAAAGAAGAATGTAGCAAAATACAAGAAATCCTTGTGGCATAGTGGTTAAGCGCTACATCTGCCAACCAAAAAGTCAGCACTTCAAATCCGCCAAGCACTCGTTGGAAACTGTATGGGGCAGTTCTACTTTGACTTGTAGGGTTGCTATGATTTGGAATTGACTTGACAGCAGTGGGTAGGGATAGTAAAATACAAAGAAGAAAATAGAAGTCTTCATTAAGGCTACTACTGTTAATAATTTTGTGTATTTCCATTCAGCGTCATACACACACCCACAGACACACACACACAGACACACAGACACACACACACACGTATTTATAATGCCCTGGTAGTGCAACAGTTAAGCACTTGGCTGCTAACTAAAACAGTGACAGTTCAAACCCACCCAGTGGCTCTATGGGAGAAAGACCTGGTGTTCTGTCACCATAAAGATTACAGCCTAGGAAACCCCATGAGGCAGTTCTAGTCTGTAACACATGGGGTCGCTGTGAGTTGCAACTCTACAGTACTGTACCCAGCAACAACATACGCACTTAAGCTAATGTATATATCTTTTACAAAATTGTCATAGTGTGCTTAAATTTTTACATCTTGCCTTTCTGCTTTACTGTTACATCACAAATATTTTCCAGAGTCCCTTAACAATTAATAATGAGACTAGTCCATTGTGGACTGTACATTTAGCATTAAAATTGCTTTGATTTTAGTAGAAATTGTAGCAGTGAATGTCCTATGCCAAAGTCTTTGCATTCATCCCTGATTTCTTTAGGATACACCCCAAGGATTAGAATTAATCAGTCAGCATTATGGATATTTGAAAACCCCAATACCTGTTACTCAGCTGCCTTCTAGAATGGTTGTACCCAGCAACACAGCTGTCAGCAGCAGATGAGATTGTCTCTTGTCACCATACCTTTTCTGAGACTATCTTCTGTATTATTAAATCTTTTTCTCATTCCCTTAGATTTTCTTTGTTACTTCTTGGTTACTAGCGAAGTTAAACATTTTCCCTGTCAAAGTGTTTTATTTCTAAAACCAGATGTTCATCTCACAGGTGTGTTTTGTTGACTCTGGAAAGGAAAGAATTAGTGCAAACACGTTATGTATCTAAAGGATTCCTAATTATAACACAGAATGCTATCTATCAGCCTCTCTAAGAAATTGCCACCAATCACTGCCCTTTGGGTCACATATTGAAAAGGAAACTCATCTCTCTCTCTCTCTCTCTCACATACACACACACACACACGAGACATCTGAAACTGTAATCATTCTTAAATGTGTCTAAGCTCTGAGCTTTGTGTCATCTTCAGAATTTGCCAGTCTGTCCTAGGAGAAAGTGCCTTTCTACAAATCTCTGCCGGGAACACAGCCTCTTCTAATTGTTCACCCCTACAGCAAGGATTTCTGAACCTGGTCCTCCATTATCAGGGGAACGAACCCTGGGCTTTGTCCCCAAAGTGTATTAGGAAAATATTCCTAAGGCTTCTTCATCAGAGTCTGATAACATTTGCCTGTGAGTCATTGCCTTTGAACAGTCCTGATTCTGTTATGGGCTTATGGTGTGACTGTAGTTACGTGGCCTTGACTTCTCTGAGAATAATTTTACCTATTAGTGCAACGGAGGTAATAGAGTCTTAACTCCTAATAAAAATAACAGGACATTTTCTTGATTGTGGAGTATAGTAGCAATTTTATAGATCTTATGTGTTGTAGTCGTCAGTGCTGCTCTGACAGAAATACCACAAAGTGACTGTCTTCAACGAAAGAAAGTTTATTTTTAACACAGTTCAGTAAGCTACAAGTCCAAATTCAGGATGTCGCTCCAGGGGAAGACTTTCCCCTTTGTTGGCTATGGAATAAAGTCCTTGTGTTCCATTGGTCTTTGTCCAGGGAGCATCTTGGCGCAGGAACTTCAGGTCTGAAGGACGCGCTCTTCTCCCGGTGCTGCTTTCTTGATGGTGTGAGGTTCCCAGTTCTCTGCTTGCTTCTCTTTCTTTTTATCTCTTGTAGGATGAAAGGAAAAAGGGTGGTGCAAGCTATACTCCAGGAACTCTCTGTATAGTGTAGCAGGGAGATGATCTTAGTTACAGCCCCACCTTAATCCTCTAACACACAGTATAGGAAAATCACAAAATGGAAGGCAATCACAGAATACAGAGAGTCCTGGCCCAGCCAAATTACAACACATGTTTTTTGGGGGACACAATTCAATCCACCACACTACGTTTACTGTTTTCCATTAATATTTACTCTGAATCACCTGCTGTTTACAAGCTGTCCCCTGCAAGGCCTGCTAGTGACTTAATTCTGCATATCCAAAGTGTAAGTCTACATTCCTTTAGCAGCAGTGCCTGAAAATTGAAGGAGAATTACACAAGCAGTGGGGTGTGTAATGGGTGTGATCTAACTGAGTAAACATGGGAATCCAAGTCCCAGACCCGCCCCTGTGCTAATGCTCTGTGATTCAGTCATGTGATTTCTGTTCATTCTGCTGCTGAGATGACCAGTGACTGTCTTAAAAGTGTCAATCGTGTGGTTTTCTTAGCATTTCTCAAAAATGATACTCATGGCATAAATGACAGATTGTTTTTTTAATAAGCAACAATTCTACTCTAATATTTAAATTGCTTCTTTGCAGAAAAAACTAAAATCACTATTTTAAAACCCTTCAATGTATCAGGTATGACTTATTATCAATATCAAGACTTTTCTTTTTATCACTCAAGTAAAATTTAAAGAAATGGCTGGTGTTTGCTTTTGTTTCTCTTTTTGCTACCTTTTAAAAAGCAAATCTTTTGTTAATAAATAGGTGTTGATGTATTCACTGGGTTTCTGGAGTTCTACTGGGTATTGGGGGCTGTGGGATAATGACTAGACACAGTTCCTACCCTCGAGAATTTTCTAGTCTATGCTAGGAGACAAGACAAGCAAACAATACACATGCTCAGGAAAGACTTTTGGTTGATTTAAAGAAGGGCTTGACAGACTTTCACTCCTGGTCCATACCTGGCCCACCATCTAGTTTTTGTAAATAAAGTTTTATTGAACTACGGGCGTGCTCATTTGTTTACATATGTCTTTGGCTACTTTTCTCCTACAGTGAATAATAGAGTTGAATAGTTATGACAGAGACTGTATGGCCTGCAAAAAAAAGCCTAAAATACTCTTGGAGCCTTTACAGACAACATTTTTTGACTCACAATTTAAAGGATGACTTGTGGCCACGTGGAAACCCTGGTGGTGTGGTAGTTAAGTGCTTTGGCTGCCAACCAGAAGGTCAGCAGTTCAAATCTGTCAGGTGCTCCTTGGAAACTCTATGGAGCAATTCTACTCTGTCCTGTAGGGTCGTTAGGAGTCAGAATTGACTCGACGTCACTGGGTTTTGGTTTTGGTGTGGCCATGTACTTGAGGGAAATTACATATAATGATACTAGCAATGGGAAAGAAAATCCTCAGGATGAATGAGCACCAAAAAGCCACACTGAGTGAGAATGAAGGTGCACCTGAAAGTTAGAGAAAGATGAGAGACAATAGAATGACAAGCTTAGTGAATAGTAGAGCAATGGTTGTAAAGAGCACTTAAGACATGACTACTTGCTCTCTATATGTTCTGTAATATTTGCATAGTGTGTATTTTAATAGTTATGAGTGTGTTTGAATGAAATATTTCTCTTTTGGTGTAAAACTGTACAGAAATCTACTTTTCAGGTAACTTTTGGCACCTAAATTCAGTTTGCTTGAAAGAATCAAAACCCTTAGTTGAAGTCCAGTGTCTACACACTGAAGGTCAACTAAGTCATTCTGCAGAAACTGTATCACATGAACTAACTCAAATCAGGTTTTAATTTGTGTTCAAACTTGTTTTCCCATAGAGAACTAAGGGTTCAGTAATGTACGATGGAAGTAAAATACCAACCTGGTGTTGCATACATAATTCTGACCAGACTAGATCTAACAAGGAGACTAAAATATTCCTGATTATAAGAACCGTTGGAAACCCTGGTGGTGTAGTGTTTAAGTGCAACATTTGCTAACCAGCAGGTTGGCAGTTCAAATCTGCCAGGCACTCCTTGGAAACTCTATGGGGTAGTTCTACTCTGTCCTATAGGGTTGTTATGAGTTGAAATCCACTGTACATCACTGAGTTTGGTTTGGAGTTGTTTCCTAAGAACCTTATTTCCTTGGCAGTTTGCTGTATACATGAACAGCATCTGCCCCTTGTATTTATTATGGACTTTGTCAAAAGGATACAATTAAGGAAGGAAAGACTCTTGGAGGAGTCTCTGTACTACCTCCACCAAAGGAGAACTTGATTGTCGTAAGCTTGTGTGTGAAGGTTTTTGTTCCAGCATGGCTCATTTCCCCCCCATTCCTCTCTGCTTCCTTTGTATCTTTGCGTGCTCTGTTGTTCTGACCATCACTCCATTCCACCCTCACTATAGCTTTTTATTTACTGTCCTATAGGGTTGCTATCGGTTGTCATTGACTCGATGGCACTGGGTTTGGTTATTTTTAATATATATATTGCCTTGTGAGTCAGAATGGACTCGATGCCAGTGGGTTTGGTCTGGTCATCGCCCTGAGAAACACTGGTGGCATAGTGGTTAAGTGCTACATCTGCTAACCGAAAGGTTGGCAGTTCACATCTGCTAGACACCCCTTGGAAACTCTATGGAGCCGTTCTGCTCTGACCTATAGGGTCACTGTGAGTCAGAAGTGACACAATGGCAGAGGGTTTGTATGTTGTCCTGAGGAAACTGGGAAGACAGGCCTGTTGATCTGCTTTCAAAAGACCACAGCCTTGAAAATCCTATGGAGCAGTTCTGTTCTGCATGCATGGGATCCTCATGAGTAGGAACAGACTCAATGGCAAGTACAAGAACATCGTGATCCTCTAGATTGTAAGCTCCTTGAGGGCAAGGTCTGTGTCAGGAACCTCCCAAAGCCAGTAGAATATAGTAGTGCTCATCAAACATTTTAAAAATTGTGCTGTTTTTGCCCACATGAATTAGTAGCATAACATTAATGTTATTTTGTACAAATATTTGCATAAGGAACTAAGAGGACCGTTGATGTGTTCATGGGGCTCCTCTACCTAGGAAAAGAAGAAGGACCTATAATTAAGGGCTATTCCACTTAAAGTCAGTATCCATGATTTGTATTTGTAATCTGTTTATGTTGGACAAGAGAGAGATTAACTGGAATTGGGGTGAAGAAAGGAAGGAGTTAGGGATCTAAACACTTATTTATTACCTAAAGAATTAAGTTGCCTGGTTGACCAACTAAGAAATGAAAACACTCACTCCTTTAGTCTTTGTGGAATTTATCCTGCTAGCTTCCGCTTTTAATATTTTTGTCCTACATTTGTGAATTCTCTTTACCTTGCAGTATATAGGTACAGGTGTGGACATGCTTAACCAGCTGCGTTGTGTTTTCTTTGCAGGAGTCAAATCCCAGAGAAATATCTGCAATTTGTCATCAATTTGCAATGGATCAGGTTAGTTCTGTGTACCTGTAACTGGATAAATGGGCTCCAGAGAGGAAAGTGGCTTGTTTTTCTAATGTTGAGTATGTGCTGTGTGCCTCTCTGATTTGTCTCTTTTCATACCGCCTGTGTATTAAGCTTCCCTAATAAAAACAAAAGCAAATTTTAGATCTGGCTAAAGATATGTTCCCATTGCCCAGTGAAGTGACAAATGATATGAGGCAGGAAGCGCTACTCCAAGCATTTTTTTACCATACCTTTCAATCAGTAACTAATACCTTTAGTTATTAGTTTGAGTGAACTCATGCACACAATTTATAATGAAATTAAGAATCAGTGCAAGCTGTTTATTGGGCATAAATCCCTCAAGCTTTTTCACAAGACCTTAAGCATTATAGCTCAGAAGGAGAATGTTATCTTTTGCTAAGACTAAAACAAGTCACTTTGTTAGAATATTGAAACTTCACGTACACTTAGTTTACTTGGATGCTTATTAGTGTATTTTTGTCATCTTAAAGATGGTCCACTGTTTTTAAAAATTTAGTTGGAAATCTCTTGAGAACGTGTTATTTTTAAAATGGGAATATTTTCCCTTCTGCCATGGTCCAGAAGGAATAGAACCACCACTCTTCTCACATTGGTTTGGCTCTGTGGGATCCCTTCCTTGTTAAATCCAATGAAAGCCGATGAGAAAAACAGAAAAACATGGCATGGCAGAGCAGAGCTGGATAGGAGATGATGAAAAGGAAGAGGAGAAAGGTAGCCAGGTATTTTATAGTGTTAATGATTTAGCATGACTCCGGTAGTGTAAGAAAGTTCATTATAGGAATGTCTTCCTTTTATTCTGTTCCTTTTGATGGTTTAACTGTGTTTAATACTTGGTTTGAAAAACATAGGTAACTATTTCAAGTAAAGTAAGTTAAGGTTGGATAGTTTACAAAACTTCCTGCTGAAAGAATGTTCCATAACACTTTGGAGTAGTAGCATGAATGTCAGATTTGCTCATAGGAATTTTCTGCTGGTATTACTGTTGCAGGTAGGATATAAGAGAAATAGTAGCTGGTTTTGATTGAGGGGGAAAAAGCCTTTATTAGACTCATTTCGTTTGCATATATTATATAACTCTTATCTTCCTCCTCCATTCCATGTCTCCCACACTTCTCTTTACTGAATTCCTCATAATTTCATTATTTTTATGCCTCATCTGTGTTTGGGGCTGGTGACTAATGTCTAGTTCAGTGTTGTGTCTACGCAATGTTTGATAACTGTTTGAAAAGTGAACTTTCAGTAAAAAAAAAGAAAACAGTCAACTTGAATAGCAGATGCCAGAAAGCTGGTTGAAGTAATGTTTTCCCCAGTTAAGTGACTGAACTGACCATTTGTGTTTATGTCTGGTGAAAACATACTCATCAGAGGACTAACTAACTCTCTTGGCACCAGAAATTTCTGCCGTGCCCTGCCAGAAAGTAGAAACCTTCACTTCTTGCAGGTTCCAGTCTGGGCTCATTCAGGGCACTGGAGGCTGGTGAAGAAACTGAGAGGTGCCCCGGAAGAGTTAGGCTGAGGGTCAGAAGGCGGTGACTTCCTAGTTGCTCTGCCACTACTGTGCCTCCACCATATTTATAAGATTCACCAGGCTCTCACCAAGACTCATGGATGAGGTTGGAGAAAGGAGAAGTGGAGAAATCGTAGGTATTAACACACACACTCATTTGCTCACTCACTAAATATTTTTTTTTGAAATAAGTAATTAAAAAATGATTGTAGTAGTGCATCTACAAGGAACTGCTAGAAAGCCAAGCTGGATTCAGAAGAGGATGTGGAACCGGGGATATCATTGCTGCTGTCAGGTGAATCTTGGCTGAAAGCAGAGAATACCAGAAAAATGGTTGTGTTTCATTGACTATGCAAAGGCATTTGACTGTGTGGATCATAACAAATCATGGAGAACTTTGTGAAGAATGCAAATTCCAGAACACTTAAAATGTGCTTGTGAGGAACCCGTACATAGATCAAGAAACAGTTGTTTGAACAGAAAAAAGAGATGCTGTGTGGTTTAAAATCAGGAAAGGTATGCATCAGGGTTGTACCCTTTCACCATACTTATTCAGACTGTATGCTGAGTGAATAATCTGAGAAGCTGGACCATACAAAGAAGAACGAGGCATCAGAATTAGAGGAAGATTTATTAACAGCGTGTAATACGTAGATTACACAACCTTGCTTTCTGAAAGTGAAGAGGACTTGAAGTGTTCACTGCTGAAGATGAAGGACTGTAGCCTTCGGTATGAATTACAGTTCAACATAAAGAAAACAAAAGTCCTCACTACAGGACTAACAAGCAACATCATGATAAATGGAGAAAAGATTGAAGTTGTTAGTAATTTCGTTTTACTTGGACCCACAATCAACACTCACGAAGGTAGCAATCAGGACATCGAATAACATAACACGTTGGGCAAATCTGCTGCAAAAACCCTCTTTAAAGTGGTAAAAAGCAAAGATGTCACTTTAAGGACTAAGGTGTGCCTGACCCAAGCCATGGTATTTTCAGTTGTCCTGTGTGCGTGCAAAAGCTGTACAGTAAATAAAAAAGACCAAAGAATTTATGTCTTTGAGTTACGGTTTTGGTGAAGAATGTTGATTGCACCATGGACTGCCAGCAGAACAAACAAATCTGTCTTGGAAAAAGGACAGGCAGGACACTCCCTGGAAGTGAGGATGGTGACACTTTGTATCATGTACTTTGGGCATGTTATTTAGAGGGACCAGCCCATGGAGAAGGACATCATACTTTGTAAAGTAGAGGGACAACCAAAAAAAGGCAGACAAAATGATTGACACAGTGACTGCAACAGTGAGCTCAAACACAACAACAGTTGTGAGGCTGGTACAGACTGGCAGTGTTTCCTTCGGTTGTACATCAGCACAGTGTGAGTCAGGACTAACTTCACGGCACCTAACAGCAACAGCATTTTTTGATAAATGGATAAGAAATTTTATGCAGATATTAAATATCTTGACTTTTAATTAAAAAAATGAGTGAATTGTCAGTATCAATATGCAGACATTGAAGTCTTGAATGGAAAATTTGCCAAAATGATGGATCATGTTAAAATCACTGGTCTAGTGGCTTTGTTGGCCATTATTAACCATGTTTTCTTCAAATAATGCCCCCACACAGTTAGTGTGCATAACATGCCTAGGAAAATAACCACGCGAGGTGTTTGTGCAGTTGGTAAAAGTCGTATGACGTGTAAATGGACCAAGAGATACATGGCTACGAAAATCAGTTGTACTTTGGGGTACAGTAAAAGAAGATGAGATTAGGAGATTTTTCAACCCTCTAGCTGTAGGGATGGGTAGACTACAGCCCAAACAACAGCCCACCTCCTGCTTTTGTAAACTGAAGTTTTATTAGGACAACAGCCATATCTATCTGTATACTTATTATCTGTGGCTAGTTTTGCACTCTGGCAGAGTAGTTGCCACAGAGACCGTGTGGTCTGCAAAATCTAACATATTGGTTATGTGGTCCTTAACAGACAATGTTGGCTGACCCCTGCTCTCCCTTATATGACATCCTTGCCCTTTTGCTCAAGAGGCCAGACTTCGGTTTGTATAGCTTATGAAGCATACACCATACTTCATTAAGAAGTTTCTGTATTAATTTGCTTTTCTACGGCATCAAAGCCCCTCAGAGTATACACTGCAGGAGACGGCTCCCAAAGTAAGCATTTTAACAAGAGGATTTGCTGGTGTTTCTGGGGTAAAAGCCGCAGTGAATTGTTCAGCTGAACAGAGGATTTGCCCTCAATGTTAATTCAGGTTTCAAAGCAAAATCTCCAGTTTTTTTCTAGGAAAGACGTTGCATTTGGTGGTGCAGTGTTTAAGTGCTCAGCTGCTAACCGAAAGATCTAGGTTCGAACCTACCAGGTGCTGCTGCACAGGAGAAAGATGTGGCATTCTGCTTCTATAGAGATCACAGCCTTCGAAACCTTAGGGACAGGTCTCCTTTGTCCTTACAGGATCACTATGAATTAGAATCGACTTGAGAGCAGTGGATTTGGTTTTCTTTAATGTGAAAAAACAAATGCCAAGGAATAAATAGCTTTCGATAGGTCATTCTCAACTGTTCAAAAACGCTTTCCTTCCCTCTGTCATCTATGTAACTTGCAACTATAACAACCTAAAATGTATTTTTTGAGTTAATAGTAGAATTATAGTTCTCCCACTCAGCATCTTTAGGGGAGGCACATAGAAGTAGGGTTGCCTGGATTTGAGGAGATACAGCTCAATAACTTGGCAAAGGGGGAAGTTTTCTCTTTTTCTGATACTGTTAGAACTTTGTAAACTTCATAGTTCTTATTTTTGAAAATTATATTGATAATCATTGAGTACCTTACCTACCAGTAGAAAAAAGTAAATAACAGTAAGAAAAGGAATTTGATGAAACTCCATTTATAAAATAATTTGATAGTCTTTTTTGTGTTGGAGTAATTCTTAAGCTTTAAGGATAAAAGTCTTCAATTTCTCCTTGAAAATTTTTCTTTCTTTTTTTTTAGTATTCTTTCAAGGGGAAATAATGTTTGAATATCATGAAGAAGTCAGTGCTACCCAGGTAGGTTCTACATTTTTCTTACTGCACTCTTAAAAAGTGAATACATGTGTAAAAATTGCTCAAGATACAGTTTATTTATGATAGTTGGTATATTTATTTTTATGATCACATTGAAATAAAATGTGAGATAGCATTTTCAGAACCCCTGTTTTTTTCTATTCCTAATAATTATGGTATTCTGTTAATAATTTTATTTTTGTTTTTATAGATTTTGCTGCTGAGTAAAAATCTTAATACAGTGCAATTCTACAACAGTCCAAATTTTCAAATTATGCTAGAAACTTACAGCAGCAAGAAATATAATGCATTGACTCCGAATGTCTTCCAGAGTTGATCTTGTTCACCACATAGGTAGATTGGGTCAGAAGATCCCAGCCAATTGCAGACTATTCCTTTAGTGAATATTTCCTGAGCATCTACTATATGCTGGAAACCCTGGTGGCATAGTGGTTAAGTGCTATGGCTGCTACTGAAAACATCCACAGTTTGAATCCACCAGGCACTCCTTAGAAACTCTGTGGGGCAGTTCTCTGTCCTATAGAGTCACCATGAATTGGAATTGACTTGACAGCAGCGGGTTTGTTTTTTTCATTTTGCTATGTGCCAGTCAATGAACTAGGTACTGGAAACATGGTGACAGTTGCTTGCTATCAGGTTTTCCTTTTCACACTGGGGCCTTGTTACTTAAATTTGGGAGCTTTCATGATGCTGCAAGCTTTTATTAATGTTCTTTTATAGGGACTTTTGGAATGAAGAAAGCCAGGAATTAGTACATCCAACTTACTGATTCAGAATATTATTTGAATAATAGGCAGAATATTTTGTGAACACATTGGGGCTGAACAGAAATTGTCTCAACTAACATGAATTTGATGGTTTGATGGACAATATTCCATGCTGTTCATTTAGGACTCACAGTTTCGGGGAGATGGTTCTTTGGGTGGCCAACCAAACTGAAAAAAAAAAATCTTTTAAAGAATGAGAAGCAAAAGGAAAACCCACAAAATTGTTTCTTATATGTTTGATATTTTGTGCTTCTAACAGAATCAAGATATGGCTAATGGCAGCTTAAGTGGAGTCTTGTCTTTCAATGAACAGAAGTGAGTAACTTGCTGTTTGACTGAAAGCTTAGAGTATCAGCTATGGGAAGGTATTGGCTGAGCTATCTGTGCATTTGAAATTGAGAGTCAGAAGGAGCTGGGAAATAGACACAAACATAGAGGTTATTGATTTTTGAGCTCTTTGAAAACTTACCATTGTTACCCGACATCAGTTAATATCCCTGCCAGGATGTCCCTGATTATGCTATAGCCTGTCATCTTCATTTGAATTGGTATTTAAGTTTTAATGTGATTGGGTAGCCAGCATGATTGAAAAAGTTCAAGACTATGTATCCAATTTGTTCATTCTTCATGAAGCATCAGTGGTTCAAAAGTTAGAGAAAGGTCTTCACAGTATAGTAAACCTAGGTTTAAAAGAATAAGCACAGACAATGAGAAATGCATCGCAAATAGATACCTCATTAATTGAAAGGTTGGTGATGCGAAGCCACTCCAGGGCTCCACAGGAGAATGACCTGGCAATCTGCCCCATAAAGATTCCAGCCTAGAAAACCCTGTGGGACAGTTCTGTGTCACATGGGGTTGTTGTGGGTTGGAATCATTGTAATGGCACCCAACAACAACAGACAACAGGTCAAATTGTCAGCCAGCAGGGTTGGGGTCAGAGTTATGTTTATGTTTATAGTGATAGATTTAAGGACAGAGTAGCACTTGGAGTGCTACTAAGGTTAATGTTCAATGCTCATGTTAATATTAGGTTTAGAGTCTGGGGTAGGTTTAGGGCTGATGATGAGTGTTAGGTTTATGGTTAAGTTCAGGGTTCAGGTTAGGTTTAGGGCTTAAGATAGGGTTAGTGTCTTAGTCATCTAGCACTGCTTTAACAGAAATACCACAAGTGGATGGGTGTCAAAATAGAAATTTTACTTTGTTGCAGTCCAGTAGGCTAGAAGTCCAAATTCAGGGTATCAGCACCAGGGGAAGGCCTTTTTTGCTGGTTCTGGAAGAAAGTTCTTGTCGTCAGTCTTCCCCTGGACTGGGAGTTTCTGAGGCGCAGAGACCCCAGGTCCTTTCCAAAGAATATACTGTGCTCATGGTACTGCTTCTTTCTCTCTGGGCTAGCTTCTTTCCTTTATAGCTCAAGACATTGCCTCAAGGCACGATGCAGCCTGACACTCTGAGTCCTGCGCACCAACACAACTGCCACCCATCCTCTCTTCTTAACATTACAGAGGTAGAATTTACATCATAGAGGAACATCAGGTAATATCAGGAATACTGGCCCAGCCAAACTCCTACACACGCTTTCAGGGGGAAACACAATTCAATCCATGACAGTAAGTATTACGGTGCAGTTAAATATAAGATTAGGGCTTGTGTTAGGATTAGGCCTTGTAGTTATGGTTTTAAGGCTATCTTTAGGATCTGGGATCAAGTTTAGGGTTAGAGTTAGGGCTTTTGTTAGGTTTAGGACTTGGATTAGGGTTCAGTATATGTGTAGGACTCTTGTTAGGGTAAGTATTAGTCCTGGGCTTAGAATTTGATTTAGGATTATGGTTAGGGTTATGTTTAGCATTAGGGGATAGGTTTGGGTTTGGGGTTGATTTAAGGTTAAGATTACTGTTATTTTAAGAGTTAGAATTAGGTCTAGAATTAAGTTTTAATTTAGGCTTAGAACTGTAAAGGTTTAGGCTTAGGTTTGGGGTTAGAGCTTAAGCTGCAGTTGGTGTTCAGGTTATTGTTTTAGGGCTTGGATTAAGGTTAGGGTTAGGCTTAAACACAGGGTTGTGATTCATGTAACCCAACTCCACCCCTTATCCTTACAGTAACCTTAACTGTATCCTAAGCTCACACCCTAACCTTGATCTTAACCCTAACACTACCCGTAACCCTAATCCATTCATGAACCCTAAACTAAACCCCAATGATAACCATAAACCCAACCCCATCCCAAACCCTAACCCTAAACCTAACCTCAATCATTTATTGAACACCGGCTATCTGCCAGGCCTTGGGAATGAGTGGGAGTCAAGTTAACTCTCTGCAATGGAATGGGAAGACGAGTAGTTCTCAACCCTGGTAGCATATTAAAATCCACTGGGGAGCTTTTAAAAATCCTGATGCCAAGGCACACTACATAACAATTAAATCAGAGTTTGGGGTGTTAGACACAGGCATCCTAGTTTTTAATGCTTTGCAGGTAGTTCCACTGTGAAGCCAAGTTTGAGAACCAGGGGGCTAGAGTCTGGGAGGGAAAACTCAGGATGCAAACAAATGGTAACAGTACAGTCTGCTTCCCCAATGACGTTGTCACGGACAGGGTAGCAAAGGGTACTCTAAGCATCTGAGTCTAAAGCAGGTGGAGTAGTTAGACCTGGCTTGAGGGGCCAGAGAGAACCCCGGAAAGAAGGTAGCCTCTGAGAACAGTTACAGAGGCGTGGCTGCTTCTGGCTTGAGAAGCTGCCTGACCAAACCCAACCCAACACCGCTGAGTCAGTTCCGACTCATTCCCTGATCACTGCCAAGAACTTCTTGCCTTTGCTTGTTGGCTCCACCCCATCCCTGGATCTGCCTAGAACTACCACCCTTGCCTCACAGTATGGTTTCTCAGCCTCAACAGTATTCACAGTTTGGACTAGATAATTCTTTCCTGGGGGTGGAGGACCATCCTGTGTATTGTGGGACATTTAACAGCATCCCTGCCTCCACCCGCTAGATGCCATTAGCACTGTCCCCCAGTTCCGACAACCAAAAATGTCTCCAGACATCTCCGAATGTCCCCAGATGGGCAGAGTCATCCCAGGCTGAGAACTGCTGTTCTAGAGTGAATTCTTTTAAGTAGATTTCTTTTGTCATTACTTCATAGGAAGCTCTGCCTTGTGGATGAAATGAAAGTATTGTGAGGGTTGGACTGGAGGAGAAGAATAAGAGAGAAATTCCTGAAAGGAAGTTGGGAGGAGATGGGAGGGCAGGGCTAGGTCAGTTGGCCTTCAGGGTGAGCAGCTTGCTCCCCTCAGAAATTTTGCCTGGGGCTAGCTCTTCCTCTGGTCCCCAGCCAGAAGCAGCTGCCTCCAGGCTGCTGCAGTCTAATGAATGGCAAGGTTGTTCAACCATAATTTATATCTTGCTGGTAACTAGAATCTGTACTGTTTCTGCCTGGTTAGTTTTCACTTGTTATGTGAATAATTTATTTTTGCCATATAGGAGTCTCTTATTATATCCAGTGTTTCTTCAAAGTGAACCTTGTAAACAATGAATATCATATGCTGAATTTAATTGTGAAAAATCAAACTTGTTTTAAATCTAATATCTCTGATACTGTCCTTGGAGCACTAGTGGTTAGTGGTTAAGAGCTCAGCTGCTAATCAAAGTGCCAGAGGTTCGAATCCACCAGTTAGTCCATGGAAAACATATGGGGCAGTCCTGCTGTGTTCTGTAGGGTCACTATATAAGTTGGAATTAACTCAGTGGCAACAGATTAGTGGAGTCCTTAATGTCTGTTTCTTTCTCTTTTTAACAGACGATCAGAACTCAACAAAACCCTGCAAAGCTTAAGTGAGGTGATTATAAAATACCAATAATTATTGTTATTTTTTTCAGGAGGGGGGAAGGGAATATGTAGTTGTGCCTTTCCTGGGAGATATGTCTCCAAATCATCCCAAGTACATCATGTAAAAGAATAAACAGATGAGGTCCATCACTTCAAAAAGCAGAACGGGGAGCAGTGGATGGATGCTACAAGGAGGTAGATTTTCCTTGGTATAAGACCAAAAGTCTCTTAAAAGCTTCAGGAAAATGAGTGCGCCTGAACAACAGTGAGCTCCCTGTTACTGGAGGTATCCAAGCAGAGCCTGTATGCCCTGAATAGTTTCTTGATATGTCAGGAATTTGATAGGGAGGTGAACTGGATGATCCCTAGGGGTCTTCGGGATTCTAAGATTATGATGTTGTGGTTAGTTTGGATCTGGTGTGACATTTCCAACCAGCAGCATAACTTTTTCATACATTTTTTTGTTGTTGCAGACTTATTTTATAATGTGTGCTACAGCAGAGGCTCAAAGGTCAGTCATTTTTAATGGTTTTATGTAAATATCATTTCCCATTTGTGGGAAATGAAGTATTGGAGAATCTTAGTAAGTTGCAAATTCAAAGACATTCTTCTAAAATAAATACATATTAATGACATTTGGGATTTATATGGTTTTATTTTTCCAAGGACTTATCACACCTTCACATCCATCTTCTCCTCTCTTTATGAGGCCCGGAGGGGTGGGTGGAATTGGGCCATTTGCCTCTGGTTCTATGAGGTGTCCTTAACCCTGACAGCCACCAGGATGGCCAAGAAATGGCTCTCTATGACCTAAGTGGATGAAGACCAGATAGAAGAAGGGACATAATATGGGACTTGGGAGAGGAAGGAGAGAGGGGGAAGAAAAAGACTGGGAAAAAAGAGACATGAAGTTAAAAAGTACATACAGGGGTGATTCAGTGTTTGTCCAACAATTATTTGGGGTTCTACTCTTCACTGTTTTAAGTGGCATCCATTCTCTGTCCTGGATGCATAAGGCAGTGGTTTAAAAGGTAATAACCTCACGCTCTAAACTGGAACATTCCCTGTACGGTCCTAGAAAAAGACCATTTTTACCCCTAAAACTGTTCATTGCTACAAACAGTGACAAATCTGTGAAATTGTACATTGAATCCCTATCCACTAATATGTGTGTTGTTCCTTTCACTTATCTTTTTTTTCCTTATATGCAGAATCTGTTTTTCCTTTCACCTAGATCAGAACTAAAAGAGAGAGAAACAGAGAGAATGGCTTCCATTCCTAGCAGGGACTTGATCTTATTTTCTGGTAATCTAGGTTGAATTGCAAGATTTTGAATTTATGAGATCTTAATACTCACTTAGGCTGATTGTGAAAGGGCCCCCATGGTGGGAACTCAAAATGCCTATAGACACCAGGTAAGCAGCCAGCTGAGAGTGAGCCTATAGCTATCAAGGTGCGTGTCTTTGCAACCAAATGTCAAACCCCGCTCCCGACCTCTTCCATGCTGGTAAAACCAGTCAGCAGCTGGGAGTGCTCAGAGTTTTGGTTTGCAGCCTCTATGAATGTGAACCTCTGCATATAACTCTTAGAAGAGTCTTTTGGGTGAACTTTAGACCATGGTAAGTGGGTGTTTAGCAGCTTGGGGTGACATTGCAAGTTAACGGTATCAGTGTCTACTTTCCCACTCTAGCTTTGAAAAAACAGTTTAGTAGTATGCTGGTTTTATATACGCATATATTTCTCTTTACAGCACATTAAATTGTACATTCACAGTAAAACTGAATACTACAGTGAACGTATGTACTATAATGGTTGATTTCAAAAGAGTCCAGATTCGACCAATGGGTAAGTTGTCTTGACGTTTGTTGCTGTGTTCTTCCTCACATGGCTTTTGGTGTGGTTTTAATTGCTATTATTAATACATCTGTATCTGTTATAACTTTCTGTTTTGGCGCCTTTTTCCTTGGGCAACTTTTAGTCTCCTAAGTCAGAGTTGACAATGACAGGTTTGGGTTTTTGATTTAGGAAAGTTACTTGTTTCTGCTTTCTAAGAAAGCTTAACCAGTTGTCACTAAGTTGATCCTGACTCGTGGTGAACCCGTGTGTGTCGGAGTAGAGCTGTACTCCATGAGGCTGTCAGTGGCTGCTTTCTTCCTTTCATTGGCAGGCCTTTCATCTGAGGTGCCTCTGGGTGGATTTAAATCTCCAACTTTTGAGTTAGCAACTGTGAACATATCAACGTATTTACACCACCCAGAAACTACCAATAAAGCTTAAGTACATCGTATCTGGAAACCCTGGTACCATAGTGGTTAACTCTATGGCTGCTAACCAAAAGGTTGGCAGTTTGAATCTACCTGGCACTCCTTGGAAACTCTCTGGGGCAGTTCTCCTGTAGGATTGCTGTGAGTCAGAATCAACTCAACAGTGTTGAGTTTGGTTTGGCTTTACATTGTGTAAGAAAACAACAACAACCCTATTTAGAGGGAATTCTAAAGAGTTTGAGAGATTGCTGCTGGGCTATATTTATATCTGAATTCTTCTTAGTAATTAATGTCAGATGCATATAGAAGGAAAAATTCAGTACTTTGGAGCGTTTAATACCTACGTACATACTGTGGTCCATTTGGAAACACTGGTGGCGTGGTGGTTAAGTGCTGTGGCAGCTAACCAAAGGAGCAGCAGTTCAAATCCACCAGGCGCTGCTTGGAAACTTTATGGGGCAGTTCTACTCTGTCTATTGAGTCGCTGTGAGTGGGTTTCGTTTTTTGGTTTTTTGTAGTCCATGTAATGACATGTAACCTACTTCATCATCTGTTTCAGCCAAATGCTCTTTGAAAATGCAACTAGCTTAAAAAGTGCAATACTTGATGGCTCTGAGTTACTGCCTTGCCGTACTCTTGACCTTGACCTTGATGTTGACCTTGCATTTCTTCATTTTCCTTTGTCTCCTCCAGAACAGTGCTGCTGTACTGCCAAGACACCCTGCCCCTCGTCACCAGAAGAGTTAGAAAAACTTCAGTGGTATGTAGCAAGCATCCTGACCCATTTCCTAAAAAAGCAACATTGAATCACCGTGCTGGCTAAGAATTTTTGGAATTTCAGGATGGAAGAAGGACTCTTAGTTTTAGAGGGAATACACAGTTTTCTGTTGTCTGAAGTTTCCATTTGGGCTATTGCCTTAGACCTGTGGTTGTCAAGCTTGGCTGCACATGGAAGTCACCTGGGAGTTGTAAAACTGTCTGATTCCCCGCAGTCTCACCAACAGAAGGTGTTGTCATATTTTTACATGTTTGCCTGTCTGGCGGATGAGAAATGGTGTTGTTTTCAGTTAGGTTTCTCTTATTAAGAATTAATTTGAACCTTTTTAATTTATTTGAGGGCTATTTTGATATCTTTTTTTGTCAATCATCTGTTCATGTCTTTTTTCGACCGTTCCATTGTATTTTTGGTCAATTCCTAAGCGTACTTTATGTATCAGGATATATTGGCACTGTGCCTGTGATACATGTTGGATTTTCTTCCAGATTGTCAGTTGTCTTTTGACTTTATGATGTCTTCTGTCGCACCAGTAGAAAGAAAATTTTTATGCTGTTAAATATGTTAGCCTTAATTGCTTATAGGTTTTGAGGCAGTTAGAAAGCCCCTATGCCAGGATATAGAAAAACATTCTCTCTTTTTTCTTTTAGTACTTGAATAGTTTTGTTTTTTATATTTAGATCCTTAATTCATTTGGAGTTTATTCTTTTGTATGGTGTGAGGTATGGATTTAATGTTATCTTTTTACAAATGTGTCCATCCAGTGGTCCTAGCACCATTTATTAAAAAGTCCATCTTTTGGTACAACCACTGTGAAAAACAATACAGTGGCTCCTTGAAAAGTTAGAAATAGAAATACTATATGATCCAGCAATTCCCCTCCTAGGAACATATCTCAGAGAAGTAAGACCTATCACATCAATAAACATATGCATAACCATGTTTATTGTAGCATTATTCACAATAGCAAAAAGATGAAACCAACCTAAGTGCTCATCAACAGATGAATAAACTATGCTGCATACACACAGTGGAATACTATGCAGTGATGAAAAACAATGATGAACCTGTGAAATATCTCACAACTGAACGAATCTGGAGGGTATTATGCTGAGTGAAATAAGTGAGCCACAGAAGGACAAATATTTTATGAGACCCCTACTATAAAAAAACTCAAAAAAGGATTTACACACAGATACAATGTTTGATGGTTACAAGGGAGGGGAGTGGTGGGAAGGAGTCAACACTGACTAGATATTAGACAGGTGTTAACTTTGGTGAAGGGAAAGACAACACACAATATGGAAGAAGTCAGCATAACCTGACCAAGGCAAAAATCATGAAGCTCCCTAGACAACCGCAAACACCTAGAAGGACTGAGTTATTGGGGCTGAGGCTGGAGACCATAGTCTCAGGGGACATCTAGGTCAATTGTCATAACATAGTTCACATCCTACTTTGTTCTACATCCTACTTTGGTGAATAGTGTCTGAGGTCTTAGAAGTTTGAGAGTCGCCATCTAAACTACATCTGTTGCTCCCATCCAGTTCGGAGCAAAGGAAAATGAAGAAAATGGAAGACACAAGGAAAATACTAGTCCAGAGAACTAATGGACCTCAGGAAACACAGCCTCCACCAGCATGAACCAAGAAGAACTAGATGGTGCCTGGCTGCCACCACTGACTGCTCTGATAGGGATCACAAGAGAGTACACACCAGGAGAAAAATGTAAAACAAAATTCACATTTAGATTTTAAAAAAAAACAGACTTACAGGATCTGACAGAGACTGATGGAACCTTGAGACTGTGGCCCCAGGACACCCTGATAACTCAATCAAAGCTGCTCCCGAAGTCCACTGTTCACCCAAAGTCTAGACAGACCTGTGAAACAAGCAATAATATACTTGAGGAATGTACTTCTTGCTTCAATAAGTATATGAGACCAAACGGGCAACACCTTCCCAAAAGCAAAGAGAAGAAGGCAAGAAGGGATAGGAAAACTGGATGAACGGAAACAAGGAACCTGGGTTGGAAAAGAGGAGAGTGCTGACACATTGTGTGGATCGCAATCAGTGTTGCAAAGCAATCTGTATGAATTTTTGAATGAGAAACTTGATGCTGTAAACTTCAACCTAAAACACAATAAGAAAAAGGTCCATCTCTTCCTTAGTGATTTGAAATGTCATCTCTGTCGTATATAAAACTTTCTTATGTATTTAGGTCTAATTCTGGACTTCAGTTGTTAACATTGGGAAGATAACTGACAGATACACCAGAACTTTCTATACTATTTTTGCAGTATTTCTATAAATCTAAAATTAGTTCAAAATATATATATATATATAAAAAACAACCATAATAACCACTGCCATCAAGTCAATTGAAACCCTGGTGGCGTAGTGGTTAAGTGCTATGTCTGCTAACCAAAAGGTCAACAGCTCAAATTCGCTAGGCCCTCCTTGGTAACTCTATGGGGCAGTTCTACTCTGTCCTATAAGGTCAACAGGTGAATAGATAGAGTTTTTTAAACTATAATCTTTGCAGGAGCAGATTGCTAGGTCATTCTGCCACTGAGTCACTGGGCAGGTTTGAATTGTAAACTATTCAGTTAGCAGCCAAGTGCTTAACCATTGCACTGCCGGGCTTCTTGAAAGGCCTTCGTTTAAGAATTTTTAGCATTTTCTGAAATGAGAAGCAAAGAATGTTTTTTTCCTTTTTTTAAAAAATGATTGAATGAAAATGTACATTCCCATATAAATTTGCATGCCCACCTATATACAGCTCCCACTGCGCTCCCTGCCCGGTAACAGCACACTCTTCCTCTCTGCTCCATACATGTCTTATCCTCCCAACGAACTCCTATCCCCTCCTCTCCACCCACTCTCCTTCCTCCAGCAAGAGGTCAGCGGGACGACATCCTATAGATGCACAGAACGATAAAGTGCACACATGATATGGTCACTCTGTGTCACCAAGTCCAATCGATTTCTGTCCGAGAGTTGACCTCCATTATGATTTATGGACAGGCGCAGCATCAGGGCCAGGGGCCATGCTCCCAGGGGAACTCCAAGGCCCGTGGACCATCAATTGTAGTCTTTTAATGGAGATCTCAGGGTACACTGCTTTTTTATTCTGGTGTTGCCAGCGAGACTGAACTTTATGAGCTCCACCACGGCTGTAACTGTTGGTGGCTGGGCACCATCTGGTTTTTCTGGTCACAAGTCAATGTAGTCACCCACTCACATGAGTCTGTCTGTCTTCTGGGTTCTCTTTCCCCCATGTCGTTTTGGTCCTTGGTGATCATCCATTCCTGCTAAGTTGGGACCATTTGCTATACCCTCGGATGGCAGCTTAGCAGCTTTTAAGACCCTAGATGCCGCTCACCAAAGTGGGGTACAAAAGCCTCTCTTAGCAAAACGCTAGTTGTGCCAATTGCCTTCAGTTTCCCCTGAGAGCATGGTCTCTGGTCCCCTGCCCCAGCTTCTCTGTCCTTGTAATATTGGATTAAGGTGGGAGGAGTAATCATGTTATGTTAATACTGATTCCTATCGACTGTCTATACTAAACCCTCCCCCCCTCACCCTCCCTCTCCCCCAACCCTTGCAGCCATCAAAGAGTCTTTTCTTCTATGCATGAGTCTGTTTTTAAGTTCTTATGGTAGGGGTCTCGTACAGTATTTGTCCTTTTGTCACTGACTACTTTCACTTAACATAATGTCCTCCAACTGAAACCAGGTTATAAGATGTTTCCTAAAATCGTTGTTCTCTATCATTGCATAGTGTTCCATTGAGTATGTATACCATAGTTTACCTATCCATTCCTCTGTTGTTGGGCATCTGGGTTGATTCCACCTTTTTGATATTGTGGACTGTGCTGCAATAAACAACCGTGTGCATGTATCAGTGGGTGTGAATGGCCTTGATTCTGTAGGATATATTCTGAGCAGTGGAATAACTGGGTCAAATGTTATGTCTAGATCCAGCTTTTTAAGGACGCTCCAGATTGCTTTCCAAAGAGGTTGTGCCATTTTGCAATCCCACCAACACTGTAGGAGAGTTCCAATTTCTCCACAGCCTCTCCAGCATTTGTTGTTTTGCTTTTTTTGGATCATGGCCAACCTTGTGGGGGTGAGATGGTATCTCATTGTAGTTTTGATTTGAATTTCTTTAATAGCTAATGGTCGTGAGCATGTCTGCATGTGTTTTTTGGCTGCCTGGGATCTCCTCTTTAGAGAAGTGTCTGTCCATCTCCTTTACGCATTACTTAATTGGATGATTTATCTTTTTCTTATTGATATTTTGTAGTACATTACAGATTATGGAGCTCTGGTGTCGGTCTGACATAGAGTTGCCAAATATTTTTTCCCATTCTGTGGTGGCCTTTTAATTCTATTAATAAAGTCTTTGGATGAGCAAAAGTGATTGATTCTTAATAGTTCCCATTTCTCTGTTTTCTCTTCTGTTGATTGCGGTTTGTTTGACAGATTTTGAAGTCTGTCTGTGTTGTGTATTAAAATTTCCATTGTTCTACCTACTTTTTCTTGGATGAGCTTTATTGTTTTAGATTTGCTATTTAGGTCCTTTATCCAGTTTGAGTTGGTTTTTGTGTAAGGTGTAAGATATGGGTCTTGTTTCAATTTATTGCAGGTGGATGTCCAATTTTGCCAGGACCATTTGTTGAAGAGATTGATTTTTCCCCAGTTAAATGTTTTAGGGCCTTTGTCCAATATCAACTGTTCATAGGAAGATGGTGTCATCTCTGGGGTCTCAATTTTGTTCCACTGGTCTCTCTGTCTCTTTTTGTACCAGTACCGGGCTGTTTTGACTACCGTGGCAGTGTAATAGGTTCTAAAGTTGGATAGTGAGAGGCCTCCCAGTGTGTTCTTATCTTTAGTAGTACTTTACTTATCCAGGGCTTCTTCCCCTTCCAAACAAAGTTGGTAATTTGTTTTTCCATCTCATTAAAAAATGTCATTGGTATGGTAAAGACAACCAAGAAGACAGAGAGACCCACAAGAGTGGGTGCCTACATCGACTTGGGACCGGAAGAACCGGATGGTGCCCGGCCACCACCAGTGATAGCCACGATGGAGCTCACAGAGAGGAGTCTCACTGGCAACACAAGAATAAAGAGATGCATCATGAGATCTCCACTAAAAGACCTCAATTGATGGTCCAGCAGTTTGGGGGTTCCTCTGAGAGCATGGCCCCCAGCCCTGATGCCGCCCTTTCCCATAAATTATAACAAAGGTCCACTCTTTGGACAGGAATGGATTGGACTTGGCAATGCAGAGTGACCATATATTGGAAGCACTTTATGGTTCTATACATCTATAGGATATCATCTTGCTGACCTCTGCCTGGAGGAAGGGGAGTGGACGGAGAGGAGGGGAAAGGAGACTGTTGGGAGGATGAGACATGTATGGAGCAGAGAGGAATAGTGTGCAGTCACCGGACAGGGAGAGCAGTGGAAGCTGCATATAGGTGGGCATGTAAATTTATACGTGAATGTACATTTTCACTCAGTCATGTTAAATAAAAATTAAAAAAAAAAAAGTCATTGGAATTTGTATTGGGATTGCATTATATAAGTAGATTGCTTTGGGCAAAACAGACATTTTCACAATGTTAAGTCTTTCTATCCACGAGCAGGGTAGGTTTCTCCATTTATGTAAGTTTCTCTTAGTTTCTTATAGTTTCTTAATTTACTGTAGTTCTCTTTGTAAAGGTCTGTTATTTCTCTGGCTAGATTTATTCCTAGGTACTTTATCTTCTTAAAGGCTGTAGTAAATGGTATTGATTTGGTGATTTCTTCATTAATAATCTCGTTGCTTGTATGAAGGAATCCTACTAATTTACTTAGGTTTATCTTGTATTCTGAGACTTTGCTGAACTCTTCTATCAGTTTGATTAGTTTACTTATGGATTCTTTGGGACTTTCTGCATATGCAATCATATCATCTGCAGATAGGGAGATTTTTACTTCTTCTTTGCCAATGCAGATGCCCTTTATTTCTTGGTCTTGTTTAATTGCTCTGGCTGGAACTTCTAGTACAATGTTGAATAGGAAAGGTGAGGGTAGGCATCCTTGTCTAGTTCCCATTCTCAAGGGAAAGTCTTTAAGTCTCTCTCCATTGAGGATGATGTAGGCAGTTGGCTTTGTATAAATGGCCCTTATCACATTGAGAAATTTGCCGTCTATTCCTATTTTGCTGAGAGTTTTTAGCATGAATGAGTGTTGGACTTTATCAAATGCCTTTTCTGCATCAATAGACAAAATCAGGTGATTCTTGTCTTTTGTGTTATTTATGTGGTTGATCACATTAATTGTTTTTCTGAGGTTGAACCAGCCTTGCATCCCTGGTATGAATCCAACTTGGTCATGATGGATTATTTTTTTGATATGTTGTTGTATACTGTTGGCAAGAATTTTGTTGAAGATTTTTGCATCTAGATTGACGAGTGATAACAGTCTGTAGTTCTCCTTTTCGGTTGGGTCTTTCCCTGGCTTTGGTACCAAGGTTATGCTGGCTTCATAGAATGAATTTGGGAGTATTCCACCCCTTCTATACTGTGAAATAGTCTCAGTAGTATTGGAGATAACTCTTCTCTAACAGCTTGGTAGAATTCTGCAGTGAAGCCATCTGGGCCCAGACTTTTATTCATTGGTAGTTTTTTGATGACTTTTTCAATCTCTTCCTTTGTGATAGGTTTATTAAGTTGTTCTGCTTTAGCTTGTGATAATTTTGGTAGGTGATATGAATCAAGGAATTTGTCCAAGAAATGAAAAGCGAAGAATGGTTGAGTTTTAAACTTAATATTCTCTATTAAGCTGAAGGGTTGAGCCCTAATGAAGAGGATAGAATCTTTGGAAGCATGAGGATTGGATCAAGAGACCATAGCTCTTTTGAGGCCACTCTACTGACCTCTGAAGGCTGCCCATTCATACAGAGAGCTGTGGAAAAGAAAAAGCAAGACACAGACCAAGGAGTCTGAACCTGCACTGTCGTGGCCCCTATGTCTGGCTAGGGCTCTGACATTAATCTCATTGCTAATTCCTCTCCCAGGGAACATAGTGTGGAAGTGTAGGGATGGGAGCCTGTGGCAGGTACACAGAGGACACGAGATGTCGGGGGCCGGGACTGTCAGTTGGTTGCCAGAGGAAGAGGAAGCCTCTATGTAGTTCATTTGCAACTCATGTGCCTCTGATTCTCTTCTTTAGTGATCTCCAGGACCCCATCAGCTGTGTCCCTGGGCCTCCACATGAGCCGACATCTTCTTCCAGCAAACCTATATTAGTTGCTCCTCCAGCCACGAATGTATCCCAGGACTCCAGTGCCTTCTCTTTGGCTGATCTCGCAGATCATCCACCTGTGACGGAGAAATCCCCTTCTCTATCCAGAGATATTCTTCTGCGGCCTCCCCAACCCTCGGCTACCATAGCTCCCAGCTCTGCTGTGGATCTGTCCCCTGGCATTGGAATCATCTTTTCCTCTGTGCTCCAAACCAATTTCTCTTCCACTCCACTACTTGAGAAGTCCTCACGTACTTCTCCTACCATGCCTGCTCCTGTGAGGGTCACTACAACTAGCTCATCTCCTGAACATACAGGTCAGTACGAGAAGCCAATGAGACAACAGAAGCTAGGTATCATCTGCGTAGAAAATATACTTTGCCATGTCACCTGGTAGCTAAAACATAGATCGAACTTAAAGGTTTCTCCAGAAAGGAATGATTAAATAAGATATGACCTCAACCCCCCAATGACTATTATGCAACCGTGCAAGTAATTTGAATGACTATACAGATACTGGAGCCCAGGTGGTGCAGTCCTTACGTGTTTGCCTAGTAACCAAAAGGTTGCTAGTTTGAATCCATCAGCCTCTCTTTGGAAACCCTGTGAGTAATTCTACTGTCCTATAGCATCACTACAAGTTGAAAGCTACTCACCAGCAATGGATTTTTTGGTTTATACAGACCCTTGTGAGTTGTTCAAGTCATGGGTAAAGTCAAATGGCACAAGAACAAATAGTTTGCATTCTGCATGGATAACTGTAAACACACATGGATAAGGACTAGAAGGGAATGTGCAAAATAAGGACTAGAATGCTGGAAGGATGGAATTCAGACATTTCATTAGAGGCACATTTATATCATTGTTTCCCAACCAGAAACACTTAAAAATCAGACTAACAGCTTACAGTCCAGGTATTTATTTCATTATACTGTCTTTTTAACGGAAGAACTTCTAGTGACTCACATAAATTCTGTACTGTTGATGCCATACAGGTATACACGTGCCTTTATGAAAGAGGAATCAAAACCAACTTGATGACAATAGGTTTTTTTTTTTTTTTTTTAAGGCCAAGTCATCCACCATTTTTGGCAGTCTGTAAAGATAGGTGATAGTCCAAATTTGGCACTCCCCCTTTCTTTTCCCAACCAAAGCAGAATATGGAAAGCCTGGTAGCATAGTGGTTAAGAGCAACAGCTGCTATTGGCAGTTCAAATCCACTGAGCACTCCTTGGAAACCCTGTGGGGCAGATCTACTCTGTCCTATAGGGTGGCTAAGAGGTGGAATCAGCCTGTCGGCAACAGGTTTGGTTTTTGGTTTTTAAGCAGATTATAAAGTAGTGACTAGCATGTGATGTGCTTAGAGAGAGAGAGAGAAAGAGAGTTAGGTTTATTAAAGTATACTTTACCTACAGTAAAACATCCTTTTTACCGTTCTGTGAACTCTGGTGATGCATTGGTTAAAGCACCGGGCTACTAACTGGAAGGTTGGTGGTTGGAACCCACCAGCTGCCTTTGGGAGAAAGATGAAGCTGTGGTAGTCTGCTAACTTAAAGATTATAACCATGAAAATCCTTTGGGGCAGGTCTACTCTACCCCATAGGGTAGCTATGAGTAATGGTAATGAGGCTGGATAAACACAGTCATTGTAACCATCATCCCAGTCAACACAGGTACCATTTCCGGTACTCCCAAGGCTCCATTTTGTCCCTTTGTAGTCAACACTTTTCCAGCACCACCCTCCCCCCAGCTCCTGGCAACCAGTGCTCTGTTTTCGTTTCCCTGTAGTTGTGACTTTCTAGGCTATCAGGAAGTGAATCATACAGCGTGGAGCCTTTTGAGTCTGGCTTTTTTCATTTTACATAATGCGCTAGAAAATTAATGCTCCATCGATGCTGTCGAATGCATCAGTAGTTGGTTCCCTTTTGTTGCTGAAGAATATTCCATTGTATGGATGTACCCACAGCTTGTCTATACATTCTCCACTTGATGGACACTGGAGTTGTTCCACTTTGGGGCTATTATAGAAAAAGTTTCTGTGAGCGTTCATGAGCAAGTCTTAAGACATGTTCTTATTCCTCTGGGGCAGACACCAGGAATGGGTTTGCTAGGTCAAGGTTGTGTGTTTACCTCTATATTCGTGATTTTTCCATCCTGCGGTCCATAAATGATTTGGTTCTTTGTTATAGAAATTGTTACCACCAGCAGCACCACTGCTTCTGAACTTGAGAGCCAAGTGTCTCAGATGGAGAAGGTTTTGTCCTTAGGCAGCTTGGAGCCTAATTTCGCAGAAGACATGATAAACCAAGTCAGCAAACTCCTGCGTTCCCCTCCGGCCTTGCTGGCCCCTGTGGCTCAAAGGTATGATGTGGTGGAAAGAGAAGACCTGCTAATGATGCAGATGCTTCTTACTTGATTAATCATAGCTGAGTAATTTTTTCCCAGTGGGGGCAGTGGTGGTTTACTCGTAGAATTTTCACCTTTCATGGAGGAGACCTGGAAACCCTGGTGACATAGTAAAGTGCTACAACTGCTAACCAGAAGTTTGGCACTTCAAATCTACCAGGCGCTCCTTGGAAACTCTCATGGGGCCATTCTGCTCTGTCCTGTAGGATCGCTATCAGTTGGAATCAACTCACTGGCACTCGGTTTGGTTTTATTTTGGTTTTATGGGGGAGACTTGGGTTCCATTCCTGGCCAGTGCACCTCATACACAGCCATCAGCCGTCTGTCACTGGAGGCTTCTGTTACTATGATACTAAACAGGTTTTAGCTGAACTTACAGACTAGGAAGAAAGATGTGGTGATCTGCTTCTGAAAATCAGGCAGTGAGAACCCTATGGCTCACAGGACTTCCAGTTGTAGTTGATCTCGGGGATGGTACAGGACTGGGCAGCATCTCATTTTGCTGTGTGTGGGGTTGCCATGAGTCCAGGCCAACTTGATGGCAGCTAATGACACCTTTTCTCCCAAGTTTTAGGTTTATGATGATTTCTTATGTTACTATATTACTTACATATTACTATATAATTATATATATAATATTATATAATTGTAATTTATAAAATAATAATGTAATATAATATATAATAATATTACTGTAGTAATATTACTATATTACTTATATTACTGTATTCTGTGCTGAATTTGAACTGCCACCTATTGTTACAGATTGCTGCGAGTGGTGGATAACATTGGCTTAAAACTGAATTTTTCAAACCAGACCATAAGTCTAACCTCGCCTTCTTTAGCTCTGGCTGTGATCAGAGTGAATGCCAGTGATTTCAGCACAACTACCTTTGCAGCCCAAGACCCTGATAATCTTCAGGTACTCTAATTTATTGTGGAAAAAGAGCTTTTTGCGTGTAGTTGTTGTCTCTGTTGTACTTTATGATCGAAGCAATTAGTATTTATAGTTTTGGGTGATCAGCAAAAATGTTAAGCATCTGTAACACTAAGGTACCACAGACTCAAAAAAGAAATTGGAACAGGATCTAGGAGATATTTTTATGGCCTGGGTTAGTCCATCAGTAGCTGGACTGTGGACATTTCAGAGGAAGTGTCCAAGGGGAGGAGGATTCTATGCAGTTGGAAAAGCAAGGACATCAGCTACCCATCAATTCATTTTAATATTTCAGCAAGTGTCTTTATAGCTTACTCTAGGAGGTGCTGGTGGTGCAAATGGTTAGGCTCTCAGCTGCTAACCATAAGATTGGCAGTTTGAACCCACCTTTGGCTCTTTGGGGAAAGACCTGGTCATCTGCTTCTGTAAAGATTGCAGTTTTACTCTGTCACATGGGATCGCTGTGAGTCAAAAATTGACTCAAGGGCATTTAACAATGACATGGTGACCACACTGTGCATACCGATGCTGAAGACTGAGTGACTAGTGTTTTCTGTCCACCTGTTCGAGAGATTGGAGGCTGGAAACTACCAAGTAAAAACCAATAGTCTTGGTTTTTCATCATCATAGTCTTCTCTTACAAGATTAGTGCATGTGGTTTTTAGAATACTTTACACTAAATGGGTCACCAAGCTTGTGTGTCTGCTGCTATGGTCTTCCCGGGGTCTGCAGTTAATTCTGCACCCCTTGACTGTTTCTTTGTAAACTTAAAATGTTTCCTTTCCTACTGGAGGCCTCATCCCTTCTTTAATTGAGGAATTCCTGAGTGGTGTAAACAGTTCACACACTGAGGCTGCTAACCAAAAGGTTGGAGGTTTGAGTTCATCCAGAGTGCTTTGAAAGAAAGGCCTGAGAATCTACTTCTTGAAAAACTAGCTAATGAAAAGCCCATGGAGCACAGTTCTACTCTAACACGCAGGTGGTCACCATGAGTTGGAGTTGACTGAAAGACACCTTTTTAATTTTTTTCTCTTTTATTAAGCAGAAGTAGAATCATTTTATACAGAGACACCAGAAATAGAGCTCATTTTACATAGAGACACTATCACAGACCCAATGGCTTTTTGCAGGATCCTTTATTGTAATGAGTGTTGTATTTTCCATCTTTCCACTATGCTGGCTCCAGACGTATTTCTTATCTTTCACTCCAATTTCAGGTTTCCCTGGAAATGCAAGCCCCTGAGAATAGTATTGGTGTAATTATTCTCCCTGCCTCACTCATGAGTGATTTGCCAGCCAGTGACATGAAGCTTGCCTCCAGAGTCCAGTTCAACTTCTTTGAAACCCCTGCCCTGTTTCAGGTAAAGTGCCTCTAACTGCTTTTGGTGTGGGTTTTATTGGTGTAGGTGGTGGCAGGGGGAATGAGATTATTTCTTTTAATCCTCAAATATTCTTAAGTTTTCTCTAAGTCAAACAAGTTGCTTCAAAGCTGGGGTTTGTTTTCAGACCCCTAATGATGAAACCCAACCCAAACCCACTGCCATTGATTCCAACTTGTAGCAACTCCATAGGGTTTCCAAGGAGTACCTGGCAAATTTGAACTGCTGACCTTTTGGTTAGCAGAAATAGCACTTAGCCACAATGCCACCTGGGTTTCCTGGATGATGAATCCCAAACTAAACCCACTGCCATCGAGTGGATTCCAACTCATAGCGACCCTATAGGACAGAGTAGAACTGCCCCATAGCGTTGCCAAGGAGCATCTGATGAATTTGAGCTGCCAACCTTTTGGTTAGTAAGCATAGCACTTAATCACTATACCACCAGGGTTTCTTAGTGATGAAGAGGAGGACAAATCCCAATAATGACACTTACATAGCACTTACCAGTGCTAAGTGCTATCCTAAGCACTCACAAATATGCATTCATTGAATCTTCTTGGAAACCCTGTGAGGTAGGAACTATCATTATCCTTATTTTATAGACAGGAAAGTGGAGGCACAGAGAGGCTCTGCAACTTGCTCAGGGCCATGCAGCTTCAGTGACTGAATGTTGCTTCCTTGAAAGATTCATAAGGGTCCCATTGGGTCAGTCTGTACAATTTGACTCCATATTTAGAGCATTATATAGTGAAATGAGGGAGGGTTGGTGGTGCAATGGTTAAGCACTCAGCTGCTAGCCGGAAAGTTGGAGGTTTGAATCCACTGGGTGCTCTGTGGGAGAGAGATGTGGCAGTGTGTGCTTCCATAAAGATTATAGCCTCTGAGACCCTGTGGGACAGTCCTACTCTGTCCCACAGTGTTGCTGACTCAGAATTGATTCGACAGCAGTGGGTTTTGGGTACAGTGAAATGAGCTATGCTTCTAATTGTGTGACCTTGAGAAAGTCACTTTATCACCTGACCTTCAATTTCTGACCTAAGAAGTAAAATAGAGAATGTGGATTCAGTAGTCCTAAGGAGTATTTTCAAGTTCCAAAACTCTTTGATGATATTTCGTTTTCCCTTACCACCCTTGTTGATTCTTTGGTGTTCTAGGACCCTTCCCTGGAGAACCTGTCTCTGATCAGCTATGTCATATCCTCGAGTGTTGCGAACCTGACTGTCAGAAACTTGACAAGAAATGTGACAGTCTCATTAAAGCACATCAACCCGAACCAGGTGAGGAGAGGCCAGTCTGCTCTGCCTGTTGACCGTGCCTTGGAAAGACTTGGTCATACAGAAGCAGCTGACAGAACCTGAAAGTCAGTTAAGGTAGAGTGTGAGAGTGGGTTCCCACCATCCCAACAATCATGGAGGCATTCCATGAGGTTTTAACATGTTTAGTGACTGCCGTGAGGGAGGGGAGAGGGACATTGTCGTTCACTGGTAAAAAAAATTTTGCCTTCCAGGCAGGAAACCCAGGTTTGATCCCTGGCCAATCAATGTACTTCATGGCACTACGAATATGTCAGTGGAGGTTTACGTGTTGCTCCCCTGCTGAATAGATTTCAGGGAGCTCCCAGACTAAGACAGATTGGGAGGAAAGCCTTGACATCGGCCAGTGAAAACCCCATGGGTCACAACGATGTGATCTGTTACCCATCATAGGGATGACATGGCACTGGAGAGCATTTTCATTCTGTTGTGCATAGTGTGACCACGAGTCAGGGGCCAACTGGACGGCAGCAGCCAATGATAACTGGCCACCTAATTTCCAAGAAGGAATGATGCAAAAGCGAGCTCTTATCAACTGGGCATGTCTGCCAGTCTGATTCTCACATCCAAAGAGAGAACGTCTCGCAGCTCCATTCACATTGAGAAGCACCTCTGATCTTGCTACTCAGAGTGTGGTCCCTGGGCCAGCAGCATCAGCGTCCCCTGAGACCTTGTTAGAAGTACAGAATGTCAGGCCCCATTCAAGACGTACTGAATCTGAACCAGCGTGTTACCAAGGACCCCAGGTGCCTCTTCTGCACAGTTAGGGAGCTGCAGAAGTGCTGACCTCTGGGGCTCACTTGCTTCTTGGGGACAAGATAGTTTCTAGTATACAGTAGGAACTTTCTTTCCAAAATCAAGTGGCATTTTGAACTAAAAGTATGATCGTTTTCCATTGCTTTTCCATATTTTCAGTTTAGTAAATAAATTACTGGTAATTTTTATTTGTACTGCAGGAGGACTTAACAGTGAAGTGTGTATTTTGGGACTTGGATAGAAATGGTAGGTTCCGATCATACCTTTTCAAGGTCTCAAGTGGGTGGGGGGAGGAAGGAGAGACCTGGGAGGTAGGAGAGGGGTCATTGGTACTGTGACCGTACTGACAGGACAGATACTCTTCCTAATGCTGACAGGTGGCAGAGGAGGCTGGTCACCCAATGGCTGCTCTGTCCAAGACAAGAAGCTGAATGAAACGATCTGTACCTGCAACCACCTTACAAGCTTCGGTGTCCTATTGGTAATATATCAGAGGGAAGTTGGTGGTTCAGTGGTAGAATTCTCACCTTCCATGCGGGAGGCCCGAGTTCGAGTCCTGGCCAGTGTACATCATGCACAGTCACCACCCATCTGTCACTGAAGGCTTGTGTGTTGTTGCTGTGATGCTGAACAGGTTTCAGAGGAGCATCCAGAGTAACATTAACATGAAAGGCCTGGGAATTAACTTCTGGAAATCAGTTAATAAAAATCCAATAGATCACAGAGGTCCAATCCCATGGTACGTGGGGTTGCCATGAGTTGGGAAGCAATTTGATGGCAGCTAAAATAACATGTGGCCTTAGATTCTTTGTCTGAAAGGTGGCTGGATGTCTACAGTGATGAATGATTTTGACATGTCAGCAGATATCATCATCTTGTGGCAAAGTTGTAAACCAGTGAAATTATTCTTCTAATAACCAAAATAAACTTATTGCTATTGAGTTGATTTCAACTCATAGTGAACCTATAGGACAGAGTAGAACTTCCCCCACAGGGTTTCCAGGGAGTGGCTAATGGATTTGAACTGCCAATCTTTTGGCTGGCAACCGAGCTCTTAACCACTGTGCCACCAGGGCTCCGAAATGCTAAGGGAAAATACTTGCGTGAGAATACAAGTATTTTTTTTTTACCTTCTATTTTTACATTGAAGTTTTTCTCTTTTAAATAATTAAGAGGACTCAGACTGAAGTAAATGATGACAATTGTTTGGTTTGTAATGCACTTTAAAATTTACAAAACACTTTCACATAAATGATCTTATTTAATCTTCCCAGTAGTCCTGCAAGATAGGTAAAATGGAAGGTTGTTACTGTCATTTTATTGAAGGCAGAATTAAGACTCATTATTAAATACTTGTCTGTAGTCATAGGGCTAAGAAACTTAAGAGCCAGGAGTCAATTTTAGGTCTTTAGGCTACTAGTCCAGTGCTCTTCTCGTGCACTATAATGCAGTCGTTGAGTCTGTGGACTCTGGAATCAGCCAGACCTGAGTTTGAACCCTAGCTCCACAACTTCTTATCTGTGTGACACCGGGAAAATTACTTAACCTCTCTGGGCCTTAGTTTCCATCTCTTTACCTGCTGATACTAATTGTGCCTGCATCATAGGTTTGTTGAATAGACTGTGCATGAGTGTCAAAAACATGCAATGCATGTAACACTCAGTACATGATTCTTTTTAATATTTATTTCATTTTATATTCTATTTAAAAAGCTTTGCACATTGAAAGCAACGTTTTCTTTTGCAGGACCTCTCTCGAACATTCTTACCTCCTGCTCAAATGATGGCTCTGACGTTTATCACATATATTGGTTGTGGGCTTTCATCAATTTTTCTGTCTGTTACTCTTGTAACCTACATAGCCTTCGAGTGAGTACCCACAACTGGAAACATATATTCTGGGATGCAGTTCTCACTTCCATTTCCTAATGCACTGTTAATTAAGGACTTTTTTTTTTTGCCTACCTTATCCTGTGCAACCTTCCCATTGGAATACCTGTGTAAAGCATCGTGAGCTTTTCTGGTTTATGTGCTCTCTGCCTTTCACTAGTCTGAGCTCACTGAAGGCAGGAGTTCAGTCTTAATCATGTTTGTACCCTATAATGATGCTGCATACCCAGCAGTCATTAAGTATGACGTGAAAAGATGGATAACCTAACCCAACCCAAACCCACTGCCATTAAGTCGATTCTGACCCACAATGACCCTATAAGGCAGAGAAGAACTGCTCCATAGAGTTTCCAAGGAGCACTCAGCGGGTTCAAACCGCTGACCTTTCAGTCAGCAGATGTAGCAATTAACCACTACACCACCAGGTTTTCCAAGAAGATGGATACAAAACTCAAAACCCAAACCCACTGCCATCGAGTCGATACCAACTCATATCGACCCTATAGGACAGAATAGAACTGACCCATAGAGTTTCCAAGGAGTGCCTGGTGGATTCGAACTGCTGACCTTTTGGTTAGTGGCTGTAGCACTTAACCACTACACCACTAGGGTCTCTGAAAAGATAGCTACAGAAAAGATGGGTACAGACCCTGAAATGCACAGACCCCAAATAGACCATACCACCATGCACAGTTAAAGAACTATATATATTTAATGAATTAAGTTTTGAATTGTTACTGTGCAAACCTGAAAGATAGAATCCATTAAGTAGTACAGGAGTAAAGAATAATAAAGGGTGTAAAAATATTCAGATTATGTGGCTTTGTTAGTCAAAGCAGAATGACATTCCAAATAGCAGCATCTCCTTTGTGGCTTACCAGAAAGGTCTTTTTGGTCACTTTTTTAGAAGAGTTCCTGAAAATTCTATTGGAAAAGAAGAAAATGAGCAGTTTTACTAACTAAAGAAAACAATACGTAGGTTCTAGGATTTAGATTTCGGGCACTCATCAGAAGTGCACAAATTGCTTTTCAGTGCCAAACTTAGGGTCCAGCAGTGATTACAGATCTTCTAGTAGGCCTTTGGAAATATCAGTGGGGCTAAATTACCATAAGGCCAACCATTACTGGAATGATGCCACTAGATCAAATTTTATACCCATAAACATGTATGTGTCGGCCACTAACTGTATTTTCCTGTGCCTGTTACATTTAGCTATGGTTTAAGCTCGTCTTTCCATGACCTCATTTTAACTAATAACATAAGATAGTCAAGGAATCCGGCTATATTTTGAAGATCTGAATATAGCTGCCTATTTATGAGAAGCAGCACAAGTGCTTCCAGACATAATTTGGGAGAAATGGGGGGGTGGTGAGCAGTGGATTCCACTACAAACTATTTAAAAGGATGGGTCAACAGCCAGCATGTCTGAGGTCCCGAGAGAAATAAAAATTTTCCATACAATCATCCCAGGTTAGACTTTGCCTTTTTGGTTGCCCTCCCCAACCCCACTCAAAGAGAAGAAATTTGTGTATTTAGATATTTACCAAACAATAAAAATAAATTGCTTAGAACTCAGGGTCAGCCTGACAGACACGCTTATATAAGGGTTGGCAGAATGTCACACTAATTCTTTCCTTGTCCTTTCTTTGTAGAAAGATCCGGAGGGATTACCCTTCAAAAATCCTCATCCAACTGTGTGCTGCTCTGCTCTTACTGAACTTGGTGTTCCTTCTGGACTCATGGATTGCTCTCTATAATGTGGAAGGCCTCTGCATCTCAGTAGCTGTGTTTCTTCATTATTTCCTCCTGGTATCATTCACATGGATGGGCCTGGAAGCATTCCATATGTATCTGGCCCTTGTCAAAGTGTTTAATACTTATATTCGAAAATATATTCTTAAATTCTGCATCGTTGCCTGGGGTAGGTACGATTTTGTTTGCACTTTGCCCGAACTGTCTGTACCTTTTCTCTGGTGTCTTGACTTAAAGCAGGTCACACCTGGCAGGTTGCAAAAATAGCTGTATCCTCCTTAGAGGTTGAATTGCTCAAAGAGTATGCTTATTGAGTCTTTCTAGAACACCTATATATTGCCTCAGGATTGGTTATGAACATAAAACTCTTTGAGGTTAGGGCCGTAAGTCATTGTATCTCCAGCAACTAGAGTTTAGGCTGTCACGTAGAAGGTGCTTGATAGATTGAAAAAGATTGGTGATAATGAGGCTAAATTCTCAGTCCCCAGCCTCCCAGCAAGCCTCACTCTTTGTGCCTTGCAGATATCACGTGTACACGTGACTGTATGCTCTACAAGGCAGAGCGAGAGAAACCACATACCTAACTTAACATCTTTGCCACACTGGCACAGTATTTTAGATCATATAACCTTTTGGTGGCAGGTCACCAAGTCTTAGATTCCCCAAAGGACTTGAAGGTGTGGCGTCTTCATTCAACACTCCATCCAATGTAGGAGCTTCTTCAACTCGACTTCTCTTTGACTAAAGTTAATCTAACCTCTACTTGAAAATTTCCACTGTTGGGGAGCTCGCTGCCTTACAAGACAGCTAATAACCATTTTCTAATGCCCTCTTGGCTTAGTGGTTAAGTGCCACAGCTGCTAACCAAAAAGGTCAGCCAGTTCAAATCTCCCAGGCACTCCTTGGAAACTCTGGGGTGGTTCTACTCTGTCTTATGGGGTTGCTATGAGCTGGCATCGACTCCACAGCAGTAGGTTTGGTTTTTTGGTGGTTGTGTCCTCTGTTAAGTTCAGGTTTGACACTCGTGGCACTTACTCAGTAGTCGTGGTTTTGCTCTGTGAGGTAAAAAATAATGTTGTGATACTTCTTCTGCCAGTCTGTTCAGAAATGCACAATGTATGACAGTGTATGTAATGCTCTATTTTAAAGTATTCCACATAAGGAACCCTATTTAAGACAAACCAGTGAGGTTAGCATGGCATTTGTTGCTAGCTGCAGGGGAAGAACTAGCTCCAGGTGATCATGTGATACAAAGCTAGAGACCAACTGAGGTCTGGCTGTCTGACCTCCTGTGCCGCGTCACTGTATTAAACCACCTTAAAATTACATTTCAGAAGCGTGTGAGTTTAGGGTAATGCCAGATGCTATAATGCTATAAACCTCGACATCTCAGTAGAAGATAATTTCTCACTCATGCACAGTCTAATTAATGAAGTGGAGGTGGTCTTCTCTGCTCAGAAATCCAGTCTCGTGGAGGCTCAGTCTTGAAGCATGACTTCCAAGGTTGCCCTTGAACATGGAGGAAAAGAGTGGCTGGAGGATGGAGCAGGCATGGAGTTCAAACAGATCACTTCTACCCATATGCCATTTGGCCAAAACTTAGTCATGTGGCCACACGTATCTAACTGCAGGGGAAGCTGGGTGATGTCTAGCTATGTACCCAGTCTGTAGCCACAAGAGACTAGCCAATCTCTGCCACAAAAATCATGTAGAATGCAATGTCTAAAACGTCTTCTCATTACTTTTGGTCGTCAGAACTGTTTGTGACTGATTATTTCCCATCTTCTAGGGCTTCCAGCTGTGGTGGTAGCTATCGTTCTGGTCATATCCCCAGATAACTACGGACTTGGATCCTATGGGAAATTTCCTAATGGCTCACCAGATGACTTGTAAGTACAGAGTCTCCAAGGAAGTGAAGACCTAATCAGCACATTGATTCACTCTTCATCTAATGAAACCCAGTATAATCGACAACAGCCTGTACCAGTCAGATGTAGTGAGATGAGCTAGTGGGAACTGCTCCACTACTAAAGTATTAAGAAAGGAATTAGGAAGAAGTATTCTGAAACTATTTTTACGAGCCTATGATAAAGATCCAATTCTAGTTACATTATACTAATAAAGACACAAGGAATAGTTACTAGGATTTAGCCAAGCCAGCCAAGTGCCGTCGAGATGGCAAATATCCTGAATATTTAATAATATACTATTTAAATACATTTCACTCACCAAGTGCCTGAAAATAAATTCTGTTAGATTTTTTTCTCCCGAGAGCTATAAATGGCTGTGGAGAATAGCAGTTTTATGATTTTTATCCTTTGGTACTTGTAAACACTGTTTCAGTAACATGTTATGGCTTCATTGCATCATGCCAAACTATGTTTCAGCGTTGTAATGTGTTTTTTTTTCTCCCCCCCCGCCCCATTTTAGTTGCTGGATCAATAGCAGTGCTGCGTTCTATATTACGGTGGTGGGCTACTTCTGTGTGATCTTTCTGCTGAACATCAGCATGTTCATCGTGGTTCTGGTCCAGCTCTGTCGAATTAAAAAGAAGAAACAGCTGGGGGCCCAGCGGAAAACAAGTATTCAAGACCTCAGGAGTGTTGCTGGCCTTACGTTTTTGCTGGGAATTACTTGGGGCTTTGCTTTCTTTGCCTGGGGACCGGTTAACATCACCTTCATGTATCTGTTTGCCATCTTTAATACCTTACAAGGTGAGCTCTGTAGAATTCAGTACAAGCTGAATGATCCCCAAACTCTATCCAAAGTCCACTGCTGTCGAGTCAACTCCCAACTCATAGTGACCCTGGGAGACAGAGTAGAACTGCTCCATAGGGTTTCCAAAGCTGTAAATCTTGACAGAAGCAGACTCCCAGATCTTTCTCCTGAAGAGCGGCTGGTGGGTTCAAATCACCTACCTTTGGGTTATCAGTCAAGTGTTTAACCGCTGTACCACCAGGGCTCCTCTAGATGATCCCAGTCAAATGTAAAGGACTATGTTGTTAGGTGCCATCACGTCAATTCTGCCTCATAGTGACCCCATGTGACAGATTGGAACTGCCTCGTAGGGCTGTCTAGGCTGTAATCTTTATGGGGCCACTGGGTAGGTTCGAACCACCAGCCTTTTGGTTAGGAGCAGAGCGTGTAACCATTGCCCCACCAGACCTCCTTATAAAGGAATAGATTGCTAATAAAAGTATCTGCTGCCAAGTAGCTTACTTAGTAGCTTTAGGTGTACTAGTTGAAAAACAGGTTTGTCTATGAAAAAAGGTGCTTTGAGGTCTTTGGAAGAAAGGCATTCACTAAAGTTGAGAAATGGTGCTGTTTTGCTTATTCTTCTTCATTATCGCAGTGCAGAGAACACTGATGAGAACCTCTTAGGAACTTTCTAAGAGAGCCAGTTATGCTTCCCTCACTTGGTGCTTGAAAAGTCACTCAGTGCTGTACTGTCTTCGCTGTCATTGGTACGCCATCACAGAGTCCATTCCTGGCGCCACTGTGTACTTTGAGTGCCTTCCAACCTAGGGGGCTCATCTTCCCGCACTATGTTAGGCTGTGTTCTTTTGTAGGTTTTTGGATGTAGATAACCAGGACTTTCTTCCTAGTCTACTTTAGTCTGGAACTAGTAACCCTGCTAGTATTTGAACTACCAGTGAGTAGCTTCCAGCAGCAGCAGCACACAAGCTGCCAGAGTACACAAACTGACAACCAGGTGGTGGGCCGGCAGCCTTCCCGCCACATGGGTCATTGAGAAGCCGATGGGCTGGGGCATCTGTGCACTGATCGCCCTTTACTCCTGAGAATCCAATTGTTAATGAAACCCAGCTGCAGAAGTATCATCATGGTATGCTTTAGAAGAGCGCGTAAGAAATCCTTTTAGGCCAGTGTTACAAAGACTGGCCAACTGTGATTAAGTTTTAATGGCAGTGCTTTGAAATTAAAAGCTTGTAGGCTAATAGATTTATGTTATGACAACAATTTACTGTCCTTTGTTGCCCTTTATTTCACTTCCTCTGTTGGAGGTGCCTTTTCATTGTGCTCTGTACTTTTATTCATCTTCACTTCCTGTTGCTTTTCCCTCCTATGGGGCACTCTTACAGTTCTATCTGGCAGTAGATTATTTTGCTGGTTTTCAAAGCAGGCCCAACCAGAGATAAAATTCAAATGCAGAATTTGGCCTCTGGTTCTTATTTGATTTGGAGGAGG